>CM060932.1:1028004338-1030504338 GCA_030765085.1 Allium cepa | reverse complement strand
CAGGCCCGCCTACTTTACGAGGGTTGGGAGGGTTTGCTATGGGGCATCAGATACTTCACTACTATTCCCCTTGATATTAGCAGTAGCATATGCACAATTAGGTATGCTGTTCCAGAGCTCGATTTCATCTTTCGATTCTTTTTCTCCTTCTGATTCAAGCCAATAGTCTATTTACGTAGAGTAGAAATTTTGATATGACAAGTTCATGTGCATTATGTTGTTTTAGTTTTCTGGTGGAGGAGGAAACTTGTGTGAAATATAGATCAGATAGCAGAAATTTCATGTTTTTCAGTTCAGTACAGGTTCTTCAGGCAGAATGCATTTCACACGATAATATGTCATTAACAATTGGCAATACTTCACAATTCTGCATTATGAACATACTGATGTTGTCCAATGTTATTCAAAATATCTAGGTGCACTATGGTTTTTCAGATATCATATGTTAGTTAATAAATTTAATAAATTTCAATGCTATTTTATCTAGGTGCACTTGGTTATTCAGATATCATATGTATGTGTGTGCATGCATGGTTATTCGGGACAGAAAATTATAAGAACAACTGAAAACCGTTGGTTGAGTTGCGTACAATGAACTTCAAAAGAAAGCAAGTAAGTTTAAATCATTTTGTGCAAGGTAGGAACTTTCAGTGAGTATAAACAGGTTGGATGATGAAATTACGAAACATGGTGTAGGTATAGTGGTTTGTTGCTACAGGTCGGAAGTTGTAAGTGATCCATTTGCACTCATTTTGTCCACTTTCTAAAAGATGAACCAACGGTGTTCACCTAAACGTGTGAAGCTATGTTACGTTAAATAAATTGATCATTTCTTGATAGATGATATTCGTTGTGATCAACATTTTTCATAACAGTAGAAAAAATAAGATGCAGCAAATTGTTTGACTGTTTCAAATCCACAGAAATAAAACATTCACTAAGTTTTACAATAATGCATATAAAGGATATACTAAAAAAACCTTGTGCAAGTACACATTTACAACCCAAAATGGCAAAGTCTTAAATAAATTCAGAGGTTCATAACTTAATATCTATCAATCCCAAAGCATATGTTATGTTATATGCATAAAGACAATTTGATGAAGTTCACAGTATATGACACCTAAAGTTTTCTTAACTGACCACTTTTGTTACCTAGGACATTAGCTAGAAGAAAATTTTGGTTTAATATGGGTACATGGATTTCATGCCTTCACCATTAGTCCATGCCATGTATGAATCACTATTAAAAGAACATATAGCATATATCATAGGTACATACAACCTATACTAAATAAACAGAGGGTTTGTTTTATGTATATGATAATTCGTATGAAAGAACAATATGACTATATATGCTCAGAATTTTTCCCTTGTAAATAACCAATTTGAATCAAAATTTGATTTCTACAACCAATTCAAATCAAAATTTGAAAAAGTACAATTCTCAAATTTCATATCTTACACAATTGAACAAAATATAACAACGAAATTGTTACTTACTGTTGTGTCGAGCATCTCTCTTCTCAGCAACCTCCTTCCCCTTCAAAAGAACCATTGCGGCCATCAACACCTACAGACCGACAACAGGGTTGTCCCCTTGTATCGATCGAATGAAGAAAATTTAAAAAACTACAAAAGTAAGAATTCATGAATTTACGAAACAACATCACACTATCATGCAAACTAAAGAGAAATAACTGACCGACATGTGAAGAAAAACCATGAATTCACGAATTCTGAAACCAAAGTTTGGAACCAAAGATGGAACTCGATCTGGCCATTATATTCAAATTCATGAATTCATGAAATATGGAGATCATGAAGCCTGGAAATTGTGAAGTTTGGAACTCGAATTCATGAAGTTTGGAACTTTATCTGGCCATCATACTCAAATTCATGAATTCTGAAAGCAACGAATATCCAATTTCATTGTAAGTGTATTAGGGTCCGGGCTTGGATTCAGAGCCGAGGGAGAGGAGAATGGAGAGGAAGAAAGAGAGGTTGGGAGAGCTCGTGATAGAGGAAATTTTTTACGGGGATGGAGCTTGGATTTAGATCAGGTTTTGTCGATTTTGGGAAAGATGAAAAGGGGGAGAGGGATTTAGGGTTTTCGAGTGAAGAACGAAAAGAAGAGGTTGGTGAAAATGAGAGGGACACGAAATAATTTACCACTAACTCTTCATCACGGTTTTCAACGTGGGAATAGTATTTTTGCATCGGTTGTAAATAAAACTGATGCAACTAACACTATTTGCATCGGTATATTTTCTTCGGTTGTCGATGATAACCGATGCAAATTGTATTTTTTTACTATCTACTACTTTCCACATACCAAATGCATCGGTTGTTAAAGCATAATCGATGCAAATACTTCTATTTGCATTGGTTGTTGTAATAGCCGATGCAAATGAGGCGAAGCAACATGCATATTTTGTAGTAGTGATGGTTCAGAAGCAATGATCCTGGTTGAGTTAGAAGTCCCTTTTTATCAGAGGCGAAACTTCGATCAAAGGCATAACAAATAGCTTCTACTTGAGTCGCTCGATATGGTCGATGAGAAGAGGGAAGAAGCCAAATTAAGGACTGCCGCTCACCAAAAAAGGTTTGCATGGTATTCAACTCAAAAGTTCATAATCGCATCTTCAAGGTGGGAGATCTTACCCTTAAGAGGGTCTACCCTATATCAGGAGCATTTGGATCAAACTGGGATAGACCCTATGAGATCGGTCAGAAGCTAGAGGATGGCACATTCAATCCAAAAAATCGTTGATGGAGCCCAAATTCCTCGAGCATGGAACAGTGAATGGTTGCGTCCTTACTTTATCTAGGACTATCTTATGTATTTCCTATTTCCAGCAAATAAGCCACCCCGGAATACCGGAGGCATTGCAAATAGGCAGAGCTTGCCCAACTTTCGTTAATAAAATTACTTTTCTTTCCGAACCGATAAAACCGTGTTTGCAAGAGTAGCCTGCTGAGTTGACGGGGTCAAATCGACTTAAAACCATCCAATCACTGCTTGAGATAGTGGAACCACATTCAAGCATGCCCCGCCTACCCACTGGGTTGACCGTAGCAAATCGACTCAAACCGTTGGATTCGCGAAACCTGGTCCCGGCCTTCTAAGAACCGGTGTCGCTTCGGCGACACCAGAAAAGCCCAAATCAAAGCCGCCTACCACTTCTTAAATTGTGGAATCACATCCTACCATGCACAACTATCAAATCCCTACACCCCCATAAGCAGCGCATTACTGTTTGAGTCATGGAATCACCTTCTCGAAACATGAACTCCTCACGTTGCTCGAAGATTGGTAACGTCAAGAAATTCCAAACCGTTATGAACCGATGGGCCACATTGATCCCAAAAGCTGCACATCCCATAGCTGCCTACACTCTTAATATCCATGCATTTCATAAGCTGTACGCACTCTTAAGTGTCGGTATTGTCCCAACAATGCCGGAAAACTCGTCTATTGCTGGACTAAAGGAAATTCCCACTATTAGGAGTAATGGGTATGAAACCAACAATGATAAAAGTCTACGAATCGGCAAAAAATTCTAATTGTTGACGACAAAATCTCTGGAATTGAGATGCTCTAATCATAAGTTCTCAAAGATAGAAACCACAAAATAGGCTCGATTATAGACATTCGAAGAATCACTTGGATTAACAGGTCATTTGTTAAGTGTTTGAAGTAAACAACCCCATGAACTAGGAGCACACGCACGCCAATACTTAAAAAAACCAAGTATTTCACAGTTTTGTTACTCCAAACAAAGAATTTGGCGGCAATTACGGGACTAGATAAAACAACAATAAATAAAATTGGCATAAGTGCATGAAATATAAATAAGTAGACAAATAAAGTTACAATCAAAGTGCCAACATTACATTACTTAAAACACTTTCTATACAAAATCAAAATGTGAGGGTCATACCCGTACAGTATCGGCCAACAAAAAAGGAAAATACAGACACTACAGCAATAAAAATAGTAAGTGCAGACTCCGCATATGTACAAACACGTATCTAACAAATCAGAATGTCCAATATCTGGCTCCACTGTTACTTGAGCCTGTCAATGTTTCTTTCCACCGCTCCCCTTCCCACCTTTGGTCGGAAGTTTCTTATTCTTCTTAAGATCCCTGCCAGGAGCTATGTCGCTTCCTGAAATATCAACTATCTCCTTCGTGCCAACATCTCCCCCATGTTCATCGACCATCTCAGAAGACTCCTCTTTGTTCTTGCGCTTTCGATACTAGTAGGAGCTCCTTGAAGACTTTCTCTCCTTAATTTTTTCCTTCTTAATGGCCACCATCTACCATTCGCCAGTTAGGTATTCCTACTCTCGAGCTTTAGCTGCCGTGAAATTGCCTTGTGGAGATACGAAAGGGTCGTCTAGACCGTGCAATGCAGCAATCTTCTTGGATTTCAGCTATAGATGTGAGCCAAACATAGGTGTGACAATCAAAGCAGCTACAGAAACAAGTGTCAAGGCATTTGAAATAGCAGTAGGCCCAAGGACCGAAGAGATCGACAGATTAGTAGGTAAAGAAGATGGACCTATAAGATCAAAAATGAAAATATTCAGCTCATCTTGTTCCTGCGGCATGAGCTGAAAATTCTCAAACTTGGGGGAACAAGAAGATTATCTTTATCAAAAAAGCGACCGAGAATTCCAATCTCATACTCCCCACCTTCTCCTTATTTGGATGGCTATAGATCTATGGAAAAGTTCAAAGACCACCAGAGGCTTTCGAGACAGCTGCCGGAAGGGCAGACAAAAAGGTAGTACCGGCTGAGCTTGCTAACTAATCGCGACGCTGTTTTGGTGATTCTCCAGGCCTGGAAATGAAAGATCCTGTAGCGCTTTGGCAGTTTTAGTCGCAGCAGCATCGGTGGCCTTTTGTTCCCTCTTAATTTGAATGATCTCCCGACCCGCTATCAAAGCTTTCTTCGACTATTCATTGAGATAGGCATCAACCAACTCTTGCTTGGTGTATTCATCATAGTTCTCCTAGAAACAGGCCAGAAGTTCTTCCCAAACCACAGCAAGCACATAAGAATTTGGGGCCCAGATAGCCTAGAATCCCCTGATGTAGCAAGGAGTTAACATAGAAATTAAAGATGGTGTCATCTATCTTCCCCATTTTTTTTCAAAAGTATCCTGCAACTCAAAGTAGTCCGTTGTCACGGCAGCCTTCTTATCTTCAACTTGGGTCTTCTCAGTGGTAAGTTGCATGACTCTTTCTAGGAGCGAAGCAATCATTTGAGTGAGATCAGAAATGGTCTTATAATAGGATTCCACCATTCCCGTGTAATCAACAATTGTCTTTTTATAGGCTTCAACGACTGCGTTATGATCAGTGATAGTTTTCTTCTGAGCTTCAGTGATCACATCATGGGCTTCAAGCTCCTCTTTCAGCTTAACCTCATCCGTGTGGGCCTATTTGATTTCATCTCGGAACACGATTTCTATTTTGTGTGGGCCTCTATCAATTCCTTCAGTAAGCTGGTGTTGATCTTACTCTCTCAGAGTGTAGCATTCCACTCCTTTATTAATTGCTCGTTTCTGGCACCACGTTCCATTAAAGTCCTCTCATAATCGTCCTTTTCTGACTCAAAGGAAAGGATCTCTTGGTAATTGTTGTAGTTCGTATCTGCTAGTTGCTTGCATAACTTTTCTCATTCTTCAGCTTGATCCAAACTGCATTGAATTTCCTGGAGATGGGGCATATAGGAGTCTTTGCTAATTGGGTGCAGGTTGTGGTCAAATTTAACTCCCTTTAGAAACCATCCAGCGAGCATAGCTCGAGTCTAGAGGGACCGGACGGGAGAATATAAGTTGGCCTATGTGAGTTGATGGAGCTTGGGATGAAGGTGAAACTTGAATAGTGGAAACCGAAACTTCAATTCCGATAGAGATTGAAGCCAGGGCAAATGCTTGGTGCTCGGAGGGATGAGGACCGCGATCTACCTTCGACTTTTTAGGCAGTTTTTCTCGATCGTCGGGAGTTTTATCTTATCATAACCACTCTTGTAAACTCTACCCCATTCTTTGTCATCTCGATGACGTACTTCGGCTTTCACATCTTCTTCCTTCTCCACTCTTCCTCGGTTTCATGGAGCTGATGGCGGCTTGAAGTCCATCTTGACCAACGTTGTGAATCAGTAAATTGTTCGAGGTTGTCATAAAGCCCACAGCCTCTCATATTACCTGATATAAAATATAAAAAAAGAGCTCTAGCGATAAGACTAGACACATGGTGGAATCGAGCTAACACTAGACACAGCATGACCGGGACGAGGAGACAATCCCTCGAACTCGATATCTTCTCCCATAAGTTCATTAATATCAATATAAACGTTGCTCAAATCCTTAAAATTAATATTAGTTTCCTTAAATGGAGAACCATGAAGTCGCTCGACTGTTGGGAGAGCATCGTTAGCACGAATCTCTTGAGGAGGAAAATCCAGAAAAATAGGGCTCATTCCCAAAGTTTCATCACACGATTCGAAGTGTCCATCACCAGAACATGCATCAAATTCTTCATCACTAGAGGAGGAATCATAGCTGTTGCTTTTCTCAACTTCACTCTCCTCCTTTTCCGTTGTCACCGTGACCTTGCCTTCATGCTGCTTGAATTCTTCTTCCTCTCCCTCTAGAATTAAGGGAATCCTAAGCGGTCAGCTGGCTTTGGTAGTAAGCCTCTTCCTTTGTGAATTTCTTCGGTTGACTCGCCAGATGGACGTTCTCCTTCTAGGAGGTTGCCCTCTTCAGAGACGTGCGATGAAGAAGTGGAGCATGTTCGAATTTTGAAGCAGGAAGGAGACGAAATTTAATGGCTTTGGCAGATCCCTCGAGATGCAATAACCCATACCGAAGCAAATTCTCGTCCGTTGTAAAAACTTGATCGATCACTCTTGGGCATCAATGGCCTCAAAGTATGGATGATTGGATCGAGTGATGGATCTTTTTTCGGTCTTAGAATAACTGCAAGAAGTATTGAATTTATCAAAAATTCATAGCGATGTCTTAAATTTCAACGAGTGAAAGAGAAGGCTTACCCTCCGTCATCCAAAGGCGATTAAATCCCTCAAGATACCTAACGAAAAAATACCTGGTCTTGAATTGGGACAGCTTACTTTAAAGCTGCAACATGACCTTGTGATTTCTTTGGGCCTCGATGACCATGAGGGGCAGACATTTGTCTCTCTTCTTGAATGGGAGAAAAAAATATCAACTCATCAAAACTTAGGGCATGATTAAATGTCCACATAAAAAAGACGTGAAGGTAAGTCAAGATCGCGTATCCATTAGGGTGAATCTGAAATGGGGCAATTCCCTAATTCAAAAGAGTTTCTCTCAAGAAGTGATTGAAAGGGGGAACTACTCCATTCAAGCACATATATCGGCGGCAAGCGGTGTACCCTGAAGGCGGCATATGTGTAAACTCATTCTTTGATAGAAGGTGTACATCATCGTCTAGAATGCCATGTTGTAAACAAACATTATACAGATTATGGGGGATGCTCTCTCCGGAGGATTGAGTAGAACTCTAAAAGTTGGAGGAGTCCACTCTACAATTGGACCAACTGGAACTAATTGACCATATTCAGTTGGCGGTAGTGAAGAAGTACACACTACTGAAAACATTTACAATTGCACAACTGATGGCGATTCGGCTTCTGAGTGTGATACTTACAACGGATGGTGGGTGCTTCATTCTATACGATAGAACTTGTACCTAACACGGTCAAGTAATTCTATTTTTAACTAAAAGTCCCCCTGCGACATTTGAACTTCAAAAAAATATCGATTTATGTTGACAAATCGGGTTCCAAGTGTTGACTAGGGCAAGTGCAATGTGTTATCAATGTAGGATGGGCTCGGTGTCCTGAACACTACAAATTCTTTATCCTGTATGGATAGTTCGTTCGTAGTGAAGAATGAAAAGAGCTTCTCGTATCATTCATTAAGTTATTTCTCCTACACTTACCCATTATCGACCAACGATCGATAACAGATCCGCTGTCCAAAGCGACATGGGAAATTCTTCCCATTCCAGATACACAAATTGTGCACTAATAGGACCAATCTGAAGTGAGAAACTATAGGTTGATGGGTCCAAATCAAGTAGAGAATTATAGCATAAGTTGATTTCAACTCTTTGGAAGGTGATAACAGCATAAGCTGCACACAAGATGCTACACTAAGCTATTATCACCTCCCAGTAAAACTAAAACCAATCTGCAAGATATCATGCCAAATTAATAATGTAACTCGGTGCAAGTTAATTCTAATTCCATGGAAGAAGATAGCAAAACATGCCAAGCACGGGGCAAAGCCCAGATTTCTTTCCGTAAAGAACTCAAGATTTGATTTACTATCTTCTTTCTCAAAATCGCAATCAACTCGAATTCTCCGTTACATCATCACCAATACAACCTCATCGTCAAATTGCTAAATAAAGGCCAAAATCTACATAACCCACCTCTAGTCAAAATTTAGAAAGCGAAATGTGATTGAACTTAGGTTGTTGGCGACCAAAGCAGGTAAGATGGTGGCGATCCAAGTGAATAAGATCAGCAGCGATCCAAATAGATGAAGCAATAGGAACTAGAGGCTAGCTCAAGGTGATGGCAAAGGCAAG
This sequence comes from Allium cepa, assembly GCA_030765085.1. Lineage (NCBI taxonomy): Eukaryota > Viridiplantae > Streptophyta > Magnoliopsida > Asparagales > Amaryllidaceae > Allium > Allium cepa. The sequence goes on along the minus strand of CM060932.1, from coordinate 1,030,495,678 downwards.
AGAGATCAAAGGCAGGAAGCTACGGCAGTGAAGATTGACAAAGGCGGTGGCGAAAGCGAGCTAGGTTTGGTCGAAGATTTGGATCGATACGCGAAAGAAGATAACTCGGTTCCCTAGGGAAAGAATGAAAAGAAAGTAAGTTGGCCTGAGCATAGTTAAGTAGGAAGTAACTTTAGGAAAATTTGCTTAGTCATTGGATCACTAGCGATACATGGAATATAGATCGCTAGCGACCTATCGAATTGCAACCAATTTTCTTCAAAACTTGCCAAGCTTGATCCACGGGTTATTTGCAAGCATCGTAAAAATAACGGACCATAATTGATTTATTGTGACGAGCAATGATGATTCACATCGGAGTTTAATAGACGGTTGAATAGCCAAAGCCAAATTCGCATGATAGCCTTAGCACGATAAATTGAACCTTACCAAATAGGAGCTCGAAAGCAGTTATTTCCAGAGCACACCTTGTTTCCAATGAAGATATACTCCAAGGGGCAAATGTTAACCGGGTTTTAAACCCAATTTAATTTAAAGGAAGTTCGAACGTCTACGTCAACTCAAAACAACTTAAGAATCAACCAGAGGGATCAAAAGAAGGGACCAAAAGGGACTCAATAGAATAAGAGCAAAATAAGCCTAAGTGGATGGATCGCTAGGGATCCATCACCCATGGATTGCTAGCGATCCATAGTGATTGCTCGTGTTTTCTTCAAACTTCTTACGTTATGAACCAATATTTTTCTAAAGATATCTGTCAAGTATCATGGTATTCCAAGCAAGCTAGTTCGAGAAGTGAGCACTCATATGATTCCAATCATAGTTCAATGCAACTTGTACATGAATCCTCAACAAACAAGGCATCTAGTTATGAAATTGCATGAAGGGCATTAAAAAAGGCACGAAACATGAAGCGAGCCAAAAATAGGCTAACTGCATGGATTGCTAGTGATACATGCCCTATGGATCGCTAGCGATCCTTCGTATTAACTTGGCTCACTAAGAAATTTCGTAGGCGACTTCGTATCTTCAAATGCAAGCTTCTGGCAAGGCAACCTAGTCCAATAACTCTACAATGCCTATAAATACTCACTCATCTGCAACATAAAGAGGAACTCCTGGACTGGCTGCTGAAAGTATGTAGAAATTGTTCTTCACTATTCTCCTCCCACACAACAGCCATCTAAAGGATTTACTGTGATTCTCTAGTGAACTCTAACACCGGTGACCTGACGTAACTTACAAGATCCAACCAAATTGTAGTTAAACTCAACTTGTAATAGCAATTAGTCAATACCAAAAGTTAGAAAGTGGACGTAGGATTCATTAACAACCGAACCACTATAAAAATCTCTTGTGTCTTTACTTTATATGCAAGTTATTATTTTTTGTTTCTATTTTGTTTTCCCTGATAAATAAAGGTAATGCTTTCACACTTAATCCAGGGTATTGATCCCTTTTTGGGTTAACATGGTACTTGATTACCAAATTCCAATCCTAGACATCACCTTTTTAGACACCGTACGAAATGCGCAAGCTTAATTAGTTAGCCTTAACATGACTAATTTAGACTGCATAGGCTATTGGGCTCCATTAACATTGTTAGAACTGGGCCAGCCTGTAGTGGACGAAATGAGTGAATTTCAAAAAATTTAGCCATTTTGGATCTTGAATGGACCTATGAAGTCTAAATGTATTTAGATCTTATTTAAATTTCTTTTAAATAAAATCAGTATTTTATTTAATACCAAATTTTGTTTTATTAATTTAATTCTAAAATAATCAAGAATGGAATATAAAAACAAGGTTTGAATATATCAAATATATTTATCCTTAATTATGTCCAATATGATTAAACATAAGGCGAGTATGATCAATTGATAACATGATGCATATGAATAGATAATAATAAGTTTAAAGGCAATCACATGAGGGACAAAAGGGAAAAAAGTAAAAGATGATAAAGATGATTGATCCATCTTCCCCTTTTTGACAAACTTGATTTATGCAGCATTCAGTTAACAATCAATGAATCATTATGACATAAGAAAAAGAATAGTTAGCAATAATTCATATGCATATAATACTATCTCATTCAAAATTGTTTGGTATTAATAAAGCATTTAAATTATACAATTTGAAATTAAACATTTAGTTTTATTTGTATAATACATATAGATGCAATTATTTGTATATAAAGATTAACCCAAGAATTCTTAATCATTTCAGAATAAACCATATTACATTTAAATTTTGGTATGTATTTATGAACTTATGTAAACTGAAATCAGCTAACAAAGTATGTACCTATACAATTAAATCAAGAGATTCAATCTATATGAAAAATGTGTTTTTTTAAAACAAAAATGAAACACACTAAGCCGAGCAATATATTAACAATCCTTTGAATACTTAACAAAAGATATTAGTCAAGTCAAACAGGTAACAAATTTATAAATTTATTGTAATCAATTTATTATCAAAATGTTCTTCAATCATGTGTGGGTTTCAATTACAGTAAGATGCAGATAATGACAAATAAACTTTCAAATCTAAGGAGATTCAACCTATGTAAATAAATAATTTTTTTTTCATTATTATAAAATAAAAGGAGATACATACTGAACTAAGCAAAATATTAAAAATCCTTTGAATAGTTAAAGAAGGGTAATTATGATGTCAAATAGGGTAATTTTTTTTAGCATTTATTGTAATCAATTTATTATCAAAACATCATTTAATCATATGTAAGTTTCTATTACAGTGAAAACGCAAACAATAAAAACATATAAACATTTAAATCAAAATACTTACGCTTTGATTTGAATGTTTAAACATAGATCGAATATTAAAAATACTGTCTAATCATATACACGTTTCAGTTTTGATTTATCTAAAAAAAGATTCAATCAATTCACATAATGAACAATTCGAACTGCATAAACCATTTTTAAATCAAATGAGACAATATTATACACATATAAATTCTGATATTCAATTTTAATCATTAAAACATTATATCAAAATTATTAGAATAAAAGGATCATACATTAATTCCAAACCTTGAAGTACACCTTGCAACATTGAATTTTTCCTTTAGATGTTTAGATCACATTCGAAACCTCTCCCTTTTTTCATCATGCATGTGGGCCTCAATGAAAAATTCCAAAAAACACTTAGCAATTAATATACTTAAATCCAATTTAAATATTTTATTGATATCGAATTTCAATACGCGCATTTATAATTTTTATAGTGCACTTTATTATGTACTAATTCAAACAAATCAAATGAAGTTTAATAATTAATATTTCATAAAAATTAATTAATATACAACGATCTATAAATTAATTAAATCATGTCATTCATTCATAGTATTCATTATTATGGTTGTGCGGCTCAAAGATGTAAATTCAGTCAATGATTAATATCGAACTATTCGAATATTAACGTTCGCACGTCACTTAGCAGGTGGTGTGAAATTTTGGCTGAATTTATCGCCTACATATCTTTGGTAAAATCCAATATTACTTATTATAAGCAGTACCTGATAGTGATAACTATTTATACCAATTCTCTTCGTCAAAATATATCACTTTGAATTTATGGAATTTGGTAATGGTCAAAATTCCATTATCATCCACATTCAACTTTACAGTCCAAATACAATGTCTTTGGTTCAGTAATAACAATTTTTATTAACCGAACTACTATGGACAGAGACTTTGACTTTGAGTTGATATCAGTTGACAGTGATACTAACCTCATATAACTAAGGAGATGAATCCTCTCTTGAATAGTGTTTCACTTTCAATTTTTTCACTCGACCCACCCATAGTCGTTCGAGGACACCGTGCCGTGATTTAACTATAATCAAAGCGAAGCTTTCACGTTGAAGATCAACAATATCCTCAAGTCAAGAGAACCATGTAAATTAGCCACATCAATATTTTCTGTTTGACCTTAGTTATATTAACCAACAGAAAACTATCGAATGAGTCCTTCCATATCCAATAACTATTAGTACGTAACTCCTTGGAGCCTCCAGCGGTCATGAGTAATACACCATCCAACATTTAGAGAATGTTACGTACTATAGTCTCAACGGATACATCGATATCCAGTCTCGATGCATATTGACTAGGAACATTTAAAATGGTATATTTTTTTCGTTGTGATAAATTACTCACAGTTACCACACTTTGTAACTACAATCACAAAATATACCATTTATGAATTTTCTATTAAATATACTTTTAATTAAATTAATTAATTAACATAACTTTATTATATTAAGTATATAATAGAAAGAACACCTTTATTGCGAACAAGATTGATAAACGAGTAAGATATATGTAATAAATTACATAATTGCCCCCAGGACATACCCCTAACTCTATCACTAACTCTATCAATCTCCCACTTGCACTTGAGTCAATCATGGAATCTTATTCCAACTTCTCAAATCTTTTTTCTCAAAACCTGTTGCGCCAGTCGTTCTGTGAACGGGTATGCTATTATATTCCAATTATCCACTACGTCAATCAACTCTCTCCGTTGGTGATAAACCATTATATCATATGGAACAATTTGGAGTATGTCTCTTGACTTCAAATGAGCCTCGAGTTCTGTTATGAAAAATATAGCGGCATTTTTATCATATAACAATGTCAAGAGTGTCTCAACATTTGGAACCGGCTCGGTTATAAATTTGTGCACTTTTATTTTTATATGCATTTCTTTTATCGTGGCACTATTCAAGATGATGCACTTAGCCTTTTTTATTGAATCGGCCATGGTCTTTCATTCGGAACATTTTCAACTTAAAAATTTATTATTGACGTATCATATTCAATATTACTTATGAAAGTTTGAGTCTGAACATTCCTTCACAAGAATTTTTTTGTTTTTGTAAATAATTCCCTAGTATTTCATAAATACACGAGAATACTTCAAACAACCATTTAGTGATATCAATTTGAATTTGATATTTGCTTTATGTATCCAATACATAAACAAATCACGATATCGTAGACATATAACATATATGTTAATTCTTATTGTCAATGCATAATGAACTCATCTTACATGTTCTATTAAAAAATTTAATAAGGTGTCTTTGCACATCGATTAGGGACATTCCCAGTATCTTTTATATTCACTATAAAAGACATCATTTCCAATGTAAAGTTGAGTATTAAAACAGCTAAGGTTGTAACACAAGTACATCATTAAAATCAACAACGTGTTGTTTACTTACAGTTTAGAAATATCAATGTATCTTTTAATGCTTTTCCTTATGAACACATGCTTCCTCTGCATTTCGATTGATAATCATACTATTTGATATTTCTATCAAAATATTTGTTTAATTTTGATGCTTGCAAAATGATACTTTCTATCATTTCTTGGATTATATCCAAAGATTCACAAACTTAATATCGCTCCCATTGACTTTGAGACATTTTTGGTTATTATGTGTAAATAGTTTGCTCTAAATCATCATTTAGAATTTTCTTTTTTAATACATAAGTACCAAACATAAAGTCATACTAAGTGGTAATTTTGTAAGTAAAATCGAATTAACTTGAGCACGTTGAAGCTGAATTTATTACGCTAATTTCAACAATTGAAATTTATGATATTATTCTCATCAACGTTGCTCATTTAATTCCAACTACATTAGTCCTGCTCATAAAGACACAACCGCGGCCGATGGATCACATCCCTTCGGTTACAACAACCAAAATCATAGTTCAATAGCATACTTTGAATTCTTTCGGATTTGTGCATCATATCATATCATAGAGTCAACATTCTTAATGGTTTAATTAAACAACCGTGGATTATATGTTTTAGATATTGATAAGAAACTCATAGTTTCTCTTCAATGTGCGAGAATACTTATTAGACACTCTAATGCAGTGTGTTCATTTAGGTTAGTTCATTTCATCTCATTTAAGTAGTTCTATCTATGGATCGTATCCAATTCCATTTAACTATTAATAATTCCTCAAAGAAATTACTTTATAATGATGTTGGTATATCTTAAAATAATAATTGTTTCTCGGTACAATAAAATATGTATTGATAAATGCTTTATGAATTTATTTATTATAAATCCGGTTTGGTTTTAGTTTACAAAACTTATGTTCAAAACATAAGTATGTCATCTAATGATAATCTTTCTCAAAATCCTATTGACGAGATTCATACAAGTCCCTCATGAACAATTATTACGTGCAAACTTTCGACTTGCATAACCTGCCAACTCCTTGGTCTAGGATATGTTAGGATTTTTTAGAAACCCTTATCTTGCAAGATTTTATAAACTGTTGTTTAGATGAAATAATATTAACCTTACGTATTAGTCTTAGGTATGTTACCTCGTAGAAAGAAACAAACTCAACTTCACTTAAAATTAATCGTGCATTTTCCAACAAAGTTCGATTACTCCTTATCGATGCATCATTATGTATCGCATAGAGGAGTGACTTTTGAGATTGAATCTTTATTAATTTTTAGGTACGTTTAGAATATTTTGCAATATACTCACTCATTCGGTCAAATCGAATCATTTCTACCACATGTTATTTTGTTTACTTCTGTTTTATACTCTATGAGTTTACCACACACATACTAATATGTATCAAATACACATGTCTATTTTGGTGATAGCTCATCGGTGAATATGACAAAGTACGTGGAATCGTTTTAGTATTAACAGACTTATGATTGTATACATCTATATGTATTAACCTGAAGAGTTCATCAAGTCTTATGATGCTCCAACTGAATAGGTGCATAGCTCTTAATTGTTTGAGATATAATTTACCAGTATCATGTGATTCATCATCATACAATAAAACTATTCCTCATAACTTTGGCTTAGTCTATAATATCAAAATAACTGTAAATAATATTAGATACTTTTGCATTTTCCATTGCATAACTTTTTTTATGAAAACAAATACCACATTATTGTTTTATTTCATAACGAATATTCATAATATATATAACTATAGCTATGTCTATTTCTCAGTCGATGCCGAAAAATGGTCATTATTTCAAAAACAATATTTATGTTTTACAAAAACAATTTTCGTAACATGATGCAATCAATAAGTGCTAAATGGCACGCTCCCACAATTTATTCCATTCCCATAATAGCGTACTAAATTCGGAGGTCCATCATTTACTCAATATAGATTTATTTTACATATTGCAACTATTTTACCATGAAGAGTTCTTTGATCAAATATCTTGACCGAAGAGAACTAAATATCATGGAAAACAATTTTCTATATGAAAATACATTTCAGAATAGAAATTATATTTCTTATTCCAATTTTAAGTATCAATCACTATCACTACAGTTCTTATTTCCGTTGTTTCTTTTTGAAATAGAAACGACTATTCACTCTCTTCATCTCAATTGTACTTAAGTCACATATAATCTTGTACATTCGTTATTCTTTCTAAATGGTCAAATCATTCAAAAGAACACCCTTACTATAATATCATAATGAACTCTTAACAAAAGCGCATGCGATCATCCTTAACATTTAAGGACATCTATGTTGCCCATTGCGTAAACTAACCAAACTGACATTTCAGCGACCGAGTTCTTAAATTTATCTCATAGTTTTGGTCTAGTGTTATAGTTAACACATTATGATCCTTTTGTAATCAATCAAACCGAATACTTGGTCTTGCACTAAGGTTTATTTGGTTTTGTCGGATGAACTAATTTCATCGAAATATTGTACACTACAAACTTCGACCATTCACCATATAACATTTATAGGTAGTATATGGATCAAATATCTATGGTCTTGTATTGCTTTTCGAGTTCAAAGCTCATAAGATGCAATACATTGTCTCAACCAAATAAACGCGTAAGTGACCAAAATACGAATTTATTTAGTAGTTGTAATATTAGGCTTGCGTGGGTGTTGAAACTTAAACATGCAATAATCTTTTATTGGTAGGTATATGTTATATTTCTATTTGTCAATCTTTAATTCATTTGTATATCTTAATTGATAAACATTTTATCAATCTTATTAAATGCATAAATTTGTCAATGTAGATTATTTTTCTAATAAGGCTCCCACTAATCTTTTATGTTTAACCAAACTCTAAGCAAAACATAGAAGTCTTTCGACTTCACTAGTGGGTGTTAGAACTCGTCCGTCTTAGAATTTTGGCCTTGAATTTGCTCAACAAGTCAGTTGTATCACATACAACTCCTAACTCATGGTTTCTTGTCTTAATCTCATTTCGGCCTTGAGTTTGCTCAAGAAACCGAAAGAGATTATTCACTCGAACCTACCATATCACGACGGCTTAAGTATAGTATATATACCTTGAGTTTGCTCAAAAAATACAATTTTTTACATCTTCTATTAAATATACCAATAATACTACACATAACATCCCAAACTTGAGTTTTCTCAACAACTATGGAGTATGCAAATAACTTATTAATATATATATATATATGGTGAGGATAACATAATATTGAAGCTTTATAATCTTCAATATATTATATCGAGTGATATCGACTTATGGAATAATGTATTACTTATGCAATACCACTGTGATTCAAATGTCAAGCACATCTAAAATTATGGTATACATGCAATGCATATGTATTTATTCTTTAGGTCTATTTAGGGTTTCTTTAACATTCCACATTTAGTATATACTTTCATATTATATAAGTTTTAATATTATATTACCTTTATATTTATATTACTTATGTCATAATCTTATGTATAACATTATATTATTACTTGATTAATATTAATTAATCAATATTTTAATTAATTTTATATCAATATAACATTTATATTTATTATTTATTATATACTATAACCTTTTTTTCATAACACATATATCATATACATGTGTAAATTATTTAATTAGCTAACCTTTAATTAATTTATTTAATTAAACAATTGTAATTAAATTATTTCAATTTCAAAATTTATCTTACATACATATATACTTGCATTATCTTAAACACTTTTAAAATAACATAACATATATCAACATTTATAATACATGCACATAAGTACAAATTAATTAACTCATTCAATTAATTTATTTTATTAATCTTATTAATAAATTTTAAATTCCGAAATTAATATTCAAATAGTTTGAAACAATTTGAAATTTTCATTACCTTTTCGAATATTTTGAAAATATAAGTTATATTATAACCTTTTATAATAAAAATATTTTATTTTAAATTTAGCTATTAAATTTAAAATATTTAACTTTAATGTTCAAAACAAGTTTGAAAATTAGTCCAAGGGCCAATGTAAGTTAGGCCTTTTCTATTAGAAGCAACCTTTAGGCTCACATCACCTTTCAGACCTGGCTGGTAACCAGGTAGGACAGGGTACTTGATTACCCAATTTCAATCCTAGATTATCCTTTTAGACACCGTACTAAGTGGGTAAGCTTAATTAGCTAGTCCCAACATGACTAATTTAGACCGTATAGGCTATTGGGCTTTGATACCACTGAAGAAACTAGGCCAGCCCATAATTGAAGAAAAAAGTGAATTTCAATTTTTTTTACCCCATTGGTTCTTAGGTGAGCCTATGAAACCTAATTTAATTAGAACATCTCTAAAAAAATTTAAAATAAAATAACTTATTTTATTTAAATTAATTAAAGGGAAGTTTAAATAAATTTAATTTTAAATATATAGCGTATCAAATACACCTAACATTTATTAATAAGAGTTAATATATATTGGGAAAGAAGCCTTTCATTTCTTTCCCTAAAATAAGTAATTAATTGAAAGCATTAATAGGATTTAATGTATATATAGGGAAGTAAACCTTTCGTTTCTTTCCCTTAAACAAGTTATTAAGTGAGAACATTAATTGCATTAAATGAAGAAATGAAGCATTCATTTCTCTCTGTAATTTGATTGATTAATTAGATTTAATATATATATATATATATATATGTGTGTGTGTGTGTGTGTGTGTGTGTGTGTGTGTGTGTACTATATATATGTGTGTGTGTGTGTACATGTATAACATGATAATCCGTGAAGGGTATAATGTGCCCATATATAAATTTTGGGATTTACATTACAATGGACACATTAGCTCATTTTGTGTGTACTGTAATTTGTTTAAATACGTACCCTGTACAATATGGAAAAAGAAGATATTAATATATGTTAATGAATATACATATATACGTATACATTATATATATAAATATATTATTGAATAAAACAGTCTGCCATAATAAAATGACGTAAAATAATTATATGAAAAATTACTTTTTTTATAATTTTAGAAAATATAGAAACACAATTTAGGCTTAAAATAAATTATGGAATTTTCTCAATTAAAATAACATTTATCATTAAATAGTTGATAATGATAGAAATTAAATTAATTCTTAAAAGTAGGAAATCTAGTTGAAAAATTCTAAGATGTTTTCTACAGGTACCTGAGACATATTTTAGGCTTAGGAATTTTTTTTGGTATTTTCTTAGTTGAAATTATATTTTTAATTAAATAATTGATTGTAGGTTGAAAAAATTAATTATAAAAATAAATAACTAAATTTATAAAAATCTGAATTTTTTTATAAAGGTACCCGAGAAAAATTTTACGCTTACCAAAAATTTCTAGGATTCCTCCAATTGAAATTATATTTTTCTCAGATTCCCTCAGTTCTTCAGCCTCTTATTGGTCTGAATTGGTTAGCTTGTAATGTTGGTAAGCTAAAATGTTTTGACTCTAACACGGTGGACCGTGACAAGTTAATGTATGCGAAGGCACTAATTGAGATTTCCCCTTCTAAGCCTCTCCCTACTTCTATTCCTGTACAGCTTGCTGTTGGCCATATTGTGGAAGTTAGGGTTCGCTATGGCTGGGTACCGGATATTTGTACCTACTGTCACTCCTTTGGACACCTAGCTCGTGATTGCCTTCATTCTGAAACTTCTGCGGCTGCTCCTAAGTTACCTTTGCCGCGCCCTCGTCCAAGGATCTGGGTCCCCAAAGTTTCTGTCCCTCCTGCTCCTCAGGCTCCGTTGCCTGATCTGCCTGTCCCATCATTGCCCCTTGATTTGCCTGGTTCTCCGCCTGGTTCTGTGGTTCCTGGTGCTGCTCCTGTCATCCCTCTTGATGCTACTTGCCCTTCCTCGCTCCTACCTCCTGTTGCTTGGGATGAGGCCGAAGGATGTTGGATTGATCCCAATTCTGATATGAGGTATAACCCGGAAAATGAATCTTTCTTCCGGTTTGTATCTGATGATCAGCTGGACCTTAGATGCCTTCGCTACAAACAATCTGGAGATTCTATTGTTCTTGATACGGACGGGTTGGATGCGGCTTCTAATGCGGACTTGCTTGCTGATCCATCCTGGGATAGATCGTTTATCTACTGTTCTGATGATGCGGTTTATGACCCTTGTCTTGCACTGCGGTTTCGCCCTTTTGTTGGCCTTTCTGGGTCTGTCCCTTTGTGATCTTCTTTGGTGATTTTGGTTCATAGGGATTCTCCCACCTTGGTGGTGTGTTAGTTTTATCATGTTACTTTTTGTTACTGTGACATAGCCGTCACGTACCTGTGCTGTATTTTCTGTTTCTCCTTTTAGTAGTTAAGGTGCTTTTACCTTGCTCCTGTACTTCAAATTTTTATTACGTGCGTAATAAAAGTGGACGGTCCACTATAAAACCGGCTGGCTTTGCCAAAAAAAAAAAAAAAAAAAAAAAAAAAAAAAAAATATATTTTTAATTAAATAATTGATTGTAGATCGAACGTAAATTAATTTAAAAAATATATTAAATTAAGTTCTAAAAATATGAAAATTTTACAGTAAGCTTCTTGTATGGTTTAGCAAATTAAAAAAATATAAAATTGAAATTTGAATCATAAATTATTTTATACATAATAAAAAACATATAAAATCATTAAATAATAATAAAATATGTGTATATATATTTGATAAAATATTTTTATATCTTAGACGGTACAGCTCTTACACAATTTTCTTTATTATTTGCTAGATTGAATTTATATAATATTGACAACTAAAATGATATTATTAGTTAGGAATGAGACAAAAGTAAGAAATTCACTTCAAATTCTTCGTATAAATTTCTTAATTTCTTAGGCATTACTAATAACTCTTTTAATCTTATTTTGAAAGCTAATGCACCACCAAAAGCTAAGATTCATATGTGGTTAATCATGCATAGGAAGCTAACTACTATTAAACTTTTAAAAGGAATGAATTTACAAATTGATAATAAATGTACATTTTATAAATTGTATTTTGAAGAGATTTATCATTTATACTATGGTTGTATGGATACCCGCTACATTCTTAATAATACTCTTAAAATCTTTAACTTCATTCTTACAACTAAAGTACTAATTGTGGTTTTACTGGAATAACTTATGATTTAAATTTAAAAAGGGAAATGGATTTTTATTAGATACTTTATTCACTAGAATATGTTAGTATATTTGGATTGAGAAAAACCAGAGACTATTTACTAATAACAATGGTTGTATTAATAGATTGATTTTTACGATAGCATCATTTTGTATTCAGTTGGATTTCAAATCCAAAATATAGTTTGGCTAAAAGTAATCATTTGAAAGAATATCTTAATAAGGTTAGAAAAAAAATGAAGTTTTTTAAATGAAAAACAATATTTTTAACACTAATAAATACAACATTAGCATTTATTCGGATTTGAATGATGATTTTTTTTTATTTTCATATTGTTCTTTTGATCAAAGAAGAATTATGTTACTTTTAGAGTAAGTTAATTTTATAACTTAATAAGCTTTTGACCCTCTTTTGTCTTTCTCTAATTTTAGTTTCCATACTATCTTCTGATTTTATCTTTAGTTTGTGTACTTTTATTTCATTAATATATATGTATATATGTATGTATGTATATATATATAGATTTTATTTATATACCTATGTGTGTATTATTCTTATATCTTAGTTTAGTTCTATCTGTTGATTCATGTTTAGGCCAAATTTGGTACTATAATACTATTTTTAGGTTTTTAGGTTTGTTGTTGCTAGGTTTTTAGTGAGGCATTCATTTTGGATCATCCACGTTAGCAGCAAGGCATTCGTTCTGGATCATCCACGTTGTAGTGTGGCGTTCAACTGGATCATCCGAGTTTGCAGTAAGGCATTCATTCTGGAGCATCCGCGTTCGTAGCGTGGCGGTCATTCTCTAGTGGTACTACTTATTGATCTCTTTAGTGCACTTGGCGCACCATAGACTTTTTTACTTCTAACACTTCAGTATCGGACGGTGGCCTTGCTGGAGTTTGATATTGACGTATAATGGGCGATGGCCTTGCTGGAGTTCATTCAATAAGTTATATAAGTTTGTTATTCTTAATTTGTTCTGTATTATGTTTTGTCACCTGCCAGGCACGTTGGAAGCTCCTTTGTTTTCAATGATATATATGTATATATATATATATTTATGTATGTGTGTATGTATATGTGTGCTCTCATCTACTTTAGAGGATCACACATTTCTCTAATTTTTTTATTTTATGATTATCATAAGTATAAATGATCATAAGAAAATTTTAAAATCAAATATATACGATATATAATCATACATAAAATTGTACAGACTGACAATTTGCAGATCTCTATACATTTAGTGTATACATATATAAAATTAAAAATTGTTTTTTTTTGGAAAATTAACGCAATAGTAAATCAATAAACAAAATATTACAATAAGCACATAACCAATCCAATTGTAATAAACACATGTACCCATAAAAATCTCACCTAATCTAAACAATAAACAGATCTGGATACAAATAGATGATTTAGATGTAAATTAACTTTTATATGATAAACCTGATATCAAAACAATAATAGTAAATGAAAGTTCACCTCTTAATCAAGCCTTCGAATCCACATTGAACAATGATTTCTCTTCTTCGAAGAATTCCCAATCCGTCAGGTTGCTAGTCTGGGATTGGAGATCTTTCACTACGAATTGGTATTTTTTAAATTTAAACTGGATTTGACAATTTATTGAGATTGTTTTAGAAGATATTTGCTGCCATAAAAATGCAAAAGAAGAAGAAAGTGGTAGCTTAAAAAAATGAAATTAGCCCGAGATTATGGTTTTGAGATTAGTATTTATATGTGTAGAATAAGAGAGCGAACTATGTAAGTTTCTAACTGAATCTTAGCCACACGTCTCCAAACCCTAATCCTATGTTGTAGCCACCTCCATTCTCTCCCAAACCAAAGCCTGTCCTCTCCAAATCTCATGGATTGTTAGCCCATTTAACCCAAATTAAATATATACAATCATATCTAACCTATTTTGTTATTAATATCTCATATCAATCAATATATTCATAACTTTTATAAATATATGCAACAATTTTATTTCTCAAATCACATTCAAATTTCATAATTAATATTTCATAAATATTAATTTATTTAATTAATTTATAACAATCATAAAATAATTAAATCGCTTGGTATAAAGAGAATTCATCGTTTGGGTTGTAGACTCTTTGGTGTAAATCCGGCTAGCGATTAACATCGAACTATTTGAATGTTAATGTTCATACTTCACTTAGCAGGTGGTGTGATATTATGGCCAAATTTATCGCTTAATCATTTTTAAAAAAAGTTTATTTTAATTTAATAAGCATTACCCAGTTGTGACAATTATTTACACCAATTCTCTTCATCAAAACTATATGACTTTGGAATTGTTAAATTTGTTAATGGTCAAAATTTCAACATCGTCCAAATTCAACTCTATAGTCCAAACATAAAGTCTTTGGTTCAATAATAACAATTATTATTAACTGAACTACTTTGGCCAGAGATTTTAACTTTGTAGTGACCATGATAACAACCCATTATAACCAAGGAGAAGAATCCTCACTTGAATAATGCTCCACTTCCAATACTTCCACTCAACCTAACTATAGTCACTCCATGGATGCTATGCCATGATTTGACTATAATCAAAGCGAAGCTTTCATATTAAAGGCTCATAGTATTCTCAAGTCAAAAGAACCGTGTAAATTATTCACATCGATATTTTCTGTTTGACCTTTGTTATATTAACCAACATAAAAATATCAAATGATTCGTTCCATAGTTATCCAATAACTATTAGTACATAACCCTTACGTGCCCCTAGTATTCATGAGTATTATACTGCCCAATAATTGGAAAGCATTACTTCTATAGTCTTAACGGATTCATTGACATCCAGTCTCGATGCATCTTGATTAGAAACATTTAAAATGGTATATTTAATTTTTTTGTGATAAAATACTCATGTACAACACTTTGTAACTACTATCAAAAAACATTCTATTTATGAATTTTCTATTAATATGTTTTAATTAAATTAATTAATTAATATAACCATGTTATATCAAGTATCTAATAGAAAGAAAACACCTTTATTTCTAATAAGATTGGTCAACGAGTTATATATATGTAACAAATTACATTTTCCCATAGGGCATACACCTTACTCTATTAGTGTTAACATGGCAAGTGGGATTGCTATATTAGAAGGTAAAACGTATCTTCGAGCCTCATAACCAGGAATGACTAAAACATGGGATATGCTTTTGGGCTATGTGGGTCGCACCCATTTAGGTATTGGTCATCACCCGATCTAAATCGATAATTATAAATCTATGTATGCTTCGGGGCCTAGTTCGGTTATCAATAACATCTTGGGTGATGGCATATTCAGTACCATCCAGTAAGGGGTAGGTCGGTCCTGATTTGTTGGGGGTCCTTATGAGATTTTCGGTACATTTTATCTAGTGGTGTACTATAATAGGTGCAACCCCTCTAGCTTTATCACTGTATGGAATTCATTTTCCAATACGTGCCTTCACGGACTTGGTTATATATTTATAATGGTGGAGTGTAAGTAATGTTATTTCGGCTATGATTCAATATTTACTTTAAACCCTAAAAAATATTATAATATCGTTGGATTTTCTTATAGAAAGGTTTTGGTTATTGTAAGGTAAAGACCAATCCATGTTTATGTGCGGCGTGGTCTTATGAGATACCTTTACTTTAAAAGGCTTTTATAAGTATAAATTCAGTTGTTGAAGTTTACTCACACCAGAGTCATGCATGACCCGGAGTTTTTCTTTCTTTACCCAAAACTCTTGGGTACTCAAATTTGCCTGAGTAGCCAAGTAGTCCAGGTTCTTATGGATGCATTTGAAAGAGCATGGAGCAGGAGCCTGTGACGTTATCTAGTTATCTATTTTATTTCCGCCGTGTATGTAATTTTTGTATCAGCACCATAGGGGAAGGTAGTTATAATTTCCCAGGGTTGAAGTTAGTACATGTCGTGACTCTTATTTTTCATTTTGGGAGTAATCATATTTACTATCTTATATTCTATTATATACGAGCGTTACGTTGTGAGATTCTGTGTGTATTTCTTCTTGTTTTTTCTCCTTTTTTGCTACAACGGCTTGTCTTCCGAACACCAAGATGATCGGCACTTGAATACCATTGATGTACTAGGTGTCGCCTTTAGGGGTAAGTAAGGCAAATCGTTACAGTTATGCATGCGTAAGTGGTGCATTCTGGCTCACAGGATGAAGGGGCCAGCTATGTATTCCCTATGTATATCAATTAGGGATGTATGTTGCTTCAGAAGGATATCTCCGATCCTTGTGCAGGAGGACCATTCTCGAAGTACCGGGGGCACCTCCATGGAATCCTACATAATTAGCAAACACATCTTAGCGGTTTTGATTGTAAACCCATTATTGTTGTGATATACACTCACATGCATTACAACTATTTGATTAATTACACTTCACATGCTAGACACTATTATAATATCGCTGGATTTTCTCATAAAATGGTTTGGTTATTATGAGGTAAAAACCCATCCTTATTTATATGTGGCATGGTCATACGAGATACCTTTATTTTAAAAGATTTTATAACAGTAAAAATCCATAAGATTTGTGTTTCTTATGCTAGTTTAACATACCAATCTGGGCGTTAGTTTTTTTAAAATGCTCGGGTTAACCCGGGCATATTTCCAGATTAGTTATGGATGCTTCGGAGCTTTAGGAGATGAGCTGGATGCCTCTACGACGTAATCACATATTTTATTTTTCACCGTATTTTTTTGTTTGTATTTACCAGCAATTGTAAGGATGGGCTGTTATAACTATCCAATCTGATGGTAGGCTAGTTACTCTAATTGATGTATGTATATCATGATTTTCTTTTGTAAATATCATTGGTATATTATATATTTCTCGTTCCCTTGTGAAATTTTTTTCTACCTTTCCTTTTCTTTCACTCCAACAATCTGTCTTTTTGACACTCGGATGCTCAGTCCGTGAATATCGTGGATGTATTAGTGTTGACTTTTGAGAGTCAAAAAGGTCGGTCGTTCCATGTGGTATTAGAGCTTAGGCCCGCGAACACCTAGGCCTTGGTGGGGGTAAACTCATTAATGATAGGGTAAGTGACACCCTAGAATTCATTTGAGTGTATTATATACGAGAGCATATTTATTAGTGCTATAAAATTATTTTATATTGTGTTGTTGGTCTGTCGAGTAAGTTATGAATTATGGTCGATGCGCCTGATCAACGTTATCGATAGAAGTTTTTAAATACTTGGATAAGGCAAACTAATAACGTATTGTTTTAAAATTGGTAAATGAAATAATTTTACCTAAAATCATATTATATATATAGAATAATTTCTAAAAATTGATATAGATTTATGGTATGTTTGTTTGGTAGAAAGTGATAATATTCATTGTTATCATTTATTGTTTGATTGGTTGTGCTCGGTCATTTTATGAGCAGTTTTACCCTTTTCAATGCATGGGTTGGATAGATAGCGATTGTGCGAACATCAAAATGAACATCTTGTGAATTAAGTTTCACTATTTAACTATGCATCATTCAGTGATAATGTTGGATTAAAATTTAATTTTAATAAAAGTTTTTTATTGTATTCTAAACAAAGATATACATTGGTGAAATGATTTTATATAAGAAAATGAAATTATATAAGTACGGTTTATAAATAAAAAGATTTAAAGTTGAGAATTTGAGAACTGAAATCCCGATGTTTTGAAAATGGTTTTCCCAAGATTTTAGAGAAAATAATAATAGTATTGTTTGAAAGTATTTATGTATAGAAATATTTTAAAAGGATTCCAAAAAAGATAGAAAGAACTAACTCACTTTTGTTGCTAGAAAATAATTTTGGTGATGACTATAGCATCATCGACGTGTACTTTTGAGTTTCTAAGTGGATGATGATACCATAGTAGTTATGCTTTATGATTATTTTGGTAAAAACAATGTTGTTTTAAATTCTAAAAGTATGATTTGATATACAAAAGATCGTAAGTGTATATTATTTCAAAATGATTTGAAATAAAACCTAATGTTTAGTCCTTAAGTTTTCTGTTAAGTTATTTTATGGACACATGTATCTTATGCATTAGAATAGTTTGATTTGTGCATCTCATTATGATATGTTATTTGTTAATTTTCATTTGTTGAAATGAAATGGCATTTTCGGCAACTTGGACAGCCGAAAACTTTCGACTTAGTTAGGAACTTAAAGCTAAGTGTTTCTGAAAATATAAAAGTAGAGTTTTGTAACTCTAGAATGGAAAGATAGTAACTTAAAACAAATTTTAAATTTGTTGAACATCCTGGTTAAGTAAAAAAAAAAATCTAATACTCTATATATACTGTTAGGATGTTGTAGGGTATTGTAGGGATATGAACTTGAGTTGTGAAATGTTTATAAACCTAAAGAAATGTTTTATGGAATAGTCCATAAGGGTTTTCATGTTAAATAAGGAAGGGTATATGTGAAAATAAACAGTAATTAAAAGAATTAGTGTAGTTAGAAACCAATGGAATAAATGCGTAAGTTGTACGTAGATCATTTTATTTGCATAATGGTTCTGGATTCAGATTCAAGTACATGATCTCGAGACAATTTACACCAATCTGAATAAGGATTTTTCACTAGATTTTTGATGATGAACAATGGATACAGATCCTTAATATGATATTGATGGAAAACGCTTGTTTTGGAAAAATGTTTACAAAAATATGTTCTTTGGAAAAATATAGATAATGTGACTAAAAATTGTTTTATCGATAAACAGCTTTTAACCATCAGAAGTTGTTCAATTTTTTTTTGCATACGCTCATTATCCTAGGAAATTAATAAAATTAATAAAAATATTTTTCCATTTAAGGAAATAAACTTTATAGATGATGTCATGCATGAGGTAAAGGAACATATTTTGAAAATGAGTAAATAAGGAACTAGTTAACTCTTAAGCTAATGTGACATAAAGGAGAAGTGGTATGTGTAATTAATGTTAGGAGGGTTTTAGGGGTTTTTGGTCTTTCCCATCACATTCCTATGCCTATATAAGGTGGGGTGCACCCTTAGGATATAATCGCAAAATTTACAAAGCTTGAGTTATAAAAATCAATGGCCTCTCTTCTTCTTCCTCTCTTATGTTATAAAAAGAAATAGTTTGTAAATCAACATCAAATCACTTAAAACTTTGCCATAAGTCTTACTACAATATTAGAAAATCTTCCATAAAGTTGAAGAAGTGGAGCCATTCTCCTCCACCACGGGATGGTCGTGATCTATACAGAGGTTGGGAAGGCAAAAAGGCAGGGTGAAGCAAAAAAAGGAGGAAGGAGGTGGTTACAAGCGGGGTTAGGCTTGGGTTCTTGTATCTTGGTTATGGTTGGGTTAAAGGTGAGTTAACAGCTCATTTTGAATTGAAAATAAAACATATATTTGTTCTGTTTGATTGTGTTCATGTTGTTTGAATTATTGTTAACTTATGTTAAAACATTGGTTTGAATTCTTACTTTAAAAGTAAGTGGCATATGTGATCCATGTATATGGACTTGAACAAACTTGTAATTGACTTGTATGACATGTGACTAGACCTTAGAACAAAGCACATAGGTTGTAGTTGAACATAAGTTGGAATATGACTCAGATTTAGAAGTGCACTTATAGCGCTAATCACTATAGAAGCATTGTGAATTGCCATGTTTTTAGCGATTGTTATGGAACTTTATAGAGAGATCCATAGGAGTTTCTTGTCATATTTATAATGTTTTATATATATGTTTGTTTCTATAAGCTTGGAAAAAAATTAACATCTCGAAAAGTGGCTAATACATCACTAGTGCAAAACTGCCTCGTTTAGACTTAAAAGGTTTGAAAAGATATTTAAATTTAAGTATTTGTTTCATTCTTTTTACAAGTATTTACTAACTATTTTAGAGTATTTTAAAAGTGTTCTGAGATCTTTATGAGTTTTTAAGAATTAATTGTGAATTTTTTTAAAAAGATAGTGTTAAATTATCTAGAAACATGTCGTTTTCAATGATTTTTCGAATTTATAATTTACAAGTACTATTTTAAATGAACGTTTTAAAATCTATTATAAGTATTTTGAAGTATAAATATCTTAGAAAATATCATGTCATATGAAAATATTTTATATAAATATCTTATGCAAATATATTACCTTTTAAATTATTTATTAAGTATCCAATTTTGAACTATAAACAAAAGGTTTAAAAAGGGGTTAGAATTGCTAAATAGCCAAATAGTTAATTATTTAATTACTTGTTTGAAAAGTAATTAACTATGCTTAACATTAAAAACCCATGAAGTAAGGCTTATCCATTTGTGAGAGTTAAGATTGATGTCGAATAGGAATGGAGCAATAGTGCCCTAACCTACTAGGCTTCCCTCTTAGCCAAGGAATAGTAAGTTAGAAAATATCAGAAACGTGTTAATCATTTTGATTTCTTATTGTTTATGAAAATCATTAATACTATATTTAACACTAACAAGGTAAACTTAATATTTGTGATATTCAAAAATGAAGTGTTTAGGCAAGGCTTGATGCAACCAGTGCTTAAACTTCCTGGTTTCACTCTTGGGCGAGGAATATTTAAGTTGGAATATCGAAAACGAGTTAAGCATACCAATTGTGATTTGTATAAGCAATTATTTTGAGTAGATAATCGATTAGTCGATTATCAAATTTGACCTAATATTGACTTAGGAAGTTATCGAAAGGCTTCGTAATTTCATACCAATAAGAATCCCCAAGGAGTAGTATTAGTACGAAATGTCTCTAGTTTTCACTTACTTTTGAAAGAACTGGAACTAAGTTACCAGAAATTCATCGAATTAGTTTTGAAGAGACCAAAATCGGTAAGTATTTTCTTTATCAAATACCACTTCAAAACCAGTATACGAGTTCTATGTTTTGGAAGCAGTTGTGAAGTGAAATGTTATAGAGTTGAACTATCAATCCTAAGGTTAAAGTCCAATGAAGAAGTCCGCGTTAACATTTCAAACGATGGTATCGTGTGAGACTGTCTATCTTGAGAGTATTCCAAGAGAGACGACAACGCTAGCATTCTTCGAAAAACTTATGCAGGGAACCTGTACGGAGGTTCGAGATATATTCGAGATGCCCTAATCCATGTAGTGATCCGTGCTCTGTTCGAGATGCAGGAATCCACTTAGTGATTCATGTTCTGTTCAAGTGATAAAGACTCGAGCGAAAAATGCCAAACGTAGCTTCGACATCAAAAATGAATAGAACCTGAGTAGGTTGCATAATCTCGATTTTAGCATACCCATGAGGTATAACAACTCCAGATCTAAAGTATGCTTATCGATATGTTGCGCGCGGAAGTTTTTGGTACTTGGTGCCATAAAGTTCATTGTTGGGTTAGTTTTTTTACCTTAGAGTATATCCCATCTAGAGATATACGATGCTCAGAAGGAAGTTTCTGACCATAGTCAGGGAGTTCGGCTTTGGCTAGATCCAAGGAGAGCTCCACGGAAATCCTTACACCTATGCGAACATGCCTTAATGTATTGATTGTATACCTATTATTGTTATGACGTTCACACAACAGCTATTTGATATGATTTATGTGCTACACACTAGACATTATCTACCTATCACTATATTAAACTTGATGAATTGTTGGTTTCATTTGAGGGAAAAATCGGTTTGGGAGTCCATATTGCCTCTACGGTTACTACTACATGTCACTCATATTTCTTAAGTTTCTCACGCTAGTTTACCAGACTGATCAAGGTATTATTTTCTTATAAACAGTGGGTCAACCCTGTGTATGTTTTAGGATTTAGTATGGATGCTTTGGAGCTTTTGGAGATGAGCTAGATGATTTCCTACTGTAGTATTTATTTCCTCTACATTTCTTTGTGCGTGTATATAAGCATTTGTGAGGACGGATTATTGTAACTGTCCAGACTGATTATTGTAACTCTAAAAAACTTTGTATCTTAGAACAAAAGTTTATACCGTGTTTTGATATTATATATGATTGTTCTGTTGTAAATTATGGTATTGTTCTCTTCTTTCTTGTTCTACTTATTTTTATTTTACCCTAACAATTTGTTTTTCTAGCACTTAGGTGCTTGGCACATGAATGCCGTAGATGTATTAATATCGACATTCGAGGGTCGAAAAGGCTGGTCGTTGCACTATGGTAGGTTGGTTACCCCGACTGATGTATGTAGATCATAGTTTTTTTGTAAAGATCATTGGTATATTATGTGTTTCTCATCATGCTGTAAGATTCTATTCTATATTTTCTTTTCTTTCACCCCAGCAATCTATTTTTTCGGCAATCAGATGCTCGATGCATGAATATCATGGATGTATTAGTGTCGACTTTTGAGAGTCAAAAAGACCGGTCGTTACAATGAACAATATACAGGTTAAAATATGATACTTTGGAGAAGAAAAAATAGTATAAAGGAACCATGCAACACACATAACGACATGAACGCCCAAATACATGGCACCCAAACTATACGAAGAGAACTACACAGAGCAAGTTGATATTTACTTATTTGGAATGTGCCTAATTGAAATAGTCACTCTCGAAATACTCCATAGAGAATGTGAAAATGTCACTAAAATTTACAAAAAAGTTACAGCTGCTTGACGCCTATTACCATAGATAAGTTTACAGACCCTGAATTAAGGTATTTATAAAACGATGCATTTCTAAGCCTAAAGCCAGACCTTCTGCCTTGAATTTTATAAATGATTAATTCGTTGATGGACTAGATGAAGAGCTTCTATGTAACCTTTTGACTATGATCAACCTCCCCTGCTGAAGATCTTTCTACCTTTTAAGGTGCAAATAATGTGTGTGTATATATATATATGTGTGTGTGTGTGTGTCTACGTGCATGTGTGTGTGCTTGCATGTGTGTATTAATCAATTTAATAAATTCTACATTTCATTCAAGTCGGTAATGTTGTTACCAGAACATAGTGCACCAGTGATGCGTCAAAGTGATGAGGATAACCTTTCATAGATTTAGAGATACATGACAATGATGGATTCGATGACTAATGAAGGTATGTTAAATATAATTTATAGATTTGTTCTACTTCTTACATTACCCTTTTCCCTAAAGATGCATTGATTTTGAGTTTTGATATACCATGCATAGTGGGCATATTTTATTTCATATGATGTCATTGTCAACTTGTACACTTTGGTCTCTATGTACTGAATGACGAACTCCTTTATTGTTTTACATAAACCTCCATGTTACTTTGTACATCCATTTGGCCTAATTTTGTCTTGCTGTCAATGCATTTTTCCTTCTAGGTAGTCTGCAAATTCTCATATTTTTTTGCCAATTATGGTCAAATCTTTTATCATTTCCTTCTACTATTTTTTCTCAATAGCTTCTTTATAGTTTATTGCCATGAGAAGAGTGATAAGATGCACATATAGTAGTCAAAGATTGAAGTTTTATTTGTGGTGTCTAATCGAAAGGTTTTCTATTAATGGATGTTGAGCATAGTTTCACAGATGAACCATAAGTTGAACTGTCTTGGTGCAAGGTCAAAGGTTCTAGTGGTTCAATCAGTCAGAACATGAGAACCGCGTTGATCATTATTTTCTGTTTTTCTAATTTAAATGTAAAATTGTTTCAATTAGCGTTAGAAATTTAACCAATTATAATTCATAGATTGAACTTTAAAACAATTATTCTTGAAATTTTCGTATCAAATATTAATTGGAATAACCCTTTAACAATATTTTTAGTGCAAAATTGTAAATTTTCTTATTTTTTAAAATGAAAGAGGTTTAGTTCAACATTGATTCATAAAATGTATGCTAATAATATATAATATTGTCTAAAATTGACAAGATAATCCAATAACCTAGTGGCTAAGGTTACCAAAATTATTTTTTAATTTAATTATGGGCAAAAATGAAGAGTGAAGCTATATTTTTTCCTTAAATTTGTAGTACCATATGGTTTAAAGAGGTCGGTCCATGGGTTTTTTCAAGGTTTTTAGGTTAAATCATGGATTCATGCATGCGCAAGGTTAGTTCATTTTCAGAACCCTAGTGTTCCAAGGTTGAAGGTTAACCGTGGTTGAACCGAGGTTGAGTTGGGTCTTTAAAACACTGATGCTGAGCTTTGATTTTGGGTGTAGATGGAGAGTTTGATAATGGTTTTGATGATGTCATAGAGGAATTAGCATGTTTCATTCATCTAATTGAACCACCCTTTCACCTTCTCTTCAATTTATGCTAATCTTAGCTTGTATTTTCATCAAATAACACATACCTTATTAAAAAGTTCCTATTATAATCATAATTGGAACTGTAAAACAATGTAGAGCTTGACGTAGTAGGCCCGGTGTTGATAAACGAGTCATGGATAATAAGGATAGCTAGAGGTTTGGGTTGCTCATTGAGGGATATGATGGAAGATATAAAGAGAATGGTAAAGTTTGGGAAAACATGAAAACAAAAGGTCACATGAAATGAAAAAATATTTGTAAAGCAAAGTTTAGTTTAGCTCGAAGAGTCAAATATCATAGGATTATTCAATCAGTAACATGCATATGTTTATTTTATTTGCTTTGTATAGGGCAATGGTAAAACATAAAATAACTCAAGGAAACATGATGTATTGTTTATGTTTTTGCAGTGGTTGGTGGGAATAATCAGACAACTAAAAATGCACATGAAGCTATTGAGATAAAGAGTTGTTTCCATATTGAGTACTTAATTGACATCAAACTTTCATGTTTCTCCATCTCAAAAATCTGTATCATCTATGTCAGGTATTTTACTAACATCCTTTCTGGAGCCAATCATCATTGCTCTATACTTAGCTTTAAGTTCATTATTTTCATCGTGTAGGCATAAACGATGGTATGATAATAATGTACATGAAATTCCAATTTCTTATTTAGAATGCAATTAATAGATATCAATTATGAAGTGTTGTCATGTATGTATCATGCAACAGATATGCACAAAGTTAGTCTACTGTTGGAATAATATCTAGCAGAATCTGCTATAGTCACACCGATGTATTAAAAAAATTGTATGCTTACATGTTTAACATAGAGTTACAAAAATAGTTAGAATGTTTAATAAAGTAAGATACAAATAGCAACTAACACGGTAATAACCGACATACTATTACACCACACCCTACCAAACTGCACGTTCTAACATTTAAATAATCCTCTTCTTATTTCTTTTGATAGTTGCCTATGAGCACCGATAGGTGAGCTATTTTTCATAAAATATAAGTGTTTGTGAAGGATTTAAGGCATGCTTGGGAAAATATTAATGTAGGTGATATGGTGTTTTATTCTCTTTGTCACTAGAATAAAACATTGACTGATATGTCATTGTTTAACTTACAATATCCATTCATAATCTTTATGAGTTTGCATTGTATAGTATTTCTTGTATAATTCATTATCAAGTTCCATTAGTGATGTTGTTTTATAATCTAGAATTAGTTTTCATTGTTGATTATTGAACTTGTCTACATGTAATCAAGATTTTTGGGAGAAAAGACCAACTGCATCAAAGAATGGTTAGAAATCAAGCAACTAAACTTGGTTTAATCGTCATATATATTATAACATTTTTATTACTGCCAATTCTATCTAAATCTCAAATCGTATGTATGCAGTAATGGTTGCAAAGATAATAGAAAAAATGAAGCTTTAGATCACTTAAATGATAGAAACCAGTTTTTGTGCTTCTTGTTTAGGTTTTGTTTCATATGAATTATTTTGCTTAGTGCATTTATCCCACTAGTCATGAAAACTTAGAAATTGAAACTAATTTTTGGTAAGTGCATTCGAATACTTGAAGATATTATTATTACACGATGCATAAGAAATTTACAAATAGACAACTTAGCTTTGTTACTTTACTAGGTAATTCTAGGAAACTAAGTACTTTACATATGACATTAATGCATAGTGCATCATATATGTTTATTTGTATCTAACGACATTGTTATTATATAATCAAGCGTTAGTCTCATTGTTAACAGTTGATTTTGTTCAACTGTTAATATTTTTATACAAGTTCTCATTGTTAATGGTTAAACTTGTCCATGGGTAATTAAGCATTTTCGTAGAAAAGACCAGCTGACCAGCTGCAGCAAAGGAATGGTACATGGCTCTAAGTGTCATTTATATTGTAACATTTTGTTGGCAGTATAAACTTGTGTCTATGAAAGTTTAAAGTTTTTATGTGAAATTGCCTATTTTTTCTAAAGTCTTTTGTCACATAATGGTTATAAATACCGTGTTTTATTTGTGATTAATGTGTTTTGTTAGTTGCTTGAGTATTATGATTACTTTAATGATACTTCTTTTATACTAATATTGATTACTATTGTGTAATACATGCAATGAGCAAAATACAGCAGAAACTGAACAAGCAACCATAAGGGAAAAGCAGTGTGTAAAATGTGCGGGGAAATAATCAAAAAACTTTAGCAGCATTTACTAAAGGCTACAGAAATTATATAGTAACATTTTAGTAATGCAACTATAGTTTTTGGTAGCAAATAATGGATGTCATGATAGAAATTTTCTATTGCGCACAACAATCGCTATAATATGTTGGTTTTATGGTAGTGTTTACGGAAACGCGACAGAAAGTTTGAGACTTTCATTTCGCCTCTATAACGACATTTACTAAAACTCTACCGTAGGCTGTGGTAGCATTTTTTTGGATACCATCAAAGACCTTTTCCAGTGTAGTGACCCGAATAGATATGATTTATCAACCACAAACGTATCTTTGAGAAAAAGGCCAATGTAATTGTGTTGATTAGAGATTTAACCAAACCTCAAAATTATATTAACGCACAAAAGTTACTTGCTAACACTAGGTTTGAAATGAAAGTAGTAAAGAGTTAAATATGCAATTGAAAGGTAAATAACACAAGATATAGAGTGGTTGTAACAAACACATTTTCTACTCTCAAATGTCGACACTAATACATTTATGATATTTACGTGCCGAACACTCAAGTGCGAAAGACAGAACGTTAGGATAAAGCAAAAGAAGAAAATAAAACAAAGAAGAAAGAGGAGACCAAAAACATCATAATCTCATAATAGAATGATAAAATATAATATCAAAAGATAGTACAGAGTATAACGACTCGATTTTAATGTAGTATTTTTTAATGAATTTATAGGATTTTTCCATAATTTTAGTTTGTAAAGTAATTAAATTTTCATTTGATGTATTTTATGGAAAACGTTATTATTTTGAAATTTCTCAGAATAAGTTAACCAATGTATTTTATTGTTCTTTTATGATCGTTTCTTATCATTGTGCGTCATTGTATTTTTATTTCTGTCGTTCATGACTCATACGCGAACACAATATTATGTAACAGTGTACCGTAAAACTTTTTAATTCAAAACAATTTACACATATGAATGATACCATTCTTTTCATCGTACCTTTGCCATCTCATTCGCATGTTTCTTGATTATTGACTTTTGGGAGTGTTTATCTTTTAAGTATTTTAGGTTAAATTGCTTAGCTTGGAAGTATTTGAGTTATATATATACACACACACACACAAACATACACACATTTGCAATACAGCAAGACATGCATGGAGAAAATATACACAAAGCACACTTCTCCAATTCTTCTTCTTCTTGTAACAACCCGCAAATCCGCACAACCCAAGTTGACAATAAACCACACGTGTCCAGACCAAATTAATTGGAAAGATAGATAGTTATGTGAAAAATAGTGGAAAGGAGATAATAAGAGAAGAAAAAGAACAGAAAATAGAAAATAGAAAAGAACACAGAATCTCATAATCGCAGCAGAACAATATATATAATATAATATTAATGATCTTTACAAAAGAGAAATTATCATATACCTACATCAATCAGAGACAACAACAAATCACAATCATCAGCATGGATAGTTACAATAGTCCGTCCTCACAAATGCTGATGATTTTAACAACAAAGCAGCAGAAAACAAACATATACGTGAATACGACTTGAAGACCTCCAACTCATGTCTTGGGCTTCAATGCATCCAAAAGAAATCTGTAAATATACTCGTCTGAACCGAGTATTATAATAAAATAACACCCGAGTCAATCTGAAAAATCAGCGTGAGAAAACACACCTAACTGGGTATTAAAGTTATATAAAACCTTTGAAAATCAAAAGTATCTCGTAAGACCACGTCGTACACAAACGCGGACAGGGTTTTACC
Source organism: Allium cepa (assembly GCA_030765085.1). Classification (NCBI taxonomy): domain Eukaryota; kingdom Viridiplantae; phylum Streptophyta; class Magnoliopsida; order Asparagales; family Amaryllidaceae; genus Allium; species Allium cepa. The sequence continues at coordinate 1,030,466,968 of CM060932.1, read as the reverse complement.
TTATGATAACCAAAACATTTTTATTGAAAATTTTCTAATATTAGAATAATGTCTAATATACAAATACTTATTAATCATAGCCAAAATTGTTACATTAATTAAATTCCAACATAGTAGGCTCTATAATCAAAACTGTAAAGCACGTATTGGAGATTGGATTCCATACTATGACAAGGTAAGGAACTACATTCCAAAGGTACATCTCTAGATAGAATGCATCAGGGTCTAGCATGAAAATCTTGTACCCCTACCATACAGGACTGGCCTATCACTTGGCTAGTAGTACTGAATATCATCACCCTACTCCTTAACGACCCCCGAAGCATACAAGAACAGACAGTAACCGATCTAGATTTGGAATGATCATACCCTACTTGGAAGTGACCCACTTAGCCTTGCTACATGATCGATTTTTGTCATTTCCCGGTTGATGAGGCTCGAGGCTATGTTTTACCTTTATATAGCACTTCCCACTTGGAATGCTAACACCGCCCTCCAGGCAATAATGCAATATCAGCATTCATCCATATAAATTCATTCTGAGACTGAACGAAATACTTGAGAGCTCCATCACCAAATGCTATCATCTTCAAAATGTCTTCACTTCGAAACGCTTGAGTTGGATCGAAGTGGTTTTTGGATAACATATCTGATCCTATCTCTTCGAAACAACTTTCAATAATTTCCGGTAAACTCAACCCCGGTTATTAGGAATAAACATTCAAAGGTAAAAGTAGAGATCACCTCCTTGGAAAATGAAATGAGATTTAAATGCATAGTACATCTTCATCAGAGATGACCGTGCCATATAACTCACTTGTTTCTCCTAGATATTTGCAAAGTTACGTTTGGGTCCAAATTCTGATAGTTGGTTATTTAACTATCGAATAACAATCATTCAATCTAGAATTTAATTCCATAGGAAAAACCAACATTGATCAAGTACCAACCAACACTAAGCCTTTTTCTTTTAATTTTCATTAATTAAATCCACTTTGTAATTACTTGAATCAAAAACTCCTTTTACAAACACACACACACACACACACCCCACAAATCCCAATTTCTCAATATTTGGAAAAATATCCATATATTTATCTCAATATAAGAATATTCACCAACTTTGGGGAAGATTTCCTTTTTGTTTTATGCTAGAAAACTCCATTATACATCCACTAAACCGTTTATAAAATTCCTTTTATAAATCCATAAACACATTTCTAAAATTCTTTTATAAATATTTAAAACTATTTACAAAAATTTATAAAACGCTTTTACCCTTTTTAAGCAATCTTCCTTTACATTTTCCAAAACACCTTATAAAACTCCTTTTATTATCCACACTTGTTTATAAAACCCTATTTATAAATCTCGAAAAAAAATAAAACATAAATTCTAATCATCTACTTAAAACATAATTACATAGTAGCAAACATTATAAATAAATAAATATTAACTTTAAAATATTTTAAAATAATAATAATAAATTCTAAACATCCTAAATAAAACAATAGTAATTTATCTTCAACATCTTTATAATTACTAATAATTAATTTCCAAAACTTTACTGATAAATAATTAAAATTAATTTCAAACTATATTAATAATTTAAATAATTAACTTTTCAAAATATTTAAATATTGATAAACCACTTTTAAATATTATAAATATAAACAAAAAATTTTCTAAACAAAATTTTATTTTCATGATAAAATCCGCACTTAATTTTCCACATAATCATTTCCATATTTTATAAACAAGATTCATAAATCTCTATCTATTTTATAAAACTTCCTTTTTATTTATAAAATCATTTGACATCTTCCAATTTACCCTCACCTTTATGAGAAATGCAGATTACGGATCTTAAGGCTAGAATAAACACTAGAGGGGGGATAGTGCTTATAAGAAATTATTAAATCAATTTATGCTAATTTGAACACAAATGCATGCAATATTCAGACACAGATATGATCACAGAATCAAACACAGATGTAGAAATAAAGTAAAAGCAATAAAAGAAAGAACACACCAGATTTTATACTGGTCCGGAGTTACCCTACATCTAGTCCCGCACACAAGTACAGATTTCCTTTCAAAACCAATTGTACTATTGCACCTTCGTTTTCAAGGCCACGAGGTACACCACCCCATATTCACAATCCTCTGGGTAGAGATACTTGATTTCGTGGGCAACAAGTTCACCCAATTGATTCCATCGCTAAATTACACCTTTACTTGATTGATTTTCAAGGCTACAATCACACCTTTTCTCATTTGATTGATTTCCAAGGATACAATCACATCTTTTCTCGCTAAATTGATTACAAATAAGTCTATAACTCTGAATAGCACTGAGATCTTGTTGAGATAGTGATAGAGAATCAAACCAGAAATGATCTAGTTAGATTCAATGTTGATTTCGACATAGTAATGGTAAAATACCTACGAAGAAATGTGGAAGAAGAAGAGGAGTGAAAACCAAAAAAATATGAATAAAAATTCGTTCAAAACCACCCATATTTATAGTAGAACAATAGCCATGTCCATTCGTGAAAGGATAGACACTTCCTTTGAAATTTAAATTTTTGAAATAAAATGCTACCATGTCGACATGGGGTACTTGAGGATGTCTATATGCCAAAGGAATTTTTGGTGATTTGTTTTTCTTTGAAAATAACTTCTATCTTATATTAAAACTGTTTTAAACTTTATAAATATACTTAACTATAGTTAAAATACATAAGTAAATATAGAGAACAATATTTTGGTATATATAAAATTTTACTATAATTTTATATTTAAATCTAAGTATAAATAATAAAAGTTAAATAAATATATTATAATTAAAAGATAGTTTAAAAACCAAAGATAATTTGATTTTGAAAATAAAGATTATTTTTGAGGCTAAAAATATTTAAAACCAGGATAGATGTTTTTAATCTTTTTTAAAAGGAAGATTTTGAAATCATTTTGAAAACAAGATAATTTTTGTAAATCATTTTGAATAAAAGTTAGTGGATACAAAACAATGTTCCACTAGATATTTTGTAGGTTCCATCCTACTTAGGGTTCCATCCCTTTAACGGGCTCGAAGTGGATTCCATTCCACGAATAAATTGGATTTTAAGATGCCAATGCTTTTCTAGGAGTTTTAAAAAAAATTCCTAATTAAATCACTTATTATTGAAATCTTAAACTCTTGATAATCTTGATACTCATGAGTCTTCAATCTTGATATCTTCAGTCTTCAATCTCTATACTGTACAGTCTTCATTCTTCTTACCTGCGTGGTTAAATCCTGCATATACATGTATATCTAAACTATAATGTTAGTATTTTTATTTTATAATCTTATTGTAAGGTTGTTGTCATCAAAACCATCATCTCAAGGACTAACAATCTCCCCCCTTTGATGATGACAACCTTTGTTTATAAAATATTACTTCTATCCTAATAGCTTCCCCTAAAACTAATAACTCCCCCTTAATCTATGCCTAACTATCCTATTTTATACTTCTTCCCCTTTGTCATCAACAAAAACTAACTCGAAACTATATAACTCCCCTTAATCTTATACTATGTGATTATAATGATAATGTTATCATAAATAATCAACACTTAATTCTAAAACTAAAATTTAGTCCTAAACTACTAACTTTCCTAACTAAGAATCTATACAAGATAATATTTAATATAAGAACACAATCATTTATTAATTATATTGTCATATGTACATTTGCGTAGAGAACGTAGATAAAAACATACAATAATAAGAAAGAACGAAAAGAAACTAATGCGTGTCCTTTGAAAATGGGAGATCTATGAACCGAACAACTTGGATAGTGGAAACACAAATTTCCACGTTGTTCGATAAGATTTCCATATTTGTCAAAGCACACTTCGCCAACGCACACGACTTTGTCATCATCTTCAGCGTGCTCTTCTTCCATGGGGGCTTCTTCTTCTTCTTCCTTGCTGTCCTCTTGCACTTGATCTCCTAAAGACTCTTCATCAATCAAGATCGGATTAGCATGATTGTCCATTTGAAATTTTTGCAAATTTATAAGGATTTTGCCTTGCCGTTCTTGTTCTTTGGCCATTCTATGTTGCACTACTTGAATTTCAGTCATTAATTGCAGTGCATCCTTCAAAGAATACTCCATTTTCATTACTCTTGCACGCGTAGTTCATTGAAAAAGTCTAGAAGAAGGAGAAGGGAACGAAAAGGTTGAATTTTTGTTTGATTTGGAAGAGAAGGCCATAGTTTATTGATTCCAGAAGTTAGAGCAGAAAGGAAACAGAAAGAATGATAAAAATTTCGAAATAAGAAGAATATATAACCACTTTGAATTTTGGTGGGAAAATTTTCAAAAATAAAAAATCGTTATATGTCGACATGGGTATAGGGGGATGTCGACGTGGTGCTAATTTTTACTATTTGATTTATTTTGATTTAATTTTTAATTATACTTTGTTATTTATATTTTATATTTCAGTTATTGAACAAATACCTAATTCTCTTCTTAATTTAGAAAATATAGATTCATTTAATGGTTTTGTTAAAATATCAGCAATTTGATTCTCAGAATTGATATAATCGAGAGTAGTTACTTCCTTACTTATATTATCTCTGAGAAAATTGTGTCTGATATCAATATGTTTAGTTTGAGCGTGATGAATAGTATTTTTGGATAAATTTATTGCACTAGTATTGTCACAATAAATTGGTATTTTGAGATATTTAAACCAAAATCTTTTAAAGTTTGTTGCATACATATAAGTTGAGAATAGGCTAAAGCAGCGGAAATATTTTCTACTTCGGTTGTTGAATAAAAAAATTGTGTTTTGCTTTTCACTAAACCAGGAAATCAGAGAATGCACCAAAAAGTGACAAGTTCCACTTGTACATTTTCGGTCTGATTTACAACCAGCATAATCAGCATTACAGTAAGATATTGAGTCAAAAGAATCATTTTTAGGATAAAATAAGCCATAATCAGAGGTGTATTTAACATATCTTATGAAATTTTTTACGGTGTTTAGGTGGGTCTCTTTAGGTTGGGATTGATATCTTACACAGATACAAACACTATGCATAATATCAGGTCTACTAGCAGTGATATAGAGTTGTGATCCTATCATTCCTCTATATAATTTTTGATCTACATCTTTCGAGAGATCTTCTTTACTTAGGTACTCATTGGTTGCCATGGGAGTGGGTTTTCCACTTGCAGTAGACAAACCAAATTTACTAACTAGGTCTTTAGCATATTTTTCTTGACTAATAAAGATACCATTATCTAATTGTTTTATTTGTAATCCTAGAAAGAAGTTTAATTCACCCATATGACTCATCTCAAACTCTTTTGTCATTATTTCAGAAAATTCTTTATTCATTTCAAAATGAGTTGATCCGAAAATGATATCATCTACGTAGACTTGTACTAGTTGAATGTCATTTTTATTTCTTTTAATAAAAAGAGTATTATCTACTTTACCAATTTCAAAATTTGATTGTAATAAGTAAGATCTTAGTCTATCATACCAGGCTCTAGGAGCTTGTTTTAGACCATATAGAGCTTTCTTAAGTTTGTAAACATGATTTGGTAATTTTTTATTTTCAAAGGTGGTTATTCAACATATACTTCCTCTTTTACAAATCCATTTAAAAATGCACTTTTAACATCCATTTGATATAATTTGAAATTATTATGATTTGCAAAAGCAAGTAGAATCCTAATGGCTTCTAATCTTGCTACGGGACCAAAGGTTTCATCAAAATCTATTCGTTCTTCTTGACAATAACCTTGAGCGACTAACCGGGCTTTATTTCTAACAACCTCTCCTTGTTCATTATTTTATTTATATAAACCCATTTAGTTCCAATTATAGTTTTATTTTCAGGTCTAGGAACAAGTTCCCAAACATCATTTCTAGTGAATTGATTTAGTTCTTCTTGCATAGCCAAAATCCGTGAATCATCAGTTGATGCTTCTTTTGGATTTTTGGGTTCAATAGTTGATATAAAGGCCACATTGCTCATTTTACTTAGTTGATTTCTAATTTTAACAACATATTGAATATCTCCTAGTATATTTTCTATAGGATGATCTTTTAAAAGTTTAGTCTTTTTACTAGGATGGTTAATTTCATTATTAGTTTCAGTTGACTCTTGATTTTGAGTGATTAAATCCTCTTCATCATTTGTATCTTTAAATTTTTTGTGATTTTCATCGAAAGAAACATGCATTGTTTCTTCGATGGTGTTAGTTCTTAAATTAAACGCTTTGTACGCTCTACTTTTACAAGAATATCTGGTATCTGTCGGATTTAGAATCAAACTTATCTAAGTTATCTTTTGTATTTAAAATAAAACATTTACTTCCAAAAATTCTAAAATAAGATACCTTAGGTTTCTTTCTATGAAGAAGTTCATAAGATGTCTTATCAGTTAAAGGTCAAATTAAAATTCTATTTAAAATATAACAGGCGGTAGCAACTGCTTCTACCCAAAAATACTTTGGTAATTTACTATCTGAAAGCATAGTTCTCGCATACTCTTGAATCGTCCTATTTTTACGTTTTACTACCCTGTTTTGTTGTGCAGTTCTTGGAAATGAAAAATTGTGAGTTATTCCCTTTTTATTGTAGAATTACTCAAACTTTTCGTTTGCAAATTCACCATCGTGATCACTACGGATGGTTATAATTTTTAGAGAAAGTTGATTTTGTATCCTTTTTGTAAAATTCTTAAAACATTCAAAAGTATCACTTTTATGTTCCAAAAATATTGTCCAAGTAAATCTAGAATAATCATCTACAATTACAAAAACATATTTACTATGATTTATTGACAGAATTTGAGATGGACCAAATAAATCAAGGTGAAGCAATTCAAGAGCTTTTGAAGTTGAAATCATATCTTTTAATTTAAAGGATCTTTTTCTAATTTTTTCTAACCGACATGCATCACAAGGACTATCTACTATAAGAGTCATTTTAGGGAGACCTCCTACTAGATCATGTTTTGATAGTCTAGATAAGAGTTTGAAATTCAAATGCCCAAATCTCTTATGCCAAATCTAAGGGTCACTTGTATTTGCCAAAAGACATAGGTTATCATTTGAAACTTTCATACTAAGAATATAAATATTCCTTTTCCTAATTCCCTCAAATATTATGGTTGAATTATTATCTTCAATGTGACAATTTATCTTTTTCAAATTTAATTTTATATCCTTTATCGCAAAGTTCACAATACTTAGCAGATTATGTTTTAAATTTTTTACTAGCAAAACATTAGTAATGATAGGAGTTTCGGAGTTACCGACTTTGCCGATGCCAATCATATATCCTTTTGAGTTGTCTCCGAAATTAACCAGTCCTCCGTCTTTGTATATTATATCATTCAGCATATCTGGATTACTAGTCATGTGTCTAGAGCATCCACTATAGAGTATCCATTTATTCTTTTTGATCTGCACAATCTTTCCGTTGTGGATTGATTCCTCAACCCCCATAAAGCATGTTTCCTGCACATTAAACAATCTCAGTAGACAACTTGAATTTCAATATTGATTATATGCAGACTCATGAGACAATGATGATCTGAATATTTCTAAACTAGTATTAACAAAAATTTTAAACGAAGCCATTTTAAAAACTTTTCAAAAATCAGATTATGAAACTTTGAAAAACTTGCTCTGATACCAAATGTGAGAAATGCGGATTACGGATCTTAAGGCTAGAATAAACACTAGAGGGAGGTTTATAAGAAATTATTAAATCTTTTTGAATTTATGTTAATTTGAACACAAATGTATGCAATATTCAGACACAGATATGATCACAGAATCAATCACCGATGCAGAAATAAAGTAAAAGCAATAAAGGAAAGAACACACCAGATTTTATACTGGTTCGGAGTTATCCTACATCCAGTCCCGTACACAAATATGGATTTCCTTTCAAAAGCAATTGTACAATTACACTCTCGATTTCAAAGACATGAGGTACACCACTCCAGATTCACAATCCTCTGGGTAGAGATACTTGATTTCAGGGGCAACAAATTCACCTAATTGATTTCCAAGGCTACAATCACACCCTTACTTGATTGTTTTCCAAGGCTACAATCACACCTTTTCTCACTTGATTGATTTCCTAGGCTACAATCACACCTTTTCTCGCTAAATTGATTGCAAAGAAGTTTATAACTCTGAATAGCACTGAGATCTTGTTGAGATATTGATAGAGAATCAAACCAGAAATGATCTAGTTAGATTCAGTGTAGATTTCGGCAGAGTAATGGTTAAAATATATATAAAGAAATGTGGAAGAAGAAGACGAGTGAAATCCAAAAAAATATGAACAAAAATTTGTTCAAAACCACCCCTATTTATAATAGAACAATGACCATGTCCATTCGTGAAAGGATATGACGAATAGACACTTCCTTTGAAATTCAAAATTTTGAAATAAACCGCTACCATGTCGACATGGGGTACTTGAGGATGTCAACATGCCAAGGAATTTTGGTGATTTTTTTCTTTGAAAATAACTTCTATCTTATATTAAAACTATTTTAAACTTTGTAAATATACTAAACTATAATTAAAATACATAAGTACTTACAGAGAACAATATTTTGGTATATGTAAAATTTTACTATAATTTTATATTTAAATCTAAGTATAAATAATAAAAGTTAAATAAATATATTATAATTAAAAGATAGTTTTAAAACCAAAGATAATTTGATTTTGAAAATAAATATTATTTTTGAGGCTAAAAATATTTAAAACCAGGATAGTTGCTTTTGATCTTTTTTGAAAGGAAGATTTTGAAATCATTTTGAAAACAAAATAATTTTTGTAAATCATTTTGAATAAAAGTTAGTGGGTACAAAACAATGTTCCACTAGAATTTTCGTAAGTTCCATCCTACTTAGGGTTCCATCCCTTCAACGGGCTCGAAGTGGATTCCATTCCACGAATAAATTGGATTTTAAGATGCCAGTGCTTTTCGAGGAGTTTTAACAAAATTCCTAATTAAATTACTTATTATTGAAATCTTGAACTCTTGATAATCTTGATACTCATGAGTCTTCAATCTTGATATCTTCGGCCTTGAATCTCTATACTATACAGTTTTCATTCTTGGTACCTGCATAGTTAAATCCTGCATATACATATATATCTAAACTATAATGTTAGTATTTTTATTTTATAATCTTATTCTAAGGTTGTTGTCATCAAAACCACCATCTCAAGGACTAACAACCTTCAATTTACGAAATAGAACCAACTATTTTCAAAATCAACATTCCACATCTTATCACCCTTTTGTGATTTATTTCCCCATTTATCCATTGATAAAAGTTTCCCTGAATTTATAAACACCGTTTATAAATCCATACTTTTATTAACAAAATATGATTTTACAAAGCTTCACTTCCTTTGTAAAATATCACCTTTATAAATTATCATATTTATAAATTTCACCTTTATGAACAAATTATAATATATGTACCTATATATATCATTTTATATAAAGTGGTTAATAAATATTCATATCAAAATATTTCTATTTCTCTTTTAAAACAACATCCATTTATTATAAAAGACTGACTTGTTATCCAAGATTTTAAAAATCTTTATTTACTGTTCAAAATCTCTATTTAAAATATTTTATAAATCTACAAATTTGTAATCTCTAGAAAATCATATTTTTTTATTTTAAAATAAATCTCTTCTTTAACTAAGTTTATTTAAAAAAAAAGATATATAGTTCCAAAAATCACTTTGAAATCCCTTTTAAAATTAAATCATTATTTTATGGTATTTTAAAAATACCAAAAATAAGGCCCAGTGCTACTAAAGCACTAACTAGCAAATTCATATCCATGTCACCAATATAGCATCCAACATATCATATATCATAATATTTATGAAAATGAAATCAACAGTGTGAGGATTCTCTTTGGATCACTCCAACATGTCCCTCTTCATCGCATATAATATATAATCATTAAAATATAACTCAACCGCTTTGAGGCAAGATTTGTATACAGAGGGTCATTCCCTCTTACACGGAAACTAACAAGGTCTCATCTGCTCCAAGGATGGGAATATATCCAATTCTATAATGAAATTAGTAATTCATCCAAACAATCAGTAACAACCAACAAAAAAAAATCCATACATTCAACAAATAATTTTTATTATGTATATAATCTTTTTGATTAACCAAAAAGGTAAGATTAACTCAATTGATTTTAATAGCCACCGAAACGTTTCCGTTCGAGTTAAAATTAAATAGTTGTCCAATTTTTAACCTAAATTTCTATCAGCTTTGAATTCGTCTAATCCAACTCCATAGCGTAGCTTTTGTCGATATGATCGCAACGCAACTCGTCGCGTTCAATTTCGACCTCGTATGAGTTTGATATGAATTAATGAACATTCGAATAATTAAATTAAAATTAGTTTAATATAAATAATGTTTAAATTAAATAACCTACCCTCTCCTTCTCGTTCATGCTATAGGCATGAGCATCCAAAATTCATGACTTAGACCTTGCCTCGCCACCGCCGTTCGTTGCTGCTGCGATCCAGCCAGCCGCGTCGCCTCGCCTAGATCGCCATAACCGCCAAAAAACACCCCACAACTGCCATTGGGCGTAGCCAAATTCAGGTCACCACTGCATGATTTTCGATGATCCTACCATTGATAAGCTTCGTAAGGTTGTGCTCTATACTTTACTAGTTATGGTCGAAGGTTGATGGTGCTTGGATGGATCCTGATCATCGTGGACCGTTGGATGGTTAGAATGGATTTTGACATTTTGGGTGAATTATTCCCTGGTTAGGCGCGTTTTATTAAAGGCAGTGAGCATGGCTGGTTATGGGCATGTATGTGATGGAAGCACGGGTTAATGTACTGGGGCACGACTATATAATGGTACATACATACATACATACATACATACATACATACATATGTTATTTAAATTTAAAAATATCATGCTTTTAAATGTCGAAAAATTCCGAACTCCTATCGAGACGTGTCGCCTAGCATTTCATATGCTATACGTCTATTTTGAATGCAATGGAATAAGTCCTGCTAATTTGATCATATGCAGAAGATAGTTTTTTAAACTCAATTTTTTTTAAATTTCTGAAATTAATGTCTACGCATTTCGATCTCGCATGCCTAAACGATACGTCCGATCACCACAAAATTTGATGGCATATAATAATACACTATTACGAATCAAATGAAACTGGTTTCATCGAAATCCGAGATAGTGTCCAGAAGGCTATTTTTACACGTTAATTAAAACGAGTTATTTCCAAAATCGATTTAATTACTTTTAAATTCAATTTAAAGTTTACTATTTTCCTTCTTATTCAAATAGATTTGAAATCAACGTTAGAAATCATTTTCATTCATATTAAATTCAAGATTCAATTATTTAAATAATTCCAAATATTAAATTAAACAATTTAAATATCAAATAAATAGCTTTATTTGAAATATAAGTAATTTAACATATAAAATTGACTTTCCAATACTTAAAATCAATCAAATATTCCAAATTCAAATGACTGAAATTCTAGGTCGTTACATTCCCCCACCTTAAAAGAATTTCGTCCCTGAATCAGCCAGTAAGAAAAATGCACAAATCATTTAACTTCTCAAAACCTATTAGTTGTAATAGATTACCAAATTCCTTTAAGTCTTTAACTTCATTCACCGATACCAACTAATTTTTCATCCATTCAACCATTCTATGTTAAAACATGAACATCAAATTTTTAGTTATAAAAATTTCTCCAAAATTCCTCAAAAATTTTCTAACTCTTTGATTTACGGAAAATTTCGCTGGCTTCTCCATTGCGCAGGTCGATCATAAAAATTAGTAATATATATATATATATATATATATATATAATCACAAATATGCATCCCGTCTTCGAGGATGAGGCATCCCGTAGGGAAAATGTAAAAATACGGTATGTAATCCGAGATGTGTACCTTTTTTTAGTATTAGCAAGCATATACAACTAATATAATGCAAAAGCGAGCTCCAAACGTGAAGCATACGCCACCCGCACCTACAATCACTGAGCATATAATAAGAACATGAATATAGAAAGCAATATCAATATAAACCATAGACTATACAATAATCATATGCAAATATAACAATGTAGCAAGAGAAACCATCAAACAAATAATATTCATCCAATTTATTTATCATCATATCAATTTGCATTTCCTAATTTCAACATCCAATTTATACACTTCCATTTTTTATTAACTTGCGATTGATTCACTTCAAATTTATTCACATTCATTTTTACTAACACTCAATTAATTTTCATTTATTCCATTTGCATTCAATTGATTTACATTCATTTTTAATCAAATTCAGTTATTCACGTTAGTATTGCTTACACTCATCTATGCACAATTAATTGATTCTCATTCAATTCATTTACTTTTAATTGATTTGCATCCAATTAATTAACATTCATTTATTTAACATTCATTATTACATATCCAATTTGTTTATAGTATATTTTTTAATACTAACAACACTTAGGAACTATTCCATGTAATAACAATTTAAGTTCATTATAAACATTTTATGCTACACCATTAATGTTTATTATTACTTCACAACTTAAGTTCATATTCAGTTCTATCAAACAACCTTCCAAACCATATTTTCATTTTACAAGTTAAGTTGAATTCCATTTTATAACTCAAGTTCATATTCATTCTATTAATTCATTTTATTAATTCACTTTATTAATTCATCTAATCCATTTCAATTTCATATAACCTTCCTTAAGTTATACTTCATTTTATTTAATTCATTTCACTAACTCAATTTTTTTACTTAAGTTAAATTTTAATTTCATATCTCAATTCCAAACTTTCTTTCTTATCGAAACCATTTCCAAATTATAAGTTCAAAAACTTATTATCTTATTGTTTTCTCAAAACATCTAGATAGAAATTTCACGAATTTTAAACACCTGGTTTTATTTCAGATCATTTTGAAATTATATATATCTATAACTCCTTTATATTTCAAATTACACTTCTGGAATCTAGAAAAATTTGTTGAAGCAAAATAAAACTTCAATAGTAGCAATTCACCACTTAGTAACTCGAAAAAGAACGTCGATGAAGTTGCAGTGGTCACCAGAATTATTTTTCAGCGACTAAAGTGAGTTTAGCGATTTATATTTCTTTTAAATCCTATTTTAAAATATTTATAACTAAATATTTTCAAAAATAATACTATTATTATTTTTTCAAAACCCTTCAAAAAACAATTTTCAAATTAATGAGACTTAAGATCTCAAATTCGTTGTTTTAAATCCATTTAATCTACAAATCATGTTTTCAGATATACTTATGAAATTTTATTTCACACATGTTGATTATTTTAATTATAAAAAATATTCTAAAATCCATATTTATAAATTCACTTTCTTATATAACTCGTTTTACAAATGCTTATATTTGTTTTGATTTTAATAATAACAACTTTTATTACAACAACCAAAAACAAATGAAAATAATCAAATATTATCATTCGCTAATAACCCAACATACCATATATAACAATAATAATTATTAAAAAAATTTCTTTTATATATAAAATATAATTTAGGTAAAATTATTTCATTTACCTAGTTCTCAAAATAATACTATGTCAGTTTGCCTTGTTCTAGTGCGTCCTATACATCGACTAGAATTCATAAGTCACTCAACAGATAAATTAACACAATATAAACATTTTTATAATCACTAACAAATACACGCTCATATATATAGACACACACACACACTCAAAATCATCATAGGGCCTCGCTTACCCTATTCCAAATGAGTAAATTCCCACCAAAGCCTAGGTCTTCGCTCAACCTAAGCTCTGATACCAACTGTAACAACCTGCCAATCCTCACAACTCAAGATGACAATAAACACACATGTCCAACCCAAATTGAATGGAAAGATAGATAGTTATGGGAAAGAAAGAGGAAAGGAGAAGATAAGAGAAGAAGAATAGAAAACTAAAAACAATATATAATCTCATAATCGCAGCGGAACAATATATATAATATAATATCAATGATCTTTACAAAAGAGAAATTGTTATATACATACATCAACCATAGTACAACAAAAAATCTCAATTGTTAGCATGGACAGTTATAACAGTCTGTCCTCACAAATGCTGATGATTTCAATAACATAGCAGCAAAAAATAAGCATATACGTGAATACGACTTAAAGACCTCCAACTCGTCTTATGGGTTTCAGTGCATCCAAAAGAAATCTGTAAATATACTCGGTCTTACCCGAGCATTATAATAAAATAACACCTAATTCAGTCTAGAAAACAGCGTGAGAAAACATAACCAACTGGGTTTTAAAGTTATATAAAACCTTTGAAAATCAAAAGTATCTCATAAGACCATGCCCTACATAAACGCGGACAGATTTTTACCTTACGATAACCAAAACATTTTTATAGAAAATCCTCTGATATTGTAATAATGTATAATACACAAATACTTATTAACCATAGCTGAAATTGTTACATTAATCAAATTCTAGCATACTAGGTTTTATAACCAAAACCGTAAAGCACATATTAGAGATTGGATTCCATACGATGATAAGGTAAGGAACTACCCTCGGAAGGTACATCTTTAGATAAAATGCACCGGGGTCTGAAAAGAACATCTTGTACCCCTGCAACATAGGACTGGCCTACTACTTAACTAGTAGTACCGAATATGATCACCCCGCTCGTTATTGGGCCTCGAAGCATATAGGAATAGATAGTAACAAATCCAAATTTGGAATGACCATTCTTTACTTGGGAGCGACCCACTTTACCCTACTGCATGCCCTATTTTTGTCATTTCCTGGTTGATGAGGCTCGAGGCTATGTTTTACCTTTATTTATCACTTCCCACTTGAAATGCTAACACTGCCCTCTAGGCAACAATGCAATATCAGCATTCATCCATGCAAGTTCGTTTTGGGATTGAACGAAACACTTGAGAGATCCATCTTCAAATGCCAACATCTTCAAGATGTCTTCACTTCAAAATGCTTGAGTTGGATTGAAGTGGTTTTCGGATAGCATATCCGATCCCGGTCTCTTCGAAACAACTTTCGATAATTTTTTGTAAACTCAACCCCGGTTCTTTAGGAAATAAACAGTCAAAGATAAGAGCGGAGATCACCCCCTAACCGTTAGTGGATGGATTTCCTTATCATTGTCCTAGGAGAATGAAACGAGATTTGTACACATAGTACATCATCGGAGATGATTGTGCCATATAACTCATGTGTTTCTCGTAAATATTTCCAAAGTTACATTTTTGATCAAAGTTTGGATAGTCGGTTATTTGACTGTCGAATAACAATCATTAAATCAGGAATTTAATTCCATAGGAAAAACCATTGGTTAAGCGACAAGCAACACTAAGCCTTTTTTAAATCTTTCATTAATTAATTCCACTTTGTAATTACTTGAATCAAAAATCCCTTTTACAAAGATATATATATATATATATATATATATATATATATATATATATATATATATATCCACAAATCCCTTTTTCTCAATACTTGGAAAATATCCATATACACATCTCAACGATATAAGTATATTCACCGACTTTGGGGGAAGGTTTCCTATTTATTTAATTCTAAAACCATTTATAAACTCCATATACATTCACAAAACCGTATATAAATTCTTTTTATAATCCGTAAACCCATTTCTAAAATTCTTTTATAAATATTTAAAACTATTTATAAAATGCTTTTACCCTTTTTAAACAATCTTCCTTTACATTTTCCAAAACATGTTACAAGACTCCTCTTATAATCCACACCTGTTTATAAAACCCTATTTATATATCTTGAAAACATTTAAAATATAAATTCTAACCATCTACTTAAAACACTATTATATAATAGCAAACATTATAAATAAATAAATATTAACTTTAAAACATTTTAAAATAATAACAATAATAAATTCCAAACATCCTAAATAAAACAATAGTAATTTATCTTCAACATCTTTATAATTACTAATAATTAATTTCAAAACTTTACCGATAAATAATTAGAATTAATTTCAAACCATACTAATAATTTAAATAATTTTTTTTTAAAATATTAAATTATTGATAAACCGCTTTTGAAAAGTATTAATATAAATAAATAACTTTTAAACAAATTTTATTTCCGTGATAAAAATCGATACTTAACTTGCCACATAATCATTTCCATATTTTATATACAAGATTCATAAATCCCTATTTGATTTGATAAAACTTCCTTTTTGTTTATAAAATCATTCGACATCTTCCAATTTACCCCCACCTTTAATTTCTAAAATAGAATCAACTATTTTCAAAAACAACATTCCATATCTCATAATAAATCTATCCCTTTGTGATTTATTTCCCCATTTATCTATTGATAAACATTTCCCTAAATTTATAAACACCATTTATAAATCCACACTTTTATTAACAAAATATGATTTTACAAAGCTTCACTTCCTTTGTAAAATATAGCCTTTACAAATTATCATATTTATAAGTTTCACCTTTATGAATAAATTATAATATATGTATATATATATATATATATATATCATTTTATATAAAATGGCTGATAAATATTCATATCAAAATATTTCTATTTTCCTTTTAAAACAGTATCCATTTATTATAAGGCTAACATGTTTTCCAAGGTTTTAAAAATCTTTGTTTACTGTTCAAAATCTCTATTTAAAATATTTTGCAAAACTACAAATTTATAATCTCAAAAAAATAATAGTTTTTTAAAAATAAATCTCTTCTTTAATTAAATATAAGAATTTTTTTAAAACATATATAATTTCAAAAATCACTTTGAAATCCCTTTTCAAATTAAATCATTATTTTATGGTATTTTAAAAATGACAAAAATAAGGCCCAGTGCTACTAAAGTACTAGTTAAGAAAATCCATATCCATGTCATCAATATGGCATCCAACATATCATATATCACAATATATTTGAAAATAAAATCAACAGCGTGAGTAATCCCGTTGGATCCCTCCAACCCGTCACCCTGCATCACATATACTATATAATCATAAAAATATAAATCAACCGCTTCGAGGTAGGATTTGTATATGAAGGGTCATCTGCTCTCACATGAGAATTAATAGGGTTTCATCCGCTCTAGGAATGGGAATATATCCGAACCAATAATATAAACTAGTAATTCATCGAAACAGTCAATAACAACTAACAATAAAATATCCACACATCCAATATTTTTTTTTCTATTTTCTATATAATTTTTTTGATTAACCAAAAAGGTGAGATTAACTGACGTTGATTTTAATAGTCTTCAAAACATTTAGGTTCGAACTAAAATTCAATAGTCATTTAATTTCTAACCCAAATTTCTATCAGCTCCGAATTCGTCCAATCCAACACCATACCGTAGCCTTCATCGATAGGATCGCAACCCTTCACATTCAATTTCGACCTCGTATGAGTTTAATATTAATTAATGAACATTCAAATAATTCAATTAAAATTAACTTAATATAAATAAACATTTAATTTAAATAACCTACCCTCTCCCTCTCGTCTAAGCTACTAGCATAAGCATCTAACTTCGTGACTCAGATCTTACCTCGCTGGCGTCGTTCGCCACCATTGCCGCCTCGATCCAGCTAACCGCACCGCCTCTCCTAGATTGCCATAGCCTCCAAAAAATGACCCATAACTTCCATTAGACGCAGCCAAATTTAGGTCACCACGGCATAATTTTCGATAATCCCACCATTGATATGCTTCGTAAGATCATGCTCTAAATATTATTAGTTATGGTCGAAAGTTGATGGTGCTTGGATGGGTCCTGATCAATGTGGACCATCGGATTTATAGAAGGGAATTTGAAATTTTGGGCGAATTATTCTCTCGTTAGGCGCATTTTATGAACTTTAGTGAGTATGTTTGGGTATGGGCGCATACATGGTGGAAGCGTCGAGTAATGTACTAGGGCATGGCTATATAATAGTACATATATATGTTATTTAACATTAAAAATATTGTGCTTTTAAACGTCAAAAATTCTGAACTCCTACTGAGACGTTCCGCCTGGCGTTTTACATGTTCTACCCCTGTTCCGAGCATAATGGAACTAGTCTCAAGGTCTAATTCGATCATATACAGATAGCTTTTCAAACCCAATTATTTTATTAAATTTCTAAAATTAATTTCTACGCGTTTCGATCTTGCACGCCCAAACGATATGTCCGATCACCACGAAATTTGACGGCATATAATTATACACTATTACGGATCCAATGAAATTGGTTTGGTTGAAATCTGAGATAGTGCCCCAGAAGGCTATTTTTGCATGTTAATTAAAACGAGTTATTTCCAAAATCGGTTTAATTACTTTTAAATCTAATTTAAAAGTTTACTATCTTCCTTCTTATTCAAATAGATATAAAATCAACTTTAGAAATCATTTTCTTTCATATTAAGTTCAAGATTCAATTATTTAAATAATTCCAAATATTAATTTAAACAATTTAAATATCAAATAAATCGCTATAATTGAAATATAGGTTATTTAACTTATAAAATTCACTTTTCAATATTTAAAATCAATTAAATATTCCAAATTCAAATTACTAAAATTCTAGATTACACTTCTTCTTTACCACTTTCAAGAAAATAAAATAAACCTCCATCCTCACTTCAAAATTCAGTATCTCCAAACCCGTTGATGATTGGCCAAAGTAATTAGCTGCAAAGTTGTTTGTTTAAGCCCTTAGTATTTTATAAAAAATGTCGCCTTGAGTTTTAATGGCCGAAGAAGTCGTAGTTGCTCGATGTTCGATGGTGGTCGAGATTTGATGAGAAACAAAGTTAATTTTGTATAGAGATTGGAAAATATGGTTGTGTTTGTATCGGCAAACTATGATTTTTAGCTGTGTTCATGGAGCTTGGAGTTGTTAGAGTTGGCCATGGTTGGTCGATGACTAATTTTTGGTCGAGTTAAAGTTACCGATGGTGTAGGTGACTCAAGGATCAATAAAGGATACCGAGAGGACGTTCGTGTTATGATGGAGTTATGGCAGAGAGCGGAGGAGCTGTAGTGATTGAAGGCTGTAACAGGAGCTCGAGTTAGGGTTTCAGGCTTTGAATTTTTGGTTGCATCTAATCTCGTGATGGTGGTGGAGAAAGGAGTTGAGGTAGCCCTGACATGGCTGAGAAGTGAGATTATGTGTTAGGTTTCTAATGGTGGATGCGGCGGCTATCGGTGGCTAGAGGAGTGCGGCTGTGATGGGTTCTAGGAAGTTGGCACATGAATTATTTTTGAAAGAAGAGGGCACGGTTCACTTGCGGGTTTGGTTGCATTGTGAGTTTTGGGCCTTGGGCCAAGGAATGGGGTGAGGTTTATTGAGAATTTAGTTTATTAAATAGTCAAGTTTAAAAGGCTTAACTTTTAAAATGAATAACCCACCTATACGATGTCTGTTTAACCCACGGTCTTCGACGTTCGATTGGTATTGAAGGGTAGAATGATTTAGTATAACTTGTTGATAGTTTTAATGAAGTATAATAATGATAAATTTATAGTGATTAAATTTAGTTTCATTTATTATAGTTAAATAATTTATACTTTGTTTATGACATTTACTTAGCAGAATCGAACACCGTCCTGCTATAATTCAATTGAATAGATTATTTTAGAATCCATCGAGCAGAATAAATCCTCAATCTGCTATTATGTAAATTTGGAAATTTATTTATATGATAATTAATTTTTAGTATGGGTTATTATTCATTTTGTTGATTGTTATTTGTGGATAAAAATGTGTTGCTATTATTGTTTGTTTGGTTTGAATTGCACTCGGCTAGTTTATGAGCATTGATTATTGTATATTAATTGTTGATTTTGCTCAGCCAATTTATAAGAAATTACCTTTTACATGCATGGGTTAGGTAGACCATAATTACGGGTGCATTGATCACAAACATCTTGTGAATAGAATCTCACCAATTGACTGTAATATGTTCCATAAAAAAATATTGGTAAGGAAATGTATTATAATGAAAAGATACTTATCTTTTGAAATGAAATGTTTCCTTTAAAGAAATAGAAATATTTGGAAATAAATATTTGTGAAATTTGATTTTATATAAAGGTGACTTATATAAAGATGTTTATAAAAGGATGTTTTATAAATGAAAAGAGAATTTTAAGGACGAAAACCTTAGTGGTTTTAAAATGACTTTCTAAAGATTTCAAGGAAATAAACAATACTGTGTTTTGAAAGCATTTATGAACATGAGTGCAAAATGAATTGTTACTTTGGGTAACAAAATGGTTTGTTAAGTTACCGATGATTCGAGTAATTCGTAACTAAAAAATGAGCGAAGGGTTTTGGTAACCCTTAGTATATGCTACTCTTACTATAGAGGGATATGTTTATTTATTTATTTTGAAAAGGCTGGACCTAATTGCCTTGTTTATAGGAGAAAACCTCGAGATCTAGTTGTATATATCTTAATATGCTTTTATAGTAGAGTATTTGGGATTCCTAAATAAATATATCAAATACAACACTATTTTATTATATAAAGTATTTGATACCATTTTCAAAAGTAATGTGTTTCAAATTCCAAAGAAAAGTATGATTTGATAAAATATATCATTATTTCAGAAGGATTTGAAATAAAATCGAGAATTTAGTTCGAAAATATTATTTTTGGTTTTGAAATTAATAAAGTTAATTAGGTTTAGAAATCTAAATGTGAAGATATAAGCCTAAGTGGGTAGTTTGGGAATTATGTGTTTGTTTATGCATCGTAGGCTTCTTGAGTCCTATTTGTGGTAGAAGATCTATGTTGGCTTACTCCTATACCTAATTGGTATCCAATTAGATAGTGACGCAGCGGATTAATCGAAATAAACTTCAATCGATGAAATGTAGCAATCGGTGAGTTGAAGATACCAAAATGCCCAAGTTCGTTGATCCAAAGATACCGAACTCTAGCTATCTCAAACACGTTGATAGCGCACTATACCGTGTTCAAAGATCTACGATTCTTCGCACGTTGATCTAGCGCACTAGATTCCGTGAATCGGCTTCAACAAACGTGGATTCGAGCGCACTCGAATGACGTAAGTGGAGATAGGAGATTACACTCAACTACCAATTGGTATGAAAGCACAAAGCTAACAAAAGAGAAATTTTATTCAAAATCAACCACCAAAAAGTTACAACACACCCCCTATTTATAGCTTTTACAACCCACACGACTCAGCCATTTTACAACACTTAGGTCGGCCACGACCTAACACTTAGGTCGGCCACGACCTTAAAAATCAAACCCTTCACAAGACTCAACACATTACAACACCACCGACCTACCATAGGTCGTTAACGACCTATAACAAACATTCCCGGTTTAACTCGTTTAACGACTTAGCAAATAGAATACAACACAATACAGGCCTCACGCGACCTAACATATATACAAACCGACTCAAACAACGCGACTCAACTTAGGTCGTTGACGACCTAAGAAAATCCAGCGACTCACAAGTTCACATATTTATAACCACAGCACCTACTCATGACATACGACCTAAACTTCATGCGGCCTTGCCTCGGAGCGACCTATCTTCTTCGAGACAACTTAAGTAACCTCGGCATCAGGAACTGGAACGATATAAGCAATGCAGCGACCTAAAACGATCCTTCATGAACGACTTAAAGAAGTGGCCTGTGAGTTAGGTCGTTTGCGACCTAAAGAATTGTATCTCTTCTTCATGCGACCTAACTATTTGAACGACTTAACATTAGCGACTTATCTTCCACGACTTAAGGATGTGCGACCTATCATAGGTCGTAACTCGTCAATGCAGCTGGAGTGACTTATGGCTATCTCGATAACTCGTATCCCATTAGGTCGCAACCGACCTAAAGCTTGATGCCCTGAATCCTGTAGCTCGTTAACTCGGCACATATGCAACACATTAGATCGTTGCCGACCTAAGAGCTTAGGTCGTGACTTGTTAGCTCGGCAACAGTCTCCTTCTGATATCCAGTTAGCTTGGAAGCGACTCAATCCTTCTTTACTAACACGTCTGACTTCCTCCTATAACTTCTTAGGTCGGAAACGACTTAAGCTTTCATTGACTCGTGTATGACTCATCAAACTCAAACACCTCAAACTCCCATTGAGTCGTAACCCTGTCCCTTTAGCTTTGTTAAGTCGTAGCTCCTTTTCCTTAACTCGTCCATTCTTCCTTTTGTTAAGTCGCACACGACTTATACTTAACTCATGATCACGGTTAGTTCGTAGCTCGCTTAAGCAACCTAAGGTCTCATGATGCTGGCCTACATCATCTTCCCCTGGTTGGAAGAAATTCGTCCTCGAATTTACAAACTTTCTTCTTCGAGACGCTGTCTTCCATTCATTATCTGGTTTGATGTGACACTGGTGATACCCACTCTTGAGATTAATCTTGTCTTGACCCTTTGACGATATGGTTCGAAATAAAGAATGCCTAGAATAAAACAGACGTGGCATCAGACAGGCGGCATAAGGAAGTGATCTGAGGGAGATGACGTAAGAAAAAGTGTGGGATAAACTAAGCACTAGATGCCAGATCCACTTCATGTAGCACAGGACTTCATAAAAATAGTGTCGTATATCATATTGCTTCTGCCAATAGGAAGACGTGAAATAGAACCAAAACTTATCCAAAATGTGAGACGTTATAAGGAAAATTAAAACCATAGAATGACTTAGGAAGTCTCTTCCTAAGAAGTGTGACGATTCATGCTCAGATTCTTGTCTTTCCGTATATCGTTCAGAGATGTTATCATCTAGCATCTGTCCTTGAAGTGTTGTATCCAATTCTCCTGTCTGAAATGAACTCCCGCTCGCTTCTCCTTCAACATAGTTATTTTCATAAGATGATTCCAAGCAATTGACACTGGCAATGTTTGCAGGGTGGACATCATCAGACGACTTTAACTGGCAATCATTCTCTTCCTCCTGTCGTATCAACTCTTCCTGTTCTTTCGGACTCACAAGATCATATGATACTGGTAGTAAAATAGCTTCTGGTACGAGTTCAGTTTGACGTTGAATGTCCTGTAGCGATGGTAACTCCTTGGTTATTGCCTCAAAGTATTCGACTTCGGACTCATCGAATTCTGATTCAACTTCCTCGAATACATCAAGATCTTTACTTGTTCTTTGCTCGGCCAACTCAAGCAATTCATTACCCATTTCCACATACTCTTCCAATAATAAAGGATTAGTTTCTCCAAATAGTTCCTCAGACATTTCATATTCACATTCTTCAAACACTTCATCCTCCTCAGGGTTCTCAACATCAAAATCTTTTCCGGATTCAATCAACATTGACAACTCCTCATCATCTTCCATTTCATCGACGAACTCTCTTAAAGATAATAAACAATCTGATTCTGCCTTTTCTTCCATTTCACTTTCACTTTGCCCAGGCTCCTCGAAAACCCTGGAATTAATACTTGGCTGGTTCTCATCTATAAGCTCAGGTGTCAAACAAAAATCCTCCATCAACAAATGAATTCCCTCAACTCTGAACACAATTTCTTCTTCCATACTATCGATGTCAAACTTTGGCAATGACGAGGAATCAACTTCTACATCCACATACTTTGACTCAATCTCTTCGTTACCATCAAATTTCAGCGGTTGATAAAAGTCAAATTCATCAGTCCTCCTCAACATATTACTCTCCTCATTACTTGACAAAGATTCTTCATCGTTATCAAATTGTGGTGCTTGATAAGAATTAACTTCGTCAATCCTCCTCAACAAATTACATTCTTCGTTCTCTAACTCGAGCTCTTCATCTTCATTATCAAACTTTAGTGGTAAGGCTGCGAATGATTCTGTAGGACCAACCTCTTCTAGCTCTTCCAACATTGGTTTAACTTCCTCCGGAAATTGAAGTTCTTCTCTTGCCTCATACATAACCAATGTTTCAGTACTACCTTCCGATTCTTCAACACTCTCGCTGACTGATATTGGACTATTCGGTTCCTCTTCTTCTTCTGTTCCGCTGTCAGTACGACCATCCACTTCCTTACTTCCACATTCTTCTATAACCAAGGGTTTCTTCTGGGACTTTGTACCTTCAAAACTTCGATGGTTAGACTCCTGATAATGATAGCGCTTAACTTGGTCATCAACATTCGTCGTAATGATTCTGTGTGCAACTGGTTCGTTGATTCTCTTGGAAATTTCTCTACTGTAAGGAACGCCATCAAACTGATTACTGGGTCTTATAACCATACCCTTCCCTTGACTACCTGGATTCCTCTTTTGCAACTGTTGGTTAACACGAGATTGATAATTGTAGGGTAAGAAATTTGCTTCCATCATCCTTTTCATCTTATCCCACTTGACAACTTTAGATTTCTTCATTCTCTCTCTGGTTGATTTAGTTTGTTGCCACCAGTCCATAGCTCTACCTCTCAAGCTTGCAACAACTAACTTAACTTGGCGATCTTCAGGAATATCATGGAGTTCAAACATTCTTTCAACCTTTGACAACCAATCAAGGAATTCCTCTGCTTGTAACCCACCTCGGAATTCTGGAATTTCTGTATCCTTCCTAGATTCCTGAAATCGAAAATGAACACTATCACCATAACGATCTTCTTCAAATTTAGATGAGCTTCGATATCGATTCTGAACATTGCTTCTGCTATGAACATGCTCATCCTTTCTACTTCCTCTTTCATAATCACGATGATCTCTCCTCATCGAAACTGATGATTCTCTTCTGTCACGACTAGATGATGGTAACACCCTCCTCGCTTCCGTAACCAATGGCGAAACTCGGTTTCCTCCATGGTCCGAGATTGGCGACCTTCTGCTTTGACTTGTATTCAAATCCATCATCAATTTCTCCAATCTACCAAAACCTTCATCGAACTTCTCATGCATACGTTGCTCCATTTGATCGGCTTCTTCTTTTCGATACAAAGCTTCAATGTTTTGATGACGATTGGCTCTCCTTGGTGGCATGATTGAAAAACTTCACAAACTTCAACAATTCAATCACAAGACTTCAACAAATCACGGCTCAACAATGTCTCGGCTATGACTTGATTCGGCTCAATGTGCAACGACTTATGGTTAAGTCGGCACGGCTCCACACTTCAAATCTTGGCGCGCAAAAATCTCCTCACAAATTCAATCACTCTCCAACACTTGATTCAAAATGCTATAGATCAAATACTCCAAGCTTGTTGCAACTTCAAGATGAACACGATGAACAACTCCAAACTTCAAAAAAAACTTCAAAAACTTGGTTCCAAGAATCAAACTTAGCTATGATTGGCTAAGAATGGCTCTGATACCAAACTGACGCAGCGGATTAATCGAAATAAACTTCAATCGATGAAATGTAGCAATCGGTGAGTTGAAGATACCAAAATGCCCAAGTTCGTTGATCCAAAGATACCGAACTCTAGCTATCTCAAACACGTTGATAGCGCACTATACCGTGTTCAAAGATCTACGATTCTTCGCACGTTGATCTAGCGCACTAGATTCCGTGAATCGGCTTCAACAAACGTGGATTCGAGCGCACTCGAATGACGTAAGTGGAGATAGGAGATTACACTCAACTACCAATTGGTATGAAAGCACAAAGCTAACAAAAGAGAAATTTTATTCAAAATCAACCACCAAAAAGTTACAACACACCCCCTATTTATAGCTTTTACAACCCACACGACTCAGCCATTTTACAACACTTAGGTCGGCCACGACCTAACACTTAGGTCGGCCACGACCTTAAAAATCAAACCCTTCACAAGACTCAACACATTACAACACCACCGACCTACCATAGGTCGTTAACGACCTATAACAAACATTCCCGGTTTAACTCGTTTAACGACTTAGCAAATAGAATACAACACAATACAGGCCTCACGCGACCTAACATATATACAAACCGACTCAAACAACGCGACTCAACTTAGGTCGTTGACGACCTAAGAAAATCCAGCGACTCACAAGTTCACATATTTATAACCACAGCACCTACTCATGACATACGACCTAAACTTCATGCGGCCTTGCCTCGGAGCGACCTATCTTCTTCGAGACAACTTAAGTAACCTCGGCATCAGGAACTGGAACGATATAAGCAATGCAGCGACCTAAAACGATCCTTCATGAACGACTTAAAGAAGTGGCCTGTGAGTTAGGTCGTTTGCGACCTAAAGAATTGTATCTCTTCTTCATGCGACCTAACTATTTGAACGACTTAACATTAGCGACTTATCTTCCACGACTTAAGGATGTGCGACCTATCATAGGTCGTAACTCGTCAATGCAGCTGGAGTGACTTATGGCTATCTCGATAACTCGTATCCCATTAGGTCGCAACCGACCTAAAGCTTGATGCCCTGAATCCTGTAGCTCGTTAACTCGGCACATATGCAACACATTAGATCGTTGCCGACCTAAGAGCTTAGGTCGTGACTTGTTAGCTCGGCAACAGTCTCCTTCTGATATCCAGTTAGCTTGGAAGCGACTCAATCCTTCTTTACTAACACGTCTGACTTCCTCCTATAACTTCTTAGGTCGGAAACGACTTAAGCTTTCATTGACTCGTGTATGACTCATCAAACTCAAACACCTCAAACTCCCATTGAGTCGTAACCCTGTCCCTTTAGCTTTGTTAAGTCGTAGCTCCTTTTCCTTAACTCGTCCATTCTTCCTTTTGTTAAGTCGCACACGACTTATACTTAACTCATGATCACGGTTAGTTCGTAGCTCGCTTAAGCAACCTAAGGTCTCATGATGCTGGCCTACATCAGATAGGAATATGTAGGCAGTCATAAGTTGTAGTGATGCAGACCCAATAATAATATAACATTTTCCTATTCATGGTTTTCTATTTATCATGTGTTGATGTTTCTTTCCTGCTTACCATTTTATTCCACATTGACATGTTTATTGAGTTCACTGGAATGGAACTTGTTGTCTCTCACGTTAGAATTTTGCTACGGTAGACTTGTGGGATTTGTATTTGATATGTATAAAAGTACACCCTGTAGATAAATGATTACTTTGATAAGTTATATTATTAAAATTTGGATCCTATACATTTAGTAATGTTATATATTTATCAGATTATGATATGCTAAAATGGTAGTTTTCATTCGTAATTTTAAAATAAACAGGATTTTCGACGATTCTGACTGGTCCGAAAATCCGGATCATTGTAGTTGATATCAAAGCTTAAGTTAGGGGCTAAGTAAAATATCATATATGGTTAGTAAATCAACCTAGGAATTTTTGGAACTACCTTAACTTGATAAAAAATGGATAGCATAAGACACCATACCTCCGATCGGGGTTTTGGATGTTACTATTTTTGTTGTGCTTAAGTTTTGTTAGGTATTGACTTTCGTTGTATTTTTCGCTCTATTGAATTTCGAGGATGAAATTTTTTCTAAAGGGGAAGAATGTAATGACCTGATTTATTTTATAGGATTTTTAAATGAATTTATAAGATTTTTCCAGAAATCTTAATTTGAAAAATAATTTTTTTTCCTTCGGTGTATTTTACGACAAACATTGGTATTTTTGAAATTTCTAAGAATAAGTTAACCAAAGTATTTTATTATTGTTTTATGATTGTCTCACATTGTTGTGTGCGACCATATTTTAATTTCTGTCATTTGCGGCTCATATGCAAATGTGATATTGTGTAGCAATGTACCGTTAGACTTTTTAATTCAAACATTTTACATACATGCACAACACTATTCTCTTCACCGTATCTTTACCATCACTTGTGTATGTTTCTTTATTGTTGACTTTTGGGATCGCTTAGCTTTTAAGTATTTTAGGTTGGATTGCTTAGCCTAGAAGTATTTGTGTTTTATATATATGTCCGCATTCACAACACTACAAGACACGTATGGAGAAATATACACAGAGCACACTTCTCTAATTCTTCTTGTTTCCCATTTTCTAGAGAATAAGACAAACCTTCATCCTCACTTCAAAATTCAATATCTCCAAACCTGTTGAGAATTAGCCAAAGTGATTAACAGCAAAGTTGTTTATTTTGGCCTATAGTATTTTATAAAAATAGTTGCCTTGAGTTTTGATGGCTAAAGCAGGCATAATTGGTCGATGTTCTATTATGGTCGAGACTTGACAAAAACAAAGTTCATTGAAATAGAGATTGGAGAGTATGGTTGCGTTTGTATCGACAAACTATGATTTTTAGTAGTGTTCATAGGGCCTAGAGTTGTCGAAGGTGGACGTGGTTGGTTGATGACCAATTTTCGATCAAGTTGAAGTTGCCGATGGTGTTGGTGGCTAGGGAATCAATGGAGGTTTTCAGGAGGAAGTTCGAGTCACGATGAAGTTGTGGCAGAGATTAGAGGAGCTCCAATGGTTGGAGGCGGTAGAGGAGCTTGAGTTAGGGTTTCCGGCTTTGAATTTTTGTTAAGTCTAATCACAATATAGCAGTGGTGGAAAGAGCCGAGCTAGCTATAGCATGGCTGGGAGGTGAGGTAGCGTGTCAGGGTTCTAATGGTGGTGGCGGTGGCGGTTATCAATGGCTAGAGGAGTTCGACAGTGATGGGTTATATGAAGAAGACGTGCAAATTACTTTGGGAAGAAGAGGGAAGGTTAAATTTTAGAAATGAATAATTCACCCATATGAAGTCCGTTTAACCCGTGGCATTCGACATTCGATTTGTATTAAAGAGTAGAACACATAAGTATAACTTGTTGGTAGTTTTAGCGAAGTAAAAAAAATGATAAGTTTATGTTGATTAAATTTAATTACGTTTATCGTAGTTATATACTTATTTTGTGACATTTAATTAGCATAATCAAACACCGTTCTGCTATAATTAAATTGAATGGATTATTATCAAGTAGAATAAATCTCCATTCTGATATTATATAAATTTGGATATTTATTTATATGATAGTTAATTTTGAGGATGTGTTATTGTTCACTTTGTTGATTGTTAATTGTGGATAATAATGGTTTGCTATTATTATTTGTTTTGTTGTTTGAATTGTGCTCCGCCAGTTTATGAGCATTGATTATTGTATATTGATTGTTGATTATGCTCAACCAGTTTATGAGCAATTATCTTACGAATAGAATCTCACAATTTGTCTGCAAGGTGTTCGGTAAAAAAATAATGGTAAGGGAATGTGTTATAATGAAAAGATACTTATCTTTTAAAATGAAATGCTTTCCTTTAAAGAAATATAGATATTTGGAAATAAATATTTTGGAAGCGATTTTATATAAAGGTGATTAATATAAAGATATTTATAAAATTTGTTTTATAAATGAAAAGAGAATTTTGAGGACCAAAACCCCGATGGTTTTAAAATGACTTTCCAAATATTTTGGGGAAATAAATAATATTGTGTTTTGAAATTATTTGTGAATATTAGTTGCAACGACCTAGAATTTTTAACATTCTGGATGGCAATATTTAATTTATCTAAATATTCAAATTTGATTTGAATTTGATAATAATAAGAAAATCAAGTTTTAATAAAATAAGTTGATTTTATAACGTATTGTTAAATGAATTTATAAGATTTTTTTGCAATCTTTAATTTGAAAAATATTCAAATCATCATTTAACATATTTAATGGCAAACGATGCTATTTTTGGAATTTCATAGAATAAAGTAACCTGTGTACTTTATTATGGTTTTGTGATCATGCCGTATTATCGTGCATGATCGTATTTTCATTTCCGCCATTTGTGGTCCATACGCGAATGAGATATTGTTTAGCGGAATGCCGTAAAAATTTATTTTCAAAACTTTTACAAATCAAACCAAAACCAAAATTTTCATTTAGAGTTTTGGTTAAGCATGCATGTAAACTCAACCCTTCATTCATTCTCTTCCTCTCTTTTTTTATTTTTCTTTTTCATGTATATGGAAATTAACTCCACTTCCAAACGTCAAAATTCACTACTTCTCAATCCATTCATTTTCAACCAAAACTCCTAACACGAAAGTTGTTTGTTATCATCCCTAGTATTTTTTTTTAAAAATAGTTTCTAGATGTTTCGTTGAGTGTGGTGGTGAAAATCATTTGATATCCACCATTGTTCAAATATTGGTGTGATTTCGTCGAGCATAAAATGGAGATCATAGGGTATGTGTGTGTTCGTATCATCGAGTCATGATTTTTGTGGTGATCACACGATTTTAGAGGGCTAGTGTTGGCCATGGGTGATTTTTGATTGTTTTCTAATTATGTTGGAATTGTCAATGATCTATGGGTCGCGGGGAGGAACGATATTGCTGGGAAAAGGACTGGTACATGGCGAAGTTAGTGGAAGTGGCCATGGAGACTCAAGTGATCGGAGGAGCTCAGACGAGCTCACTTTAGGGTATCGAATAATATGGATTGGGCATTTGAAAACTAGGTAGTGAGTGGCACCGAGGAGCAGCGAGTTTGACGTTGCGTGGCCTAAAGGTGGGGCATTGAAGTAGCTTTCCAATTTTGTGTCGGCGATGACTACAAGTGGAGGAGGCGGTGGTGATTGCGTGAATTTGGAATTTGGTGCTATGCAATCGGATTTGGTTGTAGGCGGTCAAAGTTGATGGCGAGGGGGTAGTTGAATCGAGCTTAGCGAACATAGATTGTGAGTGATCTTGGGTCGTCGTAAGATGGTCAAGGATGGTGTGTCAGTGTTGTGCACATGCACGTTTTCGTGTACAAGGAGATGGGTTTAGTGCAAATCGTTTTGGGGGATTTGGGAAAGTAGGAGAAGTAGTGGCAGGTTTGTAATGTTATTGGGCTTAGGCTTGTTGATGTTGGGTGCGAATATATATATTTTATTTGTTTAATTTTTAATCTAAGTATGTTGAGTTTTTAAATTGCATATCTTGCTCGTTTTAAATCCGTTTAACCCGCGGTTTTTTGCACTAGACTCTTATTTACGAATGCAACATTATGTTATAAGGCGTTGAAAGTTTTAACGAAGTATAAAATACTGATAAATATAAATATGTTGTTTTAAATAATAACGTGGTTAAGTTAATTATACTTCATTTGTGATATCTATTTGGCAGAATAAAACACCATTTTGCTACAATTAAATTGAATATTATTTTGGACATCTATTGGGCAGAATAAATCCCTGTTCTATGCTCACAAAGTAAAATAATGATTTTTGAAGTTAATTAATATATGGATTAACTAATACCGGATTAATGATGAATTAACTATTTTTTGTTAATTGTTGAGTGCTATAAGCTCAGTAGCTTGCTGTATTAGGAGTGACATTGATATATGTTAAAAGTCGAACCTTTCTAGTCATAAATATAATAATAGCATTAGTTAAACGCTATGGTAGCTCTAGACCTCGTTATAATATTTTGAAATGCTATTATTTGCTATTTTGATTCAAAAATGGGTTTTGATTAGAAGGATTATTTTCAAGGTAACACTGGAATTTTCAATGGCATTTATTTAAAAATGGTTTTTAAACTTATTTATTTCACTCCAACCTTTTTGGAAATGTTTTAAAAATATTTCGAAATTGTTTATTTTACAGAAAAGTTGATATAATTATAGATGTTTATTTTAAAAGAAAATAAATGAGTTTATCTTTTATAATAAAGTGATTCTTTTTTAAAGGAGACAGAAATTTTTTTGAATAAATATTTGTGAAACATTTTATATAAAATGTTGTATAGAAAGAACAGATTTGGTATTTTGTAAATAAAAGGGAGATTTATAAATAGTATTTTATAAAAGGGAATCGATATTAGTTTTATGGAATGATAAATCACACTTGTGAATTTATAATGATATTTAGAATGATTCTTTCATGGAAAGTATATGATATTTATTTAAGATTTATAAATTGTTGTTTTTATAAATGAAGGAATATATTTATAAATGTTATTTTATAGAAGAAATTTTATATATAGAAATGAATTTACAAAAGGAATTTTATAATTGTTTTTGGTGATTTATAAAAGGAATTTTATAGTTATGTTTGGAGATTTATAAATGGAGTTTTTTGAATAATTTAAGAAATTTACAGAAGAAGTTTTATAAATTAAATTGGAGATTTATAAAAGGACATGTAAATATAGAATGGGTTTATAAAAGGAATGAGATTTGATTTTGATAAATATTTATTCTTAATTATGGTGGTATGGAAACATTCTTTCCATACTTGACACCGAAGGAAAAGTAGTTTGGGTTTATAATAACTCTTTTTTAAATGATATTTTCTTTGACCTAGGTAAACATGATTTTAGGAAAATGGAAAAATGCTTTCTAAGTATTAGATGTGAAATGGTTTATGAATATACTTATATCGTTGATATGAATATTTTTCAAGTATTTTCAAAGCGATTCTTAATTAATGAAAGTATTTATTAAAGAGGCTTAGTGGCTCCTTATGTGTTTAATCATACTTGGTTTCTTTTGAAATTAAATCTCCAATTTGATAAATTGTTTATTTCATAGTTAGATAATCGTCTATCAAATCTTGACCAAATATACTCCGGAAATATCTAGAAGAAACACGGGAATTATATGGTATAGTAATCTTCGAGGATGCTATAATGTATGTATACACTCTTTTTGCTCTTCTAGGACAAATAGTAAGGAAATTTGTTTGCTTAGACGGTTAGGAGGTGATCTCTGCTCTTATATGTTGTTTGTTTTTTCCTACAGAATCGAAATTGAGATTACCGAAAACTATTGATTGGTTTTGGAGCGCTCGATAAGTGGTGGAGTGTAGTTATATAAGTTGACTTGAAATTACCACTCCAAAACCATTTATGTGTTCTATATTTTGGAATAGGTTCATGATCTATTTTGAGTTGTGGAAATTCATGTGTGGTTTCGCGACCTGTTGAGGTATGGGAATCGATCTGTGATTCCGAGATCTGTTGAGATGTGGGAATCCATGTGTGATTCCGAGACTTGTTGGTGTATGAGAATTCATGTGTGATTCCAAAATCTATTCGAGGTATGACTCGTGTGCTGGAATGCCGGATGTAGCCTCACCAGCGGAGATGAATAAAACTAAAGATAGGATGCATAACTATTGGGATTTAGCTACCTAGGAGGGCGCAATTGACTTCATCCTAGATATATTTATAGATATGTGTGCATGAACGATGCACTCGGCCTTCCGTAGTGATCCAACTATGTATTTCCTATTGTACATCACTAGGGATGTATGTTGCTTTGGAATGATATCTCTGATTCTTGTGTAGAAGGACCGTTCTCGAAGTACCGAGGGCACCTCCATGAAATCCTACATTGTTAGCGAACGTGCCTTAGCGGTTTGATTTATGTACCTATTATTTCTGTGTTATACACTCATGTGCAACACAACTATTTTTTTATGTATTTTCAACTCTAAAAATTATTATATTATCATTGGATTTTCTAATAGAAACCGTTTGGTTATCGTAAGGTAAAAACCCATCCATGTTTATTTTCGACGTAGTCTAACGAGATACCTTTATTTGGAAAGGTTGTGTTACGGTAAAATCCATTTGGTTATGTTTCTCACATTGGTTTACTAGACTGGTTCAGGCGTTATTTTCCTATAATGCTCAGGTCAGCCTCAGCATATTTCTAGATTTAGTTATGGATGCTTTAAGGCCTGTCAACGGATACTTTTGGATGCATATAGTGCCATATCTGCATCTGCATCCGAAATCATTTTTGGATATCCACATCCGTGGATACGGATATATATCGGATAATTATCCTATCTGCCAACGACTGATAAATCAGGAAATATAAAAGGAAAATTTTTGTTTAACATAAACTTTTTTGCAATCCCATTGATTATAAAAGTGTCAAAAAATAAACAAACACAATGATAATAAATAGTTTTAAGTAGTTAATATGCACTTAGTGCATATAATATAAACTTCTAACTTAATAAAACCATAAATAAATATCTTACTTTATACTAAAACAAACATAATTTAAACTATAATCCTGAAAAATACCAAACAGATAATTTTTGAATGCGGATGTCTTCATATCTGCATCTGTTTTTCCAAATATTGGATATTTATCCGCTTTTCGAATACGGATGCGGATGTGGACGAATTTTAAAATTTTCGGATATCCATTGACAGCCCTAGATGCTTTGGAACTTTAAGAGACAAGGTGAATGCCACCAAGACATGTTTACGTATCTTTATTCTTGCTGCATTTGTTGTGTTGCACTTATCAACTTTATTATGGATAGGTTGTTATAATTGTCCAGGCTGATGATATGTTAGTTTACTTTGATTGATGTAGGTATATTACAGTTTTCTTTTGTAAAGACCATTGTATATATTATAGATTACTCGTCAAGTTGTGACATTATTTTCTGTCTTTTCTTTTCTTTCACCCCAACAATATGTCTTTCCAGCACCTGGATGTTCGGCACATGTATATCGTGGATGTATTAATGTCGACTAACGAGGGTCGAAAAGGCTGGTCGTTACACATGGTATCATAGCTTAAGGTGAGCGAAAACCTAAGCCTTGGTGGGGTAAACTCATTAGAGATTGGTTAAGTGACATCCTAGAATGAGTTTGAATGTATTATATATGAAAGCATATTTTGTTAGTGCTATAAAATTGTTTTATATCGTGTTGATTGGTCTGTTGAGTGGCTTATGAATTCTGATCAATGGCCTGATCAACGTTATCGATAGGGGTTTCTAAACACTTAAACAAGGAAAACCGACACAATAGTGTTTTAAAATTGGTAAATGAAATAATTTTACCTAGAATTATATTTTATATATAAAAAATAGTTTTTAAAAATTTATATAGAATTATGATGTGTTGCTTGTTAGGAAATGATGATATTCAATTATTATCATTTTTGTTTGATTAGCTGTGCTCGGCCAGTTTATGGGCAGTTTTACCTTCCCACTATATGGGATGGGTAGATAGTAATTGTAGGAATATTAAAATGGACACTTTGTGAACTAAGTTTCATAATTTGACTATAACGCGTTCGATGTTAATATTGGGTTAAAATTTAATTTTAATAAAAGTTGTTTATTTTAATCTAAACAAAGATATACATCTGTGAATTGCTTTTATATAAGAAAGTGAAATTATATAAATATGGTTTATAAATAAAAAGGATTTAAAATTAAAAATTTGAGAAATTAAATATGGTATTTTGAAAATTTCATTTCAAAGTTTTAGGGAACATAATAATAATATTATTATGAAAGTATTTATGAATACGAATATTTTAAAAAGAATTGTAAAGGAGATAAAAAGCACTGAACTCACTTCCATCGTTGAAAAATAATTCTGGGGATGATTGCTGCATCATTGGCATTTATTTTCAAGTTTCTAAGTGGGGAATGCTACCATAGTTATTTGTTATATAGTTGTTTTGGTAAAAAAAGTTTTGTTTGAAATTACAAAAGTATGATTTGGTATATAAAAAGTGATATGTATATTATTATTATTATTATTTCAAAATGATTTGAAATAATTCTCGGATGTTTAGTTCTTAAGTTTTCTATTAATTTATTCTATGGACACATGTATCCTTTGCATTAGGGTAATTTAGTTTGTGTGTCTCACTGTGATATCTTGTTGAGTAATTTTCATTAGTTGAAATGAAATTGAATTTTTGGTAATTTTGGATAGTCATAAACTTCTGAATTAATTGAGAACTTGAACCTAATTGTAGGTAAAATATAAAATTAGAGTTTATTAACTCTATAATGGAAAGATAGCAAGTTAAAACAAGTTTTTGAACACCTAGTTAAGTAAAACAAATCTGATACCGTATATATGCTCTCAAAATATAGTGGAGTATTATGCAAGTTTTAAACTTAAGTTTTTATGAAATATTTTTGTAAATGATTTTAGATGTAAAAAGAAATCAGTACAAGTAAGAACCAATAAGAATAAGTACGTAAGTTGTACGTAGATTAGTTCGACGCATAGTTCTTGATCCAAGATTCGAGTACATGACTTTGAGGTGATTCACACCGATCAGGATAAGGATTTATCACTCGATTCACGACGATGAATACTTATTGTGGGTTCTCGGTATGTTACTGATGTTTTCTATCACAGTATATGGCTACGTAAGGAGAGCAGAGTTTTTTAATCAAGGAGCCTGATCAGAGTCTACACTAGGGAAGTCGGGTGAGCAATACTAGTTGGGAAGAAAAGTTATGTATTCGAGTGAGTGATTGAATCAGGTATTGTGTAAGGATAATTTATATACATCGTACGGGCTTGTGGAAAATTTTAAGTAATTAGGTAAGCTTATATCTTTCTTGGTTAGATAGCGATGGAATTTCGGGGATGAAATTCTTTTAAAGAGGGAGAACTCAATGATCCAGAATTTTTAACGTTTCAAATGTGAATATTTAATTTATTTAAATATTTGAATTTGATTCGAATTTATTATATAATAAAAAAAATCAATTTTTAATAGGATGACTTGATTTTTATAACGTATTTTAACCAAATTTATAGGATTCTTCTGTAATTTCAATTTGAAAAATATTTAAATTATCGTTTGATGTATTTTGCAAAAAACGATGCTATATTTGAAATTCCATAGAATAAAATAACCAGTGAATTTTATTGTCATTTTGTGATCGTATCACAATGTCATGCGCGATCGTATTTTTATTTCTATAGTTTGCGATACATACGCAAACAGGATATTGTATAGTAGAGTATCGCAAATATTTCTTTTTAAAACTTTTATAAATCAAATCAATACCAAAAATTTCAACTAGACATTAATGTGATTTGCCTTTGATATGATTTTGTGGTGATGGAATCTTGAATTATGTGATTTGCTTAAGTGTTAAGTAATTGAGTTTGGTTTTGTTTAAGTATGCATATCAACTCAACCCTTCACTCCATTCTCTCACTCTCTTCTTGTAATTCTCTACTTCCTATATATGGAAACCAGCTCCACTTCCAAACTTCAAAAATCACTATCTCTTAATCCATTCATTTTCAACCAAAACCCCCAAACATAAAAGTTGTTTGTTATCATTTCTAATTTTTTTTAAAAATAGTTGCTCGACGTTTTATCGAGTATGGTGGTGGAAATCATTCGATATACACCACTGTTCAAATATTGTGTAATTATGATGAGCATAAGAATAAAGATCGGAGGGTATGGATCTGTTCATATTGTTGAGTCATGATTTTTGGTGGTGTTCAGATGATTTTAGGGTGCTGGTGTTGGCCGTGGGTGACTTTTGATCACTTTACGATCATCTTGGAATTGCCTGTGATCTAGGGGTTTGGAAGGAACAGTGGTGCTGGGAGAAGGTTTGGGTCATGGCGAAGTCAATGTAGGTGGACGTGGAGTCTTCAATGATCGGAGGAGCTTAGATTATCTCACTTTAGGATTTTAGCTAATATGGATTTGGTATTCGAAATTAGGTTGCCAATGGCACATAGGAGTGTTAAGTTTAACGTTGCTTGTGCTGGAGGTAGAGCATTGAAGCAGCGGTCTAATGGTGGTGGCAATGGTGATTAGAAGTGGAGGAGGCATAGTGACTGGGTGAATTTGGAATTTAGGGCCACATAGTTGGATTTGGTTGTAGGTGGCCGGAGTTGATGGCGAGGGGTTAGTTGAGTCAAGCTTAGAGAATGAAGTTTGTGGGTGGCCTTGGGTCATTGTTCGATGGTCGGGGACAACATGCCAGTGGTGTGCATGTGCACGTTTTCGTGCACAAGGGGATGGCTTTAGAGCAAATCGATTTGAGGGATTTGGATAAGTAGGAGAAGCAGTTGCGGGTTTGTGATGTTATTGGGCTTGGGCTCCTTGGTGTTGGGCGAGAATATATTTATTTTATTTTTTTAATTTTTAAACTAAGTATGCTGAGTTTTAAAATTGAATATCTTGCTTGTTTTAAATCCGTCTAACTCACAGATTTCTGCGTTAGACTCGTATTGATGAGTACAATGTTATGGTACAATTTGTTGATAGTTTTGTGATATCTATTTGGCAAAATAAAATACTGTTCTATTATAATTAAATTGAATAGATTATTTTGGACTCTATTAGGCAGACTAATCACTGTTCCGTGCTTGCAAAGTAATATGATGATTTTTGAAGTTAACTAAAATTTGGATTAATTAATATTGGATAAACAATGAATTAACTATTGATTATTAATTATTTAGTGCCAAAAACTTATTAGCATGACCGTATTTGGAGTGACATTGATATACGTTAAAAGTTGAAACTTTTTAGTAATAAATCTAATAATAACATTGGTTAAGTGCTATGTTAGCTCTTGGCCTCGTTATAATATTTTGAAATACTATTATTTGCTATTTTGATTCAAAAATGGGTTCATTTTGAAGGATGATTTTAAAAGTAACTTTGGAATTTTCAGTGGTATTTATTTAGAAATGTTTTTTAAACCTATCTATTTTATTCCAACCTTTTTGGAAATGTTTTAAAAGTATTATAGAAGTATTTATTTTAATAACGAATGTTTATTTTAAAGAAAATAAATGAGTTTATCTTTAATAATAAAGTGATTCTATTTTTAAAGGAGATAGAAATATTTTTGAATAAATATTTATGAAATGATTTTTAGAAAACGTTGTACAGAAAGAACAGATTTACAAATGGTATTTTATAGATAAAAGACAGACCTATAAATAATATTCTATAAATAAAAGAATAGATTTATAAATAGTATTTTATAAAAAGGGAATTGATATCATTTTTATAAATTGGAATAATAAATCATACTCGTGAATTTATAGTGATATTTGGAATGATTGTTTATAAAAGGTATATGAGATTTAATTAAGATTTATAAATTGTGATTTTATAAATAAAAGAATATATCTATTAATTTTATTTCATAGAAGAAATTTTATAAGTAGAAATGAATTTATAAAATTAGTTTTATAATTATTTTGGAGATTCATAAATGTAGCTTTATAATTATATTTGTAGATTTATAAAGGAGTTTTATAAACAATTTAAGAAATTTATCAATGAATTTTTATAAATTAAATTGGAGATGTATAAAAGGACTTGTAAATATGGAATGGGTTTATAAAAATGGAATTTTATAAAAAAGAATAAGGTTTGACTTTGATAAACAATCCTTCTTAATTATGGTGGCGTGAAAGCATTTTTTCCATACTTAACATCGAAGGAAAAAGAGTATGGGTTTATAGTACGTCTGTTTCAAATGACATTGTATCTGGCTCATTAAAGATGATTCTAGGAAAATGGAAACTGTTTTCTAAGTGTTCGAAGTGAAATGGTTTGTGAACATACTCATACCATTGAGATAAGTGTGTGAATATTTTTCGACTATTTTTAAGGTGATTTTTATTAATGAAAAGATTAATCAAAGAGCCTAGTGGCTGTTTATGTGTTTAATCGTGCTTGGTTTCTTATGAAATTAAATCTTTGATTGATTGATTTATTGTTTATTTGATAGTTAAATAACCGACTATCAAATCTTGGCCAAATATACTCTGGAAATATCTATAAGAAACAAGGGAATTATATGGTATAATTATCTTCAGG
This sequence comes from Allium cepa, assembly GCA_030765085.1. Lineage (NCBI taxonomy): Eukaryota > Viridiplantae > Streptophyta > Magnoliopsida > Asparagales > Amaryllidaceae > Allium > Allium cepa. The sequence continues at coordinate 1,030,427,242 of CM060932.1, read as the reverse complement.
GATGCTATACTATATGTATAAACTCGTTTTGCTCTTCTATGGAAAATGATAAGGAAATCTGTCCACTTAAACGGTTAGGAGGTCATCTTCGCTCTTATGTGTTGTCTGTTTATTTCCCATAGAACCAAAGTTGAGATTACCGAAAACTATCAACTGGTTTTGGAGCCCCAGTAAGCATGGAAGCGCACTTATGTGAGATGAATTGAAACCGTAACTACTCCAAAATCATATATACATTCTATGATTTGGAAGAGGTTCGTGATCTATTTTGAGAGATGGGAATCCATATGCGATTATGAGACCTGTTATGGTATGGAAAACCATGTATGATTCCAAGATCTGCTGAGATATGGGAATCCATGTGCGAATCTAAGACCTATTGAGGTATTGAAATCCTTGTGTGATTCCAAAATCTGTTCAAATTGTGACTTATGTGTTGGAATGCTGGACGTAGCCTCAATAGCAGTGTTGACTAAAACCAAAGATAGGATGCATAGCCTGGGATTTAGCTACCTAATAGGGTGCAGTCAACTCCATCCTAGAGATACTTATAGATATGCATGCAGGATGATGCACTTGGCCTCCCATACTAGGGGCCAAGTATGTATTTCCTATCGTACATTACTAGGGATGTATATTGCTTTGGAAGGATATCTTTGACCTTGTGCAGGGGCACCATTATCGAAGTACCAAGGGCACTTCTATGAAATCCTACACAATTAGTGAAAGTGCCTTAGCGGTTTGATTTGTATACCTATTATTGTTGTGTTGTACACTCATCTACAACACAGCTATATTTACATATTTTCAATTCTATACATTATTATACTACCACTAGATTTTCTAATAGAAATAATTTTTTTTATCATAAGGAAAAAGACCCCTCCATGTTTATTTACGAAATGGTCTTACGAGACACCTTTATTTAAAAAAAATTATAACGGTAAAAATCCATTTGATTTTTTTTATCATGCAGGTTTACCAAACCGATCCAAACGTTATTTTCTTATAATGCTTGGGTCATCCCGAGAATATTTCCATATTTATGGATGCTTTGGAGCTTCAGGAGACGAGATGATGCCTCCAAGACGTATTTACACATCTTTATTTCCATTGCATTTGTTGTATTTATCATCATTTATAAGGACATGTTGCTACTACTATCCAAACCAATGATATGTTAGTTTACTCTGATTGATGTATGTATATTACAGTTTTCTTTTGAAAATATTATTGGTATATTATAGATTACTCACCACATTATGAGATTTTTTTCTGTCTTTTCTTTTCTTTCACCCCAACAATATGTCTTTTTGACACTTAGATGTTCGACACATGAATACCATAGATGTACTAGTATAGACTTTTGAGGATCGAAAAGGCTGGTCGTTACATTAGTACAAAATGATTTGCCTCTTAGGGTTACAAAATGATTTATTATGTCCCGATGATTCGGGTAACTCATAACTAAAAAGTGGACGAAGGGTTTCGGCAACCCTTAGTATAGCCTACTCTTAATGTAGAGGGTAGAGGCTGGGAGCCATTTTTTTAAGAGAAAACCTTCGATCTGGTTGCATATATTTGGATATACTTTTATTGTAGAGTATTTGGGATTTCCAAATAAATATATCAAATACAACACTGTATTATTATACATAGTATTTCATATCATTTCAAAAGTGATTTGCTTTAAATCTCGAAGAAAAGTATGATTTAATATAAAAAAATTATTGTTTCAAAAGGATTTGAAATGAAACCAGGAATTTAGTTCAAAGAGATTATTTTCGAAAAGATTATATTTTGAAAACAATAAGGTTAATTAGATTTCATAAATCTAAATGTGAAGATATAAGTCTAAGTGGGTAGTTTGGGAATTGCATGTTTATTTGTGGGCTCCTTGTCTATTTGTGGTAGGAGAACTACATTGTCTTGATCTTGTATGTAATTGGATACCCAATTAGATAGGGGTATATAGACAGTCATAAGTGATAGTGATGCAACCCTAATAATAATATAACATCTTCTTGTTTAGGGTTGCTATTTATCATGTATTGATATTTCTTTTGTGCTTGCCATTTTATTCCTTGCTTATCATTTTATTCCGTATTGACATGTTTATTTGGTTCAGAGGAGTGGATATTGTTGTCTCTAACATCAGTATTGTGCAGCGGTAGATTTATGGTATTTGTGTTTAATATGTATAAAAGTACACCCGGTAGATAAATGATTACTCTGATAAGTTGTATTATTATTGCATTCTATACATTTAGTAGTGTTGTATATTTATCTGATCATGATATGTTAAAATGGTAGTTTTCATTCATAGTTTTAAAACGGTCGAATTTTTCAGCAATTTGGTTGGTCTAAAAATTCGAGTGATTACACACAATGTTACTCTAATATACATAGCATTTCAGAATTACTAATCAGAGTACTATCATCAGCCCGAACAGTTATAAAAGTTTGTTCTTATAATTGCTGAAATATACACATAAAGTAATGCAGCAAAAATAAGAATACCATGGTAGGTAAACATCCAGCTCCTCTCTAGGAGCCCAAATCAACATCAAGGAAAATCCGTCTTTTTCACCACTTGAAAGAGAACCCATGAAAATAAGAGAAAAATAAAACCATAGGCCAGACATATGTCGGGTGTGAGAAACTCAAAAAATACGTGTACAACATATAACAGCACCTTTTGAGACCATCGTAACATTTGTCCCCTCAAAAGAGCCAAACCATCTAATAAATACGTATTGTGATATAATAGATAATGTCTAGGGTAAAGAATATAAATCAAAAAATAGTTATGCTACTTTCATCTCAACAACACAACAATATTGAAGTACAATCAAAACAGCTAAGGCATGCTCGCATATGGATTTTCAATGGAGACACCTCCAACTTACAAACTGAAGCGATCTCTATGACAAGGATCAAAAAATACCTTCCGCGCATCGTATATCTATAGATAGAATATACTAAAAGGTAAACACAACTGATCCCAATATCTGAACATTAGTTATGCTAAGCTAGTTTATGGGCAATTACTATAGTTTGCTGATTTATAAAAATTTTACCTTCTTACAACAAGAGTTGGGTAGATAGCAATTTATGTGAATATTAAATACGAACACCTTGTGAATTAAGTTTCACAGTTTGACTATAAGGCGTTCGACGATAATGTTGGGTCAAAATTTAATTTTAACAAGTGTTGATTATTAGTGTCTAAATAAATATATACATTTGTGAAATGATTTAGATAAGAATGAAACTTTATATAAACATGGTTTGCAAACAAAAAGGATTTAAATAGAGAATTTGAGAACTTAAATCCCAATATCTACTAAAAGGATTTTCATGATTTTGTTGAAACTAATAGTAGTATTATTTGAAAGTAAGTATTTGGGAAATTAGTTTATGAAAGTGAGATCATGGTACTTAGTAAAATTTACAAAGTATTTGATACCGTTTTGAAATGATTTTGGTTAAATACCAAAAGTGTGGTTTGGATGTACAAAACTCATCGCCTGAAAATAATTCAAGTGATGAGTTCAACATCATCGACGTTCATTTTCGAGTTTCTAAGTATGAGATGCTACAAAGTTGTTTGGGTAAAATAGATTTTGTTTTAGTCCCAAAGTATGATTTAATATACAAAAGATATGTGTGTGTATATAATTTCAAAATAATTTGAAATGAAAATAGGTGTTTAGTTCTAAAGTTTTTCTACTAAGTTGTTTCATGGACACATGTAGCTTATGCATTAGGAAAGTATGAATATGCATCATGATATGATATGTTGTTTAGTAGTTTTCATTTGTTAAAATGAAATGGAATTTTCGATGATTTTTGATAGTCGGGAACTTTCGAATTGTTATAGAACTTGTAGTTAAGTATATTTGAAAATATAAAGTTAAGTTTATATAACATTTTCATTTGGAAGATAGCAAGTTAAAACAAGTTCTATATTTGTTAAACATACTTGTTACAAATTTGATGTTTTTTATACACCCTTAGGATGTAAAGGAGTATTATATGACTATGGAACTTTAGTTGCAAAATGTTTATAAACTTAAAGTTGGGTTTTTATGAAATTATTCATAAATGATTTTAGTATTGAATGAAATACTATTTGGATAAATCAATGTGATTAAAAAGGAGTTGGTATAGTTAAGAACTCAAAAGGATAAGTGTGTAAGTTGTACGCAGATCGTTTTATTCGCATGGCTGTTCTTGATTTAGTATTCGAGTACGTGATTTCGAGGTGGTATGCATGGGTTTGAACAAGGATTTTTCATCAGATTCTTGACGACAAACATTTGATACAATTTCTTGATATGATCCCAAAGTTTTCTATAGTATATGGCTATGTAATAGAATGGGTATTTCTAATCAAGGAACTTGATCGAAGTCCGCACTAGAGAGGTTAAGTGATTTATACTGGTTTGGAAGTGAAATTTATATTATCGAGCAAGTGATCGGATTGATATTACATACGGACGATATATGTGCATTGTACCGGCTTTGATATGATTGCATACTATGTTTTGTTGGCTTATGGAGAGTTTAGGTGAAGACTCTTCAATTTGTTACGAGGTACCATGAATAATCGTCTAAGTAATAACCTAAGGCTATTTAGCGTAAGGTACGTTTGGCAGGTTGTTTATAATCCTTATGCGATGAGAGGATTTTTTGAACCTTTGCAAACTGTGAGCTTTATTTGCTAATGATTGTGATACTATCAAGTATCAATGGGTGATTGCCTCTTTGGTTGCTCGTGTTGGAATTTCGAGGATGAACTATTCTAAGTGGGGGGAGATTGTAACGACCCGGAGTTTTGGACACTTCGTATTTAAATATCTGAATTATTTAAATATTTGAATCTTGGATTAAATGTTATTAATCTGATTTAATAATATTTTTAAACCCTTTTAAATCATAACTAATGACGGTAAACTTTTTTTGGAAAAATGTTTACAAAAGTATATCGTTTGGGAAAATATCGATAATGTGGTCGAAAATCAATGTATCAGTAAGCAACTTTTCGATCGATATAAGTTGCTAGAACTCTTGTGCACTCATCTAATGATCAAATGAACACATTAGCAACTAATTAACATTCACACCCTTTTTATTGAGCTTGGAAGGTTCTAAAAGTTTCCATATGGATAAGAGATATTATGATAAGGGTATAAAAGTAAAATACATAAGGAAGAAATGACATAAAGGAGAAGTGAATGAAGGCGAACTTTCCATGGCATGGTGGGGGTGAGTGCAAGGCTAAAGAGAACCATCTTGAGCTTATAAAAGGAGGGGGCACACCCTTGAAGTATGATCACAAATGAAAACCAGGCTCCTTTAATGCCTTCTTCAACTCCTTCACTAAATGTACTCAAATGAAATAGTTGCAAATCAACTCCAAATCACTTCAAAATTTTTCACAAGGCTTAGTATAATACTAGAAGACCTCCTACCATGTTGAAGTATGTGTCCCCATGGAGGGAGGGCCGTGAGTGTGTGATGGAGGCAAATGAGCAAGTGCAAGGCAAGGAGGAGGAGAGGGGAGGTGGTTGCAAGGAGGGTATTTGACTTGGGTTCTTGGATCTTGATTGTTTAAGAGGTTAAAGGTGAGTTATCACATCATTTTGAATGAAAATATAACATATACATATGTTGTGTTGATTGTCTATATGTTGTTTGAATTGCTGTTAACTTATGTTAAAAATTCGTTTGGATTCTTACTTTAAAAGTAAGTGACATAGGTGATCCATGTATATGGACTTGAACAAACTTGGAATGGAATTAAATGGACTTGTGAGAAGACCTTGAACAAAGAACATAGGTTATAGATGGACTTTGGTTTAGATCAAACTCGGGTTTGAAAGTGCACTTATAGCGATAGTCGCTATAGATGCAGTTGTGAATTGCCTTGTTTTTGGTGGTTGCTATGGAACATTGTAGAGAGATCCTTAGGGGTTTCTCTTCATATTGATAATGTATTATATGTATGTTTATTTCTGTTAAAATCTTGAATTACGAAAGGTTAAGTAACATCTCGAAAAGTGGCCAATACTTCACTTGTGCAAAACTTCCCATTTAGACTTGATTTTGGACTTTAAAAGGTTTGAAATGATAATTAAGTTTAAGTATTTTATTTCTTTAATTTTACAAGTGTTTACTAATTCATATAAGAGTATTTCAAAAGTTTGTTTGAGATCTTTATAAATTTCTAAGAATTAGTCGTGAATTTTTAAAGAAGAGATATTTTGTTAAAATATATAGAAAACATGTTGTTTTCAAGTTTCTAAGGATTTTATAACTTGTTATTTTCAAGTAATATTTTGAGTAAATGTTTTAAAACCTATTATAAGTATTATAAAGGATTTTAAAAGCATTTTTTAGTATACATAATTTTTAGAAAATATGTTGACTATTTTATATCTTATGGAATAAAATATCTTTTGAAATGGTTTATTTAATATCAAGTTTTGGAAAACAAATTACTATACATATATATCGTTTTAAAAAGGGTTTTAAAAGTATAAACAAAAGATTCAAAGAGGTTAGTAATTTCTTAATGGCCAAATGGTTAAATTGTTTAATTACTTATTTGAAAAGTAATTAATTACGCGTAACACTAAAAGTTGATGAAATAAGACTTATCTATTGATGAGAGTTAAGATTGATGTCGAGTAGGGATGGAGCAATAGAGCTCTAACCTACCGGACTTCCCTCTTGACCGAGGAATAGTAAGTTGGAAAATGTCATAAATGTGTTAATCGTGTTGATTTCTTATTGTTTATTAAAACCACTAAATACTATACTTAACACTAAAAGCCAACGAGGTAGGCTTATTCATGTGTGAGATTTAAGAATGAAGCGTCTAGGCAAGACTTTGATGTAATGGTGCTCTAACTTAACTGGCTTCACTCTTGAACGAGGAATGGTTAGGTTGGAATGTCGAAAAAGAGCTAACTGTATGAATTATGATTTCTATAAGTAATCATTTTTTGAACTTGATAGTTAACTTGTCAAATGCTGAACTTGACCGATTATGAATTTAGATCTTAGAAACAAGTGTTTGTAAAGATAGGAACAATTATAAGAATGGTTTTGGGTTTGTTATGACAATGTGTTAATAATCTTTAACCCTTTTGATTATACTTAGGGATGTAAATAGATTTTTAAAAGAGTGATTTAAAGATAAGCAAAAGTGAAATGCTTTTGGGTTTGTTGTGACAATGTTTAAGTAAGATTAGTCTTAAACCTTTTGAATAGATTTGAGAAAGTACTTAGATCCTTAAAATGATATATTAAAGGAAATTATAAGTATGGAATCTTTTGTAAAAGGATAGAAGTTTATTAAGTAAAAAAAATTACTAATAAAGAAATTTTTAATTAATAAAAGGATTAATTAAATAAAAGGGACCAGGAGTTGCTTAAGTGGCTTAATCGAACTTTGTATGGCTTGATCGAACTTTGTGTGGCTTGATAGTCTTTTGTATGTTCATTTCTTATGGAAAGTATACCGACTTGGCTTCCATTTACAAAAAAAATCTTGTACCAGATACTCAATTAGTCGATTATCGAAATTCTCCAAATATAACTTTGGGAATATTTAGAAGAAAATCAAGAATTATATGGTACAATTATCTTCGGTGGTGCTATACTATACGTATAAACTCGTGTGCTCTTCTAGGAAAAATGATAAAGAAATCCGTCTGTTTAAATGGTTAGGAGGTGAATCCCGCTCTTATGTATTGTCTATTTATTTATGAAAGAACTAGAGTTGAGTTTACATAAAATTCATCGATTGGTTTTAGAGAGTCCGATAAGTGGAAAAAGTGTACTTATATGAGATGACTCGAACTCGCAACGACTTCAAAACCATATATGCGATCTATGTTCTGGAAGCAGTTGAGGAGTGGAATATTATAGGGTTGAACTGTCCATCCTAAGGTTATGTCCAATGGAAAGGTCAACGCTAACATTTCAAACAATGCTATCGTGTAGGACTTTCTATCTTAAGGAGTATTCCAAGTGAGAGGACATCATTAGCATTCGTAGAAAGACTTATATAAGGAACATATGTGGAGGTTCGAGATCTGTTCGAAATGCTAAAATCCATGTAGTGATTTGTGATCTTTTCAAAATGAAGGAATCCAATCGAGGATTCATGTTCTATTTGAGCAATGAAGACACATGTGAGACACGTCGAACTACAACCACCCTACTTTTTGAACGGTTTAAATCGACAATAAACTACACATGTCAGCTCAAACCATTTAAAAGTGAGGATTGTTAATGGAGTAAATAAGAAAATAAGAGAAAAGAAAGGAAAAAAAACACAAAATCTCACAGTGGAATGACAAAATATAATAATCAAATAAACAGTTCATGAAGCCGTTTTACAAATAACATTTGATTACACTTTTACAATACAGATCAGAGTTATACATATAGTAGGAATAAATAAATAATGCGGCAGAACAATATGATGCAGTGGAATAAATATAATAAATAGTAATAATATACTAAATCTTCGTCTTTGTCCTCCAGAAATAAGGTATTCGACACTAAAATGCTCAGGCTGACCCGAACATAATGAAAATACAAAACATTCGAGTAAGAACTAAAGATCTTATGTAAGTTAAATCAAAATAAGTAAATATGAGTCTAATGGCTTCAGAGATGTTTACGGAATTTTACATCTCCTATCTAGTGTCAACGTACATGCAATAAGTTAAGGGATGTTCAGGATTCCATCTCTTAAGGATCCATTAAACTATCTACATATGTAATACAATATGCTATTATAATATGTCTATAGTAAAGTAAAGTATTAAAATAGCATTAAGGCGTTACCCATATCCTCCTTTACATTTTTATAAATGTCATAGTCTATATAGTACTTAAACTCTACAAAATCTATGGGCTATGAGGGAGCACTCCATAGTACAACACAAGACAAACTCGTAGTGCGCACGATAGCGTATATGACAAGGCACGTAAGGCAATGTCAAGGTAGGATTCTGCCATTTGCACTCCTGGACTGGTGGTAACGCATAGCAGCTACTATCGCCCACCTCGGAACACACACCCATAATAATTCGAAGGTGGCCACCAAATCAATCACAAAGTAACATATATGGTATCGAAGAAATGCGCTCGATCGGAGGATCGACCTCACTTAGCCCGTTATAGCTCCTCTTTTAGTCATATCAAGATGAACCGAGGGGTTTGGGGGTGCGTTCATACCTCATACAGTAGCGTTCACTAAACCATCCTACTTCATTCTGGATTCTTCACCATATGCATAGTTGTTAAAGTGATTTCGGAATTGGAAGAGAGTATGACAATATCCTACACCGGTCTCTTTAACAACCAAATGCTTATTTCACACCGGTTGGTTCTTTTACATTTCCAAAATAGATTCGTAATCTACATCAAAATATCATATTCACTTCAAAATCATATCACTTTCGAAATCTTATTCACTTCAAAATCATATCACTTTTGGAATCATATTCACTTTCGAAATCATATCACTTTCGAAACCATTATCACCTTAAATAATATTCATTCCAAAATCATAACCAAAAAATAGATTAAACCATCATATCAAAATATTCACATTTAAATCAATTAAATCTAAATTATACCAGTTCCAACTTTAAATAGTTTGAATATTGAAGGTAGTTTATATATTGGAATAGTTAATCATTAAAATAATACAGATATAATATATATATATATATATATATATTAAAAGTTGTTTATAAATTTAAAATGATATATATTAAAATAGTTTATATTTTCAAAATGGATTATAGCTTAAAATAATTTATATATTAGAAATAGTTCATATATTAAAATAGGTTTTATATCAAAATAGGTTATAGGTTACAATAGTTAATATGTTAGAAATAGTATATATATAATAAAAAGGGTTATATATTAAAAATAGTTAGTGTATGTATGAAAAATATTAACATATTAAAATGGTTTATATGTAAAAAATAGTTTATATGTTAAAAGAGTTTGTATATCAAAAGAGTTTATATCGAAAATAGTTTCAAATTACAATTGCTTCTTCCAATTTCATAAATCAATTCAATTCAACTTTAGTTCCAAAAATTCAATTTAAATCAATCTCAGTTCAACGATTTCCATTCAAGTGGCTAAAGGTTTCAATTCAAATTCTTATTAAAAACCATTTCAATTTATATCAATTTCAAATCCATGTTTAAACTACAAATTTAAACCACTTCAAATTCAATAGGCTTGAAATTTTAGATATTCAAACATTTACAATAGCTCAATTTTGATAAATTTCATTTATATTTCAAAATTCAACTTTAAGATTCAATTTAAATTCTTTAAAAAATTTATTTAAACTAATTTCAATTTCAACGTTTTAAAAGCTTGGATTTTGAAAATAATTCAGTTTATATAAACCAAATTTTATTTCATAATATCATTTAATGGGATTCAAAAATTTAGGATTTAAAATCATTTAATTTAACCAATCCGATGTCCGTATTTAATTTTCTACCCTATGGTCAAGTGATACAGATATATATCATTTTAACCCGCAATAAATTAAAATTTACGGGTATATATCATTTCAACCCACAATCCGGAGTAAAATTCATATTCCATAAAATCGCTTGAGTTTAATTTCAACCCATAATGATTTTTCCCAAATCTGTAAGACCATTCATGTATGTAATATTTCAACCCATACCGATTTTCCTAATAATAACTAAGGAAACATGCAGTGATAACAACATATAAATAAAGACAATATCCAATCATCTAAATATCAACGATTAAACATCCATCACAATTATCAATAAAATCAACCAATAAATCATAACAATAAACTGGTTATCATTATCAAGTATTTGACTAACAATTAAATTCCAATATTTTTGAAATGGCAAGTAAATTCAATATAAATTCAAATTAAGTTTGAATGACAATCTAAATATACCAAGCAATAATCAATCAGTTTTTAATCACATCATAAATTTAATTTAACTAACATAAGGCGATTTAGTATTCATGAGTAGGTTAAAACATTCACCTTTGATTTGTCATCGATTTAAAATGCAAATTTAGCCCAAAAATTCAATAGTCTTAGAATGCAACCAAATCTATTCCGAACTGTCCAGAATTTCGATAAGAATCTGATAGAGCAAACCTCGCGTCAATTGGAGCTCGAACGCAAAAGTACACGAGTTAGAACATTTAGAAATTTAAATTTAAATAAAAAATAAAAGGCGAAAAGACACGTGACACGTCACCCTCCTCTCGCATGAACCTACAGATCGAGGTCGAAGCCCTCTCGTTCTACAATAGCCCCCTTTAATCATTGTCACTGCCACCAATTAGCCTTTTCGTTACGATCGAACGTTGCTAGAACCTCCAGCATGCCGAGCCGCATGCGCCAGCACCCACGGCGATAATTCCGGCCGCCTCCCTGTTCAACGCCGCTGCCACCTCCACTCGCCATTTCAGGCGATTTCCGACCCCTCTAGCATGACATAACCATATGGATCGAAAGCCCTCAGCCTCCCTACATGCCAACAACCTCCGATTGACCCATTGACGAAGATCTATCGTTGAAATCAAAACTCTAGGATTGGAGGGCTGAGAAAGTTCGCCAATTTCTGGCCAAACCGTGATTCGATTGCAAAAAAAATTGAAGCAATAGATTGCGCTCATCGATAGCTTTCCAACGATATAAAATTTGCTACGGTTCGAGGAGTTTGAATTTCGAAATTAAAATTTGAAATTGAAATTAGGGTTTGGAATTTGGAATTAGGTTTTAAGTTTCTGTCATTTGAGAAGGAGGAACATATGAGAAGTTTAGGTGCATATAGAAATAATGAAATGAGAAACAGTTAGGCTTTATAATAGCCTATATATAGGCAAAGGTAGATAAGAACGAATGAACAGATCAAATTGGGTTGAAACGATAAGGACAACCCGAAAAGCCCGTTTTGTTTCTGAAACGAAAGTGGGTCATCCCATATATCAAAATGTAATTTTTCGATATTTTTAAACTCAATGGAACTATTTTTAAACCTAAATTCCATTGTATACATAAGTTAGCTTTCAAAATCAGATTATATTGATTTAAATTCCATTAATTGATGTCTGCGCGTTTCGAGCTCGCACGATCAAACAACAAGTCTGATCGCTACGAAACTTGAAATCCTGCAATAATTCTCTGTTATGGATACGATGAAACTGGATTCGATGAAATCTGAGACAGTTGCCAAAAGGGCTAACTTTCACGTTAATTAAATAAATTATTATTAAGTTGATTTAATCACTTTTAAATTTAAAATTAGAAGTTAACATTTTTATTAATCTTGATTACATAGAAATTAATAACCTATTAAAATAAAATTTCCATGTTAAATCCACTATTGAATATTATATTAATTTCAGAATTCAATTGCAATTGAAATAAAAACGCAGTTAATCATAATTAAATTTCAATCGAATTCTTTTATTTGGATTTTTTTTGAAAAGCAATGGGCTAAGGGAGCACTGCCCATTTCCATTCCAATTATTCATTTACAATCCAATATCTCAATTACAACATAAACTGCTCAACATACCATTCTCAACTCAAATGACCTATTGTACTACAAAACAAAAAAAACCTACTTATGATTAGTAAATATCCAACTTCATCACAAATAACTTCAATACCAAACTCAAGTCATAAAATCATTTTAACCTTCTTAATATAATTAAAATTTTCTTATGTATCCTACTATATATTGAAGCTGCAGTTTCCTTCTTCAATTCAAAAATTCTCTCATTCGTTTCATTCCATATCTTATAGGAAAAAGCATTTAATATTATCAAAAGAATTCTAGTGTTCGGCATTCTCCATCTTGTTGCCTTGTATATATTGAACGACTCAATTCTGGAATTTTTATCTGGTTTGTGAAAATTTCTATCAGCTAGAAACTTGCACCATATTTGATATGTATAGTTGCACTCAAAGAAAAAATTCCGTATTTGTTCCAAGGTGATTATTACAAAGCACACATTCCTCATTATTTACTACACCCAAGGAAGCTAATTTTTGCTTTGTATTGATTGCATTGGCCATTATTTTACATAGCAGTAGATTTTCCTTTGTAGGAGAGTTCTCCATCCATATTCTTGAAGCCCATGGAAAGTTACAACATTGTTATTTCCTAAAAGAGCTTTATAAACTAGAGAAATTGAATGCTTCTTTCCTTTACATGTCCAAAGTACTTTCAGGTTTGAATATGGTAGTGACAGAGAAGATAAAGTTCTCCATAATTTCCTGACATGACTAGAACTACAATAAGGTAAGACAATTGATCTTCTAGTAATATAAGAATCCACTTTTGCCTTTAAAGGAATTCCAGTCTGCATTTTTAAAGAGTGTGATATAAGTTCTTGAATTATAACTCCAGTACTATCCCATGGAGTTGACTAAAAAAGAAGATCATGATTCTCTAATAGGTTACACTATATCATTGGTAGGAAAGTAGATACGACTTTAATATATTACGCCAACTCCAGCTTACTATATTAGGAATATTCATTGTCCAAAAGTCTTTATTTTTGATAAGATTTTTAGTTACCCACTATGTCCAAAGAACTTCCTTGCTTGAAAGAATTTTCTCAAAATATATCAAGGTAGCTGCAATATTCCATAACTTTAAATTAGTTATTCCAAGACCCCTATATTTTTAGGCAACTGAATCTTCTCAAAAGATATAGGAATGAGTTTTTTGGAGAAAGGATCACCATGTCATAAAAATCTATCCAGAGCACTTTTCACCATGGATATCAATTTATTTAGGAGAATATAATATCTCATCCAATAATTTGTCATTGCATTAGCAATACTTTGAACAATAACCAATCTACCTACCTGAGTTAACTTTGTATTTGGCCAAGTTGATAGCTTTTCAGTGATTTTTTCATATAAAGGAAGACAATCAGATTTCATAATTCTTGCAGAGATAAGTGGTAGACAAAGGTAACTAGCATTATGTGGCATCTCATTCAGGCCTGAGTGGGCTATGATATTAGCTTTCAAGCTATCACTTAGTCCTGCAATTAAAATGTGAAACATTCTAAAATTAATCTTCAAACCAGTTATAGCATGGAATTTGCTCAGTACTTCAAGTATTGAGGTAATATTTTTAACTGAAGGATCAGTGAAGACAACAAGATCATCAGCAAATAGAAAATGTGTTATTAATGGATTCTTGCATTTAGGATGTAACTCAAGTTTTGTAGAGGTTACTTGTTCAATTAATAATGAATTGAGAATTTCCATCACTATAATAAATAAGTAAGAAGAAATTGGATCTCCTTATCGAACTCCTTCAGTTCCTTTAAAAAAACCATTTGAACATCCATTCCTTGAAACAGAAAAGTGAATGGTTGATATACAAGTATAAATCCAAGCCAACATTAGTTTAGGGAAGTTTATTCTGGAAAGAATTGCAATGATTGAGCTCCAGGAAATAGTATTAAAAGATTTTTGAATATCTAGTTTCAACATACATCTAGGAGAGATTTTCGCAATTCCATATCCTCTTAGAAGTTCTTGAGTTAACAAAATATTATCACTGATATTTCCCTGTGGCATGAATGCAACTTGATTGCTTGATATAATTGTTGGCAAAAATTTTTGTAATCTACTAGCTATAATCTTGGATAATATTTGGTATAATACATTGCAACACGAAATAGGTCTGAAATCCACAACATTAATTGGGTTGGAACATTTAGGAACAAGAGTGATATTTGTAGCATTGACACCAATTGAGAATTTATTGTGGGAGAAGAAATATTGGACTGCTTTGACTACATCCTTATTTAGTAGTTTCCATGATTTTTGATAGTAGAAAGCTTTAAAACCATCAGATGCGTCACTACTATCAGACTTTAGAGAAAATATAGCCTTTTTAATCTCCTATGGTAATACCTCTTCAATAAGTTTTCTAGCTTGCTCATTTTCCAAAAAAGGAGTTTGTATTTTGTAAAGAGGGAGAAGACTTGGAACCATTAGATTAGGGTTTGCTAATATAGAGAAGAAATAATCAATAAAAGCTTTAGTAATAGATTCATCATTGTTCTGCGTAACTCCATTCAAATCAGTTATGTTTAAAATCTTCTCTCTGGCCTGCTTAACTTTAATAGAATTATGATAATATCTTGTATTTCTATCTCCTTGCTTTTCATTTATTTCATGAAGAACTTCTTTTTTCATAGTATCTTCAAAATCTAAGGCCTCTTGTAATGCATTTGATAATTCTGACTATTCGTAAGCTAATGTTGTACTCATTGGGTCATGTTGCAATTCCTGTTGAATGTCAAAAAGCTTCCTTCTTATTCCATCAAATTTTTTTGATCCATCTCCAAAATTTTCTTTAGCTCATATTTTAAGTTTTTCTTTCAGCCTTTGCAACTTAGCTTTTAAAATATACATTAGATTTCCAAAGTCATTTTCCTACCAAACCTGCAAAATAATACTATGAATTTTTTTATGATTAGTTAAAGAATTATAAATTTTAAATGAGGGATATTTCTTATTAGCATTCTCTCCCCATGTTAAGATAATTGGAGAATGATCTGAGATAGAAGGATTTATAAATTTGCACAGAAGATTTGGCCATAGATTGATAAATTAAATGTTTTGAAAAGCATGATCAAGCTTACAAAAAGTTCTTGGGCCATTTTTACTTTTATTATTCCAAGTAAATTTAGCACCAACAAAATTAATATGACTGACTGATGAAAGGATAAGAGTTTGTTTCCTTTTATAGAAAGAGGAATACCTCCATATTTTTTATCAGAAGAAAACATACAATTAAAATCACCTACTATAATCCAAGGAAGATTAGGTTGAACAAGTGAAGGGAGATTGGAAAGGAAAGATAGTCTTCTGTCTAGACTATTTTGAGCATAAACAAAAGAAATCAAACAAGATGTATTTGAAGCTCATGAAATGGCAATGAAATGTATAATCCAATCATTTTCCAATAATTTTGTGAGTTTGAAAATTGATGAGTTCCAAAGTAATAATAATCTTTAATATGAGGCACTACGTAGATTATCTTCATATAACCAATTTGGAGCAATATAACTGCAAGCTTTCTCAGTCAATGCCTTATTTAGTTTTGTTTCACTTAAAGCAATGAGTTGATTGTTTTCATCTTTAATCAATTCTCTCACTTCAGTTTGCTTTGAGGATAGGTGTCCTCCTCTAATAATCTAGTAAACAATATTGTTCATCACCATCATAACATATGAGGTGATAATAGAGGAGTGAGGTGCTTTTTGGTATGCCTATTTCCACTTGAATGATTTGATGTACCTTTGTTTGATAGTGAAGTATCTTTATGACTTTTATTTGGATTTTCACTCTTATTATTAAATCAACTATTACCTTATGAATATAATTAACATTAGTTTACATTCTATCACATTCATATTCTACAGTTATCATCTTTTACCATATTAATTATAATATTTCAATTATATTAATACCATTAATTACATATAATTTCAACATTGAATCCAACATTTAATTCATTTCCTTATTTACAATTATAACCAAATTAACTTTACAATTTTCAATTTATTGAGGTTACACTAAAATAATTGGTAGTTACCTTAAACCATCATTATAAAATTACATTCTAATCATCCTTTCCATTTGTAAATCATAAATTTTAATTTATCACAATCTTTAATTTCAAAATCTTATTTAATTTAATATTTTTAATTATCAAATAAAATATGGGTTATTACACTCTCCCCCACTCAAAACTTTTCATGCTCGAAAAGAAGAAGTAATTAAGAAATGTTAGCACCAAAATTGGTTACTAACACCCTTAGAAAGATTGTGTAGAGAGATTAATGAAGAAAGTAAATTAAAATAGAGAACAATATGTAAATTTCAGTGCAGAGAACAGGAACACCAAATTTATAGTGGTTCGGCATAACTGCCTACGTCTACTTTGAAGTTGATTTCTATTGATTTCCTTGATTGTTGATTACAGATATAATCCGTTTCTAATTACTTGGATACAATTGCAAAACAAAAGATTAAGTCTTGAATGAGTGTTGAATACGGCAGAGTTTCCCCAGTGTTCCCAAAAAACCGAACCTTTTCACTGTGCCCCCACCTCTCTATATATAGACGAAGATGGGTTGGACTTCCCTGGTAGGCCTGGTGGCTGAATATCTCGGCCCAAATGGAGTAATTTCTGTGTGCCGACCCATAGATGCCGAACGTCAAAGGTCGAACAGGGTATGAATGCTGAACAGTCTCCTCATGCCGAGCGCAGCGAGGCCACTCTGAATGCCGTGGGAAGCATATGCACCGAACGTTACTGGAAGCCAAACCAGTGGCTTGGCCGAATGATGTTTGTATGCCAAGCAAAACTTAGGCCGGATGATACTTTGGCCGAACACTACCCAGGTCGAACTATGTCTTGGCCGAACGATTCTTAGGCCGACCAACAATTTGGCCGAATGATAGTTTGGCCGAACAATGTTTGGGCCGAACGTTAGTTGATGCTGGTCAATTCTGCCATGTTGAGCGTTCTCACATGTCGAACGTCTCTCAATGCTGAATGCTCTGCCATGCCGAACGTTCCGTATACGCCGAACGAACTTGGATGCCGAGCGCACCCTGGATGTCGAGTGCTTCTTGGATGCCGGTCGTCGAATGACCCAGTTGAGCCGAAAGGTGTGGATGCCGAGTACTAAGTTGCCTGGTCAAATCCCCAGGAAACACTTGCCCCCCAAAGTGTATCGCGTGACCGAACGTGATACGCTTTGAACTACGAGTCTTTTGTGCTTCACGTCGAACCTTGGCCGACTACTCTTGGAGGTTGATTTCTTGTGAGTACCGGGTGGGATGGTGTGTGCCGATCGTAATGCGAATGCCGAGCGATACAACCGAAGCCGAACATCCCATGTATGCCGAGCGAAATGCAAGCCGAGGCCGAACGATGCTGCTTTGACCGATTCTACCGGTCATTGTCGCTTCGACTTCTTCTTCCCTATAAAGGTCAGCATGTTCCTTCTTCTTCTCTTTCCACTTTTTTACCTCCGCTACCTTGTACTTGCAAACCTTGCCAGTTCACAGCCTCCAAAGATTCAACAATCCTTTCCAACTCTCGATCTACTAACTAGGTATCAATTCTTCTACCTAAATCCTTTCCATAACTAAAAAGTTTTTATGCTCAAGTTCATTAAGGGACCGTAGCCGATAGGTGTATGAAAGGGTCGAGCCTTGATTTAAGATATTTTTAGAGCTTTTAGAGTTAAATGATGAGGAGGAAAGGAGGAGTAACTAGAGATGAGCGTACAAGGGAGATGTTGGGAGTTGTATTGTGGTTCGGCACAGTTCCTTTGTGCCGAACAAGATTGGAGGAAAAAAGAATAGAGGGGGAGTAGGAGGTGGTTAGGATGCCGAACGGCATGGACTGGCATGACTCGCCGAACGACCTGTCCTTGTTGTTCGGCGTGGATGGAGGAAGAGAGGAAAAAATGAAACTGTAGTTAAGGACGGAGCGTCGAGCGTTGGGGCTCAGCATAACTTTTTGGTTCGGCATGACTCAGCACATGCCGAGCAGTGGTATGGAGGGTTAGGGAGGAAGTATGCATTGGGTAGGACGTTGAACGTTACTTTAGCCGAGCAGAACTTAGGCCGGTCGTTACTTAGGCTGAACGATGGCTTTGCCGAACGACAGCTTGTCCGGTTGACAGTTAGGCCGAACAACATTTAGACCGATCAATCATGACTGCCGACCCATATCTCAGTCGAACAACACTCAAGCCGAACAATCATAAATGCCGAACCATATTTCATAGGCCGAACAATCATAAATACCGAACCATATTTCATAGGCCGAACAATTACGAATACCGAACCATATTTAGGCCGAACAGTCATAAATGCCGAACCACTTTTTAGCCGAACAGAACTTAGGCCGAACGATCATTTGCCTTGCCTAATCATATAACAAAACAAGGACAGAGACTCCAACATGCTAGCATATCTAACCGATCCCGACTGATAACTTAAATCAATAAGAACAAATAAAAGCTTTTAACTCGTAGTGCCAATGTCCGAGTCCAAAATTGAAAGCATCGCAAGGCTGGTTTTCGGAGACGGTCAGTGATGACGGTCTTCGAAGGCCACAGTTCCAAGCTCGACTTTATATCATTAATTCTGTGACTCATAATCTCTCAGCACTTACACACGAATGATCGCACTAGTTCACACACAACAGGGGGGAACTCTTGTGTTGTTAATTCTGATGTCGATTGTTTTTCGAGTATAGTTCAATTAGGTACTCTGCAGGATTCAATATTTATTGGAAATGTCTAAGAGATCTAGCTCCACCGTGATTTCAGATAGACCGGGACCGTCCACCATACAAGAAGTCATGGATGTTTCAAATCCGTCAACCTCCCCTGCACATAACTTAGCTCCCGACGCTTTGGAGGCAGCAATTCTCTTAGATAACCTTGTTGATTCACAGGCTTCGAAGGTCAATGAAGTTGCGCCCCGACGAATATGCTCCATCCATGGGATCCCTTTTGATGACGTGTTGGTTCCCTCGGGGCATGATCATCCACAATTGCCCACAGTTGGATACATGGCGTGTAATAAATTCATGTGCTGAGTTGGCAGCGTGCCACCTTTCAGTTTATTTCTTCGGGATGTGCTGCAATACATTGACATTTCCCCGTCGCAATTGCACCCGAACGGCCACGCATTTATCTACGGTACCTACATCCTCTTCATGACCGTCCTCTCTAGGCCCCCAACTCTGGGCGATATCACATATATTTATATGATCAAGAAGCGGGGAGATAGCCCTTCTTACATGTTTCTCGAGCCCCATCGCAAATGCTAAATCTTAACTGGGGCGTGGAGCAAATTTGCCCTGTACAAAGAAGAATGGTTCTACGTGCGTTGCCCTCCTAGTTTCGCGAGGAGATGGGTGGAAGGAAGTAAGTCTTTCCTCTGGATCCATATTCATATTTGGTCAAAGCCATGCCTTTTCTAATTCTTTTTTTATCTTCTTAGGTATTAATCCACGCCCTGACGGTCGCGGGTATTCTGAAGCCGTCGAAGCCATTAGAGCTCTTCTTGCCGAGGAACGGGACATCCGAAACCTCATTTCAAATGAGTCACTGTCGAGGTTCGGACTATTAGCAGAAGGTCATCGGATAAGCCTTCTTGAGGGCATCTCCACACCTAGGCCTACACCCGGTAAGGGGAAAAAATTAGCTGAGTCATCGGCACGTTATACTCCTGACGCACCAGAAGAGGGGGAAACTCACGGGAATGAGACACCCGAAGTACAAGGTGAGAACTTGGGTCCCGCTCAGGATCCGATAGTCGAAGTGCATGATATCAAAATGTCATCTTCCCCTTCAAAGAGGGAATATGGATTGACGTACAAGATTAGGAAGGAGAAGGTTGGCTGAACTTCAAAAGTTACGCTCATTCCAACGGAGAAAGTGGCCTCTTCACAGCATGTAGAAAGTTCTTTAAAGGGCCTATCGAACCTCTCCATTCCCGATGACTTGCTCAATTATGACTACGACGATCCGGAAGCATTTCAATTTCACTCACCCATCCGAGGCGATGCGGGCACTCTAGCCCAGAGTCAGGGAGAGAAAACTCCCATTAGTAAAGCAACTGGTCTGTCGGGGGGAAACACTAGGACACACACATGCACTCGCACTTCACTTTGCACTTTAATTCTCGTTGTCACTCTTCTCATTGCTAACTCTTTCTCAAATTTCGTACAGGTGGCATGGGATGTACACACAGCATTGATCGCCTCCGCGGGTCATCTGTTTTGTATCACTCCGGGGGTGATTTAGGTTCCGGGAGACGTCGGGACAGAGATGAAGATGGCGATAGGGATTATCATTCTCGGGACTCATCATCTCGGAAGAAAACATACTATCAGCTCAAGTACCACCATCATCTCTCTTCTCATTCGAAACCAAGAAAAGACAAGCGGGGCCACAAGGGGTCGCAATCCGATGTCCCCCGGGATCAACACTCAGACTCCTCTACTACTCAATAGTCCTGAGATCCTCACAGGAGGGCTGAACTTTCTAAGCCGTCTCCTCCTGCTGCTGCAACAGATCCAACCGTGTTGGAGAGGCTAGCCGAGCTTAAGGATAAATTTCAAAAATCTGCTTTGATGGCTTAAAATTCCTCCCAGCGATTCATCCTATACCCGGACATGTCAAGCAGAGCGCCATCGCCTGTACCAACGACGTCTATGTTCAACATGACGCGTTTGTTCACTTGGCTGAAATTTTTTTTGAAGTCTCCATGGAGCGCCAACACGAGATCGATCGCCTCAAGCTCGAGGCCATCCACGACAGAGATATTGTTAAGGCTCAGGATGAAGAGCTTGCATCTTATAGATCTCAGCTTGAGGCTGCCCGACAGAGTGCTCAAGATACTGCTGAAGCCCTGACTCATCTTGAGTCGACACATAAAAAAGAGATCGACGAGGCAGTACAACGCTGCGGGGCTTAGCACTAGAGAAGGACTCAGTCCAAAAAGAGAGGGACGCATTCAGCCTTCGAGTCAAGGAACTTGAGGAGCAGCTCCGTAGAGAGAAAGAAGAGAAAACGGCTACCCAAGAAGAGTCACAACGATACTGCGATGAAATCGTTGCTACTTGACTCTTAAAAGAAAAACTTGAGGCCGAGCTTTCCAAAGTTGAGGCGATAAGGAGCGAAGCCCATGAAGAGGGCAAGAAGATAGCGTATGCGGACATTGACTCCCGTCTTGAGGCGGCCAGAGAAGAAGGTAGGGAAGAGGTCAAGAGCATGTTTGACCCGTTAATCGCTGAATTCAATGCCCGCGTCCTTATGCATCGAGACTTGACTTTTCTGGGCGAGGTCTATCTTGAATCTTTAGCCGAGGCATGGGAGGCCTTGATAGAAATCAGGAAGGCCGAGCATGGTATTGAAGAGATTGATGAGGGGGCCCTGATAAAAGAATTCCTTAAGGGAAATGAGCCTACGGACTTGTCTGCAGCTAAAGCTATATATGGCAACGGCTCTCCCTCAAAGAAAGGGAAAGAAGTTATTACTGGCCCGTCTGAGGTCGTGCCTCCAGCTAATGTGCCTACTCGATCGGCCGATCGTCCAATACTCGATCCATTTGAGCAGCATATCGGTTACAATTCGAAGGACCCCGGCCTTGGCGTCCATATTCTGTCTCCCATTCCGAAGGGTGAGACCCCCTTGATGGATGAGAGCCTGTCGGAACTTGGTAGATAACCCTTCACTTTAAGATTTCAAAAGTCGTCATTCTTTATGAAGGACTATCATATTCTAATGCTTGTTTTTCATGATTTTGCGCAGGCCGTTCTGATCCCGGGCCCACTCTGATGAACGACGTCGCCAAGGAGGTGGAGGAAAAGATAGGTGAGGCCACTCAGGCAGGAGAGGCTCCCGGGCCAGATGCTCAGGTGATTGGACGCCGGATGAAGACAAATCTGAGACTTCTTCTCCGATCGAGGGGAGTTATTAAGTAGAGGTTACAGGCGCCTCCGAACACATGTCTAAGTTGAGTATGAAGGAGCAGCTCGAGAAGGAAAAGAAAGAGACGGCCGAGATCAAGGTCGAGCCTCGGGTTATGGACCCAGACGACCCCTTAAATAAGCCGTTGAAGGTCATTCTCCCTGGCAGGTCCAAGCCCGTGGATGTTTCCCGTACTTCTTCCACTGCTACCCCTCCATCAAAGAAGAGTACTAAGGGTAAACACACAGGGGAGGAGCCGTCCGAGAAGACAACGGAGGTGAAGAAGTCGAAGAAGCACAAGAAATGACCATTACTCTCGTTCAACAAGAATTAGTCTTAGTTATGTAATTATTTTCATCTACTTCCGTAGTCTTTGTAAATAGATTGTCGACTCCGAACTTTGGAGGGCTTGTAGTAGAAATTTTTTCTGAATAAAGCTTAGTTCCTTTTTTCTGTCTTTCAAAAAGCTCTTGTCGTTCAATTTTTGTATGATTGTGATTTAAATCCAAGCTGTTGTGAATAACATGGACTTCTTGGTTTACCTTCATATAGCTCGGAGATTCTTCGAGAGTTGTTCGTTTTTCCTCCTACGCTGCAAGCACTTAGAATGTTTTTTTGTCCGCACATCGGGGACTTAGGGTACTCCAGTCCGCGCACTGGGGAGGTGGAGATTTAAGTTGTTTATACTCGAGTTTGCGCTCCAGGGACTTAGAGTACCCCAGTCTGCACTCTAGGGACTTGGAGATTTTGAGTCGTTTATACTCGATTCCGCGCTCCGAGGACTTAGAGTACTCCAATCGGCACTCTGGGGACTTGGAGTTTTTGAATCGTTTATACTCGAGTCCGCGCTCCGAGGACTTAGAGTACTCCAGTCCGCACTCCTAGGACTTGGAGTTTAAGTCGTTTATACTTGAGTCCGCGCTCCAGGGACTTAGAGTACTCCAGTCCGCACTCCGGGGACTTAGAGATTTTGAATCATTTATACTCGAGTCCGTGCTCCGGGGACTTAGAGTACTCCAGTCCGGAAGCTCGGGGGACTTAGAGTACTGTAGTTTGCACTCCGGGGACTTAGAGTTTTTGAATCATTTATACTCGAGTCCATGCCTCGGGGACTAAGAGTACTCCAGTCCGCACTCCGAGGACTTGGAGATTTTGAGTCGTTTATACTCGAGTCTGCGCTCCGGTGACTTAGAGTACTCCAGTCCGCACTCCGGGAACTTGGAGATTTTAGAATCGTTTATACTCGAGTCCGCGCTCTGGGGACTTAGAGTACTCCAGTCCGCACTCTGGGGACTTAGAGATTTTGAGTAGTTTATACTCGAGTCCGCGCTCCGGGGACTTAGAATACTCCAGTCCGCACTTCGGGGATTTGGAGATTTTAGAATCGTTTATACTCGAGTCCGCGCTCTGGGGACTTAGAGCAATCCAATCCGCACTCCGGGACTTGGAGATTTTGAGTCGTTTATACTCGAGTCCACGCTCCGGGGACATAGAGTACTCCAGTCTGCACTCCGGGGACTTGGAGATTTTAAGTCATTTATACTCGAGTCCACACTCTGGGGACTCAGAGTACTCCAGTCCGCACTCCGAGGACTTGGAGATTTTTAATCGTTTATACTAGAGTCCGCGCTCCAGGGACTTAGAGTACTCCAGTCCGCACTCCGGAGACTTGGAGATTTTGAGTCATTTATACTCGAGTCCGCGCTTCGAGGACTTAGAGTACTCCAGTCCGCACTCCGGGGACTTGGAGATTTTAGAATCGTTTATACTCGAGTCCGCGCTCTGGGGACTTGGAGATTTTGAGTCGTTTATACTCGAGTCCGTGCTCCAGGACTTAGAGTACTCTAGTCCGCACTCTGGGGACTTAGACATTTTAAGCCGTTTATACTCGAGTCCGCACTCAGGGGACTTAGAGTACTCCAGTCCGCACTCTGGGGACTTAGAGATTTTTAATCGTTTATACTCGAGTCCACGCTCCGGGGATTTAGAGTACTGAAGCTCGCACTCCGGGACTTAGAGATTTTAGGATCGTTTGCGCATGTTCGTACGTCAGCCAGAATAATATGGTTTTGTTTGCCTATCACAGGATCATCATACACAGAGACATTAGTAATTTATGGAAAAGATGGCTTCAAGCTTTTATTAATGAAACCAAGCTGAATTGTCTTACTACATGCCGAGAACTAGAAATAAAGGCGTACTGGAAATAAATGCAACTAATACATGAAAAAAATAGACTAAGTATAATAATGCCGCAAGTGCTCGTTATTCCATGCTCGAGGGTGTGTCGCACCATCGACGATCGTTAGCTTGAAAGTTCCTTCTCCAAGCTTCCGTTCGATGACGTATGGACCTTCCCATGCAGGATTCATATGGGACGGGATCGAAAAAACTCGTTTCAAAACGAGGTCTTCCACACTAAAAATTCTTGGTCGGACCTTTTCGTTATAATATTTTGCGATTCTATGTCTGTATGCGGCCGCTCTCAAATTGGCCTCTTCGCGTTTTTGTCAATGAAGTCCAATGATTCCAATAAAAGATTCAGGTTTGACTCGGGGTCGTAATAGTTTACCCGATGTGATGGAACTTCAAGTTCCATGGGTATGACAGCTTTCGTGCCATATGCCAATGCGAATGGAGTGTGGTCAGTCGCGGTCTTGTGGGTGGTCCTGTAGGCCCAAAGCGTTGTTGGAAGTTCATCCACCTACTTGCCTCTAGCGTTTTCTAGACGTTTTTTCAATATGGAGTTGATTATCTTGTTTACGGCTTCCACTTGTCCATTGACTTTCGGGTGAGCAACCGCTGCAAACTTCTTTTCAATGCCATATTTCTGACAAAATTCTTTGAACTCCTTGCTTTAGAATTGAGTACCATTGTCTGTAATGATGGTCTGTGGAAGGCCGAAACAGCATATGATATTTCGTACGACGAAATTAATAGCCTTCTTGGTGGTTATTGTGGCCAGAGGCTCTGCTTCTGCCTATTTGGTGAAGTAGTCGACCGCAACTATTGCATATTTCGCTCCACCTTTGGCTATGGGTAAAGAACCAACTAGGTCAATTCCCCACATTGCAAATGGCCAGGGACTAACCATTTGCGTGAGTTCCATCGGCGGAGCTCTCGGGATTTTTGCATATATCTGGCATTTATCACATCTTCTCACATAGTCTGCAGCATCCCGATTCACAGTTGGCCAGTAATATCCATAACGGAGGATCTTCTTTGCTAATGTCTTCCCCCCAGTTTGGTCGTCGCATTCTCCTTCATGGACTTCCTCCAAGGCTCGTTTTATCTCACCATGGGCAATGCATCAGAGTAGTGGGGTCGAGAATACCCTTCAATACATTATTCCATCCTGTATTACATAACGAGAAGCCTTACGAAGGACTTGTCGTCTTTCGCTCCTTTCTTTGGGTAAGATCACGAATAGCAAGTACTGCTTGATTGGGTCATCCACGATTCCTCCTCGATTTCTGTTTCTAACACGAAATCTACCTCCATCATATCTATCTCGGAGCATGGAGGGTCTCAACATGTAATAATCTCATTTGTTGTGTGTCGCCTGTGCTTGCGAATTTTGCCAATGAATCAGCTGCTCTGTTTCGCTCACGCGGGACATGTGAAATATCATAATACTCGTGATTCGCTAGCAGCTCCTGAACTCGAACCAAATATGGGACAAGTCTCTGCCCCCTTGCTTGGTAGTCTCCTCGCACTTGGTACACCACCAGCTGCGAGTCGCTGAAGATTTCAACCGATTTTACTCCTAGTTCTTTGATAAGTTTCAAGCCGGCGATCAACGCTTCATATTCGGCTTCGTTATTTGTTGCTGTGAATTCGAGCTTCAGAGCGTAGAAGACTGATCGGTTCTCAGGAGTTACAAGAACTATGCCGACCCCCGAACAACGGCCATTAGATGCCCTATCGGTGTACATCTTCCATCGATGTGGTCGTTTAATTCGTCTGTCATAGTAAATTCAACAATGAAGTCAGCTTGTGTTTGTCCTTGTATGGCCCTTCACGGAAGGTGGGTAATTTCGAACTGATTTAACTCAATATTCCATTTAAGCATTCTGCCGGAAGTTTCTGGTCGTTGAAGTATCTGCCGTAAAGGTTGATCGGTGTAGACACTGATCGAGTGTGCCTGAAAATACAGGCGAAGCTTGCGTGATGCAATCACTAAGCAATAGGCTAGTTTTTCAATCTATGGATAATTTCTTTCTGCCCCCGTCAAACGTTTACTAACATAGTACACTGGCTATTGAACCCGGTCTTCCTCGCGAACTAAGGCTGTACTGATAGCATGCTGGGATACAACCAAGTATATGTACAACATTTCATGATCTATTGGTTTCGACAATACCAGGAGGACATTCTAAGTGCCTTACAAGAGCTCTGAATGCTTCCTCACAGTCAGATGTCCACTCGAAATTCTTCTTTCCTTTCTTTATGACATCGAAGAAAGGAATACATTTGTTTGTGGCCCTGGAAATGAATAGGCTCAACGCGGCCACCTTTCCGTTCAAGCTTTGAACCTGCTTTAGGGTTCTGGGCACTTGTATATCATAGATGGCTTGAATCTTCTCCGGGTTAGCCTCGATTCCTCGTGCATTCACAATGAAACCCAAAAACTTTCCCGACGCTACGCCGAATGAACACTTCAAAGGATTGATCTTCATTCCATATTGTCTGAGTATGTCAAACATCTCCGCTAAGTCTCAGATGTGGTCGTTTGACTGCCGTGACTTCACGAGCATGTCATCCACATAAACTTCCATCGTTTTACCAATTTGGTCTTTGAACATCCGGTTCACCAGGCGCTGATAAGTTGCTCCCGCGTTTTTCAATCCAAAGGGCATCACTACATAGCAATACAACCCAACGTTTGTGACAAAACTGGTGTGTTCTCGGTCTGGGAGGTGCATCGGGATTTGGTTATATCTAGAGCACGCATCCATAAATGAAAGTAACTCATGCCCGACAGTTGAATCGACCAGCTGGTCAATTCTAGGCAATCGGAAACTATCCTTCGAGCATGCTTTGTTTAAATCAGAATAATAGACACAAGTTCTCCATTTTCCATTCGCTTTCTTTACTAGCATCGGGTTAGAAACCCATTCTGGGTAGAGGGCATCGCGAACGAACCCATTGGCTTTGAGTTTGTCCACCTCCTCATTGAGAGCCGTGGACCTCTCTGCATCCATGCCTCTCCTTTTCTGTTTCACACGAACATGTCTTGGGTCTATGTTCAACATATGACTCGCGATTGTAGGAGAAATCCCGCACATGTCAGAATGTGTCTACGCGAAGACATCAAGATTCGCTCGAAGGAAGTCGGTGAGGTTCTTGGCCACCACGGGGTCGAGTTGTGATCCAATTTTAAGAATTCATGATAGGTCATCCCGGCTGACTGGGATGTCAATTGTTAGTTCAGCCGGTGCTGCATTTGTTTCCCTTGGTCTCCCATCATCATCTCTAGGATCTATGTCTCAATGGATCTGAGAATGTTGCCCGAGCCAGGGCTCAGATGCTACTTGTCAATCATCAGCATTTCGGATGTGGACAGAGTGGTCCGCAACCTTTCCTTTCTCTCTACGCTGAGCCTCTCTCAGCTCAGCCACCTAGCAGGCACGCTCGGTCGCCTGATCGCCTTGTACCACTCCAACACCACTGTCCATGGGAAATTTTAACGTCAGACACCAAGGGGCCATTGCTGCCCTAAATTCTGCCAAGGCAGGACGTCCTAGAAATACGTTATATGGAGAGTCAACATCCAACACTATGAATGGTAGGATCCGTACCCTCCTACGCTCGCCTTGCCCTAATTCAACTGGTAACTCCACATATCCCACTGCATCCGTTGCTGCGCCGTTAAAGCCGTGGATTATGGCTTTAGACTGTTTCAAATCTTTAGTCTCCAGCTTCATTTGGTCGTACGCCTTTTTGAAGATGATGTTAACGGAACTTCCACAATCAATTAGAATTCTCTTCACAAATGTCGGCCCGATTGTCGCTGATATGACCATCTGGTCGATGGTAGGGGCCACCACCTTATCCGCATATCTGCTTCTGAATACAATATCATCATCCATCGTGCGCTGTTGCTTTGCAGGGGTCCCATCCTCCACATTCGTACAACACTCATATTCCGCATGCCATAAAGAGTTAGCATATCGCTCCATCTCCTGCCAATTCTTATCCGCAGGATGAGGTCCGCCAGCAATCGTGTTGATAAACAATCTACCTACAGTTCGAGCAAGTTGTTCTGGTTGGCGTGGAGCTGGCCTACGTCCGGGGTCCGATGTCTCTTGTCTTCCGTCTTGTGGATCTTTGACGAACTCCGGCAGCTTCCTCTGTCTAATCAGCTTTTCTATAGCGCCATGGAGGTGTCTGCACTCTTCTGTCTTGTGCCCATAAGACTCGTGAAAGCGACAGTACTTCCCAGTCCGCTTCTATTCCTCCGTTGATTCCTTTGGGCGTGGTTTCCTATACTGAAAAGTGTTGCAAGTTGACAAATAGATGTTCTCAAGTGATGCGTTGAATGGGGTGTATTCATTGTAAGCCGGGATCCTTGACTTTCATTTCTCCATCTCTCTTTTCTTTCCAGGATTTCCACCTCCGGATCCTTTAGACTGCCCAGGCTTGTTTTGGATGTTGACTTGTGGCGACGGTACTTTTCACTGTCTCCCGAGTAGGCCCTGGTGCCTTGTCTCGTCTTGTCCATCGAGCTTCTTCCTTTCTTATGAACTTATAAGCTTTCGAATAAAAACGTTCCAGCGTGGCTAGGGGCTTTCCCGCAAACCAATCTCCAAATTCAGAGTCCGGATCCACTCCATACATTACCGCCATCAAAACTGCATGGTCATTTGGATTGCTCACTTCGGTAGCAGCAACATGAAATCTCTGCAAGTATGCTTTCAATGACTCTCCCGGAGCTTGGATTACGCTTGATAAGGACATCACATCCTTTGGATGAGTGGTGTGTATCCTGAATTGTTCTATCAATTTCATTGCCAATTCGTCAAAGATGGATATAGATCGTGGGAGAAGTCGAGTAAACCACATGGTGGCAATTCCAGAAAGAGTGATTGTGAAGCACCTACACTTGGTTGCATCATTAGCTCTTGCAGAATTCATCATCCATCCGTACCTCATCATATGCTGCACGGGATCAGTCTTCCCTTCGTAGGCTGGGATAGTCGGCATATTGAACTTCTTGGGGTACTCAGCCTGTAGGATTCCATTCGTAAAGGGAGTATGGCTTCTGGACACTCCCCAATCCTCATTGGTCAAGCCTTGGTTTTCTTTCATCAACTGCCTGACCATAGCTGTTAAGTCTGGAGTTTGTATGGAGGATGGAAGGTTGGGTTCCATTCTACGGGACCATGCGGGTTGATGTCCCGCCTGATTTGGGTCTTGGAGATTCGGGTGTCCGGTCTCTTCGCGGGCTTGATTCCCAATGCCTGCTTGTGCACCTTCATCCTTACGATGTCTACGCCTAGGAGGTTCGTCTGCTGACGTTGAACTATCACATTCAGAATAACGGGTAGGGTTACCTCCGGCATTCTGGCGCTGCTGCTGAGCGAGCTGAGTCATGAGGTTAGTGTTGGCTTGAATCTACTTAACAAGTTGCCTTCTACTTTCCTTGAGTTCTCTTATCAAGTCGTTGAACTTTGTTCGGGAAACGACTTCCGCTTGGTTTTGGGTGGAGGGCCCTGCACCTCTTGTTGCTTGCTGATTTCCAGGTCCAACTTGTTGTACGCTAGCAGTTTCGTGGACATCTGCGTTATGGAAGGTCGATCTGGTTCGTGGTCTTCCCATGGTAGATTTATTTGTTATAACTCTGAATAGAATCAACAGATGCCTTGTCAATGATCTTGGATCTCCTCTGGGGGATTTATGCAATCCCGTAGTTACAAAGCAGATCATAACAGCCTGATAATTCAATTCTCAGTGAAAGCACCAAAATGTTAGCACCAAAATTGGTCACTAACACCCTTAGAAAGATTGTGTAGAGAGATTAATGGATAAAGTAAATTAAAACAGAGAACAATATGTAAATTTCAGTGAAGAGAACAAGAACACCAAATTTATAGTGGTTCGGCGTAACTGCCTACGTCCACTTCGAAGTTATTTCTATTGATTTCCCTGATAGTTGATTACAGATACAATTCGTTTCTAATTACTTGGATACAATTGTAAAACAAAATATTAAGTCTTGAATGAGTGTTGAATGCGGCAGAGTTTCCCCAGTGTTTCCAAAAAACTGATCCTTTTCACTATGCCCCCGCCTCTCTATTTATAGACGAAGATAGGTTGGACTTCCCTGGTGGGCCTGGTGGCTGAATATCTCGGCCCAAATGGAGTAACTTCTTTGTGCCGACCCATAGATGTCGAACGTCGAAGGCCGAACAAGGTATGAATGCCGAACAGTCTCCTCATGCCTAGCGTAGTGAGGCCGAACACTCTGAATGCCGTGGGAAGCATCCGCACCGAACAATACTGGAAGCCAAACCAGTGACTTGGCAGATTGATGTCTTGGCCGAACAATGTTTGTATGCCGAGAAAAACTTAGGCAGGATGATACTTTGGCCGAACGCTACCCAGGTCGAACTATGTCTTGGCCGAATGATTCTTAGGCCGACCAACAGTTAGGACGAACGATAGTTTGGCCGAATAATGTTTGGGCCGAACGGTAGTTGATGCTGGTCAATTCTGCCATGCCGAGCGTTCTGACATGACGAACGTCTCTCAGTGCTGAATGCTCTGCCATGCCGAACGTTCCGTAGACGCCGAACGAACTTGGATGTCGAGCGTACCCTGGATGTTGAGTGCTTCTTGGATGCCGGTCGTTGAACGATTCAGTTGAGCCGAACGGTGGGGATGTCGAGTACTAAGTTGCCTGGTCAAATCCCCAGGAAACAAGAAACTAATATATTTTTATTCAAAATAATCAATTTATAAACACTTTAAACTTACAGAATTAAGTATTTAAATAAAATATATCAATTTATAAACAATTAAATCTTAATATTCAAGTTTAATACAAGTTTGAAAATATTTTCACTTTCACGAAAAAATTCCAAGTGTTAAATTCACGAAAAATTTCGGCAGGGTCTACTTTGTACGGGTAGATCTGGAAAAATAATAATATCAATAATTACAATATATATATATATCATATTTCAAAAATAAAGTTCCCAAACCATGAGAAAACAATAAAATATCATTACAAAACCGTAATAAAAAACGTACCTATTTGTCGGACAAACAATTCTATTTATGAAACCAAAAGTAGTAGTTATTGCCTCCATAAACTTGTATTTCACTTATATAATCTAATATAGTGAGAATTATATAAAAGAGAAATATTTAGTTGTCCCAATTGGTAACAAAAGCAAATCAACAAAAAACATATGCAAAAAAAACAGCACGACCATCATATGCAACAAACAAATCCATCACACATCCATAGCAACCAAAACTAATAATTTGTTTAGGTTTAGAACTTTTCATCATTCAAGGGTGATAAATAAACTATCAAGTGTATCCTATGCTCAACAGCCTTAGATAATAACTTAAAAGATTATTCATACACCCTAAACGATTTGAAGTATCCTCTCCCAAACTTCTCATTAGCCAAACAACATAGAGTTTAAATGTTATTTAAGTTTGTTTAATTGGTCTCTTTCACATTTTACCTTTTTCTCTTTTTTTTCATTCGATTATACAATGTCATCTTTTGTTAATTTACATTCATTTACATATGTT
Organism: Allium cepa; assembly: GCA_030765085.1. Classification (NCBI taxonomy): domain Eukaryota; kingdom Viridiplantae; phylum Streptophyta; class Magnoliopsida; order Asparagales; family Amaryllidaceae; genus Allium; species Allium cepa. Next base: position 1,030,394,866 of record CM060932.1, on the reverse strand, counting down.
ATTTTCCTTTCAATTTTTTTAGGACATCAATAATCAATTATTAAAATATTATATAACATTCCTTGTAATTTAATTCACATTCATTTACTTATATAATTTGATATCCAATTAATATAAATGTTCATGAATAAAACATTTCATACTTAAGTGTTTCAACCTTCTAATTCACATCTGTGCTGTTAAAGCGCTCGGCAGATTCAATGCGGCAGAGGTGCAAAAAGTCATAGCAGGGATACATCGAGGATATAGCAGGATATAGTGGATGACTTTAAAATAATAGATAAAACTCATATATAATATTTTTACAATTATATAAGTGGTAAGTAAATGAAAAATTAACATTCATTTGAATTATAATTAGTCAATAAATAATTTTAAATAAAAATATGTGCGAATATACTGTAAATAAACGTAAAAATGTTATATAACATAACTAAATTTAGTAGAATATAGGGTAATTTCATTTCTGAAAATATATTAAAAATTCAATTGAATAAATTATTTTCATAATTTTCATAATATATATATATATATATATATGTCATTTTCTAATTCATTTCTTTTAAAGAAGATATAGCGGAAATAGCAGGAATAACGAGATATAACATAAATAGTGGGGCTTAAAGCAGGAAGGATATATTTGGGGCTATATGGAAAAATCATAGCGATAGAAATCCGCTATGAGATATAGCAGGGTTATGGCGGGGTAATAGTGGGGCATCAACTGCACAGATTCACATTATCCTTTCTTTTATAGTGTTAATTAATAATAGACTTATTTATGAATCATTTCAGTGATTTCTTAAGTTTATAAATATTCTTAGATAATATTCACTTTTTATCATTCAATCAAATTATTAGCATTTCAAAACATTAACTTATGCTTGTAACTTTTCTTGTACATAAAAATTCTTATTTATAGAAATAATCTATTTGAACACTTTCATTGCTTAAGTTTTACTTGTATAATATTCTATTACGTATTCCTATTTAACGTTACAACTTTTTAAACATTTTTGTTAAGTTATATATATGTTTTAAGAATGTAATTGAATGTTACACAAGTTTATCACATTCATTTTAGTTAACAAAATGTTCAATAATTACATCTTCCAAATTTTCATTATCTTTTGATTTATGAGTTAAAATTCCCAATTTCTTATATATTTCATTAATCACTTAGCATCTAATTTTTTATTTTTTATTTTAGAAATTTCCAACTATTAAAATAATTAAGATTTCATTTCATTACAATAATTGAAATCCCTAATTTATAGAAACTTAAGAACTAAATGCCAGGTTCATTTCAAATCATTTTGAAATAATATATATTCATATCTTATATACCAAATGATATTTAGAAATTTAAAAATTTATATTTGTTTATCAAAACGAAGGTGTAATAAAGCTACTACAGCGGTCTTTCCTCTTTGAAACTCGAAAATGAATGTCGATGATGCGGCCATCATCACCGAAATTATTTTTCAACGATAGAAGAGGGAAGTACATAACTTATTTCCTTTAAAAGTCTTTTAAAACATTTTTTCCAAATCACGTTGAAAATATTTATATCTGAAAATACTTTCAAATAATAATAATATTATATTACAAAAATTTTGAAAACTAATTTCAAACCCTGGAACTTAAGTTCTCAAATTTTCAATTAATTTCATTTTATTTATAAATCATATTTTGCAACTAATATTTATAAAATTTCACTTCCTAATAAATAGACATACCACATACAACTATTTCCATTTATATAAATTTATTCTTTTATATACAAAATATAATACTAGGTAAAATTATTTCATTTATCTATATTTCAAAAACAATATTGTGTGGGTCTGCCCTACTAAGTGTTTAGATATCCCTATCGATGCCATAACGTCCTATTTTTTGACCAGAATTTATAAATACTAAAAAGAACAAATTAACACAATATAAACATTTTATAACACTAATAAGTACACTCTCTCATATATATATACTTAGACAAACTAATTCTAGGGTATTACTACCATATCTCTAATGAGTCAGACCCCACAAAGCTAAGGTTATCGCTAAACCAAAGCTCTGGTACCAAATGTAATGATCCACCTTTTTGGACGGTCTAAATCAATAATAAACCAAACATGTCAACTCCAACCATTCAAAAGGGAGGATTGTTAATGGGGTAAATTAGAAAATAGAGAAAAGAAAGGAAAAACAAAACACAGAATCTCACAGTGGAATGACAAAATATAATAATCAAATAAATAGTTCATGAAGTTCTTTTACAAATAACATTTGATTACACTTTACAATATAGATCAGAGTTATACATACAGCATGAATAAATAAATAATGCAGTGGAACAATATGATGCAGTGGAATAAATATAATAAATAGTAATAATATACTAAACATTCGTCTTCGTCCTCCAACATTAAAATGCTCAGGTTGACCCGAGCGTAATGATAAGACAAAACACTCGAGTCAGAACTAAATGATCTTATGTAAGTTAAATCAAAATAAGTAAATATGAGTGTAACGGCTTTAGAGATGTTTACGGAATTTTACATCTACTAACTAGTGTCAACGTGCGTGCTATAACTTAAGAGATGTACGAGATTCCATCTCCTAATGATCCGTCAAACTATCTACATATGTAATACAGTACGCTATTATAATATGTCTACAGTAAAGTAAAGTATTTAAATAGCGTCAAGACATTACCCATATACTTCTTAACACATTTTTATAAATGTCGTCGTCTATACAATACTGTAAACTCCACCAAACCGGTGGGCTATCAGGGAGCACTCTATAGGTACGACACAAACCAAACTCATAGTGGGCACGATAAGGCATATGATAAGGCAAGCGAGGCAATGCTAGGGTAGGATTCTAGCGTTTTCACTCCCGAACTAGTGGTAATGCATAACAGCTACTCTCGTCCAGCTTGGAACACACTCCCTAATCAAATTGAAGGTGGCCACCAAATCAATCACAAAATAACAGATATGGTATCGAAGAAATGTGCCCGATTGAAGGAGCGACCTCACTTGGGTATAGCTTCTGTTTTAGTCATATCAAGCTGACCCAAGGGGGTCAAAGCCGCATTCATACCTCATATAGTAGCATTCACCAAACCATCCCTACTTCGTTCTAGATTTTCCACAACGTGCACAGTTGTTAAAGTGGCTTCAAAATTGGCAGAGAGTACGAAAATATTGTTGAATATGCGCTTATATGATTTTTGTTTGATGATAATAAACATATATACATTCGTTTAAATGTATTTGATAATATACTATTTATTTTCACAGATTAAATAAATATTTGCTGAATAAAATAAATAACACAGAATTTGAATTCAAACGAATATTTTATTCAAATAAATATTTATTACAATTTTGAATAGTATACAAATTCAAGCTCTCACTATTCACTATACAACTTTGATACAATTTCAATTACATCACTATTTTACATCAGCACCTCACTACATATCACTCACACTCGTATTTATCTTCAACTGCATTCAAGTTTGAATCCAGCATCTGAGCAATCTGCAAAAATATAAACTAACGCAGTAAAATTGAAAATAAAATATTTTTGCGATATAAAATAAAACGTGAATTTTGAAAATGATATTTGCCTCAGTTATTTGGGTTGTTCGTCATCATTTAAATTTGAATTCATCATACACGAACAACTTGTGACATACACAGTATATTACTGTATACGCCACAAGGCCGTGCACGCCGATATATACACTTGATTGATTTACAGGGACAGGCAAGCACAGGTCAAACCCAAATGAAAAACCGAGTTCAACTCACGTGCAATAATATAAATGTCACAATTCTCAGCACAAGGTCAAAACCGAGTTGTGAAACTGGATTCAACACAGGTGCAAACTCAAATTTCAATTTACAATGGTCAGACCAACCAGCAAAGGTGCAATCCAAATATGCAGTGCATACAAGTAACCCAAGTAATACAAGAACAGTGCATAGAACAATGTGCAAAGATACAAGTTCAAGTGCTCAGTGCACACCAGGTTACAACATGGCGAAGACTACAATGCAATGCAAACAGAAGTGCACTAGAACAATGCACATGCAAAGATACAAAGACCAGCTGCAAAATGAATACATATGCAACAGCAAGTCTGAAATGCAACAGTGAAGTAAATCATGTCAAAGAAAATGCATGAAAGCTACAAACTGCAACATGCTTGAAGATGGTTACCAACACAAGACTGGAACCAAAAGGTCAGGGGAGCAACATGAATGCAACAAAGACCAAGCTGCAGCATCAAGATAAGAAGATCAAAGTGAACCAGATCAATAGCAGCTCAGTTATACAAGCTAACCAAGTTTATATGCAATGCAACTGAACCAACTACACAAATGTGCTATGCAGTAAAGTCAATCAGAGGCATCAACAAAGACAATGCTTGACACCGAGCATATACAAAATGATGCATGATGAATCAGACCATACAATATGAAACAGAGGCAACAAGACTATATGCAAGCAAAGTCTCTACATGGATGCAGTGATACAAGTCAGAGCAACAATATCAAAGCAATGGTGATGGGCCGAGAGGACCAGTGATATAAGTAAAGATGAGTGCAGATTCGAAGTCGAAAGCAACACCATGTACAACAATGCACTGGAACACATGATGCATATGTCGAGTTCAATGCAACATAGCACCAGGCATCACTATGATACAACTTACAAACCCAAATGACAACTCAATAAATTTCACAAGTGAATCATATGAAACAGTGCAACATCTTCCATCAACACACTCAAGTGACTCAACAATGCAACAAGGTGATATGCAAACTACATGCAGGCCAGAAGCAAAATCTCGAGTGCAACAGTGAAGTTCAGCTATGCAAACAACAATATACAAGCTCGAGCACAAGAACATGACAGCAAACAGAAGTGCACAGCAACAGTAAGGCAATGCACAAATACAAGTGAATCAAGTGACCAACATACTACAGTGAACCATCAAAATGCAAGCACTAAGTGCACAGCAACTATTAACTGCCACAAGACCACCATGTAAAGACCAGAAGTACAGAATGGCCAAGCAAGTACACCACTAAACCAACAAACAAGACCAAGAAAAAGAGAAGTACAACATCACAAGCAATTGCAAGCACATGACATCTCAAGTCATGACCGAAGCCAACAGTACAAAAATTCCCAAATCAAAATAGTTCAAAATGGCCGAAGTCATCAGGTAAAAGAAGTTGAATTCACGATTCAAAGTCAGAGCCTTGGCAATAAAGCTATTCACATTGCCGTGTAACCAAGTCAAAACAAGTAATAACCAAACATCTCAAATTCAAGGCATCGAGTCAGGTCAGAGAAATTCAAGGAGCCAGGATTGAACATAAATTCAAAGCCGTCGTTTTTAAACCAAGTCAACCAAGAAATAATAAGAATAATTCGCATATGAATTAGTCAAGATAAATCGCAATCATCCAAGCATAAACGATCGGCAGAGATAAAATCAAATATATTTTGTGCGAACGAAAATCTAGGGTTACAAACCCTATATAAGAATATCATCATCGGCAATCTTATTATCAGAGTTCGAATACTAAAATTAAAAAAGTAACGAAGCATAAATTCGTACCAGAAGCAAAAATCGAACTCATCGAAGTAGCCAGTGAAAGCAACGAGATTCGATTGAGAAAGGCAACACTTATTCAACCAGAGATTCGATCAAATCTAATAGGCGCTTCGAAAAAGCCCTAATTTTTAATCAGGAAGAAGGAACGAAGGAAGCCGCCATACTTTCTCACAAAGGACTGTGCAAATAGAAGTGGATCGGGCCACATAAAAAGGGGACGACTTGAATAATATAAAAGGACTCTTGTTTATATTAAGGGCTATTTACTTTTTATGTTTGTGTTTCTTTTAATCTTAAAATTCTCTTTTAAACCGTGGTAATTTTCTAGTCGTGTGACTAGGGTACAAACTACGGTGTGTAGTTTGGGAATTCACAACTCGGTAGTTGAGTTGTGGTCAGGGTTTTGAGCGTAAAGTTAGATTAGTCAATAGCGGGTATAGCGAGTTTACGTGTGTAAGCGAGGGACTATCTAATTTCTAGTAGAAACCTTGGGGGCAGCACGTAGGTAGGTTTTTGCCGAAGCTGGGTAAATTCTGTGTTGTTCTATTTTGCTATTTATATTCTGCTATATCTGTGCTGCTATTCTGTGATCTGTGTTAATATTAATTAACTTCTGCAATTAAGTTTTTATAATTTACACTATCACCCTATTCACCCCCCCTCTAGGGTGAAATCGATCCTACAAGTGGTATCAGAGCTAGGAATAGAAGTCAACATTTGTTTTAAAAATTCTATTTTTGAAAAAATCAGTTTTTGTTTAGAAATTCGAATTTTTAAAATGGCTTCTTTTAATAATGCTTTTGCAGAAGGTCAATCCATAGTTAGACCACCAATGTTCAATGGTGAATATGCTTTTTGGAAAAATAGGATGAATTTTTTTTTGAAAACCATTGACGCTTGGGATATTGTTGAGACAGGTTATAGAATACCAACTATAACTGTAGATGATCAGGAAATAGAGAAACCAAAGGAACAATGGACAGAACTAGAAAATAAATTACAGAATACTAATGCCAAAGCTATGAATTCTATTATCTGTTCATTAGATCAATTTGAATTTAATCGTGTCTCACATTGTCTAACTGCGCAGGAAATATGGCACATATTAGAAGTAACTCACGAAGGAACATCTCAAGTCAAAGAATCTCGCCTTGCCATGCTAAGCAGCGAATACGAGAACTTTACAATGGCGAAAGAAGAAAATGTCAAAGAGATGTACGGACGACTTTCCAACATCGTATACAAATCAAAAGCTCTCGGAAAAACATACACCGAATTGGAAATAGTCCGTAAAATCCTCAGAGTCCTTCCACGAAGCTTTGAAGCAAAAGTAACTGCCATTCAAGAATCGAAAGATTTAAAACAACTCAAAGTCGAAGAACTCATCGGAAATCTCACCACTTATGAGCTAGAAATGAAATTCAAGGAAGAGCGTGAAGGTGGAGATACTCGAAAGAAATCAATAGCTCTCAAAGGAACAACTGAAAGTGATGATGAGAATGATGACGATGATGATGGAGCAGCAGAGCTAGCGCTACTAATAAAGAAATTCAAAAAGTGGAATCGCAAATACGGAAATCCAGCTCGAAATCATGAATTGAAAAACAGAATAGGCAAAGCACTAGACAACCCAGAAGATCAGAAAATCATCTGTTACAAATGCAACAAACCCGGCCATATCAAGCCACAATGTCCTCAAAAACGATCAAATCAAGGAAAGAAACTAAAGAAGAAAAGCTTTGCGGCTACTTGGGATGAAACTGACGAAGATGAAAGTGATAACACCGAGAGTGAGAGTGAAAAAGCAAATATGTGTCTTCATGGTGAAGTTACAGACAGTGATGACGACGAGCCAAGCGAGGTATCAAAACTCACTCATTCTGAATTACTAATTTATTTCCATGAAGTAAATGGCTGTTATGAACGACTTAGGGAAAAATATGCTAAACTTGAATCTCAAAAGGATACTTTGATAGAATGCAACAAACAACTTGATCAATTAGTTAAGAACTATCAATGTAGAATTCCTAAGTGTGATAAGTGTCCAACATTTGAAGAAGAAATTAAAAAATCGGAAATCAATATAAAATCACTTGAAAATGAAATTCTGATTTTAAAAGAGAATGAAAATACTAGGAGAGAGAATTCTATTAAAAAGTGCACACAGTTGTTAAACGAAAATGAATCTCTCAAATCACAAGTCCAACAATTGTCAACGACTTTAGATAAATTTTCAAAAAGTGAAAAATCGTTGAATATGCTATTAGGAAAGCAAACTGTTAATACGGTTAGACAAGGACTTGGATATAATAATTCGAAAATTGTTGAAAACAAGATTAATCAAGTTAATTCTATGTGCACAATTTGTAGAAAATTTGGACACGGTCACAATAATTGTTGGTATAGACCCAAACATGTGAAAACTATACCGATTTGGGTTTCAAAAGGCACAAATATAAAATCTCTCAAAGTTAAACAAATTTGGGTGCCAAAGGGAACAATTATAAATAGTTTTGGGTCTACCCAAAATCATTTTTCAAAATTTTCTGCCACTAACAACCATGGACCTATAAAAACAAATAGGTCACTAAACTCTCTTCTCGTGTAGGTATGCTGGCAGGCTAAGGAACAACAACAATGATACTTGGATTCTGGCTGTTCCAGGCACATGACAGGCGATAAATCAAAGTTCCTTAGCCTAGAAAAGTACAAAGGTGGCAGAGTCACAATGGGGAACAATGACAAGTGTAAAATTGTTGGTAAAGGTAAAGTAGGTAACAATACATTTACCTTGAATGACGTTTTATATGTTGAAAATCTGCACCACAATTTGATATCAATCAGCCAGCTATGTGATAAAGGTATGAATGTTATCTTTGATTCTGACATGTGCAAAATTGTTGACAAATCATCAAAAGAAATCTTATTTTCAGGAAAAAGGAAAGGTAATATATATTCTCTATCTTTTGATGATCTCATCCTCTCTAAATGTTTGGTAGCTAAGGATATAGAAGTGAATTTATGGCATAGACGTTTAGGGCATGCTAGTATGAACTTATTAAACAAATTAAAAAGGAAAAGTTTGGTAAGAGGGTTGCCATCACATGAGTTTGAAACTGAAAACATCTGTAAAGCATGTACTTTGGGAAAACTTAGAAAATCATCGTTTCATGCCAAAAACAATGTAAGCACTTCTAGAGTTCTTGAACTAATTCATATGGATCTTTTTGGACCTAATGACATTGCTAGCTTAGGAGGTAAGAAATATTGCTTTGTGTTAGTTGATGATTACTCAAGATATACATGGGTATACTTCTTAGCTAAAAAATCAGAAACTTTTTCATACTTCACAAGATTCGCAAAATTTGTGCAAAATGAAAAAGAAGTCTCTATTGTTTCGTTAAGAAGTGATCATGGTGGAGAATTTGAAAATTATGAATTTGAAACTTTCTGTGATGAAAGCGGAATCAAACATGAGTTCTCTGCACCACGTACTCCACAACAAAATGGGGTAGTTGAGAGAAAGAATCGTACTTTACAAGAATTGGCTAGGTCTATGTTAAATGAATATGAACTACCTCTGCATCTCTGGGCAGAAGCTGTAAATACAGCATGTTATGTAATGAATAGAGTTATCATCAGACCGATTCTTAACAAAACCCTCTATGAGTTATGGTTCAACAAAAAAACAAACATCGCTTACTTCAAAGTGTTTGGATGTCCTTGCTATATTCTTAATACAGGTGATCAGTTAGGAAAATTTGAAGCAAAGGCTGATGATGGCATCTTCATGGGTTACTCTTCGAGAAGCAAAGCTTATAGAGTCTACAACAAAAAGACTAAAACAATCGTAGAGTCAATCAATGTGAAATTTGATGAAGGCATTGACGAACAGAATACATCCAAAAGCAACGTTGAAGAGGAGAAAGAAAAAGATGAATTTGAAAAACCAAAAGAAACTGCTGATGCTAGAGAAACTACCACAACTCAAGAAGTCCGAAGAAATCTGGATCCAGAAAAGCTGAAATACAAAACAGACCATCCACCAGAATTGGTAATTGGAAACCCTATAGCAGGTATACAAACTCATTCATCTTTTAAAAATCTATGTGATTTGTGCTTATATAGTGGATTTATTTCAGAAATAGAACCAAATAACATAGATTCAGCCCTTAATGATGAAAACTGGTTCATGGCCATGCAAGAAGAGCTAAATCAGTTTGAACGAAATAATGTTTGGAGTCTAGCACCTAGACCTAAGGATTATCCAATTATAGGAACAAAATGGATTTTTAAAAATAAATATGATGAATCTGGAAATATAATTAGAAATAAAGCTAGACTAGTTGCTAAAGGATACAATCAAATTGAAGGAGTTGACTTTGATGAAACTTTTGCGCCTGTAGCTAGACTAGAATCAATTAGAATATTGTTAGCTTTTGCTTGTTACAAAGGATTTAAACTAAGACAAATGGACATTAAGAGTGCTTTTCTTAACGGAGTTTTAAAAGAAGATGTGTTTGTTGAACAACCAGAAGGTTTTGAAAGTCATGAATATCCAAACCATGTATACAAACTAAGGAAGGCATTATATGGATTAAAACAAGCTCCCAGAGCTTGGTATGAATGTCTTACTTCTTATCTCCTTGAAAATGGGTTCAAAAAGGGATGTGTAGATACCACACTATTTCTGTTGCATGAAAACAATGATATTTTGATTGTTCAAATATATGTTGATGACATCATTTATGGTGCTACTAACAAGTTATTGTATGAGAAATTTGAAAAAGTCATGCAGGAAAAGTTTGAAATGAGCTTGGTTGGAGAGTTAAAATTCTTTTTAGGATTTCAAATCCAACAAAGCAATAAAGGCACATTCATTTCTCAAACAAAATATATTAGGGAACTTGTCAACAAATTTGGATTGAAAGATGCTAAACCAGCAAGAACTCCCATGAGTACAACACTTAAACTTGACAAAGATGAAAAGGGTAAGACAGTTGATCAAAAGCAGTACAGAGGTATGATTGGATCACTCCTTTATCTTACCGCCTCTAGACCAGACATCATGTTTTCTGTCTGCTTATGTGCACGTTTTCAATCTAACCCAAAAGAATCTCATTTAAAAGCTGTTAAAAGAATTATAAGATATTTATTGCACACCCCACGGTTTGGTCTTTGGTATCCATCAAATGATAATTTTGAATTGAAAGGTTTTTCAGATGCTGATTATGCTGGAAATTTGGTTGATAGAAAAAGTACTAGTGGAGCATGTTTTATGTTAGGACATTCATTAGTTGCATGGTCGAGTAGAAAACAAAATTGTATTGCATTATCCACAACAGAAGCAGAGTATATTGCTTTGAGCGGTTGCTCTGCTCAAATCTTATGGATGATACAAACTTTGCATGACTATGGCCTAAATTTTAAACGTGTACCACTAATGTGTGATAGCAAAAGCGCAATTGATCTCACAAATAATCCTGTACATCATTCGCGAACAAAACATATAGATGTAAGACATCATTTTATTAGAGATCATATTTCCAAAGAAAATATCTGCATAAATTTTATTTCAACGGATTCTCAATTGGCAGACATCTTTACAAAACCCCTACCAGAAAATAGTTTTTGTAAACTACGACTCAGTCTAGGTGTTTTAGAAATTTGCTGAATATTTAACATTTTTTTTCTCCCTACAAATCATTGAAAAGAAAAATAGTGATTGAAAAAGTGATGAGTGTTGATATTGATTATATATTATAACTCGAGAAAGTATAATTAGAAAATTTCTTTAGAAATGTAAACAAGAGTTATAAAACTTTTTGTTGGTAAAAATTCCATGACCATCTCTATACCTATCATATTTCTATCAACCATCACTCATCAAAACTCTATATAGTTTGTCGATATGTGGTACTTTAAACAGGAATCGTTCGTTTTTCATTTTTTTTAAAATAATAAATAAAAAAAAAATTAATAACAATAAATAAATACCAAAGTATTCACTCTCATTTAAAAGTCCTCACGGTTATGCATGGGTGAATTACTTGGAATTTGTTATGTGCTTCCATGCTCATTTAAAAGTCCTCACGGTTATGCATGTATGGAACACATATCAAAAGTTGATTTTTTTTAAAAAAATAAACAAGTTGATTCTAATCCCATTTAAAAGTCCTCACGGTTATGCGTGGTTAGAAGATACTTGAATTCATTTTTCTAAAATAAATTTGGAATACTACTAATCTCATTTAAAAGTCCTAACGGTTATGCATGATTAGTAGATATTCAAATTCCTGATATAAAAATACCACAAACAGACACAATTGTATGGTTTTATATGATGACATCATCTCCATCATTCTAAAAGTGGAATATACGCCTAACAAAAATTTTATGATTTTTGTTTGATTTTTTATTGAAATTTGATATTTATATTCAATTGAGTTTTAATGTTGGATTGATATCGATTACTTTATCTCTATTTTCTCTAACACTATTATTCTTTTGCTGATAACAAAAGGGGGAGAGAAAAGTTAAGATTTTGTCAAATAAAATCTAGCAAAGGTCAAATAATTTTCCATTTTGCATCTAGACTCTTTTGCATATTTTATTTGTATGCATATATGTAGGGGGAGTTTTGTGTAGAGAGGAAGCAATTAAATAGGGGGAGCAATTAGAATATATCAATGATCAAATACATTTAACATATTCAAAATCTTAAATATATGTTTGTTATCATCAAAAGGGGGAGATTGTTGAATATGCGCTTATATGATTTTTGTTTGATGATAATAAACATATATACATTCGTTTAAATGTATTTGATAATATACTATTTATTTTCACAGATTAAATAAATATTTGCTGAATAAAATAAATAACACAGAATTTGAATTCAAACGAATATTTTATTCAAATAAATATTTATTACAATTTTGAATAGTATACAAATTCAAGCTCTCACTATTCACTATACAACTTTGATACAATTTCAATTACATCACTATTTTACATCAGCACCTCACTACATATCACTCACACTCGTATTTATCTTCAACTGCATTCAAGTTTGAATCCAGCATCTGAGCAATCTGCAAAAATATAAACTAACGCAGTAAAATTGAAAATAAAATATTTTTGCGATATAAAATAAAACGTGAATTTTGAAAATGATATTTGCCTCAGTTATTTGGGTTGTTCGTCATCATTTAAATTTGAATTCATCATACACGAACAACTTGTGACATACACAGTATATTACTGTATACGCCACAAGGCCGTGCACGCCGATATATACACTTGATTGATTTACAGGGACAGGCAAGCACAGGTCAAACCCAAATGAAAAACCGAGTTCAACTCACGTGCAATAATATAAATGTCACAATTCTCAGCACAAGGTCAAAACCGAGTTGTGAAACTGGATTCAACACAGGTGCAAACTCAAATTTCAATTTACAATGGTCAGACCAACCAGCAAAGGTGCAATCCAAATATGCAGTGCATACAAGTAACCCAAGTAATACAAGAACAGTGCATAGAACAATGTGCACAGATACAAGTTCAAGTGCTCAGTGCACACCAGGTTACAACATGGCGAAGACTACAATGCAATGCAAACAGAAGTGCACTAGAACAATGCACATGCAAAGATACAAAGACCAGCTGCAAAATGAATACATATGCAACAGCAAGTCTGAAATGCAACAGTGAAGTAAATCATGTCAAAGAAAATGCATGAAAGCTACAAACTGCAACATGCTTGAAGATGGTTACCAACACAAGACTGGAACCAAAAGGTCAGGGGAGCAACATGAATGCAACAAAGACCAAGCTGCAGCATCAAGATAAGAAGATCAAAGTGAACCAGATCAATAGCAGCTCAGTTATACAAGCTAACCAAGTTTATATGCAATGCAACTGAACCAACTACACAAATGTGCTATGCAGTAAAGTCAATCAGAGGCATCAACAAAGACAATGCTTGACACCGAGCATATACAAAATGATGCATGATGAATCAGACCATACAATATGAAACAGAGGCAACAAGACTATATGCAAGCAAAGTCTCTACATGGATGCAGTGATACAAGTCAGAGCAACAATATCAAAGCAATGGTGATGGGCCGAGAGGACCAGTGATATAAGTAAAGATGAGTGCAGATTCGAAGTCGAAAGCAACACCATGTACAACAATGCACTGGAACACATGATGCATATGTCGAGTTCAATGCAACATAGCACCAGGCATCACTATGATACAACTTACAAACCCAAATGACAACTCAATAAATTTCACAAGTGAATCATATGAAACAGTGCAACATCTTCCATCAACACACTCAAGTGACTCAACAATGCAACAAGGTGATATGCAAACTACATGCAGGCCAGAAGCAAAATCTCGAGTGCAACAGTGAAGTTCAGCTATGCAAACAACAATATACAAGCTCGAGCACAAGAACATGACAGCAAACAGAAGTGCACAGCAACAGTAAGGCAATGCACAAATACAAGTGAATCAAGTGACCAACATACTATAGTGAACCATCAAAATGCAAGCACTAAGTGCACAGCAACTATTAACTGCCACAAGACCACCATGTAAAGACCAGAAGTACAGAATGGCCAAGCAAGTACACCACTAAACCAACAAACAAGACCAAGAAAAAGAGAAGTACAACATCACAAGCAATTGCAAGCACATGACATCTCAAGTCATGACCGAAGCCAACAGTACAAAAATTCCCAAATCAAAATAGTTCAAAATGGCCGAAGTCATCAGGTAAAAGAAGTTGAATTCACGATTCAAAGTCAGAGCCTTGGCAATAAAGCTATTCACATTGCCGTGTAACCAAGTCAAAACAAGTAATAACCAAACATCTCAAATTCAAGGCATCGAGTCAGGTCAGAGAAATTCAAGGAGCCAGGATTGAACATAAATTCAAAGCCGTCGTTTTTAAACCAAGTGAACCAAGAAATAATAAGAATAATTCACATATGAATTAGTCAAGATAAATCGCAATCATCCAAGCATAAACGATCGGCAGAGATAAAATCAAATATATTTTGTGCGAACGAAAATCTAGGGTTACAAACCCTATATAAGAATATCATCATCGGCAATCTTATTATCAGAGTTCGAATACTAAAATTAAAAAAGTAACGAAGCATAAATTCGTACCAGAAGCAAAAATCGAACTCATCGAAGTAGCCAGTGAAAGCAACGAGATTCGATTGAGAAAGGCAACACTTATTCAACCAGAGATTCGATCAAATCTAATAGGCGCTTCGAAAAAGCCCTAATTTTTAATCAGGAAGAAGGAACGAAGGAAGCCGCCATACTTTCTCACAAAGGACTGTGCAAATAGAAGTGGATCGGGCCACATAAAATGGGGACGGCTTGAATAATATAAAAGGACTCTTGTTTATATTAAGGGCTATTTACTTTTTATGTTTGTGTTTCTTTTAATCTTAAAATTCTCTTTTAAACCGTGGTAATTTTCTAGTCGTGTGACTAGGGTACAAACTACGGTGTGTAGTTTGGGAATTCACAACTCGATAGTTGAGTTGTGGTCAGGGTTTTGAGCATAAAGTTAGATTAGTCAATAGCGGGTATAGCGAGTTTACGTGTGTAAGCGAGGGACTATCTAATTTCTAGTAGAAACCTTGGGGGCAGCACGTAGGCAGGTTTTTGCCGAAGCTGGGTAAATTCTGTGTTGTTCTATTTTGCTATTTATATTCTGCTATATCTATGCTGCTATTCTGTGATCTGTGTTAATATTAATTAACTTCTGCAATTAAGTTTTTATAATTTACACTATCACCCTATTCACCCCCCCTCTAGGGTGAAATCGATCCTACAAATATCGTCCCCGGTCTCTTTAACAACCAAACGCTTATTTCACACCGGTTGGTTCTTTTACATTTCCAAAATTGATTCATAATTGATATGAAAAATATCATATTCACTAAAAAATCATATCACTTTCAAAATCATATCCACTTCAAATCATAACACTTTCGAAATCATATTCACTTTTGAAATCATATCACTTTTGAAATCATATTCACTTTCGAAATCATTATTTACTTTAAATGATATTCATTTTCAGAATCATAACTACAAAATAGGTTAAACCATCGTATCAAAATATTCACATTTAAATCAATTAAATCTAAATTATAACTTATCCAACTTTAAACAGTTTGAATATTGAAGGTAGTTTATATGTTGGAATAGTTAGTCATTAAAAATAATATAGATAATAACATATATATATATATATTAAAAGTTGTTTATAAATTTAAATTAATATGTATTCAAATAGTCTATACATTAGAAATAATTCATATATTAAAATAGGTTATATATCAAAATAAGTTATAGATTAAAATCATTTATATGTTAGAAATAGTATATATATATTAAAGTAGGTTATATATTAAAAATAGTTAATGTATAAAAAAAATATTATGTATAAAATTGGTTTATATAAGAAAAATAGTTTATATGTTCAAAGAGTTTGTATATCAAAAGAGTTTATATCGAAAATAATTTCAAATTAGAATTGTTTCTTCTAATTTCACAAATCAATTCAAATCAACTTTTGTTCCAAAAACTCAATTTAAATCAATCTCAGTTCAACGATTTCCATTCAAAAGGCTAAAGGTTTCAATTCCAATTCTCATTAAAAACCATTTCAATTTATATCGATTTTAAATCCATGTTTAAATTTGTGACGACCCGAACTCGATGTCCGACAAACGACATCAAATTCGCATCGCCGGAGCTTATAACAACATCAGATGAATATAAAACAGCGAAAAAAAATGAATATCATACATGCATCACAGATACAACATCAACATAATATCCATACTACATCAGAGTATATAATACATACACCACAACTCCAAATACAACATCATGATAATACAACAGTGATCATATTTCCAAAAGTCCTCAAATGAAAGAGGTGATAACGAACTTCCAAAAGCTAAACACCTGAAATCTCCAAAATCTCCTAAGATATCTCCAAAGCAAAAGCTCCAAAATACTGCATACTCCAAAATACGGAAAACCTGCTACTAGGCTGCCCGAGTAAAAATTATGGGCACCCAGAGTTTAGGAAAATAAACTCCAAGTCAGTCATGGGACTGGTATGAGTAAACAAAAATAATTGCTTTCAAAGAAACTAGATTTATAAAAGAATTTCGGTATGCTTTTTAAAAAATGGAACTACCATAAGACCTCCCACCACACACACAATGCAAACGCAGAATTGGAGGAGATTTCTTCTTATGATAGTCAAATATGCTTGGAACGAAAAAATTTCTTTGATATTATTACTATTGCATAGTGTATAAAACATTTCGAAAGTAGAATATTAATCTTAGCCAGCATAGGTACCATTATACTATGCCTACTATAGCTACCATATTAGATGGCAGGTTTTACAACTAAAACCGTACAGGGTTTCGTATTAGGAATTTGATTTCCAACAATGGTCAGGCTAAGGAACTTCCTGGGCCACATGGGTACGCCTCTAGAGGGATGACCCGAGAACCTAACCGGATCTCTGCCAACACAAGGCCGGGTTACCCTTAACTGGGTACGTACTGACGAGTATGCCATCCCCCGGTTGTAATCAACCTTTATCCGGGGCCCTAGCAACAAATCACAAAGTAATATATATATATATATATATCTGCGATATCAACATAAGTTAAGTATCTAGGCTCCATACCATGATACCACTTCTATCCAGAAGGAAATGCACATACCCAAAGGGTGCTACCCCCAATAACCTTGCTGCATCTTTCCTGTTTCGACCATTCTAGGGTGTAAGGTTCGACGAAGTCTCATCCACAAAGCTACACTTTTCACAAAGCCATGCTTCGATCAACAAATGATCAGCAGCACTCAGCATGCCACATTACTAAATTGGGAATATATTGCTGATAACCTTCAACTACATAACCACTGAGCTCGTACGTCTCAGAGAAGAGGTGTTAAGCTAAGAGAATAAATTCTCCGCCACCAACAAAAATGTATTTGAAAGAAATCTTCTTTATATCTCAATTTGTAATGTCAGACATACAATCCATACAAGTCTGTTCTTGGTTCGAACAGAACCGAAGGCACTTCCAAAGAAGTCCTTGAAATCCGGGCGTCCACAATCCCGATCGGATTCCCCATCACATATGGAGAACTCTATACCAGAGCAACTCAGTGCAGAGTCATTCGATAGGTTATCCTATCGTTCTCGAAGACACCCGGTCTTCACCACCGATCTTCAAATGCTTATCCATTTCGTCGTATCACTTATTCGGAATGGGATATATGACACAAAGGTCCTTTCCCGGCTAAACCGAATAGTGAGAGTTAAAATTTTAAAACATGTGGATATAGCAATCACAAAGATTCATATTCAGGTTTCGATGTGGGTTTCGGATAACAAGCCGAAATCCGATTACCTGTCGCATTGAAGTTTCAAATGCCGTTTTATGGACAAACAAAGTTTACACATCAATACAGAACAAACCACGATCACAGTACAATACATGGCAATTTATATCACACAGTATCACAATCAGAATAGAAATATCAATATAGTGCACAACGATAGTTAATTATTTTCCAATGTGGTTTAAATAAATTTACCGCCCAATTATTTGTAGTGATGTTTAAAATAAACGACTAAATTTGAATAAATAAATTAAATCTAAAATGACTCGATTTATTGTTTCAAAATTAGTTATTTAATTAACCGCTAATTTTCTTGACAAATTCTCAATTACAATTAAATTTGAACACTTAATTGTTTATCAATCAATTTAATTTCAAATTGTATATCATCCTTAATTTCTTCTCAAAATCATTAATTAATAAAAATTATTCACCTTAATTATTTTTTGAATGATCTTCTTTATATCCTAAGAATCAATTTATTGTTGCATTTAAAAGTTCCAATGTAAATTAATTCAAATTTTATTTTAGATTTAATCATTTAAATAAAGGGTTAATTAAAAAAAAATTAATAAACGATGCAAACTCATCGTAAGTTTTTCACTTAACATAATCGACATTGTTTGCTTTGAAATACAAATTTTTTTTTACTTAACATTGAAATTATTCAAATCTTATTGGGCCTAACCCAAATTTTCAAAAACCCGAGTAAAATAGGTTTCACTCAAGTCAAACCTGTGTCCTCCTCGTCACTTCCCCGAGCCTCTTCTCTTTCTCCCCGCGTCTGTTCCTTCTTCTTCCTCTTTCTCTTTTTTTCTCTCCAAGTTAAAACTTAATTACTAAAGGGCCAACACCTTCGAACGTGAGAAAACCCAAAGCACTTCACGAATTTTTTCGAGTTCCAACTCGAGTTCCCAATTATCATACACACTGATACTCAAAACACTAACATGAGACCGCCCTCGTGCACGTGCATGCCACCGCGCCAACGTTTTGGCGATCACCAATGACTCCCGCAAGTCACTAACATCCCATATATTCGAAATCAACCATCAATTTGAAGGCATCGACTCGAAATCAAAATGTAGCCATTTGCTCGAAAAACTGCAGTCGACCCATCCAACTAAACGCCTCACCGCCGCTCCTCATACAACCAGAGACGCCGCGACCTTGGCCACATCACGTCAACGACCTATGCTAAACTCCCCCTCAACCTCGATGAACTCGATCACTACTAGGGGATGAAATCAGCATGTCAACAGACCTGCGCAAAAGCTCAACCAAAACCCTAGTTTGAACTCGTATTCCAAATCTATGCAATAGAAAATTTCTTTGATAATTTTCATGAAGTCTCTGATGATCAAGCTTGCTACCAACCAAATTTTAGCATTTATAATTGAATCGATTGTTAGGAATTTAGAAAAATGCAAATTGATCAAAATTTCAAACTGCTCTTGAAACACTTCATTAAAAAATCTATATTTTTGTTTTAAAAATTATGGATTTCTGTATAGATTCAACATATAATCTTGAATTAATGTTTTTCAACAATAAATTTTTCATTAAATTTTAGTTGAATACCTGTAAACAATATTACAGTGATGAAAAGTTATAAACTTGGTTTATATCAGCTTTTAAAATTTAGTTTTAAACATCTTGTTTAAATGAAAGCTTAAAGCTAAACAATGATTAGAAGAAAATAAATTTTGAGTTTGAAAAATGTTCAACTCTGTAATCCATAAAAGAGACATATAGTTATTCAATATTCCTCAGGGAAAACCATATACACACAACTATATTCACAGATATATCTATATATAAGCAACTATTTTATACTTTAAACATTTAAGAAAATAAGTTACTCACATGATTCCAGAAATAACAGAGCTGCTTTAAATTTGAAACAGAGAGCTTTAAATTAGAGGCGCAGTTTTGATCTTCAGAAATTTGTTTTCAAGCTTGAATAAAAAGTGATGTTTTGCTTTTCTCTTTTTACTTTTTGGTCTTGCTCAGTTTTGTTGAACGAAATAAAGAGGTAGATTGATGTGTATATATAACAGATTGTGTACATACTGCATTTTACAGGTAGGTATAATACTGTTTTTAATATTGACTAAACCCATGTTGGAGAGTAGCAGCATTAAATGCAAGCATTACATGAAAGTATGTTGCTTTGTCAATCCACAGCATGCTGTGTTCATGCTTTATCTTTTGATAAAGGCTGTTTTGTTTTGTTTTCCAGTAAGTACTATTTTCTTATTTTATTTTATTTTTCTATTAAGATACTTACTTTCTTATTTAATTTGCAGGCTCTTGTTTTATTCTTTTTGCAAGTATTATTTTATTTTGTTTTGTTAAATCATTTGAATGTATATAGTTTATGGGCTGACGAGTAAATACCTTCTTGCTTACTTTGTTTCCTATTCTTTATTTGTTTACGGCAAACTTATTTTATTTTATTTTTTTTGTTTACTGATGTTTTCTTGTTTATTTTGCTAAATGTAAGTGTTTGTTTGCTTAAACATTTAATTCATCACATATTTTATTTTTTATTGTTTAAAATAATTTCTTATTTGTTAGCTAATGTTTTTATTAACACATATTTTTATTTATTTTATAACTTTTCAATTTAAATTTCAAAAAGTTCAAATAAATCACCAAATTTAAAATTCAATTTTTTTTTGGGATGTCACAATATCCCCTCCTTAAGAAAATTTCGTCCTCAAAATTGAAAGATAAAGAAACGCAAACAAAGAATATACGAATTCGAAAATACAAGGAAATGACTTACAGTTTAAGCCAAAAAGTCTTTTCTGCAATTGAGATATGATTTATTCATATTATCTTCAGTTTCCCAAGTACAGTCCTTTGGATCGCCACTCCATTGAACTTTAACCAATTTCACAACTTTGTTCCTCGATCGCTTCTCATCACGATCAACAATTTTTATCGGATCCCTCTTTACTGCCAAGTTAGGAGTGATCTCTAGATCCTGCTGAGCAGCTTCTTCAATATTATCATCTGGGTCGTGCACATATTTTCGAAGACTAGAAACGTGAAACACATCATGCACGCCAGACAACCAGCTGGGTAGCTGCATTCGATATGCTAGTGGACCAATCCTTTCCAGAATAGGAAAAGGACCAATATAACGCGGTGCTAACTTTCCAGTTTTCCCGAATCTCAATACACCCCGCATCGGAGATACTTTCAGAAATACAGAATCTCCAACTTGAAATTCCAAATATCTTCTTCGATGGTCATAATAACCCTTCTGACGACTTTGAGCAGTTAATAACTTCTTTCGAATAAAATCTACCTTCTTCGTGGCTTCTTTAATCATGTTTGGTCCAAGGACGAGTGAGACAACCCTCCCTAAGTTGTCATTTTAATTGAATGACTCAATTTAATCTAAGCTAAATTCAGGGTTGCACTCTTTCACGTACCAACTATTTTCTTTTTTTTTCTGTTTTTATTTCCCAAGATCCAATCGGATCAATATAAAAATATTGATATACTTCTTTGTAAAAACTATTTGAATGTTCATATAAACATTCAGATCGTCATTTTTTTTATCAGAGTATTTTTGGCAAAGGATAACTCAGTCTATTTTAAACAAAAAAAACTGAGATTATACACAGTAAAAGGAATTGAGAAGATCCTTTCTATTTGAGTCTCTATGCCATTCATTTGACCAATTCCTATTTGTTTTCTTGTGCTTATCATTTGTGTATTTAATAAAATATATGAACTAACTCATAACATTTAAATTTATCAAGGTTTGCTTTTCAAACAGCTAAACTGAGGTTGTGCATGCTTCTGTGCACCTGTGTGCACATAATCATACACAGCTGTAATTTTCTTCACCTTAGTCCTCGGGGGACTAATTTGTTTAGGTAAGATTCTGGGATTAGTTAGTTATAATCTACAAGTTTCACTTACACAAATAATTATCAGATACATTTTTAAATCTGGGTTCATATCTCTTATGTTTTTCTTTCTTTTCTGCCTATGGGTTTTTCCTTACCTTGTAATACCTGCAGTGGTTAAGTAAATAGGTTCTAGTCTCTAAAACACTCTATAAACATATATAACCGGTTCACTTATGTTTCAAATCTACTTCCAAACTTATTACTTGGTTCACAAAATTTTGTATGCTCACAGCTTGCAATATAAAGCTAAAGACCTTTATCATTTTTTCTTCTGAAAATGGTTGCATCTCAACATAATCTTTCCAAGCCATCCATTACATCACAGTCAAGTTTTTTTTTAGCACAATTCAAACATCGTTACATAAAACTTTTCAACTGAAACAAGACAGAAGAGCCATTCTCCTACAAAATCCTAGCCTAGTTAATTTGCAATTTCTTCTTAGCATCATATATCTGCATCTTATTACTTAGCATCTTCTTTTCCTGCAACCATCTCATGGCCTGCTCCACAATACAAGTAAAGCACCCATTTGATGCAAGCAACAAACAGGTCAGGTTAAAGTCTGGTATGAGTAAATTCAATTGACAATACATAAGATTTATGAAGCTAGATCCACAGCACCTTTATTCCAGAAGTTAAATGTTCTACTCAGGTGATTAAACCACTTCCTCATATACACTTTTTGTATCTTACAGTGAAGTGAGTAAATTGCTAAATACATTTACATGTGCTTAAAATAATTTCTTAACAGAAAAGCTCATTTCAAGAATTTATAGCAGCCATCACTCAATTCACATAAGCATCTCATAAACATGAACAAGCAAAACCCATATCATTAAGCTAAGGCATCAAAACTGAGTCTGCATACTAGAACTCATCATACCCCTAGCATATTCACCTCTGCTTGTAAGTTCATTTCATATCATTTTTAAGGGTCCAATATCACATTCATGGTTGCACTGGTGCACACTGCCTGGAACTACTGTTTGATTTCCAGTGCACTACAAGCTATTTGGACATGAACATGCCATGTGCAAACTCACACCCCATCCTTGATGCAAGCCAACCACTATGTCATACCCACTTCCCTCATACCCAACCTGATAGAGGTGACCCAATTCCTTAGTTTAATTACTAAGTTTTTCTTTCATGTGTGCAGGTATCAATTATACTATGTCATGCCCAAAATCTTTATGTACCTAACCAATAAATGCAAGCAGTTTTCATGCATCCATGAAACATTCATCCGTTCATACATTTCAACAATCAATTAGTCATATCTGTATATCATTTCAAGTCAGTTTTGTTCAGAGACAGGCCTTTGACTAAAGCATAGATCAAAATATCTTAGCAAATAAAATACCACTGGGGTTCCCAGTAACAAGGTCCTTGCAGTCAATTTATATATATTTTTTGCGAAATGTGTTCACTTATTGCTCAACCTCATTTCAGAGTACTTAATGGTGGATCAAGATTTAGCATATGGAAATTCCACTGCATCTTAATCATCCTCTCAAATGCAAGACATAAGCCAGAGGACCCCCTTCCCCTTACTGCCTTGCACCCTACTTTTCTTATTAGTTTATGCTTTAACCAAAAACATTTTCTCAAGTTTACAATCATATAAATAAATCAGTTATTACCATCCTATCATTAAATTATCATGTATAATCAAGCATAGTTTAAATAACAGCAAGGCAATGCAAGTCACAAAATCTCAGAAACAACAGAAAATTGTCAAACTAAAAATGCATACAAAACATCAAAGAGAAGTTAAAATAAACTAAAGGTTAAATGGCTGCCTTTCATAGGTCTTAATGCCTTTCCAAGTGAGGGTTTACGCACCAAGTTTCTTCTTCCCAAGTCTTGATTCAGGTCTGCCATTATTTTCCTTAAACCGCTGCCTACTTTCTTTTCTATATTTTGATTTCTGGTTTTCTAATGTGTACCCGTAGGAGATAATGTGGTATATAGTGGAGTTGTTAGGGTTTTAAGGTTAGTTAGGTAATTTATTTTCATCAGAAATCCCATCATTATTTCTGATCTCACCCAACAGTTTACCCTCTCCACTTTCCCTCCGTGCCTTTTTTTCCTTTTTCCCTGTCTTAACTATCTTTGGCAAATTTCTTTACACACTATATGCATGATTTCTTTGGCTTAGGCATTTCTTGTCTTTTCTGGTTTTAATCATGCACACACAAGTTTACTTGTATGGCCAGCTATGTGTGTGTTTCTACTACATGCTGGGTACATGTATATATGCTCATATGTATTTATATATATTTTCTACCCACACAAGCCACTGTGCTTGTATTCATACCATGGAAGTTAGAGTTAAAATCTTCCTTAGGTTGTTTATGCATTTTATTCAAACTATTGTGTATTCATACTTAATGGTCATGCACTAATTCATTTCTTATTTGCTTGCAAGATCCTTACTAGATTACTTGCTCAGGCTGTACACTGCAACAGTGTGCACATGCACAAGGACATGAATTCTCATTTTCACACAAGCATTTCCCAGAAAATTGTAGTTATATATATTAATTTTTTTCCACATAACTAAAATAAAATTTGAATGACTTAAATTTTCTACATGCTTGCTTAACTAGGGCTGTCACAACGAGTCTGTCACCTGATTCGATCCAGCATGTAGGTGATCGACACGGACGACTATATAAAGCTTCGAAAGGAGCCATTTCTATACTGGCCTGATAGCTGTTATTATATGAGAATTCAACCAGATGCAAATGGTCCTCCCAAGAACCACCAAAATCGAGAATACAAGTACACAAAAGATCTTCTAGAATTCGGTTAACCCTTTCAGTCTGCCCATCAGATTGTGGGTGATAAGCGCTACTGAAATTTAATTTCGTTCCCAAAGCGTCTTGGAATGCCTCCCAAAATCTACTAGTGAAGATCGGTCATGATCACTCACTATACTGCTGGGAATACCATGGAGACGAATAATTTCCTTTATATATATACCTGCCAAGCTTGCTGCAGTCCGAGTGGATTTCACTGGAATAAAGTGAGCAGTTTTGGTTAGACAGTCCACTATAACCCAAATCGCTTCATTTCCCTTCTTGGTTCATGGCAATCAGTCGATAAAATCCATCGATACCTGATCGCATTTTCATTTCGGTACTTCCAAAGGCTGAAGCAAACCGGCTACTTTCTTTTGATCGCTTTTGACTTGTTGACAAGTAGCACAGCGACTCACGTAAATGGATATGTCTTTTTTCATCGTCTTCCACCAGAAAGTTTTTTTAATATCTCGATACATTTTATTAACTCCTGGATGGATGAGTTTTGATTTGTGACATTCATCTAAAATTTCACGCTTCGGATCAGGAATGTCCGGAACACATAACCTGCCTTTCAGCCTAATAACTTCACTATGATTGGTTTTAAAACTGGTATCTTCGCCTCGAAGAATTTTTCCATAAATACCTCGAAGAAATTTGTCTTCTTTTGCTTACTGGCGATTTTCTCAAGAAGAGTAGGAGTGATAACCAGATAAGCAAGAATAGCGTGTTTTCTACTCAAGGCGTCTGCAACTACATTGGCCTTTCCCGGCGTATACAGAATATCTAGGTCATAAGATGCCAGAAATTCCAACCAACGTTGTTGTCGCAGATTCAGATCTTTCTGGGTAAAGAGATATTTCAAAGATTTATGGTCGGTGAATAATTCGAATTTTTCACCTAAAATAAAGAGAGTTTATTAAGTATATTGTTCAAGTTAAGTTAATTTCGTAAATTGTTAAGAAAGCTGAAAAGATTCTTTCCCAAAAGATAGTGTCGCCAGATTTTTAAAGCAAAAACAACAGCCAAAAGCTCCAAATCGTGCGTCGGGTAGTTCTTCTCGTGCGGACGTAATTGTCTACTCGCGTAGGCAACTATCTTCCCATTCTGCATTAATACTGCACCTACCCCATCACCACACGCGTCAGTATAGACAGATAAGCCTTGGTTCCCGTTAATGATAGCGACAACAGGAGCAGTAGTCAATCTCTTTTTCAGTTCCTGGAAAGCTTCATCACATTTTGGAGTCCAAACAAATTTAGCATTCTTCATTGTTAGCTTAGTTAATGGGCTAGCCAACTTAGAAAAATCCTGTACAAACTTTCTATAATATCCCGCTAAACCCAGAAAACTTCGAACTTCTCTAGGAGTAGTGGGTTGCTTCCAGTCCATAATTGCAGAAATCTTGCTTGGATCAACAGAAATTCCTTCTTCATTAACAATATGACCGAGAAATCTGACTTCTTTGACCCAGAAGTGACACTTAGAGAATTTAGCGAATAAGATATTCGTCCTCAATATCTCCAACACAATTCTAAGATGTTCAGCATGCTCCTCTTCAGTTTTGGAGTAAATCAAGATATCATCAATAAATACAAGAACAAATTTTTTTAATACTTCTCGAAACACTCGGTTCATTAAATCTACGAAGTACGCGGGAGCGTTGGTTAGTCCGAAAGGCATAACTAACCATTCGTCGAACACGTCAGGACACCTAAAGGCAGTTAAATGAACACAATCCTCGGCTATTCGCAGCTGATGGAATCCCTGAGCTAGATCCATCTTAGAAAAGAATCGAGCGCCATGAAGTTGATCGAACAAATCGTCGATCCTGGGTAAAGGAAATTTGTTTTTAAGAGTTTGTTTATTGAGATCGCGGTAATCAACACACAATCTCAAAGATCCGTCTGATTTAGCCACAAATACGTCGGCTGAACCCCATTCGGAAACACTAGAGCGAATCAATCCTTTGTTTAGCAAATCTCGAGTTTGATCGACTAATTCAATTTTCTCCCTAGGTGCCATCCTGCGACTTGTGTGAACAACATGACGAGCATTCAGAATTAAGTCAATTCGGAAGTCTATTTCTCTACATGGAGGTAAGGATTTTACTTCTTCGAATACGTCGGAAAATTCCCGAACAATAGGTATAGACTGCAAACTGAGTTCAGGATATACCAAAGTATACATCAATCTATCTCTCTTTGGACTCGGATCCTCACAAGAGATTTCAATAAAATTTCCAAGGTTTGTTTTGACTAAAACTGTCCAATTATTACAATCTAGTTTAGCTTCGTATCTCGATAACCAGTCCATCCCAAGAAAAATTTCAAGTTCATTAAATTCGAGGATATAAAGGTTGATAGGAAATTGATAGCAAGCATATGAAATAGGAACTCTCCTACAATATAAAAAAAGATTTGCGGGACCTCCAACCAGATTTTTCACGCAAATAGGATCGCCAACAAATTTAGTTTTGAGTTCTAATTCGTTTACGGTTTGTCGAGAGATAAATCTATGCGAAGCTCCTGTGTCAAATAAAACTCTAACAGTTCTATCATAAATAGTAAGGTTACCTTATAGAACACCTTTTCCTTTATCTGCTTTCGAATTGGAAGGGTCTTTCTTTATCGCATAAACATTTGCCACCTGTGCTTGCTTCATTACCGGGCAATCTTTAATAAAATGTCCAGGCTTGTGGCAATTATAGCATTCTTTAGCTCTTTGATCATTCCTTGCAGGTTGTTCCTTCTTAACTTGCTTCTTCAGTTTTGTGCAGCTGTTTGAATAATGGCCCTTCTCTTGGCAATTGTAACAAGTGACATTCTCTGCCGTGCTTCCCTGAATGCTCTTCTTTTTCGCGTTGCCCTGTCATGGTTTCTTGCCTCCAAATTTCTTCTTCCAATTTTGATTTCCCGAATTTCCTTTCTCCACCGGGGCTTCTTACATATCAAGTGTAGCATATCTGTACCCCATATTAACTAAATATGAAAAAGATTCCTTAACGTGGCCCGTCATTCTTTCGTGGAATTTCTTATTCATTTCGCGAATTAATCTTTCGTTCATCTTTAAAGGAGTATTCACCAATTCGGGACCAAAACGAGACAATTCATAAAATCTGTTCAAATACTCCTCGGGTGATAAACTTCCCTGCTTCAGGTCCATAAATTCCTGGTACATTCGAGAAATTCCGGCTGATGGCAAATATCGCTTCTCAAACACTTCTTTGAATTTCTCCCAAGAAAAATTGACTTCTGGCTTATCTACCGTGATTGTCTCCTACCAGGCTGAGGCTTCATCTTGAAGTTGCCAAGAAGCTATGAGTCGCTTCTGATCGTCTTCCAATTTTAGCCCTCTGAAGATTTTCTTTCATGATCTTATCCAAGCTCGAGCTTCAACAATCGTCTCCTTGCCGTTAAACGGCTTACCACCAAGCCTTGAGAAATTATTATGTAAGTCAGCCAGATTCGGCTCTTGCTGAGCTGCTGCTATTGCTGTTGGAGGATCTTGATCAGGTGCTGTGGCACTTCCTTGACCCCTAACTCTTCCCCTTCGTCCGCTCATTCTTACTATCTAAAATTATTAAAAAAATTGATTTAAATACACGAACGAAATATCTTAAGGAATATCAGCAGTAAAAAGAAATAGACAAATAAAATTTAGAGTCTAGTCTTGGTTATACTCATTCTAGGGTATATTTCACCCTATCTCTAATGAGCCATCTGATGTGTTATACTCCGTAGCTAAAATTCTTACTCAACCTTTAGCTCTGATACCACTTGTGACGACCCGAACTCGATGTCCGACAAACGACATCAAACTCGCATCGCCGGAGCTTATAATAACATCAGATGAATATAAAACAGCGGAACAAAATGAATATAATACTTGCATCACATATACAACATCAACATAATATTCATACTACATCAGAGTATATAATACATACATCACAACTCCAAATACAACATCATGATAATACAACAGTGATCATATATCCAAAAGTCCTCAAATGAAAGAGGTGATAACGAACTTCCAAAAGCTAAACACCTGAAATCTCCAAAAGCACCTAAGATATCTCCAAAGCAAAAGCTCCAAAATACTGCTTACTCCAAAATACGAAAAATCTGCTACTAGGCTGCCCGAGTAAAAATTATGGGCACCCAGAGTTTAGGAAAGAAAACAAAAAACTCCAGATCAGTCATGGGACTGGTATTAGTAAACAAAAACAATTGCTTTCAAAGAAACTAGATTTACAAAAGAATTTTGGTATTCTTTTTAAAAAATGGAACTACCATAAGACCTCCCACCACACATACAATGCAAACGCAGAATTGGAGGAGATTTCTTCTTATGATAATCAAATATGCATGGTAGGGAGAAATTTCTATGATATTATTACTAGTGCACAGTGTAGAAAACATTTCGAAAGTAGAATATTAATCTTAGCCAGCATATGTACCATTATACTATGCCTACTATAGCTACCATATTAGATGGCAGGTTTTACAACTAAAACCGTACAGGGTTTCGTATTAGGAATTTGATTTCCAACAATGGTCAGGCTAAGGAACTTCCTGGGCCACATGGGTACGCCTCTGGAGGGACGACCCGAGAACCTAACCGGATCTCTGCCAACACAAGGCCGGGTTACCCCTAACTGGGTAACTACTGACACGAGTATGCCATCCCCCAGTTGTAACCAACCTTTACAGCAACAAATCACAAAGTAATATATACATATATATATATCTCTGCGATATCAACATAAGTTAAGTATCTGGGCTCCATACCATGATACCACTTCTATCCAGAAGGAAATGCACATACCCTAAGGGGCGCTACCCCCAATAACCTTACTGCATCTTTCCTGTTTCGACCATTCCGGGGTGTGTGGTTCGACGAAGTCTTGTCCACAAAGCTACGCTTTTCAAAAAGCCATGCTTCGATCAACAAATGATCAGCGGCACTCAACATGCCACATTACCAAATTGGGAATATATTGCTGATAACCTTCAACTACATAACCTCTGAGCTCGTACGTCTCAGAGAAGGGGTGTTAAGCTAAGAGAATAAATTCTCCGCCACCAACAGAAATGTATTTGAAAGAAATCTTCTATATATCTCAATTTGTAATGCCAGACATACAATCCATACAAGTCTGTTCTGGGTTCGAATAGAACCGAAGGCACTTCCAAAGAAGTCCTTGAAATCCGGGCATCCACAATCCCGGTCGGATTTTCCATCACATATGGAGAACTCTATACCGGAGCAACTCAGTGCAGAGTCATTCGATAGGTTATCCTATTATTCTCGAAGACACCCAGTCTACACCACGATCTTCAAATGCTTATCCATTTTGTCGTATCACTTATTCGGAATGGGATATATGACACAAAGGTCCTTTCCCAGCTAAACCGAATAGCGAGAGTTAAAATTTTAAAACATGTGGATATAGCAATCACAAAGATTCATATTCAGGTTTCGATGAGGGTTTCGGATAACAAGCTGAAATCCGATTCCTTGTCGCATTGAAGTTTCAAATGCCGTTTTACGGACAAAAAAGGTTTTCACATCAATACAGAACAAACCACGATCACAGTACAGTACATGGCAATTTATATCACACAGTATCATAATCAGAACATAAATATCAATATAGTGCACAACGATAGTTAATTATTTTCCAATGTGGTTTAAACAAATTTATCGCCCAATTATTTGTAGTGATGTTTAAAATAAATGATTAAATTTTAATAAATAAATTAAATCTTAAATGGCTCGATTTATTGTTTCAAATTAGTTATTCAATTAACCGCTAATTTTCTTGATTAATCAACTTAAATTAATTTGAATAACAAATTCTCAATTACAATTAAATTTGAACACTTAATTGTTTATCAATCAATTTAATTTCAAATTATATATCATCCTTAATTTCTTTTCAAAATCATTAATTAATAAAAATTATTCACCTTAATTATTATTTGAAAGATCTTCTTTATATCTTAAGAATCAATTTATTGTTGCATTTAAAAGTTCCAATGTAAATTAATTCAAATTTTATTTTAGATTTAATCATTTAAATAAAGGGTTATTAAAAAATATATTATTAAATGATGCAAACTCATCGTAAGTTTTTCACTTAACATAATCGACATTGTTTACTTTGAAATACAAAAAAAATTACTTAACATTGAAATTATTCAAATCTTATTGGGCCTAACCCAAATTTCGAAAAACCCGAGTAAAATAGGGTTTAGTCGAGTCAAACCCATGTCCTCCTCGTCACTTCCCCGAGCCTCTTCTCTTTCTCCCCGCATCTATTCCTTCTTCTTCCTCTTTCTCTTTTTTTTTCTCTCCAAGTTAAAACTTAATTACTAAAGGGCCAACACCTTCGAACGCGAGAAAACCCGAAGCACTTCACGAATTTTTTCGAGTTCCAACTCGAGTTCCCAATTATCGTACCCACTGATACTCAAAACACGGACACGAGAACGCCCTCGTGCACGTGCATGCCACCGTGCCAACGTTCTGGCGATCACCAATGACTCCGGCAAGTCACTAACAGCCCATATATTCAAAATCAACCATCAATTTGAAGGCATCGGCACAAAATCAAAATGTAGCCATTCGCTCGAAAAACTGCAGTCGACCCATCCAACTAAAACGCCTCACCGCCGCTCCT
Organism: Allium cepa; assembly: GCA_030765085.1. Classification (NCBI taxonomy): domain Eukaryota; kingdom Viridiplantae; phylum Streptophyta; class Magnoliopsida; order Asparagales; family Amaryllidaceae; genus Allium; species Allium cepa. The sequence continues at coordinate 1,030,363,313 of CM060932.1, read as the reverse complement.
CATACCACCAGAGACGCCGCGACCTTGGCCACATCAGTAAACGACCTATGCTAAACTCCCCCTCAACCTCGATGAACTCGATCACTACTAGGGGATGAAATCGGCACGTCAACAGACCTACGCAAAAGCTCAACCAAAACCCTAGTTTGAACTCGTATGCCAAATCTATGCAATAGAAAATTTCTTTGATAATTTTCATGAAGTCTTTGATGTTCAAGCTTGCTACCAACCAAATTTTAGCATTTATAATTGAATCGATTGTTAGGAATTTAGAAAAATGCAAATTGATCAAAATTTCAAACTGCTCTTGAAACACTTCATTAAAAACCTATATTTTTGTTTTAAAAATCATGGATTTCTGAATAGATTCAACATATAATCTTGAATTAATGTTTTTCAACAATAAATTTTTCATCAAATTTTAGTTGAATACCTGTAAACAATATTACAGTGATGAAAAGTTATAAACATAGTTTATATCAGCTTTTAAAATCTTAATTTTAGTTTTAAACATCTTGTTTAAATGAAAACTTAAAGCTAAACAATGATTAGAAGAAAATAAATTTTGAGTTTGAAAAATGTTCAGCTCTGTAATCCATAAAAGAGACATACAGTTATTCAATATTCCTCAGGGCGAACCATATATACACAACTATATTCACAGATATATCTATATATAAGCAACTATTTTATACTTTAAGCATTTAAGAAAATAAGTTACTCACATGATTCCAGAAATAATAGAGCTGCTTTAAATTTGAAACAGAGAGCTTTAAATTAGAGGCTGCAGTTTTGATCTTCAGAAATTTATTTTCAAGCTTGAATAAAAAGTGATGTTTTGCTTTTCTCTTTTTATTTTTGGTCTTGCTCAGTTTTGTTGAACAAAATAAAGAGGTAGATTGATGTGTATATATAACAGATTGTGTACATACTGCATTTTACAAGTAAGTATAATACTGCTTTTAATATTGACTAAACCCATGCTGGAGAGTAACAGCATTAAATGCAAGCATTAAATGAAAGTATGTTGCTTTGTGAATCTATAGCATGCTGTGTTCATGCTTTATCTTTTGATAAAGGCTGTTTTGTTTTGTTTTCCAGTAAGTACTATTTTCTTATTTTATTTTATTTTTCTATTAAGATATTACTTTCTTATTTAATTTGCAGGCTCTTGTTTTATTCTTTTTGCAAGTATTATTTTATTTTGTTTTTCTAAATCATTTGATTGTGTATAGTTTATGGGTTGAAGAGTAAATACCTTCTTGCTTACTTTGTTTCCTATTCTTTATTTGTTTACGGCAAACTTATTTTATTTTTTTGTTTACTGATGTTTTCTTGTTTATTTTGCTAAATGTAAGTGTTTGTTTGCTTGAACATTTAATTCATCACATATTTTGTTTTTTATTGTTTAAAATAATTTCTTATTTGTTAGCTAATGTTTTTACTAACACATATTTTTCTTTATTTTATAACTTTTCAATTTCAAAAAGTTCAAATAAATTACCAAATTTTAAATTCAAATTTTTTTTGGGATGTTACAAAACTACAAATTTAAACCACTTTAAATTCAATCGGTTTCAAAGTTTAAATATTCAAACGTTTACAATAACTCAATTTTGTTAATTTTATTTATATTTCAAAATTCAACTTTAAGATAAAATTTAAATTCTTTGAACAATTTATTTGAACCAATTTCAATTTCAACATTTTAAATGCTTGGATTTTGAAAATAAATTAGTTCATATAAATCAAACTTTATTTCATAATATCATTTAACTGGATTCAAAAATTTAGGATTAAAAGTTATTTAATTTAACAAATCTGGTGTCCATATATAATTTTCTACCCTGTGGTCAAGGGATACAGATATATCGTTTTAACCCGAAATAAATTTAAATTTACGGTTATATATATCGTTTCAACCTGCAATCTCGAGTAAAATTCAGAATCCACTAAATCGCTTGAGTTAATCGTTTCAACTCATAATGATTTTTCCCCAATCTATAAGACCATTTTCGGGTATGTATCATTTCAATCCATAGTGATTTTCATAACAATAACTAAGGGAACTTATAGTATAACAACATACAAAATAAATATAATATCCAATCATCAAAATATTAAAAATTAATCATCCATCACAATCATCATTCAAATCAACCAATAAATCACAACAATAAACTGGTTATCATTATCAAGTATTCAACTAACAATTAAATTCCAATATTATTTTAAATGATAATTAAATTCAATATAAATTCAAATTAAGTCTGAATGATAATTTAAATATACCAAACAGCAATCAATCAGTTTTTAATCATATCATAAAATATATTTAACTAACATAAGATGATTTAGTATTCGTGAGTGGGTTAAAACACTCATCTTTGATTTGTCGTCGATTTAAAATACAAATTTAGTCCAAAAATTCAACAGTCACGGAACCAAACCCATTCCAAAATGTCTGGAATTTCGATACGAATCCGACAGAGCAAACTGCGCGTCAATCAGAGCTCGTATGAAAAAGTTATACGAGTTAGAACATTTATAAATTTAAATTTCAATAAAAAAATAAAAGGTGAATAGACACGTCACCTTCCTCTCTCATGAACCTACAGATCGAATTCGAAGCCCTCTCATGCTACAGTCGCCCCCTTTGATCGTTGTCGCCGCCACCTACTAGCCTTTTTGTCATGAGCGAACGTCGCTAGAACCTCCAGCATGCCGAGCCACACGCGCCAGCACCCGCGGTGACAACTCCAACCGCCTCCCTGATCAATGCCACCGCCACCTCTATTTACCATTTTTGCCGATTTCCAACCCCTCTAGCATGACTAATCATATGGATGGAAAGCCCTCGGCCTCCTCTATGTGCCAACAACCTCTGATCGACCCATTAACGAAGATCTACTATTGAAATCGAAACTCTAGGATTGGACGGTTGAGAAAGATCACCAATTTCTAGCCAAAAGATGATTCGATTGCAAAACGCAAATTGCAGCAGTAGATTGCGCTCGTCAAGAGTTTCCTAGTGATATATAATTTGCTATGGTTTGAGGAGTTTGAATTTCGAATTATAATTTGGAATTGAAATTAGGGTTTGGATTTGGGAATTAGGTTTTATTATTCTGTCGTTTGAGAAGGAGGAACAAATGAGAAGTAGAGGTACATGAAAAAATAATGAAATGAGAAACATCTAGGGTTTATAACAGCCTATATATATGCAAAGGTAGATAAGAACGAATGAACAGATCGAATTTGGTCGAAACGATAACGATGACCTAAAAAGCTCGTTTCGTTTCTGAAACGAAAGTGGGTCATCCCATATATCAAAATGTGGGTTTTCAATATTTTTAATCTCAAGGAAACTAGTTTCAAACCCAAATTCCATTATATACAGAAGTTAGCTTTCAGCATCAGGTTATATTCATTTAAATTCCACTAATTCATTTCTGCGCATTTTGATCGCCACGAAACTTGAAATCCTGCAATAATTCACTATTACTGATCCGATGAAATTGGTTTCGTCGAAATCCGAGGCAGTGGCCAAAATGAATAATTTTCATTTTAATTAATAAATTATTATTAAATTGATTTAATCACTTTTAAATTCAAAATTAGAAGTAACAATTTTATCAATCTTGATTACATAGAAATTAATAACCTATTAAAATAAAATTTCCATGTTAAATCTACTACTAAATATTACATTAATTTTAGAATTCAATTATAATTAAAATAAAAACCTAGTTAATTATAATTAAATTTCAATCAAATTCTTTTATTTGGATTTTCACTCTTATTATTAAATCAATATTACCTTATGAATTTAATTAACATTAGTTTACATTTTATTACATTAATACTCCACAGTTATCATCTTTTACCATATTTATTATAATACTTCATTTATATTAATTCCATTAGTTACATATAATTTCAACATTAAATTCATTTTCTTATTTACAATTATAACCAAATTAACATTACAATTATTTCATTTATTAAGGTTACACTAAAATAATTATCAATTAACTTAAACCATCATTATAAAATTACACTCTAACCATCCTTTACATTTGTAAATCATAAATTAATTTCTCACAATATTTAATTTCAAAATTTTATTTAATTTAATATTTTTAATTATCGAAAAATACGGATTGTTTCTTGAACTTAGCCTCGACATTGTGAAAATGATAGAAAACTGAGAAGCGACATGACGAGGGGAAGAGGGGGGTTTAGATGACTTCAAGGGTATATCGACTCCATTTCTAGAGATGCCTATCGACTTTTGCTAGCCGGAGTTGATCTGACTCAGACCACATACCGAGGGTGGGTCAGTTATGTTTATCTTACAGTATATACCACCTAGGGATATATAATGCTTGGAAGGCAATTTATGATCCTTGTCATGAAGATCCACTTCTATTTTCTAGAAGCGCCTCTCATGGAAAGTATATATATGCAAATGTGCCTTAGTAGTATTGATTGTATACCTATTATTATTGTGGCATTCACACAGCAACTATTTGATATGATTTATGTGCTACACACTAGACATTATCTATCATATTATTATATGTTAAAATTAATGAATGGTCAGTTTCTTTAAGGGAAAACCAATTCGGGAATCCATACGGTCTCAAAAGTTACTTTTACATGCCACTCATATTTCATGAGTTTCTCACGCTGGTTTACCAGACAGATGCGGATGTTATTTTCTTATAATGCTCAGGTCAGCCCCGTGTATATTTCTAAATTTAACCATGGATGCTTTGAAGCTTCTAGAGATGAGCTTGATGATTTCCTACCATAGTATTTATTTCCGCTGCATTACTATTGTATCATTAGCATTTATGAGGGCGGGTTATTATAACTGTCCAGAATGATTACTGTAACTCTGAAAAACTTTATATCTTAGAATGACAGTTTATATCGTCTTTTGATACTATATATGATCATTCCGTTGTGACATTCTAATTTTATGTTCCTTCTTCCTTGTTCTATTTCCTTTTTATTTATTTTCATCCTAACAATTCATCTTTCCGACATTTAAGCATTCACACACTAATACCGTGGATGTATTAGTGTCAAAATTTGAGGGTCGAAAAGTCGATTCATTACATGTTTACTATACAAAATTATTATAGAAACGTATGTATGCGTGTGTGTATTATATCATAAATAATAATTGTATATATATTTATGTACATAAAATTAAATATTTATAAAACAATTATTTTACTCATTTATACGTATATATACGAATTAAAATAAAGTAATTATATATATGTGTGTGTATATGTGTAATTATAAATATACAAATGAATATAAATTTATATTATAACAAATTATACATAAATGTATATAAATATAAAAATATATAAATACAAATGTGTGTATATATATATATATATTGATTTTTTATTTTAATTTTCAGTTCGAAAATATTGCAGATATGAAGTTATCATGATTTTAATATATATGTATATAAATTAGTAAATTAACTTTTTGTTAACTAAATAATATAAAATAAGTTAATATTAAAACATCAAATTTCAAATTTTTCGAAAATCTAGAGTGATATTTTATAGGCAATGAAAAATTTTCAGAATAAAATTAATAATTTTTTTCAATTAATTACTAAAACATCCAATTCTAATTTAGTTATTAAAAATATAAAAATGAAAAGAAAAATTCTAAATTTTTTTGAAAGCTTTTGATGTAATGAAATAATTTTAAAAATATACTGAATTTTCTAAACATTATTTATTTTATATGAATTTATTAACTCTTACGGTGATTAAACAATAATATAAAATATCTAATAATAACAAAAATTCATTTTCAACTGTAAAAATTGTAATGGATATAACATATAATAGAAAAGTTTATATGTGATTTGATACATATTAATTATATGCATTGATTCATATATATATATTATTAATGTAATATTAAAATAAAATACTTTTATCAACATAGATCATCATAATATTGTTAAAAATGAATATGTACTAGAACAATATATTTATGCACATAGCCAATCATTATTGTGACAACAACATTACCTAAAGAAATCTCACCTAACTAATATTGCAATAATAACATATATATAAATAAAAAGATGTACGTTATCAATTAAATATAATAGCATAATCATTTATCATATATGTAAATGTATTATTACCTACAACAAGTACCCTCAAGTTCATGTTGAATTGATGAGTTCTCTCCCTCTGAAATTCCTTGATTCGTCAAATTACTTGTCTAGATCACTGACCTTCTCGCTATCAAACAGTCTTGAATTTTAATTAAATTTGATCTGAGAATTTAGGGTTATTTGAGGTATCGTATTCAACCAGGAAGATGGTGAAAAAGGAGGCTAAAAAGTCTAGTGAAGTAAGTTTTGAGATCAATATATAAATAGTTTGAATAAGAGAAAAAGTAGGAAAATATCTAATACTCTTTCTCCCTTAATCAATTCCATACATCTCAGTCGGTATTCGGTCTGTGATTAACATCGAACTATTTGAATATTTACGTTCACACATCACTTAGCAGGTGGTGTGACACTATGGCCAAATTTATCGCTTACTCGATTTTAGTGAAACCCAATTTTACTTTAATAAGCATTACTTAGTTATAACATTATTTACACCAATTCTTTTTGTCAAAACTATAACACTTTGGACTTATGAAATTTGGTAAAGGTCGAAATTCTGATGTCATCCATGTTCAAATCTATAGTCCAAACACAAAGTCCTTGGTTCAATAATGACAATTATTATTTACCGAAATGCTCTAGCCAGAGACTTTGACCATGAGTTGACTATAATACTAACCCCATATAATTGAGGAAATAAATCCTTTCCTGAATAGTGCTTCACTTCCAATACTTTCACTCAACCTAACTACAGTCACTCGATGGAACGCCATGCCGTGGTTTGACTATAATCAAAGTGGAGCTTTCATATTGAAGGCCCACAGTATTCTCAAGTCGAGAGAACCGTGTAAATCGGTCAAATCAATATTTTCTGTTTGACCTTAGTTATATTAATGAACAAAAAATTACCAGTGATTCGTTCCATATTTGTTCAATAACTATCAGTACGTAACCTCCAGGTGCCCCTAACAGCAATGAGTAATACATTGCTCAATCTTTAGAGAGCGTCGTACTGTATTCTCAATGGATACATCGATATTCGGTCTTGATGCATCTTGAATAGGAACATTTAAAATAGTATATTTATTTTTATTATGATAAATTACTTACGGTCATAACACTTTGTAACTACTATCACAAAACATACCAATTATGGATTTTCTATTAAATATATTCTTAATTAATTAATATAACCACATTATATCAAGTATATAACATAAAGAAAATACCTTTTATTTTGAAGAATATTGGTCAACGAGTTAGATATATGTAACACTTACATAATTGCCTCTAGAGCATACCCCTAACTCTATCAGTGTCGTCATCTAAGATACAATCCTCCTTCTCTCCATCTATAAGAAAAACATAGTATCTCTCTAGCGAGCGAAATTCCCTACTAGACCTTCTAATAAATTGCATGTTTTCATGTATGGGTGAACTCGGTTTTCCCACTGTTTCGACCTCAGTATTAGTTTCTCGGATCTGATTCAAGTCTACAACTTCATCGCTAATTTTATGTGATAGAAATTCCTTTTATGAAAGGATGGCGTGTCAAGAAACAATGATTTTTGTTCCTCGGTATTGTAGAATATATGTCCCATCGAGTTTTTGGGATATCTTATAAACTTACATAGTGCCGATCTTGCCTCTAGTTTATTCGGACCAACGCTCTTAACATACGTTGGACAAACCATACCGCATCTCATATGGTATTTTAGGCATGGATTTAGTGGGTAACAAGTCCAACATATGTGCTACGATTTCAAGTACACATCTCCAATAGGACAGAGGTAACTCAACCTTACTTATCATGGAACGAACCATGTCTAATAGGTTTCGGTTCCTTCACTTTGACACACCATTGTGTTGTACAGTATATGGTGGAGTAATCTAAGAGATAATCCCATTATCTTTACCGTGTTGTTTTACATTCCATCCAATATACTCGCCTCCTCGATCTGATTGAAGAATTTAAATCTTACGGCCCGTTTGATTTTCTACTACATTTTTATATTTAGCAAATTTCTCACAGATATCGGATTTGTAGTTCATAAAATACATATATCCTAGTCTCAAGAAATCATCAGTAAAGGTAACAAAGTAAGAGCTATTGACTTTACGTATTATGGACATAAGGCCACATCCATCACTATGTACTAACACTAAGAATTCACCAACTCTTTCATTGCTCCAATTGAAGGGGTGCTTGGTCATTTTACCGTTGAGACATGACTCACACATGTCAAATGATTTAGAATCAAGTGATGGGAGAAAATCTTCAATTTTTAATTTGGAAGGTTGTTTCTCACTGATATAACCTAGCCTACAATGCCAAAGATAATTTTCATTTATATTGTTAGAAGATTTATTCAACGAATGTACATAATTAGTAGTGATCACATGAATGTCATCTTCAAGGATACCAACTGTTTGTATGAAAATTGGGCACAACACTCTTCGAAAGTATTTAAAGAGATAAAATGAAGGAAGTAAATGTAAAAAGAGGATTATCTAACAAACACTTCAAAAATGGATAAGAAAAACATGCAGAAACACAGATATTTAAAGTGGTTTGGCGTATGGTCTACGTCCACAATGAAATTTGTGATTTTATTGATGCTCGTTTGCTGTTTACAACTGGTTACAACGGATTACAATAGTGGATTTCTAGTACAACAGTGACCTTTGAGTATAAAAATGGTTTCGACAGAGTCTGGACGTAGGAGAGCTAAAAGTCCCTTTTATGTAGACTCCGGGATGCTATTTATATGCGTATGATGCAAATATCTCGCTTAGATCTCGAGAGACCTCTTCTGGCACGTGAGTGGGCCCATATGATCGATTCCATGTCATTCGCACTCGATCCGTGATCGATACGAAAAAATTTCGTATCAATCAAGATTTGATCCAATCGAGTTGAAATTGTGCATGAACATTCTTTAGATTATACGTAAACTCCTATGAAAATTTGGTGGCATTTGGACTTGTAGATCGTGAGTTATGGTCGATGCAAGTTTGGGCTTTTCAGTTGTTATTCTCTTCGTATCGATGTTGTTCGAATCGATCGTCTCGCATCGATGATTATGCACGTGATGCCAGTCGACATGACACTTTCTTTTAGGATCAATCCGAAGTTCATGCCGAATCGATCGAGTCTTCCCAATGTTTGCACCTCATTTCTATTGATTTGACTTGGTCTTGTTCGCATCGATCGACTATGCCTCATCTCATATCGATCCTGCTTGTGCACTTCGTACCAATGCATGGCTATCGACTTCGTATCGATCTGGTTTTAACTCTGTTCGTACTGACTGCAATGGCTCTGTTTCGTTCGTATCGATTGCAACTGCTGTGTTCGTATCGATCACAACTGCTCTGTTCGTATCGATACGAAGTAGCGACCTGGCTTGGTTTTGATGGGTACGAAGTAGTCATCAATCGATTGATGCGAACAGGCGGGAGATCATGAATGCGAAGCATACTGCTGTCTATGGATACAAAGTGATGCTTATTGATGGATATGAAGAGCTGAAGCTTGATGGATACGAACAACAGACAACCGAAGGATACGAAGGACACGACTCTCCTGATCGATGTGCGCGTCCGATTGATTCGAACCAAACAGATACGAAGTTAGTTTTTTCTCTGGTTGGATACGAATTGAGGCATGCAAACTGATAGACAGGAACAACGGATAACGGATAGATACAAACAATGAATTATCTGATGGATACGAAATGACGCTCATTAAAGGATACAAAAAATGTATGGATACGATGTAAGCATGTTTTCCTTGCATCTTGATCGATCCGTAACTCGAGCATATGTACTCCAATTGACTTGAATTTGGAATGTTAGCTCTCACAACTTTACTTCTCTTATCACAACAATTGTAGCTTGATTTGGAATCGGATAAAATTTATCGACATCTATAGTGAACCTGTGTATAACCGATCTTCGGGACGAACCGACTTTTGTTCCTAGTCAATTCCTTGGTGTCACGGCCTTACCAAAAGGTGGGACAACATTTGCCGCCCAAAGTACGTCTTGTATGAACATGACGTGCTTTTTAAAGCTGCCATCTTTATTCTTCATCTGACTTGTTGAACGGTTGTTGTCTTCTCGTTGAAAATTGTGACCTTTGATTGATCAATTGAAGCATAAATCATGAACTGTTGACTCCCAATTGTTGTACCACGTACTGTTGTAACTGAGTGCTATATGATAGTGAGTTATCATTTGTTGTTGTAATTATCACCAGACGAGTGTTCAATTCCTGTGAATTTAAAAATCAGATGTTAGTCTGTTATACATGTACGTACATTAGCCCGATTCCCGTTAACGTTCGCATGTTCACGAGTTGTTGTCAGTTTTTTTGTATCGAATTCCGTATTGACCCTCTCCTGAAACAATGTGAAATTCGATTTGTAACAACACTTGATGGTTTTTTTGGAGTATCCTTTTGTATCGTTCCTCTCCTAGATCGATGTGAAAAGTTAAAGAGTCATTCTTTGCATCGATGGCAATCGATACGGATCGGTTGGTTCCTTGAATCATTTCGTATCAATGGATCAAACCCAGACGGTTTTCAAAATGATGGGCGCAAAGTTGTCACTTCGCATCGATGTTATGAAGCTTAGTCCACCGAGCTTATGGATACGAAATAGCGCTTCATATTGATGAAATCCAGTGATTCAAGCAAGACTTCGTTTGGAGGTCTATATCGATGAGACTTGAATTGAGGGATACGAAGCTGGGGTAACTTGTTGATGGATATGAAGCGTTAACTGTTTTATTGCTCTAGACTGATAGGTACAAACGAGTTTCTTTGTATCGATAGAATTCACAATTGTTTCAATCGGTTCCTATTACTGGGAGGCGAATCATTTTCTTCCTTGGACATGAGACCATATAAATACGAATTGGATTTAGGCAAATTTTTCACTTGCCATTACGTTCACAGATACCTTCACATCGATCGAAATTTCTAGAGAGTAAAAAAGAACAGCACAAGTCTTCGTTCCCAAAACACTCAGCGTTTAGCCTTAAATTAATCTCTCTAAACTAGATAAAGGATCGATTAACACTTCTTAAAGCATGATGAGACTCGATTCTTGACACTATTTCGGTCAGGGTACCGGCCAGTTCCGACATTGTCGATGTTAGAACGGAGCCGGAGTAAGGTCGCTTGAGGAAGAAGGATAAATGGACACGAAGGGATCGCTTGTACTGGTTGAGGAGGAGTGGTTCGCATCGATCGCAAAATGATCGAAGTTCATATCGATTAGAAATAGTGAAGATTTATATAGAAGAAGGGAGCGGCTTCGCATCGAACGGAGACAGTAGGGGTTCGTATCGGTCCATTACAATCGATATTTGACCTCATGATCGATACGAAGTGTCGGTTCTACCTATCGATAAGGAGGCACTGTCCATGATCGATACGAAGTAGAGGTTTTCTGATCGATACGAATTTGCCTTAAGGTGATCGATGTGAATCCTTTTCCTCTGCGATCGATACGAGCGAGAATCTCGGTGATTGATCTAAATTTGTGTCTTGTTGAATACGAATTTTTTTTTCACTTGAACATTCGACTCCGAAAAACTTCTGCACTGCATAACTGGACTTAACCTTCTTCACTTTATATTTGACTGTCTTTTGAAGCTCGTTGATGGAACGATAACTTAACAAAAATTTAACGAACTTTAACTCGGATCGGTCTCTATAGCCTGGATGGCATGGTTGTGATGGTTAGCAATGACGGTCACTCCAGTTGAATTTCAAAGTCTTGTCATTCGAATATTCCTTAAATTTTGTAGAATTTCTTAAGTATTACGTAGCACTGCACTACACAGCACAATACATCCATGCACTTCACACTGGGGAACATGCGGGCTTATTATCATCTAATGATGGTTTCTGATGAGTTGATTAGTTATGGAATCTACAAGTTCTCAACAACTGGAAACCCGAAGTTCATTTCTTCCAATAATAGAGTTGCCGGCCATCGTGGCCGAAGTCATCAATCCAGCTCCGGACGAGTTGTCAGGAGCAACTTTTGTTATGAATCCACAAGACTCTATGCCATCTAATGTCTCCGTTGACATGTTGGGACGAATATGCTTAAGGCATGGTTTATCATTAGCCGATGTTTTGTTACTCGGGCCAAGTGATTGACCACATGCTCCCTCGGAGGGGTTAACTGCCTTTAACAGGCACTCATGCATAGCTGGCACGCTTCCTCCCTTTAATCAATACATTTGAGAAGTGCTAGCCTTCTTCCGAATTTCCCCGTCACAATTACACCCGAACGGATACGCATTGTTGAACAGTCTGTTCTTTGGATTCATGGAGCATCTTTTCTGACCCCCAACTCCAATCGAAATCAGATACCTATTTAATGTTAAGAGTCGGCAAGATAGTCCTTCATTCATATTCCTGGAGGAAGTTAAGAACTTTCAAGTGGTGATGGGCTGTTGGACCAGGTATAGCTACTTAAGACAGAATGGGTCTATGTCTGACGCCCTCCAGGATTCGCCAGTCGATGGTTAGCCAGACGTTAGTGTCATAATTCTCTTTGGTAATTCACGAATTTGTTGTAACCGAGGCTGAATCTCACATCTACTTTCCTTTTACAGCCATAATTCCATGACCTGAAGGTGCACATTTTAAAGAAATAGTATGGTTCCTTCATGAAGTGCCAAGTGAAATGAGGGACATAGACTCGGTGCTAACAGACAAAAACTTGAGGACCACCGGGCTAATCGAGCGAAATCAAACATAAGACTTGAAGGAATGCTAAGGGAGGCCCCTGTGAAATGGGCTAAATGTAGAGCGCCTGGGATCATAATAACCGAAGAGGGTGAGGAAGAGAATACACCAACCGGTGACGAACCCAAAGCCGGGACTTCTGACAGCTTTCAAAGTCTTGAGGGAAGGAGAAAAGGCAAGGCTGTAGCGCATAAGCGTCACAAACCTTTGAGATGGAAATCTGTAATCGTGTATTTACCTATTCCTGGTACTAGAATTTAAGTAGAGAACCTTTTCAAAGGGCTTGCCGATATCCCAATCTCAAATTATGTGTCACTTCAACATGACGCTGGATTGGAGGAGCTTCAGAGTGCTTTAGATTTAAGCGAGTCTCTTCCCACAAGCGTGGCCGACATTTTCGGTTGGTCGAGGGGTTGCACATACATATACACTTCATGGCACTACATGATTTTCGATCACAAGCCGCTTACTTTAGGAGATTACTAACTTTGTTGTTCTTTCTTCTTTAATATTCAATCACCAAAAGAGAATCTATGTTGGGAAGCATCCACTCTGCGCGACAATCATCTTGCTCCTACTATAAGTCTCGTCGGAGAGAGGATGATAGAAACTGCGATCGCGGTTATTCTAGCCTACACTATGCCATAAATTGCATATTGCAACACTCAGAAGTGATGCAGGAAGTGCCAAAAAAGTTGTTGTAGGCTAAAAAAGGGAAAATGCAACACTTTCTCGGTGATGCATTTTGCCGCGCTGCCCTAGAGTCAAAGGCAACACCTTTGCGGCCCTATGGCAACATCGGTTCTGTTGTTGCCACAGGTACCAAATTTGCTAAAAAGTGGGCCCCACAATCTAGGCACCAACATATGGGCCCACATTGTGGGGCCACTAATTCTGTGGCCCACATTTACGGAACCCTGTTGTGGGGCCCATATTCATTAATGGTAACACTTTTACCATCCAATGGCAACACTTTGCCAGTTTATCACCACATTTAACATCACATACTGCAACATTATATCGTATCTATGGCAACATTATACCGCAACATTATATCATATCTAATGGCAACATTACACTACAATAAAGAACTTTTCATTTCAGAATAACCAGCAACACAAGTTTCACTTAATCAAGTAAAAAATAACAAACATACTTAAAAACATAGCCAGTGTATTCATAGTTACAACCAGTACATACTAAATTCTAGTTATTAACAGTACATTCATATTTGCAAGCCTCCAGTGCCATCAGTGCAGACGGTCGCACAAATATCCCCAACATCAATTCGTTGGACTGATACAAATTAAATGAAAAAAGTTAGACAACAAAAGGATATCAAAGCAATTTTTCCAGAACATATATCACTAATCAATTCAGAAATTATACTCAAAGTCAAAGCAAAACTAAGGTAAATATGATCGCCTTTACATAAAAACAAATCTTGGTTCAAATGAAGAACAGAAACCACAAGTGCACACAAGCTAAAAGTCTCGAGCAACTCACAGATGCAAAAATGGAGCTGCCTATTACGTGTCTTTGCCAGTTATAACACAAATCCGTTTCACATCGCCTGTAGTTAATTGTAAAATGAATGTTATAGCACAATGTACTAAGTTTTTTTTAATGATTTTATTGTCCAACTGAATGAAATTACCGTAAAGAGAACCATTAATATGTTGCAGTATCACTATAAGCAAATCTAGTTCCTTGCCACGTAGGATGCTTAGAACATTATGTTGGCACGCTTTCAAAGCTTGTTCCACTTGACCGGGGGGGGGGGGACAGTTATTGGGTTGAACACAGGATTTAAAGAAAATTGCTGCATATAAAATGTGAAGCACGAAACCTTAAATTTAAACTAATGCACATAATGGAAAATAGAACATGATAGCAAAACTACCATTCCTGAGTGTAGACACATTTGAGAAAGTTGGAAGCAGAATTCTTGAACAATGTTCTCTTGAACATTCAGCGCAAAATTAATGCATATCCAGTTGTTAACCCTTCCTCCATTTACCAATTTCGATACAAAGGAATAACAATTAATTTCAAAGAATTGTAGACATGTTAATCGCCAAACAAGAAAAAGTTATTTTGAGACAGTGGTTTCACAAATATGAAAAGGCGGGGTATAGCAGACCTCTTGCAAGTTGAAACGAGGTCAAGGTATTTTTAGTATTCTGTTATAACTGGCAATAAATTTATCTACAAGCTGCCCAGTGCTTGCATATGGCATATGCTTGAATCCACATGTCATCACTGCTAAAATGGAAACCATGAAATGAATAGATGACAAGCCTTTGCAATTTATGTTTCATTCAAACCAAAATAATTCAATGCACATTACGTGTCTTTGCCAAACTTATGTGGTGTGGTCGACATTCGGATCAAGCTAATGCTTTCAAATATTATGTTTGAAACCAAACTTTCCTTCTATGCACATGATTCATTTATCGTTGTACGAAAATGACATGGAAGGAGAAAAAATTATTCAAGAATAAATGTTTGTTAAGAAATGCTAACATATTTAGCTTGAAACCACGAATTGAAACAGTAAGTTTGAAATTCAACATCATCGCAATCTACAAATATCAAATCTACATACTAAATTCAAATCAAAACCACAAATTGAAACAATAAGTTTGAAATTTAATTGTCACCATATACTCCCTCCATGTTCAGCTTCCATTATTGTTGACACTTATACGCTAACCAATAAAGAACATATATTGACAAATGCCACCCTCTAAAAACGTGAAATTTACTTAAAACATTTTAACTAGTTAATAACTATGTGATAATGGTCTTTTTTCTATATTTTTAGTACTATGATAATGTTGTGTTTATAAACCAATAATATTAGAATATGTTATTATCAAAGGGTAACATTTTCCACCATCTTGATCCTAAATGAAAATGCAACCACTAGGTAGTTATAGGATGTGTGTCAAGTATCCTAAATTCACCAAAAAATACATATTGCCTAACATCGTCTCTTTTACATATTGCCTAACATCTTCCACATCACACCACACTCACTGCCTTTCCATTATCCCCCTGTCAATAAACATTAACCACCATCTCTACTTCACATTGTCGTGCACAGACAAACTGTCAACAAACTGTCTACCACACAAAACACACCCTTCTACCATTCCATTTACCATGCACTGCAGCATACTTCCCACCCCTTATCCTTTTCTGACCACACCTTCATCACCATACAAGCACTTCAAAACTATCATCATCAAAATGCAACAGCCCCTCTTCAACAACCGTCCATACATCCCATCAACCATCCCACATCCACTCTACAAGGCTATCAATCATCACACCACTTCAATTCCAAAACTTTCTTGTCTGTGAAAACTCCAACCTCGCTGCTTATTCACATCATCCCTCTACCAAATTGTGCAGTGCACAACACAACTTCTCCCACCACATATCAACCATCAACCCTCTATAAACTGCTACAACCTGTCACCTTTCAAACCCTGTTACCACTGCCTTCAACTTCCCACTGCCATAGCCTTCACTTCTAACTCCAAATACAAACTGCTCACCAAAACCCAAATTCGAAAGCATGTCACAAATCACCAATAAACGCCTACTAGAAAAAAAGAAGGCTGCAGTTGCGTCCCATGAGAGCAACAATCACACGAAACCACCCCAAAATCACAACTTTCAGTGCCGTGCACAACTTCCTGTTACCTCACTTACAAGACACCCACTTATGCCATCAATTGCATCGAAATACCACCGCAACAAATCGCCTTCATCCTCCAGGAACTACTGTAGACCATACCCACTTTCGAAACTACATTGATTTCAACACCCTCAAACTCGATTTCAACAACCCCAAACTTCGAACTACGACAGCCACACAAACCCCATTTCGAACTCGCTCTCCTCTGTTCAAACCCGGTTCAAACCCGCGACCGCGGCTTCAATGACGAATCCATCGCCTATCCAGACCGTCGAACATATCCAATCGCCGACCATCAACAATCGACTCGTCTAAAAACGCGGGCAACTTGAATCAAACGCCGTGTGAACTCCAAAAATTTGATTTGGATTGCGATTGATTTTTATTTTCTGTTGTTTTCTTAGAAAATTGGGTTGAGAAATTGAACTTGAACTTGGGCTATTGGTACCCCAATTGGACGGAGTATAAATTTTGTTAAGTGTTTGAGTGAAACCCTAACTTTTACCGCTTTGTTTTTGCTTCCCGCGTTAAAAATTATTTCAGCCCGCTTTTTTTCCAGCCCGCACACTTTTTTTATAATATTTTTATAAGTCTATAGATACTGCAACGTAGTATTGATATCTATGCTAACATTCTGAAGCTAATGTTGTAATAGACAAAAATCAACATATCTATCATTACATTGTAGCTAGCAAAATCTTGTATTTTCGTTACAATAGGCCATCTATGGCGTAGTGCTAGAACGTCAAGAGAGAGAGAGGGATAGGGATTATAGATCTCAATCTCATTCTCCTCCTCCTCGAGCCCCCATACAACCTTCAGGCCATGGGAAACAACCAGCAGAGCCTCCTCGCCAAAAACCATCTTCTTAGACTTCTAGGTCTGAACCACACATCGCAGACATAAGGCTGAAACTCCCACTGTAGCTGAGAAAGCTATCACTGAGCCCATTGAGGAAGGGGCGATTAGAACTGCTCAGTTGAAGAAAGATTTTCCAAATATATGCTTGGACGGCTTCGTCTTCCCCCTCACTTAAAGCGAATTCCATCGGAGGCAGAGAACACAATGCATGATTATATTCATGATATCTATACCCAGTACAAGGAGTGGGGGAATGCGGTAGAAAAAGCATCGATGGTGGCCTTTGAGCGGGAGAATACCATTAAGAATTTGGAAGCCCAGCTCGCTTAAAAGGACTGGATTATTCAAGTGCTTAATGACGAGGCCAAATCCTCTCGGAAATCAAAAATAGAGGCCACCCAAAGGGTCAACGAGGAAAACTTGGCAATAGAGAGGATGCAGCAAACACATTTTGCCTTAGTGGAGGAGATGGGCCATCGAAACACCACTGTCACAGCCGAACGAAACGCTGCTCTGAAAAAACTTAACGAGCCAAAGCCAAATTTTCTAAAATCATTAAGGAGAGGGATGATGCAAATAGTGCAACCTAGGGAGCATGTTAACAGGCCGTAATGCTTCGGGGTGAATGGGATGCGGCAATGGCTAAGGTCCGGGAGGTGGAGACTAGGTCGAGGAGAAAGTCCAAATGGCAGAGTCTAGGCTAGAGGCTAACATTGAAGATTTCCTCATTACTTATAATGCTAACGTCTTGAAGCATAGGAACCTAGCCTAGCTTAATAATTATCCGACACATCTATACAATGCCTGGGGCCGATGAGTGGGAGATGAAAAGGCTTCCCATTAGGGTGAATCTGTTGATGAATTCGAGCTTGAGAACCAAGCCTTGAATGAAGATGAACGGGAAGTTCTCCATGATGCCATCATTTCATATGAAAAGGAGAAGCTTGGTGCTCAGCACTCGGAGGTCGGAGAAGGTTCTGGTGTCAAGCACCGCGACACAAGTCTTGAAGCTATTGTGTCGGTTCAGCCTGAGCCGACTTCTGCGGTTGATTCTCAATCCGTTCCTGCTTATAGTTTGGGTCATTCGTAGTTATCTCAAGCCAGCGAGCAAATTTCTAAGGCCGTTCAGCCACCAACGAGTCAAACTAAGGAAGGTACTCTAAACATTTCGTATGCTTGCTCACGATCGGGAGCTTCACTTGAAATATTTAATAACAATTTTTCTTTGTCTCTTTCCAGCGATCGAAGCCACATCAGTCGTGCCTCCTACAACTCAAGACTTACATCATGCGCATGAGGCGATTATTATGGAAGCGACCACAACATCGACCACTACACCTGCAGATGATGTACAAGGGAATACACTTTCATTCGATGAACAAATGATTGAGGAACTTCTCAGTCATCATAGTGACCCTTTTTCTGATTTGCCGTTTGTCATGAGTGGAAGCGCACCTGCAACCAGCTCCTCAGGCCCAACCACAAGCATTTTCGGCGAATCACAAACACTTCATGAGGAAGAAATTATAGCTGAGATCAATGCTGAAACAGAAGCAGCTTTCCGGGCCAACAGCTTCGGAGGTGGAATGGTGGGCCCTGGTCCAGTCCCGTTGCAAATGATATCTTCTGGTGGCACTGTTGTCGACACTAGCGTGCTTATTCTGCCTCCTATAGTTGACCTGGCCCCTCTGACTCCGCCTGTTGTAAATATTCTCATACACTTGAGTTCGGAGGAGGAAATTGATATAATGTCCCCAAAGGAGTGTTGAATATGCGAGTATATGATTTTTATTTGATGATAATAAACATATATGTATCCATTTAAATGTATTTGTTAATGTACTATTTTATTTTTCACATAATTAAATAAATAGTTGCTGAATAAAATAAATAACTCAGCATTTAAATTCAAACGGATATTTTGTTCAAACAAATATTTATTACAATTTTGAATAGTACAAATTCAAGCTCTCACTATACATATACACCTTTGATTATAATACAAATTCAATTACATCACAATCTATCATTTATAAATACACCTCACTACATATCTCTCATTCACTCATAATTTATCTTCAACTTTATTCCAGATTGAATATAATATCTGAGCAATCTGCAAAAATAAATACTGACCCAGTAAAATTGAAAAGAAAATATTTTTGCAGTGTAAAATAAAGTGTGATTTTGAAAATACTATTTGCCTCAGTTATTTGTCATCATTTAAATTTGAATTCATCATACATGAACAGCTTGTGACATGCACAGTGTATCACTGTACATGCCACAAGGCCGTGCACACCAATATATACACTTGATAAAATTACAGGGATAGGTGAGCGCATGTCAAACCCAAAACGCTGGATTCAACTTAGGTGCAATACAAAATTGTCAAGTACAAATAAAAACGCTCGATCTAAGCAACACAGCCTCAACAATGCAATGGACATGTTCAAAACAACACCAAAACTGGAAACAAATGCCCCAAACAAAATGAACAAATTGTCAATATTGCATCTATGCAATTTCAAATAAGAATCCTAGACCAGAAAATACAACTAGTGCAGCAAGTGGTCAAACTAGGCTACACAACCACTTGAATACGCAACAGCGATGCAACATACATATGCTCAATGATATATGATATGGATTGATACAAGTAGTGACTCAGTGCAACTCATCACAAACATGTACCAGCTCAATATGCTATGCACAAGAACCAAGTCAGAGGTGACATCAATGTATGCATATAGTCAGGCAATGTCAAAGATTAGAACAATGCAAAACTTCCAAACGAACACATAATAAAGACAAGCTACTGAACTCCAAGCAAAGAGCAAGTGACAGTGATCAATATGCCGTGGAGTGATGGATATGCTCAATACACACACATATATGACATACCAGACCCAAATGTACATGAACAAGTAACATATATATGCTGCAAAGACCAGAGATGTGTGGATACAAGAAAACTGTAATTATAAGTGACTTCAACAAGTTGATATGCAAATAAAGTATGCAGTGACAAAACAAGTGTATACAACCACATGGTGACAGTAGGATACAAGTTCGAACACACCCAAGTGCAAATGAAACACAAGAAGCTCAGACAAGTTCAGATATAGTAACAGCATAACAAACTAACCTAGTCATTTTCATTGCAATGTTAAAGTCGTAGAGAAAAATTAAATGGCCAAAGTCGAGCACAAAGAATGAAGTCAACCATAAACACATGACAGTGAAACACACCAGCTAAATCAAAGCAAAATCAAGATATATGTTTCAAACAAGTCAAGTATGCTATAGGGATGCAAATGCACAAGTACATGCCGAGACAAAATCAAGAAAGAATTTTCAAAAATGACCGAAGCCAAATGTAACAGAAGTTTCAAATCAACAGTTTCAAAATCAAGTCAGAGCCGTGACAAAAAAGTCATCACCGAAGTCACCAGTAAATCAACACCGTGATGACCAAGGCAAAAAGAACGAACCAAGTCAGAAATCAAAAAAGCCGTGGTGGCCAAGATAACAATTCAAAGCCGTGTCAACCAAGTAACACAAATATATACGAAATTGAAGAAGTCAGAAGAATCACCATCATTCAATATTAATCAAGTGGCCGAGACAAATTCAAGCAAAAGCAATTGACGAATTGAAATGATAATATACGAATGAAAATACAGGGGTTCGAACCCTATATAAAAACTAACATCATCGGCCGTAAGTGCATCGAGTTCAAGTAAGCAAAAACTGTAAAGCAAAATAACAAATTACATACCAAAGCAAGATCGAACTCGATCAAAATTGAAGGACCCGTGTGCAAAGAGAAGAGAGCGTCGATCGACGAAGCAGGGACGAAAATAATCATTCAATCAAACTAATTAAAGTCGGCTTCTTGGATTTCATACAAAGCCCTATTTTTTTTTAAAGAGGAAACGAACAGAACAGCCATTTTCAAGGAGGAGTCAGGCAGGAGGAATACAAAAGCACAGGAATAATTTTTATCACTATATTAAGGGCCGACTTGTATTTTGGCTTTACAAATTTTAAATTAGTATTTTGTTTTATTTAAATTGTTTTTAAATTGTATTTTTCTTTCGAAAATTGTGTGTTTACTAGTCATGTGACTAGGGGACAAACTACGTGGCGTAGTTTGAGAATTTACAACTCAGTGGCTGAGTTGTGGTAGGGTTTTGAGCGTAGAGTTAAAGCTAGTCGATAGCGGGTGTCGCGATTTTACGTGTGTAAGTGTCTGACTGCTTGATTTCTAGTAGAAACCTTGGGGGCAGCATGTAGGCAGGGTTTTGCCGAAGCTGGGTAAATTCTGTGTCGTTCTATTTCTGCATTTATTATTCTGCTATTATCTGTGCTGCTATTCTAATATATTTGTGTTGAAATAATTTTATACAAACTTCCGCATTAAATTTTTATAATTAACAGCATCACCCTATCCACCCCCCCTCTAGGGTGAAATCGATCCTACAAGGAGATCGGCCGCTGAAAGGCAAAGGCTCAAAGAGGAAACTCAGTGGCAGCTCTAGTAGGTCTACGCCGAAGAATAAACCAAGAAAGTAGAAAGAGTAGATACGCTTCTTCGGCTCATTTTCGAGTAGATAGGTATTTCTTTAGCTTTTGTTGACCGTGTATAGATGCGGGTTCGGTCCCTGCTAGTAGGATTTTTGAAAATAACTCGTACATAAATTCCTTCCATAAATAGTTGAAATGAAATTCTATTTTTTCTTCAACTAAATTATCATTTATTTTCTTAAGTGTTCCAGTCAGTGATCGACGCTTAAGTTCTGCCCCCAATTTCAGGGATGAGTTGTAAAGATCGGTTAGTGATTGCATTTCGCCTCTAATACATCGAGCTTAACATCGTTGAATTGATGTTGAAACAAGTGAAGGTTGAGTGGTCGAATCACACTCGCTCACTTATTGATGATTACATCCGCACTCCGAGGATTTGCATTTGTGTGTTGGCGGTCAGTCATGCCTGTTTAAGTTTTGAGTATATGTCAATGCTCCCGGGACTTAAGTCATTGTGTGGGTGGTCAATCACACTCGCTTGATACTTAGCATTTATTCCACACTCTAGGGACTTAAATTGGTTGGCGGATGGTCAGTCACACCCGAGTTGTGTTTATACTCTGACCACACTCTGGGGACTCAGAGTTGGGTTACGGATGATCGATTCATATCCGATTTGTGTTTAAGATCTAATCCACTCTTTCGGGATTTAGAGTTAGTCGATGTTTATTCTCCAATTCGTGCTCTGGGGACTTCGAGTTAATTGCGGTCGATACATCAGTACGCACTCTAGGAATCCAGAGTTAGTCGACGTTTGTTCTCCAGTTCACACTCTGGCAACCTGAAGTTGGTTGATGTTGACACTCCGGTTCACACTCAGGGAATCTGGAGTTAGTGATTATGCTCCAATTTGCACTCTGGGACTTGGAGTTGATGTTTATACTCCAGTTCGCACTCTGGGAACTTAGAGTTGGCCAACAGATGGTAATTCACGTCTATTTAGGCGTTTAAATTTCGTTCGCACTCTGAGAATGATGGATTTATCAAGATCGTGGATGGTCGATTCACATCCACCCTGAGTTAACAAGCGAGATCGTTAGATGGATGGGTCCATCCTCCTCAAACTTGGTCAAGATACGGGCGAAGTCGTTAGGAGGACGGATCCACCCTCTTTGAAAATGCATTTATAAGTTTATATTCCAGCTCACACTCTAGGAGACTGGAGTTAGTTAGAGGTTTTTCGTGTATCAATCCTATTTAGTCTTTAGTGTGATGGCTTGCCCACGAGCTCGGGTTTCACTTAGCGAGAAACCGGTTGTATCACAGTTACTCCCTGTTTGAATAAACCCAACGATCGGGTGGAATTTAGCTCTCCGTGCACAGTGATAGTTGTATGACGCATTCAATAAATCACAGCTCTGGCTTGGAGATATTGCATTTTATTGCTGAAATAAGAGAATATGGCAAAGTCAGTTGCTTTATTACAAATTCAATTTTCGAAATGCAGAAACAAGTTGCAAATGAAAAGTAAACTGAATAATTAAAGCCAGTCATGTGTAGTAGCAATGAAGGCTTTCGCTGTTCCAAGGTATTGGTAGAGTAAGACCATCAACGGTCGATAATTTAAATGTGCCATCTCCAAGCTTTTGTTCAATCACATACGGCCCTTCCCACGTCGGTTTCATGTGCGAAGGAACCAAATAGATTCATTTGAGGATGAGATTGTCGAGTTCGAAGGTTTAGGGTCGGACCCTGGCATTGTATAATCGGGAGACTCGACTTTGGTATGCGGCTGCCCTCAAATCAGCCTTCTCATGCTTCTCATCCAATAAATCTAAGGATTCATCAAGTAATATGGCATTTGTCTTCGGATCATAATAAGTCACACAATGAGAAGGTATTTCCATGTCGATTGGAATAACGGTTTCTGAATCGTAGGAAAGAGAGAATGGAGTGTGTCCGGTCGCGGACTTGTGGGTTGTTCGGTAAGCCCATAGAGCCATAGGAAGTTCATCGACCCACTTTCCCATGATTTTTTTAGTCATTTATTCAGAATAGACTTTATAACTTTGTTCACAGCTTCAACCTGTCCATTCGCTTGAGGGTGTGCAATTGCAGAGAATGTCTTCTGGATGTGGAATCACTGACAGAAGTTCTTAAATTCAACATTGTCGAACTGGGTTCCGTAATCAGTGATGATGGTATGTGGGAGGCCAAATCGGCAGATAATGTTGCGGACTACAAAGTTGATCACCTTCTTCGTCGTGATTGTAGCAAGGGGTTCGGCCTTAGCCCACTTAGTAATGTAATCAATCGCGATGATGGCATACTTCGCAGCACCTTTGGCCAGAGGTAGAGAGCCAATAATATCAATGCTCCAGACTGCAAACGACCATGGACTGACCATCTAGGTTATTTCGATAAGAGGGGCTCTAAGAATCCGAGCATGTTTTTGACATCTGTCACATTTTCTAGCATAATCCGATGCATCACGATCTACGATTGGCCAATAGTATTCATATCGGAGCACTTTATTAGCTAAAGCTTGTCCCTCGATGTGATCGCCACATTCTCCTTCGTGTACATCATGCAATACTCATTTAATTTCATCGTGAGCGATACATCGGAGTAAAGGAACATAGTATTCTCTTCTATACATGACTCCATTCTGAATAGTGAACCTTGAGGCTTTTCGAAGAGCTTCTCTTTTTTCACTCCTGTGCTCTGGAAGTGTTCCACGCTCGAGATAATTTCTGAATGGAGTCATCCATGATTCCTTATCGGAAACGACCTCAAATACCCAACTTGTCTCCACTCGATCGATGCTTGGAGAAGACAATGTTTCTATAGGAATGAGTCCCATTTGTTGTGCTTCACCTATACTGGATAGTTTTGCTAATGAATCAGCTTTTTGATTGTGCTCTCGTGGGATGCAGTAGGTAGCATAATAATCGAACTGATTCAGTATCTTATGGACCCGAGCTAGGTAAGCAACCAACCTTCGATCTTTGGCCTGGCACTCCTCCCGGACTTGACACACGACCAGTTACGAATCACAATAAATCTCAACAGCAATGACTTTTGAGTCTCAGGCAAGTCTCAATCTAGTAATTAGGGCTTCATACTCAGTTTCATTGTTGGTTGCACGAAAATCAAACTTTAAAGCATAGCATATAGATTGACCTTCAAGAGTTTCAAGTACAACCTCAGCACCTGAGAAACAGTCATTTGATGCACCGTCAGTATACAGCTTCTAGATATATTTAGGAGATTCACTGATTTCAGGAAAGTCCTCTGGGATGGTAAATTCAGCTATGAAATCTGCTAGGGCTTGTCCTTGGATGGCTCGCCTTAGAGTGTAGGTAATATCAAACTGACTTAGCTCGTATTCCACTTGAGTAACCTACCAGATGTCTCAGGCCACGCAAGGACCAGTCGTTACGGCTGATCGATGTAAACAGTGATAGGATGGGTCTAGAAATACGGACGGAGCTTCCTTGAGGCAATAACAAGACAATAAGCCAACTTCTCTAGCTTTGGATAATTTCTCTCAGCTCTGGTTAAACATTTACTAATATAGTAGACCGGTTTTTTCACTCGGTCTTCCTCCCAAATTTGGGCAGCACTGATTGCGTTTTCTGATACTACTAAGTAAAGGTAAAATTTCTCATGATCGATACGCTTTGAAAAAATGGGCAGTATGGAGAGGTGATGAATTAGTGCTCGGAATGTGCCCTCACATTCCATGGTCCATTCAAAGTTCTGCTTCCCTTTTCGGATCAAATCGAAGAAGGGAATGCATTTGTCAATGGATTTTGAAATGAACCTGCTCAGCGCTGCTACTTTCCCATTGAGGCTCTGGACTTGCTTTATAGTTCTTGGAGTCTCAAGATTTCTGATCACCCATATCTTTTCAGGATTGGCTTTAATTCCTCGAGCGTTGACGAGAAACCAAAGGAATATTCCGGATGCGACCCCAAAGTGACATTTCAATGGATTGAGCTTCATTCTATATTCTCTGAGGATATTAAACATTGACTCTAAGTCTTTAATATGATCGGTGGAGAATCATGATTTCACTAGCATGTCGTCCACATATACCTCCATGGTTTTCTCAATCTGGTTGGTGAACATCCGATTAATCAATCGTTGGTATGTTGCACCAATGTTCTTGAGTCCAAAAGGCATAACTTTGTAGCAGTAGAGCCGCAGATCAGTCATGAAGCTATTATGCTCCTGGTCGGCCAAATGCATGGGTATTTGGTTGTAGCCTGAATACACGTCCATGAAGGATAGGATTTCATGTCAAACCGTTGAGTCTACAAGCTGATCGATTCGAGGAAGTGGAAAACAGTCTTTGGGGCAAGCTTTATTCAAGTCTGAATAGTCGACACACGTTTTCCATTTCCCATTTGGCTTTCGGACGAATACTGGGTAACTTTTGGTTTTTTTTGATTTTATAAATCCTCAACCATTTTTATTGTTAGGGGGTTTTGAAATACTAATTAAATGAGACAGGTTCTCTTTTCTTTGGTAAAATTTAGAAATGCTTATAGGTAGATCATTTACTTTCTTTTCTAAAGACTGTTTATCTTCATTTAACACTTTTATCTGATTTTCTAAATTATCGACAGTTTTCTTAGTTTTACGTTTGCATTTCATAGTATTGCAATTTCATTTTTTAAATCATCCACATTTTGATTTTCTTCAACAGATTTACGCATATTTTGATTTTCTTCAACAGATTTACGCATATTTTTTAATTTTAGAATTTCTTCTTCTAATATAATTTTCTCATCTTTTAACGTTTCATTTCCTAGTTCTAGTCTAGTCATTTTTCCTGAACATTCTTTATGAGTTTTTCTAAGATTTCTATATTTATTATCTTGTTCCGATGCTATTTCTATGGCATCGTCTCAAAAGACAAATCTAAAAGTATCTCATTTTTAATTTCCATGAAGCAAACATTGCCTTGTTCTTCATCATTATCACTGTTACTTCCACTGTCACATGAGGAATCATCCCCTGTTACCTAAAATGCATGCTTTTTTTTCGATAATTTCTCATATTTGTTGTTCTTGTTGAAGCTTTTCTTATCTTTATTTAATTCTGGACATTCGTTTTTCGTATGACCAAATCGATTGCACCCATAGCATTTAAATGATGAAGGATCATTAGAGTTGCTTGTTTTTTGCCTTTGCACCATCTTATTGAGTCTTATGAACTTGTTGTAGTTTTTAGCAAGGAAAACTACATATTCTTCATTCAAGTCTAAGTTGCCATCATTATTTACCTAAAAAGAAATACTTCATTTTTCTTGGGATAGTATTTTCTAGCTTGTAAATTTGCTTCATATGACATCAAATTTCCAATTAACTCTTCTACTTTGAGTGTAGAGTGGTCATTGGCTTCTTCTATAGCTAATACTTTTCTTTCCCATTCATCATTTAATGCATTTAGAATGCGTGTAACTAAATCATAATCAGCAAATGAGACTCCTAATGCCATGAGATCATGTTGTATAATTTGGAATCTAGAATACATTTCTACGATTCTTTCATTTGATTTCATTTTAAATAATTAAAATTAATTTGTCAACAAGCTTATCTTAGTTTATTTTACTTTGGTCATTCCTTCATGTGTGATTTAAAGCATGTGCCATATATTATAAGCTATTTTGCACATCATAATTCTAGAAAATTGTTCTTATCTAATGCACAATTTAAAACATTCATAGCTTTTGCATTATTTGAAGTAACAGTTTTCTGAGCATCTATCCATGTGCTAATTGTAGTAGTAGGAGCTACATACTGAGACTGAGTAGATAGAAAAATGTCAAGTCCGCTTGATTCCATAAAAACTTTCATACGTGTAGCCCAATATATATAATTAGAACCCGTAAAAGATGGTGGATGTGCAGTTGATTGTCTTTCCTGAAATGTGTTATAACTCATATTGGCCATAGTATTCAAAATTGTGTTATGATTTTGAATAGTATTTACTCTGATAATAATTAGAAGAACTAATGGATCATGTATGACTAATAAAGGCAAGCATATATACTAATTTATACTGTGAAATACTAAAGTAGTAATTAAATGTACACACGGAGATTTATACTAGTTCGGAGCACCTCTCCTACATCCAGTCTCTAAGCACCTCTTAGGCATTTCCTTAATAAATCCCTTGCTTAACCCGAGGGAATAGATTTACAACTTAATCGATCTGAGCAACTCTTAGATTTATTCTTTTGAAAAATACAATTCTTACTTGACAATCTTGTGTTCGACTAACACTGATTTTGACTTGATGGTACACTGGTTCCTACATTCTCCATGATGATTCGAAGTGAGTGCACAATGATTATTGGAACAATAGCAAATGAAATATTGGAGTTGAAAGTACAAAATTGTGTAGAATAGCACAACAGAATAAAAACAATAGAAATCGGAGTAGAAAGTTAGAAAAAAAGGTATGTGTTGTTATACTATTTATAAATACTAAAGAGAGGCAATCAAGAGTTGTCAATCTTCAAGAATCCTTTCTGAATTAAAAAAATGTTCAAAATGGTTGCAACTCTTGAAGATGAATTTTTAGAAAATATGGACGTTGCAGTATCTCAGTCTACTGAGAGATTACATAAGTTTAAGAAGTATGAACATTAAAATTTCATGACAAAAATTTGAATTATAAAAAAATTGATTTACACAGTTTCAGTCGACTGAACTTGGGCTCAGTCGACTGAAACCACTTTCAGTCGACTAAACTGTGTAAGTTCAGTTTGCATAATTATTTTGACATTTGTTAAATTCAAACCTCAATGATATCTTGACATCTGTGTTTGAGCATGTATTTATGTGTGTGTATGAACTATCAAGGAGATTTTACAATTCAATCTAAGACCATAAACATACTATTGTCTTGAAGCTCCATAGTTTTGACTTCTTCGACTTGTAAATGATTCTTCTTGCCTTTTTCCTCGTGTTTGTCTTCTTGAATGAAATACTGATATCATGGTATAATATATATATATAATATATATATATATGCAGTATATAGTTGTCATCGTTAAAACAGAGACTTAATGTTCGAACAGATGGACTTTGATTAAGGCCAAACAGGGTTTGGGACTGCATGAACTGACTGGGCTAAGATGTGCTTAGCCAGCTTAGATTGGGTTATGCTGTATCGAGCTAAGATGTTCGAATGTAGAACTTAGTATTAAGCGATGTCTGAATTTTGAAGGAGGAGAGGTTTACGGATATTTTCATTCAATATTTGAAAGATTCTATAGGAATAATGAAGATTAGTAATGGAACTAATTAATTTTGAAGTTTTAACTTTTCTATTGATGGAAAACAATATAATACGTAAGGACCACTAGCT
The DNA here is from genome assembly GCA_030765085.1 of Allium cepa. Taxonomy (NCBI): domain Eukaryota; kingdom Viridiplantae; phylum Streptophyta; class Magnoliopsida; order Asparagales; family Amaryllidaceae; genus Allium; species Allium cepa. The sequence continues at coordinate 1,030,333,886 of CM060932.1, read as the reverse complement.
CAACTGCTTAGTGGTATGGCGCTCTAGACTCAGGTTTAAGGTTATGAGTTCAAACCCATGAGAAATCAAAATGAATGCTATGTTTGAATAAAGTACCACTCTTACTATAAAAGATGACGAATTTTATCTTTGAGTAACTCATAGGTTCTACAAATTTTGGTTCATGATAAAATGAAATTAACTTCGGGCACTTCTTGCATTTTATAAATTATTATTTTACAATATACAATGCCTACTTTTGGATTTTTTGCCTCTACGCATATGTAGATGCTTATTTTATAAATACAACTGATAATCTATTTTCATTACTTTGCTTCATTTATTATGTTTCTTCATACCATTTGATCCAAATTTTATCTTTAATGACATGTAATGTAAAGTATTATTTTGTATCCACAAATATTTTGTTAATATTGATATTAATTAACAATGAATTATGCTTATTAGCAAATTATTTTAGTATTTGTATTTGAATGAATATTTTGAAGTAAAAGGGAAATTATTCGGCTATACAAAATATTTGTTTGCACAACGTATATATTACGTATAATTATCATGTCGTATTACGCTATTTGTATTAGGAAATATAATGTTTTCAATCTACTATAATATTTTCACTAATTTAATTACTATTACATAATGTCAAAAGGTGTGTAATGCAAAAAAAGGTGTAATAATGCAAAAACTGGAATGTGATTTCTTCGAACGTATTTTTAACATTATTTTACTTTAAACATAATTTCTCTGTTCTAGGTTTAGAATGCTATACTTAAACCAAATTGTGTATATATTTAAATTTATATGTTAAACATAGGGTAAAATTATGTTGATTTATATCACTTACATTTGAAAAGTAATAAACAGACATGTTAGTAATGTAATATCTACCAAGTTAGGAAAAATAGATAGCTGATGTTATCATTTGTTATATAAAGCCATTTTGCTATAAAATAAAGCTATATTTTATTTGTAAATTTATCAAAAGAAATCTATCCGTAGTGTTCAAGAAGAAGCTAATCAAAAGAATTACGATCGTAACATGTGTTTCCACTTTCAAATAACTTAAAATTCCAAAAAATGCACAATTGAAACTATATCATGAAACCTATGTACGTAACATGGATTCATACTAGTTATATCACTAAATATATTCAATAGCAAAATTTTAAATTATTAAGAATTTAAATCCCTTAGTAATAGTAATCCAAGTTTAATACGCACATTATCCATATGTATTTAATTCATTATGTTATTGTTTAATGTAACAATAAAAATAGTAATTATTTTTTAATGAATTTTTAATCTTTAACTAGCACTTAGTTTACGTTTAAGTAGTAACTATATTAGAGGAGACTGAGTATGTGTCTTTGACGCTTAAATTAATTAGTCAAAAGAAAATGGATTACATGAATATTTAACCTTTGAACATGGGGAAATGACTATCATAGATATATTATAAATTAAAGTTAATACAAGGCACACAAACTACTTATGGGATTATGATATCATAAAATCATCTAGTAACTAAATAGTGGTGATGTTAATGGCTTAAGCAATATGTTTGATGTCAATATTAGTTCACAAATGTCAGTATTATGCCAAATATTTGGAGGATCATGTTAGTTTGAAAGCATTTATAATACACATTAAAAATGCAAAATAATGATTCAAAAGTGCATATTCATTTAATTCATTTAATGTGGTTCGATTCCAAAATAGGCAGTATGAAGCTTAAATTTGATTCAGACACAATAAATCTTCAAATTTTTATATGCTAATTTAGATGTACTGAATAAATGAGAACTCCAAATTGAATTATAATTGCTTAAAATTGCAAATCGAGTGCAATTTTCATTCGACTTATCAAAGATACATTTCCTTTGATGTAAATAAGTGTATTAATGTGACAAATATAAGCATGATACACGAATAATTTTTTTTACTCAAATGAACATAAAAATGGAATTTACCTATAGTCCAGTGCCAAAAGCGTGGTCTTTTAGCCCGATCTTGTGACATATTATTTCATTCTTCATTACATTAAGACTTTCGTAGATTTCTTTTTTGATAGTTAAACCATTGATCCAAATATTTAGAATTAATTTTCTAGTATATTGTAAAATATGCAACTTTATATGTTAATTAATACATTTATTATATTAATTTTTGAGTACCTAGTCATCTTATATAACATATGTACAATTTTATTTAACCTTGATTATTTGATTATTAAGAGTTACAATTGTGGGATTCACAAGACTGATCCTTGATACTTATTCACATGTGACGCTTGGAGTATCAAAATATATGTTGACTTTGCAGGAAAAAGACTAGAATAAGATAAATTGATTATATATCATTTAGCTACAGTTTAAATTCATTTTTCAAAAGCTACATCTTTAAGAAATGATATGATATGTGCAAAATGTCTCTTTATCAAGACTATATCATTAAACATTTAAATCTTATTTGATCAGCATACTCGACACCGTAACAACGTTCGTAATCAATTACAAAAGTTTATTTTTAGCGTCAACTGCTTTAACATGATAACATTTATCGATAAACCATACTTCCTTGGTCGAGGTTGTTGTAACTTCTTATCAAAACTTCTTATTGATAAACCAAATTTTATTGTGAAACCAAAATTTGACCTTTAAAGTCACTTGCTTCAATATGGTAACATTTATGGATAAACCATACTTTCTCGATCGAGTCGTTGTGACTTCTTCTCAATCTCCAATTACAATAAAACTAGTCTTCTTGTATCCAGGGAGATAAATCATTACTTGACTTGTATCTCGTTTCATGTGTTTTAACACACAAATGCACACATCCAACAACGACCGTAATATGACTGAATCATGTAATTGTTAAGTGTGATCATAAGTCAGATACCACTCTCAAGTCAGAAATTTAGTTCGCATCGCTAAGTGTGATCTTTTATTTAACTAAGATATAATTAGCTATGGAAACATCAACAGTTACGAGTAATACAATTAGCTATGAAACATCGATAGTTAAGAGTAATAAATGGTTCACCATTTGTGAGTGTGCTATGTACACCGTTTGGATATATCAATAACATTTTCATGACATACTTTTAACTAAGAGCATATAGAAATATGTGTTTAGGTGTTTTGATCTAATACTTAAGACTATGCAGTCTTCATAATTGTAACCAACACAACATGTACTTTAATGTTTTAATCAACATGTGATAACCTAACTCCTAATGATAATGTAAGATGAAAATCGACAGAATAAAACCAAATGGTCTACAATTATTTTAACAAAGATTAGTTATAAATTTCAATTATATAGTTAAATAATTGCCCATATGGACATCCACTATATTGGTGAAAAAAAATTATGCACAACCATCTTTCTTTCGATTACAATCGAAAGAAGATCAATATTTAATGGTATTATAACGTATGTGATTGTTTAGAGAGTAATGAAAAGAGATGTCCTACCTATTCAATGGTAGTGAGATTTCCAAACATACATGATGTCAGTTGATCACTTGAAACTCTTATGGGGTTTATGAGTGAAAATTCTACATAGTAGTTTGCCGTTAGTGGAAATTAAGATCCACCTCTTATTTTCTAATTTGATGCGTGAAAAACCATTTTCAATTTTTTTTAATTAAACCTCTATTTTTATTTTCATTGTTTTTTTAAAGTTAAATTTGAACTAAATCACGTGTTTTTATGAGCAAAAATTTTTCTTTATTTTTTTAATTTGTTTTGAAAAAGAAAATATTTACATTTTTTTTTGAAATGTTTAGATTTTTTATTAAAACTAAAAACCCATGATTTTCAAAACTTGTTTTTGAGTAGGATGGTTGTGTATTTTGAAACTTAAAAAAGTTTTACAACCATTCCTTATCATTAATCTTGGTAGATCAATATTAAAATGGATAAGTTATGAGCTCGATATAGTAAGGTTTCATGTTAGATGTATAGGAGGATTTGGTATTCGAGGATATTTTTGAGAAGAAACACACGTAACACGAATGCATTAGCCAACTTGCACACAAAGATATCAACAAAACCTTTAAGGTCAAGTCGTTCACAATGAGGCTAATAAGTAATCTGCTACGAGAATTTGACATCACTAAAGCACTGAAGCAACTACCTGTAGTTCTAGGATTGGGACAAAGTTGATATTTAACATAACTAGCCAAGGTCGAATTCCTGTTTCATAATAAAATTGTGAGTGAAAAAATATGACAAACATGATCTGTTATTATAAGAAGCACATATTTTAACCCACTGTTAACCCTTTAATTTCAACACAAATTTGTAGATTTATTGAAAGAATACATACAAAGTTACATTTTAATTTAAAATTCAACCTAACTTCTTACCTTCTAATAGGCTAAAAGACATTATTGAAAGAATAATCGAATATCGCCGATATATCCTCCTCATGGTCACTATTCTAATCGTTCAACTTGGCACAACTAGATATAAGAATGAGTAAACATGTATAGTTGTAATATGTTAAATTGGTGAATATGGACCCTTATAATTCATATATTCAATAGATCAAGTACAGAGAAAATGTTCATTTTCAGAAATACAAAAGCATTTTATTTTACTTTTTAGTTTGCTCTCTTGTAATAATTCTAACTTGGCATTAGAGCTAATTCGCCTAACGATAAGAGATTACCACACTAACACTTGAGTGTGGCTACAATCTCAATCTCCTCAGCTATTTCTCATCATCGGAGATAAATCACCCTTTCAACCAAGATTCTGTGCAAATCTGTTCAAGATTGCAATCTCAATCTCCTCAACTAGTTCTCATCATTGGAGATAACTCACCCTTTCAACTAAGATTCTGTACATATATGTTTAAGACTCTATTTCTTGCTCCCTACAGTTTTGTGATGTGCTTGAAAAAGATCAAATAAGCCTCATCATATCATTTTTGGCTGCAGCAGAACAGGATCATCAAAGTAAACCCTCTTCACTTGATCAAAAATCAACTTAACGGCTGGAGAAATCGATAATACTTCACCAGTAGCCCCTCAAACTAATGATGTCGAAATTGAAAGTAATTTCCTACTTTAGAAGTATCAGATGTCAACTGCCATAAATGGATATGGCCCAGAAGAGTACACTCTTGGTACATCCCTTACACCTGCAAGATTCATCACCAAGAGCCAAGGTGAAACAATTAGCAACAAAGAATATGTGATACATTAGAGACAAGATAATCTCCTAATTGCTTGGTTACTATCATCAATCTGTGCAAATTTACCGCCTCATATTCTTAGGCATAACATTGCATATGAGATACGGACCATAGTGGAGCAAATATTCAACACTCAATCAGCAGCAAGAGTGATGAATTATAAGAGACAACTATAGTATTTGAGGAAAGAGGGCATGCCTATAAGAGAGTACTTAACAAAATAAAAACATTATGTGATTTACTAAGGTCTAGAAGTCATAAAGTGGCAGATTCAGACCATGTTCTGGCTATTCTAAATGGTTTAGATGAAGATTATGAGTCATCTGTAGCAATTCTATCAACAACACAGATACTTCCAAGCATACAACATGTCCATTCCACCATAATAGCATATGAGAGAAGGTTAGAGCAAAGAAAGGCAACAAACCCAGATTTCAATATCAACTATGTCTTAAACACAACAAACTTTAAGGGAAAGAATCAAGCAAGAAACTCAAATACTAGAAATGATCAAAATAAGCAAAGAAACAGTCAAACTTATAGAGGTAGAGGCAGAGAAAGATGGAACAATAATAGAATACAATGTCAAATCCATGAAAAATATGGCCACACATCAAGCAAGTGTTATATCAGACTTGATCTGAATTACAAACCAAACCAACAGGGCAGCAATTGCCAAAGAAACTTCTATCCCAATGCCAATCATGCTCCTACTAACCCAGATTCAAAGAATCAAGGAGACAGCCTGAGAGTTAGAGTGATGTGGAAGTTCTTGCCGGACCAAAGGACATCTTAAATGAAAACTGGTATTCAGACTCAGGTGCAACTAATCACATCATAAACAGTCTACAAAATCTGAACCTTGAAAATAAAAAAATGCAAAGGTACACAAACTATTTTTATGTGTAATGGCAATTCTATAAAAATCATACACACTATAATGCATGCATCAAAGGCAAAAAGGAGCTGCATCTCAATAATTTACTAAGAGTACCACAAATCAAGAAGAATTTAATGAGGGTTTCTCAAATAGCCAATGTTAACCAAGTTATTTTGAATTTTACCCAAAATTTTGTGTAGTAAGAGATTTGCTAAGAAGGAAATTTTTGCTACAGGGTAATGTTCACAATGGCTTATAAATTTTCAACCTAATGAGGAACAGTAGCGGAGAAGATGATAGAAACTGGGGCAATATTTCCAATATCAGTGACAATGTAACTGATAAAAGTGTTTTTGATCTTTGGCATTGTTAACTTGGCCATCCTAATGCAAATGTTGTAAGGCAAGTTTTAGGGAGCAACAATATTAGTTTTAAAACATTTCTCTACCATATATTTGTACATACTGTCAAATGGAAAAAAGCCATAAGTTGGCATTCCTAAATTCTACTACGAGTATAAGAAACCACTTAAGTTGGTAGCTGCTGACCTATGGGGTCCAGCACCAACCAACTTGGACTATGGTCACAAATACTATTTGTCATTTATAGATGCATATTTTAGATTCACTTGGATCTATTTTCTCAAGTCAAAAGTGGAAACATGCAAAGCAGTAGTGCAGTTCATCAATGTTGCAGAAAAACAAATAAATCAACAATTAAAGATCATGCAAATAGATGAGGGAATTGAATTCAAACCACTGAAAGAGTAGTTCATAAAGAAAGTCATTGTACATAGACTTACATATCCATGTACCCTAGAGCAGAATGGGCTGATTGAAAGGAAACATAGGCAAATTGTGGAAACTGGCATCACACTAATGGAACAAGCATCATTGCCCCCCAAATTTTGGCCAAATGCATTCTCCACTTTTGTATACTTAATAAATAGAATTCCAACCAATGTACTAAAATTCGAAACCCCTAGTGAAATTCTATTTAATATCAAAACTAACTATGCAGGTCTAAAGACTTTTGAATGCGCACGCTTTCCATTCTTTAGGCCTTATAATGCTCATAAGCTCAGTTTCAAATCTATACCATGCACCTTTCTAGGTTATTCATCTCAACAGAAAGGATACAAGTGCTTAGGTAGTAATGGTAAGATCATCATATCAAGGCATGCTGCCTTCAACGAACAATTATTTCCTTTTGCTGCAAAAGACATGAAAGTTGGTCAAAAAGTATATAATGATAAAACATCTATGCCTCCATACCTTTATTTAATGAGAAAGATAGAGAAATTCACACTGAAAACCTCAATGAATCTGATTCCCGACACACAGTGTGTCTAAGTAACCAGGTCAGGAGTCACAAGAGGCATCAACACATTCTCGAAGTCCCATTCGGGTCTATGATGGTCTATAGAGCATGAACTTCATGAAGATACCGATTATCATGATCCCCTCAATCTCATGAACAACACCTACACAAACTGTACATCATATGATAACCAGATCGAAAAGAGGAATTTTCAAACCCAAAGCATACACAGCTAGCATAACATTAGAAGAACTAGATGCATCGAGCAGTAGTAAAGAGTAAAGAATGGAAAGCGGCTATGGATGATGAATAAAATGCTCTTATAAAATATAAAACTTAGGAATTAGTAACTCCACCAAAGCATAAGAATGTGATTGGGTGCAAGTAGACTTATAAGTTAAAGAAAAATTCAGATGGAACTATCCTTAAGTACAAAGCAAGGTTAGTTACTAAAGGATACACTCAAGAATATGGATTTGACTTCAGTGAAACATTCTCTCCTATGGTTAAGCCTACAACTATCAGAATAGTGTTTATTGTATCACTCCATAATAACTGGAAAATCAAACAACAAGATGTCAACTGTAACGACCCAGAATTTGATCATTTTAAAATATACTATTTAAAGTGATTTTAAATGTAAAATAAGTAAGGTTATATGATTCAAATAATATTAGATAGGATTTGGAAAGGAAAGTATACACAAAAATAGTAACATTTGCCTATATCGACAAAAGCGACAAAATGTTGATTTTAGAAAAGTAAGTTTCAATGGATAAATAAACTATTTTAATTTATTTATGAGTGTTTATATTTTTAAATGACATAATGTAAATTTATTTTTAGATTTGGTTTACATAAATAAATAGTTTAACTAAAACGTCAAAATGTGACCGTAAAACATTTTGTCGAAAATCAATGTTTTGTCGATTAAAAGTTGTCGCAACGTCGTCGCCCCATTATTTTTTTATGTAAGAACATATATTCAAATAGTATAAGTATTAATTGATTCACTAATCAAATTTATTTTTTACTAAACATACTTAGAAAATCCTAGAATGTAATTAACAAAAAGTAAGCACAAAAAGATAAACATGTCATTTCAAAGCAAAAAGCAAACATCAAATCAAACCAACCATAATTATTATATTCTTTACTTAAGACTTAAGTGAAAATGACATAAAGTAATGATTTGAAATGTGATATTAAGTGTTGAAAAAATAAGGTTGCTTAAATGGTAAGTAAAGGGTATTTTGATCTTTCTACAAAATATTGTTTTAATCCAAAAGTTTTTCTATAAATAAGCATCCATCTTCTCACTTTTTTGCACTTCTTCTTTCTTCTTTTTCAAGCTTTTCTTCCATTCTCTAATGGCTTCTTCTCTTCTCTTTCCTTACTAACTTTTTCAAAACCATATCAAACAAAGTCAAAACTTCACCAAACTTAGCATCTAAGAAGTGAATAAATGATGGAGGAAGGAGAGGATCAAGATGTGGCCAAACCTATGGAGGATAAGGAGCAAGTTCAAGGAGCTCCGAAGCGAGAAAAAGAGAAAGAAGTGCTGCCGGAATCAAAAGGAAAGTCTACCAAAAAGATTTGGTGAAAATAAGAGGATGTAGTTGTAACGACCCGGCTATTTTCAACCATTCGCATCAACACATGCTGGACTTGAATTGTTAAAAATATCAGATTGTTAATTTAAATTTGGCAAAACTCAGCATATGCAGTAAATAAATCAATCACATATCACAGACTTAGAGTAATATAATAATGCAGCAGAGTAGATAAATAGTAGTTCATGAAGCTACTACATAAACAACAGAGTTAGAAATAAAATACAACATAATATCTCAAATACAGTGAAGTTTTTAGTACGAACAGATGACTTCTCTGATTGGTACTTCTCTGAACCAATCAACTGGAAAAGCTGAAAGCTAAATCGATAGTTGGATCTCCAAACGAAGCTCCAAACTACAAAGATGACTCTCAAATGGTATATCACACTGTCTGACCCGAGCGTAAAGCAAAACACAAAACACTCGAGTCGGGATTAACATTCTTATATCAATAAATTCAACTCAAGTGAAATATTAACTGAAATACAAGTAATTTAATGGATGTTTGGGATAACCATCCTCTAAGGATCTATGAGACTATCTACAATGTAGAAATATACACTATAACACCGTGGTCATTTCAAATTAATTTATACTTCAAAACAAAAATATCATTTCATTTCAAATATATCTATTTCCAAATTTTATCACTTTCAAAGTAACGATTCAAATCTACTCAAATTCCAAATTCAAATTTAATCCAATCTCAATTTATCAATTTAAATTCAACTCAATTCCTAAATAACCATTTCAAATTTTATCTTTTCTCAAATCCGGGTTTGAATCACAAAATACCCATTTACATTTCAATATATTTTAAACTTTAAATATTCAACATTTCAACTAAATTTAACGATTTCATATAGATTTGGTTTATCTTCATTATTATTTAGTCTTGAAATATTCCCTCATTAGATTCAATATCATTTAAGTAACCTTAAATTACATCTTACAAGATATTTCCTTTAATTTATTTAAACGTGAAATATTCATTAAATCACTTAAATGAAAATCTAGTTATAAAATCACATCTTTAAATTTCACGTTCAATAACTTCAAATCGATTTAATTAAATAAAATTCTTAATTAAATACCATTTCAAATAAACCCAAATTTATCTTCCCAACCTACTTATTCAATTTATTACAGAAATCTATTTGAAATATAGATTTACAAAAATACTTAAGCATATTATATGTATTAAATCTTTTCTAATTTAAATTAAATATTACTACTAAATCTATATATAAATTTACCATTTATATATAATATCTTAAGAATCAATATTTATAAAACCATATACTTCTTTCCAAAACCATAGAAATTAATTTCAAAATATTTGTATATGGACCAACGGTGCCTGTATATATATTTCCTATCCTATGGTCAAGTGATACAGATATTTATTATTTCAATCCGTAATTTAAATAAATACGAGTAGATATCATTCCAACCCGCAATCCCAGATTCAATTCAGTGAAAATTGCTTGGGTCTATCATTCAACCCATAATGATTTTCTCATATTCTAAAGTTCGTTCGGGTATGTATCATTTCGACCCATAGTGAATTCTACACTAACAAGGAACCTGCAGAGTGATAACAGATATGATAATAATAATACAGGCATATATCATCAAAAACAATATAATATAAACAACAGGATATGGTGTCATATCCCATAGATGAACAGTTACAGATAATAGCATATATAACAATTTAAATTAATAACAGCAGCATATTTCAATTATCGTTCAAATTGAAATCAAAGTTAATAAATAAAAGAACATTAATCATGAGTGACTGCTCACCTTTCGAGGCTAGAGATGGACGAGAATAAGATGGGTTACGAACCCAAGCACGAATTTCAAAGTGAAACAAGATGGGTACGAATGCGACTGATAGAGCAGATAAATAGAAATGGATGAAATTAAATCAGAACTGGATCGATGATGATAAGTAGTTTAAGTGAACATACATGTGTATATATATAACTATTTACATATAAAATCATATTTAAATTCAAACACGTTTTAAATTAAATATATATGTATTTAATATCATTGTTTTAAATTAGAACACATTTGCTAAAATCAAAAATATATATACATAATAAATATTCTGAAAGAAATACTTATTTAGATACATGAAAATGATATATATTCAACAACAACAAACCTATCATTTAAGAATCTACACATACATTGCTGAGTCATACACACCAAATCAACATCACATATCACTTATGAAATACAAGCATATGTTTTTTTCATTATCATACATATACAGCAAATATATATAAGTGTTTGTAATGGCTAACAAATGCAGACATTTTGTATATGGTAACAAATTAAATGCGACTACTAACATACATACACAGCATGTACTTTATATACAAACCACTATATAAACTCATGTATACTTCGGTATAACAACTATGTGACTGACGTATCCCCTACAAATGTATAACTAAATAGACTGAAATTTTATAATAATAAATGATATACAACTTTATATCTTTATATATAGGTATAAAAGATTGCAGTTGTTAGTTGATAAATACAACCGCATAAAATATAAGCTTTCATTATATATAAATATTTTGATATTAACCCATATATATATGTATTTTGAATCAATATTTCTGCAAATCAAATATATATATATATATAATATTTAATGTTAAAGTCACCTTTTTGTGCAATTTTGATAACTTTTATCATGCCATTAATGTTCAAAACCACATCTGTTTATGGTGCAAACTATAAATATTTATTTAGTTTATTTTTGTTAAGTGACATGTTTCATATGTTAATAAATGATATAAACTATTAGATGTTCAAATTCATGCCTATTTGTGCCACTTTGGTGGATTTCTTTGTGTATTGTGTTTACTGTTAAAAATATATGTGTTACTAACTCAAATATGACAGTATGAACATATGACTTACAAATCAGTATACGTAAATATATATACTCGTGCGGATTAAAACCAACATTAGAACTTATATTATATATATATATATATGCAGGGGCGGAGCCCACATGTATATGGGGTAGGCACGTGCCTACCCCAGTATTTAAAAAAAATCAAAGCGATGCAGCAACAAAACGAACTGCAGTAAAGTAGAAGCACCAGCAAAATAGAAGAAAGTGGGAAAAGAATAAAAGAACAAACAAAAATAAAATAAAAGAAGGAACGAAGAAAAGAGATGCTTGCCTGCTCCTCCAAGCTTCATCAAGCACGGACCACGTTTCTTCTTCTCCATCAGCTAAGAACGTCAACTTCAGCCGAGATATATATTGTGAAAGCAAAACCCTAGATCAGAAATTCTGCAAAATGGGTAATCTTATTTTGGTTTTTTTTAATTTCTTTTGATGTGCATATTTTAGGGATTAAGCTAGATAGTTTAATTTGATTAATTTAGACACATTTCTTGCTGAAAGGATTTGATTTCATAATTTCTTGCTAAATTAGCAGTAAACATATAACAATACAAGTTGAGGTTGGTTGTTCATTTTACTTAAAGGGCTTAGCACTAAAAAATATATCAGTAAACTAACTTTAGGCAACTACTTGAATAAGACCAGTCAAAAACCTTAGTATTTATATACATGTTTTAGTGAAGCTCCCAGTCATTTCTTAACAATAAGTCAAGTCATATTTTTGGAAATTCAAAAGTAAACGGTGATTCGAATATATGATCTAATTATTGTTAATCCCCTTTTCAGATTTGCATAAATATTATAAACGAGCTCATGATACTATTTCGGACAATGCGGGATCTTCTTGCAACATTGTAGATAATGATATTCAAAATGAAGCTATTCCAAAAACAGTGATTCGAAATCGCGTTCATGTTGATTTGTTAAATCTTCCTTTTGATCCAAGCTTACGAAACCGAATTTCGGACTTTGACCCAAATGATCAAGATATAGTTCGAAGAGCTTATTTACAGAAAGGTCCATGTCAACTTTCTTTATTAGTATTTCCACAAACTATCATTGGAGAAAAAGCCCGTCGCTTTAATCCAAATTGGTTTAGTCAATTTGGGAGTTGGTTAGAATATAGTGTAAAAAAAGATTCAGTTTTTTGTTTGAAGTGTTATCTATTTCGTCCAGAATCAGTGAACAGAAATATGAGTGAGTTTTTTATAACGGGTGGGTACAAAAATTAGAAAAATTGTAGAAGATTCCAAGAACACGCTCAATTAGAAGCACATAACACCGCTTGTATGAAAGCTGAAAATTTAATGATTCAAGCCAGACACATTGAACCACTAATTGTAAGGCAAACAGAACAATGCCGAATTGACTGTCGAGTTCGACTAAATGCTACCATAAATTGTATTCGATATCTTTGCGTCAAGGACTAGCTTTTCATGGTCACGATGAATCTACAAACTCCATGAATAAGGGAAATATTTTAGAACTTCTACAATGGCTTGCAAATCAAAACTCATCTATTAATGCCGTTGTTTTGGAAAATGCTCCAAAAAATTCCAAAATGACTTCACCCGATATACAAAAGGATGTTGTAAACTCAGTTACTATCGAAGTTGTCAATGCTATCTTGAAGCAACTTGATGGTGGCCTATTTGCAATTTTAATTGATGAAGCACGTGATAACTCAATTAAAGAGCAAATGTCTATAGTTATACGATTTGTCGATAAAAATGGTTGTGTCATTGAACGATTTATGGGCATGATACATGTTCCCAATACAACTGCAATTTCACTTAAAACATCACTTGAAGCCTTTTTTTCCAAACACAAATTAAGCTTTACAAAGTTGCGTGGTCAAGGCTACGATGGGGCAAGTAATATGCAAGGAATGTTCAATGGCCTCAAAACACTTATATTGAGAGAGAACAATTCTGCATTTTATGTGCATTGTTTTGCACACCAACTTCAATTAGCACTTGTTCTTGTCGCGAAAGATATAAACCACATTGCTGAATTCTTTTACTTAGTTAACAATTTGGCGAATCTTGCTGGAGCGTCATGTAAGCGTCAAGATATCCTACGAGAAAAAGAAGCGGAAAGGGTATTCAATCAATTACAGAGTGGAGAATTATGTAGTGGTCGAGGATTGAATCAAGAGAGAAGTTTGAAACGACCAGGAGACACACGTTGGGGTTCACATTATGGAACCTTGATTAATTTAATTGTTATGTTTTCTTCTGTAATAGATGTTCTTACAGATTTGGTGGAAGATGTCTCTGGAGATAAAAAAGGAGAATCTTTAAATTTGATAAAAGTGATGCAAAATTTTGATTTCGTATTCACATTATATTTGATGAAAAATGTACTTGGAATCACCAATGATCTTTCAAAAGCACTTCAACGAAAAATTCAAGATATCGTCAATGCTATAACTTTGGTGAAATTATCTAAGGAACGACTACAAAAAATGAGAAATGATGGATGGGATAACCTATTTGTTGAAGTAAGTTCTTTTTGCACGAAGCAAAATATTCTTATCCCAAATATGGAGGATAATTATCATCTTTTAGGTAGATCAAGACGAGGGCCAAAGTTAACAAACTTGCATCATTATCAAATTGATATGTTCTACGTTTGTTTGGATAAACAACTTGTCGAGCTTAATAATCGTTTTGATGAGGTTAACACAGAATTGCTTCTATGCATGGCTTCTTTGAATCCTAATGATTTATTTGCTTCTTTTGATGTCATAAAACTAGTTCGTCTATCTGAACTTTATCCAAATGATTTTTTCGAAGCGGGACGTATGGATCTTTGCAATCAATTAGAGATTCATGCAATGGATATGACATCTAATACTGAATTCAAAGAAGTGAAAAGCATTAGTGATTTAGCTAAGAAGATGGTCTTGACGGGAAAGCATATTGTCTATAATTTAGTTTATAAACTCATCATGTTATCCTTAATTCTACCAGTTTCAACCGCTACAGTTGAAAGGACTTTTTAAGCTATGAATATAGTGAAAACGGATCTTCGAAATCGAATGGGGGATGAATGGCTAAATATAGTTGTATCACTTATATTGAAAGAGATGTCTTTGATATCATTGACAATGATGCAATTATCGATCGTTTTCAAAATATGAGAACTCGTAGGGAACAAATTTAAGATATGTATGCTATGATTAATTTTCTTTTGGAAGATCAATTATTGATCGTTTTTGTAATGAATCTGAAGTCTATTATGTTAAAGTTACTATTTGTCTTATTTCAATCATATAAGTTTCTTGTGCAAATTTTGTTAAATATCAGTGACATAAAAAAAAGCCTGAATAGTCGTTCTCCCTGAATCACATATCACTGTGCCCACTCCAATATTATGTCCTGGCTACGCCACTGTATATATGTGCAAACCAAACCATATCACTTATATAAAAACATATATATCACTTACATATACTCTGCAATCTGATATTTTGATAAACTCTTATAAACAGTGTTTATATAGACACACATACAAGATTTAAATCCAATATTATAAAGATCCCTATAACTTATATACTTTTATATAACAGGACTTGTTTTCAAACAAATGAAATTTTTTACAAACAAGCAAAACAGACTTATAATATAAACTGTATGCAAATAAATCAATGCACTTGCCTTAAGCGAGAGAAAGGCTAGACAAACAGAGCCGCATGGAATCAGGGGAATCGGGTACACGTGGGTGATTGGGTTGGTGCACTCGGCTTAGCAGGGAGGCATGAGGAAGATGGTGGGTTTGACTGCGCTCAACAAGGAGGGGGCAGAGATGGTCGGTCGGTGAGGAGTTGAGGCAAGCTGTAGTGAAGAGGCGGAGAGATTAGTAGGAGATCGGTGATGGTAGTTGATGGGTCAGGTGCTCGTGTCGAGTACGTGAGGTAAGGAGGGAGAAAGGGAAAATATGCGTTCTGATTTGAGGAGGAGGAAAGAAAATAGACTATAGATAAAGGAAGAAAAAACGTACCACTTTCATAGTGAATAATAACAGAGAGTAAGACAAATGTATATAAAGGGAAATGGATGGCAATGGTCACCAGCAATATTTCAGGTGAAAGATTAAAATCAATTTATTTTGTTTTGGCAGAACGTTTTTCAGATTTGAAACGTAAAGGAAAATATAAAGTCAAAATTACGGTACCGTTACATCGAACAGACTATTGTTTCCGTCATGCACCGGATTTCAAAACACTGAAATAAATATACCGTAGAGATCAGCACGACGAGACGATCAAAACGGTGTATGGATACCAGTGGTACGATCATCCGATCAAAAGTCGATAACTATACTGAAATATGCTGTTATTTAGTCAGAAATAAGATAAACGGAGCAATATAAGTCCAAATTTGGAAAAAAGAAAGATGACATCTCACTCAGAAGAGGATTTAGAAATTTTCTATAGAAAAATATTCAGGTTTGGAAAATATTTTGTTATCATCAGATATTAACTGATTGAAACTGAAATAGAATTACATAATAAAATTTACTTGCATATTTTCTAATGAAAATTTACCATTTGCTATATTAAAATAGACGTATCCCAAATAATAAATTTTTATTTCAAAATATTACCATTTAAAATTTCTCAAAAATTCAATTAAATACGTTATAAAATTATTAACATTTATGGGTCGTTACAGTAGTGAAACATTGTTGCATATGAATATTGATAGGAAGAATTTGTTAAGTTAAAGGTGAGTACTCAATTTAAAGTTAAATCATCCTTATAACTATTTTAATATGTCCATTAAAACCCTTGAATAATCGTTTGAATGTTTGATAACATGGATGCAAAATTTGTTGATTATATTATTACTTATGTAGTTGATAATTTGTTTGATAAATGATAAAATAAATGATTAGCAATTAACCATAGTTAATTAAACGAGAATTATATCCATATAAATGTGTGTATGGAAATTATTTAGCCTCTTAATGATTTCAAAATAACCTAAAAAGATTGAAAATGATATTATAATAATATAATGTTATAAAATGAAATGAAATATAAAAATATTGTTTAAAATGAGTTTAAAATGATTTAGAAATGTTTATAAACATTTAAAAGTGTTTCTAAGAAGTTTGAAAAGAAATTGAAAACAAGTCAAAAACAGGCGTGTCGCGTAACGGTAGTTCGCAATTTCGCACCATAAAAGTCAAACCAGTGTACAAAGTGGAATTTAGGTCGAAATTCTTCAAGATAAGAATTTTCCGATCCATTATATCCGTAGTTTTCCAACGAACAAAGAAAATCAAGATTTTATCAGGTAGATTTTGAAATATGTCCAAAACAATTTTCAAAAAACTTCGCGGTTTTGCGGTTCGAAGTGCAAAAAAGGATTTCTTTATAAATGATATCTTTAAATAATTAAATATATGAAATAAATTTGATAAATTTATTAAAATGTTTTAAAAGAGTTTTGGAATGGAAAATATGAATTTCAAATAATAAAAAGTTGTTTAAATCAAATAAGCTTATAAAGCACTTTCCGTTGCACTTTTCTGCTGCTGTTTCTATGACTTTTTAAAAGAGAGTTTAAACATAACGATATTTCCTAAAATAAATTACGAATATTTTTAGAAAGGAAAATTAAGAGTTTAAAAGATAATTTGGAATTTTATAATATTTCCAAAATAAAGCCAGTAATTGCGTATACTGAAACGACTAGTACATTTGTCCCGCCTGTGAGATCTGGAAAGATGAAACAATGTGTTTAACTAAGGTTAGCGATGGAGCAACTAGTACCCTAAACTTACCTGGTCTATGTTTTATCTTTTTAGGCGAGGGGTGGAATAGAACGAAAGGAAAGCCCGGATGTTCTAAAAGATCATATTTAAGTTTTTCCAAGATAAAAGAAAACAAACAAATTATTGAATGTTAATTAACCATTTAACATCTTTTTATTCGATGGTTAGCACGAAGGAACCGAGATCGGATTTGGTTGATTCCTATCTGAAAAACCGGGATCGGATTTAGGTGATTCCTACCCGAAAACCCCTTCAAATTAATTTTCAAAATAAAACATACTGAAGACAAAGATCATCAATGATGAAGATCTTCATGATGTAGGATTACTTGCCATTAGTTTCTGGAGGTGAAATTTACCATATTTAAGGTGGCAATAGTGCTCTGTTATGAAAAACTTTGATTGACAAGAATATGATTTGAATTTAACAAGAAAATCTTTGATTAAGATTTAACAAATAATTTGGGAATACTTTTCATAAGGTTAAAGTTATACCTTGAATATAAGAAATCTTTGACTAAGATTTAATGAATGATTTGGAAAAGTTTTTCTAAGTAAAAGAGAAAATGATTTGGAATTATTACAAGATTTAAGAAAGGTTTAAATAAACCAAATGATTTGATAAATGTGGCTTAATGATTCCATATACTCTTGAAAAGAAAATGGAATAAATTGAAAAGAATATATCTAAGAAAGATATTTGATTTAAATAAAAGATGAAGTAATTGATTGATGATTGATATCCACTTATGAACTTAACAGCTTTTATTCGATGATTGGTACGAAGGAACCAGAGTCGGATTTGGGCGATTCCTATCCGAAAACTACTTCGAACCAATTTATACGTTCGAAGGTGAAGACATGCTAAAGATGATGATTATTAAAGATCAAGGATCTTCATAGCAAGAGGACTGCTTGTTGACATGCTCTAGGTCTCTCCTGTTATAGAGTTATTTATTTATATCAGTGGTCTCCTCATTGTGGAGATTTTTTCAGATTGCAAGGACTACTCGCTACTAGTGGTAGTAGGAGAGTGCCTTCGGTTTCATTCAATCCCAAAACGAACTTGTATGGATGTTTGTTTGACATTGTATTCTAAATCACATTTGATTGTTTTCTATAAATGTATATCAATCGGTGGCGGAGAAGACAACTTTTCTTAGCTTAACACCCTTTCCCGAGACATACGAGCTCATGAAGTTTTACTTTTCTAGAAATCAGTCATGTGATGTGGAGTGACAGTGTGACATTCAAAGTGGAACCTGTTATGATCAAAGCATGGTTTTGTATGAAAAACGAGGCTTTGAAGAAATTGAGCATAGCCTCATTAGTCTCACATCTCGGAAGATGATATGGGATACTATATGGTCTAACAGATACAACTTCGAAATAAGAGAGTATGTATGGTGGTGTCCAATACGTTGGGCCCTTTGGGAAATGTGTCCCTCAAGGCATTTATTGTCTCATTTTGGATAAAATGGTTAGCTTGAGAAAAGCGGAGAACTACCGGTTATCAGTGCTAGTATAGCAAGTAAAGTTCCAAATGACTAGTTTGAGAAAAGCGATTAAGGCACCGTGGGAACTATGTTTGTTATGCGTGGATCGGAGAAAAAGGCTACTAGTTCCCTACCATGTTGGAAATCTAATCCCAATACGAGATTTACGGTTTTGGTTGTAGTCCCAAAATAGTTGTAATGCTTTGAAAACATTTAAGCTACCCCTTTGGTGTCTTATATTTTGTTCTGTATATTCCGTTGACCCGGTCTGGCTATATTACCTTAGACTTAGTCCGGGTATTGATACCTTATTTGAATAAGTTTATTTGAAGTGTTTTCAAAAGAATGTCATTAAAAATAATATCAAGTATATTTTGGTATAAAAGTGTATTGATTATCATGAGTTAAAAACATGTCCGTGTTTATATGTGGGCACGGTCTTATGAGATACCCTTCTTTTCAAAGGTTTTGATAACATAGTCATTTCAAATTTCGAGTATCTCACGCTTGTTTATCAAGCCTGATCCGGGTATTTTAAATACTCGGGTCAGATTTGAGTAGTTTCAGGTTAAGTTGAAGATGGTTGGAGTTTCCAAAGGAGAGCTGGAGATATTCATCTATGTACGGACATATTCTATTATCCGTTATGGCTTGTTTGTTTTGCTTTGTTGTTTGTCAACATTTGTAAGGGAAGGTGTTATAACTGTCCAGACTGAATCTAGGTTAGATTCTGATATTGTATTTTAAAATTTTCCGTTGTAAAGATATTATTGAAATAAAATATGTTATTCCATTCGTGTGAGATTTTTTTTCTTTATTTTCTTTCTACCCTTAATGATCCGTCATTTGGTGCAATTTGAGTTAGACATGTGTGGCTTATTGTCGATTCAAAAGGTACGGAAAAACGGGTCGTTACAAAACAATGCCTTTTTGAATGGTGAACTTCAAGATGAAGTATATATGGAACAACCACAAGGATATAAACAAAACATCAATGATAATAAAGTGTGTAGTTACACAAAGCTATATATTGGTTAAAGTATGCACCAAGAATATGGTAAGATAAACTAACTCTAGTCAAATTGGGATACAAAGCAACTAAGTCAGACGGTTCCTTACACACAAATATCAGCAAAAGTGTAATGGCCTACATACTTGTATATGTAGACGACCTATAATTATTGGAAGCAGTGAAGATGAGATTAACAGTGTAATATAGCATTTAAATGAAGAATTCTCAATTAAGGATTTAGGAAATTTTAATTACTTCTTAAGCTTAGAAGTTTGCAAAAAATCAAATACAAATTGACTATATGTCAAAGGAAGTACATCAATGATATTATAACTAAGGGTAAAATGGATAAAGCTAAAGCTCTCCTAACTCTAATGGTTAGTAATCTACATTTGTCGAAAAATAAAGGTGAACCTATAGAAATGAGAAATAGTACACCAGCATAGTGGTGCATTACAGTATGTTACTATTACTTGACCAGACATAGCATTTAGTGTAAACAAGATGTGCCAATTCATGCAGAGACCATTAGGCGAACACTGAAGAGCAGTAAAGCATGTCTTAAGGCACTTAAAAGGAACAATTGATCATGGCATAAATATAAAATCAAGTAAAACTCTTGAAATTAAAGGCTACTCTGATGCTGATGGGGCATCGAATATAGATGATCGCGGATCCACTTCTAGATATTATATATAAGTTGGAGAAAATTTAGTGTCTTGGTGCTCCAAAAAGCAGCTAACCATCTATAGATCTAGCATCGAAGCTGGATACAGAAGCATTGTAAGTACCATAACTGAAATTATCAAATCACTTCTCAGGAAAGATTGGAATTGAGCCCAGAAGAAAGCCAACAATTTGGTGCGATAATCTTAGCACTTTGTATTACTATCTGCTAATCCCATTCTACAGTCACAAACAAAACATATAGAGATAGATCTCTATTTTGTTCGTGAGAGAGTAATTGAGGGAAAACTAAGTATCAATCATCTTCCTACTTCTAAAAACTTTCCAACATACTCACAAAACCTCTTTCATCAAAAAATTCATGAGATTAAAGTCAGAATTGAAGATTGAGCAAGGCGGCGGAAGAAACAAGGAAGAATAAGTAACCCTAGATCTAATTGAGGAGGGGTATTGAAAGAATAATGTAAATACCACTGATATATCCTCCTTAGGGTCACTATTGTAATTGTTTAACTTTGCACAAATGGATATAAGAATAAGTAAACACCTATAGGTGTAATATGTTGAACTGGTCAATATCGGCCATTATACTTCACCCTATATATTCAGTAGATCATGTACAGAGAAACTATTCAATTTCGGAAATACAAAAGCATTTTATTTTACTTTTCAGTTTGCTCTCTTGTACTAATTCTAATTGACAACCCATTGCAGCAGAACAAAAATTCATGTCTGATTAGTAAATAAATGGCAACAACAAATTCTCACATTTTTTTACTGGTCATATATCACAGCAGCAACCAAACTTTCCTTGCTAAGATTTTATTGTGAAACCAAATGATGCTATTTCGATGAAATACTTCAATGAATGGAGAAAGCAGGTAGGTCTAGCAGTTATCACCTACATCAAATAACATCATGAGTGCCTTAATAAGCATCTATACTGAAAATAATCTTGCATGTTCCTATTATAAAGGAGGCTTCTTTGTTACAAATTTAAAGTTATACAGCAAGAAGCTAAAAAAGACAGCATTTTGGAATTGCTGATTTAGCATACAACTATCCAACTTTGTTTACCAGCATTTTAGAATTGACTTAAAATATATAGATAATGCATAAATTATATAAAGCTCGAATTCAAAAGAATTAAGGACAAAAATTAAAACGAAAGAATAAATATAGTGTGTTATATCTCAAATTATCTTGCTGTTCCTTGATAGTTTGCTCAAGCTTTACTTCCTGATCTTCAAGTAGCATCAATTCATTCATCAACTTGTTTAGCTTATTCGTGTTGCTTTCTTGTACGCTTTGAGCAGCTTTGTCCGTGTAGCCATCGACACCCATCCATCATACTGGACAAGTCTATTACTTGTCTACATCGAATACATATTTATAGGTTATGCAGTCTAATATAGCATTTCTTTGATCTGGAACGGAATATAGAGCATATGTATGTACGCAAATAATGAAAATTCCAGTGATTTTTATCTTTCGTGCTTCTTTTCTGTATTGTTTCTTTTATTTTTCATTATATACACTAACGGAAAAATCAATATTAGAAGTTCACAATGCACATCCATATGCTCTTATTAATATTTTTAACAATGCAAAAAAATGACAATTTCAGTATGTACAACTGTTGTACAACAAAATGGGAATTAATTTTTCAATCGGTTATAATATGTAAACCACATTAAAAAAAGTATCAAATTTAAAATCTCGATAAATTTATTTTACATTGCATTACCAAAAACTAAAATTATCACAATTATTTACAAAGCTCACATTTCTTTTCTCCTAATATTTCGTAAGCCCATATATTCAAACTAATTGTGCAATTTTAACTTAAAACTAATTAGATTAATTCAATTAAATAATATCCATTAATTCGTCTACTAAATTATTAAAAGAAATGAAAATTTCAGTACATACATCATATATGTACATCATACTTAGATTAACAAAAATGGAAAATCCTTTTATATTAAAGTAAAGATTTATAAGCAACAAAAGATAAAGTACATACGTAAACTATAATATCAAATTCAATTTATAATCCGTTATCTGAATAATTTCAGCATATACTGCATTGTCATATTATCATTATTTTTTATGTATTGCCTTCATTTTAAAATTTCTAAAACTATTTACAAAACCACCATCAGCTCGCTTTGATATTTTACACTTAACTCCATTATAAAAATCAATTACAAAATCTTAAGTTATTTAAACAAATTTGGTAATCTATTATTTGTTGATTTATTTGATAAATTATAAAATATGAAAACGTCAACATAATTCCCCATTCATATTAATAAAAATGGCACTAAAAAATTCATTCAAATATATATATACACCCTCCATTTAACATAAATTATATCCATAAATAATGATTACGAATTTAATTTATAATTATATCAATATATTTGTCATATGCATTGCACTATAAAATCTTTTTCTAATGTCAAGTACATGCATTTCATAATTTCCGAAGTCATTTACAAAACTCTCTTCAATATCCTATTACATTATATTTTTAAACCAATATATTCTAATTAATTATGTAATCATTAATTTAAATTATTCGAATAAATTCAGTTAACAAATATTTGTTAATCATCTACTAAATCCTAAAATATGAAAGTTTCAATATGTATACCACAATCATATCAGCAAGAGTGGTAAAGCTGTTTTTTCATGCAAATATAAAGATATAAAAATCACAACAAATAATTTACATAAATAATATTAACGAATTTAATTTATTATATATTAATCTCAATTGATCGTCATACATTACATTGTAAATTCTGTTTTTTTTGCTTCAATTACCTACATTTTAACATTTCCATAATTATTTGCGCCTCCTCCCCCTTACTTCTTTCCTGGTATTTTAAATTTGATTTCATGTATTTAAACTACTGATAAATTCTCAAATTTAAACTACTTAAATAATATCAATAAATGTTTAGTCTATGCTTCTAATAAATCCTTAAAATATATGTCAATTTTAATACATATATTCACATTGACAAAAAAAGTAAAATTATTATTTCCATTTAGCTATAAAGATATATAGATTACGTAAATTATGTATATAAACAATAATGAAAAATTTAACACGTAAAACAAATATAGTCGTTTATCTCAAAATATTTTCGTAATCTGCATTACACAGTTCCCTTTTTAACTTCATGTAACTCTGCATTAAAATTTCTATAATTTTTTTGCAATATCTTTCTCCATTCTTTATTACCATTTACCCTTAAAGTCCAGATATTTAAACAAGTTACATAATTTTAAATTTAACATATTTCAGAAAAATCATTTGATTGATATATTTTGATTCATTTAATACATCATTAAAACATGTCAGTTTCAACATACCATATCATGTTGACAAAAATGATAAATTGTCTTTTCTTTTTGGAAACCCAGCAAGGTTGATTAGGCCTCTATTAGATTTATTGCAAAGAAAAGAAAAAAATGCGACATAAAACATGCTCTATGCCACGGAACAAAGGGAAGAAAAACAAAAACAACCACGCTAAACACAGAGAACACAAAGAGCAGACAGAAGAAACACAAAAAGAAACAAGCAAGGAAAAAGAAAGATGGGTCAAACCACACTGCAAACATGCACAGAAGCATGCATACCGCTGCTCACGATCACAATTGTAACCCAGAAAAAGAACACAAGCAATCAACTCCAAATATCAAGTTGATGTGGTGAGAAACCATGCCTGCTATGTGGTATCCCAAGAACTATTTCTTTCATCAACTTCACCTAGATCATATGAGCAGGAGTAGCCTCATTTCGAAAACATCGAGAATTTCGTTTATGCCAGATAGTTTTCATATAAATCTTTAAGATGAAACAATATCCCATCTTTCACTCTCCACCTCATCGCCTTTCTTATAACATTCCAATCATGCAATGAGGCACCCATAAAGTCAGATTATCCAACCTTCATCATCAAGGCATAGAAGAAATTGAAAAAGAATCCACATTCAAAAAATAGATGCTCTACACTTTCAGGATTCAAGTTGCAAAACACACACAGAGGATCAACTTCCATTCCAATGGCCACAAGCTTGTCCCTAGTCAGTAAAGCTTTATGTAAGATCCTCCAAAACAACAGATTGTCTTTAGATGATGAATGCGAAATCCATCCCACTTTACCCCAACGATAGAGTGGAAATGAGTCAGCATGAATTAGATGATCGTATACCAAACCAATCCTATGGGCCTTACCCTTCCAGCACAGTTCCTCCACCTATCCAACTTGTATTGCCAGATCAGCTAGGCTATCCCAAAGAGTGTTGACAACATGGTTACTGGAGAATGGAGGCAGCAACCTCCTATAGGAAATGAAGTCAACAGCTCTAGCATTTTTACTTATCTTGGATTGAGTTTTTCATGATGAGACAATAGCCTATCCAAAACATAGCCATCGCCTATCCAGGGATCCCTCCAAAAAACCATCGAACTGTTATGGGAAAGAGAAAATTTAATACAAGCAGTAGTACACTTCTCTTACCCAAGATTTTATGCTAAATCCAATTGGAACCTTGAGAGACACCCATGATCCAAAAGTCTTTGTCCTTTATTTGATATATCCAATGCCATTGCACCCATATAATGTCCTTCTTCAGTAGAAAGGCATTAAAATGAGAACTCGCTGCTACTCTATTCCAAGAGAAGATGTCAATAATACGAAGCCCTCCCTTGGAAATTGGCCTTTCCGTAGAGGAGAATGAAACGAGAATCAGTTTCCTATTATGTATAGAACCGGTCCATAGAAATCGAAGCATGGCAGCATTGATCATATTTTTAAGTTTAGTAGGAAGTATGAATGTTCTGGCCTAATATATAGTCATGGTAAAGCAAATTGTCTTAATCAGAACCAGCCTGCCTGCCATAGAAAGAAGCCTTGTATTCCAATCATTCATTGATTTAGTTATCATATCATACAGAGTGAGGCAGTCTGCCTTCGTAACTCTGGAAGTACAAAGCGGGAGGCCTAAATAATTCATATTATTCTCCATAGGCTAAAGACCAGAGAGATCAATCAGCCTCTCCTTGGAAATTGAGTCAATCCCAGAGAAAAGGATCTGTGATTTATTAGAGTTAAGCTTAAGGCCAGTAGCAAGGAAAAATGTATGTAGAGTCTCAAGAATACTTAATATGGACTGATCATTTGGCTTTGTGAATATTATTATATCATCAGCAAAAAAGAGCATGGAAGTTGAAGTTGTGACACTTTGGATGATATAGTATTTCCTTGTTTATAAACTTGGTTGACAACAAACATGTAAGAGCTTCCATTACAATAATGAAAATGTATGATGATATAGGATCTCTCTGGCAAACTCCTTGCTTTCCCCATAAAGTAACCATTGGTTTTCCTACTATAGTAGAGAGAATAGGGGGGGACATGCATACGTACAACCATGCTACAAAGACTTTAGGGAAACCCATTAATGACATAACTCGAACAATAGACAACCAATGAATGCTATTATATGCCTTATCGAGGTCAGGTTTTACAATTGTTCTAGGAGAGGATTGTTTTCTTTCATACCTATTAATTAATTCGTGGGCCATCATAACGTTATCAAGGATATTTCTCTTCGGGATGAAGGCTGGCTGATTCTTTGAGATGATGGTAGGCAGAACCAAAACAAGTCTCGAGGCTAATATTTAGGAGATACATGTTGTTTCAAACATTATTCATAATGAAAATGAATTAAGATCTTCTCATAGGATTTTACGAGATCACTCAGTAGAAAATGTCATGGGTGAAATTGATTCACATGTTAGAACTAGAAATCAACTCAGTCAAATGGGCCATGTAGCATTTCTTTCGAATATTGAACCTAAAAGTATAAAAGAAGCCCAACCGATGACTATTGGATTATAGCTATGCAAGAAGAGCTAAACCAATTCGAACGAAACAAAGTTTGGGAACTAGTTCCTAGATCAAGTAATCAATCAGTCATTGGTACTAAATGGGTCTTCAAAAATAAATCAGATGAACAAGGTAATATAACTAGGAATAAAGCTAAATTAATTGCACAAAGATACAATCAAGAAGAAGGAATTGACCATGAAGAAAAATTTGCTCCAGTCATATGGCTTAAAGCAATACGAATCTTGTTGGCCTTTGCACGTTTTCATAATTTCAAGCTTTATCAAATGGATGTTAAAAGTGCTTTTTTAAATGGTTATATAAAAGAGAATGTTTATGTTGAATAACCTCCTCTATTCACACATGAAAAATTTCCCGACCACATCTATAAACTTAAGAAAGCCTTATACTGTTCAAAACAAGCACCCCGTGCTTGGAATGAACATCTTAAGAGCTATCTAATAGACTTTGGTTTGGAAATTGAGAAGGTTGATCAAACTCTTTTTATTAAAAGAACTAACAATAATGTTTTAATTATTCAAATTTATGTAGATGATATTATTTTTGGTTCTACGAATGAAGAATTATGTTTGGAATTTTCTACAATAATGACCAAAGAATTTGAAATGTCACATATGGGAGAACTATCTTATTTTCTGGATTTACAAATTAAACAATTGGAAAATGGTATTTTTATTCATCAAGAAAAATATTGTAGTAATCTAATTAAACACTTCGGTATGGAAAATCTTTCTGCCAAACCAACTACAATAAGTACAACAATACATCTCGATAGAGATAAAGATGATAAAAGTGTCAACCAACAATTATATCGAAGCATAATTGGATCATTACTTTATCTTACTGCCAGTAGACCTGACATAATGATAAGTGTTTATTTATGTGCTAGATTTCAAGCAAATCATAAAGAATCACATATGCGAGCAGTAAAATGAATATCGCGTTATCTAAGCAAAACCAAAAATTTTGGACTATTCTATCCGAAAGAATGTCCTTTTGAGTTAGTTTCATATAGCGACACTGACTTTGGAGGATGTCGGGCGGATCGTAAGGGTACACGTGGGACTTGTCACTTCATTAAATGATCCTTAGTCTCCTGGTTTAGCAAGAAATTAAATTGTGTTACACTTTTGATTTGTGAAGCAGAATATATTCCTGCTACTTTAGAATGTTCTCAAGTTATTTACATTCAACAAATGCTTAAAGATTTTGGTATGAACTTATCTAAATCTACTATTTATTGTGATAATACAAGTGCTATAAACTTTTCAAAAAATCCTATCAATCATTCATGACCTAAACATATCGACATACGTCGTCATTTTCTTTGTGATAATAATGAAAAGGACTTGGTCAGATTGGAATTTGTATCCTCTGAAAATCAACTGGCCGATATATTTACCAAACCTTTGAATGAAAATACTTTTATTAAACTTAGAAGAGAAATAGGAATTTTGTCCTTAAAAGATTTATAATTTATTTTACAAAAAGTTATACTCGTCAATACAGTTCAATTCATTCATTTTAAAGTCTGTCATTTTGATATTTACTTTACAATTTCCTATCTGTTTACTAAAAATAGATTTAGTTAAAAAATATATTTGTGGTTCTCCTTCTTAGTTACTCTAATCCATTCATTCTTAGATGATAAAAGGCTTATATTTAAAATTGTTGCAATCAACTCTTTGTTCTGTCTATTTTTAAATCTTTCTCTTATAAAAGATTGTTTTTTTCACTATCTTATCACCATATTACTTTAAAAAAAAAAAGACAAGTAAAAAAAGTTTTTCTTAATCGATATGTCTTCAGAAAACAACACTATCTCATCCTCTCTTTCGTATACCTCCATTAGCTCAGAATCGGTGAATCTTCCAACACCGAGTCCTATATACAAACCCATTCCTATTACTCCACCATCCAACATTCACACTGGTTATACCCCTAACGCTCTCTATTTTTTGGCTTGCCATCTACCAAAGAAAAAATAGATGACATCCATCACTATAAACAGGAGACTCTCGAGTTACAACGAGAACCATACTACGAGCAAAAGGTGAATGCAAAGCGGCTAAGCTTCCTTGAATAAGTGGCTCACACAACATGGTTCATCAACCAACGACTCCTACACATCGTAATCCATGAGAACCATCACCTCAACATCCACCGATTTCTCCGAATTCTTGGGAATGTGGACATGGTTGGTCACCATTACGACCACTGCAAGAAAATACGAAAGTGGAACTGGAAGATTATCACACTCCTTCTTCTTCCTCCAAATCATCTTGATTTTTTTAAATATATATTGTACTCATATATAATTTTTTGCATTGGTTCATATTATTCTAATTTTTCTTTAAACGCTATATTCAATACATTTTACTTTAGGGGGGTTCAAATTGAATATTCAACAGCGCCACTCGACTGAATCAAAACAGTCAGTCAACTGACTTGTCTTTCAACTTGTTTTTTCCTAAAGTTAGTCAACTGACTCACCCAGACAGTCGATTGAATTTGGCTATTACACGTTACAAATTCTCGAGAAGAGTTAAGTCAACTGAATCTATGGGCAGTCGACTGAACCTAGAAATTATATTTTTTATATAGAACTAGTCGACTGCCTATGAAGGTTCAGTCGACTAATACTGGGTATCCAGCTTTTATCGTCTTCCAGTCTCTACAAATTTACTACTTACCTTTACCAAACTCGCTTTTTTTACCTTCAATCTTTTTAACCTTCTTCCACTAAAAAAAAATTCAACTTCAAATTCACTCAGAATTTCATCAATTCTCTCATCAATTTGTCCATACTTTTTAATTCACAACCTCCCACTTCATCACTAAAACCCTAGTTCTTCTAATGGCTCCTAAAAGACCTCAACATTCTCAAGCTACAGTAAGTTCTTCGGATTCACAAATAAGAGAATGGCTACACTCAAGATTTACAAATTCAAATCACCTAATTTTCCATTCTCTTTTGATCTATAGCACTTAGCATTCTTGAGTTCAATATCTACAAACTTCCATACAATCAATGCTTACATATTCATTTCCATACTCTTCAAGCAATATTAAACTTTCTATTCTTCATAACGCACAAATATACACATCTACTTTGAGGATAAGATTATAGGAAGGGTGTACTATAAGTGACAAATCCGTATTATTCAGAACACATAAAGTCGAGTTAAATCTAGTTTGTAAGAAAGCCCTGTTCAGTTGCTCAGGCAGTCAAGTCATGTTCTGTTGCTTAGGCGATCAAGTCATGTTCTGTTGCTTAGGCGATCAAGGTCCTGTTCTGTTGCTCAACCGGTGTAATACATGTTCTTCCAGGTTAAGTGAGGGTTGCTAGCTATAATTCTAAAAGGAGTCTGGAACTGGACGTAGAACAGGAGTTCGAACCAATATAAAAATTCATGATGTCTTTTTACTTTAATGTTATTATTTTCCACACTAGTTATTTATTATATTCCATATTACTTGATCCTATAGCATAATCACTTTCATTTGGTATCAAGGCATAGCGATTTTCAATACGTTTATATACAACATTACAACATGTTACAGGTCTGAAAGAGGAAGTATTTAAGGTTGGTTTGACTTTAGGAATGAGGACTAAATTTTTTGCATTGACTTCCCCTATTAGTTTAAACTTATTGAAAAAGTTATGAATAGCAGCAAGTAATGCTTCACTTATCACAATCCAATTAGACTCAAAGAAAACTACATTAAACCCATTAGGCCCTCTGCAAGAACTTGGATTCATAGAAAATAAAGCTTCTTTTATTTCCTGATCAGAAACTCTCTTCCCTAGCATGGTTTTCATAGACGTATTCAATAAAGGAAGAGAAATATTATTCATCATATCAAGATGAGGCATAAAGTTATCATCATTACCTAATAAGTTAGAGAAAAACTGAAGCAGGTGCTGATTAATGTCTTCTTCAGATGTAAGTTGAAGTCCATCAGCATCCCAAAGAGAAGTAATGCGATCCCTGGCACATTTATCCTTGACTGAGGCGTGAAAAAGGCAGTATTCCTGTCTCCATCATTCATCCACTTCTGATGGAATTGTTGCTTTCTCATGGTTGCTTCAGAATTTAGAGCATCGTTGAGTTGGTGAAAGAGGATGGATTCATTCTAAGCAAGGAGGGGATTAGAGGGATCCTCTTCCAGAAGCTTTTGAGACTTGCTTAGTTGTTCTTTGATTTTAATGGAGGGGATAGAACCATTCCCATACTTCTTAGAAGCCCACTTCCTTAGTGCTTGCTTAGTTGCCTTTAGTTTCCTGCACAAAATAAACATAGGATTGCCATAATCGGTGATAGACCATGCATTGGAAATAATATTAATATATTCAGGGTCCCCAACCCAAGCATTGTAAAACTTGAAAGCTTTCCTTCCTCTACAAGCCTAATAAGATGGAGACAGAATAATGGGAGAATGATCAAACAATATGGGATAAGGCAGGAAAGCTAAGATGGTTTGCCACAAGGATAAAGTAGCATCATTGCAAGTTGATGAATCGATATGAGAGAAAGCCCCAATCCCGGATCGGTTTCTATTATTCCAGGAAAAAGCAACACCAGAGTAGACAATGAGGAGGAGGTCAGAGTCTGAAGTTGAAATATTCAAAGGGGAAATATCTCTTGGCATTAGAGGCAATCCTCCCAATTTACCATTTAAATTGTAACAATAACTGAAATCACCCAACACAAGTCATGGGTGAGTATTTTGCCTCAGAGAAGGAAAAAGATTAAGAAGGGATTGTCTTGAAGCTACTGCATTATGTGCATAAACAAAGGCTAAATAAAAAGAAAGATGAAGAGGAAGGTAGATAGCATGAAAATGAATCAATTGGAAGATAGAAAGAATATGGCAGAGATTGAAGGATAAGGGATCATGTACAACAAGAATCCTGCCATAAGAAGCATCAGCCAAGTTATGGTGAACATCCCATGTAGGATTTATAAAATTAGCAGCTTTTAGAGTCAAGGGAAGATATAGCTTGGTTTCCAAGATTGCAAAGATTTTAAAGTTGTCTTCGTTGATTAAAGACTTGACTTGATCGAGCTTTATAGGATTGTGTGCACCCCTAATATTCCATGAAGCAATTTGATTCATCACAAACTATATGGATAGGTTAGTAACTCTTACCCTACTCCTTGTTGAAGGAGGGTCATTTCAAACAGACTTCAATTTAGCAGTCAAGATGGAGGACCTTACTGAAGAGGGACTATCAGAAACAGGTTGTGGAGGACGATAGGCCCAACCAGGAATGGATCCTAGGAAGGTATATGGTGATGATTCAGGATTGGGTGGTGATGAATGAGGGGATGGAGCAGAATGGGGATGCATGGAAGCTGGGGGTTCAAGGAGCTCAAAAATTTTATTTTCAATGTTTTGAAGAAAAGCTTCTTCAAAATACATCAGTTCCTTAATTTTTTCTATCACCATTGCATGGGAGCCTTGAATGATTGCATGTGATTGGTCAACAAGATTGATGGTATCTGATCCATTAATGCACTAGGCATTTATATTAGAGGCTCCCAGAGAAGAAGTTGTAGCTTGAATAATAGGACCTTGAATAACAATGGTTTCAACATCTAAACGATCTATAGAACAATATTCACCTTCCTCAATTTCTATGTTCAACACAGTGTCTATATCATCCTCTGATTCAACACTCTAAAGTCAGGAAAAAGGATTTGAGTGCAGGTCTACTTCGGGCAAACAAGTTGATTTCATAGGACTTACTTCGGGCTGTTGGGGAAATCTCGGTCTTCCCCGCTTCGTGAAGTTAAGATAGGAACTTTAAGATTAAAAGTAGCAATGAAACATAAGAGTTTATAATTCTCCAATATGGAGATTCTTCCACTATACAAAAGAGTAGTAGGATTACAATAATATGATTACAAAAGTAACTCACACTTGGTGGCTCACTCAAGCTTGAGGATAAAGACTTCTCAAGCTATCACTCTTTTCTCTCAAAGAGGATCTCTCTAACTCTCAAGTTTTTTTTCTCACTCTAAGAAGTGGCTTCTTCCTTGAATTCTTAGATGGCTAGTAATAGGGCTCCTTCTCCTATTTATACTACTCAACCTCCATAATGAATGGTGGAGATTACTTGCATCCGACGGTAAAGATTGATTCTCTAGAATGCTCCACACTCTCTAGAAATCTCTACACTCTTCCATTCCCTTCTTTATTCTTCCATACTCTTCCGTAAGGTTCCAGAAGGTTCCACACATCTCTAGAATATTCCAGAGGGTTCCACACTCTTCCACAAGCTTCTAGAGAGTTCTGCACTTCTCTAGAGTTCTCCGGAACATTCTAGAAAATTCTAGATTTCTCTAGAAACGTCTAGAATTTTCTAGAAACTCTCCAATTAAGGAGGGATCCCAACAAATCTCCCCCTTTCGACTTAGTTGGGGGGTAGTAGTACACCGACACCTTGACAGCGGTCTTCAAACTTCTTTGTTGGTACTACCTTTGTCATCATGTCAGACCAGTTCTCATCTGTATGAACCTTGTCAAGATGTATTTGTTTTTCCTCGAGGACTCCTCGGATCCAGCGATATCTTGTATCAATATGCTTTGTGCGGGAATGAAATGTTGAATTCTTTGTCAAGTAAATTGCACTTTGATTGTCACACTTCAAGACATACTTTTCTTGATCCACTCCCAATTCATGCAATAAGTTCTTCACCCACAACATCTCCTTGCAAGCTTCACTAGCTGCGATATACTCTGCCTCTGTAGTGGATAATGCAATACACTTTTGCAGCTTTGATTTCCATGAAATAGCTCCCCTGCAAAAGTGGTTAGGTATCCTGATGTTGATTTCCTTGAATCAATGTCACCAGCCAAGTCTGCATCTGTATATCCTTCTAACACAGGTTTTCCTTTTCCAAAGCATAAACATCTTTTGGAAGTTCCACGTAGATATCGGAGGATCCATTTGACTGCAACCCAATGCTCATTCCCTGGGTTAGCCAAGAAGCGACTGACGACACCAACTGCATAAGCGATATCTGGTCTTGTGCATATCATTGCGTACATGAGACTGCCTACTACAGATGAGTATGGTTTCTTCTTCATTTCGTCCTTGTCTTTTTCACTTGTCGGACTCTGCTTCGAACTTAGCTTGAAGTGCTCAGCTAGTGGAGTGTTAACCGGCTTTGATTTGTGCATATTGAACCTTTCCAAGACTTTCTCGATATATCTCTCTTGGGATAGCCATAACAGTCTTTTTGATCTATCACGAGCTATTCTCATCCCAAGAATCTGTTTAGCCGGCCCCAAATCTTTCATGTTAAAGCTCTTGCTTAGATCTTTCTTTAAAGCAGCTATCTTTATGCGGTCTTGTCCAATGATTAGCATATCATCAACATAGAGCAGAAGTATGAGAAAGTCACCACTTACATACCTCTTTATGAAGACACAATGATCGCTTTCCGTCATTTTGAAATCATGTTCTACCATGAATGCGTCGAACTTCTTGTACCATTTCCTTGGTGCTTGCTTAAGTCCATATAGACTCTTTGTGAGGCGGCACACTAGATCTTCTTTGCCTGGAACTTTGAATCCCTCATGCTGTTCCATGTAGATCTCTTCCTCTAGGTCACCATGTAGAAACGCCGTCTTGACATCGAGTTGTTCAATCTCCAAATCTTGCACGGCTGGTAGGCTAAGCACAACTCGGATTGATGACATCTTTACCATGGGAGAGAATATCTCTTCAAAGTCAGTACCTTTTTCTTGTCCAAATCCTTTGACGACTAATCGAGCTTTATAGCGAGGCTTTGAACAGTTCTCTTCGGTCTTGATTCTATACACCCACTTATTCTTCAAAGCTTTTCTCCCTTTTGGTAGCTCCACTAGTTCATATGTGTTATTCTCATGCAAGGATTGCATTTCTTCTTGCATGGCTATTCTCCACTCTTCTTTATGACAATCACTCATTGCTTCTTTATAGCTTTGAGGCTCCCCCTCATCAGTGAGCGTAACGTACTCCTCTGTGTTGTATCGGGTGGACGGTCTTCTGTCCCTTGAGGATCGTCTTGGCTCTGGTGCGATTGGAGTGCTAGATTGAGTTTCTTCCTGAACTGGTTCATCATGAATTTTACGATCTTCAGCTTCACTGCTTTCTTGTGTGTTGTTACCTTCATGTCGAACCAGAGTAGGTTCAATGTTCTTACTGCTTCTCAATTTTGGCCTCTCTGAATTCTTGATATCTTCAATTGTTTGGTCTTCGAAGAATACAATGTCTCTACTGCGAATAACCCTCTTGTTAATTGGGTCCCACAACCGGTACCTAAATTCATTCTTAGGTGTACAAAGATAAATACACTCCTTTGTCTTTGCATCAAGCTTAGCTCTCTCATCTTTGGGGATGTGAACAAATGCCCTGCACCCGAACACCTTGAGATGATTATATGAAGCCCTCTTGCCCGTCCAAACTTCCTCAGGAATGGCCCCATCCAAAGGAACTGATGGTGTGAGGTTGACAATGTCGGCCATAGCCATTATAGCTTCTCCCCAGAATGATTTGGGTAACTTAGCATGAGAGAGCACACAACGAACTCTTTCTTCAATGGTTCGGTTCATTCTCTCAACTAGCCCATTCAATTGTGGTGTCTTGGGTGGAGTCTTCTCTAGCCTAATGCCATATTTCTTGCAATAGTCTTCAAAAGGACCTCTATACTCACCTCCGTTTTCTGATCGTACACACTTGATCTTCCATCCAGTCTCACACTCCACCAGAGCATGGAATTCTTTGAAGGCATCAAGCACTTGATCCTTTGATTTTAACAGGTGCAACCATACTTTCCTTGAATGATCATCAATGAAAGTGACAAAATATAGAGCATCACCAATTGATCCCTCAGACATCGAACATACGTCAGTGTGCACAAGGTCTAGAATGTTCTTTCTTCTTGTGGGTGGAGAATATCTTTGGAAAGCAACCCTATGTTGTTTTCCAGCTAAACAATGAGCACAAGGATGAAGTGGTTTACCTTTCACGTCAGGGAGGAGTTGTTTCTGAGCGAGTATGTGAAGACCTTTCTCACTAATGTGCGCAAGTCGTTTATGCCATGTGTCCATATCATCAGTAGAGATGTTTACTTCTCCTTTGCATAGCTTAGCTTGCATTACATACAATGATCCTACCTTCTTTCCTCGAGCTATTATCAAACTTCCTTTGGTGAGCTTCCACTTCCCTTCACCAAAGTAATTCATTAGACCGTCATCATCTAGCTTTCCAGCGGAGATAAGACTGAGGCGCATGGTCGGGACATGCCTCACATCTTTCAAAACAAGCTTGCACCTGGTGCTTGTCGTCAGAGTGATGTCTCCTATTCCAACAATCTTGCTTCTATCTTGATTTTCCATTTGCACCATGCCAAAGTCACCTCTTTGGTAGGATGATGAGAAGTTTTCATGTGGAGTAACATGGAATGAAGCACCAGAATCAACAATCTAAGAACTCTCATCACAAGCAATGTTTAGAATGTTACTTTCACCAACGAGATATAGCAGATCTTCCTTTAATACTATGGCAGTAGTACTCTTTTCTTCTTGCTTCTTTGTTAGGCTTATTTGGTCAGGCTTAACATTACCGGCCTTTTGGTCTCTTTTGAAGCTTCGACATTCCATTTTCTTGTGACCCATCCTTCCACAGTAATAACATGCAATCTTCGAGCGTGACTTGGAACTACCTCGAGATTGATGGGGATTTCGGCTCTTACTACGTCCACGGGTTTCATTCCTACCCTGATTCTCAACAACATTAGCTTCGGGATGGATAGACTCATCTTGTTCCATTCTCCTTGCTTCTTCACCAAGAAGGCTGTCACTGACGGTATCCATAGTTAACTTTCCTTCCGGAGCTGAGTTACTTAGCGTGACAACAAGTGTGTCCCAACTTTCCGGTAAGTAACTAAGGAGTAGAAGGGCTTGTAGCTCATCATCAATCTTCATATCAATTTTTGTTAGTTGATTTACGAGCCCCTTGAAGTTATTCAAGTGCTCAATCATACTATGACCATCCTTATACTCCAATTTCACCAACCGTCGAACTAAATTGGCCTTGTTGCGAGGCGTTTTCTTCTGAATCATGGACTCAAGCTTTGTCCATAATTCATAGGCATTGGTATAAGTAGAAACATGCTAGAAGAGAGTTTTGTCGATGTACTTACGGATCATAGCAACAGCCTTACGGTTCAACAGTTCCCACTGAGCATCACTCTTTCCCTTATTTTTGTAGATGATGGGCTCATGCAAATCCTTACAATACAAGTGGTCCTCCATCATTGGATTCCAATAAGAGTAGTTGTTAGCTATGAGCTTGAACATGTCTCCATCATGAGCGACAATATCCTCCATCTTGAACTTACACGAGCTTGATTACGGCTACGGATGAACCTGGCTCTGATACCACCGTTGGGGAAATTTCGGTCTTCCCCGCTTCGTGAAGTTAAGATAGGCACTTTAAGATTAAAACTAGCAATGGAAACACAAGAGTTTATAATTCTCCAATATGGAGATTCTTCCACTATACAAAAGAATAGTAGGATTACTATAATATGATTACAAGAGTAACTCACACTTGGTGGCTCAATCAAGCTTGAGGATAAAGACTTCTCAAGCTATCACTCTTTTCTCTCAAAGAGGATCTCTCTAACTCTTAAGTTTTTTTTTCTCACTCTAAGAAGTGGCTTCTTCCTTGGATTCTTGGATGGCTAGTAATAGGGCTCCTTCTCCTATTTATACTACTCAACCTCCATAATGAATGGTGGAGATTACTTGCATCCGACGGTAGAGATTGATTCTCTAGAATGCTCCACACTCTCTAAGAATCTCTACACTCTTCCATTCCCTTCTTTATTCTTCCATACTCTTCCGTAAGGTTCCAGAAGGTTTCACACATCTCTAGAATATTTCAGAGGGTTCCACACTCTTCCACAAGCTTCTAGAGAGTTCTACACTTCTCTAGAGTTATCCGGAACATTCTAGAAAATTTTAGATCTCTAGAAACGTCTAGAATTTTCTAGAAACTCTCCAATTAAGGAGGGATCCCAACACGGGCACACTCTTTTCTATCACGGAGACACTTTCCAAACAAGTGTATGAGTGACCTGCTTCGGGCACTTTAGCAATTTTCTTGAGATTCAAGACATCCACAGAACCATTTGCAAGTAAATTTTTTCTTCCCTTGTCTTGATTGAATACACTCACATTCCTATTCCTACCCCCAACATTTTGGGACTTTTCTTTTCTGCCCTGAACTTTCTTCCACCCACCTTTGGAAGAATTTTCCTCATTCACAGAGGTAACTCCCCTCCTACTTGTGTTGTTGTTCTCATGGATATTCATTTTCTTTTGCTCTGTTGCTTTGTCTACTATTCCTTATCCTATTTACAATTCATAACAATACAACTTTGAGTTTCATATCAAATTCCTTGCATTCCCCACATAACAACAATTTCCACATATATTCTACCTTCACAATTTGCACAGAGCCATCCAACAATTTCACCGAGAAGGCTTCGGGAAACTCATTCTGAGCGGTCACTTCAATCATACATTTGGCATACTCGATTCTCTCCAATTTCTTCATTGTTTCATCCATGAAAAAGAATCTACCTAGCCTAGTTGCTAACCAATTTATACTCAAACCTGACTAACAATATAGAGGAATATTTGGCAACTTAAGCCACACCAGAACAGACTTAATCGTACTAACACTGTTACCAATAGAAGTATCCTATTGTTTCACAATGAACAACTTGTTCCCCATCACAATCAGATCAGACCGGAGATCTTCCTTCTATCTTCATCAGAAGACAGATTGAAGAGGAACAAGCTTCCATCTGACTTGACATAGATTGAACCTTTCAATCTCCACACCTTCTTTAAATAATGCAAGACCACCATATATGGTACAGGCTTGTCAAGAAAAAATCCTACAAGATATTGACCCCAGACCTCATTCCCTGCCTGAATCACCTCCCTAGGAGGAATAAGAGCTCCACCCTCGAAAACAAGAGGGAAAGCTACCGATGCGAAATTCCCAGCATTACGCAGTTTTGATTTAAACAACGAGTTCCATTGAAAGTTAGAAGAGGAGGATGGAGATAAATTTGGAGACAGGGAAGTAGATGACAATCCATAAGGACAGGGAACATGAGGTGGAACAATAGGAGGACCGAGGAGAGAAGGAGGAGCAAATCAGAGGTAGGAGGGAGAGGGTCTGGAAGAGGAGGGACGAGAGAGAGAGAGAGATGAAACATTAAAGGGGACGTATGAAGTTATGGCCAAGGAAGATGAAGGTGGGACAGTCAAAAAGGTACGAAAGAAAGTGGCCATGAGAGAAAAGAAAGTTTTTATTTAAGTATTGCGCATATAAAATTACCAATGCATTGTAAATTTGGGCATAAATTGCCCGAGTTAATTATTTAGTCAAAAAGGTACAATAAGAAGTGGCCATAAATTGTCTTTCTTACTCGGCTATAAAATATATAAGCTACAGAACGTAAGTTAATATTAACAACAATAATAATTTTGATTTTTAGTTCATTTATTTCACTGAATTTATCATACATTTCATAAGAAAGCTCTAATTTTAACATCAAAAATATAAATATTATTTTATAATATTATCATGTGCAATGCATGGAATACACACTAGTAACTAAGTACTAACGGTTTATGTTTTTTACTTGAAATTTTCTTTTACTGGCTTCTATGACTTGCTTCATTATTGCTAATTGGTATAAATTAGTAGTAGTTGAATGATGCATAAACATATACAGTCATTGTAAAAATCAAAAACTAACCCAACTAATTCATACTTCACAAAGGGTAAGTAAGAGTAAAAAGTAATCTCAGTTCAACTACGTATTCTATTCACAAGAAGATTTCTGTACAAATCAGTATCATTATTTACTTGAAGGAAAAAGCTAATATGTAGCCATCCCTAGCAAACAAACTTAAACATAGATATGTCGGACAAATTGTTGGAGCCTGCTTAGGAATATGAAATTATATACCAAAGTCAACCGTAAAAATACCGAGCTCAAAAAGATTGAACTTCGACATTACTATTATGCAGTATGCATTTGCACCACACATGGAATTGTGACTTTAGTTAGTTTACATTTGACAGAGAGATGTAATTGAGAAGTTCCCGGTAGATTTATGACTTGAACGTGAAACCGTAATTTTTCATTCATATTATGCAACGAACACAACAAAAATTATTTATTTAAACAATTATTGCATGATATTTTCTGAGTTAATCATGCTTGTAGTAAATACTTTTTTATATTAAAATGATTGAAAGAACTAAAAAATGATTAGTAGGCAATATTGTTAAAAGGACTCTAAAAATTGTTAAAGGGCAAATCATTTGAAGTTTTCTTTTAGAAGAAGGTAGACAAAATGTTGGAAAGAAAAAAAAATTCTTACAAGGAGAAAAATTTTATTACTAAATTTTATTACAAAAGTTCATATTTTTTCTTACTTTTTTATTACATCCAAGATGAACGAATCCACCTCACTTATAGGAGTTTACATCTCAAATAAACAGTGAAGATTCATTTAATCTAATGGTTCTCCATAAATATCTCCTAAGTATTCTCTCATACAATTTCAAACATATTTTTCCATAAATATCTTCTAAACATTCGCTCATACAATTTCAAATATATTATATATTCTAGATATTTCTTACATGAAAAATCTAGAATGCAAAATTAAGTTTAATTCCAATGCCCCTTTAAACTTGATTTTGCTACTTCAAGCAGACTCCTCAACTTAACATAATTTTAATGCTTGAGAGGCTTGCTGAAGATATCATCTACTTGATCATATGCCTTCATACTCTAGTTGTAAATCCTTTTTGGCGACACACTCTCTAAAGTAGTCGTAGTGTGTATCAATGTATTTGCTTCGATCATGGAAGACTGGGTTCTTGGCCAAAGCAATTGTTGACTTGTTGTCTATGAAAATCTTGGTCGGCTCATCTTGTGGCAAATTCAACTCTTTTAACTGGTTTCGTAATCAAATTGCATGGAGACACATGAAGTAGTAGCTACATACTCCTCTTCGCATGTGGAAAGAATGAAAATCGACCGCTTCTTTGACATCTACGTAAAGGTTGTGTCTCCCATGTAGAACACAAAGTCGTCTGTGCTTTAGTGGTCATCCATATCTCCACTTCAATCGCTATCACTATATCCAATAAGTTTGTAATTATCATAAATAGAGTAGTACAAGCCGAAGTTTGTAGTCATTTTGACATAGCGAACAATCCTCTTTGCTACGTTCGAATGAGTTGCTGTTGGGTTTTCCATGTATCATTTGACAATTCCAACTACATATAGGATGTCGGCTCTTGTGCAAGTTAAGTATCACAAGCTTCCAACCAAGCTTTTAAAGGATGTTGGGTCGACCCTTTCTCCTTCCTCATGCTTTGACAACTTGACACCACATTCAGTTGGTGTGTAGATTGGGTTTGAGTCATCCGGCTTGAACTTCTTCAGCACTTCCTTAGCATAGCCTTTAGTGATTAGGATGCCTCCGTCTTCTTTTTTTACTTCAATGCCAAGGTAGCAAGACATGATTCTAATATCAGCCATCTCGAACTCCTTCATCATCTCTTTCTTAAACTCACTAAACATACTTAGATTGCTACCGGTGAAGATTAAGTCATCTACATACAAGCATACAATCAATGTATCACATTTTTGGATTTTGATATAGAGTGCATCTCTATACAGACACTTGATGAAGTTTCTCTCTTAGAAGTACTTATCAATACAAGCTTTCCAAGCTCCTAAAGCTTGTTTCAACCTATAAAATGCCTTCTTTAGCTTAAAGACTGTATCTTATTCTCCATTGATTTCATAGCCTTATGGCTGCTCGATGAATACTTCTTCTTTAAGAACTCCATTTAGGAAGGCAGATTTCATATACATCTAATGTATCTTTAAATTGTTTTGACCTACCAATGAAATAATTAATCTACCAGTTTCTAGTCAAGCGATGGAGCGAATACCTCATCATAGTCAATGTCAGCTCTTTAAATGTTGTAACGATCCGAAATTTCATTGTTTTGATTTGCGAATATTTAATTAATTTTATAAATTCAATGTATAGGTTTTATAATGAAAATAAAACTCTTTTAAATGATAAAAAAGCATGATGAAATAATTTTCAAAACTTGTTTACAAAAATATTTAGTTTGAATAATAATTGAAAGTGTGACCGAAATTCGTTTTCTGAATTTTCGACTTTTCATTGGGTAAAAGTTATCGGAAATGTTTTGAATACTTTGTATTGATCAAAAATATACATTTTTAAATAAGTTAGGCTTGTATAATGTATGTATGCATGTGTATACACTTAAGTATATAAAGTTTAAAATATAATTAGGAGGAAAAAAAGAAAAGATATGATGTCACATCAGGGGAGATATAAAGTAGACTAAGTATTTAAACATGTTTAAACATGTTTTAACATGAAGTGTTAGGAGGGGGATAAGGTGGTGAGGTGAAGGAAAATGAGTGGAGGGAAAAAGGACAAGGGTAAATAGGTAATTCCCTTTTTTCTCTTGGTTATAAATAGCCTTCCATTCCTTCATTTTTCCTCCTCTTCCTCCTATCATATTTTTGTCATCTCCAAGCTAAATGGAATTTTTTAAATTATATAAAATTCCAGTGGCTACAACTTTCATTTGTACCACTTCTTCAAATTTTGAGCTTAGCTATGTTAAAAATGCATTTCTTTCAAACCTATTTTTGGACTCAGATTTTCTAGCCCGAAAATACCACTCATTCTACTGACCATTTCTCAGTCAAAAAAACCCAAATCAAGCGATTCTTTTATTTAAATGATAAAGAAAAGAATTTCCAAGAACTTTTCTTTTGATAACTTTTCCAAATTCAGAGATTAACATGACCATAAGTTAAGGAGAAAATGACCCATTTTCGAGTTGATTTTGTGTTTTTCTACGTTTTGCAAGTTCTAAAGTATTTCAAGTTTTCAAAAGAATTTTGCAAAATCTTGGTGAGTAAACTTCTTAATTTTAGAAAAGTTTTACCTTTGCATTTATTGACCGTTGGATGGTAAAATCAGTTGGTTGATTGGTTGGATTATTCTACGGTTTGGATATGTGTGTGTTTGTGTGTTGCTTATATATGTGAATGCTTGTGGTTAAGTTAGTGTATGCTTGAAAGTGAAGTGTAGACTTTTGTGAAGGATGTGAAAGTGTAATCTTGTTTGTACGGTTTGGGGTATGTATAATTTGTTATGGACATAGTTATGTGGTTTCTGTGCTAAAAAAATTTAACACTTAGGTCTGATTATTGATGCAGAATCCTTTGTGAAAAGTATGAGTTTTAGTTTGTAATCAAAATCAAGTTTTAAGTTAGAAACGTGGATTCAAATTATTTATTTTGTATTTTGAAAAGCTAGAAAGATTTGTGGTGTTAAGTTCTAAAAGAGAAAAGCCAAAACATTTGCAAGTTATTATATGCATAGCGATAGTCTTTATGCATGCAGTTCGATAAAAAGTTCGATTTTTGAAAATTTAAGTTTTTATACTTTAAAGTGTTTTTGAAATGTTTTTAGAAACAATAATAATGATTAAGGAAAGTTAATTAAGAATTTAATAATTAATTAATTAGTTTTTATAATTAATAGTTAATTAAGTATTAAACAAGATTTATTAACTTTAATTAACTAAAGATTAGTTACTGATTAATTATCTTTTAGAAGGTAAGATTATTTTTTAATTAATTATGAGCTAAGTACATGATTTATTTTCAATTAGTTATCAATTAAATATAGGGTTAATTATTAATTAACTATTAAGATAATGTTTATTTATTTTTAATTATAAATTAATTAAGGTTTTAATTGACAATAAATTATTTGTTTAAGGTTTAATTTATTATTTAAGTTTTAATTAAAAGAATGTTTATTTAATTAATTGAGAATAATTAATATTTAATTATTAATAAAGGTTTTCTTTCTTTCACAGTACATTAGCTATTATTAGGTTTTAAGTGCATGTTATTATTTTTCCCACGACTTAGTTGGATTTATATGTACCCCTCAAACTGTTTTAAAAAGAAATAACTCCCCACTCGAATTTTTTTTGAAGTTTCTTTCACAGTACATGTAGATAGAAGAGAGACTAAAAAATAGCAGCAACTTAATGGGTGTAAACTCACTTTTGAGTGTCCTCTTTCTTTTTTCTAATCTTTTCTCTTTCAATTTCTGGTTTACGCTTGTCGTCAATTTGCATGTACAAAGAAAGGCTTCATTCACAACATCAAAAGAACAACCAGCTGGAGCAGTATCACCGCTACTTAAAACTTGCAGAAGTTCCATTATTGTATGAGTATGCTATAATTTGAAATTGGAGCAGAAGACAAGCCATTTAAATTTGTCTAGACCATGACAAGTCAAAGAACTTTGTTCCAACCTCTCAAATTGGTACAGACTATCACTTAACTATTCGATTAATGAAACAAGTCCCGATAAAGTACACGAGGATAAATATGTTTAGCGCATTAAGGCTTAATTCAGTTGACTTGCTTACCAATTTATTTTCAGTAGTGTCAAAATCAAGTCAACAAGATGATAAGTATTGGAGTTTTTCCATAAGTAGCATTGATATCCGAGGAGTTAAATTTGATGTGTACCTAAATTTTCTGTACTGTTTTAATTCTACATTTTCATTTTCATTGTGTTTTCTTTTATTTCTTTCATGTGCTAGTAACTCTCTGTGTTATTCGCTGAAGGCATCTCAATTTGT
Source organism: Allium cepa (assembly GCA_030765085.1). Classification (NCBI taxonomy): domain Eukaryota; kingdom Viridiplantae; phylum Streptophyta; class Magnoliopsida; order Asparagales; family Amaryllidaceae; genus Allium; species Allium cepa. The sequence continues at coordinate 1,030,289,180 of CM060932.1, read as the reverse complement.
TAAATATTTGTTCAATAACCATGACTTATGGTATAAAAAATACTTTTAGATAAACGAGTACATATGCACGCTCAGTTGGACCTGCGTTTAATCACAACGTACATTTATTTTAAGCTGTACATATGGAAGTAGATTTGATAGTTGCTTCCCCATATTTGAACTCCGCCTACGCAAAAGCCGTTATTTTTATGTTTAGAATGCAATAACATCTTCATACTAAATTGGAATCTTGTGAGACTTCCACCGATTAACTTCCACCTAAATTACAGACAATATGGAATACTCAGATACTTCATCTTGTGAACAGATAATAAAGGACTCTCAGATACTTCATCTAATGAACGTATGTCGTAGTTCTCCATGGTGACTAACAGTTACTTAGAAAATATTAGGTTACATCCCCGTATTTGAACTCCGTCTAAAAAGAAGCCGCTATTTTTTTGTTTATACCGCAATAACTTCTTCAAACTAACTCGAAATCGAGTGAAACTACGATCAATGAACTCTTACCTAAATTACGGACAATATAGAACACTCAGCTTATGGTGATTAACAGTTGTACTTAGAAAATAACATGCTATATCCCCACTTCAATGCTCACTATAGTTCGCCATGGTGACTAATAGTTATACTTAGAAAAAATTAGGCTACATCCTCATATTTGAACTCCTCTTAGGCAAAACCCGCTATTTTTTTCTTCAAACTACAATAGCTTCTTCATACTAACTCGAAATCAGACAAAACTTCGACTGATGAACTTCCACCTAAATTATGGACAATACGGTACACTCGGATACTTCATCTAGTGAATGTATGCTGTAGTTCTCTATGGTGACCAACAGTTGTACTTAGAAAATAACAGGCTACATCTCCGTATTTGAACTCCGCCTCGTAGAAGCCACTATTTTTTTGTTCATACTACAATAATTTCTTCATACTAACTCGAAATTGGGTGAAACTATGGCAGATGAACTTCCACCTAAATTACGGACAATATAGAACACTTGGATACTTCAGCTTATGAACGTATACTGCAGTTCTCCACGGTGATTAACGGTTGTACTTAGAAAATAACAGACTATGTCCCCATTTCAACGCTCACTGTAGTTCTCCATATTGACTAACAGTTGTACTTAGAAAATAAAAGGCTATATCCTCATATTTGAACTCTGCCTAGGCAGAAGCCGTTATGTTTTCTTCAAATGGCAATGACTTCTTCATACTAACTCGGAATTAGGCAAAACTTCAACCGATGAACTCGCGCCTAAATTACGGACAATATGGTACGCTTGTATACTTCATCTTATGAACGCACACTGTAGTTCTCCATGGTGAGTAATTGTACTTAGAAAGTAACAGGTTATATCCGTATTTGAACTCCACCTAGGCAGAAGCCGCTATTTTTTTTGTTCATATTGCGATAACTTCTTCATACCAACTCGGAAGCAGACGAAACTTTGACCGATGAACTCCCACCTAAATTACAGACGTAATGGTACACTCGGATACTTTATTTTGTGAATGCACACTGTAGTTCTCCATGATGACTAACAATTGTATTTTGAAAATAATAGGCTATATCCCCACTTCAATGCTCACTGTAGTTCTCCTTGGTGACTAATAGTTGTACATAGAAAATAACAGGCTAAATCCTCATATTTGAACCCCGCCTAGGCAGAAGCCCGTATTTTTTTCTTCGGACTGCAATAACTTCTTCATACTAACTAGGAATCAGACAAGACTTCGACCGATAAAGTCCCACCTAAATTATGAACAATATGGTACACTTAGACACTTATTTTTAAGAACGCACACTGCAGTTTTTCATGGTAACTAATAGATGTACTTAGAAAATAACAGGCTACATCCCCATATTTGGACTCCCCTAAGCAGAAACCGCTATTTTTTTGTTCATACTGCAATAAATTCTTTGTACTAACTCAGAATCATATGAAACTTTGACCGTTGAACTCCCACCTAAGTTAAAGACAATACGGTACACTCGGATACTTCATCTTGTGAACACACACTGTAGTTCTTCATGGTGATTAACAGTCGTACTTAGAAAATAACAGGCTACATCCTCATATTTAAACTTAGCCTAGGCAGAAGCCACTATTTTTTCTTCAAACAGCCATAACTTCTTCTTGCTAACTCAAAATCAGGCAAAACTTTGACCGATGAACTCCCACCTAAATTACGAACAATATGGTATACTAGGATACTTCATCTTGTGAACGCACATTGTAGTTTTCGAGGGGATTAACTATTTACTTAGAAAATAACATGTAATTGAATCCCCATATTTGAATTTTGCCTATTGTAGAAGCCGTTATTTTTTTTCAGACAGCAATAACTTCTTCATAGTAATTCGTAATCCAATGAGACTTCAACCGATTAACTTCCCTAAATTACGGACAATATGGAACACTTGGATATTTTATCTTGTGAAAGAACACTGTAGTTATCCATGAGGACTGATAGTTGTACTTAGAAAATAATAGGCTACCACATCCCCATATTTGAACACCGCCTAGTGTAGAAGCCGCTATTTTTTTGGTTTAGACTGCAATAACTTCTTCATACTAACTCGGAATTAGGTAATACTTCGACTGATGAACTCCCACCTAAATTACAGACAATATAGTACACTCGGATATGTAGTTCTCCATGGTGACTAACAATTTTACTTAGAAAATAACAGGCTATATCCCCACTTCAACGCTAACTGTAGTTCTCCATGGAGACTAAAATTTGTACTTAGAAAATAACATGCTACATCCTCATATTTAAACTCCATCTAGGCAGAAGACGCCAATTTTTTTCGGACTACAATAACTTCTTCATACTAACTCGAAATTAGGCAAAACTTCGACCGATAAACTCCCAGCTAAATTATGGATAATATGGTACACTCGGATACTTCATCTTATGGACGCACACTATAGTTCTCCATGGTGACCAACAGTTGTACTTAGAAAATAACAGGCTATATCCCTATATTTGAATACTATTTCTCCATGAGATGTAAAAGGGTGTATTTAGAATTTCAAAATGACACCGAGTAAATCTATTCAATGAATTCTCTTTGCTAGTAGTAATGATAAATATACATACACACATACATAGACACGCACGCATATATATATATATATATATATATATATATATATTCTATTGGAACACAAATTGGTGACACAATGGATCTCAACTATTAGATTGCCCCTTAATTTCCACCTTCCATATAAAGACAAAAAGATCCGATGGTCTAGATCTATTGTGTCAGTAATCATGTTTTATTTGTGTCCAAATAGCTATGTATATACATACGTACGTACATACATATACATATGTATATATTTTTACGTATGTATGTATGTATACATGTATTGACGCACACGGTTAAATGATTGAATCAACAAATCAAATTGTATAAAATTGTTATATTTCTTTAAACGCTTTATTATCTCTAACATATGATCTGATACCTCAAAATAAATCCTTAATGTCATAATTTATAGATTGCATGTGTAACCTATCGCTAAACACAATATTAATTTAATTTGATAGATTTTGTATTATTTTTCTTAATAATCTCCAACCTTAATCTGAATTTTTATCATAATGAAAAATGAAAATTGAATTCAAAGATCTATGAGACATGTGAATGTGTCATCTTATTTATACCAACCATTTCAGAATAGAATTTCAAATCCCCATCTTGCCCAAGTTCCAGGTTTTGCACTTGTACGAGATTAGATTTCAAACATGAATTTTAATTAATTGACACTCATCTCACCCAAGATCTTAAAATCTCAAAGAGATATGACCGAGATGTCAGTTTGAAATTTTGTTTGAAATCCAAGATTTGAAAGCTTGTTTAGAATTAAAGAAGTTCAAGCTGGAACTCAGATAATAATATATAGTCGATATATGATTTTATTTGTTAAAAATAGGTAAATATTGTAGTTCGTATGTAGTTGAGGCAATTTTAATAATCACTGCAGCAAATTGAGTCCAGACACAGCTTTCTCTATGTAATGTAATAATCAAGATTCCTAAAATTTCACACAGCGAACAATTTATTTGATATTCACGTAAATCAATTCATAAATATGTCCATAAGTGCCAAAAAAGGTGTTTCTTTGTGTAGCTAGTTGATTTTTGCAATCAAGATTTTTGATTTAATTCTCAAAGTAAGGAGGGAAGACAGTTCCAACTTCTGAGTTATGAAAACTACATTTATCAATTTAAGTGTCAAGTTTTGTTAGATATCAAGATGAATTTCGATATCCAAAATTCCAAACTATGACATAAAGTTGACTATTTGTTCTTGTATGTAGTAAGCTGCCTAGTCTACTAAGCAGGGTTATTTCTCATGACAAAGAGGTCAAGTTTTGGCATCCCATCATTGGTGTATAAAATCTTGAAATATTACGATTTAGATCTCTTTTCAAATTGGATCTCATCATTTACAATTGGATTCATGAATTCCTATTCAAAAGTCGATTATACCACAATTGAGAATAATAATTAAATCCATGTTGAAATAAAGAATATCGAGGTGTTCACTTGAATACACAATTCAAATTATATTGATTTCCCAAACAAAGTAAAGATGAATGGGAGTCAAAAAAAATTAGGGCATGTTTGATTTATTTTGTATTTTGGGTTTTGGGTTTTCTATATCGATTACAAAATATGAGAAGATTGAAGGGACGATGTAGTGAATGGAAGAAAGATGGAGGGGACCACGAAGGGGGTGGAAGGATGAAGGAAGGAAGAATGGTTTCCCATGCTTCCATTATTTTCAAAACATGAAAATAAAAAAAGCTGCTTTCTATTTTGTATATTAACTTTGTTTTCAAAATTGGTCGTTTTTCACTATAAACATGCGTCGTGTGCGTTTTTGTATGGACGAAAACTAAAAATGATAAACCAACCACACCTTGTATTTTGATGCGGAAACTCAAATATAAAAATCAAATTTCAAATATATAAAGGTTATTACCATAGAGATAAATTTTAAAGCTACACACGAGTGTGTGTAGAGAGAGGGATAGGAAGGGAGAAGGAGGAATACATGTCAAAGCTCATTTCTACTGTTCTTGCAAAAAAGTTTTAGATTGAAGTGAACTTTCGTTTATATGTCAAGTTCATTAGCTAGATCATCTATGTAAAATTTGGATCGGTTCGAAACCTTTAACTCCTTCAAAATAGCACATCAATATGAATTATCAGAAATATTTATTTTAGCCGTTGATTTGAAATATAATTCTGAAGGGATAGAAGTTTCTAATCTACTTCATCTTGCTAAAGAATATAACATATCTACAGAAGTTCACTTTAACTCGAAATTTAGGGGTTAAATAAGAGGAGATCTAGATCTCTTCCTCTCACACATATGCATGTATATATGTGTGTGTGCGCACGTATTACAAAGGAAATCTCTTCTGCACCTCCCATTTATGATTTAAATCTAGATTCAATTTACAATTTGATTTTATGATTTTGATCTCATTTTGGAATTCTATTTCCTCGTCTCTTTTGACCCTTAATCATCCCTTATATTTTTTTTCTTATCTACAGTTTTTGAATTGATCTGATCATTTATAATTATGACTTTGTTATCACATAGACACTTCACAAAATCTATAAATTATTTTGAAATGTTTACCCTTTTAACATGATTACTTAACTTGTATTGGGAAAGAGATTCTCCTCATCAATCTCATATGCATATCCTATATTCATCGAAACCATTAGTCAATCAACAAAGTGGACAATTGTAATGACCTAGCGACATTGGGCACATGGAAAGAAATGGTGAATCTTACTCTCACATTTTTGTTTGATTATATACCATATCCACAAAATGGGAAGTTAAGACAAGGTAGTATTTGGTTTAAAAATGAATTTTGAGTTTTCTGTTTTTAAATACGTATTTAAAATGAGAGGAGTGAAGTGATGATGGAGATGACTGAAGGAAAATGGAGAGATGACGTAGGGGATGAAAGGACGATGGAAGGATGGATTGCTTCTCGTACATATATTATTTTTCAAAACATGAAAAATAAAAAATAAAAAGTTGTTTTCAGTTTTTTATGTTAATTGGTTGTTTTCTAAATTGGTTGTTTTCAACAATATAGATGCGTCTTGCGTATTTTTGTATGGACAAAAATTCAAAACAAAAAGGCAAACCAAACAAAACCTTAAACTTTGAAACGATACATTTTTTTTCAATCAACAAAATGGACAGTTGTGATGAACTAGTGGCATTGGACACATTAAAAGAAACAGAGGGCTGTACTCTCATATTATTTTTCTAGTATATATCATATCCACAAAATTGTTGGTCAGTATTTTTAAACTTTTAAATGGTACTTTTTTTGTTTGAAATTACCTACCTTACAAAAAAAATCATATCTAGGAAAAAAATAGTACAATCCAGAAAAAGATTGAAAACAATGGAAAAATCAGTAGCTAGCCCAATATACTTCTTCCACTTATCATCAGAAATGTATAAACTGTCTTGCTTCTTGTTTTCTTTCTCTACCTCAGATGCGTCTTACAGTTTAACATCTAGAGAGAGAAGATTGCCACATCGTCACTTGCCAAGGTTGCTTGTATTTAAAGGATGCGGGCTACTTTAAACTATATGATCAATCACTATGTAACACAATACAAGGGTTTGTATAACATAAAAAACAAAGTATTTAATGGTTGTAGGAGATAACTTGAGCCGTGTAGGAGATCAATGCAAATCTAAGGGCATCAGCTCATATTCCTCAACGCCTTTTGGGAAATCCTTTTTTCTGGCCTTCTTTGGCTATGGCAAGTTCCTTAGAGTCCAAATTACTCTCTTCCATGCATTTATGAAGACCTCTAAAGAGAAACCATTTATCACTTCAAGTGGATCTATCATGTTTCCCAAAGACTTTGACATTTTACAACCATGTGCATCTCGAATCATTAGATGCAAGTACATCTGCAAAAAAAGTTTATTAGTTAGAAGTGTAAAGTGATCAGAGACTGAAGAAGCATCTGCTTTTAACCGCAAAGCAAGTAGGCTAACGGGCATATATTTGTTTTGGCCCAAAACCATATAATGTTATTACATACAACTATTATATAAACATCAATATGTATCACACTCTGTAATAATTTTTCAAAAGTTTTCATTCTTATTTTATGCAATCCAAACACTCTTCCCAAAATATCAAAGCAGATCATTAAACTGCAAATATTTATGATATCAGAGCTGGAATTTCTAGAATTAACAAGATTAATTACGTACAAACCCTTTAACATCCTCACCCTACAATAAAACTTCCTTAGTTAGTATGTCTTTAAACAAACAGTATTTAGGATAAAATTCAAAGTAACATTGTTATCACTTGAAAACTGTAATACACTTAAGAGATTTTTCTTTATCTGTGGTACCATCAGTAAATTATTGAGATATAGCTTTCTTTCACCTTTGATGCAATCAATTCCTATGTGTGTAATCTTAATAGCTTCATAATTTCCCATGTGTATGGATTTATTACCTTCGTACTCCTTGTTTCCTAGATTCATATTTTCCAAACTATTGATGATGTGGTTTGTTGCTACTGAATCGGGGTACCAACTCTCATCAAATGTTATTTCAAGTCTGGTAATGTCATTTTGATTGTTTGCTTTGTTACTGCTTAGATAGTTACTTGAGTCTTGTTGTACTTGTACCATATTTGCACTAAAATTGCCATTTTTCTAATTAACTGAACTCTGAACTGGAGTATAAGTCATATTGAGTCTAAAATAACATTTTGGAGCAGTGTGTCCAATTTTCTCGCATATTTGACACTTTGGTCTATTGTTATTATTCTATCTTCCTCTGTCTCTGTCTTTGACTGGTGGATTTCCTTTATTGTTATAATGATACTTGCCTTTAAAACTTGCTGCATAATTGACTGACATGTCTAGATCTACGGGTTTATTGAATTCTAATCTTCCTTCATGGGCAAGAAGTATAGAGATCAATTACTATTTATTCCAATGATTTATCATATCTGGTTATATAATCAGTAAATGCTTATTTATGACTTTTGCCTATTTGCCAATGGGTATAAAATGTAAGGTAGAATAACATTATCAAAAGGAATTTTATTTTTAGCTAAGACCTTTTTCACAATATTTACACTAGGATGACCAAGCTTGAAAATCCATACATCAAAGTTACTCAATTTCTTTTCAGTTTGAGCTAGTTCAAAAAAATTTCAACTTCCAACAGTTTTATCAGAGTTGGAATTGAATCTAAAAAAAAGATTTGACATAGAAATTATACTATGTTAGACCAAATACATCAGGGAATTACTGGACAGGTCAAAGATGATCACTGCTTATCCTCAACCAACACTAATGAAAAGCAATCAGCATCTTTCTAAAACAGGGGATAAGCCGTGTTTAATGACAAACAATATAGAAGTCTAGTTGGTGCATTACAATATGTTACCATAACTAGACCTGATGTTTCATTTAGTGTTAATGAAGTTTGTTAATTCATGGATAGACCTCTAGACCAACGCTGGAAAGTAGTTAAGAGGATACTGAGATACTTAAAAGGAACATCAAACTATGGTATACAATTAAAGAAAAGCAAACATCTCAATATAACTTGCTATATAGATGCAGACTGGGCCATGGATCCTGATGAAAGAAGATCAACAATTGGCTACTGCATATACATTGATGATAACCCGGTGTCATAGTGTTCAACAAAATAGTGCACAATATCTAGATCAAGCATAGAGGCAAAATATTGAAGTATAGCAAGTGCAACCACCAAGATTATATGGATTCAATCACTGATGTATGAATTGCAAGTGAACACAAATAGCAAATCAAAATTGTGTATGATAATCTAAGCACAATATATTTATCAGCCAATCCAGTACTTCGTTAAAGAACAAAACACATAGAAATCGATCTATATTTCTTAAGAGAGCGGATCTTAAAAGGAAAGCTTCAAGTTAATCACCTACCTGTCACTTACCAAATCGCTGATGTCTTAACAAAACCACTTACAGCAAGAAATTTTGTTTGGATTAGAAAAGAACTAAAGGTTGAGCAAAACATCAGCAAACCTGATGAAGATTCGAGCAACAATTACTCAAAAATCTAACAACAGAACATGTTGAAACCAGAGAAGCCTCGCTAATATCATCAGATCTCAAAAGCATATGAAGATTTGGAAGAATTCATGGCCATAAATTGAGTTATATAAGCAGCTCAGAATTAAAAACCCTAACTTTAATCGCTTTGAGGGGGGAGTTCGAAGTGTACAAGTGATGAGAGACCGAAGACGCATCTGATCTTTAAACCGCAAAGCAATTATGTAATAAGCAGGCTAGCGGGCATGTATTTGTTTTGGCCCAGAACTATATAAGTTATTACGTACAGTTTTTATATAAACAGCAACATGTATCACACTCTGTAATAATTTTTGCAAAAGCTTCCTTTCTTATATTATGCAATCCGAACACTCTTCCAAAAACATCAAAGTAGATCATTAAACTGCAAATCTAATATTATTATATTAGTGACAAATTAAATTATATTTAATAACTGAATGCAAAGATAAATTCTTATACCAATATAATACACAAAATTGAATGATTTCAAAACATAGTAGTTACTGTGAAAAAAGATCGGCGTTAATACATATTGTGAAAGAATCCTTTCTGAAGATATGATAACACTCTAGAAATGCTGGTGTCACTTGTTTGAGGTTATGATAGCAGATTATTCCTAAACTCATAATACATACATATACATATACATACATACATATCTATATATAATAAGAATACTTCCGGTTGAAGCTTTGGAAATTACGCAACTAACCCTGTAACATTTAAATATAATCAAGGGATATTTTGTTCATCCCATATACCTCTCACCCACGTTTTCTAATATTCTCCCAATTTTCTATAATAAACATAATTACCCAACCCTCTCCAAATGCTAGCATCCTCATGGTTGTTGCATAGACCCAAACTTCTTGCAGTTTTATCTCTTTGCAATCCAATCCCTAATTTTTGTTTCAAATCGTATGCTATTACTCACCTATGTGGAGAAATCTCAAAGCCCACAATGCTCGTACTTTTTGTTGTTGTGTGCTCATAATATAAGACTTTGAAACTCAAGTGATTATTGATGTAATTTTTTCCATCCTTGCTTTAAGCAAACACAAATAATTTTAGCTTAAGCATAGTAGAAGAAAAAAGAACTGCTTCACTTAGTAATTATGAAATTATATCTTACTTTAAAACCAACAAGATAGCCATTATCTCTACTTGGAAGACTAGCCAAAAATCTACGAGTGATACATTATTTGTGTTGCTAAAGAGAAAATGATAGAAGAAAAACAGTAAAGCAAAATATACTAACATGCTAACTTGATATTTATCATTAACCATCCCTCGAAATTTCCCTATAGATTTGTACTAACTACCTTAGAACAGGCTACTTTGCATATTTCATCATTTTTCATTCTAATCTGTGAACACAACTATTAAAATGAAAATGGTTAATAATGGATAATATTGTGTAATTGCCAGCAAAGTATAAACAACCAACAGAGTACTTAACTGTGTAAGCAGAGGTTTAACTACGATTACCCAACATGATTTCAACCAGATTATCCACACTCTTGATATATTTTGGAGGCAAGCAACAGTCCAAGGAGTAGTAGATCAAAAGGGTGATGTGGTCTTTTAGTCGATGATATTTCATTTGCTTTAAGCTGAAGTCCATCTCCCCATGCATATAATAAATCAATCAGATTACATTAAGTACATACAATCAATTCAAGGTGAAGTTGTAAATAGCAATGGCATAGATGGAGGTAACGCATAACTATAAAGTGCAATATCACAGTAGTTTAAATTGTAATTCATTTAGACTTATGACAATACATATTTCGATTGAAAGTTGAATCATACACTGAACATGAACTAAAATAAATTTCAATAGGTTATGAATTCAAATGCAAACAAATGCATGCAGTGAAGTAAATAAATAAATTTTTGCGACTTGTACATTTTTTTGTATATGTAAATTGTGAACATAGACATTTGGGTTTGAATGAATTATTGTGGTGCAAGGAAGGCATAAGGGTATGGTTTGCAACAAGAAGATAGTGGGTTGTTGAGGCATTGGTGGAATGAGAATGTGGAAAACATCGGTTGTGACTATTTCCATAAGCAGTGGAGAAGGAGACAAAAATGATGTCAAGTATTGTTCATATCCTGTAAAAAGTATGTTTCCATTTGGGTCCTCAGCTTTTGGTTTTGGTCTGTATTATTATTTATGTTAAGACTTTTTAATTTAGTGGATGGGAGATGAAAATTTCAACTACAACTTACTATAGTCAAAGTTCATGTGAATCGATATGGTGATATGACAATGAGTGAAAGTTTATTTTCACTCCATCTTAAATATGAAAATTACATGCCTAGCATATATCTTGCTACTTCAAGAAGCATGACATCTTTGTAGGGCATAATTGCACTGGAAGCCCCATGTGAGTTTGGTTTTTTTGCATGCAAACAATGTTTTGCACATAAATAATAATATTTTGCATGCAAACAACTGATTTGCTTTTTTTCGTTTTCTCATGCAGAAAATATGTTTTCGGTTTATCCTGATAGATACATTAAATTTTGTTCTATGTTTATAGCTGAAGTTTAATGATACTTTATTGACAATACTTACAGTTAGTGCACTATTTAAACAAAATAATCTATGATGCTGGCTTTTGGTTAAGATTAGAGTACATTTATAGTTCTACAAAAAATCTCTATTATAGTGAGAAATGATAAAGATAAATGAAATTATTTTGCATATATTTGTCTAAATGTGCACATGTTTTATCAATACAATCTATGTAAAAATGGTGGCAGGAGTTGATGACTTCGGTGAATTATGGCATTAAGATTAACTTCTTTACCTTAAAAAAATAAATTAAGATTCAGCGGCAGTGTGGCAAAGCAAAATAAACATGAAAACATTTCATGTTTGCTTTGTCAAATGTCCAAGTTGGGTAATACAAAGGCATTAATAATTTATGGGTCACATTCAAGTACATAATGGCAGAACAATGTGCGTACGTATCTAAAATGACAAGAAATAAGATAAATGATTCATAACATATTAATTTATAAAAGCAAGACTATTTCAACAGGGCATTTTGTCATAAAAGGTAGATGCGGGACTTTCTAGAAAAGTGCTTTAAATTAGCGAGTGACATAGGCGAGCTGATATTTACATTTATTAGGATTCAATACAATTAGATAAGTACAAATAGTTATCCATACGCTATCATATTTAATAGGAGTACAAGTTTGTTAAATTACACTTTTACAACATAGTTTCCATTTGTTTGTTTAGTGCAACCCACTGAATTGGTTTAGTAAAAGATCAATGCTAACATAATATAATAGAAGGTGCAATCGACATTAATAATATATATCTATTAGCTATCAAGATTTTTCGTATGGGGAAAAGTCAAATGCCTTTTGTTACCACATTATTAAGCCTGAAATGTATAAGGGATCAATACATATTTTCCTAGAAATTGATAGAAATAATATAAAAAGAAAAAAAATGAAAAAACTGCTTCTACAGTTTAGTCAAAAAGAAAAAAAGTCACGAAGCACTATAGATTTGGTGCATATCTAAAACAATGGTGCCAGACAATCACATATGAGCCCCTATCATGGAACTGTTTGGTTGATCATGTAAGTAAAATATACTAAATTGAAGCAAAGAGATGTTATATTTAGGGTGTTAGTCAAAATGTTCAAGATCTTTCCTACATTTATTAAAGCAACGTTTGTGTACACTTAAATATAAAATATATCAAGAACAAAACTAAACATTATATCTCCAGTTGATTTGGTTGTATTTTTGTTATATTAGTGATGTCGAATATTCTAATATATCTAGGGTTACTCAAAGTAAATCAAAGGATGAATCTGAGAACTCATATCACAACAGCGTTATGAAATTCTATACATCCATAAAATTTGAAGTAAGTCAAAACAACTTTTGTTCAGGGTTTTATTTTAAAGTTATGTTCGTAATCTACATAGAAATTGATGATTGAAAATATAGCTATGAGTTTTTTGTATATTTGTTCATGTTATTTTACCAAAAAATAAAAATTGTGACAACTTTTAGTTATTCATATGACCATTATTTCAGAATAAATAAATTTGCTTTCAATTTTCTTTGCACAGGAGAACGAACGTGCATAATGTATTATTTCATAATAAAAGAAATTAACTCACATACTTATACATGTAAAGTAGCATCTATGTATATGACCATTTTCTCAAAATGCATAAGTTTGCTCCTAGTTTTTATGTACACGTTTGATGGACGTGTCAAAAGTAATGGTATATATAACAAGGAAACATCCATTTGAAGCTTTTGAAAATACTGAAATACCCTTCTAAAATTCTTTAGCATGACAAGGATATTTATGTCATTCTCTAAGCTACGAAAAATTTATGCCATGTCCTACCAAATTAATATATCCATCTTCTTCTACAATTTCACTTTTAAAATTGTAATTTATTCCATGCCAGCTTCTTGCTTTAGCAATGGAATCACATAGCCAGCTTCAACCTTCAATGAAATTTTAAGTATTAGTTCTCTGCTACTCCACCGATGTTAAATACTAAGTGAGGCAAAATAAGTCAGTGTTCAGATATTATCTCTAAGCTTTCCCCTAAATTCACTACTGAATTTCCATCTTTCTCTTATGCTTTAAACCGACTTAATATATTTTTTAAATGAAATTTAAAGCTTGCTTAAACAAATTTTTAGGTGATCTCAAGATTTAATAACTAGTTCCACAGGTTAATTAAAAGCACTTTCATTATCCATTTCTTTTTTTTAGTGTTCTCCCTTTATTCGTTCCCTGTAACATAGGACAAAAAATTAAATTCGAACCTACGTGGTATATGCAAACAGTTGACAAGTTAGTGCAGATAAGAAATTTGTTGTTTATTTGATAGTGCTGTGAATGTAGCAGTGCTAATGAGAAATCTATACTATAATATTATTATTGAGTTAGATTTCAAGACACACAGGCATCCTTCATATTTTGGAAAACGAACAGTCACGTTTTTAATTTCTTTCTATTCCAAACTTTGAAATATGATAACTTTTTTTACGCTAATTGGATTTAAGAATCGATTTCACTATTAAATCTCAAATTTAATATGCTCTCCAATGATATCCATTGTTGATAGCAAAAAATAAATTTTTTAAAATCATAGCTTTTGGATTATTCATATTATTAAAGTTATTAAATCCGTTTGACTTTATTTCTTTTAACTAATCTATGTCGTTGATTGTTTTGAAAATTTCCAGCCACTGATTCGACTTTCACAAATTGCAGTCAAGTCTGTTGAAATCCAACATTACCAAAATACAGCAACAATGTTAGATGGAATTAGAAATGAAACCAGAAAGCTCAAAAGCATTAAATACAATTATGTGCTTCTTATTATATTGAATTTGCTTTGACTGTAAAAGAATATAATGATATTCTTCACATTAAAATAAAAATTGTTGAATAATGGTTGTTAGTTCCAACATTTCAGACATAAAATATGCATGCTTTAGATTTAGCATATTTTTCACAAGAATCGTTCAAAACAGTAATAAATCTCTTTATCCTCTAATCTTATCATTCTACAATAATATGATGCTGCATAATGTGTTCCTAGACATAGTAAGTTATGGGATCATCATAAACACTTGCGTTCTCATGAATCATGTCAACGTTTCTTTTGGCATTTTTAGATCAATGGTCAAATGTAAACCAAATGTTGTTACATACACTGCTCTTATAGATAGTTGTTACCGAAGCAGCAAATGTAATCAACGACATCAAGTATTAAAGGAAAGGATTGATAAAAGTATCTCACCAAATGAAGTTACATATAATACAGCTGATGCATGGAGCAATAGCTGATGCACACAATAAATTTATATGTGTATAATTTATGTGCATTGTGTGGAAATTTTATCTTTAAAATCATTTTTGCTCGATATTTTGCAATTGTTTATCAAGCATCAGTACTATCTGCATTAATGTTTTCAAAGATTTGTACACAAGTTTTGGACAAAATGCAAACTTATTTGAAAATTGATAAAAAATCACTATTTCTTAATCAATGAAGCATATAAATCATTTAAATATGTTATGATTATAAGATGTTGAGTGCGGTCCGTATGTAAAGCATGGATTCGCACTAGTATTATATGATTAGTGGGTTAGAATAAATTTATATGACACTTTTCTAAAGTAGAAAGTAGAATGTGAATATGAGACATGTTCATATTTATATTGACCAGAAGATATGCCTATCTTCTATTTATAAAAGAAGTAGGTATGGCTTTTTTATTTAATTTTATTTAAGCTAGGAAATGTATGCTGCGGTTCTCGCGCTATGCTCATTCATTATTTTATGTCTTAAATGCAAGGTTCGTCTCCTTGTAATATTCCCCGCGTAACTCTTGACCCCTTCAACTCTTGGAAAAATCAACTATCCTACTTCCTACACACATCATCCATTAATTTAGGCTACTTTATTTCCCATGTTTATATTGGGCTACAGTTCTGTAAATACTACCGACTATTTCACTTTTAGTTTTAAAGATAAAAGTTGTCATTCACTTTAAAGATCAAAAATTTCATTCATTTAAAAACATATAACCATACTATATTCCTTCTGCTATATTTACTTCTCTATATTTTTCCTCCAACATGCTCTTTTCTTACTTATTCTTACTATATTTATATTTGTCTTAGGTAAAGCCTCTTTTTTGTCTACATAATCTTGATCATGACTAAGGTAGTTCACAATATATTGTACTCCTTTTTCTCTTTTTTAATTTACTTACCATATTTTGTATTTTAGGGTAAATCTATAAGTATCAAAAATGTTAATTCAATATTCATACAAAAGCATCAACCCAAAAAAGCATAAAAGAAACACATGGATCAGTCACTATAACATTTGAACCTCCTTCCGGTTAAAATAGAACCAACAGATGCATCATTACAAACATCCTTGCTTACTACGGGTAAACTATAAAAAAAGACTCATCAAAAAATCCTTTGGAAGAAACTATGGATGATAAAGATTTTAAAGAAAATACGGATGTCTAAGAATCAAAAGGAACGATGGATATCCAAGAATCCAAGGAACAGTGAACGTGGATAGAACAGTGAACGTGGATATCCAAGAATCCAAAGAAACTATAGATGTCCAACCATCCATGATTAATTAGTGAACGAACCATTTGTAACCCAATTGGTAAATAACAAACTAAACATTTAGATATTTCTCGACGTCACGTACGTTTATTTACTTCATTAATTTATTTTTTAGAGATTACATTTTGTGAGAGATATGACAAGTAATGATCAATATTCCAGCATAGTTTTTGAAGATATGTATCGCCTGTACATGGTATCGGTGAATAAGCATATGGCAGTCATGTCGTCTAATCATATACTTTTGTGTTGTTCTTAACATTATAATTTTCAATGAAAAAAGAAGCTTATTTTTAACGTACTTTTTTTCAGACGTGACATACATATTGAGGTGTGTGTATACACACACAGCCAAAGAAAAGGATCCAAACTAAATCGCGCTCATAATGCAGGGTTCCCAATTGCTTAAATTTAAGATTTGTAGAATGCTAAAGGCAAACTGTATATTTTCAAATAATAAACTAAAAGGCACAAATTCAGTTAATCATATTGTATTTATGCTAATATAACATACTTTGCACTACTTATAAATATCTGTAACATGCGATGTAGTGCAACGTATCTCATCTTCACAAAACAAGAAGCTAGAATCATTACCTTTCTGAAAGGAACATCACCACCAAGTTTCATCCCAAGCAATCAAGCATCACTATGCTAGCCACCCAAACAAACAGAATATCATGTCCAGTTTATAGAACAGAAGTTGGATAGAATGTTTTAAAATCGTCAGTGTTATATGGCCACCCTGGTACTTATAGAGGAAATAATCCTGATGAAAACCAAGTGACCAAAACATTTGGATCTTGACTAATCTTGTTTTTTTTTTCCAGCAAAAATGCGATTAGCCTTAGAGATTGCTTCTTTGTTACGTCCAACCACCCAGTGGCCATTGTAAGACCAAAATCTTTTAGTACATCATCTTCTAATGGTACATAATAAGCAGGAATCTGGTGATCCCACCATAGTTGTCTTGAAATGCACCAATCTCAGATGTTGTCTAACCATCTGTGTGAATATAAGCAAATGACCAGTATGATATAAAAAAAAACACATCAACATACTGTTGTTTCGAATGCTACTATATACGCCCACTTTTTTCCCTTCTCTAACCCACCAACATTTTGTAAAAACATTTCTCTCACCCTCATAACCCCCACCCCCACTCCTCTTTTTAAATTTTTCCTTCTAAAAAAAAGTAAGCGTTTGTTCTTTCAACTTTTGGAAATAACCATAAACAACAGCGAAGCTCAAATTTCCTTAACTCCAATTTTCCACATATATGTATTAATCTGAAGTCCAGATAATAAATTATGCCTAATTTGATAATTTTTGAACCTTTGTAGTTGAAGATTTCATTTGAAAGCTCTTTTTGAGTGCCAAAAATTGAAGCTATGGCAAGGAAGAAGGGTAGAGAACCAACAATTCAAGTGGCCTTAGAAATTTGAAGTGAGTTTCTCTCTAAAATTAATAGACATTCAAATGTTTTGTATACCTGATTGCAGAGTGTGTTTAAAGTGAGTTTTTTTATTTAATTTCAAATATCTCTCTAAGAGGTGTTAGAGAACATTTTAGTGTGCGTGTATACTAGCACCCATTATTTCAATGTATGTATGTGTGTGTATGTGTGTGTCTATATATATATATATATATATATATATAAACATGATGTTACTGGCAAAAAGTAAAAATCAATCAATACTTCTTCCACTTAACTTCATACTGTTCTAGAATTATCTCGATTTTCTCTGACTTCCACGACAACATCAAAAGCTTCCTTTGCCATGCTGGAGCATTTTACGAACCACTGCGGCTTCACCATGGGTTCCACAACATCATTGCTTCTCGAACAAAAACCAAGGTTCATCTTACTCTTTTGAGCACCTCTATATAATTTCCGACATGATAAATCTCTTTTTAGTGATGTATAAAACATGAGTGGTAAATGCAAAGGGTGGAAAACATCAATTATTTACACAAAGCAAGCGCAGTAAAGAAGTTCTGTATAATCAGTCTCAAAACCCTGACAAAGCAAAGTCAACAGTTATCGTAACTATCATTTTGAAGTAGAAATTTGATCAGAAAATGGCACAATATAACTTCATCCAACTTGGTTGATATTAATTCTAAATATTTGTGCATCGATGATTCTATGTTGTTTTTTTTAAAACAAGGCATAAAGTGAGCTTCATGCTTATTGTGTCGGCTCATATAATTTAATCATGCATGTATACATGCCTACTCGCAATGTTATTCTAGTAACAATTTTATGAAAATTAAATAAATGATTAATGGCATACTGATACTTGATATTTGAAAATGAGACCAGAAGGTACCTTTGCCTGCAAAGCTTCAAGCACATCAACATGGGCTTTAAACCGTGGCATTCCTTCAAAATAGGAACTTCCATTGCTATTTATTTTCCCATCATCTCTGAAAATATTAATAAATTCGAGCTTATGTTGCTTTCCAAGTTTAAAATCATTTGAATCGTGTGTTGGTGTAATCTCAAAAAATAATCCAAAAGAAATTAAGTTAACAACCAATAAAACTTGTATATGAGAGAACAAAGTTCAATTTGCATACTATGCCGTCACAGCCCATGTACCAAAACTAGGAACGACTAAAATATCATCAATGATAATCTGAATTTTTCTATTATTGAATGGATGAATTGCATATTTCCATGCAGATGAAAATAACGGGAATCTTTTGACTGGACAGCAATTGCAGCATCACCAAATTGTCACTATTCGTGTTGTGGCAACTATGATCTCACGAAGATTGTTATCAAGTGGATAAGCAAAAGATGTTAAAACACCAAACTAAACTAGAGATTCGTAACCAGGAACTCTTAATAGAGTCTCTTCTTTAATCTCTTTATGGTCAACCTAAACATAAATGAGGCCCCCATTTAATGTAAAGGAGTGTATAACTTTTAGACACCTTGGTGATATCTTTTTTTTGAATGATAGGTACAAGGCTCATGGCTCAAAAACAAAAATAATCGGGTGCAAAACCCATATACTACAAATTATTCTACACCAAGGGTTTCCGTCGATGGATGAAAGAAACCCTAGCGTACTTAGAATATTCAAAAATGGCGGAAGCTCGCAAGCTTCAACCATCCTCTTTAGCTCCACTCTTTTCCTCTTTTTCCCAAAAAGATAGAACGTTCATGAATCTGCTTTTCTTCTCTTCCAATCCACTTTCTAAGCTTATATTGTTCAGATCAATGATTAATTAGATCTGAGCTCGCGATGGCCTACAAATGAAGAATTCTTCCAGTGATTTGGTTCTTATACTTTAAAAAGGCGAAAGTTGCCAGCTTTATCAGAACTGCTCTGATGAAGCTTCGACTTGTTTGAAATGCCTTTCGGGTTATGCAAATACCACTCCATATGCTTGTTGCCCGCTTCTCTGCTCCAATGTTTAGCTAGAAGGGCATATTTGGTTTGAATTTTAACTTTTTTCATTGATTTACGAAGCATAATTCTACTGTCCGACTCTATCAGTAACCATCTTTGCTCTTTAGTAAGTTTTGCTTTGTTGTGGTTGTGATTGTTCCTTTCTTTTCATATATGGCAGATAGCAGCAGTAAGCAGAATATTTGCAAAGCATTTCTCTAATGATTTGCCCTTGAAATTAATGTTGATATGTTGCACTGTCTGTTTAAGATCCATATGCCCATTGTTCTGAATTCTCAGTGTTTTTTGAATTTGGTTCCAGATATAATAGGCATAACTACATTCAAAAAATAGATGATTAAACTTTCATCCTCACTGTTGCATAAGGAACAAAATGATTTAGCATTTTTATCCCACTTCTTTATTCTATCCCAAGTTGGTATTCTGTTGTTTATAGCAAAATATGAACAAATTGCCATCTTGGGATTGTTTACTTTGTTCCAAATGCAATGATACCAGTCTACTATAGACTGCTTGTTTCTAACACACACTCCCAGGTTTTTTTAAAAGAGAACATTCCTTTACAACTAGCAATCCACTCCCAGTAATCAGTCTCAGCATTGGAATCAATGAGAATACTTCTGATAACATTCCTATGTGGATTAGTAATGGGATGTAGTTGAGGCTTCCATTGATTATCTTTGATAATCATGGAAACAGTTGCATTAGCATTGCCAAAAATAACTAAATTATCCCAGCCAATTCTATTTACAAAGGAATCATGCTGAAACCAGGGGTCAAACCATAAATTAGTTTAATTTCCTGATTTAAAAATCCTTTCTAAAAGAGGATTTCCAATGCTTCTGCATTTTAATATCTGTTTCCAAGCATTTGATTGTTTATCTTTAGGTAAAATGTTTCAAAAAATACCTTGCTTGAGATACTTATCTTTCATCCATTTTGACCATAGTGAGTCAGCACTCAAAAATCTCCAGAACATTTTTAAATGACATGTGATGCTTAAATCATTCACATTTCTACTACCCATCCCCCCTTCTTTTTTCGGTTTATAAATTTTTTCCCAATTGATTTTATGGTACCCCCTTTCCAAAGGAAATCAGCACATCTACTTTCTAATTTCTTAATAGATGCAGCTGGGATATGGAATGTTTGAAGCCAGTATAAAATAATGGCATAAATAACAGTTTTGATCAACTCCATTCTCCTAGCTATGGAAAGGAGTTTACATGACCATGTCTCCATTCTTTCTTGAATTTTTTCAATAAGCATAGAACAGTCACTATCATTAATTTGATTAAGTGAAAGTGGTAACCCTAAGTATTTAATTGGCAACTTACCTTCAGAAACATGCAGTATTTCTAACATTTCATTTTTATATTTACTGCATTTACTAAAATATGCTTTACTCTTAAGCTCATTCACCTACAAACCTGCATACTTATGTAAATTCATAAGAATTTGTGAAATAGCATAGCCATTCTGTTCATTTGCTTTTGTAAAGAGCATCAAATCATCTGCATATATTAGATGAGAAATAGTAGGTTGGACTCTATTTATAGGAGAAATATGACCATTTAAAAGTTCTATCTCAGTCAGAATGGAGAAATATTCCATGACTATAGTGAAAAGATAGGTGATAAAGGGTCACCATGTCGAATACCCCTATTTCTTTTGAAAAAATCCACTGGTTTACCTTGAATTAGGATAGAAAAAGTAGGGGTACTAATACATTCATATACCAAATCACAAAATTTAATAGGGAAACCCAAACTAATTATCATATGGCAGATAAACTATCTATTAACTTTATCATATGCCTTCTGTAAATCAATTTTAAGGCACATATTATCCCCACTTTTAGTATTGAAGTTCCTAACCATATCATGGGCTAACATAGAGTTTTCATATATCAATCTACCAGGAACAAAAGCACTTTGGTTTTTTGAGATTAGAAAGGGCAGAAACACCTTAATTCTATTGCTAAGCACACTAGCAATAATCTTATAAATAACATTACCGCAAGATATAGGTCTATAGTCTCCAATGCAAGATGGATTTTTATTTTTAGGGATTAAAGTAATAAAGGTATGGTTTAAACGTTTCAGAAGTTTACCTTTTTCGAAAAATTCATTAACTACTTCAATCACCTGTCCTTTTAAGCCATCCCAATGTTTTTTTTATATAGAATTTAGCATTAAAACCATCTGGGCTAGGACTTTTATTATCCCCAGCATTAAAAATAATAGCTTTGATTTCAGTTTCTAACACAGGAGCAAGAAGAATTTCTTCTACCACATTGTTCAACTTATGTTTACAAATGATTTTTGGGAAATTATGAATTTGGTTTTCAAAAAAGTAAAATTCATTATAAAATTTCAGAGCTTCTTCAATAATAGAGTTATAAGAGTTGGTAGACTTAGCAGAATTGTCAATAATATTTCCAATGTTATTCATATATGTCCTAGTTGACATTTTAGCATGAAAATATTTGGTGTAGTCATCCCCCAAGGTAAGCCAATCTACTTTAGCTTTTTGTTTAACATTAACAGAATTGATGTACATTTCCCTAGATAGATTTTGCTAATTCTCAAAAAACATTTTAACAGAATTTAGATCTTCAGGATTTTGATCAGCAAGATCTTGTAAGGATTTCCCTTTTTCCTTAAGTTTGTTCAAAATGTTTTTATCCTGAAAATGAGTTTTATTCCAAACTTTTAATTTATGTTTAACATGTTTCAAAAACATACTAAACTGAAAATGTTTATTGCCACCACAAGAAAAATTAAGTCATTCTTTAATTAAATCATCATATTTTTCATCGCAAACCCATCCAATTTTAAATCTAAAAGGCACATTTTTCTGTCAAGATTATCCATTTCGTTAAAAAGCTTTATGAAAATTGGAGTATGATCACTGGTATTCTGTTCTAGGGTGCTACATTCAAAATTTAGGAAAATTTTATAAAATTCATTATTAACTAGCACCTTATCAAGTTTACAATGAATATTTTCTCAACACCAGATTTTCAGGTAAATTTATTTCCAGAAACACAGGTTTCAATCAAACAGTTTCAATCATAAATTTATCCTGTCTAATTTACTTTGGGATATATGAATTCCTCCAGATTTTTCATAAGAATGAAGAACTGTATTAAAGTCCCCCATTATAATCCAAGGAAAATCAATAACATGATTCATAACTTTAAGTCCACACCATAACCCGTTTTTTCACTTTCAATATTACTACCATAAACACTAGTGACTTGAATTGAAAATCCACCAACATTTTTAATTCTACTGTTTATAAACTGTAAGTCTTTAGTAATATTGTCAATAAACCAAATGTTAAAGGCCCAAATTAGCATTATTCTACCCTTACAACGACAGTCATTATTAATATACCTCCACTGTCTATCAAATTTCATACTAAATTTATCCATACTATCATTATTCATCTTATTTTCAATAAGAGCGATAATGGTAGGCTTATAAATTCCAATCATATATAAAATATCAATCTGCTTGGCAGGGGAATTCATCCCCCTAACATTCCATGCAAATAGCTTCATAATAGAATAATTATAATAAAAAGGGGGGTTTAAATTGTACCTGACACATTGGTACTCTTACCTTTCCTTTTGCACTCAGAGATCATTGCTTTTAATCTGGTTGACATTTCTGTCCATTCTGGGTTGCTAAAAATATAGTTTTGCTTGAAATCAAAATTTTCTTTATTCTTACCTCTGCTACCTTTCTTTGGAATATGTAGTGGTGCAATATCAAACTGCTCAGATGTTTGAGGAAGAACCGAGTTACTACATCCCATATCCACTGATTCTGGAATTTGGATCAAGGACATATCGAATTTAGGAGATGTGGGAGGCAAGGATGAATCAGGATTAAGAATCTTCTCAGTCTCTGCGGCCTTCTCTGGAGGAGGATCGACCTCTATTGATATAGTATCAGAAATATTGGCATTATGTAGAACTTTATCTTTGTTAGCTTTGCCAAGATTGCCTGTAGTTAAACAAGATTCTGAAACAGGAGGGGTTCCAAAGTCTAAGACCATTACATTTGCATCTTCCTCCACTTCTATTATTTGACTACCTTTCGTTTTCTTCTTTGTTGATTTCTCTATTTGATGAAATCGCTCTGCTGTGATCTGATTTTCTTGATCAGTGAACATCTTTCTTGATCGGAGATGACTCCTTTCAGGATGATCCGCTCTTCATTACTTTGGATGCACTAATCCCTACATTTTCATTATTTTCATTTCTGACCAGCATTTATGTATCACACATTTCTTGATGATTATTATCTTGATATTCTATAATATTTGCTTTCAGAACCCATGCTTTTTCCAAGTTGCATTATTCTCTGACATGTCCAAAACATTTACATGTATTACATTTCACTGGAATCCACTCATATTCCACCTTTTACGTTATATTTTGTCCATTATACATTGTTACATTAATTTCATTTGGGAGTTCATCTTCTGCCACAACTTTAACTAGAAGACGAACATAATTCAATCTCGTTTTCAAAGTGGTTGCTGCATTCATTTTGATGGGTTTACCGATAATACTAGCCATGACACTGAACGCCTCTTTGTCCCATAACCTTAGATTCATATTCGGTAATCTTACTCATATTGGCATCATTGTTAAGAGATCTCTATCAAGTTTTAATGATTCAGACCATATTTTCATGATGATTAGTTTGCCATTGTAGAAATATGGCCCATTTTTCAAAATTGATTCATAGTCTTTTTGAATTTCAAATTTGATGAGGAAGAAACCATTCTCTCTTATGTACACTTCAAATTGCCCAGTTGGTTTCCACACACGTTGAATGTAAGATTTAAAAAACAAGTACTATGGTTTGGAGCTTACCTCATAAATAAGAATAAAATTGCTCCAGCAATCTATGGTTCTTTTACATACTGTCTCTTTAATCACTCCGTACTTCTTGTTGTTAATCATTATTGGAACTATAGCTTCAAGATTACATTCTTCCTCTGGTGATTCATCTGACTCGACCACCACTATGTCTGCCTACGATTTCAGTCCTTATTCTTTATTCAGTGAGAAGGCCACTGACTTTTGTAGTTCTTGAAATTTTTTAAGTTTTTGCGGTATACTTGGCATTTCTTTGCCTCTTCAATAATTGGAATTTGAAGCCGGTGGAAACTTCTGTCTATTCTTGATCTCTCTTCTCCTTTGAGATCTAGATTGAACGGTTTGAAAGCCTTCTTCATCAATGTTGACTCCTAATGGCTTCCTGATATGAAAAGATTGAGATCTATCAGGTGATCTACCCATTAAAGTCGTTGTAGAGATCTTAGATGCAGAATTTTGAGGAAATATCGATTTCCCTATGGCTGATTGGAAACCCTAAATTTTAGCAATTTTCGAATTTTTTACCTTGGTGATATCTAATCTAGGGAGAAATTATGTTCCATAATATATCAAAGATTACTACTCGTAATGTACAATCCCATGTCACAAGGCGACGATCTCTACAAAAATGCAGAATTTTTTTGATTGATTGCTTAATTCATGCTGGACTTGTGCCATATTTCCACTGAAACTTTGGTTTCTTTGATTGCTTGAGTTTTGTCCTGAAACATAGTTCAAATTTAGCCTGAAATAACACTTTGCAGTAGTATGTTCCAATTTCTCACATATCTAACATTTTGGCCTACTATTACTGTTCCATTTGCCCATTCCTCTGGATCTGCTTGAATATCCACCTCTTTGCATTGGCTAATTACTTTGTTCTCTTTGTCAGTAATGCATATTGGTGGAATCTGAATGGTTCTTTCAAGTCCATATCCCTGTATTGCAGTTTCAACTTGAAACTTCCATAGACGATAGTTATCTTCATTCAAGTGCACTATAACTAGTTGACTCTATGGGCTGATTACAGTCTTGATCAGATTTTTTATAGTATCAGCATGTTGGGATCAAATTTTTTGTAGTATCAGCATGTTGGGAACTATTTGCGTCAGATGATGTTGCAAAATTGCCTTCTTCATACATGATGAAATAGAATTAAAACCGAGGGTTCAATTAAAAAAATGAGGTAGCTTTAATCAAGAATTGAGTTCAAGAACTCAGAATGGGATGCTAGACAGATTAGTTGCAACCAAAGGAAGGCTTAAATGATGATGAATTTTTGATAAATTTTCTTTCTTTCTGGATGGCACTTTCCTGCTTCTTGTGTTGATTTTTCTGGTTTCTTGATCTGAATTTCTATGATTATGATTTCTTTCATTCAAGATTTAGCGATAAATCTTGTTGCAGCCAAATAACTTGATACCGGCAAGGCATAGGATTTTGATGCTGAATCAATATCTTATATGATGAGATATGAATCTCTAATAAGGGATAAAACTCAAATGATGAGGCTGTTTCTGATGAGATTTTCTTTTGCTTTTAGGCAATATCTTTATGGCTCTGATACCATATACGATTTTTAAGATAATAGAGTATTAAGAGATTGAGATTGCAATTTGATAACAAAACGAAAGAATGAATTTTATTGATACTTTCAGTTCAACTAATTACAGAGAGATAAAATGATATATATATATATATATATATAGTTCTGCATACAAGTTTCTTTATAAACGAAATGCTACGACGTTGGGCCTTTAGATCACAAACCCGATGTAATCTTTAAAACAAAAGAACGGCTCTGATGCAATCTGAAACAATAAACAGCTGATCCTGGAAGCTTGTATTATATTTTTTGATATCTTGGAGAAGTTTCTCAATACTCCTCCGCAAACCCTTCTGTGGCTAGGGTTTGAGAAAATTGTCCCCAAATTATTCCGATTCAATTTGATTTAAAAAATCGATCAAAATTGTCATAAAAAGGCTTGAATACTTCAGTATATCCTCTCTTTAGTTATGAAATTGATTAAAGACAATCAATTTCAGCTGTAATAAGTTTGAGGATGATTCTCTTGTCAACAAGTTGCTTCTGAGATGAGAGCCAGATTAGATCTTGAACACCGACGTCTGTTGATGTTAAATGTCCTTCGGATTGCCTCTAGTAACAGATTTAGGCATGTTTCTTTTGTCAGTGGGATACTGATGGTGAGCTAGATGAGACACCCTACTGCTCTGTGAGTTGTTTACCTTCAGCTTATCTTTAAATCGAACAAAGTTTGTTTTTGATAAAGGCTTAGTTAGGATGTCTTCAACTTGGTGAGTAGAAAGTATGTGGTTTATATCTAACTATTCTTTTGTTACTTATTCTCGAACAAAGTAGAGATCTAATTCCATGTGTTTCATTCTTAAATGTAACACTGGATTCGCTGTAAGCTGATCTCTGCTTATTACCATACCATATAGTTTTTTTGCTGTCTGGTTTGTTTTGTAGTTCACCAAGTAGTGATTGTATTCACATTACCTCTACAGTTGCATTTGCTACACTTTTGTATTCGACCTCTATACTAGATCTTGACATAGTAGGTTGTTTTTTAGAACACCATGATATAGGATTTTTTTCCAAGAATATACAATAACCAGCTGTAAATCTCATGTCATTAGGATCAGTAGCCCAATCAGCGTCTACATACCCAATAATGTTAATGTATTTGTTTGATTCCAAAGTCAGTCCAAAGTCTATAGTTCCTTTGAGATATCTTAGTATTCTTTTCACCATTTTCTAGTGCTCATATGTTGGCCTTTGCATGAACCGACTTACTTTGTTAACACTGTAAGCAATTTCTGGCCTTGATATAGTTGCATACTAAAGTGCACCTACTATACTCATGTATTGTTTGTCATAGGATATTGCTTCAACTTGAATTTGGATACATGTATAATGCTGACCATAGGAGTTGAGATTGAGTTGACTCGATTCATCTTTGCTTTGTTTAAAATTTCTACTATATATTTCCTATGATTCAACTGAATCGATGAACTTCATAATCTTTTAACCTCAATGCCAAGAAAATAGTTTAAATCACCAAGGTCTTTCACAGAAAATTCATGATTTAAATGGTTTATGAGATTGCTGATTTCCTCTTCTTTGTTGCCTATAATGATTAAATCATAAACATATATTAATACATAAATTGTCATGTTTTTATTAAAATTTTGTAAATAAAGAGTTGTCAGAGTTTGTTGGATTGTAGCCCCGTCCAGTGAGAGTTGCTTTTAGCTTTTCAAACCACACCCTTGGAGTCTGTTTTAGCCCATAGATAGCTTTATTCAGTCTGCATACTAGCTTTCCTTTTCCTTTCTGTATTAATGCATGTGGCTGCTCCATAGATACTTCCTCTTGCAAAACACCATTAAAAAGGCATTAGTCACATCTATTTGTTTGATGTTCCAATTTCTGTTCAAGGCAATAGTGATAACAGTTCTTATAGTAGTGGGTTTCACAATAGGTGAAAAAGTCTCATTTAAATCAAAGCCACTCTGTTGTGAATAAACCTTAGCTACTAATCTTGCCTAGTATATAGAAATTGTATCATCAGCAATTTTCTTTAATCTAAAGGTCCATTTTCACTCCACGACATTTTTATTTTTGGGTAAAGGAACAAGATCCCATGTCTTGTTCCTTATAAGAGCATTGTACTCATCAGTCATAGCTAATCTCTTGTTCTCATTTTCCATAGCTTGATAATGAATACTTGGTTCTTCCGTATTTAAAGTTGCACTGTAAGTTTTTAGCTTGAATATGCCACTTTTTGACCTTGTCATCATATGATGACCTACCTTTGTAACTTATTGCTGACAAATATCTTCATCTTGTTGTTGATGTTCATTATGAGACCGTGTTTCCTCTGATGTTTGATAAGGAGTAGGTTGCATACTTACTCTTTATTGAGTTGTCTAATCAGGTATATTTGATAGTTCATCTTGCTCATGACTTGGTCGAAGACTGGACACTGTGTGTTGTGAGTCTGACCCTTTTATTTGAGGATTGACATTGTCTTGTATTGACTCTCTGGGAACTTGAATCAACTCCTCGGGCATTGCAGGTTTTGAAGGCAGTGGTTCTTTTGGATTGTATACCTTTTTTGATGTTTTAATTTTTGATTCTTTAAAAGGAAATACTCTTTTATTGAACATTACATGTCTAGAAATAAAAATTCTACCATTACTGTCTAGACACTTATATCCCTTTTGATTAGTAGCGTAACCGAAGAATGTACATAGAGATGACCTGATATTTAGTTTGTGAGTATTGTATGGTATAAGATAAGGGAAACACAAACATCCAAATACTCTTAAGTTTTGATCAGGCTTGACATTGACTAATTCTTCCGTTGGGCTTTTGAATTTCAATTTTTTTTTTGGTAGCCTATTAATTAAGAAAACTGTTGTAGCAAAGGCATCAGGCTAAACTTTTAGTGGCATTGATGCTTGAGCTAACAATAAGGACGGTTTCAACAATTTGTCTCTGTCTTCTATCAACACTCCATTTTGTTCAGAAGTGTAGAGATAAGTTGTTCTATGAATGATCCCTCTCTTTTGAAAGTAATGCTTTAATGGTTTCACCATTAGACTGCATCACTTTGACTTGACTGTTTGTTTGTTTTTCTACCTGTGCTATAAATTGCAACACTGCACTGTAAGTTTCATCTATTGGTTTTAATAAATATCTCCAAACATATCTGGAAAAAGCATCAATAAATGATATATAATATCCATAATCACTACGTAGTGGTGCAGACCCTCATAGATCAATAGAAATTAGTCCAAATGGCTTACTGTAATGTGTTTCAGAATCTAAAAATGGTAATTTACAACCTTTTCCCATTTGAAAAAAGGTACAGATATATGGCATTGAAATATTATTGAATTAGATATTGTTATTATTCAATACATGTTTTACAATTGTAGCACCAATTTATAATGCCGCATATCAAAGGTCTTATAATCTTCTTCCTGTTTGAATTCAGAATTATTACACTAATTTCTTTTAATTTTTGATTTTCTTGAATTAGCCACACTGAACTTATACAGTCCTTTACATTCCTTACCCTGCAAGAGAATTTCTCTAGTTAGGATATCCTTAACTTGACATTGATGTGGGTAAAATTCAAAGTAGACATTGTTTTCTTTTGCAAACTGTGACACGCTTAGTAAATTCTTTCAGATTAGTGGTACTCTAAGTAAATTACTCAAATATAATTGTCTTTTTCCCATAATATATGAACTACCCATGTGTGTGATTGCAATAGACTTTCCATTTCCCATGTGTATAGTGTTCATACCTTTGTACTCATTGTTCTCAATATTTAAACTGCTTAAATTGTTAGTGATGTGATTTGTTACTCCTGAATCTGGGTACCAATCCTCATCTTGTATATGCTCAGATTTTGCAACTTCAGTTTGCTAGTAATTTCTATTTTTTGATTGATTGCTTATTTCACGATGAACTTGTGCCATATCAGCACTAAAACTTTTATTTCTTTAATTGCTCGAGTTTTGTCATGGAACATAGTTCAAATTTAGCCTTAAATAACATTTTGCAGCAGTATGTCCCAATTTCTCACATATCTGACATCTTGGCCTATTATTACTGTTTCATTTTCCTCTTCCTCTGGATCTATTTGAATATCCACATCTTTGCATTGTCATATTACTTTGTTTTCTTTATCAGTGATGCATATTGGTGGAATCTGAATGGTTCCAAGAACGTAGCTTTCAAGTCCATATCCCTGTGTTGTATTTTCAACTTGAAGCTTCCATAGAAGATAGTTATCTTCATTCAAGTGGACTGTAACCAGTTGACTCTATGGGCTGATTACAGTCTTGATCAGATTTTCTGTAGTATTAGCATGTTGGAAACTATTTGCATTAGATGATGTTGCATAATTACCTTCTTCAGACATGATGAAACAGAATTAAAACTGAGGGTTCAGACGAAACAATGAGGCAGCTTTAATCAAGAATTGAGTTTAAGAACTCTGAGTGGGATTGTTACGACCCTTAATTTTTGATAATTAAAAATAGTTAATTTAATAAGATTATGTAATTTAATGTTGAAAGAATTAAAATTTATGACATAGGAATGATTAAACTGTCTAGAATTAAGTTTAACAATATAAATTTAATGTAATAAATGACTGGAATGAAATGTAATAGCATTATTTTAAAGTAATTGATAACTTCTTTAAATGTAATTCCAATTAGTTGAAATGATTAAAAAGTTATAATTGGTTATGGATTGTAAATTAATTATAATAATATGTATTAATTGATAATTGGAGTAAAAGAGTAATTTGATAATTCAAACGTTGATTAATTAATGAAATAATGTGAAATAAATTGTAATTGGATAAAATTAGTATAGTGTAAGTTGTTATAACATTTGTTTGTAAATAGTAAACTTACGAATGTTATTAAATGTAGAAAGATGACAATTATTATTTGTTATCAATTTGTTTAATTAATTATAATTAAATGAAATTAAATGTTATGTAAAATGAGTTAAAACGATAACGGTAGAAAGGAAATGCAATAAAATATACAGAAATGTTTGTTTTATTCCCAAGGCAATAATTGATTTAAATTAAAGATTGAAACCAAGATAAGTTGATTTATTGGGATTTAAATTTTTAATAAAATTGATGAAAAAATTCAATGCAATTGAAATATTGCAAATAATTTGGCAAATGATGGCAATCGTAAAATATTAATGTAATAAGATATAACCCAACGTTAAAATATGCATAGAGTAATAATTGATTGAGTAAAAATATTGAAATCAAATCAAATTAATTACAGTTGGAATTGAACGCTGTAATTAGTGTAATATTCAACACTGAATTGGTATGTAAATTTGTTTTAAATTGTTGTAAATGTCGAAGTAATCAAAAATGATGAAAATGGTTAGTTATTAAAAGTGAAATTAAAAAGTGATTTAATCAATTTAATAATAATTTATTTAATTAACGTGAAAATAGCCATTTTGGCAACTGTCTCAGATTTCGACGAAACTAGTTTCATCGGATGCGTAACAGTGAATTATTGTAGGTTTTCAAGTTTCGTAGCGATCGAACTTGTTGTTTGATCGTACGGATTCGAAATGCGTAGAAGTCAATTTAATTAAATTCAATTGAAATCAATTTGAAATAAGCTGATTTTAAGCTAACTTCTTCATACAATGGAATTAGGACTTGAAACCTATTACATTGAGTTTAAAATATCGAAAACATCTATTTTGATATATGAGATGACCCACTTTCATTTCGAAGGCAGAACGGGCTTTTGGGGTCGTTATTGTCAATCAAGTCTATTCGGAATGTTTGTTTCTTATCGGGCATCATTAGTATATACTGTTCTATTCTAACACTAGCAACCTTTCTATTTCTCATTCCTATACATATAGTTCTATCTAATTGTTCCTTCTCTCTTCCTCAAATGGAAAAAACCCAATTTTCATTCAAATCCTAAATTTCAATCTCCAAATCAATTTCAAAATTCAAACGCCTCAAAACTATGTCATATTATATACCGATTTGAAGCTCTCGACGAGTGCAAATCAAATATGCAGTTTTTTTCGATTTGGGCTTCTGTGTGGCCGGAATTGGGTGATTAAGTCTCGACCGTTCATAGTGTCGTGATCAACTTCAACCGATCGACGAATCAAGGGTACCGGGTTGTGGAGAGTGTCACGCGTAGTCATCTGTGTGGTTTGTTTGGCGAAATGATGATTGGATCGTGCGATAAAATTCAATTAGGGTTTCATTTTAAGTGGCGGTTGGAGCGTATACACGTCGATCGACGTGGCAGGTGGGGTCACGAGGCATGGGGGTGATTCAGGCATGGACGGCGGCTCCTCTAGAGGCGGTGGACGCGCCCGCGATTGACGTAGGCGTGTGATGGAGGCCTGTTGCCGACGGCTTCCGTGTTGAGCACGACTTGATGTAGTAGGGTTTCACGAGTTAGGTGATGTGTAGGTAAGAGACGTGTATACATTTATTTATTATTTTATTAATTTAAATCTAAATCGTATAATATTCTAATATTAATAAATTTCACATACGAGGTCGAATTCACGCGCGGTTTTCTCCACCAGGATCGTATCAAAATTTCGGACATTTTAAATCTGGTTTGGATGAAAAATGTGACTGTTCAAATTTGAGGCTTATTTTGGATTTCAAATCGATTTGAAATCAAAGATGAGTGTTTTAACCCACTCACAACTACTAAATCTTCTTATGTTAGTTAAATTAAATTTATGATGTGATTATGAATTAGTTGATTGATGTTTGGAATGTTTAAATTGCCATTCAAGTTAAATTTGACTTTATTGTATTTAATCATCATTTAATCTAAAATAGAATTTAATTGTCAATTTAATACCAGCTAATGATAATCAGTTATCTATTGATATTTATTGGTTGATGCGGATGATCATTGTGATGGATATTTGATTTTCGATATCAGATGAATGGATGTTATGTTTTATATTGTTATAACACTGCAAGTTCTCCATGGGTTGAAATGATACATACCCGAACGATTTATAGATTAAGGAAAAATTGTTATAAGTTGAAATGATAGACTCGAGCGATTTTATGGGTTTTATTTAATTCGGAATTTGCAGTTTGAAATGATATATAACCAAAAAATTTAAATTGCGGATTGAAATGATAAATATCCGTATCACTTGACCATAGGGTAGAAAATTTTATGCGGACATCAGATCGGCTAAATTAAATGATTTTTA
The DNA here is from genome assembly GCA_030765085.1 of Allium cepa. NCBI lineage: Eukaryota > Viridiplantae > Streptophyta > Magnoliopsida > Asparagales > Amaryllidaceae > Allium > Allium cepa. Next base: position 1,030,255,710 of record CM060932.1, on the reverse strand, counting down.
ATTCTTTAAAAGCTAAATTCAGTTAACTGGCATTTTGAAATAGAAATTGATTTATATAAACTGAATTAGTTAATGCTAAAATTGGAGTTGATTTAATGAATTGTTCAAAGGTTTTAAATTGGAATTCCAAAGTTGAAGTATCAAATATACATGAATTTATCAGAAGTGAGTTATTAGAATGTTTGGATAAAACTTTGAAATCTATTTTAAACTATTTTAATTAAATTAACTATTTTAATCAATTTAAACTATTTTAATTTATTTTAATCTACTATAACCTATTTAATCCAATTTAATCTATTTTACCTATTTTAAACTAGTTAAATTTATCAAATTTATTTTAAATCTATTTAATGTAATTTAAATCTATTTAATCTATTTTAAATTTATTTAATTTATTTTAAATTCATTTAATCTATTTAAAAAATCTATTTAAGATAACTTAAAATCTATTTAATCTATTTTAAATCTATTTCAATCCTTTTAAAATCTATTTAAATATAATTTGAATCTATTTAAACTATTTTACAAATTTAAAACTATTTTAAATTATTTTCAAACTACTATAGTTATTTATGACTATCTAAACTATTTTCTAAAATTTCAAACCGTGTAAAGTGGAAGTGTTTATATTTAAATCCTTGATGACGATACAATCTAAGTTGGAATTTGGCATTGATACATTTTCGTGAAATGACATATTAAGTAAATATGATGATTTTGGAATGAGGATTTATTTAACCTATCATATCGATAAATTCAAAAGTGAATATGATTTCAAAAGTGAATATGATTTTGAAAGTGAATATGATTTTGAAAGTGAATATAGTTTTGAAAGTGAATATGATTTCGAAAGAGATATGGTTTGAAATTGAATATGATATTTTGTTATCAATTGTAAATTGACTTTTTGAAATTTAAAAGAACCATTCGGTGTGAAATAAGCGTTTGGTTGTTAAAGAGACTGGGATCAGATATTGTCATACTCTTTGCCAATACCGAAAACCACTTTAACAACTATGCACGTGGTGAAGATTCTAGAAATGATGTATGATGGTTTGGTAAGAGATTATGTATGAGGTATTTACGTGACCCCGACTCCCGTGAGTCAGCTTAGATGTGACTAAAACATGAGCTATACTGGGCCAAGTGAGGTCATTCCTCTTATCGGGTACATTTCTTCGATACTACATTTTGACTTTTTGATTGATTTGGTGGCCACCTTTGATTTTGATTATGGGAGCGTGTTCCGAAGTGGGTGGTAGTAGCTGCTATGCGTTACCACCAGTCCGAGAGTGAAATTGATATATATATATATATATATATATATGTATGTATGTATGGCATTGCCTCGAGTGCCGTGTTCATGTGCCCTATCGCACGTTCTACGAGATTGTTTTGTGTCGTACCTATAGAGTGCTCCCTGATTTCCCACCTGCGGGTGGAGTTTACAGTATCTATATAGATTATGTGATTATATAAAATGCATTAAGGGGGATATGAGTAACACCTTAACGCTATTTTAATACTTTACTTTACTGTATACATATTATAATAGCGTGTTGTATTACATAGTAGATAGTTTAGCAGATCCTTAGGAGATGGTAATCCTAAACATCTCTTAAGTTATTGCACTCACATTGACACTGGATAAGAGATGTCAAACCTCGTAAACATCTCTGATGCCGTTACACTCATATTTGTTTACTGTTGATTTAACTTACGTAAGATCTTTTAGTTCTATCTTGAGTGTTTTTTCTTTTCAATTCGCTCGGATCAGTCTGATCTTTTCCGTTTATTGATGACTACTTTATGGAGGATGAAGACGAATATTTTGTACTATTACCTTTTATTACATTTATTCCATTGCATCATGTTGTTCCGCTGCATTTATTTATTCTTGTTGTAAGCGATCTGTATTATAAAAGTATAATCAATGTATTTGTAAACCACTTCATGAACTGTTTATTTAATTATTATATTTTGTCATCACACTGTGAGATTCTATATTTATTTTCTTTCTTTCTCTGGCTTTCTTATTTACCCTATAAAAATCTGTCCTTTTGAATAGTTTGAGTCTCACGTGTGTGGTTTATCGTCGATTTAAATCGTCAAAAAAAGCAGGTCATTACAGGGATACTAGATAGATTAGTTGCAACCAAAGAAAGGCTTAAATGATGATGAATTTCTGATAAGTTTTCTTTCTTTCTCGATGGCACTTTCCTTCTTCTTTTGTTGATTTTTCTGGTTTCTTGATATGAATTCTATGATTTTTGATTGCTTTCATTCAAGATTTAGTGATGAATCTTGCTGCAGCCAGATATCTTGATACCGGTAAGGCATAAGATTTTGGTGCTGAAACAATCCCTTATATGATGAGATGTGAATCTTTGATAAGGGATAAAACTCAAATGATAAGGCTTTTCCTGGTGAGATTTTCTTTTGCTGTTAGGCAATATCTTTATGGCTCTGATACCATATAAGATTTTTGAGATAATGGAGTATTAAGAGATTGAGATTGCAATTTGATAACAAAATGAAAGAACGAATTTTATTGATACTTTTAGTTCAACTAATTAAAGAGAGATAAACTGATATATATATATATATATATATATATATATATATATATATATATTATTCTGTATACAAGTTTATTTATAAACTAAATGCTATAATTTTTGCGCACAGACCAACTGTAGCCTTTAGAATAAAAGAATGACTCTGATGTAATTTGAAGCAATGAACGGCTGATCTTAGAAGCTTGTATTGTATATTCTGATATCTGGAAGAGGTTTCTCAATACTCCCCCGCAAACACTTTTTGTGGCTAGGGTTTGAGAAAATCGTCCTCAAATTATTCTGATTCTATTCGATTTCAAAAATCGATCAAAATTGTCAAAAAAAAGGCTCGAATACTTCAGTATATCCTCTCTTCAGTTATGAAATTGATTAAAGAGAATCAATTTTTGCTGTAATAAGGTTTGAGGATGATTCTCTTATCAACAAGTTGCTTGTGAGCCAAGAGCCAGATGAGATCTTGCAACACCTACGTCTGTTGATGTTAAATGTCCTTCGGATTGCCTCTGGTAACAGATTTAAGCATGATTCCCTTGTCAGTGGGACACTGATGGTGAGCTAGATGAGACATCCTACTGCTTTGTGAGTTGTTTACCTTCAGCTTGTCCCTAAATCAAACATAGTTTGTTTTTGACAGAGGCTTAGTTAGGATGTCTGTAACCTGGTAAGTAGAAGGTATATGGTTTATATTTAACTTTCCTTTTATTACTTGTTATCGAACAAAGTAGAGATCTAATTCTTTCTTGAATGTAACATTGGATTTGCTGTAAGCTGAACTATGCTTAAGTTATCACACCATATAGTTATTTTGCTGTCTGGTTTGATTTGTAGTTCACCAAGTAGTGATTGTATCCACATTACCTCTATTATTGCATTTGCTACACTTCTGAATTCGACCTATGTACAAGATCTTGACATAGTAGGTTGTTTATTAGAACACCATGATATGAGATTGTTGCCTAAGAATATACAATAGCCAGTTATAGATCTCATGTCATCATGGTCAATAACCCAATCAGCTTCTGCAAACCTAGTAATGTTAATGTGTTTTCTTGATTCCAAAGTCAGTCCAAAGTCTATAGTTCCTTTGAGATAACTTAGTATTCTTTTCACCATTTTCCAGTGCTCATTGGTTGGCCTTTGCATGAACTGACTTACTTTGTTAACAATGTAAGCAATTTCTGGCCTTGATATAGTTGCATATTAAAGTGCACCTACTATGTTCATGTATTGTTTGTCATTGGATACTGCTTCACCTTGAATTTGGATACATGTATATTGCTGACAATAGGAGTAGAGATTGAGTTAACTTGATTCATCTTTGCTTTATTTAAAATTTCTACTATATATTTCCTCTGATTCAACTGAATCGATGAACTTAGTAATCTTTTAACCTCAATGCCAAGATATATTTTAAACCACCCAGGTCTTTCATAGAAAATTCATGATTTAAATGGTTTATGAGATTGCTGATTTCCTCTTCATTGTTGCCTGTAATGATTAAATCAACAACATATATTAATACATAAATTGTTATGTTTTATTAAAAAAAATTAAATAAAGAGTTGTCAGATTTTTTCGGATTATAGCCCAGTCCAGTGAGAGTTGCTTTTAGCTTTTCAAACCACACCCTTGGAGTCTGTTTTAGCCCATAGATAACTTTATTCAGTCTGCATACTAGATTTTCTTTTCCTTTCTGTATGAATGCATGTGGCTGCTCCATAGATACTTCCTATTGCCAAACACCCTTATAAAAGGCATTATTCACATCTATTTGTTTGATGTTTCAATTTCTGTTCAAGGTAATAGTGATAACAGTTCTTATAGTAGCGGGTTTCATAATAAGTGAAAAAGTCTCACTGAAATCAAAGCCACTCTGTTGTGAATAACCCTTAGGTACTAATCTTGCCTTGTACATAGAAACTGAATCATCAGCAATTTTCTTTAATCTAAAGGGCTATTTTCACTCTACGACATTTTTATTTTTGGGTAAAGGAACAAGATCCCATGTCTTGTTCCTTATAAGAGCATTGTACTCATTAGTCATAGCTAATCTCCAATTTTAATTTTCCATAGCTTGATAATGAATACTTGGTTCTTCGGTATTTAAAGTTGCACTGTAAGTTTTTAGCTTGAATATGCCACTTTTTGACCTTGTCATCATATGATGACCAGCCCTTGTAACTTATTGCTGACGAATATCTTCATCTTGTTGCTGATGTTCATTATGAGACTATGTTTACTCTAATGTCTGATAAGGAGTAGGTTGCATACTTACTCTTTATTGAGTTGTTTGATCAGGTATATTTGATAGTTCAGCTTGCTCATGACTTGGTCCAAGAATGGACACCGTGTGTTGTGAGTGTGGCCCTCTTATTTGAGGATTGACATTGTCTTGTATTGACTCTCTGGGAATTCGAATCAACTTCTCGGGTAATGCAGATATTGATGGCAGTGGTTCTTTTGGATTGTATAGTTTTTTTGATGTTTTAATTTCTGATTCTTTAAAAGGAAATACTCTTTCATTGAACACTACATGTCTAGAAATAAAAATTCTACCATTACAGTCTAGACACTTATATCCCTTTTGGTTAGTGGCATAACCCAAGAATGTACATGAAAACAACCTGGAATTTTGTTTATGTGTGTTGTATGGTCTAAGATAAGGGAAACACAAACATCCAAATACTCTTAAGTATTGATAATCAGGCTTGACATTGAATAATACTACCCTTGGGCTTTTGAATTTCAAAAATTTTGTTGGTAGCCTATTAATTAAGAAAACTGTTGTAGCAAAGGCATGAGGCTAAAATTGTAGTGGTAGAGATGCTTGAGCTAGCAATGTAAGGCCAGTTTCAAAAATTTGTCTGTGTCTTCTTTCATAAAGCTCATTTTGTTCAGAAGTGTAGGGACAAGTTGTTCTATGAACAAACCTCCTCTTCTGAAAGTAATGCTTTAATGGCATATACTATGTTACACCTGAGATTGTATCACTTTGACTTGACAGTTTGTCTGTTTTTCTGCCTGTGCTATAAATTACAACACTGCACTGTAAGTTTCATCCTTTGATTTTAAGAAATATATCCAAACATATCTAGAAAAAGCATCAATGAATGATATATAATATCCATAATCACTATGTAGTGGTGCAGACCCTCATAGATTAGTAGCAATTATCCGAAACGGCTTACTGTAATATGTTTCAAAATCTAAAAATGGTAATTTATGACCTTTTCCCATTTTACAAAAGGTAAAGGTATATGGCATTGAAATATCATTAAATTAGATAATGTTATTATTCAATACATGTTCTTAGAATTGTAGCATTTGGATGTCCCAATTTATAATGCCACATACCAAAGATCATACATCTTCTTCCTGCTTGAATTCAGAATTATTACAACAATTTCTTTTAATTTTTTATTTTCTTGAATTAGCCACACTGAACTTGTATGGTCCTTTAAATTCCTTACCATGTAAGAGAATTTCTCTAGTTAGGATATCCTTAACTGGACAGTGATGTGGGTAAAATTCAAAGTAAACGTTGTTGTTTTTTGCAAAATGTGACACACTAATTAAATTCTTTATGATTAGTGGTACTCTAAGTAAATTATTCAAATATAATTGTCGTTTTCCCATATTATATGAACTACCCATGTGTGTGTGATTGCAATAGACTTTCCATTTTCCATGTGTATAGAGTTCATACCTTTGTACTACTTGTTCTCAAGATTTAAATTGCTTAAATTGTTAGCGATGTGGTTTGTTGCTCCTGAATCTAGGTACCAATCCTCATCTTGTATATGCTCAGATTTTGCAACTTCAGTTTGCTAGTAATTTCTATTTTATGATTAATCGCTTAATTCACAATGAACTTGTGTCATATCTGCACTAAAAATTTGATTTCTTTAATTGCTCGAGTTTTGTCCTGGAACATAGTTCAAATTTAGCCTGAAATAACATTTTGCACCAGTATGTCCCAATATCTCACGTATCTGACATCTTGGACTATTATTACTATTCTATTTGCCTCTTTCTCTAGATCTGTTTGAATATCCACATCTTTGCATTGTCGGATTACTTTATTTTCTTTGTCAGTGATGGGCATTGGTTTAATCTGAATGGTTCCAAAATTTTAGCTTTCAAGTCCATATCCTTGTATAGTAGTTTTAGTTTGAAGCTTCCATAGAAAATAGTTATCTTCATTCAAGTGGACTGTAACCAGTTGACTCTTTGGGCTGATTACAGTCTTGATCGGATTTTCTACAGTATCAACATGTTGGGAACTATTTACATTAGATGATGTTGCACAATTACCTTCTTCAAACATGATGAAACAAAATTAAAACTGAGGGTTCAGATGAAAAAATAAGGCAGCTTTAATCAAGAATTGAGTTAAAGAACTCAGAGTGGGATGCTAGACAGGTTAGTTTTAACCAAAGAAAGGCTTAAATAATGATGAGTTCTGATAAGTTTTCTTTCTTTCTGGATGGCACTTTACTGCTTCTTGTGTTGATTTTTTTGGTTTCGTGATCTGAATTTCTGTGATTTTTGATTGCTTTCATTCAAGATTTGGTAATGAATCTTGCTGCAGCCAGATATCTTGATATTGGCAAGGCATGGGATTTTGATGCTGAAACAATCCCTTATATGATGAGATATGAATCTCTAATAAGGGATAAAACTCAAATGATGAGGCTTTTTCTAATGATATTTTCTTTTGCTGTTAGGTAATATCTTTATGGCTCTGATACCATATAAGATTTTTGAGATAATGGAGCATTAAGAGATTGAGATTGCAATTTGATAACAAAATAAAAGAATAAATTTTATTGATACCTTTAGTTCAACTGATTACATAGAGATAAACCGATATATATATATATATATATATATATATATATATTGTTCTATATATAAGTTTCTTTATAAACGAAATTCTATGATGTTGGGCCTTTTTCCCACAAACCCGTGTAACCTTTAAAACAAAAGAACGACTCTGATGCAATTTGAAGCAATGAACGGCTGATCTTGGAAGCTTGTATTATATATTCTAATATCTTGGAGAGACTTCTCAATATTATTTATAATAGCAAGCACCCAAAGGAAAATTTCATATGAACATGGTTATAAGCTAATAAGCAACAACGAGAGGTAGCAAGTAAAGTACCAATTAAGTAAAATTCATAAAGCGATCAGATGAACAATATTATGAAAAAGTTCAATTAAATGAAAGATTCGATATATGTTCTAGTGGTTTGTTTTTTATTGTCTATTTATTATAGCAAGCACTCAAAGGAAATGTATAGAACTTTATGTTCATCCATCATGTTAAGTAATACTCCCTTAGACCTTCAATACAAGTCATTTTATGTTTTTCACAAGATTCAATAAACCAACCCTCTAGTTCACTTTTAACACACTTCCAGACTATCATAAAGCACTCCAAAAATGTTATACATTATAGCACAAACCTAAAAATTCATATAAAAGAAGGGAGCAATCTGTAACAAACTAAAAACTAACATGGTGCTTCACTAAAATGATGGCTCTTTTTGTTACACAAAGTAGATGAAGTAATAGGCCGAACATACCAAACTTCTCCTTAGCACCATACCTTTGTATGAACAACAAAATACATTTTTATGTCTTCTCTCTTATTTAATTTAAAGTGGATCGTTCAATTGTAGCATATTGGTTTAAGAAGTCTCATACATCTGTAGAAACTATATGTGATGATTTGCTAGCTAGGGTCAACGATGACATGGCACTTTATTCATGGGCTGTGCTTTCAAATTTCACAAAAGATTGGAAAAACAATTATACATTATAAATTAAGACCATGTATAAATGTTTAAAAAGTTTAGGTAGTGTCTGATTTAAAAACAAATTTTTTGTTTTCGGTGTTCAATATGTATGTCAAATATGAAAAAAATGGAGAGACGACGGAAGGGATGAAAGATAGACGGATGCGAGGATGAAGGGGATAGAGGGATGATGGAATAATGGATTGTTTCATATGCTTGTGTTATTTTCCAAAATATGAAAAATAAAATAAAAAAAATTGTTTTCTATTTTGAATGTTAACTTCATTTTTTAAATTGGTCGTTTTCGACAATATACATGCTTCGTGTGCATTTTTGTATGAACGAAAACTCAAAAGTAAAAATAAAAAATCAAACACTACCTTAGTTTTTTTGTTCATTTTAATAGGATCATAGTTAATAACACTCAAAAATAGTTGGGGGGTCTTTTATTACTCTCACTCCACTCAAAAATAAACTACTATGGGGAGGACACTTGTATTGTAAAGTATGTTGAGTCACAAGTTTTATGGAAGTTTTGATTTCTGACAAATAAGGCGATCGACAAAACAAGGTCATTAGAGCTACATATGTTACTGTAGATTGTAGATTGATTATTTGATACTTACTATAGATATATTAGTGATAAACTTGTTAAAATCTATCCTCAAATAATCATGCATTTTCAAGAAAATTAATATATATACAATTGGAATATAGTTGCACATTCAGTGTGCAACTTTACAGGGACCGGTCGACCGGTCACAATATAGGCGGTCGACCGTTCCTGCATAATTTGCACATTGAACGTGCACACATGCACATAACGTATATATATTTAAATTCCTGTCTACTGGTCACTTTTTAACCTGTCGACCGTTTTTAAACAGAAATCAATTTTTCCAAAAAACACTTCTCTTCTCCAAAGGTTGCATCTCTTACCTTTCACCAAAGATCATATCTCTTAATGGCAAAGAGTTACAACCATTCTTATCTATATAAACTCATCCAATTCGTTAATTAAACAACAATTAATTTCACATATTCTTTTTAATCTAATCTCTGATCTTACTTTATATACTCCTGCATTCTAAAAAGCTCTCGATTATTTATTGAATCATTGAAACTATTTCATATCTTTTGATTCAATAAGTAATATACTTTCCTTAATCTTTTAAAAACATCATTCACATACTTTGAGGATAAGATTATAGGAAGGGTGTACTGTTAGTGACAAATCCGTGTTTTCAAGAACACAAGTTGTCAACAACAATTGTATTTGTTCTTTTGTTGAAGTCCTCTGTGTTGTAAGAGGCAAGTGTTGAAGTCCTCAGTGTATTAGAGGCGTGAAATCCCGTTCGGCTGTTCGGGTGTTGTAAACCTGTTCCTCCGGGTGAAGCGAGGAAGTTAATAGTGAAAATCCAGATAGAAGTCTGGGACTGGATGTAGGACGGTGCTCCGAACCAGTATAAAAACCTCTGGTGTGATTTTTCTATTTTTTTATTTACTATGCTATTATCATCTATTTCCGCATTTGTATTGTAATCCATATTACACGATCCGTGTATACTATATTAGCACATATAATTGTATACACACCGCACTTTCATTTGGTATCAGAGCACGGTCATCATATAACCGTAACACAGTTATTTGATATATTATAGTAATATGGCAAATAACGTAAGTACTAGCACTCAAAACACCACTTACACGGAGGGTCAATCGACACAAAGACCTCCATTTTTCAATGGTCTTAACTATATTTATTGGGCAACACGTATGTCATTCTTTATGCAATCAAATAGCTATGATGCTTGGAATGCCACTCAAAGAGAAATAGTGAATCCAACAACTGATTATTCAGAATGGACTGCAGCTGAGAAAACGGCAGCAGCCGTAAATGCTAGAGCAATAAATATGTTGTTCTGTGCATTAGACCAAAATGAATATAATCATGTTAGTATCTGCACTACTGCATATCAAATTTGGCAAACACTAAAAATCACTCATGAAGGTACTAACAAGGTTAAACAAGCCAAAATAGCCATGCTGAAAAGTCAATTTCAAAATTTCAAAATGAAACCAAACGAGACAATCAATGACATGTATTCACGGTTTCAAACTATTCACCATGCACTTATTGGCTTAGGACAAAAGTATTCTGATTTCGATGTTGTTTCAACAGTCCTACACTCTCTGACTAGTGAATGGGAAGGAAAAGTATTAGCAATTGAAGAAGCTAATGACCTTTCCGTCATGAAGCCAGATGAATTGATAGGAAATTTAATGTCCTATGAAGCAAATCTGCAGGCTAGAAAAGAACAGAAAGAAGAAAAGAAAAATGTAGCATTTCATGTTGAGAAAGATGAAAATGAATCAGATTCTGAAGACGAAGATTTGGCATTCATTGCGAAAGGATTCAAAAAATTCTTAAAATATCGAAAAGCCAGTCGTTACAATAAAAGGAAACCTGGATCAAATAAACCATCTTCATCTGCTATAGAATGTTTCAACTGTCACAAAAAGGGACACATGCAGAAAGATTGTCCAGAACAAAAGAAGAAGTCAGAAAATGACAAATTCAAATATAAGAAGGACAAATCTAAGAAACGAGCCTTCTCAGTAACATGGGATGATTCAGAATCATCTTCATCAGAAAGTGAAAGTGATTTAGAGAATGAACAAGCTAATGTGTGTTTTATGGCAACAGAAGATGAGGTACAAATTCCTACATTTGATGAATTACTTGATATTAATGCTGAATTAATAGTCAAATATAAAGACATAAAACGTCAATTAAAAGTAGTCAAAGCAGATTTAAGTAGAGCAGAGTTTGAACGAGATATGTTAAAAGATGAGAAGAAAATATTAGAAGAGGAACTTGAAAATATTCAAGAATCATCATCTAATGTTGACTCTCAAATATCTCTTTTGAGTCAAGAAATAGAAACTCAAAAAGAGAAAAATAATGCTCTCACTACTGAAAATCATGAGCTTAAAGCAAAAGTCAAAATTCTAGACCTAGAAAAAGCTAGCTTACAAACAAAGTTTGATGACATTACTCAAAATGTTTCTAATTTTAACAAAGGTCGAGAAAATTTGACAAAAATCATTGAAAGTTCACAATCTATTTCAGACAAACAAGGATTGGGATTTAACAAACAAGAAACCAAGAAACATCTTGGAAATAAAAGGAAAAAGAAAGTACAAAAAACTGAAGCTAAGAAAAATCTTAGTCTATTATATTCCAAACCAAAACCAGTTGTGAAATTTCAAAAGAAAAATGTCAAGACTATCAAAATATGGGTTCCTAAAACAAATAATAATTTGATTAGGAACAAATACATTCAGCAATTCTTGAATATTGTGCATTTTAATAATAATTATATATATAAAGGGGATACCGGACCCAAATGGGTTTGGACTCCTAAGACCTAACTCTTAGGACCCTATAAAAAGTGGGTACCATGGACTTAATTCTATTTTTTGCAGGTCCCACTTAAGAAAAGAGGAAAGTGGATATTGGACAGTGGTTGCTCAAAGCACATGACGGGAGACAAGAGTTTATTAACAAATATTACATATTCAGATGGTGGCTCCGTCACTTTTGGAGACAATTCAAAAGGCTATATCATCGGCAAAGGCGATGTGAGCAATTGCGGTACATCTAACTTACCTCTTATTACTAATGTCATGCTAGTTAGAAATTTAAAACAAAATTTGCTTAGTATTAGTCAGTTATGTGACAAAGGTTTTATAATTTCATTTTCAAATAATAAGTGTAGTATTTTAGATAAAGACCATAATTTGGTTTTCGAAGGTTATAGAGACAGAAATATATATATTTTGAATATGAACATTAATCATAATTCAGATATGTGTCTTGTGGCTAATGACAATGATCCATGGCTATGGCACAAACGCTTCTGTCATATAAACTTCAGAACTATTGACAAGCTAGCCAAAAACAATCTAGTTAGAGGATTACCCAAAATGAGTTTCAAAGTTAACAACATTTGTGATGCATGTCAATTAGGAAAATTGACCAAATCATCTTTTAAATCCAAGAAAGTCATATCAACATTACAACCACTTGAGTTACTACACATGGATTTATTTGGACCTACTAGAGTTCAATCAATAAATCACAGTCAATATGTGCTTGTAATTGATGATGATTTCTCTCGTTATACATGGACAATTTTCTTAAAAAATAAAAGTGACACTTTCGATCATTTCAAATCTTTCGTCAAAAGAATTCAAAAATCAAAAGGGATTAAAGTTAAAAATATAAGAAGTGATCATGGTGGAGAATTTGAAAATAATGAATTTGAACATTTTTGTACAAAGAAAGGTATATATCATAATTTTTTGTTTCCCAGAACTCCACAACAGAACGGAGTTGTAGAACGGAAGAACCGAACTTTACAAGAATGTGCAAGAACATTATTGAATGGAACCACCTTACCAAAACATTTTTGGGCGGAAGCTGTGGCAACTGCCTGTTATGTTTTAAATCGTGTATCCATAAGACCTCTTACCAAGAATACTCCTTATGAATTATTTAACAAAAGGAAGCCTAAAATCTCATATTTCAAAGTTTTTGGTTCCAAGTGCTTTATTTTAAATACGAAAGACCAGCTTGGCAAATTTGATCCAAAAGCCGATGAAGGAATATTTGTCGGTTATTCGGAACGAAGTAGGCCTATCGGATATTTAATAAACGAACCAAAACTATTGAAGAATCACTTCATGTCTCTTTTGATGAAATCTATCAGCACCCTCACACTATATCAGATGATGACGAATCAATAGTCACTGACAATCAAATCATCACAAATATTGATTCTGACTCGGAAATAATTATTGAGAATATTCCTCAAACATGTGAGTTACAATCACCACCAAGAATATTAAGAGATCATCCGGCTCAAAATATAATCGGTGAAATAACATCACATGTCAGAACAAGGAGTCAACTCAATCAAATGGGTCATGTCGTTTTTCTCTCAAATATCGAACCTAAGAATCCAAAAGAAGCTGCTACAGATGATTATTGGATCATTGCCATGCAGGAAGAACTAAATCAGTTTGAGCGCAATGACGTTTGGGAACTTGTTCCACGACCAACTGATCAGTCAGTAATTGGTATTAAATGGGTCTATAAAAATAAGGCCGACGAACAAGGAAATATCACCAAAAATAAAGCAAGATTAGTAGCACAAGGATATAATCAGGAAGAAGGTATCGATTATGAAGATACTTTTGCACCAGTTGCTCGACTAGAAGCTATTAGAATCCTATTATCTTTTGCTTGTCACCATAATTTCAAACTTTATCAGATGGATGTCAAAAGTGCTTTTCTCAATGGATTTATCAAAGAGAATGTCTATGTCGAACAACCTCCTCTGTTCGTACATGAAAAATATCCAGACCATGTGTTCAAACTTAAGAAAGCTCTGTATGGTTTAAAACAAGCACCTCGTGCTTGGTATGAACGACTACGTAGCTATCTTATTAGCTCAGGATTTCAAATAGGCAAAGTCGATCAAACTTTGTTTATTAAACATTCTCGAAAAGATATTCTAGTTATCCAGATATATGTAGACGATATCATCTTTGGTTCAACAAACGATAAACTCTGCAAAGAATTTGCAAGTATTATGACCAAAGAATTCAAAATGTCTCATATGAGAGAACTATCTTATTTTCTTGGACTTCAAATAAAGCAACTTTCAAACGGCATTTTTATCAATCAAGAAAAATACTGTGAAAACATTATCAAACGCTTCGGATTAGAAAATACATCTGGTAAACCAACTCCTATGAGTACAACTACACATCTTGACAAAGATGAAAGTGGTAAGAATGTTGACCAGAAATTATATAGAAGCATGATTGGTTCTCTTCTTTATCTTACAGCTAGTCGTCCAGATATAATAATGAGTGTTTGTTTATGTGCTCGTTTTCAAGCCGATCCAAAGGAATCACATCTACGAGCAGTGAAACGTATAATTCGTTATCTTAATAATACCAAAGATTTCGGTCTTTTTTATCCAAAAGAATGTCCTTTTGAATTAGTATCATATAGTGATGCTGATTTCGGTGGCTCAAGAACGGATAGAAAAAGTACAAGTGGTACGTGCCATTTTATTGGAAAATCACTTGTCTCTTGGTTCAGTAAGAAACAGAATTGTGTTTCACTATCAACATGCGAAGCTGAATATATATCAGCAGCTCTCGCTTGTACTCAAGTACTATATATGCAACAAACACTTCAAGATTTTGATATTCATTTATCAAATTCTATTATATACTGTGATAACACTAGTGCTATAAATCTCTCTAAAAACCCAGTAAATCACTCTAGAACCAAACACATTGATATCCGTCATCATTTCCTTCGAGATAATATTGACAAAGGAAATATATGTCTTGAATATGTTCATACTGACAATCAATTAGCAGACATTTTTACTAAGCCTCTGCTCGAATCTAATTTTATTAGATTACGAAGAGAGCTTGGTTTAATTTCAAGAAAAAATCTTGACTAAGTAATTTCTAAAGAACGTCTTCTTGTTAGTTATCCTTTAGTTATTCTTTTTCGTTATCCTTTAACAATAACTTTTGCATAAACTATTTTTCTTACATTAAATATAAGCCACTGCTTTATTTAATGGTTAAATTCTCTTTACTCATTTTTTTGTGATCGTCCTTTCCTTTCTCATTTTATAAATTCAGTTTTAAAAAAGAAAGCTATTTTTAGATTTACAATAAAATTTCTGCTTATGTTTTCTTGGTTAAAATATTTCATTAACTCACATCCATAAGTTTATACAAAAGAAACTTGTATATAAGCTTGCAAAAATTTTATATTTTGTTCATCTTTTTTATCTAAATATTCTATACAACATACACTATGGCTCACATTTGTGATAAATGTGCTCAAGAATCATACATTTCAATTACGAGTTCTGAGTCGGAGGAATTTTATTCTCCTACAACTCCAAAACAAAAATCAAGTTGTCATCATCAATGCTCTTGTATGTCTGATAAAACTCCAAATTCAAAACGAGTGAAGAGGACATTATTCTATTCTCCTCGTACCAAAGCTCAAATCGATGAAATACACCACTACCAGAAACATCAAATAGACCTTCAGAGACAGCTCCATTACGGGCAAAGTCAACTTTATCACGAGCAACAGCGGACATCGGCACGATTATCCGTTTTAGAAAAGTTGGCAACATTTTTCTGCGGTTCCAACAAGCATGACGTGCATGAACCAATGCCATCTAGGCCATCAACATCTAAAAGTCCTAACTCGTGGGATCGGAACTATGAGAAGAATGAAGGAGCTCAGAAACAATGGAGTCCATGGTCAAAACGTATTGAAGGAAACAACGATAATTCTAATGACGAATTTTCTCATTAGATTTATATATAGTTATTATATCTTTATATATCTCTTGTGTAATCACGGTTATATCTTGTATTACAAATAAAATATATATATAGGTTGATATACTATAAAAAAAACTTGCAAAATAACATGATTTACTCAGCAGACCAGTACCGGTCGACCGCCCCATTTATAGCCGGTCGACCGTTTGCTCTCTGGTTGAAAACGGTCGACCGGCCAAAATTAGTAGGTCGACCGGTTGACGTATTTTCAGTTTTTTATATAAACCTATGCGTCATTTTTCCCTCTCCCCTCTTTCACTTTTTACTCAAGCTGTTCTTTTACCCAAAATCACAAACCCTAGTTTCCTATTTTCAATTCCCAAATCTCAAATCCTCCAACAATGGCTCCTCCTCAAAAGAAATCCAAGAAAGGAGCAACCTCTGAAACTTCATCTCCTACCATCTCCGTCAAAAAATGGCTTCAAAGTCCAATTGCTGTAACAAGATGGAATCAAATGACAAATTACAAGTTTCATCCAGGCTCTTTCATCAAATTTGATGATTTCACGGCTTATGGAGTTCGAAGGTTAGCCAATAATTCCAACATTACTCCATTAATCGATTTTTCAGAAAATAGTGTGGAGATAAATCATTTGATGATCAAATTGTTTTACGCCAACATGAATCTTGATGAGTATCAACCTGATAATCCAAACGGCGTCATCTGGTCTGTGGTCTGTGGCAAGCAAAATTTTCTTACTCATGCTAGAACTGCCTCTATACTTGGTATACCAAATCAAGGCGAAGAGTTTTTATCTAACTTCTGCGAAGTCTTCACTCGAAATAATACTAGTCATCAGTTCATAGAAGACGATAGTGATGGCACTAAGTCTATTGGACTTCGACCGACAGCCAGACTACTTCATCATGTTTTGATGCATTCTCTTTTTCCTAGACTTGGAAATTATGATGCAGTGTACAAAGAAAACTTCAAGGCACTCTATGCTATTTATGGTGAAATCCAAATCAATTGGGTTCACATGCTTTTTGATGAAATTTTCAAGGTAAATAACTCAACACGGCCTCATTTCTTCTACAATGAATATATCATGCGACTTTTGTTAGCTTGTGGGGTCAATCCTCCTGATTCTGCAACCTCAAAACCAAAATGCATTGATTCCATAACCATCAAACGAATGAAGCTTCCTCCACCTTACCTTGAGATTATGCCTTTTGAAGAATGGCAACAAAGAGGACCAAGGAAACAACGAGAAACTTCCTCTCGTCCTCGTTCCGATGAAGTAAAACTATTAAAATCAAAGTCATCTACAAAAGAATCACTTGAAACAATCGCGCGTAACCAATTTTTGCTTGAATCACGTCTCAAGCGCATGGACTCTAAAATCGATAAGCGCTTCAATAAGGTCAAGTCATTCTTTGGTATGCTATGGGATGCTATATCATGTTCCACATCCACCTCTGCTCAAGCACAAGACCCAGGAAAACGTCCTGCTGCTCCAGTTTTCACCTGGACAACATCTGACGAGTCTACAGGAATGAGTGGTCATGGACATGGAGAATCATCTAGAGGGCACAATGATGAGGAAGAAGAAGATGATGACGACGACGACGATGATGATGATGAAGAGGAGATACGATCTGCTTCATCCTAGATTCTATTATGGTTTAGCACTTTAAAAACATTCTTCGACACTTGTACTTAATAGTGTCGTTATTTTTGTTTTTCATTTGACATTATATTCTGTAGTAAACTCTGTTATGTTTTTGATGTGTTAATGAATTATTTTGCTATGCATATCATATTCATTCTACTATTCTAGTATCTGTTACTCCTTTTTGTCGATGACAAAGGGGGAGAAAGGGATAACAATTGCTTGCAGGAACATACATATAAGGATTCAATGAGGGAGAGATCACATACTCAGGGGAGATTCAGATTTGCAGATATATTGTCATCAATCAAAAAGGGGGAGAATGTTGAGTCACAAGTTTTATGAAAGTTTTGATTTCTGACAAATAAGGCGATCGACAAAACAAGGTCATTAGAGCTACATATGTTACTGTAGATTGTAGATTGATTATTTGATATTTACTATAGATATATTAGTGATAAACTTGTTAAAATCTATCCTCAAATAATCATGCATTTTCAAGAAAATTAATATATATACAATTGGAATATAGTTGCACATTCAGTGTGCAACTTTATTCCAATTGTCAACTTTACAGGGACCGGTCGACCGGTCACAATATAGGCGGTCGACCGTTCCTGCATAATTTGCACATTGAACGTGCACATATGCACATAACGTATATATATTTAAATTCCTGTCTACTGGTCACTTTTTAACCTGTCGACCGTTTTTAAACAGAAAGCAATTTTTCCAAAAGACACTTCTCTTCTCTAAAGGTTGCATCTCTTACCTTTCACCAAAGATCATATCTCTTAATGGCAAAGAGTTACAACCATTCTTATCTATATAAACTCATCCAATTCGTTGATTAAACAACAATTAATTTCACATATTCTTTTTAATCTAATCTCTGATCTTACTTTATATACTCCTGCATTCTAAAAAGCTCTCGATTATTTATTAAATCATTGAAACTATTTCATATCTTTTGATTCAATAAGTAATATACTTTCCTTAATCTTTTAAAAACATCATTCGCGTACTTTGAGGATAAGATTATAGGAAGGGTGTACTGTTAGTGACAAATCCGTGTTTTCAAGAACACAAGTTGTCAACAACAATTGTATTTGTTCTTTTGTTGAAGTCCTCTGTGTTGTAAGAGGCAAGTGTTGAAGTCCTCAGTGTATTAGAGGCGTGAAATCCCGTTCGGCTGTTCGGGTGTTGTAAACCTGTTCCTCCGGGTGAAGCGAGGAAGTTAATAGTGAAAATCCAGATAGAAGTCTAGGACTGGACGTAGGACGGTGCTCCGAACCAGTATAAAAATCTCTGGTGTGATTTTTCTATTTTTTTATTTACTATGCTATTATCATCTATTTCCGCATTTGTATTGTAATCCATATTACACGATCCGTGTATACTATATTAGCACATATAATTGTATACACACCGCACTTTCAAAGTAAAACAAAGATTTCCTATTCTAACCCCCATAATTTTAACCCTATCGCTCTAAACCTAACCGAATCATTCCATCGTTCGTTCTTCTCTTTTCGAAATTCAAGATTTTCAAAAGCTTTCTACAATGGTTCATGCCAAAAATTGCGCTCGATCCAAAAACCTAGACCCAAAGCTGATTGAGAAGGTATTGGTAAGGTGAGTGGTCACAAATAATCAATTCTTGCCTCGCGATTTGGGATTTCAATTCGTTGATGAAAGGTTTCTATGTTAGGGTTTAGGCATTTGTAGTTATTTGGTGCTAATAAATTGAAACTTTTTTTGGCTTTATATTATCATTTGGAGTTATTCGGTGATAGTTAGACGAACTAATTATATATTTTCGATGTTGTAGTGACGAATTTTAACAAGCTTAGTGTTTTGATGCAATTCGGTTTATGATTGTCGAAATATTTTTTTCGGTTTTGTGATGTCGAGTTCTCAACAAGCTTAGTGTTTTGATGCAACTCGTTGTAGGTGATCAAAATTGTTATATTTTTTGGACGTTGAATTGTCAAACTTGAACCAATAAAATACTTGAATGCTATTCGATGATTGATGGTCGAAATTTTGGATTTTGTTCGATATTCCGCTGTCGATTTAAACTACTGAAGTGTTGAATACAGTTCGATGATGTATGGTCAAAATTTTTAATTTTTTTAATATATTGCTGTCGATTTAACATAGAATCACATGTTCATTGCTGATTTTCATCTTTTTTGTTTTTATACGTCTACTGTTGGATTTTTAACATATATTGATGAACAATTTTTTATTTTTACAGCAAAAAATCTTCAACTTCATCTTCAACCACCTGCATTCCTCAAACTGTTTCAAATCGCAAGAGATTAGAGTTGGAACGAATGAGAAAAATTATTAATGTGGCTATTGTATACGACGAGGGCACTAGCAATGTAAATAACAGTTCGAATGAGGAGGAAGGAATGCAAGAGGATCACATTGTTGAATCAAACAAACGGGGTCAGAATCAAGTAGAAAAGGTTGAAAAGGAGGTTGGTCCATCTCGCGACACCGAAGAGGAGACCGATATAGAGATACAACAATTAAAGAGGAAAAGGAAAGGAAAATAATTGATGGCACAACCAAGTCAATCGACGGAAAGTGAAGAACAATCAACATTATTGTTTGCGTTTAAAGATCATATAACTTCTACCATATGGAATTCTTCGGTATGTCAATACGTTCATTATTCTTTGTTTTGTTGTGAATATCATATTTAGTTGTAGACAATATAAGTATATATTTTGAATATTGAATCCATATGAAATAGTATACTTAATTATAGACAATATAAGTAGGCAATATAAGTATTGTTTTGAATAATGAATCCATATGGAATAGCATATTTAATTGTAGACAATATAAGTATAAGTTTTGAACATTGTGTTGGTAATGTAGGCACCAAAGGATGAAGCAAGAATTAATAAGCTTCACAGTCATGTAGGGACTCATAGATGGTGGGATTTAAACAATGAGTGTGATTTTGCTAAGGATGCGATAGCCGAATCAGGTTCTTTAATATAATAAAACATGCACATGAAAAAGTTGATAGGGTATTGATCAACGCCTTTATTGAGCGATTCTATCCAGAAACCAATACTTTTCATCTTCCATTTGGGGAGATGTTAAATAAGTATAGATGAAGCGTTTTACATCATTGGTCTTCCCGTCCAAGGAAAAGCGGTTATGGGTCCACTTGGAGAATCAAGGGGAATAAGTGATAATGATGTTTATGAGTTGTTAGATAAGTGTCTTGAAATCAAAGAACAAGCGGCTAATGAATTGTTGGGAGGTGAGAAAAAAGTGCGTCTGGAATGGTTGAGAACAACATTTTCTGGCATTCAAGATTCTGATACCATGGAACGTAAACAGCAATGGGCAATTGCATATTTATTGTATACCATTGGTGTGCTAGTTTGTGGTGACAAATCTGGAAACAAGGTCTTAGTATATCTTTTGTAATGTCTACGGGTGTTAAGGCAAGTGAACACTTATCCTTGGGGCACAACATGCTTGAGCTGGCTATTTTATAATTTGGCGTAGGGCACAAGAAAAGGTGTACATCAAATTGCTAGTTGCATGACTTTGCTTCAGGTTTGAATCAAATTATAAAAATAAAATTACTTGCAATGTTTGTGCATATAATTGATAATTCTTTTCTAGGTTTGGATATTTGAGCACTTCCTAGTGTTAAGATGACACAATCGAAATGCACATGCACGGCTTAGAGATCCTAGGTCAGCCTTTTACTTTGCTATGAAAATGAGCACCAACTTGTCTTATGATTTGGTGACTCTTAGGGAGAAATTAGATGATCTTCAAGTTACTGATGTTGTTTGGGAGTGTTTGAAGTATATGAGAGATCACTACCCGTTTCAACAGCGTGCCTTGTATAATGGACCAATTGTGTGTTTTGAAGCAGTGGAGTTGTATCTTCCACAATGAATCCTTCGTTAGTTTGGCTATGTTCAACTAGTACCCGTAACGAATTTTGCTTTGGAGACGAAAAAATGAAGTCGTCGAAAAAATCATACAAGGCATCATATTCAAATTTAGGAGATTTCAGCTGGAGCGAGTGGCAATACCATCTTCCGAATCAAAGTCTAACATCAACCTATGTCACACAGCCTGGGGAATGCGATCCAACATACATGCAGTGGTATCTATCTATTTCACATCCTGTTGTTGCCAATCCACGAGCACGATTTACGGAGCTGATGAAAGTTAGCAAAAATAATTCAGTTGTTGTCCGCATTTTAAGTGCCTACTTTTATTCAACTTATTGTTGGCTTGCAGTTTCTTTGATCATTCCTTTGATTTTTTTTAATTTGCATAAACAGATACTTCGACACATTGCTGACTTCATTAAGTCTTGTGCTCCTAGCGAATCAATGGCACAAGTGCTCAAAAGGATAGAACACATTGATGAAGATGAACCACTAAATATTTATAGCGAACAAGTAAACGTACAAGAAGAAGAAGGCAAAGAAGAGCAAGAACAAAAAAGATATCTTGTTTGAACTCGTGTATTCTGACTTTTATGTTAATGGCTATGGTATCGATGTTTTGTGGTACTGATATTTGTCGTATTGTTGTTGTTTGATATGGTTTGCTATAGTTTCATATGGTATTGATATTGTTTGATGTAGTATTATTATGGTAATCATGTGATTTGATATGGTATTCATATGGTCCTATATGGTATTGGTATGGTATTTGATATGGTATTCATGTAGTTTGATATGGCATATAGAAGTTATTGATATGGTGTTGGTATACTTTGATATGATATTCATGTAGTTTAATATGGTATAAAGAAGGTATTGATATGGTGTTGATATTCTTTGATATGGTATTCATGTAGTTTGATACAATATAGAGAAGGTATTGATATGGTGGTTATATAGTTTAACATGATATTGATATGGCATATAAATATGGTAAGTATAAGTAACGAAATAAGTAAATCGGAAAAAAAATTAATCTCGAATAAATGGTGTTGAAAAGATATGCTCAATCACCATGCAGTAGCAGTAACGGCAACCTATTGTCAAAAAAAGTGACGAAAACGATGCTGAATTTTCGAAAGTAGACAAAATTCTCAGGAACGGCGTATATATATCGAAACTATACACAGCAGTCAATAAGTAGCCATCGAATTGGTTGAACTATAGTTCTTGGTAGCAGTAATGACAACATGAAAACGAACAAAAGCAAAAAAAATCAATGGAATGGTGTCGAAATTGCTTTCCTAAACAACGTGCACTTACTTGTAGCAGGAACGACAAGCTATAATCGACTTTTGGAAATTAAAACGATGAATCTACATCGTGTATGTGATGAACTCTCGGGAACGATAATGCGGGGTCGAAATTAAATATTTCAGTCGATAGTAGCTCATCGAATTGACTATAGTATTAGTTGTTAATTTTCCATAGATCATATATGACACCATTTTGTCGAATTAAGTTTACAAATTCGAAAACCAATTATTGTATTGTTTCCAAACTCTTGGAAACGATTGCACTTGGTCGAAAAATTATTATGCAGTTGATGCCGAACAATCGTATCAATAGAAATGAAGTTTTATTAATATAAAACGGTAATGTCTCATCATTTTTTGCATTTTTATTCATAGTCATGTTACCGAACCTGCTTTTGTTTATTGCTTTCCTACTGCCGACTTGTTTATTGCTTCCGTTACATAATATTGCATTTATGCTCAAATTCTAACGACAGCGACGTAATTAAAAACAACAAATTCAACCAAGTTTTCATATTACATTCCATATTTCATATCACATCCATATTTAACCAAGTATTATCAACTTCTAACAACCACGACGTAATTAAAAACACCATATTTTAATAAATTTTTACAAAGAAAAATTGATGCTTGTCAACTCAAACATATATCTTAAAGTCAGAACAATCCATGTAAGCTAAGTAATTACATTTAATTCAAACAAAGTAATAAGTCTACTCTACTTTAACTACATTGTCTTCGTCATCATGGTTTTCTGAAGAAGCTAAGTACTTATTCACTGTTTCCTATATGGTCTGATCCAATCTTTTGCGTTAATATTATAAAACTGTTGAAAGTACGAAAAGTGAGGTGCAGGAGGCAAAGGAGAGTCGAGACTAAGTTTAATACCAACAAAATGAGAGCCGTTCACATGCCTCATAATTACCATCCTATCATGGTTTAACATGGTTGCACGTACTGTTTTGGGAACAAAAGTACAACTTATATGCTTGCGTAACAAAACAACCACATGTCAAATGTTTCAGCTACAATAAATCCTGATTCTGGCATCTACATCCATTCACTAAACCCAACTGCATTTGTAGACCGTATCCTTGTCTTCATTTCTTCATAACCATATTCATGCCACATTCTTTTGTACGTTGCAGAATGTAGCACTAAATTGTCAACCATAGACTCACGTACAAACTATAAGGATTATCCAGTCTTCGATTATGGAGATTCAATTGATAAGCACAACCCAATAACCGCAATTACATCACTAGGCATATCATCTATACCAACTATGTAGGTTCTTATACATTTGGGCATTTGCAACAAATATTCATCATCAACTTGATTGTTATCACATGCCTTACTATTGATGCCAAACTTCTTTAAGTAAAGACCAACCGGAGTAAGATTTGAACTACACGACAATGACACTTCAACATGTTCAAAATAAGACAACTCTCGTTTAGTTGACTTCTCTTTTTTAGATGGTCGACTCTTTTTAATAGTTGCTATGGGGGTTCTAAAATAGTGTTTGTTTGAGGAAATGCTAACAATTTCAAATCTTGTTGTATAACAAGTCTCACATTATTAGGCGATTCATTATACCTACTTTTTAATGCTTTTATTTCGGGCAAGTCATCAAAAGCAAGAGTTGAACGATGCAATGCAGAAGGAGTGCAAGATAATTGCTTCCGATAAGAATCTATAACGTTTAAGGGTATGAGCCCTTGTGAATGTCTAAAGTCTACCAGCATATGTGGACATGGTACTCCATTAACTTGCCATAAAACACAACCATAATTGTTGATAGTTAAGCCGATGTTTGAAATGTTACATAATTCCTATACTAGTAAATCTAGTGCTTTGTGAGATACAAATCCCAAAAGTTCTCTAAAAATTGGCTCACTTCGAAATCTATGCATTGTCCTATATGTACTCATTTCAAACGCATGTTTGATTGCAACTAATTCATTCTCACAACAAAGATGTGCACTAGTCCAACATTGCACAAAGCTACCTGCAGCCGAATCGAAATACAATTTCAAACGAAGGTGTGCACTTTCAACTACGCAAGTAGAGACATTATCATAGTGTTTTATTTTGTTGGTCCATGCCAAAACAAACATTTCCTTGTACTTACTAAGTTAATTTTTCTTACATATGTGAGAGATTTTTTCTATTTCGCAACCCATGCATCACGAAATATTTTTAAGTTCCGACGGTACCCTTCTTCGAACAATGACTTAATCACATTAGTCCAACCATCGCAAAATAGTTCATTCTCCTTTTTTCCTTCCTCATCCTCCAACACTACCACATTATCCTCAATCAAAGCACGTTTCTTTTTTTATAAATTTAGGTTACAATTTGCTTGAACATTCTTTGAAATATGCCATGCGCATAGAATATGACCTGCCGATGGAAACACTATAGCTACTGCATTCGTAAGAGCAATTTCGGCTTTTGTGACGATAAGACCTGGAATTTATTTATCTCTATAACACTTTCTAATACAATCAAGCACCCATGTTTAGGATTCCATAGTCTCACGACTGATAAAAGCAAGTGCCATAGTAAAAGATGCCCCTGTTGATGTTTGCGACACCATATGAAAACACGGTAACTTGTATCTGTTTGTTTTAAACGTGCAATCCAAGAACAATATTTGATTAAAACATTGCACAAGAACGAACACATCTAGGATGACTATAAAAATAAGTCGAAAATTTCATTGGTTGTACCATCATCTCTATGGTGAGCCATGTAATGATGACTAGATGTCATTTCATAAACTATTGCATAATCGATCTGCTTTCTGTTTTATGTAGTTTAAGCTTAACTTTTGCATTGTAAACATTTTGTATGGTTGACTGGTTGTTCGGATTGTCAATTTTAGTAGCAGTTAAAATATTTCGAGGCCTAACACCACTATTTGTCATTGTTTCAACTGTCTTAACTTCATGATCTTTCAGCCTCGCAACATACGGATGACCTGTTAATACATTAGCAAGCATGTGATTGTGGCGTTCATTCTTCACACTAAATACCCATCTTCCATCACTTGTACAGCGAGCGCTTTACTCAAATGGACATCCACATTTTCTACTTCTCGACCTTCGCCGTTTTATTTGAGTTTTTGGAACATAAGTCTTTGCTTTATGGTCAACATACTCTCCGCTTCTTCCATAAACAAGAACCATCCAAGATCCTTTTCCATTGCATATCACATTTCTCATTCTTGTTCTTTTAGTCACAACAATGCAATTTAGACTTATCCCCCATTACATGCACCAATCTCATATACTTTCCTTCGATTCGAACAACTGCATCATAGATTAGTAACACACATCAACACAAAAAAAAAATTGAATGTATATTTAAATATTTGATCGTACCACATCAGTAGTGAAATGAGACGTTAAATCCTGGTAATCGAAGGGCGACATGGCAACTTCCTCATTTTGGTTGTTAGTGCCATCATTGGTTTCTGATTTATTACAGTTGTCCACTTCATTTGATTTAGTGCAATAACCATTTTCATCGTTTTCCAATACTTTGCAAGTATACACTTCATTTGTCCAAACATGCTAGGGTATCTATTATGAAAAAAAATCAAAATCTCAACATTTAGAAGAAGAAAATTGAGCCAAATGTAAATATTCGACAAAAGCCCACCGAATTTGTTCAATATTATCGGCAATGTGGCATCGATTATTATGTTCACCTTGTATTTCGTAAACTCGACACCGAAATACCAAACATTTTCCTTTATTTCGGCCCGTAGGCTCCGAAATCGAGGGGGATCAATAGTTTGCTAATTTCGACATAAACAAATTGAATTTCGACTCTAAAATCGGCAAGTACACACTGAATTACGAATATAAATCTTAAAACGGCAAGTACACGTTAAAACCTAAATAACCCCTAACCAAAAGAAAAAAAATTACCTCTTCATTGTTTGGTTGAAATAATTCAACGTACTGTTCACTTTCTTGAATCAAAATCATATTGTTTTCTTTCTCTTGTGAAGAAATTTCATTAGTGTTTAATTTCTTCATGATTTTAGACTAATGATTTTGATTAAGGAGGAAGAAGAGATTAATGTAGTTAGAAGTAGGGTTTAATGGGTAATTGGTAATATTATATTAATTTGTTATGGGAGGATATCTTTATTAGTACCCCTTAATGAAATCATTTTTTTAAAATAGAACCTCCTTTATCATTTTTGGAACAAAGATGTATAAAAAGAGTTATCTACCATTCTTTCTAACAAAGTTGCTTTAATTTAAAATTTGGTCATCCTATCACATATGTTTTCACAAAAATATATATATTCTCATCTACTTTAAAACGTGTTCACAGCTATTAAAAAGATTGTTTCATCAAGTTCCAAATAAAATTTATTGAAAGATAATATTTATTTAGCAATATCAGTCTCCTACCTTGTTTTGGATTGTAAAGACCAAAGTAGAAGTTAATTAAGCAACAGCTACTACCGCGGAGCAAGCAAATATGCTAAAGAAACTAACATCTTTAATTGAATGATCCTAATTCTGAGGTAAGGAAAATTAAACGGTGTGCCTTGGCTTTTTAGTATACCAAGTGTGTAGGCATTGGAAAATTAACCAGATACAGAGGACATATTTCCATTACAATCTGTTTAACTAAAATCTGCTATAATACATGGAAAATTCTTCCTCGTGGTCAATTGTTATTGCAATTGCTTCAGCATAATTTACACTGCCTATTAGCATGGAAAAAAAATGCTACAGGAATATTTTTCAGTTTTTCATGGTCATCAGACCATATATACAAGAATATTCATAATCCACACGAAGGAATAGATGGAACAAAGTAAATAATAGGGTAGGGTTAAAATGCTACTGAAAAGAGCGTTAGTTGGAATTCAGTAAATGTGAGGATGAGCTTAAAATGCTGCTGAAAGGAGGCAATAGACAAAATGAACAAGCTTTTTGATTGGTTGCTTGAACGATTGCTATTAGACAAGCAATTTTGGGTACTAAGATCAAACAATTTTTTTCCCAAATTTAAGCTAAATCGCATTTATGCATTAAATTATATACCTCCCAAATACTTCCTTCAATTATTATTCTTGCTAAATGTAGTTAGCTAACTTATATTTGTAGACTTCAGTTTTTACAGTACCAATCATGATCTTCCTTATAGGGACTGGTAACTGATAACGGTCTTCCTTCAATTATTGCTCTTTCAAAATATTTAGAGCTCACTCACATTTGCATACTTCATTTCTTAGTACAAAATGACTAAATTTATTGAAATGCTACGATAACATTCTTCCTCAATTGCTAGGGACTGATAACCAGACATTAAAGCTGTAGAAGAAGCGAAAGAGGATGCCTTGGCATTCGTTGGATAGACATTTTAACAAGTAATATCCCAGAAATTATATTAATGCATTAGGTGGTGGGCGCAGTAATGAAAGGCGTGCTAAGACTCGGCACGGTATTTGCGACTTTTTTCCCTATGACGCGGCGTATATGGAAAGACGCAGCAAATGGTATATATTATTAAAAATATAATTCTTGTCATGTAAGATTCTCAAATCAAGTTGTAACATTGATTGTGTATATAGAAAAAAGGCAGATGGTCAAATGTATTATATATTATTTCACATGATGATATGATTACACTTCGAATTAATCTTCAACCACTGTTTGTTCATATTATTGCTGCATCGAACAGTGATAGACAATTAGAACCGAGATCCACAAATCTAAACCATACCATTCTGAACTCGGTTTAAACCCGGTCTAAACCCGATGGAACCTGTTCGGGTCTAAGTGATGAAAAATAATATGAAGACATGTTCCGAAAAGGAAGATTGGACTAAAAACCGAGAAAACACATGCATTTTTAGTGTCATTGGATCAAAATTTTATAATATACAATTTAAACTCGACAAAACTCAATCCAACTAGAATCGAGACATGCTGGTTCACTCCAGATCCGACCAAATGGGTCTCATTGCTGCTCCTATACCAAATAGATAACCTTGAATGGTCGCATTCTTCAAATTAATCTCGAACGAACTTTAATATCCACTTCAGCTCTTTAACATCTTCACGAAGAAGAAACGAATTTAAACGAGATTGATAAGGAGGATCTCAAGCTTATGAATTTTATGCTGTAGATATTGATTTAAAAAATATAATTACTAAATCAAATTCAGATTTCTAGTGAATCGTAATATGTAACAATAATTTTGGATTTTGGCTTTTGAAGTTTGCTATACTTAAAATTATATGTTATGATATTATATTTGATGTTTTTTGCAAAACGTCTAAGAAATGCTTGTTATAAATGTTTCAGTAAAAAATATATAAATTATGTTAAACATTTTAAATTAATTGTTATATGTATAATTTAAATTTAGAAGAAAAAAATTCTAAACATGCAAGGTAATAAGGTGCACGTCAAAGGCTCTAGGAAGCTTTGCGCCTTTTTGCATCTTGTTACCATTAATAACTATGATGGTGGGTCAAAATTGACATTAATTACCATGAAAATAACAAGTTCCGTAAAGGTAGTCATTTTAGTGGATAATCAAGGTAAAATGAAAGTTCAAAAATTGTTTATATTTGCAAGAGATGAGATGTACAGACCTATAAATTAGACCTTCTTGGTATAACCGAACAAAGGCTTCAATAATAGCCTTAGATCCTTCTCGTCCATAGTGTCGCACTACCAAAAAGATTGACAACGAAAAATTAAACATGGTTTAGATGATATCGTGTAGTGTAAATTTAAAGTACCTTACGTGACCAACCGAGTGAAGCTCCCAGACGACGCAGCTGGCCTAATATGGTACCGCCATACTCGTTTTTCCATTTCCACACCTACTAATACGAACAATATTCCTTGCTATTGTTAGCACATGCAAAATTAGTTGGACACATCCAGTAGTGAATGTTGGATATGAATATATGATTACAGCAATAAGGAAGTTTAGCAACTTCGGACAGTACTCCTAATCCAACTCAACAAGCTTCTGCAATGGCAGAAAGCTTCCTGAAAGCCATCATTAGT
Source organism: Allium cepa (assembly GCA_030765085.1). Classification (NCBI taxonomy): domain Eukaryota; kingdom Viridiplantae; phylum Streptophyta; class Magnoliopsida; order Asparagales; family Amaryllidaceae; genus Allium; species Allium cepa. Next base: position 1,030,225,922 of record CM060932.1, on the reverse strand, counting down.
CCACTAACACAACTCATCACAGCCAGAGGTTATGGCTTGGAAGGATTTATTCTTGGCACAATTGCCATTCCTTTCATATTCATCACTGATCAAGAAAACAAGACAGTTAGTTATGAAGAATTTGCCAAATATAAAAAACAAAACAGTTTAATAAATTCTTGGCTGCTTTCATCAATAAATGTGAAATCACTGTCTCAAGTTATTGGATGCAAAACTGCTAATGAGATTTGGTTGACGGTTGAAATAGTATTTAATACTCAATCTACAGCCAGAGTAAAGCATTACAAAAGGCAATTACAAAATGTAAGAAAAGACGATCAATCAATGAGAGATTATCTTGCAAAAGTCAAGAACTTATGTTATATGCTTGTAGCTGCATGGCATAAAGTTTCAAATACTGAGCAAGTGTTGACTATTCAAGGTGGTTTAAGTGATGAGTATGAGGTTGTGGTGGCAGTTATATCTTCTTAAGAAACTTTACCATCTCTTGAGTATGTTCTCTCCATTCTCCTTGCACATGAAGGAAGACTGGATTTCAAGAAACCCATAGATACTGACATGTCAATTAATTTTGCATCAAATAACAAAACCAGAAATAAAAATTATGGTAGAGGAGATCGACAGTATCAAAGAGGAAATTTCTCAACTAGGGGTAGAGGCAGTTGGAGTGGTGGCAATAAGCCAAAATGTCAAATATGTGAAAAAGATGGTCACACTGCACCAAAGTCTTATTTCAGATTTAATGCTAACTATATTCCAAGACAAAGTTAAAACAATCAAAGAAATGACAGTTACGGTGCAAATCTAGTACAAGTTCAATAAGAACCAAACAAATAACCGAGTGGGAAGAAGAGTCGGTACTTGGATGAGGTCACAAAGCCTGAACATATACAAGATGAGGCATGATACCCAGACTTAGGAGCAGTCAACCATTTGACAAACAATTTTGACAACTTAAATCTAGGCATCAAGGAGTATAGAGGTAAACAGCCCATTTTTATAGGAAATAGTAAGTCTATTGAAATCACTCATATTGATAACACCTATATTAAAGGTAAAAGGCAATTATATCTCAATAACCTACTAAGAGTACCAAGAATAAAGAAAAATCTTATGAGCATTTCTCAATTTGCACTTGATAATAATGTTTACTTTGAATTTTATCATAAATATTGCTTAGTTAAAGATATACTAACTGGAGAAAGACTTTTGCAGGGTGATGTAGTGAATGGGTTGTACAAGTTTACTTTAACTAATTGCAGAAATCCTATTGAGAAAGTAAAGTATTGTAATAACAGTGAATGTCATCTGCTGAAAACAGCAAAAATGTATTTGATCTATGACATTACAAGTTAGGTCACCCTAATGCAAGTGTTGCGAAACATGTTCTTATAGAAAATAAAATCTCTTTTAATGATTTTTTTTTTGAAAACCCAGGAGAACCCGGCGGGCCGGTAAACTCCTAAGGAGGGTATAGTAAAGTCGTCCGCTGATCCAAGCCCCCATAGCCCCGGGTAAGCTTTTAATGATTTTACTTTACCATATATTTGTACTTATTGCCAAATGGAAAAAAGTCATAAATTAGCTTTTGTAGATTCCACAACTAAATACAAGATGCCGTTAGAATTGGTTGCAACTAATCTCTGGGGTCCAGCACCCATTAGTTCAGATTATGGCTATAAATATTAAATATCTTTTGTTGATGCACACAATAGATACACATGGTTATACTTCCTGAAAACAAAGGCAGAAGCTTATAATGTTGTCATATATTTTATTACACAAGCTGAAAAGCAAAATTGTCACAAAGTCAAAAGTATTAAAAGTGATGGTGGTACTGAATGTAAATCACTTGACAGGTTCTTTTTAGATAGGGGTATAATACGTAGGACTACTTGTCCCTACATTTCAGAGCAGAATGACCTTGTTGAGAGAAAACACAGACACGGTTGAAACTGGCCTAACTTTACTTGCACATGCATCTCTACCATTAAACCTTTGGCCAGACTCCTTCAGTAATTCAGTATATTTACTTAATAGACTTCCAACAAATGTACTAAAAGGATTAAGTCCAATTAAGAAGCTCATAGGAACCAAACCTAATTATGATAGTTTAAGGACATTTGGGTGTCTATGTTTTCTCTACTGGCCATATAACAAACACAAATTGGGTTTTAGATCTCAACCATGTACATTTTTGAGTTGTGTAACTAAACAAAAAGGGTACGAATGTTTAGATAGCACTGAAAAAATAATCATAAATAGAAATTTTTTTGCTTGCACAAATGTTAAAACAACACAGAAAGTTGTAATCCAAGAGTATCTATATCAGCTGTACCTGTGTATTCTGGCACATGGAATCAGATTGAGACTGAGAAGAAGGCAAGAGTCTCTGAACCACAACACAGTGTTATCTGAACCAGTCATGGAACAAGAGAGCAGCCTGACATGCATGCTCAGTCATCTGTTGGATCGAGCAATCAAAATCAAAGCATCAATGATAATAGTCATCAAGATCAATTACTGGACAACACTGATCAGGATAACAATTCAGTATCAACAAACACTGAATTATCAGTCAGAATAGGTCATCATATGATAACAAGGTCTAAGAGTGGGATATTCAGACTAAAAATCTACATTGCAACACTTAATATTGATGAGCCTGAATCATTTGAGCAAGCTTTTAAAGATGAAAACTGGAAAGCAACAATGTATAAGGAAATCAAGCACTTATGAAAAATAAAACATGGAGTTTAGTACATCCACCAGCAAACAAGAATATAATAGGATGTAAATGGACCAACAAACTAAGGAAAAAACCAAATGGAACAGTATCAAGGTACAAAGCAAGACTTGTTGCTAAGGGATATAATCAGCAGTATGGATTCGACTTTAGTGAAATATTTTCACCAGTCGTGAAGCCAACAACAATCAGGGTTGTTCTCACTATTGCTCTGAGCAAGAATTGAAATATAAGGCAATTGAATGTTAATAATGCATTTCTATGGCATCTTACAGGAAGAAATCTATATGGAGCAGCCACGGGATACAAATAAGATGTTCATCATGTGTGCAAATTAAACAATGCCATATATGGATTGAAACAGAAACCAAGAGTATGGTTTGATAGACTGAAAGCCACATTGATTACTCAAGGCTATCAGTCCACCAAATCAGATAACTCATTATTTTTCAAAATTTATAACATTCATATTATTTACATTCTAATATATGTTGATGACTTGATTATAACAGGTGATGGTACAAGTGAGATCAACAATATTGTACAATGTCTCAACAAGCTATTTTCTATCAAAAATCTTAGCAATCTTAACTACTTCTTGGGTATAGAAGTTAATAGAAAAATCAAAATCAGAAATATTGTTGTGCCAAAGGAAATACATCAAAGAAATACTTATCAGATCAAAGATGCATGAAGCAATATCACAGCCTGCTTCTATGATCAGTGATCAACAACTTTCCAAAAACATGGGAGAATCCATATCAGATATTAAACAATATAGAAGTATTAGAAATAAAGTTGTCCATTATTTGATAGTGACGTGTGATTATGCAAGTCAGTCAAATTTCTGATTAGAACTTTTTTTTTTGGAAATTTAAAACTTTGTCTATCTGTTAATGCAATATCTAATAAACTTTAGTATGGGTTTGATGTTGATTTTTTTTAGGTTGAGTATAGTTCGGCTGATTTGGGGTTAAATGTTCATTCTAAAACTTTAATGTTATTTTTAATACACTACTATAACTAGACTAGATATCTCATTAAGTGTTATCAAGGTGTCACAATTTATGCAGGAACCCCATGATGAACATTGGAAAGCTGTAAAAAGGATTCTCAGATATCTCAAAGGGGCTGTAGATTATGGACTTACTTTAAAGAGATGCAACAACTAAATATTATAGCATGCACAGATGCAGACTGGACAACAGACATTCATGACAGAAAGTCTATGACTGGATATTATATTCACATTAGAGATAATCCTGTATCCTGGTGTTCTAAGAAACAAACTACTATCTCTAGATCAAGCACAAAGGCATAATACAGGAGTGTTGCTAGTGTCATAGCAGATATAATTTGGTTACAATCTCTACTAAAAGAGTTACAGATCAAATCAAAAATCAAACCAATATTATGGTGCTATAATCAGAGTACTGTATATATGACAGTGAATCCAATATTGCATGCTAGAACAAAACACATCGAGATAGATCTGTATTTTGTTCGAGAGAAAACACAAAGAGGAAATTTACAAGTCAATCACATGCCTTCAACTTACCAACATGCTGACATTCTTACCAAAGCACTGTCAGCGAGAAATTTTTTAAAGTTTTAAGCTGTGTTAAAGGTGGAACAAGGAGGAGAACATGCAGATCTAGCATCCAGCAGAAAGTTGAATGCCTAACTTCAATCACTTTAAATTGGTGAAGCAGTTGTAGGTGATTCACAATTTTGTACTCTCTGATGAAACTTCGAGTAGGGCTAAGGTGAAACAAGGTAGGAAGCATGTAGATTTAGCATACAACAGAAGATTGAACACTCTGGCACAACTGCTTCAAAATCAATGAAGCTGATGTAGCCGATCTATATCTTCATGCTTTTTGATGAAGAATTTTTGTAGAGAATCGAAGTAGAAAAGCATGATTTGTTAATCATAGTCGAAGCCCTAAAATCATCTCCGTAACCCTAAACCTAATATTGGTTTGGGGGGATGAAAAGTTATGTTGGGGCTGCAGTTTTACATCATCTTTTGTATCATAGAATAACGAATAGCGAATAGCGAGTATATGTTAAAGCCCAAATAGCTGTAAAAACTCATTATAAATACTGCGGCTTGTATTCGAGTGTACGTATGTAAATGGCGATTTTGAACTCTTGGAATCCACCTCAAAAAAAATTAGATTGTTCCCACCATGCATACCACCTAGATAAGCACTAGATGGTTAGTAAAATGGTAACTATTTTTTAAGAAAAAACTTATTAACAAAGAAAGTATTACGATTTGTCCACTGCACTAACGTTATATTGTTTTGCCATTTGGAGACAATTGTCTCTTCTCCCCTGGGATAGTCATGGGGTGGATAAAATCAGCGTTAGTTGCATCATCAGAACCTTTTTTGTAGAACTATCACTACAACAAAGGCAGCGTATAGCGACGGCAAATATGCGTCGGCGGCCATTGCTAGCCGTCGCTGGTTGCCGTCGCTATTCAATCCGTTGCCAACAGGAAAAGCAACGGCAATAGCGACGGCTCCGTCGCTAAAAAAGCGACGGCAACGCACACGTGTCAACGCCACGTGACAGTTAGTTTATTTCCCGGAAGTCTGTTACTTGCCGTTACTAGCCGTCGCTTGCCATCGCTATATTGCCGTCACTAGCCGTCGCTGGCCGTCGCTATATTTGCCCAGAAAGCCGTTACTAGCCGTTGCTAGCCGTCGCTTTTCTGGGCAAAACCTGTTGTGCACACAACAGCTATTCTTCCATCAAACCTCATCCTAAACCTCAAACCTCATCTCAAACCTCAAACCTCAATAATATCAACAATAACACATCTCAACAATACCCACAATATCAACATTCAACAATATAACCAAAAAAACACAAAAACCAACCAAACCAACATAATATACAAAACCAAACCAAGTATCAAGGTACAAGGATCAAATCCAAATATAACCAAACCCAAACATCATCCAAAATACCAAGTATCCAAGCCCAAATATCAAATCTAGTCTAAATATGTACATAAATACGTACCCACAAGAATAGTAAAACTATGCATCATCATCCTCCTCATCATCCTCGGCATCATCAGATCCATCTCCCTGCTCCCCAGGCATAGAGCCGTGCTCCTGATAAAATGCTGCAATGCGCTCATCTATCTGCTGTGCCAATTGGCCCTTTCGCCAATCGTTGAGCTCATCCAGCTGCCTCTGCATCTGAGCAATATGCTCCTCCTCCATCGATTTGCTATAAGCTCTTTGGAAATTAACAGCCTGTGAAATAACTGAAGTTAATACGATAGCATTTTACATGAATTTTGAATGAATTGGATAGTATATAAATAACTCTTTTGATGTGAGAATAATGTGGATCTTTTAATATGAAGTTATATGCTTTGACTGTTGTCAAATTATAACAATAATAATTATCATGTGTATTTGGACTATAAAGTATGTGTCAATAACAATAATAATTATTATGCCAAAGTATGTGTAATTGGACTATAAAGTTGAATGTGAGCAATTTTGAAATTAGATCATTATCATATTCCATAAGTGCAAAATGATATCATTTAGACGAAAAGAATTGATGTATATAAATGTCACAACTTACTAATGGAAATTAAATTAAAATAAGAATTTACTATACATATGTAAGCGACAAATTGAGGCGCGATGTCACATGATGTGCTAAGTGATATTTGAACGTTAGCGTTTGGATAGTTTGACACTAATTATTGATCGAATTTACATTCAAAATTTTCACAGTTGAAACGGAGAATTCTTTTGAAGCCAAATAATTTAATTAGTTTACATTTATTTAATATTTATGAAATATGAAGTATAAAATTTGACTATGTTTTGAAAAATTAATGATATTGTATGTATTCATAATTATTATAAATTTATTGATCGATATGAGATCTAGATATGCAATTGTATCATATTTAAATAATGTACTTGATTGGGCTAAAATAAGCTATTACTTCACAACATTGGAGGGAAATTTGTATCGATGTGAGAATAATGTGGATCTTTTAATATGAAGTTAGTGAAATGGTTTACCTCCTGATTGCCGAAACCATAACGCCTATTTCGAGTAGGCGGTGCAATAACGGAATCCCAAATCCTGTTGGACTCCTCAACTGTAAGCTCTGCTCTTCCACTCGCCTGTGTCAATGCCGATGTCTTTGCCTCATATCGCCTCTGCAATTACAAACATAATTTTGAAACAATTGGTATACAATTTACATATATACAATTTGAATCACGAGTTAGCATATTTACCATCGCTGCTTCAGCTTTGCTGTCGGTCCAATCGTAGGTCTCATTCCCCTCATCATCAACAGACTCAACTGCGTGTGTGGCTTTAAAAACCTCAGCCATTGTAGGCTCCCTTCCGTACTTTGCAAACTGAAGATATACACGAATAAGATATATTGAAAATAAGCATAAATGTTATACATGAAGATATGCATCACCATATGGTAAATATATTTTATATTTACCAATTCTCTCCTATGTTGTTGGAAAGATTTAGAGCCACCTCGATGTAAACCAGGATTCTTATTCCTATTGGCTTGGTTTCTTGCTGCTACTTCCTATTAATTTAGATACACGATTAAAATAATGCAACTAACATAATTGTAAGCATTCTCATCGTAGCTTACTTTAGCTGCTTCTGACTCCCAATATGTGAGAAATTCGTTCCAGACTTCATCGCTCATCTAACCTGGCTTTTTGCCAGCGTTCTTCGCCCTTGATATTGTATCTCTATAATTCTTCCGCATTTTTTGGTTCCAATTATTGCAAAAAAACATCTAAATCATGCGGCTCCACTCGTACAACAGCCTGCATATTGAATTTATTTTGAATTACATACAGCATATTATTTTCAATAGAAATATATAAATTGTAATTACCATCAAGTCGGCCCATATAGCATCTTTAATATGAGCTGGAATGTTATCCCAATGCGGCCAAGCTGCTGACATCCGACCCTTATACGGATTCTTCGAGACATCTAAAATAAACTGTGATGGTTCCACCTCGAACCCCCTGTAATTGTTAACATGCATATTTTATATAGTTTATATATTTTAAATAATATAATTGAAATAAATTTGACATTTATCCAACACTCTTCGGAATAATCTCTGCAACTCGGCGTGTATCTGCCTCTAAGCTACTAGGACCCGCTGCAGCTCCAGGAGACTGAGATGGAGAAGGCTGAGATGTACTCGTACGTCTTCTATCAGCCATATCTGCCACAATCATATATTATATATAAAAGCATAATGATCAAATGAGTATCACATAATCATACAATAAAACGATAACGCATAAATCAGAATAATACATCGCTCAGAATAGTACATCGCTCAGAATATTACATAGCTCAGAATAGTACATCGCATAAGTGAATACATAGCTCAGAATAGTACATCGCATAAGTGAATACATAGCTTAATATAACACATGACATAACTCAGAATAGTACATCACATAATACAACAAACGATGCCATCTGTGATCATTCTTCATCATCTTCTGATTCAGACTTGGTCTCATACTCTATATCATTTTCTTCGTTACTAATAAATGCATCTATTAAAACATTCGCTTCATCATTCAACGATCCTACATCGATGTCATCGGCTATTATTATTTCGGTATTTGGCTCAAGATCTGCTTGATACGCTGCTTCATCTGGAATATTATTTCCATCAAATGTAAATCTTGCCTTTGTTTTAAAAACAGCCCACCAGTCTGCATTATCTTTTTTTAAGGATGGATACAGAGCAAAATAAACTTGTAATGCTTGCTTAGATAACACGAAAGGATCATATTTATAGTAATGTGACGTATGCTTTATTTCAATTAACTTATAATCCTTATGTACGTTAATTGCAGAACCAGGAACGTTGCTAAACCAGTTGCATTTGAAAAAAAAAATTTCTCTAGCGGTTGTGTATAATAAGTCAACTCTAAAATTTGTGTTAAGACGCCATAAAAATCTTTTATATGCTCTTCTGGATCATCGCTGCATTTGACAAATACATCGCTGTTATACGTTGATTTTTCAGCTCCATAATCTTTGGTGTTAAATTTAAATCCATTGACGAAGTATATAGGATATGTCTTGACATTCCTTCTTGGTCCGATAGCAAGGTGTCGTATTCCTTCGTCAACAACACTGTTATTCGGATCGTGAACATAGCTTGCAAACCACCAAGCAAATTGTTTACTGAGATCACCAGATGGATGTTGTGATTCGTATATGCTGCAAATAAATGTATTATATTCCCTAATTATTAATATATAAATACACGTATAATTGAACTGTACAATCATTCAGTATTACCTGATAAATGGTGCAACTTCAACACAATTTAAAAGAACATATGTGTGTGCCACATGGTAGTCTCTATCATCTAACCATATTTCCACACATTTTTCAGCAGGTCTTCCATGTTGTCTAAAAATAGATAACATTGTTTGAGAAGAATCATGCTCAACAGCTTCTTCATTACGGGGAACACTTACAAACGATAAGTTCACATCGTCACTAAAGTAGTGTGAGGAAAAAAAAGAAGCTTCCTCTTCAAGGTACGATTTGCGAATCAAACCTTCTACTCGTGCTTTTTGTCTAATTTTTTTCTTCAAATGATTCAAGTACCTATAACAAAAATAATTAATTTTGTATATTGGTACAAGAATATACATTTTCAACTAATCAACAAGAATATTGAGGAGTTTAAAATCACCTCTCAAATGGATACATCCATCCATATTGCACAGGACCTCGAAGGAGTGCTTCGGATGGCAGATGCACAGGCAAATGCTCCATTACATTAAAAAAACCGGGCGGAAATATTTTCTCGAGTTTGCAGAGCAATACAGGAATTTCTACTTCAAGTTTACGTAAATGATCTACCTTTAACGTGGTCGAACAAAGCTGTTTGTAAAACATACTTAATTCTGTTATAAAACTCCATATTTTTGTTGGCAACAGTTCTTTGAATATCACAGGTAAGAAATTTCCATCATGATATGACAATCATGACTTTTCATCCCACTCAATTTATTGTTTTTCAAGTCAACACATCTGCGAAGTTTAGAAGAAATCCCATCAGGACATCTTAGTCCTTCCACCCATTTGAGCACGAGTTTTGCTTGCTTATTGTCTAGCTCATAACATGATTTGGGTTTTTTGTTATCGTCATACAACTGAAGTTCGGGCCGCTTACAGAAATGTAATATATCATCAGGACCGGGAACGACAATCGTTAAAAACATATATGGAGTTTTCATACACATCCATGGAGGTAAGTTATAAGGAGTGACAATAATAGGCCATGATGAATATTTACTACCAAATTGAGAGAATGGCGAAAATCCATCTGTACATAAACCGAGCCTAACATTACGGCTCTCTCGAGCAAATTCAGGATACGTCCTATCGAAATGTTTCCATGCTTCTCTATCAGATGGATGTATCAATGTTCCTTCTACTGGTGTTCTCACGCCGTGCCATCGCATATGACATGCTGTAGCAGAAGAAGCATATAGCCGTTGAAGTCTGGGAGTGAAGGGTAAATAATGCATTCTTTTATAAGGGACTTCTTTTCCTTTCTTTTTCCTTGGTTTGTATCTTTCCTCGTTACATATTCTGCATTTTCTAAGGTGAGCGTCGTCTTTCCAAAATAACATGCAACCTTTAACACATGTATCTATCTTCTGGTATAGCAATCCAAAAGCAGACATAAGTTTTTTAACTTTATAATGACTATCGCACATCAAATTATTGGGTGGCATGTGTCGTTTAGCAGTTTGTACAATTGCTGTAAACGCTGCTTCTGTAAGATTGAATTTTGATTTCATCGTGATGTATTCAGCGGTTACAGATAATTCGGTTCCACTTTCACATCCATCCCGCAATGGTCTCTTAGCGGAATCCAATAAATCATAAAATTTTTTAGCTTCCATAGTCGGTTCTTCACCATTTTCGTTTTCAATGTCGCCTTGATCAATGGATGGAAACATTGATCGGGATGCATCTTGCACCATATTTTCTATTGGATTTGCCGCTGTATTATCATCCTCTTCCACTACAGGATTAGGTGTATTTTGAACAAACTCTCCGTGACGATCCCATAAATAATAATTCGGTACAAAACCAAATTTATACAAATGAACTTCTACTACATCTGCCTTCCAATGCTTCAGATGTTTGCACTTAGCACACGGACAACGAATGTCTACGTTATTTCCATTATTAGATTTAGCAAACCTAATAAACTCGTGTACACCGTTAACAAAATGTTCCTTTATTGATCCTTTCATACCTTTTCGGGATTCATACATCCAACTACGATCGAGAAAATAATTGAATATATCTCCTGATTTGTAAAAATTATATTAGAAAATTCAAACAAACACTTCGCTGAAACAAATTAGACTGGACTTTAGTAAATTTTATTAATTTAGTAACTTTATTAATTTGACAAATTAGACTGAACTTTAGTAAATTTATTAATTTGGTAAATTAGACTAACTTTATTAATTTGGTAAATTTTAAACTAACTTTAGTAAATTTTAAACCAATTTAATAAATTAGACTGAACAAATTTATTAGTTTCAAACTAACTTTTAAATTTTATTACTTTAGTAAATTGCACTTAATACATTATTTGATTGTTTTATAAAATACAGATCATATACAACACTTGTTAATACTTGTTTAACGGCCGGTCATCCTACTTCCCATTACAAACACAATAACGTAATCATATTTTATAAATCATTTCAGATTAAACGATTCAACAAAATTTCGGCAGCACTTCCCTTTATTCCCTGTATCGTACACAAATGCATGTACACAGGGAAAAAAAGGAAGTGCCATCGAAATTTCGTTAACCGTTTAAACTGAAATGATTTATAAACTGCGATTACGTTATTGTGTTTGTAACTTGTCGATACTGAAACAAATCCAACAAATATTGTATCAGATGAATACAGATGTCCGTTCTGTGTAAAAACGAACATCCATATAACGATCATATACAACACTTGTCAGACGGGGCCAAAAATTGTCTAAGTGGTTCACACAAATAAAACAAATTTTCTAATTTATATTTTAACAACTATAAATTTTTTAATAATACGTTCAATAAATATTTGTCAACTAAATTTCACATTTTAACACGTACTTTAAAATTTGGCTAATTAAGTCAAATTTTAAATAATGAATTTTTTTAAATCAAATTAGAAGTTAGCACTTATAATAAATTGAATTATTTTTATTTTAAACTATATACGTTTAATTGGAAATTCCACAATGAGACAAAAGTGAATCATTGTAATTCTTTTAGGCTATGAGTACTTTAGCATGGCCATTGCAAGTGAGCATAAATGATATATTTGAACAAAATACACAGTTGTAGTGTACTTACACTTATAACTAACGCATGCTAAATAATTAAATTTTCACCTAATGCAACATTGCATAAACTTATCAACAAGCATCTTAAACATGTTATCACCATCTTAATCCAAATCACATCACCAATCATTAATTCTATAATAACCAACATCATAATAGTATGCGTTAATCATCGATTTCAACTTCGAAATAAAATAATTTTATTCTCAAATCAACATACAATACTACTATCACCATACATATAAGACATAACTACCAATGTCAAACCCATAAACATATCATTAACAACCAATTTTTAAACCCAATAAACATCAAATAAACTCAAATTAAACCCTAATTGAATACAAAATAGAGTTAGAACACATACCAGATCAATTTGGGAGGTAGGGAGCGAATTTTTGAGTACCGAATCGGTGGGGCGACGGTGGGCGACGAGTAGGGTTTTTTAATTATTTTTTTTTCGTTTTACAGAATGGGAAAGAAGAAGGCTCGGGTCTGGCAGATATACAGGTTGAGCAACGGCAAGCGACGGCTAGCGACGGCTAGCGACGGCCACTTGGTTTAGCCGTTGCCCATGTTCGTCGCTATACGAGACGTTTTTTGTAGTGTATTGTCGGCTTTCTTTGATGAACTAGCTTTTAGAGCCTGCTAAATGATAAGTGATTACGACGGTAAGAATAGATCACATGGATGTTATGCTATTGTTAAAATGAAAATAAATTATGACAAAATATGCATGTGGATAAAAATTACCTCTTTAGCGGCAGCTTTAAGTTTAACCTTTTGTTTTTTCTCTTCTTTTTACCTTGCATGTTCAGGAGAGAGATCAAGAAAATCATTTTTACTTTGGTAGCAATATTTAGTATTCAGTAAAAAGGCATAATAAAGGAACGACAATTAATTTACATCTTCCCATTTTATTTTTATGCAGTCTTTCATACAACAAAACTGAATGTGATTGGGTTCCTCTAAATCATTCATATAAGAGTTACATTCAACTATAACATTCCCATTTCAGAACATAATGCATTCTTGCAAAGCAAGGTTCAAAATTCTGTTTTTCATTTCCGTTTCGGTCATTCATAATTTTAAACTTTTTGTTCCATTTCGAAAATTTTAGAAGTTTCGTTTTAATTCCAGTTTTCAAATTCTGTTATTTTTTTTTGCTTTAATTTACCATGTACGCTAATAAATATCCAATATTGTCGTAAATTTATAGTACATTTTTTTACATTACGTGTAAAATACACACTTTAATTAATAAAACATTGTTTAAGATTCTGCATTGTTCATGTGAGATTTTAAAATTTTGATCGATTTTGAAAATTTTAATTTTTTTATTATGATTCGATGTAAATTAACAAAAGTATAACAACTTTTTTTATGAAACTATATGATTTTTTGTCCATTTATTTATTTTTCCATTTAATTTTTTCTTTTTTCAATTGCTATATGTTAATTATATATTTTTTTATTTTTTTTTTTCAGTATTTGAAAAGCAAATTCGGAATTTAGATCGGAAATGGAATTTTGATCGAATTCTGTTCCGGTTATGAGCGAAAACGAAACGGAATCACCGGAATTCCGTTGGAATTTTGAACCATGTTGCAAAGTTATGGTCCATTATATGGTTCATAGGTACAGTACAAGTAAGTAAAGAAGTACCAAAAGAACCGAGAACTGCATCACAAAAGATGTTCCGAGTTTCTGTTTCTTTCATATAGGAAAACAAACTTAAACCTCAAAATTACATTTATTGGAATTGCAATTCAACAGACACATGCTACTCTCAAAACTTAAAATGCAGCCCTGTGAAATCATGGTGCTTTATTCATGGTTCACAAGTACAATAGTACACGACGCAAGCAGTATTCTAAATATCGTTCTTCTCACTCAAGATCTCATTTAAAATCCAGTTTTCGCACTTGGATGATAAGAAACGACAAATCTTGTTCCTATCCAGTTTGATACCAACCTTGTCCAAGAAATTAGAAGCTTAAAAATCTGAATTGCACCTCAATCCGGAATATGAGTTGAAATTGTATGGTTTTCTTTTCAAACATCCTTTAAACATTTACAAGGGACCAAAAGAAATTATCCAATTAATAAACTAACTTGCATTTTGGTAGCTCTCTTCGTAACTTAGTACTAAATTCACTATCATACATGACATAAATTACAAGATCATGCGTTGGATATCAAGCATCAACAATAAAAATTACATCAACAATAAAAATTGCGTCAAAAACCACCAATAAATTAAAATGATAAGGAGTAAAATTAGTCTAATACTTTGTATATCACTCCAAATCTTCAGCCTTAGAAACAGCATCAACACAAATGGAGTAATGTAAAAGTTCTTTAAAGCTTAGTTGTGAGGATGTGCTAAGGGATTCTCATATGGTTAATTAAACTCTATGTTTCTTCTTCAGGGTAACTTAAGTTCTATTCATCCACAGTCCATGCAAAATTGAGTTTGGAAGTTTCTCTCTATGGAGATAATTTCAGATTTTGCCTTTGGAAATAATTTCACTCAAAAAGACTTGAGCTCCACTAGAAACATTTTAGGTTATCTAACTGAATTTCCCTATAATCCAAGCAAAATAAAACATGGTCGTCTTTTTCACTAAAAATTTAGTTAAGTTAGCATGTAGCCTCTAAGAAATTTAATATAGACTAAAGTTCTCTTGATGCCAAAGAAAAATATGACACGACCCAATAATTGGGGAGTATCTAAATAGAAACCATTTCTTGATAAGAGCACACACGGAAAATGAAACTGTTAAGTCAAAATTTATATGGGGGTTATCTAGTATGATTCCCTATAATAAATCATTCCTCATATATATCTCCTTTAATGTAAGATTTGTTGATACGTCCGCGGGTGTAACACAATGGAAAGGAGGCTTGAGTTATGATAAAAAGACCCAAATTCGATTCCTACCATTCGCTTCCCTATCCTATATAAATTTACTCGGGGGTATGAGGGCTTGGATCAATGGAAGACTTTACTGTACCTTCCTTAGGAGTTTACTGGCCTGCCGGGTTCTCCTGAGTTTTCAAAAAAAAGATTTGTTGGTACAATATTTTCAATTGCGGAAGATTTGAAAGATGTTGATTTTTGTGATACAATGTTTCCGTTTGCAGAAGATTTGGAAGATAATTGAGATTATTACTCAAATATATATTTCATCTTTTATAGTATTAAAGGGAGTAATAATAAGAAGAATTAATTTGGGAGAATAAGGTAATTAATTAATTCTCTAATTAGCTGATTAAAGAAGTAATCTTATTAGGCGCATGTAAATTGGGGGAAAATGGAAAATCAAATGGACAATCATTTCTTGTATCAATATGAGAATTAATGAAGCATTGATTTATGACCATAAATCACTTACTTCAACCCCAAGTAATGGTATCTATATAAAGGCAGAGATTAGTATGAGTAGATTTTTCTCTCTCAGTTGTATTTCTTGTTCTTCTTCTACATTATCAATCTTGTAAAAAAATTCTCCTCTTAGAAAGTAATAAAATTTTCTCTCCCCGAGTGGATATGCACTATCTCGCGGTAGTAGAACCACTATAAATCCCGTGTGTTTTTTTATTGCTTGACTTGTGATTACTTTTAGCTAGTGACCATCTGTTGTTTATTTTGTCTTACCATCAATCCGGTCCTATTTGTTTTTCCGCAAGGTTGGGTTTTTGTTCCTAAGAAGATCTTGAGAGATTTTTCTCCAATAGTCTAGTATCAGAGTATGGTATCGAATCTTCATGGTTCAAGGGACCAGTATGATGCAGCATGATCGAAGCATGGTTCCAAAGCGGCTTCAACATAGGATGCTCGTAAAGGTGGAGTGACTTGGTTAAGAAGCCTTCTCCCTGCTTATGAGAACTTGAAGTAGTAGCCTAATCCCGCTACGAAGAGGACTTGGTATAACTTCCAAGGTGACTTGAGAAATGCTTACTAAGGTAGGGATTGTTATGTGTGGCTAGTATTGTGAACGGAGTAGATGCATGGATTGAATGGGTTAAAAGTATCACATCGCAGGATATTTGGAATAATCGTGGTATACATATGAAATTGGTGACATTAACATTGGGGGTTCCTTTTATTACAATGTGTTGCCAAGACCAGATTATATGTCCGATTGGAGGCGATGAAGGGATGTTCAACCGAGACGCCGGCATAAGAGACTTCGACTGTTAATGCCGCCTAGACACGGTGAAGTTAACGCGTACGGGATGCCGGAATGATGAAACTCAACGGTCCGGTATCGGAGAAACAAGGTTGATTGAGAAAGGGTGTTAGACATTATGGTAGGAGATGAGGAGACTCCAGCGATTGTATCAAGACCCTATGTTAGAGGGTCCTATATTGCATCAGGATCTAGTTTAGCAATAGAAAAGTGGAATGATGATAAAGACTTTGAGAAGTGGCAATGGCGGATGAAAGTTGTTCTGATGAAAAAGAAGTTCATCATATGGTGTTTGCTCTTGAGGAGTTGATGGCTGAAAATTTCAGCCACGGAAAGGAAGGAGATTGAAATATGGGCATCTATAATTTTGTAATTAACCATGGAAGAAAATATTATTTCTGATATTAGTGGTAAAACTACTGCTAAGGGCATTTGAACCAAGCTAGAAAAACTCTATCTGAAGAAAACTTTGACTAACTATTTGATTTTATTGAAAAAAAAATTCACCATGAGGATAAGAGTTGGTACTTCTATTAAAGAGTATCTAGGTTTCTTCGATGATCTAGTGATGAAGAAAAAGACTATGGAGTTGAAGGTAGATGAAGAGCGTATGACTATGATGCTCTTGTGTCCCTACCGAAGCGTTATATAGGTTTTCTAATAGCCTTATCTTTGCGAGAAACACTTTGACCGTTGAAGATGTGAAGTCAGGTCTTCTATCCGAGGACTAGAGGGATCAGATGAAGGAAATGGGTGGAGGTAGAGGAGGAAGTAGTAGTTAAAGCCTATTTGCTGAAAAAGGGAGAGTGGGGAAGAAGAATTGAAATTCTAGTAGGCATTCCAAATCTAGAAAGCCCGGTACTAATTGGAAAGGTAAATCCAAAGGTGGAAAATGCTACATTTGTAAGAAAATAGGTCATTGGAAGAGAGGTTGACCGGACTTGAAGAGGAAGACTGAAGATGGAAGTTCATCGATTGTGATGGAGAAAGTTGTATCCAGTGACTTGTTAACGTCGGTAGTATCAGATGTATCAGATCACTGGTGCTAGATACGGGATTGTCTTTTCATATGACGCATAATAAAAATTATTTCAGTTCTTCTGAGAGAAAAAGGGGAAATGAGATTCTTATGGGAATAATGCTAGCTGTAGAGTCATGGGTGTAGGTACTGTGCAGATTCACATGTTTGACGGGGAGATACACACCTTAGTACGTGTCCGTTATGTCCCAGGCCTTCGAAAGTCGATGATATCTCTTGGACAGTTATCATCGAAAGAATGTAAGGTGACTTTGGAGAAGGATAGTCTGAGGGTTTCTAAGGGTTAATTTGTAGTGATAAAGGGAGATATGTTCTGGAATATGTATCTTCTAAAGGGAAGTACTGTACTTGGAGGGTCTAGGGTTGGAGTCTACAGTTCTCATGGAGAAGATGTCAAAGCTAGGCATACGAGAAGGTACTTTGAGTTTCTACATAGGCAAAACTGGATCAAAAGGGAAAGCTTCAACAACATGAGGTTCTGTCAGAGGTTGTGCTTGATAAGTGAAAGAAGGGATCGTCTGAAGTTGGCCATTAGAGATCAAAGGAGAAAGCAATGGATATGCATAAGCCTTTGTAGGCTGAAGAGTTCGAGCATTTATCGAATTGGAATCGCTTATCAAAATGCTAGGTGCACATGGTGGCATGGGGTGGGGGGAGAGTTGAGATGGCTCATGGATACATTTGTTTTCATTATGGAGATTGTAGGTTTTACTTGGAGTAAGAGGATGCAGGTGGACTTGATAAGCTTGTGGGAAATATATTATCAAGGTGGAGATTGTAAGATTTGGTGATACAATATTTCTAATTTCAGAAGATTTGGAAGATATTGTTGATTTCAGTAATACAATATTTCCAATTGTAGAAGATTTGAAAGATATTTGAGATAATTACTCAAATATATATTGCCTTTTTTATAGCATTAAAGAGAGTAATAAATTACCTACGTCAGAAGAAGAATTATGTTGGGAGACTGTGGTAATCAACTAATTCCCCGATTAGCTGATTAAACAAGGAATCTTATCAAGTGCATGTAAATTGGAAGAAACTGCAAAATAAATGGATAAATGTTTCCTATATAAATAGGAGAATTAATGAGGCATCGATTTATAATCATAAATCAATTACTCCAACCCCAAGTAATCATATCTATATAAAAGCAGAGATTACCATGAGTAGATTTATCTCTCTCAATTGTATTCCTTATTCTTCTTCTCCATTATCATTATTGTAAAAATAATTCTCTTCTTAGAAAGTAACAAAATCTCTTCTCCCCAAGTGGATATACACTTCCTCACGGTAGTAGAACCATTATAAATTCCATGTGCTATTTTCTTTTATTGTTTGATCTATGATTGCTTTTAGCTGACGGCTATTTGTTGTTTGTTTTGCCTCACCATCAATCCGGTTCTATTTTTTTTCCACAAGGTTGGGTTTTTTGTTCCTTAGGCGATCTGAAGTGATCTTTCACCAACATTTAATCCCTACACCATTTTGGTGGATAAGTTATGCCTCCATCAAATAAATAATGTACATTAGTGCCTACATGTGAGTCAAAACGTAAAATCTGATTTCCCCATTTGAAAAAATGGGTGATAAACTGAAGTAGATAAATGATACAGGGGTAATTTTTGGCAGTCAAATATGTTTTTGATTAAAGAGTTGGTATGCAAAAAATAAAATTTGAACTGCCAAATAAATTGTACTGTCTTATTCAAATAGTGATAGGATAGATACCATGTTGAAGTTAGTACTCGTTTATCTGACCTCAAGTGAATAAACATGATTAAACCATTATGTGAATGTAAGACGTAAGAAAATAATATACCTTTTTTAGTTGTAAATTTTCAAAATTGATTCTGGGCATTGGGGTTTGTCTTAAAGAAGAAGAAGATGAAGGAAAGTATAGTCACACATTTTGGGATATAAGGAACTATATTTGTTTAATATAGGTTCCTCAAAAGAAGATTGGGCCCTTTGGACACACAAATGTTTGCACTATTGTGAGGATGGAAGTCATGCATAACCACCACATATGGCGCGCTACATAGTAGATTCTTGGAGGCATAAGTACAGAATTCTCCTCATCACAATACTCGAACCATCGATAATTTTTCAACAATTTTTAGACAATATTTTCAACCATGGATGGTTCGAGTTTAAGCAATATCAATGCCTTACAAGTCATGAATCAAACTTGATGCGTTTGAAGCGGTTTGACAGCGAAAACTCCACACGTTGGCAAGAAACTATAAAGTCCTTTTTAATTACCAACAAAATCTTCTACATAGTTGAAGATGATTTGGAGGCTGTACCTAAAGAAACTTCGATACATATAGATGAGTTGAAAGCAAAACGTGCGAAACATAAAGAAGATGATTTCCTGTGCGAAGGACGCATAATCAACGTACTATCTACTTTTGTGTACAATGCACATAAAAGTCTGGAAGCAGCCAAAGCACTCTGGACTGCACCAGAGAGCAAATGTCAAATATCCAGGGCAAGCAAAAAGAAATTCTTGGTATGCAATGTTATGGATTTTAAAATGAATGATAATATGTCCATTATTGGACAAGTTAGTGAAATTATATACATAATAAATCAATTTTAAAATGCCAAGATTGAACTCCCTTAATCCTTTTTTGTTGAAGTTATAATTTCTAGATTCCCTCACTCTTGGAATGATTATAAAAAGAAATTAAAACATGTAGAGAAGGATTATGACTTAGCGAATTTACAACGTCATCTTCGCATAGAAGAGAACTCCCGTAAAAAAGAATTAAATGGTAACCCGCAAACTGAGTCTCATTCTAAGGCAAATAATATTGAATTGACAATTCATTGAAGCCTAAGAATGAGACATAGTTTCAGAAGAAAAATCATTCTAAGAAAGATAAAGTGAAAGGCTCTTGCTAATTTTGTAACAAGTCCATCCATTATGCTCGTGACCGTCAACGACTGGAAAAAATAAAGCCAAATATGGTTGGAGACACATTAGTGGAAGCAGTGCAAGAAGCAAACTCTGTTGGAGGCATAGAAAATGGTTGGTGGCTTGATACTGGAGCAACCATTCATATATGCCAAGTGCGTGATCTGTACAAAAACTACGAAGGAATTAATGAAGATAAAAATCAAGTTACTGGAGCAAATAATGTTCCCAGCAAAGTGATTAGCAAAGGCACTAAAAAAACTCTCTTTCTCTTCTGAAAAGGCTCTCACTTTAGTTAATGTTTTACATGTACCTGATATTTGCAAGAATTTGGTCTCTAGATGCCTTCTAAACAAAGGAGGATTCAAGATAGTGTATGATTCCGACAAATTAGTGTTATCAAAGAAAGGAAAGTTCATTGGATAGGGATATTCTTATAACGATGTAATTAAGTTTAATTTAATAAAGAAAACTTTTGCCTATATCGTCGATTATGTAGATTTATGGAATGCTAAATTAGAACATGTTAATTATGATTCACTTAAAAATATGAATAAGTTACGATTAATTTTTGATTGCGATTTTGACTCTATCTCTAAATGTGAAATTTGTGTTCAAGAAAAGATACATAGAGACTCTTTATTTCTATAGAAAGGAAGACTAGTCTGCTTGATCTTGTATATAGCGATTGTTATCCTGCTTTTTGGCAAAGCCGTGATACCAAAAGATCGATCGAAAACAAAAGACAGTTCGTCTCAAATATTGGTTATACTTTGCTTCGCTATGGATATCGATGAATTTTGTCCGAGCCCGGATCAGGCTATAATTGATAGGACATGACAAGCAAAGCCATAGAAGCCAGCACCTTAAATTTTAGGTTAATCGGAGTTCGTATGAATGAGATATGATCGATGCAAGTTAGCCAAAATACGCTGTTCGTATCCATCAAATAGATGAGGAGATGCCCATTTCGAATCCATCAGGATACATATCCATCATTGTTTTGTTCGAATCTATCAGGTTCCACATACTTCGAATCGATCGAGTTCGAATCGATCAGTAACATGATATCGATTTGTTCGAATCGATCGGTTTCGAATCGATCAAATAGGCATCGCCTCAGCATGTTCGTATCCATTGAGTTTAGAGCAGTTCGAATCCATTGTTCGCATCCATTAGGAAATCATGCATTAGTCTATTCGAATCCATCAGATTCGTATCCATCAGGTTTGAATCGATGACGTTCGCATCGATCAATCCACACTGCTTTGCATCCATCGTTGTACCCTACTTCGAGTCGGTCGGTCTCGTATCCACCTTCAAGCACTGCTTTTTATCGATCGTCCTCGCATCCATCAACAGTGACAAGTCACTATTTTGTATCCATGAAATCTGCCATGTTCGTATCCACTCGGTTCGTCTCGATCCAGTTCGTATCGATCAATGATTCGTATCCATCGATGCAAATTGGGTCATGGCATTTGATACGAACGAGGCGAAGTTCATGGATGCGAAGCGGTCAACTCGGAGAAAAAATAGGATCGATGCGAGGAGTGCACGCCACGTCACTACAGTACCACGTGCTCCATCGAGTCGAACGGGATGGATACGATGGCATGGATTCGAAGTCGATAGGAAACGAAAATCACCATCTTGCATCGATCATATCTCACGATCCACTGGTCCGAATGCAACGAAATTTTCATAGTAGCTTCAATACAAGGTAAAGAATGTTCCTGCAGACTTTCAGCTCGATTGGATCATTTTTTGATGGATATGAAATCACTTCGTATCGATCTCAGATCGAGTCGAAACTTGGTGGGGTCGGTCGCATGGGCCCACTCACGTGCCAGAAAAAGTCTCCGAAGTTTGAGCGAGATCTGGGCCTCCTACGCCTATAAATAGCACCCTGAAGCCTACAGAAAGGGGATCTTTTGGCTGTTGAACGTCCAGACTCTGCCGGATTCAATTCTATTCTTCATTACCGCTGTTGTAATCAAACTTCAGAGTTATTATCAACTGTAGTCCGCTGTAATTGATTGAAATCATTAAGTGAATCAATAAAGTCATCAACTTCAAAGTGGACGTAGGCAAGATCGCCGAACCACTATAAATCCTGTGTTACTGATTGTTATTGCTGAATTATTGTGCTTGATATTGCTTAGATCAGATATTTGTGTTGAATATTGCTGATTTGTGTTCATAAACGGGTGCTTTCATGATATTGGAGTTTGGACCATTTTTGGTGCAAACACTTTGGTGCTTTCATTGAGAAGGCTGATTCAGGAGAAGTTGAATTTAAAGATTTAAGAATTCAGATCTAAGAGCTATGACAAGACAAACAAGTAGAAGACACAGGCCAGAGAGAAGTGAACACGAGGGGAGTCAAGAGGCTTCTTCAGGAGCGAACCAAGATTCAGTCTTCATCACCAGGGATGAGATGGTGACAATGATGAAGAGACAGCAGCAGTTGATCCAGAGTTTGTTTCAACAGATTGGGCAACTTGGAGCGCAGAATCGAGGAGTTGATGGAGTTCAGAATGAAGCAGGACTATCCGGCGTAGCACCTAGATTAGGGGCACACACTGGGAGCATGTAGATCCAATCTCGGAGAGAGAGAGAGAGAGAGAGAGAGAGAGAGAGAGAGGAGCATCTGCGCAACCTGGAGGTAGCAGAGGAATGAATGCTCAGTCAAGGGGGCAGATTCCAGAATTCCCTCGTGAACTCGGGGGGGCAGGTCGAAAATGATGAACAAGGATTGCATCTTGGAAACAATGATAGATTGGCGCAAATGGTCAGGCGAGCCATGAGAGGCGGATTAATAAACATAGATCTACAAGACGCGAACATGAGTCCCTTTTCTCCTGCAATCAGGATGGCTAGGAACCCGCCAGAGTTCAATTTACCATCAGTGGAGATGTACGATGGGAGAACGGACCCCGCGGTCCATCCGACAAGGTATATGAAACACATGGAAGTGCTGGGGGCATCATAAGAAGTTATGGCTCGGTGATTTCCATTATATCTGACGGATATCGCAGCATTATGGTTTAGGAAACGGGAGAGCGGCTCCATAGGGACATGGGCAGATTTAACTGAGAGATTCATCAAGCAATTTAGGGTTCACATTGCAAGACCCAAGAATGTGATGAGTTTGGAAATTTTGAAGTAGAAAGCTAGAGAGTCTTTGAGGAGTTTCCTGACGCGATTCAACGCGGCAGCAGCATCGGTGGATCGACCAGATCCATCCATGGTTATGATGGTAGTTGTGTCCGGAATAGCTGACGGCACAGAATTCAAAAATTCATTGATTAAAGATCCGCCTATAGATCTAGGAGAATTCTATCACGAGGCTGAAAAGTTCTTGCGATTGGAAGATGCGAGTGCAGAAAGAGAAGAAAATGATGAACTTAATGTTTATACGGTCAAAGATGGAAATCCCCCTGAGAAAGGTACAGAAACTAGCAAGGGGAAACGAAAGGCTGAGAATAGCTATAACAGAACAATGCGACCATGAAAGGAACCAAGGTTTACCACGTACTCAGAGCTGAATGATAGTTTAGAACAAATCTATCAGGATACCATAGAACAGGTTTCGTATCGCAAACCAATGCGTAGGGATCCAACTTCTGGCGAGAGGAAATCAGATAAGTATTGCATATTCCATGAACTGAACGGACATAACACTAATGATTGTAGACATCTGAAGGACGAGGTGGAAGGGCATATCAGGAGCGGTATGCTACTTCAGTATGTGAGGAGGCGAACTCCAGCGGTGGAGCCAGAGCGGCCACCGTCTACATCAGCTAAAGGTGACCCTGAACCGAGCAACGTTTGATTATAAATTGATTGCTTGATTGAAATAATGATGAACAAGTTGTAAACCTCTCACTAACACGGTTAAATCATTTACACATGTAAGCGATCGTGCACGATCCATACGCATGCTCTGAATGATTATTGACCGCACCATAGAGATAATTTGCACTTTGACATCCTTGCTTTGCTTTTGTTTCGTTTTGATTTGGACATTTAGACTTTGCTTATTTGGACATTTCTGTCGTGAGATTCATATGATTATTGCTTTGATATTTGCAATTCTATGAAAGAATTTATTTGTATGCCCGTTGGATCGCGAACGGTCCACGAGCACCTCCTGTATGGCGATGAATCGCCAAAGTCTTTGACTCAGAAACTCCCCCGAACATGAAATATGGCATCAATAATACTAAGTCCCCCCCGGGCACACATAATTCGCCTTGAACGGTACACGACCTCGAACGGTCACAATCCGCCTCGAACGGCACACGATCGCGAACGATCACAATTTGCCTCGAACTGCACCCGACCGCGAACGGTCTCATTCCATGATTCGCCTCGAACGGCACCAGACCGTGAACGGTCACGATTCACTTATTATGATATCCGACCTCGAATGGTCACAATTCGCCTCGTGCGGCACTCGATCGTGAACGATCAACTTTTGCCACGAACGGCATCCGACCGCGAATCGTCTCATTCCACAATTAGCCTAGAACGACACCCGACCGTGAACAGTCATGATTTACTTACTATGATATCCAACCACGAACGCCCACTGCATCATCTTCCACGAACGGCATCCGACCGAGAACGGTCCCGTATCACCATTTGCAGCGAACGGCATCGACCGCGAACGGTCCCATTCCATCCTTTGCCGCGAACAGCATCGACCGCGAACAGTCTCGATTTACCTCAAATGGTGTACGATCCCAAACGATCGTCAATCGAGGTCATATGAAACTATCGAGTTTTTACAGGTTGTTGACAGGATATGAACATCCAGCTTATGGCATTACAAAATACACCTTCCTACCGCAAGGCTTGTTTAAAGGGGTAAATGTTATCCCACTTTTTGGCAAAGCCGTGATACCAAAAGATCGATCGAAAACAAAAGACAGTTCGTCTCAAAGATTGGTTATACTTTGCTTCGCTATGGATATCGATGAATTTTGTCCGAGCCCGGATCAGGCTATAATTGATAGGACATGACAAGCAAAGCCATAGAAGCCAGCACCTCAAATTTTAGGTTAATCAGAGTTCGTATAAACGAGATATGATCGATGCAAGTTAGCCAAAATACGCTGTTCGTATCCATCAAATAGTTGAGGAGATGCCCATTTCGAATCCATCAGGATACATATCCATCATTGTTTTGTTCGAATCTATCAGGTTCCACATACTTCGAATCGATCGAGTTCGAATCGATCAGTAACATGATATCGATTTGTTCGAATCGATCGGTTTCGAATCGATCAAATAGGCATCACCTCAGCATGTTCGTATCCATTGAGTTTAGAGCAGTTCGAATCCATTGTTCGCATCCATTAGGAAATCATGCATTAGTCTATTCGAATCCATCAGATTCGTATCCATCAGGTTTGAATCGATGACGTTCGCATCGATCAATCCACATTGCTTTGCATCCATCGTTGTACCCTACTTCGAGTCGGTCGGTCTCATATCCACCTTCAAGCACTGCTTTTTATCGATCGTCCTCGCATCCATCAACAGTGACAAGTCACTATTTTGTATCCATGAAATCTGCCATGTTCGTATCCACTCGGTTCGTCTCGATCCAGTTCGTATCGATCAATGATTCGTATCCATCGATGCAAATTGGGTCATGACATTTGATACGAACGAGGCGAAGTTCATGGATGCGAAGCGGTCAACTCGGAGAAAAAATAGGATCGATGCGAGGAGTGCACGCCACGTCACTACAGTACCACGTGCTCCATCGAGTCGAACAGGATGGATACGATGGCATGGATTCGAAGTCGATAGGAAACGAAAATCACCATCTTGCATCGATCATATCTCACGATCCACTGGTCCGAATGCAACGAAATTTTCATAGTAGCTTCAATACAAGGTAAAGAATGTTCCTGCAGACTTTCAGCTCAATTGGATCATTTTTTGATGGATATGAAATCACTTCGTATCGATCTCAGATCGAGTCGAAACTTGGTGGGGTCGGTCGCATGGGCCCACTCATGTGCCAGAAAAAGTCTCCGAAGTTTGAGCGAGATCTGGGCCTCCTACGCCTATAAATAGCACCCTGAAGCCTACAGAAAGGGGATCTTTTGGCGATTGAACGTCCAGACTCTGCCGGATTCAATTCTATTCTTCATTACCGCTGTTGTAATCAAACTTCAGAGTTATTATCAACTGTAATCCGCTGTAATTGATTGAAATCAGGTGAATCAATAAAGTCATCAACTTCAAAGTGAACGTAGGCAAGATCGCCGAACCACTATAAATCCTATGTTTCTTATTGTTATTGCTGAATTATTGTGCTTGATGTTGCTTAGATCTGATATTTGTGTTTGAATATTGCTGATTTGTGTTCATAAACGGGTGCTTTCATGATATTGGGGTTTAGACCATTTTTGGTGCAAACAGCGATGTTTGTGATTTAAAAGGTTACACAACATATGGCAGAAAAAATTCTATGTAAAATTCATTGATGATTACACTAGATATTCTTATGTTTATCTGATGAAATAAAAAGATGAAGTCTTTGATAAATTTAAATTTTACAATGATAAAATTGAAATGCAATCAAGACTTAAAATAAAGTATTGCATTCTGATCCTGGCGGTGAATATTTTTCAAATGATTTTACTTTATTTTGTAAACAATAAGGTTTAATTCATCAATGTACTACTCCTTATACCCCTTAACAAAATGGAGTCGCTAAAAGAAAAAATAGGACATTAATAGAAATGGTTAATGCTATGTTAATTAGTTCAAATTTACCTAACGCCTTATGGGGCGGTGCCATTTTATCTGCATATTATATTTTAAATAGAGTTCTTTTAGAGAAGAAGGATATATCCCCTTGTGAACTATGGTTTGAACGAAAACCTAACTTATCAAGGCTTAAAGTTTGGGGATGTTTAGCGTATGTTAGAAAGCCAGATCCCGAAAGACCAAAATAAGGAAATAGAACATTTAAGTGTGCTTTCATAGGTTATTCTTAATAGCACAACTTACCGTTTTATTATCCTTAATACGTTGGAAGTACTTGAGTCTGTAGATGTAGAATTTTTGAAAACGAGTATATAGCTCAACATCAAATTAGCGAAATCCATCGGCATTATCTAGGAAACTAACGATAACAATGATGAAGATTATACTTCTTCTTAAAATAACGAGAATGTTTCAATACCCGAAGAGGATACCGAATTAAGGAAAAGTAAAAGAGCAAGAATAGAAAAGAACTATGGTCCCGACTTCATTACATATCTTGCAGAAGGAAGTAAGAATAAAATTATTATCATCACTAGATACGTATTGAATATTAATGATGACCCGAAAATTATTCTGAAGCTATGAGTTCCCAAGATGCTATTTTCTGAAAAGATGTTATCAATGATGAAATGAACCCAATTTTTGTATACCAAACTTGAATTTTGACTGATTTAACTTATGGTACTAAACCAATAGGATGTGAATGGATATTCAAGAAAAAGTTGAATAATGAGAGATCCACTGATAAAGTCAGATTAGTAGCAAAGGGTAATAAGCAAAGATATGGAGCATATTGTTTTGAAACATACATTCCTGTTGCTTGCATATCTTCGATCCATTAGCACTTGCATCCATTTATAAACTTGAAATACACTAAATGGATGTGAAAACTGCTTTTCTAAATGGTGATTTAGAAGAAGAGATATACATGGAACTACCATAGGGTTTGATAAATCTAGGCATAGAAAAGAAAGTTTGTAAACTGATGAAATTTCTTTATGGTCTGAAGCAGGCACCCAATGAGAAGTTTGATAAAGTATCATTGTCACAAGGCTTCATTTTTAATGATGCTAATAAATGTATTTATAGCAAATCAGATGAAACAGGTTGTATTATAATAAGTTTATACGTCGATGACATGTTAAATTTTGGGACTAATATGTCTTGTGTGAAAGAAATTAAGAAGTTTCTATCATCTAAACCCGAAATGAAAGATCTAGGAGGGGCTGATGTAATTTTAGGGATTAGAATCCTAAGACAAGAGGAAGAGTTTGTACTTACGTAATCTCACTATATTGAGAAATTTCTCAATAAATATGGTCATTATAATGACAAAGCAGCACCAACTCCTTTAGATCCTAGTATTAAATTGGAGAAGAATACCGGGGATACAATTTCTCAACTAGAATATTTCAGTATTATTGGGAGTCTTATGTATGCTATGCATTGCACAAGACTTGACATAGCACATGCTATTGGTGTATTATGTCGTTTTAGGAGTAATCCACGTACGGAATATTGAAAAGAAATTTCAAGAGGTACACCATAGTTGAGGTTCCATAGACTATGGTCTTTCTTATAAAGGATATCCTGCTGTATTAGAAGGATACAGTGATGCTACTTGGAACAATGTAGAATCTAAATCCAAGTCTATGACTGAACTGATGTTTACATTAGGTGGAGCTACGGTGTTAGATGTTCCAAGAAGCAAGCCTATTTTTCTGACTCAACTACGTTATCGGAATTGATTGCATTACCAGATGCAAGCAAGGAGTCAGAATGGCTCAGGAATTTGTTAATAGAAATTCCTTTATGAAAGAAGCCATTTCCAGCAGTCTTGATTAACTGTGGCTATCAGGCTAAGATATGTGATATTTTTAATAAAATATATAACGGAAAGTCTAGACATGTAAGTCTTAGACATCAACTGATAAGAAAATTACTCAAAAGAGGAGCAACCAATGTCGATTACATAAAAAAAAGAAAAACTTGGCCGACCTATTTACTAAGAGTCTTCCAAAGGCTATGGTTTTTATAAAATCAAAAGAAATGGGGCTAAGGTCTATGAATGAAGGTTGATCATCCTTAACAGAAACTTAACTTGTGTTTTGAAAAGGAAAGACAAAGTCCAATGGGTACCAACAAGTTAAGAGAATGATTATGGAACAATAAAACTAATTGCCCATCATTACTGTTGGATTTTGCATGAAAGATGATGGATGAAGTTTTCCTTAATAAGTCCAGTTAAAATCACAAGGTTTATCGTAGAAATACCTCAAGGGACTTACCTATATGAGTATGGAAATCAAGTTGTTTCCTAAGCAAGTAAGACCTCTTTCTGAAGTAGACTCATCAACTCAGGATTTAAGCACATGGTCATTAATGTGATGAACATACAGAACACTCTATATACGAAAATCAGTATGTGTGACTGTTCCAGTACTATCATAAGGGATACTTGGTTCAAGATACGTTCACCAAAGACCTCAATAGAACTTTGAATGGTTTACACTAAGTGAAGGTTCAAATCCAAAAGATACATATCATTTATGTATTGCTTTCCACGATGACGTAATACTTTGATCTCGGATCTACGTTTGGCTTGATGCCACTTGGGTACTTAGGCAATCACTCTAATGATGCAACTGTCTACTATATTTATTTTACTTATTTGAAAACAGGAGGAAATTGTTGTAAATTTTAAAAATTGATTTTAGGCATTGGGGTTTGCTTTAAAGAAGAAGAAGATGAAAGAAATTATAGTCCCACATCTTGGGATGTAAGGAACTATATTTGTTTAAATATAGTTCCTCGTGAGAAGATTGGGCCTTTTAGACACCTAAATATTTGCTCTATTGTGAGAAGGGAGCCATGCATAACCACCGCACATGCACACGCGACGTTGTCGGCCGACCAAACCGAGTCGGGTTCGGGATTAGGTCCGAATAATATTTTGGGCAAATTATTTTGTTAAAATGGGTCAGATTTAAACACGTGAACGAAAACCAGAAATTTGAAATTAAATAGGCAGAATTGGTGGGAGACATGACCGTTAAAATATGGTGGGACGTTTGTATTCGAATGAATAGACGCAAGCGTGACTGTTGCAAATGAATGGATGTGTCTTCTCAACGAAAAGGCACCTCTCAGAAACTATGAATAGCAACACCTAGAAACTGTTTCAGTTTTAACTTTCTTCTTCCTAAAGTTGTAGCGCTTGAAAAATTGTTAGAATTCTTCTTCTTCCTGAAAATCAGTAATGCCTAAAAGGTATTGCAAATGAGAAATGCTTGAAAGGTGCCGCAAGTCAAAATTTCTCTTCTTTTTTCCATTCTCTTTTCGAACATTACATCATCGAAGATTAACAAAGAGTGTTCTTGGTAGGATCAAAGACGTACAAACTTTAAATTCGATTACGCTATTACAAGGCTTCATTGAACCCTTAAGTCACTAGTTCTAGGACACATTTGTACCTATTGGGTTGAATTATTGTCTAAAAGAATGTGCATAGTAGATCCTTGAAGTTATAAGTGCAACAATCTCCTCATCACAATACTTTAATCATCGACAATTTTCCAACTATTTTTAGACGATATTTTTAACCATGGATGGTTCGAGTTCAAGCAATACAGCAAGTCATGAATCAACACTTGATGTGTTTGAAGCGAATTGATGTCGAAAAATTCAAACGTCGGCAAGAAGCTATGAAGTTCTTCTTGATCACTGTCAAACTCCTCTACATTCTTGAATATGGTTTGGAGGCTATACACAAAGAAACCTCGACAAATATAGATGAGTTGAAAGCGAAACATGTGAAGCGTAAAGAAGATGATTTCCTATGTAGTTAACGCACTGTCTACTTCTGTGTACAATGCCCATAAAAGTCTAAAGATAGCCAAAGCACTATGGACTGCAATAGAGAGAAAATATTGAATATCTGACGCAAGCAACAAGAAATTTCTGGTACGCAATTCTATGAATTTTAAAACGAATGATAATAAGTCGGTTATTGGACAAGCTAGTGAAATTACATATATAGTAAAGCAACTTAAGAATTCTAAGATCGAACACCTTTGAATCTTTTGTTGTTGAAGTTATAACTTCTAGACTTCATCACTCTTGAAATGATTATAAAAAGAAATTGAAACACAAGGAAACGGATTATGATTTAGAGAATTTACAGCGTCATCCTCGAATAGAAGAGGACTATCATAAAAGAGGACTAAATGGTAATCCACAAACTGAGTCTCTCTCTTAGGCAAATAATATTGAATTGACAAATTCATTGAAACCTAATAATGAGACACAGTTTAAGAAGAAAATCATTCTAAGAAAGATAAAAGAAAGACGCTTGTTATTTTTGTAACAATCCCATCCATTATACTTGTGCCTGTCATCAACGAAAGAAACAAATGAAGGCAAATATGGTCGAAGACACATTGGTGACAGTAGTGAAAGAGGCATACTCTGTGGGAGGCATAGAAAATGATTGGTGGCTTGATACTGGAGCAACCATTCATATATGCAAGGATCGTAGTCTCTATAAGACCTACAAAGAAATTAACGGAGATGAAAATCATGTTACTGGAGCAAATAATGTTCACAGCAAAGTGATTAGAAAAGGCATCATAGAAGTCCCGTTCACTTTTGGAAAGACTCTCACTTTGGTCAATGTTTTTCGTGTACCGGATATTTGCAAGAATTTGGTCTTTGGATACCTTCTAAACAAAGAAGGATTCAAGATAGTGTATGATTCTGACAAGTTAGTGTTATCCAAGAACGGAAAGTTCATTGGATAGGGATATTCTAATATTGGCGTGATTAAGTAGAATTTAATAAAGAGAACTTACGCTTATATCGTTGATTCTGTAGATTTATGGCATGCTAGATTAGAACATGTTGATTACGGTTCATTTAAATTAGGAATAAGTTAGGATTAATTTTTGGTTGCAAATTTGACACCATCTGCAAATGTAAAATTTATGTTCAGGCAAAGACATGTAGAAAATCCTTTAAATCTATAGAAAGGAAGACTAGTCTGTTTGATCTTGTGTATAGCGATGTTGGTGATTTAAAAGGTCACACAACATATGGTGGAAATGTATTCTATGTAACATTTATTGATGGTTACTCTAGATGTTCTTATGTTTATCTAATGAAATCAAAAGATGACGTCTTTGGTAAATTTAAAATTTACAAGGCCGAAGTTGAAATGCAATCAGGACTTAAAAGTATTACATTCCGATCATGGTGGTGAATAATTTTCAAATGATTTTACTTTATTCTGTAGACAACAAGGATTAATTCATCAATGTAATGCTTCTTATAACCCTCGACAAAATGGAGTCACTGAAAGGAAAAATAGGACGTTAATAGAAATGGTTAATTCTATGCTAATTAGTCCAAATTTACCTAACACCTTATGGGGCGATGCTATTTTATATGCATGTTATATTTTAAATAGAGTTCTTTTGAAAAGGATGGATATATCCCCTTATGAACTATGGTTTAAACAAAAACCTAACTTATCAAGACTTAAAGTTTAGGGATGCTTAGCATATGTAGAAACCTAAATCCCAAAAGACCAAAATTAGGAAATAAAACATTTAAATTTACTGCCATTATTCATAATAGCACAACTTATCGTTTTATATCCTTGATACTTTTGAAGTAATTAAATCTATAGATGTAGAAATTTTTCAAAATTAAAATACAGCTCAACTCAAACTAGCGAGAATCCATTAGCATCATCTAGTTCAGAACATTTCGAAACTAATAATATCAATGATGAAGATTATACTTCTTCTCAAAACAACAAGAGTGTTTTAGTACCTAAAGAGGATATTGAATGAAGGAAAAATAAAAGAGCTAGAATAGAAAAGAACTATGGTCTAGACTTCATTATATATCTTTTAGAAGGAAGTAAGAATGAAAATATTAACATCACTAGATACGTAATGAATGTTAATGATGACCGGAAAACTTATTTTGAAGCTATGATTTCCAAAGATTCTAGAACGAAGCTATTAATGATGAAATGAATTCAATTTTGGTAAACCAAACTTGGATTTTAACCGATTTACCTTCCAGTACTAAACTGATAGGATGTAAATGAATATTTAAGAAAAAGTTTAATACCGATGGATCCATTGATAAATTTAAAGCTAGATTAGCAGCAATGGTTTGTAAGCAAAGATACGAAGTGGATTATTTTGAAACATATGCTCATGTTGCTCGCATATCTTCGATCCATTGTTTGATAGCACTTGCATCCATTCATAAACTTGTAATACCCAAATATTGTGAAAACTGCTTTTCTAAATGGTGATCTAGAAGAAGAGATATACGTGGAACAACTAAAAGGTTTCATAAATCCAGGCCAGGAAAATAAAGTTTGTAAACCAATAAAATCTCTTTATGTTCTGAAGCAAACACCCATGCAATGGCATGAGAAGTTTGATAAAGTGGCATTTTCATAAGGCTTCATTGTTAATGATGCTGATAAATGTATATATAGCAAATCGGATGAAATCGGTTGTATTATAATAAGTTAATATGTTGATGACATGTTAATTTTTGAGACTAATATATCTTGTATCAATGAAACTAAGAAGTTTCTATCATCTAAATTGGATATGAAAGATTTAGGAGAGGCTGACGTAACTTAGGGATTAAAATCCTAAGAAAAGAGGAAGAGTTGGCACTAATCCAATCTCGTTATATTAAGAAATTTCTCAATAAATATGGTCATAATAATGAAAACCAACATCAACTCCTTTAGATCTAAGTATTAAATTGAAAAGGAATATTGGACGTACTATTTATCAACTAGAATATTCCAGTATTATTGAGGGTCATGCGTATGATATGTGTTGCACAAGACCTGACATAACACGCGCTAGTAGCGTATTATGTCATTTTACGAGTAATCCAAGTACGGAACATTTGAAAGCAATTTTAAGAGTTCTAGCTTATTTGAAAGGTTCCATAGACCATGGTCTTTCTTATAAAGGATATCCTGATGTATTAGAAGGATACAGTGGCGCTACTTGGAACAATATAGAAATTAAATCCAATTTTATGATTAGATGGATATTTACATTAGGAGGAGCTGTTGTGTTGGTATTCCAAGAAGCGCACATGTGTTTCTGACTCAACTACATTGTCAGAATTGATTGCACTAGCATATGAAAGCAAGGAGGCATAATGGCTTAAGAATTTGTTAATTGAAATTCCTTTAGGGAAGAAGCCATCACCAGTAGTCTTGATTAACTATGACAATCATACTATGATATATGATATTTCTAATAAAACATATAATGTAATGTCTAGACATGTAAGTTTAGACATCAGATGATAAGACAATTTCTCAAAGGAGGAGTAAACAATGTCGATTAAATAGAAACAAAGAAAAACTTGGTCGATCCATTTACTAAGAGTCTTCCATACGCTAAGGTTTCAATAAAATCAAAAGAATGGAGCTACGCCCGTGAACGAAGGTTGATCATCCTTAACAAAAATCCAATTTGTATCTTGAAAAGGATAGAAAAGTTCAATGGGTACAAAAAGATAAGAGAACGATTATTGAACACTAAAACTAATTTCCCATCATTAATGTTGGATTCTACATGAAAGAAGATGGACGAAAATCCTTAATAATTCTAGTTAATATTACAAGATGTATCGTAGAAACACCATAAAGGACTTACCTATATGAGTAAGGAAATTAGTCCATCTTCTAAGAGAGTAAGATTGCTTTCTGAAGTAGACTCATGAACTCAGGATTAGAGCACATGGTCATTGATGTGCTGAGCATGCAAAACACTCTATATATAGAAATCAGTACGTGTGACTATTTCCGTACTATCACAAGGGATACTTGGTTCAAGATAAGTTCACCATAGACGTTGATAGAACTTTGAACGGTTTACACTAAGTGAAGGTTCAAATCCAAAAGATACATATCATATATGTATTAGTTTCCATTATGATGCAATACTTTGATCTTAGAACTACGTTCGTTTGATCCCATTTGGGTACGTAGGAAGTCACTCTAGTGAAAGACAAAGTCCAACTTGTGTATTGAAGGTTGATCAACCTTAACCAAAACTCAAGTTGTGTTCTGAAAAGGAAAGACAAAGTCCAATGGGTACCACTAAGGTAAGAGAATGGTTATGGAACACTAAAACTAATTGCCCATCATTAGTGTTGGATTTGTATGAAAGATAATGGATGAAGATCCTTAATAAGTCCAGTTAAAATCACAAGATTTATCGTAAAAACACCTTAAGGGACGTACTTATATGATTATGGAAATCAGGCTGTTTCCTAAGAGAGTAAGGCCTTTTTCTGAAGTAGACTCATCAACTTAGGATCTAAGCACATAGCCATTAATGTGCTGAACATACAGAACATTCTATATATGAAAATCAGTATATGTGACTATTCCAGTACTATCACAAAGGGGTACTTGGTTCAAGATATGTTCACCATAGACCTCAATAGAACTTTGAACGGTTTATACTAAGTGAAGGTTCAAATCCAAAAGATACATATCATTATGTATTGGTTTCCACAATGACGCAATACTTTGATCTTGGAACTATGTTGGCTTGATACCACTTGGGTATATAGGCAGTCACTCTAATGATGCAGCTATCTACTATATTTATTTGACTTATTTTGAAAACGGGGGAAATTGTTGTAAATTTTCAAAATTGAATTTGGGCATTGGGTGTTTTCTTTAAAGAAGAAGAAGATGAAAGAAATTATAGTCCCACATCTTGGGATATAAGGAACTATATTTGTTTAAATATAGGTTCCTTAAGAGAAGGTTGGGCCCTTTAGGCTCCCGAATATTTTCTCTATTTTAAGGAGAGAAGCCATGCATAATCACTACACATGCACGTGCCGCGCTCGCTAGTCTAACTGACCGAACCGGGAAGTGTCGAGTTTGGATCGAAACAACATTTTGGATAGAATTATTTTGTTTAAACGGGCCAAAATTAAATTCGTTAACAAAAACCAGAAATTTGAATTTATATAGGCAGAATTAGCGGGAGACGTGACTGTTAAAATATGGCGGGAGGTTTGTATTCAAAATGAATAGACGTGAAAGTGGTTGTTGCAAATGAATGGACGCGTCTTCTCAATGAAAATGCACCTCTTTTTAACTATAAACAGCAACACCCAGTAATTATTGTTGTTTTAACTTTCCTCATTTTGAAATTGCAACGCCTAAAAAGTGTTTCAAAATTCTTCTTCATTCTGAAAATCAGTAACACCTGAAAGGTGTTGCAAATCTAAAATTTCTCTTCATCTTCTCCGTTCACTTTTCTAACATTGCATCATCAGAGATTAAGAAAGAACGTTCCTGATTAGATCCAACTCTTACAAACTTTGAATCCAATTATGTTGTTTCAAGGCTTCATTGAATCCTGAAATCGATAGTTCTACAACCCGTTTGTACATATTGTGTTCAAATATTGTCTAAAAGGATCTATATAGTTGATCCTTGAAATCAATAGTACAGCAGTCTCCTAATCACAATACTCGAATCATCAGTAATTTTCCTATATTTTCTTCCTACTTTAGTTTCTTCTCCAAATTCTCCTCTTAAGACTACATGCCAGATAAATCCATGTTTAATAGTGATTGCAAAAATCCCGAGATTGTACATTCCAAAGCGTAATTTGGAAGGAATCGCAGCTTTCCCAATCCAAGAGTTAAACTGATATGCAACCCGTGTAAAATGTGCGCTTCTAGTTCAGAACAAAAATATTTGAGTCCAATACTAAATGGTGACTTCAATTTAAATGTCTAATTGAAACATAATCAAAAGAGATTTAGTTCAGCATGATGATCTAGATTCAGCAAGGAGGGGGGGGGAGGGGAGAGAGAACAAAAAGGGGAATAGGTAGAACAAGAAGCAAACCTGAATTTTCTTAGAAACCTTAAGCTTCAATGATGAAGATATTGACATAACTTATTTATCTGCAAGCACCAATTTTTTTTTCATGCACCATTTAAACACTCCATACAACATCCATATACCACACCTTATTTTTATTTCTTTTTCATATACATACATAAAGCTTTTATTTTTCCAATAAAAAGTCAAAAACTGCATTCAAGCATCACGTTGTTGATTCCACTTGTATGTATTTGGTACCGATTTTAAATTCAAAAGTTTTTAAAGCCATGTTCCTTTTGTCATGTAGTTTTGTTCATCAATGGCTATATATTTAAGTCGGGGATACTTTCGATAAATTTACCACAGTCTGGTAATTGTCTTAGATTGGAGAAACTAGACTACAAAATGATGAAGGAATGAGTCAAAAAGCTTGTAAGATGCCAAGATATAAAAAAATCAAATATTTGACCAAATTTCTAAAATGCAAAACAGGTTGATGCTGACATAATTGGTACCGAAGTGATTTGGGAACCATCAACAATAATAAAAGGAAGGAGTATACAGAATTTGACTAAGTTTTGGACAACAAAATCATGCTAGATCGATATGATTTTGAATCTTGATTTGGCTACTTTGGAGGCTTAGACTCAAGCTATGAATAAAAATTAAAGCTTTTACACACAAAAACATGCCGGTACCAACATGTTTGGTTGCCTTGGGAAACGTATGCGACGACCTATTCTTCGTGCTAAAAGTTTGAATCTGGAAGAAAATGACTCGTTCAAATCGGAAATTACAAAATTCATGCTGAATCTTGTTATAAATAGTAGTCTATCTTCAAAGAAATAGGATCGGTCTTCTTCATTTTCTATTTATAAGACTTTGAGAAACAGAGATATATTAGATTATACCTCGGATTTGATTGTAAATTATGTATCCTGAAGAGAACTCATAAAAAAGCCGATTGAGTGGACATAGGCGAAAGATTTTGCTTGACCATTATAAAAATCATATGTCTCTTCTTTTTTCTCTTTTAATTTCTTTATTTTAATGTTTTTTTAATTTATTTTTTAGTGATATTAGGGCCTTCTACCAATTTTTTGGATAACATTTTTGATGCTTCCACTAAGATTAACTTAGATCTAATATTGGAGAATATGAAGTGGCATACTACAAGAGCCATTGTTGGACCAAATGAACCAAGCATGGGGCAGGAAAGAGGTATTCGCTAGTTCAAATAGAAATTTAATCAGTGTAACTAGAGAGGAGATGGAAGGGGTGATGATACGTATGCGAGAGAGATTGATAGCTTGGTATGAAAAGATGATGAATGGATCCTTTCAAAGGATGAAATAGTAAAGTGCAGTTAGAGTTGACGAAAATCAGAACCCGAGGCTAAATGGCAGAGCATATAGATAAGGAAATGAAGCGGAACAAGCTAAAACCATCCCCTAACACACCAATCATTCAGTACCGAGAAGTTCAGACCCATCAATACCAATATGTTTATATAGAGCAGCATAGTCGATCTGAATATTGGACATGAAAAGATGCGTCAAAAGGATTAGAACTGAAAGTTCTGTTTAATGACAAATTTTCTATGGAGTTAGAAAAATGCCAATAAATTTTGAATTAATTTCAACCGCAAACACACAGCATACAAAAGTTAGTAAGTGGCCAGCATGGATTGTCGCAGTGAATTATCAGAGTTTAAAAATCTATTCAACCAAGTTATATCAAATGGAGGAGAAATTGTTAACTAGAAGCAAGATAAATCTAAAACTAGAATTAAAATGAGACTAAATACTATGAGATTAGAAAATAATTTAAAGGAAAATACACTCTCATATTTTTGTAAATCAACAAACAACTAATTTATGATCTCTAGTTTTGGGAATAAGTGAAATAATTATTGCATTTATCATAAGTATGGTTTATTTATGTTATTAATTAACATAACTTAAACCATCAAACTATAATGTAACAAATAAACCACTCATAGATTCTCATGAAAATGAAACCAAAGCAAAATCCATTTTTAAGTATGATCTATTTACTATTGTAATTAGTAATATAGATCATCAAATTTTGTATTTACTTTCTTTTCAAAATCAAAAATCAATTAGCAAATGATGATGTAAATTGTGCTTATGTTGAATAAGAATAGCTCATTTCCTAATGCAACATAAGCTATCAAACTCACTTGTATAAAAATATATCAAAATATACTCTAATGAAGCATAAATAAAAGAGACCACAAATCATAGAAATGTTGAAATTACATAATATTTGAGAGCTTCATTACTCCTAAATCGAAGGGGTTTAGCTACTCATTTGTGTTATAAAATCTAAACATGTAATTTTCAACATTGAAAATGAAAAAAAGTAGAGAACAAATAAAGAAAAGAAGATTAACTACTATAAGAAAATTAATTAGACTAGTGCATAAGCGTAAATCTAGGCTATAAACATGAAAAGAAAGAGAGCATAGAAATAAACATTAACATGAAAGCAATGAAAAGCATGTAGAAAAGAAAAGAGAAAGAGGCTTGGAAGCCATTTTTATTTCATGTAACATTAAGTTTACAATTTGATTGCTTAATTTCCTAAGTAAAATGAAAGGTAGCAAGATATTTACATGTACATAAAAGGGCTATTTATACATGCATAAAACTCTAATTCATGTTTTTGGGGAATATCCAAATTGCACTTGAGGTAGTGTGGCCACCAAGTAATCATTAGCATATGTTAATTCCCCACTTAAATGTGCACGAAGGTGTAATGGCCTTTTAGCATGTGCACTAACTCCTAATTGAAAATCAAGGTAAGTGGGTAGGTGAGTTCCTCTATTATCATGAGCTTGAATTATTTTCTATTCATTCCTTTATATTCCATATGCATCAAAATTTCCTATACAAATCATAAAACTTTCTAAGTAAAAATTCTCAAATTGATAAATGCACAAAAATGACCATTTTACCCCTAAATGAAGATGAATATATGATGATTTGAAAATAATTGAATTTTCGTTTTAAACGTGTTAAAACGCCCAAATATGATATTTATTTAAATAAAAAAGAGATAAAATATGGTGGTAAAAATATGCACATTTACGTGCACATCAAATACCCCCGCACTTATCTTTTTATCCGTCTTTGAATAAAGAAAAACTAAGATAAATTCGTTTTCGTGGGGAGCACGATTGCATTGAGCGTATGCAATCAGCCGTTAAACCTCTGGATGTCCCCAGTAGGACGAGTGTTGCATGAGGATTTTCAACGGATACTACCCACTAAATCCAAATGCAAAGTGAAATTATTTAGGAAGTTCAAGATTTATTTACAATGGGATGAATGCAAGTTTCTTAAAATATTTACAAATGAAGGATTCACTTTCAAATCGACACTTATAAGTTAAATATTGGTTTTGGTCATTATCTTGAAATTTTAAGTCATTTACTCGTCAAAATTTCGAATAAAAATGAAGTTATCGAAACAAATGGGCTATAGTTTAACTCGTTGTTTCGGTCGATGATACCATATAACTATGAAATAGATCCTTAGTTGATTATCAATGTTTATCAAAGTCGTATTTTCATTTCTTTTCAATAACAAGTCAGATCAAACAAGTAAAAACGGTGCTCGAATTTCAATTGCTTACTCCCTCTTATTTGAAAATTTTATTGATACTAACAATATTTACATATGCCTCTCAGGTAAACTATATTACCCATGCACTGCCTTACAGACTGATGAGAGGGGAATACAGAGCATGGCGAGTGAATACACAAGTGTGAACACTAATCGACTGTAGGAATTATTAAAAAGAATCTTTATATATAGACACTTAACTCAGATAAACTGAGGCCACATATACCAATCATGCACCGCCTTTTGGGCTTACGTGAGAAGGGTACAGAGCATGGCGAGTGAACATACGAGTGTGAACACACGACTCTAGGTGTTAAAAATATATACATATGTACAAAAGTTTTATTTATTTTTATTATTTTTTACTTTTTTTCTATATATATATATTAGAAAAACAGAATTTTGCAAAATCATCTTAGCACCATTTAACTTAGAAGGTAAAATTGTTATATCCTTTGCTTTAAATTTACCACTTTTTTAACAAAGATTTTCAATTAGAACATACTTCGTAATTAGCACATATGAACCTTCCTATATACTAGTTAAACCATTTTTATTTGTAATCAAACTTTATTTTTATTTTTGTTAAAACAAATAAATTTTCAAAAATTTCAATTTATTAACCAAAACTTATACTTATCCCATAATGTTTCTTCAAAAATAATTCAAAATGCTAAAAAGAAAATATTTTTGAGATTTAGAAATTTTGAGATTTTTTTAAGTTAAAAGAAAGTGAAAATTCAAAAATGCCATGAAACTTAAAAAAATTAAAATGAGACTTCCCCCCATACTTAATTTTGACTATGTCCCCACAGTCACTGCATGGTATATTGAGTGTAACGGGGAAAATTTTGTACATATTTACAAAAGAGGGTTAACATTCTTACTAGACGTAGCTTTGCTCATGAAGGATCATGAGATCCTCCTCCTGGTTATTTGGCAATTCCAAGAAAGGTTTCAAACGATGACCGTTGACTTTGGAAATCAATCCATCCCTAGGGTTTCTATTTCTACGGCACTATATGGAAACAGTTCATACCAAAAATGGTCCGGTCCAACTTGATTTAAGTTTCCCAGGGAATAAATGAAGTCTTGAGTCATATAAAATAACTTTCTGGTTAGGCAAAAATGTTTTCCTTAGGATTGACTTGTGATGAAAAAATTTTGTTCTTTCTTTGTAAATTTTCTCATTTTCATACGCGTCATTCCTAAGTTCTTCTAGTTCGTTGAGTTGTAGTTTTTGGTTTTCGCCAGCTTTCTCAAGATCAAAGTTTATGTTCTTTATTGCCCATAATGCTTTGTGTTCGATTTCAATGGGTAATTGGCAAGCTTTACTGTAAACTAAACGACATGGGGACATCCCAAGATGAGTTTTAAAAGCAGTACAGTAAGCCCAAAGAGCGTCGGTCAATTTCTGAGACCAGTCTTTTTGATTTTTGTTGACAGTTTTCTTCAAAATTTGTTTTATTTGACGATTCGAAACTTCAACTTTCCCACAAGTCAGAGGATGATACGGAGTGGATAACTTGTGGGTTATGGAGTATTTTTTTATTAAAGTTCCAAAAGAACGGTTACAAAAATGGTTTTCGTTAATGGCTTCGACCCATTTTGAGACGTAATCGACAGCGAGAAGGATATACAAGTTTCCAAAAGAATTGGGTAAAGGTTCCATAAAGTTGATACCCCAAACATTAAAGATTTCGATCGTAAGAATGAGGTTTAGAGACATCATATTTCGTCGAGAAATTCTTCCAAGCATTTGACATCGATCGAAAGTTTTACAAAATTCAAATGAGCCTTTGAAAAGAGAAGACCAATAAAAACCACACTGAAGCACCTTTTTCGTAGTTTTTCGAGGAATGAAAGTCCATCGCACGCTTGATTGTGGCAAAATGAAAGAACACTCCTGATCTCATTATCTGAAATGCAATGTCAGATGATTTGATCAAGGAAATATTTGAACAAGTATGGATCATCCCAATAGAAATATTTCACGTGGACATGAATTTGTATTTGTCTTATTTGGACCAAAATGAGGGAGTTTCTTTAGGGGCCAAGTAGTTTACTATATCAGTGTACCATGGATCGATAGAAATTGAATGAAATTGCTCATCGGGGAAGTTTTCATTGATTTGCAAGGAAGATGGTGCGTTCGAAAGACGAGATAAGTGATCGGCTATGACATTATCAGATCCTTTTTTATCCTTGATTGTAAGATCAAACTCTTGTAATAAAAGGATCCAACGAATTAAGCTAGATTTAGCGTCTTTTTTACGAAGAGATATCGAAGCGTATAATGGTCCGTGCATATAGTAATGTGTGATCTGATCTAGTAAGGTCGAAACTTTTCGAGTGCAAAAACGACACCTAAAAGCTCTTTTTCGGTTGTTGTGTAGTTGAGTTGAGCGTCGTTCAAAGTCATAGTTGCGTAGTAAGTGACATGAAGAATTTTGTTGATGCATTGTCCTAAGACAGCACCAACTGCAAAGTTTGAGGCGTCACACATTATTATAAATGGGAGATCCCAATTGGGCACACAAATGATTGGAATAAAAATTAGTTCTTTTTTGAGATGTTTGAAAGAAGAGATACACTTCGATTTGAAATTGAATGGAACGTCTTTTCTGAGGAGAGTCATCAAAAGACGAGTAATTTTGCTAAAGTCTTTCATAAAACGTCGGTAAAAGCCAGCGTGTCCTAAAAATGATCGAATGTCCTTAACAGATTTGGGAATGGGTAGGTTTGCAATTACATCGAATTTCACTTTATCTACCTCATTGCCTTTATTTGACATTATATACTCAAGGACTATGCCTTGTTTGACCATAAAGTGGAAATTTCCCAATTCAAAGTCAAACGTTTTTCTTTACATCGATTTAGAACCAACTTGAGATGATGTAAACAATGGGAAAAGAATCGCCAAAGATAGGAAAATCGTCCATAAAAACTTCTAGAAAGCATTCAATCATGTCAAAAAAATTCCAATCATGCAACGTTGGAAGGTAGGAGGAGCGTTACAAAGTCCGAATGGCATATGTCTATAAGCAAAGGTACGGAACGGACACGTGAAAGTCGTTGTCTCTTGATCTTCGGGAGCGATTGGAAGTTGGTTATATCCGGAATAACTATCAAGGAGTAGTAGAATTCATGGCCGGCTAAACGTTCGAGAATTTGGTCAATGAAAGGAAGAGGAAAGTGATCTTTACGTGTTGCGGCATTTACTTTTCGATAGTCAATGTAAATACGCCAACCCGTTTGAGTACGAGTTGGAATAAGTTCGTTTGAATCATTCTTAAAAACGGTTAGCCCAGACTTTTCGGAACAACGTGAATTGGGCTAACCCATGAACTATCAGAGATTGGGTAAATGATTTTGTTGTTGAGAAGTTTAATAATTTCATCACGCACCGCATCTTTCATTTTTGGATTAAGCCTTCATTGCACGTC
Organism: Allium cepa; assembly: GCA_030765085.1. Lineage (NCBI taxonomy): Eukaryota > Viridiplantae > Streptophyta > Magnoliopsida > Asparagales > Amaryllidaceae > Allium > Allium cepa. The sequence continues at coordinate 1,030,181,764 of CM060932.1, read as the reverse complement.
ATGAGCAGGCTTGGCATCGTCGATTAAATGGATGCGATGTTGAACAAAAGCGGGACTAATTCCCTTTATATCAGAGATCGACCATCCCATCGGTTCCTTGTTTTTGGACAGGGTTAAAAGTAAAGAAGTTTCTTGATTGAGAGTGAGAGTCGCAAAAATTATGACGGGAAATGTTTCGTTATCACCTAAGTATGCTTACTTAAGGTGATCGAGAAGTGGTTTGAGGTCCAACTTTGGGAGTTGCTCGATTAAATAATTGGGTTGAGATTCGGGCTCAATTGGAAGCGATTCAAAGGGAAGAGTGTATTCAATTTTGTTGGGAATTTAATGAAACAGTTTTTGTACTCGGCCTCGCGTTCATCATTAAGATCAAGTGTCTCATTTTCAAAGTTTTCGTGAATGGCACTAACTTCCAACATTTGATCGTGAGGTTCATTTGATTGGCTTTCAAGATTGAAAATGTTGAGATCCAAAGTCATGTTTCCAAAAGAGATTTTCATCGAACCATTACGACAATTGATTAAGGCATTTGAGGTGGCTAAGAATGGTCGACCTAAAATCAATGGAATTTGACTCGCGAGATTTGTCATGGGTTGTGTTTCGAGAACGATAAAATCAACTGGGAATATGAATTTCCCTACTCGAATGAGCACATCCTCGATTTCTCTCATGGGCTTCTTAATGGAACGAACGACGAATTGAAGCGTGACTTTTGTGGGTTTGAGCTCACCCAAGCCTAATTGTTTGTACACGGAATATGGAATCGAATTGTCACTCGCGCCTAAATCTATCAAACATTTGTTAATCGTCTTGCCTCGAATTGTACATGGAATTGTAGGGCAGCCAGGATCTTTGTATTTAACGAGCATGGATTGGAACAAGACTTCACTCAAACTAGTGGCTAAGAAGACTTTTTTGGGCACTTGAGTGTGTCGCTTTTGGGTACACAAGTCCTTAAGAAATTTCACGTAAATAGGGACTTGTTGAACAATGTCAAGAAGCGACATGATAACTTTCATTTGTTTAAAAATTTCCAATATCTTTTCCACTTGGTCCGAGTGTTTTTTGGGTCGAAGACGATGTGGAAATGGAAAACGATACTCGAAAGGGGGTCTACTCGAGTAGTAGAAGAAGAATTTTGATTGGCATTTGATTTAATGTTTGACTCCACGTTCCGTTTAGATTCGTTCATTGCTTTCGAAGTGGCGAGAGAAGTTTCTGGTAAATCGTTTGGATTAACAACTTGATTATTGATTTGTTTACCGGAACGTAAAGTTGTGATAGCATTCAATTGGGTGACATTGCTATCTTGAACAACATAGGCTTGATTTAGATTTGCATTTTGATTTCTAGGATTTGGAATGGGCTGGCTTGGAAATGTTCCTCGTTCGCGTTCACTTATACATGTTGCTAATTGACTCATTGCATTTCGAGTTTTGCAATTGATTGGTTTGTGTTTTGCATATATGAGGTCAATAAATTTTGCAAATTATTGTTTGATTGAAGGCTTTGAGTAGTTGCTTTAGCCAATATTTCAAGAGTTTTCTCAAGCGAAGTTAAACGTTCATCATCTTGGGAGGGTGAGCAACATTTGGTTGAAAATTTAATTGTTGTAGTTAATTATGGAACAGATCCGAAAGTTTGGTCGAAAATTGTTGGGCTGAAAGGGAGGATTTGAAGGATTATTTGAAAATGCTTGAAAATTGGGACGAATCGTATTCATGTTGGGATTGTTTTGGTTCCATGCAAAATTCGGATGATTTCTCCAACCAAGGTTGTAATTTGGAGAAAGCCGGTTATTTTTGGTTTTATTGAAGGTATTGATTTGTTCGACAGAATTGGGACGCTGATCGACTATATGATTAGGATCGTTGCATTTATACCACATCGGTTGGAAAATATGGTTCATTTGATTCGACGAGAAACATTATCGATTTTTTAATCATTGCGTCGATCTTAGCTTCCAAAGCAAAAGAAGATCCTATCGGGTGTGCACTCGATCGTGAGTAAATTAATTTTTCGTTCGAGCGTTCCCATTGGGATGATTTTTCGACGACGTTTTTAAGAAATTGCCGAGCATCATCGTGATGTTTGGCAAGAAAGTTTCCTTGGCACATTGATTCAAGCATGGTTCGTGAGCTGCTTTCGAGTCCATCTTATAAGATCTGGCAAATCGATCATTTTTCAAAGTAATGGTGTGGACACTTTATCAAAAGCTCGTTGAATCTTTCAAAATATTTTCCGAATGCTTCTCCCTTGAATTTATGAAAATTTACAATTTCCTTTTGGATTCTACTTGTTTTTTCCAAGGGGTAGAACTTTTTTAAGAAAGCATTTACGAATTCCTCCCACGTTTTAATCGAGATTGATGGTAAGCTGTACAACTATTTTTCAGTATAATCCGTAAGAGCGAATGTGATTAATCAAAGTTTGATTCCATCATCGGAAAGTTGTTAGAGTTTAATGGTTGCATAAACTTGTTCGAATTTAGTCAAAAAGATGTATGGATCATCGTGCTCGAAATTGCCAAATTTCGAAAGTGTGGCAATATGGTTCGAGTGAATTTCGAAATGGTTACCTGTATTAGCGAGTAACGTGATGCAAGATGGAATAGAAACTCTATCGAGAAAGATTCTATCCATAAGAGTTGGAGGGGCGTTCTTGTTCGCAATTTCAGGAGGATCGTCTGTTCGAGTTAAATGATTAGTAGTTGAGTCGCGAGTCCAACGATTCGTTATTGTGTCACGAGTCCAAGTACTCATGCACAAGTGAAAGTTGAAGAGAGAAAGAAGTTAGAAACGAGTTTAGAGAATGAAAGAAGATTTGAAAAATGAAGTGAAAAATTATTTTTGTTTTTTTAAAGGAAGAAAACTATTTACCAAATGAAATTTATTTTCAAAAGAGAAGTTTGATTTTTTTGGCTTTTTAATTGTTTTTATATGTTTTTGTTTTTGAATCTTCAAACTTTCAAATATTTTTAAAGGGAAATTTGATTTTTGTTTTTGAATTTTCAAAATTTTTTCTTTTGTTTTTGAAATGATTTTATATATTTTTTGGATTGTTGTTTTTGACTGAAAATTTACAAAGGAAAGGAAAAAGTATTTTTTTGAATTAAAAACTAAGTTAAGTAACATTCATAAAAAAATTTGAATTTTGGAATTTTTTGAATTTTCTTGTTTTTTTAAATATGCGTGAACTAATGCAACTAAATGAATGCAAAGGACTTAATCACAGTTTTCTGTCCTTAGTAGCTCCTAACCCAAAATTGTATAACCACACTTTGTCTTAAATCAACAAAAATATTTTTCAGCCAGGTAACGGACAGGGGTTATCGGTGCACCACGAATCATCTAGCAATGCAGCCGAAGGTTTAAGTATCTTAGAGAAACAACCACTATAATATTTTCGGATCACGTAATATTTATAAATGGTTATTACTCTGTTGTAGCCTAAACATCAAGAAATAAAATTGTTTAGAAAAAACAATTGTCAAGATACAATTAAACCCTAAGTGAGCTCGCGACACCCTTAAGTCGAATGTCCAACCTTTATTATTAGTCAAATTCTACGATCAAATGCATTTGTGGGTTAAGGAACGGGTGATGAAATGTCTCACCTTATGTGAATTGGTGTATTGCCCTTAGAAAATAAAACAAGATGAGATGGATGCAAAGCAAAAGTTACAAGTGAATTTACAATGCAACTAAAATAAAGTTTGTTTTTGTTTTTGGATATATATATATATAATATATGCAAATACAAGCATCCAACAATGCAAATCAAAATAAAAACAAGGGAAAATTGCAATTTTATTAGCAATTTTACTTTTAAGCAGCGGTATCTTTTTAAGCAAGCAAGCAATTTGATTATTTGACAAGCAATTTCTTATAATTTTCTGCTTTGGCCACCTGAAAATACAAACAAGATATATACACAGTTTTTTTTTTAATTTACACTTATCAAAGAAGAAACCAACGCAAGTGAAAACAAAATCGAAAGGAACTCAAAACAAAACAATTAAGAATAAAATAACTGAATCAACTTGTTTATTTGTTTTTTTTTCGAAAGCGGTGGAATGCTCAAAACATTTCAAAATATAACCCGGCCCAATATAAATTAGCCTGCTGCCAAAATAACTTCTTTCTATAACACACCTATCCTTTCCTGTTCAAAAGAAAAAAAAGTCGTTTACTGCAAGAAAAAAAAACGAAAATGAAATCACAAATTAAAGTGAAATCGTGAAGTCGAGTGAATTGGGTTTCGAGTTTGAAAAGAGAAAAGCCCGAAGCACTGTTGCAAGCGGATTTGGCTTGGCGTTGTTGTCAGGCGGTCGCGAGAGGCGATTTGGGTTTGAGTAGAGGAGGGTGCATGGGTTGAAGAGGGGTGATGCGTGACAGTGCTAAAGTGGAAAAGGAAGGGTAAGTGGAGAGGTTGAAGTTGTATTGTCAGATGACAGGGAAATGGCAGTGTTGTGGTTGGCTGAAAGTTTGGGTGGTGGTCTACTGTTCAGTGAATGTTTGACAGTTGATGTTTGAAATATAGATGGCAAAGCAATGTTGTAGTGATGTTGTAATGGTGGTATAACTGGTAGGGGAGATAGGCAGCAGTGTTTATTGTCAATGGCCGGCAAGTGGTTGGCAAGGTTGTATGGTAGCAGGGGATGTAGTGCAGTAAGTTGTTGTTAGGCAAGTTAGGTGATATGGTCTGATTGAAGTGGTGAAGTGAAGTGGTTGGAATAACAGTAGTTGATTACTGTGGGTATGCAAGGTAGTGAAACAGTGAAGTGTATATTGATGGTTAGAAGTGATATCAGTGCTAAGTCGGGTGATGTATGTAATGGCTTGTTTGTAGGCAATGCAGTTATGGATTGTTTAAGTAGTGGTTGATTGAATGTGAATTACAGTGACTGGTGATGTCTGTAAGGTGAAAGTGGCTGAAGTATATAATGGTGGATGGTATGGCAATTTGTATGAAGTTGTCTGGTTGCACTGTATTCAGGTTCGCCTTGTATTCAGGTGGAAGGCAATAGTCAGGGTGTTTGAAATGTTTGAAATGGTGGAGTGTTTTGATGGGTTTGTTGACTGGAGCAGGGGCAAGTTTGGAAGGATTGTCAGGGGAGCTTGGAGCAGAGGTGGAAATGATGGTATGTTAGAGGAATGTTGATGGATGGTGAATGTTGAGGTAAGCAGTGGGTATGTATTGGCAGTAAGAATTGTATGGAGTTGGTTGGGAGGTTTGAAGTGTGATGAATTGTATGTAACAGAGGTGGTTGCACAGAGAGGAAATGAACAGAGACCAAAAACAGGGGTTAGGCACAGTGAAATGTAAAGAATAAAAAGAAAAAAGAAAGGATGAAAAAATATAAATGTAAAATTATGCAAATGCAAGTGTATTTGAAAATGGAAGTTGTTTGTTTGTTTTTTTTTTTTTTTTTTTTTTTTGAAAGTATGAAATGCAAATGCTAGTCAAATAAAAAAAACTAGCACACAGACATAATGCACATAAAAATCAAACAAACACACTAATTTTTTTTCTTTTTTTTTAAATGCAAATGCACACACAAAATAAAAATCACACAAAAGTCAATCTAAAATAAATCGAAGAATAGAAAATTAAATTCAAAACTATTCCCTGGCAATGGCGCCAAAATTTTTTTAACGACAAGTTTTCTATCAAGTTAGAACAATGCCGATAAATTTTGAATTAATTTTAACAGCAAGCGCACGACGTACAAAAGTTAGTATGTGGCGAGTATGTGTCGATTCGCAGAGAATTGTTAGAGTTTAAAAATCTATTCAATCCAATTATACCAAATGGAGAAGAAATTGTTAACTAGAAGTAAAATGAATCTAAAGCTAGAACTAAAATGAGATTAAAAACTATGAGATTAGAAAACAATTTAGAGGCAAATCCACTCTCATATTTTTCTATATAAAAAAACAACTAATTTATGATCTCTAGTTTTTGGAATAAGTGAACTAATTGTTGCATTTATCATAAGTTTGGTTTATTTATGTTATTAATTAACATAACTTAAACCATCAAACTATAATGCAACAAATAAATCACTCATAAATTCTCATGAAAACGAAACCAAAGCAAAAGTCATTTTTAAGTACGATCTATTTACTATTGTAATTAGTAATATAGATCATCAAATTTTGTTTTTACTTTCCTTTCAAAATCAAAAATCAATTAGCAAATGATGGTGTAAATTGTGTTTATATTGAATACGAATAGCTCAATTGCAAATGCAACACAAGCTATCAAACCCACTTGTATAAACTTACATCAAAATCTAGTCTAATGAAGCATAAATAAAAGACACCATAAATCATAGAAATATTGAAATTATATAATATTTGAGAACTTCATTACCCCTAAATTGAAGGGGTTTAGCTAGTCATTTGTGTTATCAAATCAACGCATGTAAGTTTCCACATTGAAAATGAAAGAAAGTAGAGAACAAACAAAGAAAAAGAAGACTAGCTACTAGAAGGAAATTAATTAGACTAGTTCATAAATGTAAATCTAAGCTATGAACATGAAAAGAAAGAGAGCATAGAAATAAACATTAACATGAAAGCAAAGAAAAGCATGTAGAAAAGAAAAGAGAAAGAGACCTGGAAGCCATTATTATTTCATGTAACATTGAGTTTACAATTTGATTGCTTAATTTCCAAAGTAAAATGAAAGGCAGCAAAATATTTACATGTACGTAAGAGAACTATTTAAATGCATAAAACCCTAATTCATATTTTTGGAAAATACCCAAATTGCCCTTGAGGTAGTGTGCCGTCCAAGTAATCATTAGCATATGTTAATTCTCCACTTAAATGTGCATGAAGCTTTAATGGCCTTTTAGCATATGCATTAACTTCTAATTGAAAATCAAGGTAAGTGGGTAGGTGGGGTCCTCTATTATCATGAGCTTGAATTATTTCCTCTCATTCCTTTGTATTTCTTTGTGCATGCACATATGTTCATGAAGCCCTCTTCCATATGTATCAAAATTTCCTATAAAAATCATAAAAATTTCCAAGTAAAAATTCTCAAATTGATAAATGCACAAAATGACCATTTTAACCCTAAATGAAGGTGAATATATGATGATTTGAAAATAATTGAATTTTCGTTTTAAACGTGTTAAAATGCCCAAACATGATATTTATTTAAATAAAAAAGAGATAAATATGGTGGTAAAAATATGCACATTTACGTGCACATCAAATACCCTTACATTTATCTTTTTATTCATCATCGAATAAAGGAAAACTAAGATAGATCCGTTTTTGTAGGGAGCACGATTGCATTAAGCGTATGCAATAGGTTGTTAAACCTCTGGGTGTCCTCGGTAGGACGAGTGTTGTCTCTTGAGGGTTTTCAGTGGATACTACCCACAAAATCCAAATACAAAGTGAAAATATTTACAAAGTGCAAGATTTATTTACAATGGAATGAATGCAAGTTTTTGAAAATATTTACAAATTAAGGATTCACTTTCAAATCGACACTCATAAGTTAAATATAGGTTCTGGTCATTATTTTGAAAATTTAAGTCATTTACTTGTCAAAATTTCCAATAAAAACGAAGTTATCGAAACAAATGGGCTATAGTTTAACTTGTTGTTTCGATCGATGATACAGTGTAACTATGAAATAGATCCTTAGTTGATTATCAAAGTTTATCAAAGTGGTATTTACATTTCTTTTTAATAACAAATCAAATCAAACAACTTAAAATGATGCTCGGATTTCAATTGCTTACTCTCTCTTATTTGAAAATTCTGTTGATATTAACAATATTTACATATGCTTAACTCAGGTAAACTGAAGCCATAAATATTACCCATGCACTGCCTTGTAGACTAATGTGAGGGGAATACAGAGCGTGGTGAGTGAACACACAAGTGTGAACACTTATCTACTGTAGGCATTATTGAAAATAATTTTTATATACAGATATCTAAGTCAGATAAACTGAGGCCAGATATACCGATCATGCACTGCCTTTCAGGCTTACGTGAGAAGGATACAAAGCATGGTGAGTGAACACGCAAGTGTGAACACATGACTCTAGGTGTTAAAAATATATACATATAAACATATATACAAAAGTTTTTTTTTACTTATATATATATATATATATATATATATATATATAATTTTTTTAGAAAGAGAGAGTTTTGCAAAATCATCTTAGCACCATTTAACTTAGAAGATAAAATTATTATATCCTTTTCTTTAAATTTACCACTTTTTTAACCAAAAATTTTCAATTAGAACATACTTCATGATTAGCACATATGAACCTTCCGATATACTAGTTAAATCATTGTTATTTGTAATCAAACTTCATTTTTATTTTGTCAAGACAAATAAATTTTCAAAAATTTCAATTCATTAACCAAAACTTATACCTATCCCATAGTGTTTCTTCAAAAATAAATCAAAATGCTAAAAAGAAAATATTTTTGAGATTTAGAAATTTTGAGATTTTTCTTAAGTTAAAAGAAAATGAAAATTCAAAAATGCCATCAAACTAAAAAAAATGAAAATGTGACTTCCCCAGGCTTAATTTTGATTGTGTTCCCACAGTCAATGCATGGTATAATGTGTGTAGCGGGGAAAACTATGTACATATTTACAAAAGAGGGTTAACTTTCTTACTAGGCGTAACATGGCTCATGAAGGATTATGAGCTCATCCTCTTGTTATTTGGCAATTCCAAGAAAGGTTTCAAACGATGGACGTTGACTTCGGAAATCAATCTATCCCTAGGGTTTTCTATTTCTATGGCACCATATGGAAAAACAGTTCGTACCACAAATGGTCCGGTTCATCTTGATTTAAGTTTCCCAGGGAATAAATGAAGTCTTAGGTCATATAAGTTTGTACCCCTAAATTGAAGGGTTCAGATATTCATTTGTGTTATCAAATCAACACATGTAAGTTCCAACATTGAAAATAAAAGAAAGTAGAGAATAAACAAAGAAAAATAAGATTAACTAATAGAAGGAAATTAATTAGACTAGTGCATAAATGTAAATCTAAGTTATGAACATGAAAATAAAGAGAGCATAGAAATCAACATTAACATGAAAGCAAAGAAAAACATGTAGAAAAGAAAAGAGAAAGAGGCATGGAAGCCATTTTTATTTCATCTAAACATTGAGCTTACAATTTGATTGCATAATTTCCTAAGTAAAATGAAAGGTAGCAAGATATTTACATGTATATAAGAGGGCTATTTATACATGCATAAAACCCTAGTTTATTTTGGAATGCCCAAATTGCCCTTGAGGTAGTGTGGCGACCAAGTAATCATTAGCATATGTTAATTCTCCACTTAAATGTGCATGAAGCTTTAATGACCTTTTAGCATGTGCATTAGCTCCTAATTGAAAATCAAGGTAAGTGGGTAGGTGGGGTCCTCCATTATCATGAGCCTGATTATTTCCTCTTCATTCCTTTGTATTCTCTTGTGCATGCTCATATATTCATGAAGCTCTTCTCCATATACTTCAAAATTTTCTATAAAAATCATAAAAATTTCAAAGTAAAAGTTCTCAAATTGATACATGCACAAAAATGACCATTTTACCCTTGAATGAAGATGAATATATGATGATTTGAAAATAATTGAATTTTGGTTTTAAACATGTTAAAATGCTCAAATATGATATTTATTTAAACAAAAAAGAGATAAAATATGGTGGTAAAAATATGCACATATGTGTGCACATCAAGTTCCTCGCAGGAACGAAGGCACAAAGATGATTTGAATCAAATGTGTATGAAGAGATTTCAAATGAATCCAGGTGATCTCTTAGCCGGGATGGTGAGACATGCACTTCGAGGTGAAGCTATGGATTGGAGTTTGTAGGATGCGAATGGAAACTATTTCACCCCCAAAAACCCAGTACTTTAGGAATCCACCCGATTTCAAGTTACCTACTTTGGAACTGCATGATAAAAGGACGAATCTAGCTATTTACTTGATGATATACATTCAACATATGAGAGTGCTATCAACTTCGGAGGAGGTGATGAGACAATGCTTCTGTTGTACTTGACTGATTTGGCTGCCATGTGGTTTCACCAATTGGATAATAGGTCGATCATCAAGTTAGTGGAAAAGTTTACGAGCCAATTTAGAGTTCATATAGTTTGAACAAGGAATGTGCTGACACATTAAATTATGAAGCCGAGAGAGAATGAGCTTTGTAGAGCTACTTGATTAGATTTAATGCATAGCCATTACATTTCTAAAACCATACTCGTCAGTATTATTGATGGCAATGGTTTCCATAGTCGCTATTAAGGCTGATTTTAAGAAGGCATTGAAAAGAGATCTACCAGTGGATATCGTGGACTTTAATTATCAAGCCAAAAGATATTTGTCCCAAAAGGGCACAGAAGGCCGAGAGTGGTGAAGTTAACGCTGTGAAGGATGGAGGACCTTCTAAGGCCAGATTTAGAATGGATAAAGGAAAAAAGAAAAACTGACGGTGGCTTTGGATGATTAAAGCGATTATTGTAACTAGGTCGGCCCGTAGCAGAGTTAAAAGGTAAATTTAAAAAAAAATCGTTTAATGGATCTTTAATGGGCCTATGAAGCCTACATTCATTCAAAAAAATTCTAAGTTTCTTTTAAATAAAATTAATATTTTATCTTATTTCATAAGTATAATAAACTTTAATTTTAATTCAAATTCAAATATATAATAATAACTGCATCAAATACATCTGTGTGTATATTGCAAGTGTAGCATATAAGCAATGTACATGGTTAATATTTATGTCTATAGGTATTAGGATTTACACTGCGACAAACATATTCACTCTTTATATATGTCTTTAGTGTCCATAGTTTATTTTGAAATTATAAAAGATAATAATATATGCTAATATAGAGTTTACTTATATTTGCTTATACACAATATGTTAGAAATTTATTTTACCTAATCAAAAATTTGCATATATATGAAAGGAAAATCAATTATGTTAAAGAAAGCAATTAACGAGGAGAGGAAAAGGTGGACGACTTATCTCATTTCATTAGTTTACTTATATTTACTTATATTATGTTAGAAAGTTATTTTACCTGATCAAAAGTATGCATATATAAAAGGACAATCAATTACGTTCAAAAAAGCAATTAATAAGGAGAGGAAGAGATGGAAGATTTATCTCATTTCATTAACTTATCTTTAATGCTATTTCAAAACAATTTGAATATTCAAACACATATGCATATGCATATATGAGTAAATGCAAACTATGTTTTAAATTAAAATAACATGTGTGTGTGTGTGTGTGTGTGTTTATTTTGTAATTGGTTACATTTTAAAATTAATGCAAAAAATTGAAAACTTTAACTTAAGAGAAATTCAATGGGTTTATAATGTTTGGCACGAAAGTCCACTTATGTATTTAAAACAACAAATATGTGGAACATGTATTCAATCTCCAAAGTAATTTTAAATAATTTACATATGTAGTAAATTTAAATTTGTGTATATAATGACGTGCAAAATACATCAATTAAATAAATTAATTCCAATCAAAAATTGTTTTTTTATATAAATAAAAATTTCTAAAATAATGACAAAATTAGATTAGACAAATTAGGCATATATAATTGGGCAAAATTTATTGCAATATGAATTAGATCTAAATATACATATAATATGAACATATGATGATAGGCTGCAGCAAATGTAGGATCTACTTAAATTATCATAATGAATATACAATCAATTAACATATATCAGATCTGAACCTTAGGTCGACATAATGAACAAATTATGAGAGTAGATCTAAAAATAATTAAATTAATTAATATATATTAGGTCTAAACTTTAGGTCAACATAATGAACAAATGATGAGATAAGATGTAACGTGTATAGGATTTAAGCTTCATTAACATGGCAAATACATAATAAGATAAAATTAGAATTACCTAAATATGAAGCCTCCGATTTGCACCTTGAATGAAGAATAAAACTCCGATTCGATTAAATCAACCTCTGTATTTTGCAAGGATCTAGAGGTAAAAACAACCTTGAATGTTATTGATTTTATTTGAATTTGTTTTGGGGAATTTTTTTTATCGTGGAGGCTATTGAGGGAGAGAATGGGAGCATGAGAAAGAAGTAAGAAGTTTCTGTCATAAATGTATCATTGTGGATTGAATAAGAGAAAATATGTTTTAAAGAAAGCGTTGAAACAATTTTCCCTTTTAGAACTTCTTTATTTAGTTACTAATTAAATCCAATCAAATCATTTCCCTCCTCTTCATATGGTCTGCAGAAGAAATAAAATTAAAGAGAAAAGGACAAAAAATTATTTCACAAATGAGATTTAACTGGATCATAAAGAGGATTACCTTTTTTTTAATTGCTTCTTTGAATTCTCAAATTTTATTTGAAAACTCTTCCCTTTTTCATCATGCATGTAGGCCTCAAAAGAAAAAGTTCCCAAAAAAACTTAGCAATTATTCTATTTAAACCCAGTTTAAATATTTTCGATATCGTAAATCAATACTGCGTCTATAACTTTTATATATGCACTTTATTAAATGTTAATGATATTCGAATAAATCAAATAAATTTTAATAGTTAATATTTTATAAATATTAATTAATTTATAATAATATATAAATTAATCAAATAGTGTAGTTTATTAAGAGTATTCATCATTACGGCTGTGCGAATCAAATGTGTAAATTTAGCCAACGATTAATATCGATTAATTCAAAAATTAATGTTCACACGTCACCTTAGGCAGTGGTGTGACATTTTAGCTGAATTTATCATCTATACATCTTTTTGGTAAAATTCAATTTTACTTGTTATAAGCGGTACCTAATAGTGCAACTATTTACACTAATTCTCTTCGTCAAAACTATACCTTTGGACTTATGGAATTTGGTAATGGTTAAAATTCCAGTTCCATCCATATTCAACTCTATAGCTCAAACACAAAATTCTTAGTTCATTTAACAATTATTATTAACTGAAATGCTCTGGATGGAGACTTTGATTTTGAATTGACTTCAACTGATCGTGCTACTAATCTTATATAACTGAGGAGAAGAGTCCTCTCTTTAATAGTGTTTCACCTTCAATGATTTCACTCGACTCAACTATAATCGATCGATGGACGCCATGCCATGATTTAGCTATAGTCAAAGTGGAGCTTCCATATTGAAGATAAGAGAACTATGTTAATTAGTCACATCGATATTTTTTGCTTGACCTTAGTTATATTTGCCAACAAAAACTATCGACTGAATCATTCGATAGTTATCCAATAACTATCAGTACGTAATTTCTTGATGCCCCCAACAGCTATGAGTAATGCACTGCATAAATTTGGAAACCGATACGTACTCTAGTCTCAATGGATATATCGGCATCAATTGGTTGGCGACTCATTATCTCTGGCTCTAGATGGAGAACATGGGGACCATAACAGAGCTATTCTTTAGAATGTTAGTTAGGATAAGGTTTTCTTCTACTCCAAGGAATCATTAGACTATGTCCCTCCCCTTGGGAAGATATTTAGTTTATATATACATGTGAATGAAACCAATTCATCTGATGACGGATGCGTTTCTTCCTCTTCCGATGAGGAGTGGTCTTTTGATTGGTCCTATAGTAGTTAGGATGTTTTTACTCTGCTCCTGCTTTTCATTTTACTTTTCATTTAGTTGTTGAGAGTCTGTGCCACACACTTGTTATATTTTTTGTAAAGTGATACCACCAATCAAATCTGGCGTTTCCATGCAAAATAACAATATTTTACTTTGCTTGCAAAAAATGGTATATTTATTTTCATTGTGATAAATTATCACGGTTACAATACTTTGTAACTATTATCAACAAACATACCATATATGGAATTTTTATCAAATATCCTTAATTAGATTAATTAATTAATATATAACACATATCAAGTATATAATAGAAAGAAAACACCTTTTGTTTCAAACAAGATTGGTTATCGAGTTAAATATATGTGACATGTTACGTTATTGCCTGTAAGGCATACCCCTAACTCTATCACCTCTTATGCTAAGTTGATCAAGACCTCAAAAAGCATTTATCTTGATACTAAGGGTAGGTTATCTAACTCTATAATTATACGATTTATTATAAATTTTCTGACTCTATAATGAATCTCACTCAAAATAAAAGGTGTTTGATTTCTTTTGTATTGTTTATTATATTGTGATATAAATTAATTGATTAAAAATATATAAATAAAAAAGTCCTTAAATAAATTGTTATGTAATTTAATTGCATGCAGTTGCAATCTTGGCTAATAAATCACAACACAAAATAACATTTTGTTATAAATATTCATAGTCAAGTGTTTCAGGAAAGGACATTGATACATCCATTGAGATCGAAGTTCGTAATACTCTCCAAATGTTGAGTAGTGCATGTGTAACTACCCATAATTTAATCATTTTAAAGATGAGCATTTAATAAATTTTTGAATAATTAATTTTTGGATTTTATAACTCAAATAAACCTCTTTTAAATAATACTAATAATGGTGAAGTTGTTTTGAAATTTGGTTTGCAAAAATAATTCGTTCAAAGAAAAATCAAAAACGTGACCAAAAATCGTTTTTTGAATTTCGACTTTTCATCGTCTAAAAGTTGTCAGAAACGTTTTGTACACAAGAGTAGATATATACACAAACTTACATAAATAACATATGAAAATGTTTTGAGTTAGTAAGTTAAACATTTACCTAAGTAAATAAGTTATGTTGAATTTTCTTTTAAAATATAACTAAGAAAATAAAAGGAGTACAGATGTGTAAAAGGTGATTTCAACAGGGAGTGCAGCGATGGACAAGAGAGAGGGGGGTGTGATAGTTGAATAAGCAACAAGGTAGGGGAAGGGACGATGTGCCAAAAGTTTATGGAGGGTAAGGAGGTAAGGGAAAGAAGGTAATTTCGTATAATTCAATTTATATAAAAACAACCTTTTCTTTTTAAATTTCTTATTTCATTTCATTTTCTCTACTTTCAAAACTCTTCTCTCTTTCACAAAGCTTCCATCTTTCCTTCCATGGCTTCCTTAATTTTTCCAAGTTCAAAAATCCTTCCATTTCCTTTAAATCCTTTATAAAATTATTTGAAAACCCTTCTTTTTCCTCTCTTCTCTCTTAGCTTCCAAAATAAGTCCAAAAACCCCTCCTCAAAGGCTTGGCCGAGCCCATCACACCTAAATCCAAACCCATCTCACCTCCCAAGGCCATAAAGATTAAGTTTTTACAAAGGAGAATCCAAGGTCTAGTTTCAGTGAAAATGTAGTGGTGGTTTGTTTTGATTTCGTGTTGGTTTGGTGAGTAAATCTCACTTTTAAAAGTCAAAGTTTTAAACTTTATACTATTGATATTAACTGCATGGTTGTTTGGTTGTAAAGTAATGTTTGTGCTTTACATATGTGTTTATATGTAATGTTTGGTTATGATCTTGAAAGTATAGTTGGAATGTTAAGTGATGTTGGAATGTCAAGTAATGACCATTTACCATTCGTGAAAGTGTTTACGTCTGTATATATGTTGTACTCATGTATATAAATGATGTATGCTAAAAAAAGTTAGCATTTGACCTTGTATATTTTGTGACATCGAGATCCTATGGTTTGAACTTGTTTTACTTATTTTATTTTCTAAAAAAGGTTCATAAAGTTTTGAAAACTTTCTTTCATTTCCAAAACTTTATGCAAAGTTCATAAAGTAAGTTAAAGTATAAAAGGTAAGGGTTTTAAGGCTATTTGACATATAAAACAAGTTTTAAAGTTATGGTATCTATAGCGATAGTCGTTATGGATGCATTTCGCTAAATGGGCAATTTAGTGTAAGCTAGAATTTGTTTTCACGTTAGATATTTTCAAAGAGTCTTTAAAACTATATTTTAAAAAGTTTAATCATTATTCAATTAATTAACTAATTATGGAGTTAATGATTATTTAGTTAATCTATTAAGTGAAGGTAATTAATACTTAATTATTAATTAGGTGAGATAGTTATAATTAATTAATTAAAGTTAACTAGTAAAGGTTAATTATTTAATTAATTATTATTTAAGTAAGGTTTAATTATTTAACTTATTATTATTTAAGTAAGGTTTAATTATTAATCAGGTAAGGTTTAATTATTACTTAATCATTAACTAAGTTAAGATTTAATTAAGATTTAGTTATTATTACATAAGGGTTTATACTTATTTTAATTAATTAATTAAAAGCTTTTAATTTTTAATTACTTTATTTCCAAGGGTCGGCTTGTTTGAAAGAAACTTTCTTATATAAAAGAATGGTTTAAATACAAGGGATTCTCTTTGTCTTGCCATTAAGTAGGCAATTAAATATGAATATGTTATACTAAAATGTTGACATGTTTTATTGAAAGTAAGTCACGTTGTATTTAGCACTAAAAGCCGATGAGTAGGTTTTCCTCTATCTTAGAGATCTAGAACTTGATTTTCTAGGCGAGGGATAAAGAAGTAGAAATGTCAGAAACATGACATATATAAGAGAGTTATTTTCGATAAACGGGTCATGATGAATTAAGTATATGTATGATATTCAATCGTATACTTAACACCAAATTCTAAGGTATGGAAACACGTCTCCATCCTGAGAAGTAAGAATGTTTGTTCAGTCAAGGTAAGTTTCTAACTTTTCTGATTTCATTGTTAATCAAGGGATAGTGCTGTTTGAAATCGAAAAGTGGGGATAATTATAATGTCTTATCTTTATATGTGAATATATACATGCCTCAAACAGTGGATTTGTCCACTATTGATAACGTGACCCTTTTAAAATATCGAATGCAGGTTTGAAGAGACCGAGATCAGATAGCATGAGTTGTCTGAAAACCACTTCGAACCAACGTAAGCATCCGAATTGGAAAACATTTTGAAGACGACTAAATTGAAGATGAATATTTTTGAAGTGCAAGGGCTACTAAGGGTGAAACCAAAATAGATCTAGTAGAAGTAGTGCCTTTGGTTGTTCATATCCTGAACAACTTGTATAGATGAATGCTAACATTGCATTATCACCTAGAGGGCAGTATTAGCATTCCAAGTGGGATTACCAATGAAAATATGAATCATAGCCTCAAGCCTCACAACTGAGAATGACTAAAATAGGAAAGATGCAGTAGAGCTATGTGGGTCGCACCCATTAAGGCATGGTCATCCCTGATTCAGCATTATTTCTTTAGATGTATGCTTTGTGGCCTAGTGCGGTTGTTGATCACAACCGAGGGATGATCATATTTGGTACTATCCAGTAAGGGGTAGGCCAGTCCTGTACAGCAGGGGTATAAGATGTTCTTGTTGACCTCGATACATTTTATCTAGAGGAGTATTTTGGTAGGTGATACCCCAGTAGCCTTGTCAATAATGGAACCTAATTTCTAATAAGTGCCTTTACGGACTTGGTTGTACACCTATTATGACGGTGTAATTAATATAACCATTTCGACTATGATTAAATATTTATTTAAACCTTGTGACGACCTGCAAATTCGTACCATTTGAATCGACAATAAACCATACAAGTCCGACCCAAAAAGCATAGAATGACGGAAAGTCATGAGAAAGAAGAGAGAAGAAGAGAGAAACAGAACAATAATAATACAAAATCTTACATCGCAGTGGAATAACATATAATATAGATGAATAATCTTAATAGACGAGAAATTGTAATATACATACATCAGTCAGAGTACGTGAATAAACAACTATCAGCTTGGACAGTTATAATAACATGTCCTCACAAATGCTGATAATTTACAACAACAATGTAGCAGAAAATAAACAGATACGTGTATACGACATGAAGATCTTCAGCTCGTCTGCTGAAGCTCCAAAAGCACCAAATCTGTACCTATAAATATACTCAGCTTGACCCATATTGAAAGAGAAGAACGTCTAGATCAATCTGGTAAACTAGCGTGAGAAAAACATATCTCAACTGAATTTTATAGTTTTAAGATTACCAAACTTTATTTATCAAAACAAAAGGTATCTCATAAGACCACGTCCACATATAAACACAGACAGGTTTTTCCCTTACGATAACCAAAACATTTTATATAAAATTCTCTTATATTATAATAGCTTCTATTGCACAAATAATAATGATCATTGTTGAAATTGTTACATTATTAAATTCCAGAGTAATAGGTTTACAAACAAAATGGAAGGCACGTAGTGGATATTGGATTCCATACAAATGACTAAGTAAGGGACTACTTTCCGTATAGTAAACCTCTAGAGGGATGCACCTAGAGAGTAAATACTGCCCACCTAAACCAACACAATACAGGCCTAACCCTTACTGGATGGTACCAAATATATCATCACCCTAGTCGTAACCAACCTTTAGCCGGTACCCGAGTCATACATTCACCACATACTTAGACAAGTGTAGAGTAAATCTAGAAGGATATGACATCTTCTAATGGAAGCGACCCACTTAGCCTTGCTATTCCTACCCCGTTTTAGTCATTTCCTAGGTGTGTGGGCAAAAGAGGTGTCGAATACCTTTCACATATCACATATCACATCATCTTTGAATGCCACATTACCATTTCCGTTGATTACTAATTGCCTTCCACAAAAATACAACTCTTGAGCTCATATATCTCAAGGAGGGTGTTAAGCTAAGAGAAGTTGCCTTCTCTTCCACCACAGATGTATGTTTGTAAAAACCAATGTACGTAATCTTAGAAATGCAATGTCAGACATTCATCCATATAAGTTATCCAAGAACAGGACAAACCGAAGGCATTTTTCCACCACATCCTATCGGAAAATCCCTAGGATTAGTAGCGAATAGTCTTTGCATTGGATATTTCATAATGAAGAGACTGCTGCTACTATATGTATATTGGAATTTTAACCATAAATGATCAACAATCAGTCCTTCACTACGAAAATCCTAAATATCAATATCATCAACACACCAACACAATCGTCGCATATTGATTGGTCCGAAGTGGTTTTCGGATAAACCGATCCCGGTCAATTCGCGCCAACAACGCAAAAGCGTTACTCAACCTCACACTTCTTGGTAGATTAGAGTAATCACTCTGCACTACTTGAATCAACATCCTTTACACCAAATGATAATCAAGCCTATACAGATGGCTATGTACTAAGTGTATGACTAAATAGTTTCCACATCAAGTCGAGAAACAAAAATGGCCAAAAGTATAATTTAGCACTTAAATAGTCACTAGGCCAGATTTATTAATCTTTTATTAATTAGACCACTTTTCCAAATTTATTACTCCAAATTATATTTAAAAAGATGTATTCTCAAAACCATTTTAATATTTGGAAAACATTTCATAAACTTATTTTAATAATAAGTGAATTCACAACTTATTGTATTTTCAAAGCATTGAAACTCCATTTTAAAATATCACTTTCCAAAACATTCATTTTAAGGATTTTTCACTTTAAAAACATGAATATATTTCCTTTTATAAAAATACATGTTTTGCTCATCAAATTAAATTGATTTTACATTTATAAAAAGCGTTTATAATTCACATTTCTATTTTATAAAAACTTCCATTTATAAAATTCCTTTATTAACCAATTTCCTGTTTATCTCATTTATATGACAAAATCCCATTATAAGTTTATTTACTTATAAATTATTTTATTTACACATTATAAACTCCATTATAAATTCATTTCTAAATTTCAATTGCAAATCCATTTACAAATTTGATAATAAATCCGTTTCTAATATTTATAAAACACTGTTTATAAAAACCCATTTCATTAGATCTCTTTATTTTGGCAAAGCCAGTGGGGTTGAATGGGCCCCTTCCAGATTTAATTGCACAACAATAAAATAAATGATTCAAAACAAGCTTTGAATCAAGAAAACAACATGATTAAAAAAAAGCAACAAGAGGAAAACAAGCAAAAGAACTAAAATAAAATAAAAGAATTATCGTGCCCATCCAAGAACCGAGACATCTGGGAATAGACTAGCACTCCTCTTCAATTGCATGTGAGTTCTTTTCCTTAACTCATGCCAAATAGTTTCTAAATTCCTTCTCTAATTTTCAAACATTGTTGAGTTTCTTTCTCTCCAAATTACTTCCATATATATTTTCATGCTAACTACCAACTCTCTAGCTCTTTCATTCCTCCACCTCATAGACTTATATATTATGTTCCGGTCTATGTTAGAATTAACAGATAATACAACTCTCCCAGTTTTGCAAACAATTCTTTCAAACCTAAATTATAAAGCCAGGCATGCAAAAAAAAGGTGATCAACAATTTCTTCATGCAACTCACAAAAACACACTTAGGGCAACGAAAAATACCATAACTATTCAACACACTACTAGTCAATAAAGCATGACTAACAACCTTCCACATCATCAGATTTTCTTTAGGGGTCGAATCTCTTATCCATATAATAGGATACCACTTAGCAGCAGGAAACATAACATTGCCAGAGAGCTGTTTGTACAAAATATCATTAGAGTGTTGCTTCAGATTCCATGAAATAGAGACATGTGGTTTGCTTGAGAAGTGTAAACTCTAAATGAAACCCCAGAGCTGCCTGATCAACTGGATACTGTTATAGGGTAACTGCATGCTGCTTTTAGAGATATAATCTTAGGCTTTAGCATCACCGTGAATAGCAGATTGAACAATCTGAGAATGATCAAACACTTTAGATAGGATCGTGCCTTTATTCACCCAAGGATCATGCCAAAAACTAACATCAGAATTAGTATTAACATGACATTGAATCATAGGAAGGAAAACATCCCTAAGCTTCAGCAGATTTCTCCAAGACCAGCTACTTTGTTGAGGTATTTCCATACACCAGAAATACTTATTCTTTATATTGTATTGCCATGTCCATTTAACCCATAAACTATCCTTCTTAATCAATAAATCATCACGGTGCTTACTAAATGCTGCAATATTCCACTTCTTAATATTTATAATACCAAGACCACCCATTTTCAAAGAAGACTCAAACTTAGAAAAGGAGCAAGGCGACAACTTCCTATTGTGAATACTCCCAGTCCAAAAGTATCTATTCATAGCAGACCTAACAAGCTGCAAAAGCTTACCAGGAAGAATTAGATTGCATGCCCAATAGACAAGTTTAGAAAACACAATATATTTAATAAGAACAAGTCTACCACTTTGAGAAAGTTGTTTATTTGCCCATCCATTCATGACTGATGTAATTTTATTAAACGGGGGAAAGAAATCAACATTAGAAATTATTTTAGTAATTAACGGAAGACCAAGATATCTCATATCAGAATCCATACATGAGAATCCAAAATGTTGATACAAAGTAGCAGCATGTTCATCACTGACACCAGCAACAAGCATGGTAGATTTGGAATGATTTATAGAAGACCAGTTATGCTTTTGAAGGTTTATAGAGCCTCTAAAATTCTGCTCAGAGAGATAAACTACTCTCAGGCTTAGCGAACAACATAACATCATCAACAAACATTATAGAAGAAATTTGATGGTGAGAGCACTTAGGGTGATACTTTATTAGATTTTGAGAGCACTTGGTTTTTAGAAGAACGGAGAAGACTTCCATAACCAACAAAAATAAATAAGAAGAAATTGGATCTCCTTGACGAATTCCTTTTTTACTTATGAAATAACCAATAGGCCTTCCATTAATAACAACTGAGAAATATGGAGTGGATATGCAAACATAAACCCAAGAAACAAAGACTTTTGGGAATCCCATCATGACCAAATCCTTACAATAGAAGCCCAATAAACAGAATCATAAGCTTTGGATATGTCAATTTTAAGAGCAGCTGCTGGAGATACATTTCCTCTTCTATGACCTTTTAATAACTCTTGGGCAAGCAAGACATTATCGAGAATATTCCTAGTAGGAATGAATGCAGCCTAATTGTTAGACACAACAGAAGGGAGAGCACTAACAAGTCTTAATGCAAGAATTTTGGAAATACATTTGCAGGCCACATTACAATAGGATATAGGCCTGAATGAGGACATACTGGTTTGAGGAGTAACTTTAGGAATTAACGCTATGTTTGTGGAATTGACTTCTCCCAATAATTTGCATTTATTAAAGAAGTAATAAACCGCTTGACAGAATTCTTGACCTAGCACATTCCAAGTAGAGATGGAAAAAAATAACATTGAGACCATCAGGCCCACCAAAAGACCGATGTCCATAGAAAAAAGGCAGACTTTATTTCTTCATCAGTGACAGGCTTTATAAGAGCAACAGCTTCTTGCAATGAAAGACATGGCAGGGCAAGGGAAGAGATTCGG
This sequence comes from Allium cepa, assembly GCA_030765085.1. Lineage (NCBI taxonomy): Eukaryota > Viridiplantae > Streptophyta > Magnoliopsida > Asparagales > Amaryllidaceae > Allium > Allium cepa. Next base: position 1,030,159,397 of record CM060932.1, on the reverse strand, counting down.
TCTAAATCCAGGATGAAACCAGTTGAATTGCCAAGAAGCTTAGAGAAATAATCAATAAAGGCATTGCCAACCGTTTCAATAGTAGAAAATAGAGTACATTGTTCATCATAAATGCTATTAATATTTTCTCTGGCATGCTTAACCTTAAAAGAATCATGGTAGAATTTAGTGTTCTTGTCTCCTTCTTCAATCCATCTGTCATGCAGCTGTTGCCTTTTCATACAAGCTTCTAGGCTAAGAGCTTTGTTAACCACCATGAATAATCTTCCTTCCTCGATAGCTGCATTCTCATCTTCAGGATACTCCATCATGTAGTCTTGAGAAATCTTCAATTGCTCCTTCAAAGTGGTAGATAGTAGGCTGCCTGAAGCAAAAATGGTTAAAGCCCACTGCTTGAGAGTTTGTTTGATGCATTACAATTTCTTATAAAACTTGAACATACGGTTACCATAGCAAATAAAATTAAAATTAGCATGAGAAACTAAAAAATGAAACTCTTCATGCTTAGCCCAAGCATTATAAAATTTAAAACTTCTCTTTTCTCTTCTAAAATGGGGACCAAGAGATAGAATCAAAGGAGGGTGGTCGGACAAAACGGTTTGAGGAAGAAATACAAACATGGTACACCAGATATTGAGAGATGGGACGTTTCAAAAGTCAAGATCAATCGTTGTGAAGGTCGAACACCACTTCTGCTTCTGTTGTTCCAAGAAAACTTGGCTCCAAACTTGTTAATTAAGATAAAATCAGAATCAGATATGACTTGATTAAGGGTAGCAATATCTCTAAGAAGGAGAGGAGATCCACCAATTTTATCATTATAGTCAAAGTACGAATTAAAGTCTCCCAAAACAACCCAAGGATGTGAATTTGGTCTTAGAGAGGGCAAGGAATTAAATATGAGATTTCTGGAAAGAACAGAGTTGTTTGCATATATAAAAGTGATGTAGACGAAAGTTTGAGATTGAGAGACAAGGACATGATAGCGTATGAATTGTCTAGTAGATAGAATAGGAGTTAAAGTTAACACGGCAGGATCATACAGAACATGAATTCTACCATAAGATGCTGAATCAAGATTATTATGATATGCGCATGCTGAATTAATATAAGCAGCAGCTTTAAGGGATAATAGAAGATTGAGTTTAGTTTCAAGAAGGCCAAAAAGACAAATGTAATGCAAGGAAATAAGACTTTTCACCTGATCAAGTTTCAAATTGCAATGGCACCTCTGACATTCCAAGAAGCAACTTTTTTATTTAGGGGATAATTAAAGAGATAGGTGGGGCTTATTTCCTCTCTTTGCTGAAAGTACCCTTGTTTCAATTTGCCTAGCAGTCAGAGGATTGGGGGTGGTCGGATTAGTGATGGGAGATGAATTAGATGAGGTGGGATCAGAAGGTGGGACAGTTTGAGGAGCATGGGAAGGAAGGATTAGAGGCCAACCTGGCATATCGATAGAGAAATTATAGTGAGGTGGTTCAGCAGATTGCATTGAATTGTCCACTTCACCAGCATGCATGGAAACAATAATTTTCCTTAATTGAGACTCAAAAGATATGCACCAATTTCTCTCAATTTATGATACTAGAGTATCACCAAATTCATGCACAGAAGATATTCCTTTTTCCACTCCTTTATTACTACATATATTATTTGCATTTAATGTTATTCGCTGCTCCACATCAATAGAAACTTCATTTGTTTCTTTATCTCCAATAACATTAACTTCAAAATTCTTTCCATCACACAAAGATTTCTCCTTGTCAATTACATCATTTTTTCCAGTAATGAGAATTTCACCTTCCTCCAAAACTAAGACTTTTGGATTGCCTTGTTCATACTCATCTGTTTGAAGCAAATTAAACTTGTTATTAGTTGTACCATAAACAGAACTAGCATGGGCATTCTCATATGTTTTGTCACCTGCTTCAAAACTACAAATGAATACCTCATTACCATTAGCAGCAGACATATTTTCTTTCCCCTTTGACAAATTCAAGCTAATAACTTCAATTGCTTCTCTTGTGTTTCTTTTTTTACCTCTATTGTTATTCACTTTTTGCCAAACTTGATTCACTTTAACTTCCTTGACCACCTTCTTAACTGCCTTCACCTTGCTTTGATCCACCTCACTAACTTTGTGTTTCTCACAAACATTAACATTTCCTTCATTATTTATAAAAGCTTTCTTGCAACTTGCCACTGAATGCCTAAACTCCTTACATGTTATACATATTTCAGATCTCCACAAATAATCAACTTGCATAATCTGATCTGTTCCATCAAGTAATTTCACAGCAAAGTTATCATGTAGCTCCTGATTTTGATTAACTTCAAATAAACATTTATCAAATGATATTCTTTCAAATTTCTCAGTAGAAGCATCCATACACAGCAATTTTCCAACCCTAGATGCCAGCCAATTGATGCCCAATGGAGACCAAGCGTACATGGGGATGTTTGAAATTTTAATCCATATTGGAACAAATTTGATACTACCACAACTATTTCCTACATTTTTATCCCAAGGCTTCACAATAAAAAGTTTATTCATCACAATTGGATCAGACTCAAATATCCTTCTCCTATCTTCCTTATTTGAAAACTTGAATAAAAACAGGAAACCATCGGATTTAACACATATTGAGCCCTTTAATTTCCATGCCTTCTTCAGATAATAAATGACTGTGGAATAAGGAAGAAGGTTATCTAAAAAAAATCCAGCAAGGAATTCCTTCCACATAGAATTTCCAGCCTGAACAACTTCAACTCACAATAGGATCACCATTAAAAACAAGATGGATTTCACAAGGGACATAGCTACCTACGTTGATGGGTTTGGCTTTAAACAAGGAGTTCCATGCAGGGGGAGGATTGGAAAAGGGGTCAGAGATGGAGAAGAGAGGACCGGAGCATAAGGAATGGAAAGGATAGGAGAAGCTATAGAAGAGATAGGTAAGGCAGATAAGGATAGGGCAGTGGTTGGAAGTACAAATAGTAGGGATGAAGGACAAGGTTGATGGGAAGTTTAAGGCAGGGAAGGGTCGGCGGGAATAGAAATTGAAGGGGAAGGAGGGGTCCCCATTGACAGAAGAAAAAAAGTCAAAAGAACTGACTAACCATTACCCTTTCAGAAGGAAAAAAGTCAAAAAGTTCAAAATTCCATTACTTTTATTTACAAAATATCAATTTAATAAATCTTATATATAAACCATTTATAATAAGTTCAAAATTATCAATTTAACTTATTTTATAAAATTGTTAACTTCATATTTCAAAAATCATATTTAAGAATTTCTGGCCATTGAAACAAAAACGGCGGCTACGGTTATGGGCTAGGGTTTGCAAATGAAGGTCCTTATATAGACAACTAAATGACACTATTCACTCGATTTTTTTCCGAACTCCAAATGAAGCTTGCCGCCAGGCGTTCCTAATGTTTTACCCCGATTTCGAACACAATGGAATGTATATCGGAGGCCAATTCCATCATATACAGAAGATAGTTTTCAAATCGAGTTATTTTAATTAAATTTCCATAAATTAATTTTTTATGCGTTTCATGCTCGCAAGGTCAAACGCTAAGTCTGATTGCCATGAAACTCGAAATTCTATAATAACTCACTATTTCAAATCTAATAAAATTGATTTCGTCGAAATCCGAGACAGTGTCAAAAATGACTATTTTTACTCATCTAATTAAATTAATAAATTTCCAATTTCTATTTATTTATTTTTAAATCAATTTTAAAAGTTTACTAACTTCATTCTAATTTAAAGAATTTAAATCAACTTTATAAATCTTTTTTCACTTATATTAAGTTCAACATTCAATTATTTCCATAATTTCAAATATTAAATTAAACCATTTAATTATCCAATAAATCACTATATTCGAAATATGAGCCATTTAACTTATAAAATTTACTTTTGAATTTTTAAAATCAATTAAATATTCCAATTTAAAATGACTGAAATTCTAGCTCGTTATATTTTCCCCTTTTTAATAGAATTTCGTCCCCGAAATTACCAAGTAAGAAAATGCCACAAAATCCATTAACTTTTCAAAATAATTTATTTAAACTAGATTACCAAAGTCATTTAAACCTTTTAGCTTTTACAAAATCCATTTGTTAAACTTTTTATAAAAAAATTTCTAGCTTTTCAAATTCATTCATAGTTATCTTTCCAAAACCAACTAATATCGTTTAACTTTTAACTCAAAAACCAAATTTTTAGTCACCAAAATTTTTCCCAAAATTCTCAAAAATTCTTAATTCCTTAAATTTTCAAAAAATTTCAACAGAGTCTCCTTTGCACGGTTCGATCATAGTAAAATCACAATACATATATCATAAATGTACATCTCATCTATAAGGACAAGGCATCCTGTAGGAAAAAAATATGAAAGTACGATAGGTAATCTGAGATATGTACCTTATATATTATTAGCAAGCATATATAAGCAATATAGTACGGAAGCGAGCTCCAAATGCAAAGCATATGCCATCCGCACCTACTAAACACTCAACAAACCAATGAGAACATGTATATAGAAAATAATGTCAATATATAAAATAACTATACAATAATCATATGCAAATGAATCACATACAACAAAAGAAACCATCCAACAACTAACAATCTAATGTTATAACCAAGTCTATATACATTTCAATGTTAATAGTTTTAATTTTATTAACTTCCTTTCTTATTAACATCCATTTGATTTATTTTTCAACTTATTCACATTCGTTTTATTAACATTCAATATTCATATTCAGTTAGTTTTCATTCAAGCAATTTACATCCAAATCATTAACATTCAATTTTATTCCCGTTCATTTACAAATTGATTAATATTCATTCTATCAATGTTCGGTTGATTTACATTCAATTCAAATTCATTATTTTCACATTCAATTAATTTACATTCATTAACTTGCACTTATTAATATTCACTTAAATTCAATTAAGTTATATTCAATTTTAACAAACAATTATTCCAAATCATATTCCATTTACCAATTATTTCATTAGTTCAATTCAATTCATTTTGAAATTCAAGTTGAATTCATTTTATAACTATAGTTCAAATTCATTCCATTAGCTTCTTATTATTCAATTTTACTTTGTTTATTCATTTTATTTATCACATTTCATTTAGCTTCAGTTAAGTTATGTTTTGTTTCATTCTCACTTACATTTACTTTCATTATACACTTAAGTTCACTTCTAATGCAATTCAAATTCTATTTTATTTAACTCATTTCATTAATTCATTTCTTTTTCTTTACTTTAGTTAAATTTCATTTTCAAAAATCATTTCCTTTTAACTTAACTTAGATTTCATTTCTATAGTCATTTTATTTAAATTTTACTTAAGTCAAATTTCATATCACATTCAAATTTTGATTTTGTTTTGCTTAACAAAATTGTTTAACCATTTTAATATTTGGTTTTACTTTATATTTTCTCATTTTATAAGTTATACAACTTTTTATTTACAATTTCATAAATATTTACTTAAGTTTATGCACCTTCCAAAATTTCAATTCATGGTTATATAATCACTATACTACTTCAGTCTATATTCATTTTTATTTTATCCATTTCAAATATCTATTTTATTCGTTCCAAATCCAATTCAATTTCATTTATTTAACCTTTCTTAAGTTAAACTTCAATTCATATAATTCATTTCACTAACTCAATTTATTTAACTTTACTTAAGTTAAAATTTTAATTTCATGTCTCAATTTAAATTATCTTTTTCTGATACAAACCATTTTCAATTTATAAGTTCAAAAACTTATTTTCTTACACTTTTATCAATTATACTTTGGATTTTAAAATCAAAACTTATTTTATCAAAACAAATCTAAACTTCATTGTTAAATTATTAAGGTAGCAAATTCATCACTTAGAAACTCAAAAATGAATGCTGATGATGCTGTAATCACCATCCAAATTATTTCCCAATGATTGTAGTGAATTCAGTGCTTTTTATTTCCTTTAAATCTTTCTATTTATAAATTACATTTATAAATTTATACTTATATAGTTTCTCTTATTTCATTTTTGTTATATAAGTTCATTTAAATTTTTATTTATCTTTGTTTAGATTGATAATGTTAACTTCTTTTATTTAGATACAATGATAACAAATGACAATAATCAACCAACAAATCATCTAACTATAATATTTTTTGAAAATCTATTCTTTATATAGAAAATATAATCAAGGTAAAATTATTTCATTTACGCAATTTAAAAATAATATCGTGTTAGTTTTCTTGATCAAGCGTTTTGGAATCTCAACCGATAATATTAGCTGGACGCATCGACCAGAACCCAAAATTCAAACCTAACAAATCAAACAAATCAATATAAAACATTTTTATATCACTAACAAGTACGCACTCACACACACACACACACACACTCAGACTCATTTTATGGTATTACTAGCCATATCTGTAATGAGTACCCATCAAAGCCTAGGTTTATCATTAAACCTAAAGCTCTAATACCACACAATGACGACCCGCTAATCCATACCCTTTGAATCGACAATCAAAAAGAACAAGATGACGGAAAGTCATGAGAAAGATGAGAAAGAGTGAGAAGAAAGAAAGAAGAGAGAAGAAGAGATGAGATGAAGAAGAGAGAAAAAGAACAATAACAATACAGAATCTCACATCGTAGCGGAATAACATATAATGTAGATGAATAGTCTTTACAAAAGAGATCCTGTAATATACGTACATCAATCAGAGTACGTAAATAAATAATTATCAGCTTGGATAGTTATAACAACATGTCCTTACAAATGCTAATAATTTACAACAACAATGCAGCGGAAAATAAACAGACACGTGTATGCGACATAAAGATCTCCAGCTTGTCTGCTGAAGCTCCAAAAGCACCAAATATGAACTTGTAAATATGCTCGGTGTAACCCGAGCATTGAAAGGGAAGAACGCCTGAATCAGTCTGGTAAACCAGTGTGAGAAAAACATATCTCAACTGAATTTTAAAGTTTTAAGATTACCAAACTTTCTTTATCAAAACAAAAGGTATCTCATATGACCACGTCCATACATAAACACAGACGGATTTTCCCTTAGTAAAACATTTCATATCAAATTCTCTTATATTATAATAGTGTCTATCGCACAAATAATAATTAATCATAGCTAAAATTGTTACATTATTAAATTCCAGCATAATCGGTTTACAAACAAAACGACAGGCACGTAGTGGATATTGGATTCCATAGAAGTGACTAGGTAAGAGACTACCTTTCATACAGTACACCTCTAGAAGGATGCACCTAGGGAGCAGATACTCCCTGCCTAAACCAATACAAGACCGACCTACCCCTTGCTAGATAGTACCGAATATGTCATTGCCCCGGTCGTTACCGACCTTTAGCAGGTACTGGAGTCATACATTCATCACATACTTAGACATGTGTAGAGTTAATCTAAAAGGATGATGACATCTCCTAATGGGAGCGACCCATTTAGCCTTGCTGCTTCTATCCTGTTTTAGTCATTTCCTGGGTGTGAGGCCAAAAGAGATATCGAATACCTTTCGTAAAACACATACCACATCATCTTTGAATGCCAAATTTCCATTTTCCTTGACTACTAATTGCCTTCCACAAAAATACAACCCTTGAGCTCGTACGTCTCAAGGAGGGTGTTAAGCTAAGAGAAGTTGCCTTCTCCGCCACCACAAATGTATGTTTGTAAAAACCAATGTACGTAAACTTAGAAATGCAATGTCAGACATCCATCTATACAAGTTGTCTAAGAACAGGACAAACCGAATGTACTTTCTTACCACATCCTACCGGGAAATCCCTAGGATTAGTAGTGAATGGTCCTTGCATTGGATATTTCATAATGAAGAGACTACAGCTACTATATGTATATTGGAATTCTAACCCCAAATGATCAAAAAATAGTCCTTTACTATGAAAATCCTAAATGTCAATATCGCCAGCAAATCTGCACAATCTTCGCATATAGGTTGGTCCGAAGTGGTTTTCGGATAAACTGATCACGGTCTCTTCACACCAACAACGCAAAAGCATTACTCGACCTCATACATAAACCAAGTCTCATAGACTTACCACGTTTCCAACTTTCAACTTGCTATCCTTCGACCAAGAAGGAAGATCGGTAGATTAGAGTAATCACTCCGGACTACTCGAATCAACATCCTTTACACCAAACGATAATCAAGCCAGCACAGATGGTTACATACTACGTGTACGACTAAATAGTTTCCACATCAAGTCGAGAAACTACAATGGCCAAAAATATAATTTAGCACTTAAACAGTCACTAGGCCTGATTTATTAATCTTTTATTTACTAAATCACTTTTCCAAATTTATTACTTCAAATTATTTTTAAAAAGATATATTCCCAAAATCATTTCAATATTTCAATATTTGGAAAACATTTCATAAACTTATTTTAATAATAAGTGAAATCATAACTTATAGTATTTTCAAACCATTTAAACTCCATTTTAAAATATCACTTTCCAAAACATTCATTTTAAGGATTTTTCACTTTAACACGTGAATATATTTCCTTTTATAAAAATCATATTTAGCTCATCAAATTAATTGATTTCACATTTACAAAAAAGCGTTTATAATTCACATTTCTATTTTATTAAAACTTCCATTTATAAAATTCCTTTATTAACCAATTTCCCGTTTATCTCATTTATACGACAAATTCCCATTATAAGTTTATTTACTTATAAATTTCTTTATTTACACATTCATTCTTTTATAATCTCATTATTTATAAAGTCCATTATAAATTCATTTCTAAATTTCATTTGCAAATCCATTTACAAATTTGACTATAAATCCATTTTTAATATTTATAAAACACTGTTTATAAAAATCCATTTCATTAAATCTCTTTATTAATAACATTCATTTATGAACTTTCATTTTAACACTTATAAAACTCGTTTATAATTCCATTACTTTCATTTATAAAATATCAATCATATAAATCTTATGTATACACCATTTATAATAAGTTCAAAATTCTCAGTTTAACTTATTCTACAAAATAGTCAACTTCATATTCAAAAATCATATTTAATTATAATTCACAAAGCCATAATTTTTATAACATAAAAATTAAAACTTTTTATTCAGTTAAAATAAATTCATTTCTTTAACAATTCAAAATTATTAAAAACATACATATTTTCAAAAAATCACTTTGAAATCCTTTTTAAATTGAAATCATCATTTTAATATTTTAAATTTTCAAAAATATGGCCCAATGCTGCAAAAGCGCTAAGTAAGGGATTCACATCAATAATAGCAAATATGGCATCCATCATATAATACATCATTTCTAACAATATGTGTAAATAAAAGTCAACAATGGTGAGGAATCCAGTTGGATCTCTCCATTCTGTATCCTACAACAAATATACATATGAGAAATTATGCACAATGTTTGCTTTGAGGTAGACACGCGTACAAAGGGTCATTCGCTCATACACAGGAATGTATAGAGTCGCATATGCTCCAATAGGCATGAATATATCCAACTACAAATAATATAGCATAACACCGAAACAGTCATCACATAGCATAAAATAAATTTATTTCCGCTTATATAAAAATATAAGCGGGCTAGAGAGAGTGAGTTTTACTCACTTTGCTAGCAGTCGTTGTAATAGCAATCTGTTTGGATTAAAATAAACGAGCGATTAATTTAACCTATAATTTCCATTAGCTCCAATCAACTTCAATCTAACTCCATAACGTAGTACTTTCATATACAAACCCTACGCAATTCGTTTCACTCGAACCCGACCTTGTACGAGAAAGTTATGAATTAACAACCATTCGATAATTAATAATCAAATTAATTAATTAATATAAACCAAACCTTTCCATTGTTTCTCCCTTCCCTCCCTCTACCTACTCGTGCACGCTTCAGGCAAACCGTGATTTCATTCTTTTTCTTCGTCGAACGCGCCAACATTGCCACCCCGCTGACCAACGCCGTGCAACGACATGGAAATTTTAACAATTTTTTATAGCGTTATTAACTAAATTTTTATTGAAAATAAACAATTAGATTTTTAAAATGAAAATTTGATATTTGGTATGTGTCTATTGAAGCATAACGAGTGGCAGATTTTCATTGGAAAATATTTAAAGTTGTTCTGTCGTGAAATTTCATTTTAAATTTAAAATCAGTTAATATTGATGAAATTATAGAAAATTTTTAATTCTAAATATTTTACATAATAAAAGTGTAAATAATTTTTTGAGTGAGACGTCATATTTCGTTTCACTAAATTTGAACTGCTATAGCTCCATTTATCTTATTTCCGACGATATAGTAGCGGTTTTTGGCAGTGAAATTCGAGTTTTGATAGGTGGGTCATGTCACTCATATCTGTGTACTATTCTTTTCATCTCGTCGTGCCTATCTCCATAATATATTCATTTGTGCAATTCAGTATCAGTTTCGCATTTGAGCCTTTTTGTTTCCTGTGTCCTTTCATTGTCCACCGTGGGAAATTAATTGGCTATTAACTATTAATATTTTCTGGAGTCAACTGCGAATGACTTTTGATATACCACCTTATATTTTCCATTTGTTTTTATTCCTGATTTATTCCTATTTTCAGTCCTCCCCTCCTTTTCTTCCTTCTTGTTTGTGCTTTAGAAAATAATATATGTGTGTGTGTGTATGTGTGTGAGAGAGAGAGAGTTTATATATAAAGAAAATATTGTTGAAACCCGCCTCTGAATTTTGCAAACCGAACCTGCTCATCTAATATTTTTTCCTTTTTGCTGAAGCAAACCCTATAGTCGGCCGCAAAAGCTTCTTGTGCTCGTCACCTTCTTGTATTCCACTGTTTGTCAGATTTCCATCTCCTTTCACCGGCCATCACTATAACGACCCTGACTCGACCTTCGAAAATCGGCACCGAATACGACACTCGTACTCAAATGCCGCAGATCCAAACGTCGAACCTGGTTCGCCGGAGCTTATAACACATTAAGTATAACACAGCGGAAGAAATGAATAATACATATCAATATACAACATTTGATACAATAACTGATACAACAGATGATACAAGAGATATCAACATACATTAGAGATACAAAGAATAGCAGCGGAAATAAAAAGATAACACAGCAGCGGAACAAAATCTCCAGTATGGTCTTCAAGAAAGAACTCCAGGACTGGTAATCTTCATCTCCAAGACATCAATCCAGAAATAGCTCGAACTCCCAAATCAAGATGAAGAGAAGCAACTCGATCCAAATGCGATTGCCAAATCCTAAGGCTGAAAGCTATTGAATCTACACCTACTATTGATTATCTGAAAACCCCAACTCTAGACTGCCCGTGTGGAAAATAGTGGGCACCCAGAGTTTAGGAAAGGAACAATAAACTCCAGGTCAGCCGTGGGACTGGTGTGAGCAAACAAAACAATTTTATCTTTTAAACAACAAAAGAATTTAAATTTGAAATCCGCAATGCTTTTTAGAAAATGAAACTACCATAAGGCCTCCCGCCACACACACAATGCAAACGCAGAATTGGAGGAGATTTCTCCTTATGATAGTCAAATATGCTTAATACGAGAAAGTTTTCTTTGATATTATTACTATAAGTGCAAAGTGTGGAAAACAATTTCGAAAGTAGAATATAAATCCTAGCGAGCATAGACATTCCGAACTATGCCTGCTATAGCTACCATCCAAACAGTGGTGACCACCATAAGTGAATGGCAGGTAATACAACTAAAACCGTACAAGGCACGTATTGGATGAATGGATTTCCAACAAATGGTCAGGCTAAGGAACTTCCTACTGCCACATGGGATCGCCTCTGGCGGGACGTCCCGAGAACTAACGTTACGGTTAGATCTCTGCCAACACAAGGCCGGGTTACCTCTGTAACTAGGTAACTACTACACGAATATGTCATCCCCCGGTCCTTTGGGACCTTTATCCGAGCGCTCGCAACAACAACCACAAAGTATCACAAAGTAATAGATCTGCAGTATCCACATAGGTAAGTATCTGGGCTCCATACCATGATACCACCCTTTACCAGAAGGGAATGACACACCCTAAAGGGAGCGACCCTCATAACCTTGCCGCATCTTTCCTGTTTCGACCATTTCCGGGGAGTGAGGTCCTGATGCAGTCTCGTCCACAAAGCTACGCTTTGTGCAACAAAGCCATGCTTTGGGTCAACAGATGACCAAAGCAATGATCACAAAGATAATTGATCAAACAAATGATCGTATCACAAATGATCAACCAATGATCATCACACAGCAGCACTCAGCATGCCACATTACCAAATTGGGAATATCACTGATAAATATCAATTACATAACCTCTGAGCTCGTATGTCTCAGAGAAGGGTGTTAAGCTAAGAGAATAAATTCTCCGCCACCAAGCAGAAATGTATTTGATAGAAATCAGATAACATCTCAAAGTGTAATGTCGGACATACAACCATACAAGTCTGTTCCGGGTTCGAACAGAACCGAAGGCACTTCCGAAGAAGCCCTTGCAAATCCGGGTATCCACAATCCCGATCGGACTTCCCATCACTAAGGGAATCTCTATACCGTAGCTACTCGGTGCAGAGACAATCGATAGGTTATCCTATCGTTCTCACAAATACCCGGTCTTCACCACCGGTCTTCAATTGCTATCCATAACGTCGTATCACTATTCGGAATGGGTTATATGACACAAGGTCCTCTCCCGGCTAAACCGAATAGTAAGCGCCATATTTTAAACATATGGATATGGGATTTTAGTTAAGTCACAACTTATAAAAATCCAAAACTTTTCTTTCAAATGGTTAAACAAATTACCATTTTTTAAATCTTTAAACAAAAAGATTTATTTCACAAAGTTTCACCCAGTTTCACAAAGATCTATTCATAGATTTCAAAACAATTCCCATTCAATTTGGATTAACCAAATTAAATCTTTAAAATTAAAGATTTATAGCTTTCAAACCCATTTCCAAAGATTTATCTATAACTTGGAAAACAATTTTCCTTTTAGACTTAAAAATCCTTTTTACACAACTTGGAAGTCCATTTCTTATGAGAAGCAAATCAAATTTATACAAGTTGAAATCTTGAGTTGAATTTAAATTTCAAACATCACCTTCAAAAATGGTTTAAAACCATATAACCCATTTGTAAGTTGAATAACTTTTTAAACCCTAGTTTCCAAGTCATAGAATTCAATTTCAAATATTGAATTCAAATTTAAATTAATTTATTTACATTTCAAAACTCAATCAAGTTATCTAAATAACTTTTATTTTTGAAAACTCATTTTCAAAAGCATCAATTCTAATTCCAAAACTATTTTGGAAAAAAAATTCAATTTTAAAACGATTTTTAAAATCTGTGACTTAACCCATTTCCACGTGCAATCCATATTTGTGTGTGTATAAGTGTGGTCCAGAGGTTCAACACAATAGTGCACAACATCATCATCACAGGTTCAATCATATCGATAAGCGGTATAACCCATAACGCTTATCTATATTCACAGATTCATAGATAAAGTAAAATATCATTCACAAAGATTAACTAATATGATTCGATGTGGGTTTCGGATAACAAACTGAAATCCGACTCCCTGTCGCATCGAAATTCAAATGTCGTTTTACGGGTCAAAGGGTTTCATATTCATACGACAGTATATTCATCACAAATATAGCAGATCAACACAAAGTATCACATAGCATCACATCACATATCAAATATATCAATCCATCATACAACATTCAATAACAATCAGCATCTACAATTAAGATGAATAAACTGGGTGGTTTTAAATTTATTACCTACATGATTACTTTCATTTATTAGTCCTAATTAATTAACTATCCATATTTATTCAATTAATAAATCTTCAATTATTAATTTAAAATCTAATATCATTCAATTGATGATTTCTTAATTACAAATTTATTTTTTTCTAAGAAAAAAAAATTAATCTTAAACTTTAATTAATCAAATTAAAACCCTTAATTACTTTAATTAATTATCCATTTCATTAATTAATTAATTATATTAATTATCCATTTGTACTACCTTAAAAATTAAATGAATTACAAATCATTAAATTTTTTCTTTATCTTTAGATAAACATTCCTTATTTAAATTATGCATTTAAAAACAAAAATGTTTTTAAATTTTACATTAACTTCCATTTAACATTTCTTTAAAACTTTAAGACTTAAATTTATTTAAAATAAGATTCTTAAAATAATACAAATCTAAATCTTATATGTTTACAAGAAACATATACTTAATTAATAAGTTAAAAAGGATTTAAATCTCAATTCAAATTCAAATCAAATTTAAAAATTCTTTAAATTTCAAAACTTAAATATAACTTCCATTCTCATTCTAGTTTAAATCCTTTAAAATGCTTCTTACAATTACCCCTTCCATTCAATGCAAATCACTTAATCATTTAAAAGAAATTTAAACTTAAATCTTCATTTTAAAACTGAAGTTTAAAATTTTAAATTCAGATTTAAAAAACTCAGTTTTAAATTCATTTGAATTTCCTAATTTAAACATTTAACCTTTCAATTCAAATGCCAAAACACAATGCATTTATACTTGAGAGTTTAAAATCAAATTTGAATTTAAAACCATAAATGGTTTCAAATTTCAGACAAACAAAATTTGAATTCATATTCAAATTTTCAGACTTAAACCCAGTTTAAATCTCCACTTTCAAATTTAAACTTACCTTTACATAAAAAAAAAACAGAAACAGTTTTCTGTTTATTTAGAAACTTAAACTTTGAAATTTTCTAAATTTTAAATAATTTCAAAAGAACAAAATTTTAAACTTATTTAAATTCATTATTATATTCAGTTTAAAATCCAATGCTAACATTGTAGTTTGTAATTTTATCCAATTTTAAAAAAAACCTGGAAACAATTTCCTGTTCTTTTCCTTTTATATATATATATATATATATATTTTATTTCAAACCAAATTTGAATTTTGTATTTAAATTATTTCAACATCAGAGTTCAACATTTTGAATTCATCTACAGATTCAATATTTCATTCTAAGTTCAAATTCCATATTTAAATTTTAAAACCTTACTTTCAAAATTCTAAAAACAGAACAGTTTCTGTTTTAAAACCTGAAACAAATATACACTGAACCTGACTATTTGACTTCGAGTCATTACCCTTGCTACTTCGAGTTACCTTCCAAAAATCTCGAGACCAACCCGAGTCAAAACTCTGCAACCCAAACAATCTCCTCAACCCTGCACAACATCAACCCCACTACAGTGACAACCTGTCAACACCAGATTCTCTCAACTCCGACCAACATCATCGACCAAACTCCGGTGATAGCTTCTTCACCTCACCATCCACCATCACTTCCAGAAGCTTCAAACTCGATGCACTGAGGAGTTCAAAATCGACCAAAACTGTAACCCAAAATAAACTAGGGTTCTACACATAAAATCCCCAATCTAAATTCCAAATTTGAATTGCAGACCATATCAATAATTTTCCTATGATCATTGCTAGCTACACTCACTCCAGAATAAATTTCACTCCAATCCAATGCAAGGATCAATTTATCTTGATCAAAATGTATAATACAGTTCATTTGAAACTGCCTTTTTTTTTCTTGACACTATAAACTTAATTTTTGATCTAAAATTCTTGAATTTACTTATGATTAAATTAGTAAACCTGAAACATTAATTCATGATACCTACATTTTCCAAATTTTTTACAGAATTTAGTTTATGTTTTATGTATTCAAACAACACAGACACTAAAAACAAATAAGAGACATTTAAATTTTATGTTATCATGAAATAAAATAAATTCCACTCAAATGCTAATCTATGATGACATCCAGATCAAGAAGGAAAACTGTTTATCAAATTTGAACTTAAGTTATAGCAATTAGAACTATGAAATCAAACATGCATGCCATTTCATATATACACAGGCAGTCAAAAGAAAACATGTACAAACATTTAACATATCAGAAAATCAAGCAAGCAATCCTACTTAATTTTACTTTAAATTAAGTGTTACTCACAAGCATTAACAAGAAAATAGGTTTCAGGAGGGAAAGTTGCTCACCTGGATTGGATATTTGGACAAAGCAACACTGGATGTTGCTTAAGAAGGAACAGAGGAGCATCTTGAGCATGCATATTTTTTTCTTTCTTTAAATGTTTTGAAGCTTAGATCTGTAAGATGTAAATAAGAATCTTTGCTCATCTTTTATTGTATTTGTTTTACTTACTTCATCAATGACTACAAAATTTAATTTACTTACAGTATGATTTCTTATAAAACAGAGAAGCTTTCCTTTTTTTTTTCCTGCAACTTAAAACAGAAATCAATTTGCTTTGGACTTGATTCTTCCTGCAACTTTATTAATAAAGCTGTTTTTAAATTCTTTGTTTTTATTACTGAATACTAGCATCAAATTCAAATTTTAAAGAAAAGAAATTTCTTGCCTTAATTTGTTTTGAGAGAATTTACACTATCTTGATTCATTACAGGGATGCTTGCACTGCCCTGATCAAAGAACTTGATTTCTACCTTGCACTCTATTTTCTTCCTACAACTTATTAATAAAATAGTTTAAATTCTTTTGTTTTTGTTACTGATTCACAACTCAAAAATTCAATTCTTAAAAAAAAAAAATGACTTGCCTTTGAAACTGTTTCCAGAAATACTTGGCAAAACTGAAGCCCCTCTCTCTTTATATTTTCTTTTTATAAACCTGCAGTTTAAATTGATAAAATTGTTTAAATATTTTTGCTCAAATACTGTTTAACAATATTTGATTCACATTTTTAAAGAAAGAATTTACTTGCCTTTTATTTATTTCCAGGTCTTCAGTTTTTCTTCCAGACTTCTTTCCTTGTTTTCCAAATCTGTTATGCTTGATCCTCTTTACATTGCTTCAAGTTTGTAACTTCCAGATTTGATTTTCGTATTGCAGTTTGAATTTGTTGAAGCTATTGAAAACTGCTCTTGTTCTTTTCTTATTTTTTTGTTTTGGTTTTCAGATTTTTATCAATTTTGTTTCTTTGGTGTTTGAATTTAAACTTGCTGGAAACCAATTTGAACTGAAGTTGAGTTGTTGAGATTTGAAATGCCAAATATTTGACTACTGATTTGTTCAGATTTGGTGAGATGTTTAATATGATTGCATATGGGAAAATGAAGAGTTTTTGAAATTTTTTTATCTTATTATTTTATTAAGGAAATGATGTTTTTATGCCACTTGTTAAAAACAATCTTAAGTTTTAAGATCTTGTTAATTCTTCTACTCCACCCTCATATGTATATGTTTACATTTGTATACATGTTTTCTTTGTTTTAACCTTTGTTTTAAGTTAAATACTTATGTTCATCTTTAAACAATTTAAATAGTTTTAAACATAACTTTATATTGTATTTATTTTCAAGTAAAAAAAAAAGAAAAGAAAAAGCAATTTGAATTTTTGATTTATGAAACATGATTTATGCTTTTAGCCCTCTATCAATTTATTTACAAGTTACTTACATACACTTGTATTCATTTTATTTTTACAACTTTTGAAATCCATCACATCCTACAACCATAATAAAAATGATTCTTATTTATTAACATATCTTTATTTATTCATACATTAATATTTAAACATACTCAATCACATTTGTGTTTAGATCCTCAGTTCAATAAATTTTAATCTATACATTTTGTTTTTAAACCTTGTTTGATTTTAATTTACAAGATATATCTATCCATTTTATCCCCTTATGTATATATTTATACTTATACAAATTAAAGTAAAATAGTTTGAAATTAAATTATACATTTTTTTATCTATTATTTTGTTTGTTCAACTTGTTAAAGTTTTTAATCTCTAATTTATTTTTAATACATTATATTTTGAAATTCAATATTATTTTACAATTCACTTATTCTTAAACTTGAAATTTTAAATTTCTATTAAAATCAAAACTATTTATCTATTCTAAGAATTTTCTAATTAATTCACAATTTATTTTCAAAAATAAATTTAATTGCCAAATTAAACTTGATAAATTTCAAGAATGTTACAGATTTCCCCCCTTAAAAGAATTTCGTCCTCGAAATTGCAAGGAAGACGAGAAAGAAAAGATAATAGATAAAGAAATGATTGAACAGATCAGAATCGAGATATTTATTCTGCATTCGGCTTACCAAATCAGAATATCGACAATGTGAGAACAACCTCATATAATTATTACACAAGATATTTGGGCTCACCGGTCTACGAACATGCAAGGGCATTGATTAGTTCGAAGAGATAACTAATCGTTCGTAGAATATATCAGATCCCAAAGAATAGATGGATAGATAGATTCAATCTTCATATTAGTTAACCAATTTACTTAAAATTTCTAACTTATTTAAAATTTTCAAATTCAATTCCAAATTTATTAAAGTTTAGAACGAAAAGCTGATAAGAAACTGACGAAGATACGGGGTAAGAATTTTCTACAACGATACGTAAGGCCACCATCACACCGAAACTTCTTTCTGGAGCTGCTATGAAGCAATCAAAAGAATACAAAATCGAATCAAAGGAGATTGATAGAGAAAAGTTGTTTCCGCTATTGCAGGGTATCGACCATTTGTAGTCGTACTCCCCCGTCCCCTATCTCGTTCTCTTCTCGCACTCATACTTACTATCGGTGAATAGTAAGAGAATTCACTGAGGCATTCGAACGGATATCTTAAGGATATACTCATTCTAGGGTTTACTTCACCCTATCTCTAATGAGTTACCTAATGTGTTATACTCCTGAGCTAAGGTTTTAACCATCAGCTCTGATACCAATTATAACGACCCTGACTCGACCTTCGAAAATCGGCACCAAATACGACACTCGTATTCAAATGCCGCAGATCCAAACGTCGAACCTGGTTCGCCGGAGCTTATAACACATTAAGTATAACACAGCGGAAGAAATGAATAATACATATCAATATACAACATTTGATACAATAACTGATACAACAGATGATACAAGAGATATCAACATACATCAGAGATACAAAGAATAGCAGCGGAAATAAAAAGATAACACAGCAGCGGAACAAAATCTCCAGTATGGTCTTCAAGAAAGAACTCCAGGACTGGTAATCTTCATCTCCAAGACATCAATCCAGAAATAGCTCGAACTCCCAAATCAAGATGAAGAGAAGCAACTCGATCCAAATGCGATTGCCAAATCCTAAGGCTGAAAGCTATTGAATCTACACCTACTATTGATTATCTGAAAACCCCAACTCTAGACTGCCCGTGTGGAAAATAGTGGGCACCCAGAGTTTTGGAAAGGAACAATAAACTCCAGGTCAGCCGTGGGACTGGTGTGAGCAAACAAAACAATTTTATCTTTTAAACAACAAAAGAATTTAAATTTGAAATCCGCAATGCTTTTTAGAAAATGAAACTACCATAAGGCCTCCCGCCACACACACAATGCAAACGCAGAATTGGAGGAGATTTCTCCTTATGATAGTCAAATATGCTTAATACGAGAAAGTTTTCTTTGATATTATTACTATAAGTGCAAAGTGTGGAAAACAATTTCGAAAGTAGAATATAAATCCTAGCGAGCATAGACATTCCGAACTATGCCTGCTATAGCTACCATCCAAACAGTGGTGACCACCATAAGTGAATGGCAGGTAATACAACTAAAACCGTACAAGGCACGTATTGGATGAATGGATTTCCAACAAATGGTCAGGCTAAGGAACTTCCTACTGCCACATGGGATCGCCTCTGGCGGGACGTCCCGAGAACTAACATTACGGTTAGATCTCTGCCAACACAAGGCCGGGTTACCTCTGTAACTAGGTAACTACTACACGAATATGTCATCCCCCGGTCCTTTGGGACCTTTATCCGAGCGCTCGCAACAACAACCACAAAGTATCACAAAGTAATAGATCTGCAGTATCCACATAGGTAAGTATCTGGGCTCCATACCATGATACCACCCTTTACCAGAAGGGAATGACACACCCTAAAGGGAGCGACCCTCATAACCTTGCCGCATCTTTCCTGTTTCGACCATTTCCGGGGAGTGAGGTCCTGATGCAGTCTCGTCCACAAAGCTACGCTTTGTGCAACAAAGCCATGCTTTGGGTCAACAGATGACCAAAGCAATGATCACAAAGATAATTGATCAAACAAATGATCGTATCACAAATGATCAACCAATGATCATCACACAGCAGCACTCAGCATGCCACATTACCAAATTGGGAATATCACTGATAAATATCAATTACATAACCTCTGAGCTCGTATGTCTCAGAGAAGGGTGTTAAGCTAAGAGAATAAATTCTCCGCCACCAAGCAGAAATGTATTTGATAGAAATCAGATAACATCTCAAAGTGTAATGTCGGACATACAACCATACAAGTCTGTTCCGGGTTCGAACAGAACCGAAGGCACTTCCGAAGAAGCCCTTGCAAATCCGGGTATCCACAATCCCGATCGGACTTCCCATCACTAAGGGAATCTCTATACCGTAGCTACTCGGTGCAGAGACAATCGATAGGTTATCCTATCGTTCTCACAAATACCCGGTCTTCACCACCGGTCTTCAATTGCTATCCATAACGTCGTATCACTATTCGGAATGGGTTATATGACACAAGGTCCTCTCCCGGCTAAACCGAATAGTAAGCGCCATATTTTAAACATATGGATATGGGATTTTAGTTAAGTCACAACTTATAAAAATCCAAAACTTTTCTTTCAAATGGTTAAACAAATTACCATTTTTTAAATCTTTAAACAAAAAGATTTATTTCACAAAGTTTCACCCAGTTTCACAAAGATCTATTCATAGATTTCAAAACAATTCCCATTCAATTTGGATTAACCAAATTAAATCTTTAAAATTAAAGATTTATAGCTTTCAAACCCATTTCCAAAGATTTATCTATAACTTGGAAAACAATTTTCCTTTTAGACTTAAAAATCCTTTTTACACAACTTGGAAGTCCATTTCTTATGAGAAGCAAATCAAATTTATACAAGTTGAAATCTTGAGTTGAATTTAAATTTCAAACATCACCTTCAAAAATGGTTTAAAACCATATAACCCATTTGTAAGTTGAATAACTTTTTAAACCCTAGTTTCCAAGTCATAGAATTCAATTTCAAATATTGAATTCAAATTTAAATTAATTTATTTACATTTCAAAACTCAATCAAGTTATCTAAATAACTTTTATTTTTGAAAACTCATTTTCAAAAGCATCAATTCTAATTCCAAAACTATTTTGGAAAAAAAATTCAATTTTAAAACGATTTTTAAAATCTGTGACTTAACCCATTTCCACGTGCAATCCATATTTGTGTGTGTATAAGTGTGGTCCAGAGGTTCAACACAATAGTGCACAACATCATCATCACAGGTTCAATCATATCGATAAGCGGTATAACCCATAACGCTTATCTATATTCACAGATTCATAGATAAAGTAAAATATCATTCACAAAGATTAACTAATATGATTCGATGTGGGTTTCGGATAACAAACTGAAATCCGACTCCCTGTCGCATCGAAATTCAAATGTCGTTTTACGGGTCAAAGGGTTTCATATTCATACGACAGTATATTCATCACAAATATAGCAGATCAACACAAAGTATCACATAGCATCACATCACATATCAAATATATCAATCCATCATACAACATTCAATAACAATCAGCATCTACAATTAAGATGAATAAACTGGGTGGTTTTAAATTTATCACCTACATGATTACTTTCATTTATTAGTCCTAATTAATTAACTATCCATATTTATTCAATTAATAAATCTTCAATTATTAATTTAAAATCTAATATCATTCAATTGATGATTTCTTAATTACAAATTTATTTTTTTCTAAGAAAAAAAAATTAATCTTAAACTTTAATTAATCAAATTAAAACCCTTAATTACTTTAATTAATTATCCATTTCATTAATTAATTAATTATATTAATTATCCATTTGTACTACCTTAAAAATTAAATGAATTACAAATCATTAAATTTTTTCTTTATCTTTAGATAAACATTCCTTATTTAAATTATGCATTTAAAAACAAAAATGTTTTTAAATTTTACATTAACTTCCATTTAACATTTCTTTAAAACTTTAAGACTTAAATTTATTTAAAATAAGATTCTTAAAATAATACAAATCTAAATCTTATATGTTTACAAGAAACATATACTTAATTAATAAGTTAAAAAGGATTTAAATCTCAATTCAAATTCAAATCAAATTTAAAAATTCTTTAAATTTCAAAACTTAAATATAACTTCCATTCTCATTCTAGTTTAAATCCTTTAAAATGCTTCTTACAATTACCCCTTCCATTCAATGCAAATCACTTAATCATTTAAAAGAAATTTAAACTTAAATCTTCATTTTAAAACTGAAGTTTAAAATTTTAAATTCAGATTTAAAAAACTCAGTTTTAAATTCATTTGAATTTCCTAATTTAAACATTTAACCTTTCAATTCAAATGCCAAAACACAATGCATTTATACTTGAGAGTTTAAAATCAAATTTGAATTTAAAAACATAAATGGTTTCAAATTTCAGACAAACAAAATTTGAATTCATATTCAAATTTTCAGACTTAAACCCAGTTTAAATCTCCACTTTCAAATTTAAACTTACCTTTACATAAAAAAAAACAGAAACAGTTTTCTGTTTATTTAGAAACTTAAACTTTGAAATTTTCTAAATTTTAAATAATTTCAAAAGAACAAAATTTTAAATTTATTTAAATTCATTATTATATTCAGTTTAAAATCCAATGCTAACATTGTAGTTTGTAATTTTATCCAATTTTAAAAAAAACCTGGAAACAATTTCCTGTTCTTTTCCTTTTATATATATATATATATATATATATATATATATATTTTTTTTATTTCAAACCAAATTTGAATTTTGTATTTAAATTATTTCAACATCAGAGTTCAACATTTTGAATTCATCTACAGATTCAATATTTCATTCTAAGTTCAAATTCCATATTTAAATTTTAAAACCTTACTTTCAAAATTCTAAAAACAGAACAGTTTCTGTTTTAAAACCTGAAACAAATATACACTGAACCTGACTATTTGACTTCGAGTCATTACCCTTGCTACTTCGAGTTACCTTCCAAAAATCTCGAGACCAACCCGAGTCAAAACTCTGCAACCCAAACAATCTCCTCAACCCTGCACAACATCAACCCCACTACAGTGACAACCTGTCAACACCAGATTCTCTCAACTCCGACCAACATCATCGACCAAACTCCGGTGATAGCTTCTTCACCTCACCATCCACCATCACTTCCAGAAGCTTCAAACTCGATGCACTGAGGAGTTCAAAATCGACCAAAACTGTAACCCAAAATAAACTAGGGTTCTACACATAAAATCCCCAATCTAAATTCCAAATTTGAATTGCAGACCATATCAATAATTTTCCTATGATCATTGCTAGCTACACTCACTCCAGAATAAATTTCACTCCAATCCAATGCAAGGATCAATTTATCTTGATCAAAATGTATAATACAGTTCATTTGAAACTGCCTTTTTTTTTTCTTGACACTATAAACTTAATTTTTGATCTAAAATTCTTGAATTTACTTATGATTAAATTAGTAAACCTGAAACATTAATTCATGATACCTACATTTTCCAAATTTTTTACAGAATTTAGTTTATGTTTTATGTATTCAAACAACACAGACACTAAAAACAAATAAGAGACATTTAAATTTTATGTTATCATGAAATAAAATAAATTCCACTTAAATGCTAATCTATGATGACATCCAGATCAAGAAGGAAAACTGTTTATCAAATTTGAACTTAAGTTATAGCAATTAGAACTATGAAATCAAACATGCATGCCATTTCATATATACACAGGCAGTCAAAAGAAAACATGTACAAACATTTAACATATCAGAAAATCAAGCAAGCAATCCTACTTAATTTTACTTTAAATTAAGTGTTACTCACAAACATTAACAAGAAAATAGGTTTCAGGAGGGAAAGTTGCTCACCTGGATTGGATATTTGGACAAAGCAACACTGGATTTTGCTTAAGAAGGAACAGAGGAGCATCTTGAGCATGCACATTTTTTTCTTTCTTTAAATGTTTTGAAGCTTAGATCTGTAAGATGTAAATAAGAATCTTTGCTCATCTTTTATTGTATTTGTTTTACTTACTTCATCAATGACTACAAAATTTAATTTACTTACAGTATGATTTCTTATAAAACAGAGAAGCTTTCCTTTTTTTTTTCCTGCAACTTAAAACAGAAATCAATTTGCTTTGGACTTGATTCTTCCTGCAACTTTATTAATAAAGCTGTTTTTAAATTCTTTGTTTTTATTACTGAATACTAGCATCAAATTCAAATTTTAAAGAAAAGAAATTTCTTGCCTTAATTTGTTTTGAGAGAATTTACACTATCTTGATTCATTACAGGGATGCTTGCACTGCCCTGATCAAAGAACTTGATTTCTACCTTGCACTCTATTTTCTTCCTGCAACTTATTAATAAAATAGTTTAAATTCTTTTGTTTTTGTTACTGATTCACAACTCAAAAATTCAATTCTTAAAAAAAAAATGACTTGCCTTTGAAACTGTTTCCAGAAATACTTGGCAAAACTGAAGCCCCTCTCTCTTTATATTTTCTTTTTATAAACCTGCAGTTTAAATTGATAAAATTGTTTAAATATTTTTGCTCAAATACTGTTTAACAATATTTGATTCACATTTTTAAAGAAAGAATTTACTTGCCTTTTATTTATTTCCAGGTCTTAATTTTTTCTTCCAGACTTCTTTCCTTGTTTTCCAAATCTGTTATGCTTGATCCTCTTTACATTGCTTCAAGTTTGTAACTTCCAGATTTGATTTTCGTATTGCAGTTTGAATTTGTTAAAGCTATTGAAAACTGCTCTTGTTCTTTTCTTATTTTTTTGTTCTGGTTTTCAGATTTTTATCAATTTTGTTTCTTTGGTGTTTGAATTTAAACTTGCTGGAAACCAATTTGAACTGAAGTTGAGTTGTTGAGATTTGAAATGCCAAATATTTGACTACTGATTTGTTCAGATTTGGTGAGATGTTTAATATGATTGCATATGGGAAAATGAAGAGTTTTTGAAATTTTTTTATCTTATTATTTTATTAAGGAAATGATGTTTTTATGCCACTTGTTAAAAACAATCTTAAGTTTTAAGATCTTGTTAATTCTTCTACTCCACCCTCATATGTATATGTTTACATTTGTATACATGTTTTCTTTGTTTTAACCTTTGTTTTAAGTTAAATACTTATGTTCATCTTTAAACAATTTAAATAGTTTTAAACATAACTTTATATTGTATTTATTTTCAAGTAAAAAAAAAAAGAAAAGAAAAGGCAATTTGAATTTTTGATTTATGAAACATGATTTATGCTTTTAGCCCTCTATCAATTTATTTACAAGTTACTTACATACACTTGTATTCATTTTATTTTTACAACTTTTGAAATCCATCACATCCTACAACCATAATAAAAATGATTCTTATTTATTAACATATCTTTATTTATTCATACATTAATATTTAAACATACTCAATCACATTTGTGTTTAGATCCTCAGTTCAATAAATTTTAATCTATACATTTTGTTTTTAAACCTTGTTTGATTTTAATTTACAAGATATATCTATCCATTTTATCCCCTTATGTATATATTTATACTTATACAAATTAAAGTAAAATAGTTTGAAATTAAATTATACATTTTTTTATCTATTATTTTGTTTGTTCAACTTGTTAAAGTTTTTAATCTCTAATTTATTTTTAATACATTATATTTTGAAATTCAATATTATTTTACAATTCACTTATTCTTAAACTTGAAATTTTAAATTTCTATTAAAATCAAAACTATTTATCTATTCTAAGAATTTTCTAATTAATTCACAATTTATTTTCAAAAATAAATTTAATTGCCAAATTAAACTTGATAAATTTCAGGAATGTTACAATCACCATCCCACACCAATAGCCGACCTTCCCTCTTCCACTTTCCTCCGAGACAGCCTACTCACATCCAAAACTTTACACCATTCCATTCCTTTCCCTTCTCTTCCACACTTGCTCTGCAACCCTCTCACCTTCCACCATCGTCGAATGACCTAGTAGCTATAGCCGAAGCCATCCAATGGCCTTCCTATCTCCACCTCCGCCTTCGATCCACTTAGATCCGCCATCACCCATCCCTGACCGCCTCACTGCCAGTTCAGCGTCCCTCTAACCAAGCTTTGACCCTACACCATCAAAATACCTACCGAGACAGCCTCGACCCCTTGCCACTACCCTTGCCGAACCCCTAATTGGGCCTCAACCGCCTAAGCCCACCAGCCGATCACCCAGTAGCCTGTGTCGCAGCTCCTCTCCTACTTTGATGCCAGCCTACGCTAGCCACCTGACCCCACGCGAACAACCCACCACAACTCATCTCCCTTTGACCACAGTTCCCAGCACCTTCCACTACATTCCCTCTTTGAACCCGTGCCAACCGCATCACCAGCCTTTCCACACAATTCCGTGACAATTGCTGCCTAGTCTCACCTCCAGTAGCCGAGCAGCCGCCTACCTGAATAGCCTACAACCCTCCACCCTCTGGCATACAAACCCGAACGTCCTGCCTTCCACTGCCTTGTCATCTTTCCACGCGTTTTCCCCTACAGCCGAGGCCTCGCTGCCAAACACTCCTCCGCTTACCTCCATACAGCAGCCCACCTTCCATCTGTGCCGCACCAATAGCAGCAGAGCAGTGCCTCCACTTCTATCCCCTAAGCCTTCCTCTTTATAAAATAAATATTTATTTTTTACATTGATTTTTAAAATATAAAATATAAATATTTTCATTTTAATATAGGTGTTTTAAGAATAATAATTTTGAAATTTAATATATAAAGATTTTATTTTAATATGTGCTTTAAATTAAATATTGATTAATATATATATATATATATATATATATATATATAATGATCTATTTTGATATGTGTTTTGAATTGAATATTGATTTTGAAATATAATATATAAAGGTTTATTTTAAATACGTGTGTAAATTATAGATTTTTTTTAAAATTATATATTTCGTTTTCATTGATCTCGAGTCCTCCTTGCTTTTGGGATTGCATTTGGATTAGTCGATTGTTGAGTTCGTGATTCAATTCGTAGCTTGTTTGTGTTGTCAAATTCCATACCTCGAAAGGTGAGCGATCACTCACGATTAACATTCTTATGTTTAGTAAATTTATTTCACATGAAATGACGATTGAAATATGTTGCTAAATTTGAATTGTTAGTTATTCAATTGTTGAGTATGATCTGGTATTATTTAAAATTTGTTAACCTATGTTAATTGATCTATGACACCATAACCCGTTGAATATATATTATATCTAAATTGTTAATTGTGATCAAATTCTCCATCGATATGTTATACTATTTTATATTGTTATTATATTATTCTCACGCTACAAGTTCCATGTTAGTTTAGAAATTCCTCTGGGCTGAAAGGACACATATTCGAACGATTTTATAGATTAGAGAAAATCGTTATGGGTTGAAATGATTAATTGAAGCGATTTTATTAATTTTGAAATTTTAGGATTACGGGTTGAAATGATATATACCCGTAAATTTATATAATCACGTATTGAAATGATAAATATCTGTATCACTTGAGGATATGATAGAAAATTATATACGTACATCGTTGGTCTATTTTTGAAAAATGATTTCCAAGGTTTCGAAAGGAAATATATGGGTTTTTTTAATAAATATTGATTTTTAAAATATATTCTAAAGATATTTTAATTTTAATATATGTGTAAAATTTAGATTTTTAAAAGCATATGTTTTGGAAATTTTAAAATTATAAGTTAAGTTTTAAAATATAAATTATAAAATTTTACTTATAACTTTATTATTTTAAAATATATAAAATAAGATCTAAATTTGATTTAATAATAATACGATTTAATTTAATAATAATTTATATATTATAATTTAACAAGAATTTAATTTAACTTTTATTTATATGTAATAGTTCTGAATATTTATTTATAATTTTTATTAATATTTTAAAAATAGATTTTGTAATAATTTATATATATATAATATATTTAAAAATTTATTTGGATTTATATCATTATTTTTGAAATAGAATTTTGTAATAACTTAAATAAACAAAGGTTGGAAAGATAAGTTAAAGTGTACTTGTACTTTAATTTGTTTAAGAATTGTATTCAAATAAAAATTGATTTGGGACTTATTAATTTTGATATTTTTAAAGATATGATTTTTATAACTTGATAACTGGGTTTTGATTAAAGGTGATTAAATGAATATTTCAAATTTGAATAAAATTGAAATTGAATATTTAATATTGATTTAAATTTATAGTTTGATATTTTATTTAACTGCTTATTAAAGGATTAAGTGAATATTTTCAATTTTTTAAATAAAAGTTAAAGTTGAATTTTTGAAATATAAACGAAATTTATCAAATTGAGTTATTGTAAATTGTTTGAATGTTGAAAGTTTGAAAGCCTATTGAATTGGAAGTGATTTAAATTTGTAGTTCAAACCTAGATTTGAAATTGATATAAATTAAAAATAGTTTTAACGAGAATTTGAATTGAACCTTTAACCTTTTTATTGAAATTGTTGAACTGAGATTGATTTAAATTGAATGTTGGAAATGAAGTTGGCGTGATTTCATTGGTTTTTGAAATTGGAAGAAACAATTCTAATTTGAAACTATTTTTAATATATAAACTATTTTAATATATAAACCATTTTAATCTATAAACTATTTTAATATGTAGACTCTTTTTTAAATTTATTACTATTGCAATATATATAAACTATTTTCAATATTTAAACTATTTAAGTTGGAACTTTTAAGTTTTAGATTTAATGGATTTAAATGCGGATATTTTTATATGATGGTTTAAACTATTTTGTGGTTATGATTTTGAAAATGAATATGATTTTAAGCGATATGATTTCGAAAGTGAATTTGATTTTGAAAGTGAATATGAGAAAGTGATATGATTTTGAAATGAATAAGATATTTTGATATGAAGTATGAACTATTTGAAATGATTTTAAAGGTGATTTTATAAAATGACCACAGTTTGAAGTAAGCGTTTGATTGTTAAAGAAACCGGGATCAGATATTGTCATACTCTCTGCCAATACCAATAACCACTTTAACAGTTGTGTATGTGATGGAGAATCCATAACGAAGTAGGATGGTTTGGTGACGTCTATATGAGGTATGAACGCAACCCTTACTCCCGTGAGTCGACTTGATGTGGCTAAAACAAGAGTCATGCCAGGCCAAGTGGGGCAGCTCCCCTTATCGGGCACATTTCTACAAAACCATTCTATTACTTTGTGATTTGAGTAGGTGCACCTTTGATTTAGGAGTGTTTCTCGAGGTGAGCGGTGGTAGCTGCTATGCATTACCACCAGTCTAGACTCGCAAAACGGTAGTATCCTACCTTGGGCATTGCCTTGCGTGCCTTGTCATATGCCTTATCGCGTCCATTATGTGTCATACCTATGGAGTGATCCCTGATAGCCCGCCGGTTTTGTGGAGTTTACAATACTGTATAGATCGTGGCATGATATAAAATGTGTTAAGAGGGATATGAGTAACGTCTTAATGCTATTTTAATAGTTTATTTTACTATAGACATTATATGTAGCGTATTGTACTATGTATTTTAGATAGTTCCATAGGTCCATAAAGGATGGGAATCCCAAACATCCTTTAAGCTATTTGCATTTCACATGGCATTTCACTTGAGTTGATTTACTAGCATAAGAATGTTAATTCCGACTTGAGTTTTTATGTTTTGCTTTATGCTCGGGTCAGACTGAGTGTCACAGCATTTGAGACTCACCTTTGGAGCTTGGATTTTTGTTAAAGATTTGTCTTATATCTATTCAGCTTTCAGCTTTTAGTTATTTCCAGTTTTGTGTTCAGACTTGTCATTTGCTTTTTGTATTGAGATTTTTATGTACTTGAGATTTTCTATTGTATTTGTTTCAGACTCTGATATTTCTATAGTAGCTTCATGAACTACTACTTATCTATTTCCACTATTATTGTTATATTACTCTGTATCTGCGATTCTATGATTGATTTATTTACTGTATACGCTAAGTTTTGCCAAATATAAATTAACAATATGTTGTTTTGAGAAATTCAAGTCTGACATGCATGGATCATTATGGTTTGAATGGTTCGAAATGGCGGGTCATTACAGTTGGTATCAGAGTCTGGTTTAGGCAAAACTTTGCATATGGAGTAAAAATCATTAGAGATAGAGTCGTGATACCCTAGAATGAGTAGAATCAATTATAGAATTATCTTCGTTCGAGCTTGAAATTCTTCGTTAGGATCCTCCTGGATTAGGATTTCTTTTGAATTCTGAAACTTTACTTTAGTTCTAAAATCCATTCTTGCCTTGTTCAAGTTCTTCTTGATACTGGAGCATCCTATAGCTCTATTTCTGCTAATCTCTGAAAAAAATCAAACCTCAATTGGCAATTTCATCCTTATTCATGACTAATCTCTTCGGCGGTTTTTCCAACCTGAGTATGATTTGTGAAGGGGTGAAACTCCCTTACAACCGGCGTCGATTCACCGGAGATTTCTACATCCTCGGTTTTTATGTTGTTATCTCTTACAAAACCCGAAATGTTTCTCTAGTAGAGGACCAGGGTAATTCTCTTGTGATTGAAAGTCGATTGCTTAAGGATTATACAAGCAGTTTTATCTTTTCATCAGATGTTTAGCCGTGTGATCTCGACTCCACCAGATAGTTAGGGATTATCCTGATGTTTTAGTGAAGTTATTTCTCTCCCTCCCAAGCGGGAAATTGAATTCTGCATCGATCTTTTCCTGGAGTTCGACCTGTTGTCCTTCCTCCCGGAGAATGGTTTCAATGAATGGTAGTCATGCCCTTTGGATTAACCAATGCTCCTACTTTCTTTGTCGATCTCATGAATCTCATTTTCCATGACGTTCTCAACAAGATTGTCCCCATTTCCTTTAATGATATTCTCGTCTTTTCTAAGCTCGGTTGACCCGGTTAAAGTCACCGCGATTAGTATAGTTCTATCCATCTTTCCTCTTTTGTAATTTAATTATCTTATTTTCCTTTCGAGCCTATCTTCTTTGTTTGAATTCTCTTTTATTGATGGTCTCTCTAAATTTGAATTTCTATCCATGTTCTAAAATCCATCCTTGAATCATCCTATGAGAGAATGTATTGGTAATTGATATAAAATGTTTCATGTTGTGTTATTTGAGTTGTTAAGTTTGAATTTTGGGTTTTGATTGATTCGTCTGGCCAACGCTATCGACAGGGATTCCAAAACACTTGAACAAAGCAAACTGACATGATACTTTTTTCGAAATTGGTAAATGAATAATTATATGTAAGGTTATATTTTATATATAAAAGTATAATTATCTAAAATTGGATAGTTAAATGAATTTGTTATTGGAAATGATAATACTAGATAATCATTTATTATTTTGTCAACATTCCTAAACTGTTAACTATTGTTGTATGTTATACGAAGATGAAATTTTTAAAACACGGTTTATAAATCTATTTTGCAAATGAAATGAATTTAAATTAGGGATTGGTTTAATGTTCGATGCTTTTCAAAATTTGATTTTTAAAGTTGGAATAATATATTATTTGACAGTATTTTTGAATGAAAATTATTTCCAAAGAATTTTAAAAAGGATTAAGTCGGTACTTTCCTCTTATTGTCGCTGGAAAATAATTTCAGTGATGATTGTAGCATCATCGACATTTATTTTCGAGTCTTTAAGTGGAGAGACCACTTAGTAGCTTTGCTACACTTTTGTTTTGAAAAATTAATTTGATTTGAATTTCTTGAGTATGATTTGATGTACAAAATATATACATATGTGTATTTATTTCAAAATGGTTTGAAGTGAAACCAGAAATTTAACTCTAAGTTTTATGTTTAGTGATAGTTTCAATTATTAAAATGAAGCAATTTTTTGAATAATTGGAGTATTTAAATGAGAAATTAAATTGAAACAGCTTGAAACATTTGAATTAGGATAAAATTAATTTGTATGATACTCAATTGCATTTTGTAATATATATAACTTACTTGAAATATTCAAAAAGTTAAAATATTAATGTGAATATGTAATTGAATACTATACAATATAGTTGTAAGTAATAAGATGTTCGAAAATGAAATTTTGTTTAGGGAATTTATAAAAAAAATTAAGTGGTTATCATAAATGTTTATACACTTAATCTATGTTAATATTAAGCTTAAATAATTTGTTGAAGGGTTAATTAAGTGATATTGACATTTAAGGATATATACTATGTGAATGAAATAAAATAAATGAAATTTATATGATTTTAAATTAATTGTTGTATCTGTTACCATGTATTTCAAATCTATCTTTCCTTTCTATTTCTTCTATTCTCCTATCTCATTCCTTTTCGGGGATGAAAAATTTTGAGTGAGGGAGAGTGTAACGACTCAGAAATTTTAACGATTTTTTTATGACATAATTTACTAATTTTTTCTTAAAATAAACAACTAGATTTTAGAAATGAAAATTTGATATTTGGTATGTGTCTATTGAAGCATAACGAGTGACAGATTTTCGTCGGATAAAATGTGAAGTTGTTCTGTTGTGGAATTTCATTTTAAATTTAAAATCAGTTAATATAATGAAAATTAAACATTTTTGAAATCTAAATTTTTTTACGTAATAAAAAGGTAAATCATTTTCTGATAAGACGCCATATTTAGTTTCGCCAAATTTGGATTGTTATAGCTCCATTTATCTTATTTTCGGCGATATAACAACAGTTTTGGCAGCGAAATTCAAGTTTTGATAGGAGGGTCGTGTCACTCATATCTACATACCGTTCTATTCGTCTCATCATGCTGATGTCCATAGTATATTCATTTGTGCATTTTAGTGTCCGGTATGCGACAATATGACCAGCCATATCGGTTCCGCATTTGAGCCTTTTTGTTTCCCATGTCCTTTCATTGTCCACCATGATAAATTAATTGGCCGTTAACTATTAATATTTCCTGGATTCAACTGGCAGGACTTTTGCTATCCCACATGTTCAATATATTTGCCATTTCATTTTATTTATGGTTCGTTCCTATTTTCAGTCTCCTCCCCTCCTTTTCTTCCTTCCATGTTCGTGCTTTAGAAAATAATATATATGTGTATATATATATATATGTGTGTGTGTGTGTGAGTGAGTTTATATATAAAGAAAATACTATTGAAACCTGCTTCTAACTTTTGCAAATCGAACCTGCTTGTCTAATATATATTTTTTCTTTTTGCTAATGCAAACCCTATAGCTGGCCGCAATAGCTTCTCGTGCTCGTCGCCTTCTCGTGTTCCACTATTTGTCTGCCTTCCATCTCCTTTCACCGGTCATCACCATCCCATACCAATAGCGGACCTTCCCTCTTCCACTTTTCTCCGAGACAGCCCACCCATGTCCAAACCTTTGCACCCCGCCGTCCCTTTCCCTTCTCTTCCCCACTTGCTCGACAACCCTCTCACCTTCCACCATTGTCGAACGACCCAGTAGCTGTACCCAAAGCCATCCAACAGCCTTCATATCTCCACCTTCGCCTTCGATCCAATCAGATCTGCTATCACCTGTCCCAGACCCACCTCATCACTAGTTCAGCTTCCCTTCGAACAAGCTTCGACCCTACACCATCCAAACACCCACCGAGACAACCTCGGCCCCTTAACACTACCCTTGCCGATGCCTTAAAAGGTCAATAACCGCCTAAGCCCACTACCCAATCACCCAGCAGCCTTGTTTTGTAGCTCCTCTCCCACTGCAACGCCGGCTAGTGCCAGCCACTTGACCCCACGTGAGCAGCCTACCACAACTCATCTCCCTTTGGCCGTAGTTACCATCGCCTTCCATTATCCTCCCTCTTGGAACCCATGCCAATTGCATCACCAGCCTCTCCACATAATTCACTGACCATTGCCGCCTAGCCTCACCTCCAGTAGCCAAGCAGTCGCCTACCCGAACAGCTTGCAACCCTTCACCCTCTGGCATATGAATACAAACGTGCAGCCTACCACTGCCTTGTCATATTCCCATGTGTTTTCCCCTACAGCCGAGGCCTCGCAGCCAATTACCCCTCCGCTTACCTCCATACTGCAGCCAACCTTCCACCTGTGCCGCATAAATAGCAGCCGAGCAGTGCATCCACTTCTATTCCCTAAGCCTTCCTCTTTATAAGATAAATATTGATTTTTTTGTATATTGAGTTTTAAAATATAAAGTATAAATATTTTGATTTTAATATATATGTTTTAAGAAACAATAATTTTGAAATATAATATATAAAGATTTTATTTTAATATATGCTTTAAATTAAATATTTATTTTGAAATATATATATATATATATATATATATATATATATATAAAGATTCTATTTTGATATGTGTTTTAAATTGAATAATAATTTTAAAATATAAAATATAATGGTTTATTTTAAACATGTGAGTAAATTTTAAATTTTAAAAAAATTATATATTTCGTTTTCATCGATCTTGAGTGCTCCTTATTTGCTTTGGGGTTGTCATTTGGATTGGTCGATTATCGAGTTCGTGATTCAATTCGTAGCTTGTTTGTGCTGTTGTATTTCATAGCCTCGAAAGGTGAGCAACCACTCACGATTAACATTCTTATGTTTAGTATATTTATTTCACATGAAATGATGATTGAAATATGTTGTTAAATTTGAAATATTAGTTATTTAATTGTTGAATATGATATGTTATTATTTAAAAAAATTCAACCTATGTTAATTGATATATGACACCGAAACCCGTTGAATATATTATATCTAAATTGTTAATTATGATCATATTTGCCATCGATATGTTATGCTATTTTATATTGTTCTCATGCTGCAGGTTCCTATTAGTTTAGAAATTCCCTATGGGTTGAAATGATACATACCCAAATGATATTGTAGATTAAGGAAATTCGTTATGGGTTGAATGATAAACTGAAGCGATTTTATTGATTTTGAAATTTTGGGATTATGGGTTAAAATGATGTATACCCGTAAATTTAAATAATTATGGATTGAAATGATAAATATCTGTACCACTTGACCATAGGATAGAAAATTATATACGGATGCCGTTGATCTATTTTTGAAAAATGATTTCCAGGATTTTAAGAGGAAATATATGGGTTTTTAGTAAATATTGATTTTAGAATATATTATAAAGATATTTTAATTTCTAATATATGTGTAAAATTTGGATTTTTAAAAGTATATGTTTTGGAAATTTTAAAATTGTAAGTTAAGTTTTAAAATGTAAACTATAAAATTTTACTTATAACTTTATTATTTTAAAATATATAAAATCAGATTTGAATTTGATAATAATAAGGTTTAATTTAATAATAATTTATATATTAAAATTTAATAAGAATTTAATTTAACATTTATTTATATATAATATGTTCTAAATATTTAT
Organism: Allium cepa; assembly: GCA_030765085.1. Lineage (NCBI taxonomy): Eukaryota > Viridiplantae > Streptophyta > Magnoliopsida > Asparagales > Amaryllidaceae > Allium > Allium cepa. The sequence goes on along the minus strand of CM060932.1, from coordinate 1,030,123,583 downwards.
TTACAGTTTACATTAATATTTTGACAATAGATTTTGTAATAACTTATATATGTAATATGTTTAAAAACTTATTTGGATTTATGTTTTTATTTTTAAAATATTTTTTTGAACCTAAATAATTAAAGTTGGAAAGATAAGTTAAAGTGGACTTGTAATTTAATTTGTTTAGGAATCGTATTTAAATAAAATTGATTTGAAGCCTATTAATTTTGAGATCTTAAAGATATGATTTTTATAACTTGATAACTAGGTTTTGATTAAGGGTGACTAAATGAATATTTCAAATTTAAATAAAATTGAAATTGAATATTTAATATTGATTTAAATTTGTAATTTGAGATTTTATTTAAATGCTTATAAAAGGATTACGTGAATATTTTCAAAATTTTAAATAAAATTTACAGTTGAATTTTTGAAATATAAATGAAATTTATCGAATTCTTGTAAATTGTTTGAGTATTGAAATTTTGAAAACCTATTGAATTGGAAGTGGTTTAAATTTGTAGTTCAAACCTGGATTTGAAATCGATATAAATTAAAAATGCTTTTAATGAGAATTTGAATTGAACCTTAACCTTTTAATTGAAATTGTTGAACTGAGATTGATTTAAATTGAATGATGGAAATAAAGTTGATCTGATTTGACTGGTTTGTGAGATTGGAAGAAATAATTCTAATTTGAAACTACTTTTAATCTATAAACTATTTTAACATATAAACTATTTTAGTCTATAAACTATTTTAACATATACACTCTTTTTAAATTTATAACTATTGCAATATATATATATAAACTATTTTCAATATTTAAACTATTTAAGTTAGAACTGTTATGATTTAGATTTAATGGATTTAAATGCTAATATTTTAATATAATGGCTTAAACTATTTTGTGGTTATGATTTTGAAAATGAATATGATTTAAAGCGATATAATTTCGAAAGTGAATATGATTTTGAAATGATTATGATTTCAAAAGTGATATGATTTTTGAAATGAATATGATATTTTTATATGAAGTATGAACTGTTTGAAATGATTTTAAAGGTTATTTTATAAAATGACCACGGTGTGAAATAAGTGTTTGGTTGTTAAAGAGACCGGGATCAGATATTGTCACTCTCTGCAAATATAGAAAACCACTTTAACAATTGTGCATGTGGTGGAGAATCCAGAATGAAGTAGGATGGTTTGGCGACGTCTATATGAGGTATGAACGCAGCCCTGACTATCGTAGGTCAACTTGATGTTGCAAAAACAGAAGCCATGCTGGGCCAAGTGGGGTGCTCTCCCTATCGGGCACATTTCTTCGATGATATCATATTACTTTGTGATTTGATTGGGTGCACCGTTGATTTAGGAGTGTATCTTGAGGAGGGCGATAGTAGCTGCTATGCGTTACCACCAGTCCGGATCCACAAAATGGTAGTATCCTACCCTGGGCATTGCCTCGCGTGCATTGTCACATGCCTTATCGCGCCCATTACGCGTTTGGTTTGTGTTGTACCTATGGAGTGCTCGCAGATAGCCCACCGGTTTAGTGAAGTTTACAGTACTGTATAAACTACGGCATTATATAAAATGTGTTAAGAGGGATATGGGTAATGGCTTAATGCTATTCTAATAGTTTATTTTACGCTAGACATTATATATGTAGCATATTGTACTATGTATGTAGATAGTTCCACAGATCTTTAGAGGATGGGAATCCCAAATATCCTTTAAGTTATTTGCATTTCACTTGGCATTTCACTTGAGTCGATTTAATAGCATAAGAATGTTAATCCTGACTCTAGTGCTTTGTGTTTTTCTTTATGCTCGGGTCAGACTGAGTGTCACAGCATTTTAGACTCACCTTTGGAGCTTAGAGTTTTGCTTGAAGATCTGTCTTATATCTATTAAACTGCCAGCTTTCAGTTATTTCCAGTTTTATGTTCGGACTTGTCATTTTCTTTTTGTATTAAGACTTTTATGTACTTGGGATTTTCAATAGTATTTGTTTCAGACTTTGATGTGTCTACAGTAGCTTCACGAACTACTATTTATCTATTTCCACTGTTTGTTGTTATATTACTCTGTGTTTGTGATTCTATGATTGATTTATTTACTGTATATGCTAAGTTTTGCCCAGTATAAATTAACAATATGCTGTTTTGAGCAATTCAAGTATGACATGTGTGGATGATGTCGGTTTGAATTGTTCGAAATGGCGGGTCGTTACACTCCGCCTGAGGTGACCCATGCTACCGCTGCCCCTTCTCCCTATGCGTGCGCATACTTGCAAGAATGATGATCGAACCCCATGAACACACAAATGAACGCGGGTTATTTTGGGCCTCCACATCATGCCAATTCCTATCTCCACTGTTGAATAGCTAGAGCTCGACGAGATCTACCACTTTGTAGTTGGACATTTTTGTTAATTGTCGATGTATTGAGAGAAACTTGAGGAAGAAATTCGTGAATTTATAGTCATTGAAATAAAAATGGTGGCTAGGGTCATGGGCTAGGGTTTGTAAATGAAGGTCCTTATATAGACAACTAAACGTTACTATTCACTCGATTTTTTTCGAATTCTAAACGAAGCATGCCGCCCAGCATTCCTAATGTTTTACTTCTATTCTGAACACAATAGAATATATATCGGAAGCCAATTCTATCATATACAGAAGATAGGTTTTCAAATCGAGTTATTTTAATTAAATCTCCTTAAATTAATTTTTTATGCGTTTCAAGCTCGCACGGTCAAACGATATGTCTGATCGTCATGAAACTTAAAATCCTATAATAATCACTATTATGGATTCATTGAAACTGGTTTCGTCAAAATCCGAGACAGTGTCAAAATGACAATTTGTACATCTAATTATTTGAATAGTTTTCCAATTTCTATTTATTCACTTTTAAATCAATTTTAAAAGTTTACTTCATTCTAATTTAAGTAGAATTTTAATCAACTTTATAAATTGTTTTCACTTATATTAAATTCAACATTCAATTATTTCCACAATTTCAAATATTAAATTAAACAATTTAATTATCCAATAAATCACTGTATTCGAAATATGAGTTATTTAACTTATAAATTTACTTTTGAATATTTAAAATCAATTAAAAATTAAAATTTCGATGACTGAAATTCTGGGCCGTTACAAACCTTAGACGTTATTATAATATCACTAGATTTTCTATAAAAAGTGTATTGGTTATTGTAAGGTAAAACCCATTTGTGTTTATTTGCGGCGTGGTCGTATGAGATACCTTTATTTTTAAGGGGTTATACAAGTATAATAATTCAGTTGTTTGGAGTTTACTCACACCAGATCCATATCTGACCCGAAGTATTCCGTTTTTCCCCTAAAACTCTTGGCTACTCAAATTTTTATGAGTAGGAAAGTAGTCCAGGTTCTTATGGATGCAGTTTGGAGGAGCATGGAGTAAGTGGCTTCGGAGTTAGCTAGTTGTCTATTTATTTTCGCTCTAAATGTATATTTTGTATCATCATTGTGGGGGCAGGCAAGTATAACTATCATTGGCTGAAGTTGGTATTTGTGTAACTCTGATGTTCATTTTGGAAATGATACTATGTACTATCTTATGTTGATTATTATATGTGATTCTGTGTTTTCTTTCTTCTTGCCCTTCCCTTTTCCTTTTACCTCAATGGTTTGTCTTTCAACCTCTTACATGATAGGCACATGAATACCGTGGGTGTATTAAGTGTCGTCTTTAGGAGTAAGAAAGACTGATCGTTATAGTATTAATAATGATTGGTGGGGCACCAAAGGTTTACGTTTTCATAGTAGTTACAAAGTGTTTTATGTAACAACCCGATATTTTCAACCATTCGCATCCGCACATGTCGGACTTGAATTGCTCAAAATACCGCATTGTAAATAAAATTTGGCAAATCTCAGAATATACAGTAAATAAAATCATAGATTACAGACACAGAGTATTTAATAATGCAGCGGAAGTAAAAGAAATAGTAGTTCATGAAGGCACTATATAAATATATCAGAGTTAAATAAAATACAACGGACTAAATAAAGTACAACAGAACTCTTAAGATGATACCCAAGTACAAGCTGAATAGAACAACAGAACTGGAATAGATAAAACTAGATAAGCAGATAATCTCCAGTGATTCCAATCTCCAGAAAGTGGAATCCAAATCTGTGAATAACTCAGGCTGACCCGAGCGTAAATAAAAATACAAACACTCGAGTCAGGACAATATATACTTATATAATGTAAACCAACTCAAATGAACTGTAATAAGGTACAAGTAACTTAAAGGATGCCTGAGACCGCCCATCCTTTAAGGATCCGTTAAACTATTTACTATGTAGTAATATTTCGCTATTATAATAATGTCTACAGTAAAATAAACTTACTTTTAAATAGCGTTCCGGGCTACCTATATCACCCTTCACACATAATAGTCCCAGTAGTCCATCCAATATCATGCCATCTCCACTCCGGGTGACTGTCAGAGGATACCACACGGGCTACGGGAGAAAAACAAACTCGTAGCAAAGGCTCGGTATGGTAGGTGACACGGCACACAAGGCAATGCCAGGGTAGATATACCAATTACGCACACGGGCTGGTGGTAACGCAGCAGCCACATACGCCCACCTCGGAACACACTCCCATATCAAAATCGGAGGATGGCCATCTAATCAATCACCAGTAAGAGTATAGTATCGAAGGAATGTGTCCGATAGGAGGAATGACCTCACTTGGCCCGAGATCGCTCCTGTTTTAGCCACCTTATGCCAACTCACGGGAGTTGGGTCCACGTAATATACCTCAAGAACGTCGCCACCATCTTACTTCATTCTGGAATCTCCACCGCGTACACGGTTGTCAAAGTGGTTTTCGGTATCGACAGAGAGTATGCCAGATATCCGATCCCGGTCTCTTTGCCAACCAATCGTTATTATAACCCGTAGTTATAACTTTTAAAATAATGTTTATACTTCAAAATAGGATATCATTTCAAATCCAAATCTTTATCAAAATAATGATTAAATTAATTCCAAACCATTTTAAAACATCATATCTTTCCAGAAATTCTTGTCAAATCATTTTAATATATCAAAATATCATATCTTTTCAAAACCACATTTCAAATCATTTTTCATTTTATTCAATTTAAAATACCATTTCAATTTACATTTCCAAACAGTTTATATTTCAAAAATCATTTTAAATCATTAAAATGAAGTTATTATATTTAATAATTAAATTATTAAATTTCCAAAAATTTCAACTTCCAAAGTTTATTTATTCACTTAAGTTTATCAAAACAGTGAAAATTCACTTTTCGCAGCATTTAGAAAACGCTACGGAAAGTTACATTCAAAACAGTTCAATTTAACAAAAGACAACATTTTTAAAATGTTGTAATAGGGTTTACTTAATATTTCAAATAAACTTAGTTAAATTCAACAATTATAGCACTTAAAATGATTGCTATAATAGCCTTTAATTCAATTTAGCTTTTTAGTTCATTATCATCAACTACATCATTTACAAATGCTGTAATATCATTTAAATTGCAATTAATAGCATTTCAAAAATGCAGTTAATTAACTTCAAATATTCAATATAATTTCACAACCAATTATATTTTTATTTAAAACATTTTTAACTTATAAAATCATACATTTTCACATTTATAAACAACATTTAATTTTCCTTAAGTTCATGATTTTATAAAGTTAAATTTCCATTCAAAAATCAAGATTTAATAATAATTCACTTATTAAATTTCAACATTCAAATTTAAATTCATTAAATTAAATTTCAACTTAACACTTAAGTTTAAATTTCAAAATATAACTTAATTTCAATTTTTTTCACTTAACTTAAAATTCACTTTTAAGCCAAATTCACAAATTCCCATTTGGATATATTTCAAAATTTCAACTTAAATAATCATCCCTTTCATTTTTTTAACTTTACTCAAAAATCATTAATATATTATAAAATCATTTTAAATTCATTTTAAATTCAAATTATCATAAATTTATCATAATTTCATATTTAATTTAATTTCCAATTATAATTAAATCAAAATTTCCAAAATAACTTACATTTAAATTTTCTAACTTTTCCATAATTTATTTAACCTATAAATTTCCAAAAAATCAATAATACTTTAAAAAAATCATTTTTAATTATGTTTTAAATCAAAATATTATAATATTTACATTTCAAACATATTTTTAAAAATTTTAGAAAAATATATTTTAACTACGGGTCTGTATATAATTTTCTAGTCTAGGTAAAGTGATACGGGTAATGTATCATTTCAACCCGTAATTTACAAAGAAAATCCGGGTTTTATCATTTCAAACCCGCAGTCCCAAGTAAATGAAATAAAATGAAAATCGCTCAGGCCTATCATTTCAGCCCATAACGATTTTCCCCTATTCTAAAGTCCGTTCGGGTATGTATCATTTCAACCCATAGTGATTCTAATCTAAAGGGAACTTGCAGTGTGATAAACTGATAAAAATAACAGAACAACATAATATAACAATAACAGATGTTATAATAGGTGTTTAAGCATGGGTGAACATCATATAATCATAATATAGCATATGTAACATGTTAATGCATTTTACAGATTCAAAAGGGTCAATTTACTAGTTATATATGTACATATTGTCTGGTGAGGATAACTCACTTGTTTGAGCTGGAGATTGCAATACAACTGACACAAACTGAGATCTTCAAAAGCACGATGGCACGACAAAGATTTGATATTGAGAGAGCCAAAGATAATTGCCTTGTTCACATTTACACAAAACAATGCAACATATAAGTTACAAAACAATGTAACACTTGAACAACACTAGAAATCAATGTCCAAAACAAGTTAAATGGTTTGCACTTGTTCTCAACTTCACATACTTCAGTTATGAACTGAAATAGCATAGCCAAGGCATGGATTAAGGTCTGGTTTGGGTCCAGTATAGGCTCGGCTACAAGGTGATAAGGTGAGTGGTAGTTACAAGTAGAGAAGACAATGGAATACAAAGGGTCCTAAGGCAAATGGTGGCTTTTGTTGCACCATAGGGTTCGACCCTTGCTGTTGTGGGTCTAGCCATGCAATGTGAAGGTCAGGTGGGGTCTGATGTGGCAGCTAGATGTGGTGGAAGATCAGGTGGTGGAGGCTATTGGTGATGGCCATGGTGGAAATTGAAGGTGATGGACATAGGGTGCAACAATCTACACACAAGGCAACATATCATCATTTCTAGGCTATACATGGGCTCGGCCTCAAGCTATAGGGGCATGGCCAGGTGTCCAGATGGTGGTGGGTGAGGTGGTAGTGGGTGGTGGTCAGGTCAGAGCAAGGGGTGGTGGAGGAAGTGGTGGAAAAGGTGGTGGAAGTGGTGATAGAGGAAGGGTATGCTCGGCCTAAACTATATGGTGATGGTTTGTGTAAATGGAGGGTGGATCTCTTGCCTAGGGCAGGTCGGCCTGATGGGGTGGTGATCTGAGGGTGGTGGTGGCGGCTGGTTGTGGTGGTGATGGGGTCGGCCTAGCAGCTGGAGGTGGAGGAACAAAGCTACGAAGGTAGAGAACATATACAAAATTCAATAGAAAACTAGAAAAACAAGGAAGAAGGAGATGAATTTTACCCAAACCTTTGAAGCAATGGCCATGCAATTTTTTTATGAGTTTGAGAAGGTTAGAATACGTGAAAAATGAGGGAGATGTAGCTAGAATGAGAAATGAAAGCACGGCAAAAAATCATTAAAGAGTGGAGTTGAGAAAATGAAAGGTCGGAATGTAAAAAGGCTTTGGAAGTTAAAGTGTTTAAAACCTTTAAAATTTCCATCAATTTATTTTAATTTTTAAATAACTGAAATATATATATAAATTCAGATAAAAGTACAAAAATTTATTAAATAAACAAAAATAAATAAATAAATATTAATTATATATATAATTTAATTAATAAAACAGCAAAAATTGCAAACTAGTCTTGAAAATATGAAAAATAAATGCAATGAACTTTGGAAAATCTTTATGTACTTGTAAAAATATTTATAACAAAGATAATAACATAAACTAAAATGCATTCACAAATAAATATATAAATTTTAATTTAAATATAATTTAAATGAAGAAAATAGCAAAGAAAATAGAAACTAGGCTTTAAAAATAGAAAATAAATTCAATAAGCTTTAGAAAAATTATACTATCACTTCAAAAATATTAAAAGACAAAAATATACATAAAATAACATATTAACACATATTAAAATAAAATTTGACAAAGAAAATATAACTTATATAATTTAAAATAGACAAAATTGTTAAATAAATCAAATTACACTCAAAATTGAAATGTACATAACTTTTGCAGTTTAACTCCGTTTTCAACGAAACGAAAAGCAGTGTTCAAGTTATTTCATCTATTTTCATAATAAAATATAAAATCTAAGATTTAAAATAATTTAAATTTGAAGTTTAAAAGTCAAAGTTTGAACAGTTTGACCAGAAATTCACTTTACAGTAAAATATTCAAATTATACTAGTTTGAACTATAAATCACTTAATAATCAACATTTATGTTTAAAAATGAAATGTTTGAAATAAAATAAATTTAAAAATAAAAGAAAGTCCAATTTAAATAATATACAAAAATCTAGGGTTGTTACACTCTCCCCCACTCAAAACTTTTCGTCCCCGAAAAGGAATGAGGTACGGGAAAGCACAGAATTAGATAGAGTGAAATAAGATTAAGGTAAGGTGACAAGGAGATTTAAATTACACCTGATAACTATTGTTATAGGTATGTTTCACAAGGTGGAGATGATCTCCCCCAGATTCTCCAAAATCAGGAACAGAAGCACGAAAAGATCCTCTAGAATCTGATTAACTCTTTCCGCTTGACCGACGGTCTGTGGATGAAAAGCAGTGCTCAGATTTAAAATGAGTACCAAAGATTATTAAAGATTATAGAAAGATTTCTAAACAGACTGGTATATGCAATAGCCTCCCATTCTGTAGCAAGATAAGGGAATTTAGGACAACCAAAAGATAGTTTGAAAAACAAAATAAAATAATAAATTTGAAACCATAAAATTTCAACTTAAACTGAAAATTAATTTTACATAAGTCAAATAAATCTTAAGCATCTCTAATTTCATTATCTTATCATCCAATTATCTTAAATTAACAAATCCCTAAAATCATGTATTTGAAAAATCATCATTTATTATATTCAAAAATGTACTTAATAAATTTAATTCTTCTTTATTCCTAAATAAAAATTAAATTTATTCCTCTCAATATGTTTTATCACCTATGTTAAGATACTTACATTTATTATAACTGTTTTAATTTATTTTTGATTCCTTTAACATCATTTATATTGTAAATTATTCAATTAACCCCTTTTTCTATATTTACCTCTGTCAATCTTTTATAACTAAAATTTAAGTGTATAAAATTTATTATAATCACTCAAATTTTATTTATAAAGCTTTTTATATTGTATATTCTCCAATTACATTGTTAACTTTTGAAACTAAGGCAAGTTAAATTTGAATGCAATTGTATTATACAAATAAAACTTTCTAATTTCCTCATCTCAAGTTTGAATCATCTATCTAAAATTTTGATTTTCTTTTTATAATTGAAATGATTCTTTAAAATAAAATTTAAGAATTAAATTTCTGATTCCCTTCAAACCATTTAGGGATAAATAAATATATAAACATAATAAGTCAAATCATATATATATATATATATATATATATTATAAATCCAGTCTTATTTTAGAAATTCAAATCAACTAAATTTCCCAAAACAAAGCTGTAGCAAGACTACATAACGGTCTCTTCACTTCGAAACTCAAAAATGAAAGTCGAGGATGCCGCGGTTCATCACCGAAATTATTTTCCAGCGACAAAGAGAAGAGCACAAATTTCTTTAACTTTTCAAATTCTTTGGAAACAAATTTCTATTCAAAATGCTTTAAATAAGATATCCTTTTAAAACTTGAAAACACAAGGTTTGAAATCATCGGAAATTAAATTCTCAAATTCTTGTTTTACATTCATTTTAAATTTCCAAATAAATTTATAACCATGTTTTATAGTTCAATTAGATATATGAAACAATAGAAAATGATATATAAATCAAATATTATTTCTTAACAACTAATTCAAATAAAAATCCAGATAAAGATTTATAATATAGTTACAAAATTTATTTCACAAAATTTATTTCATTACTAAATTTTAAAAACATATTGTGTCAGTTTGCTCTGTTCAAGTGTTTTGGAAATCTTATCGATAGCGTTGATTAGACGAATCGATTAGAAACCCAAATCAACATCAACAACTCAAACAACACAATATATAAAACATAGATTTACAAGTATAGTTCAAAATGTTTGGAGATGGTTTAGACACAAAAGACAAGATGGTTAAACCGAGTAGGGAGATGGATAAGCTTAAATAAACTGTGGGTAATCTTAACCGGGTCAACCGTGACTTATAGAATAAGATCGATGTGGATTTTCTGGGGTAAATCTACATTCAATCTCAAGATGTAGAGTTCGAAATTATAAGAGATACTAGCATCTAAACCGAGGATATAGAATCTCTGGTGAATCGATGTTGTTGTAAAAGGGTTTTCCCCTTTTACAAATAAATTTGAGGTTGGCGAGACCGCCGACTCATTATGAAGATCTTTTGAAGTGGAGTTATGGGATACTCCAGAAACAAAAGAAGATAAATAGGGAGGGACACGAATGGATTTTGGAACCACAAGGAATGTTCCAAAATTCAAAGGAATCGAGTCAAAAAGGAAGAGGTTTAAACTCTAATGAAAGTGATTCTGTAAATACATTTACCCTATATACTGAGTTTTGCCTAGAGCTACCAAAGCTCTGATACCAACTGTAACAACCCGATATTTTCAACCATTCGCATCCGCACATGTCGGACTTGAATTGCTCAAAATACCGCATTGTAAATAAAATTTGGCAAATCTCAGAATATACAGTAAATAAAATCACAGATCACAGACACAGAGTATTTAATAATGCAGCGGAAGTAAAAGAAATAGTAGTTCATGAAGCCACTATATAAATATATCAGAGTTAAATAAAATACAACAGACTAAATAAAGTACAACAGAACTCTTAAGATGATACCCAAGTACAAGCTGAATAGAACAACAGAACTGGAATAGATAAAACTAGATAAGCAGATAATCTCCAGCGATTCCAATCTCCAAAAAGTGGAATCCAAATCTGTGAATAACTCAGGCTGACCCGAGCGTAAATAAAAATACAAACACTCGAGTCAGGACAATATATACTTATATAATGTAAACCAACTCAAATGAACTGTAATAAGGTACAAGTAACTTAAAGGATGCCTGAGACCGCCCATCCTTTAAGGATCCGTTAAACTATATACTATGTAGTAATATTTCGCTATTATAATAATGTCTACAGTAAAATAAACTTACTTTTAAATAGCGTTCCGGGCTACCCATATCACCCTTCACACATAATAGTCCCAGTAGTCCATCCAATATCATGCCATCTCCACTCCGGGTGACTGTCAGAGGATACCACATGGGCTACGGGAGAAAAACAAACTCGTAGCAAAGGCTCGGTATGGTAGGTGACATGACACACAAGGCAATGCCAGGGTAGATATACCAATTACGCACACGGGCTGGTGGTAACGCAGCAGCCACATACGCCCACCTCGGAACACACTCTCATATCAAAATCGGAGGATGGCCATCTAATCAATCACCAGTAAGAGTATAGTATCGAAGGAATGTGTCCGATAGGAGGAATGACCTCACTTGGCCCGAGATCGCTCCTGTTTTAGCCACCTTATGCCAACTCACGGGAGTTGGGTCCACGTAATATACCTCAAGAACGTCGCCACCATCTTACTTCATTCTGGAATCTCCACCGCGTACACGGTTGTCAAAGTGGTTTTCGGTATCGACTGAGAGTATGCCAGATATCCGATCCCGGTCTCTTTGCCAACCAATCGTTATTATAACCCGTAGTTATAACTTTTAAAATAATGTTTATACTTTAAAATAGGATATCATTTCAAATCCAAATCTTTATCAAAATAATGATTAAATTACTTCCAAACCATTTTAAAACATCATATCTTTTCATAAATTCTTGTCAAATCATTTTAATATATCAAAATATCATATCTTTTCAAAACCACATTTCAAATCATTTTTCATTTTATTCAATTTAAAATACCATTTCAATTTACATTTCCAAACAGTTTATATTTCAAAAATCATTTTAAATCATTAAAATGAAGTTATTATATTTAATAATTAAATTATTAAATTTCCAAAAATTTCAACTTCCAAAGTTCATTTATTCACTTAAGTTTATCAAAACAGTGAAAATTCACTTTTCGCAGCATTTAGAAAACGCTACGGAAAGTTACATTCAAAACAGTTCAATTTAACAAAAGACAGCATTTTTAAAATGTTGTAATAGGGTTTACTTAATATTTCAAATAAACTTAGTTAAATTCAACAATTATAGCACTTAAAATGATTGCTATAATAGCCTTTAATTCAATTTAGCTTTTTAGTTCATTATCATCAACTACATCATTTACAAATGCTGTAATATCATTTAAATTGCAATTAATAGCATTTCAAAAATGCAGTTAATTAACTTCAAATATTCAATATAATTTCACAACCAATTATATTTTTATTTAAAACATTTTTAACTTATAAAATCATACATTTTCACATTTATAAACAACATTTAATTTTCCTTAAGTTCATGATTTTATAAAGTTAAATTTCCATTCAAAAATCAAGATTTAATAATAATTCACTTATTAAATTTCAACATTCAAATTTAAATTCATTAAATTAAATTTCAACTTAACACTTAAGTTTAAATTTCAAAATATAACTTAATTTCAATTTTTTCACTTAACTTAAAATTCACTTTTAAGCCAAATTCACAAATTCCCATTTGGATATATTTCAAAATTTCAACTTAAATAATCATCCCTTTCATTTTTTTAACTTTACTCAAAAATCATTAATATATTATAAAATCATTTTAAATTCATTTTAAATTCAAATTATCATAAATTTATCATAATTTCATATTTAATTTAATTTCCAATTATAATTAAATCAAAATTTCCAAAATAACTTACATTTAAATTTTCTAACTTTTCCATAATTTATTTAACCTATAAATTTCCAAAAAATCAATAATACTTTAAAAAAATCATTTTTAATTATGTTTTAAATCAAAATATTATAATATTTACATTTCAAACATATTTTTAAAAATTTTAGAAAAATATATTTTAACTACGGGTCTGTATATAATTTTCTAGCCTAGGTAAAGTGATACGGGTAATGTATCATTTCAACCCGTAATTTACAAAGAAAATCCGGGTTTTATCATTTCAAACCCGCAGTCCCAAGTAAATGAAATAAAATGAAAATCGCTCAGGCCTATCATTTCAGCCCATAACGATTTTCCCCTATTCTAAAGTCCGTTCGGGTATGTATCATTTCAACCCATAGTGATTCTAATCTAAAGGGAACTTGCAGTGTGATAAACTGATAAAAATAACAGAACAACATAATATAACAATAACAGATGTTATAATAGGTGTTTAAGCATGGGTGAACATCATATAATCATAATATAGCATATGTAACATGTTAATGCATTTTACAGATTCAAAAGGGGTCAATTTACTAGTTATATATGTACATATTGTCTGGTGAGGATAACTCACTTGTTTGAGCTGGAGATTGCAATACAACTGACACAGACTGAGATCTTCAAAAGCACGATGGCACGACAAAGATTTGATATTGAGAGAGCCAAAGATAATTGCCTTGTTCACATTTACACAAAACAATGCAACATATAAGTTACAAAACAATGTAACACTTGAACAACACTAGAAATCAATGTCCAAAACAAGTTAAATGGTTTGCACTTGTTCTCAACTTCACATACTTCAGTTATGAACTGAAATAGCATAGCCAAGGCATGGATTAAGGTCTGGTTTGGGTCCAGTGTAGGCTCGGCTACAAGGTGATAAGGTGAGTGGGAGTTACAAGTAGAGAAGACAATGGAATACAAAGGGTCCTAAGGCAAATGGTGGCTTTTGTTGCACCATAGGGTTCGACCCTTGCTGTTGTGGGTCTAGCCATACAATGTGAAGGTCAGGTGGGGTCTGATGTGGCAGTTAGAGGTGGTGGAAGATCAGGTGGTGGAGGCTATTGGTGATGGCCATGGTGGAAATTGAAGGTGATGGACATAGGGTGCAACAATCTACACACAAGGCAACATATCATCATTTCTAGGCTATACATGGGCTCGACCTCAAGCTATAAGGGCATGGCCAGGTGTCCAGATGGTGGTGGGTGAGGTGGTAGTGGGTGGTGGTCAGGTCAGAGCAAGGGGTGGTGGAGGAAGTGGTGGAAAAGGTGGTGGAAGTGGTGATAGAGGAAGGGTATGCTCGGCCTAAACTATATGGTGATGGTTTGTGTAAATGGAGGGTGGATCTCTTGCCTAGGGTAGGTCGGCCTGATGGGGTGGTGATCTGGGGGTGGTGGTGGCTGGTTGTGGTGGTGATGGGGTCGTCCTAGCAGCTGGAGGTGGAGGAACAAAGCTATGAAGGTAGAGAACATATACAAAATTCAATAGAAAACTAGAAAAACAAGGAAGAAGGAGATGAATTTTACCCAAACCTTTGAAGCAATGGCCATGCAATTTTTTTATGAGTTTGAGAAGGTTAGAATACGTGAAAAATGAGGGAGATGCAGCTAGAATGGGAAATGAAAGCACGGCAAAAAATCATTAAAGAGTGGAGTTGAGAAAATGAAAGGTCGGAATGTAAAAAGGCTTTGGAAGTTAAAGTGTTTAAAACCTTTAAAATTTCCATCAATTTATTTTAATTTTTAAATAACTGAAATATATATATACATTCAGATAAAAGTAAAAAAATGTATTAAATAAACAAAAATAAATAAATAAATATTAATTATATATATAATTTAATTAATAAAACAGCAAAAATTGCAAACTAGTCTTGAAAATATGAAAAATAAATGCAATGAACTTTGGAAAATCTTTATGTACTTGTAAAAATATTTATAACAAAGATAATAACATAAACTAAAATGCATTCACAAATAAATATATAAATTTTAATTTAAATATAATTTAAATGAAGAAAATAGCAAAGAAAATAGAAACTAGGCTTTAAAAATAGAAAATAAATTCAATAAGCTTTAGAAAAATTATACTATCACTTCAAAAATATTAAAAGACAAAAATATACATAAAATAACATATTAACACATATTAAAATAAAATATGACAAAGAAAATATAATTTATATAATTTAAAATGGACAAAATTGTTAAATAAATCAAATTACACTCAAAATTGAAATGTACATAACTTTTGCAGTTTAACTCCATTTTCAACGAAACAAAAAGCAGTGTTCAAGTTATTTCATCTATTTTCATAATAAAATATAAAATCTAAGATTTAAAATAATTTAAATTTGAAGTTTAAAAGTCAAAGTTTGAACAGTTTGACCAGAAATTCACTTTACAGTAAAATATTCAAATTATACTAGTTTGAACTATAAATCACTTAATAATCAACATTTATGTTTAAAAATGAAATGTTTGAAATAAAATAAATTTAAAAATAAAAGAAAGTCCAATTTAAATAATATACAAAAATCTAGGGTTGTTACATTTTAACTATGAGTAATTTATCACAATGGAAATGAATATACCATTTTATATATTCCTAGTCAAGATGTATCGAGGTTGGATATCGACACATTCGTTGATACTAGGGTACGTAACGCTCTTCAAAGGTTGAGAAGTGTATCATGTAACGACCCACTATTTTGGACGATTCAAATCGACAATAAAACCACACATATTGAACTTGAATAATTCAAAACAGCAGATTGTAATATAATTTGGAGCAAATAAAAACCAATCACAGAATCACAGACACAGAAAACATCAGAATAACTCGCAGCGGATTTAAAATAACCATAATAGTTCATAATGCTACTACAAACACAGTCTCAAAACAAATACAAATGCCAGAGTCTGAAAGTAAATACAATAGAAATCTCAATACATAAATGTCCATTAATACATAAGCTGAATAGAAATACTGAATAGAAATAGATGACAACTGTGAGAAATGCGGATTACAGATCTTAAGGCTACAATAAACACTAGAGGGGGGTGAATAGTGTTTTAAGGAATTATTAAATCTTTTTGAGTTTACATTAATTTGAACACAAATGTATGGAATATTCAAACACAGATATGATCACACAATCAAACACAGATGCAGAAATAAAGTAAAAACAATAAAGGAAAGAACACACCGGATTTTATACTGGTTCGGAGTAACCCTACATCCAGTCCCGCAGACAAGTACGGATTTCCTTTCAAAAGAAAATTTTACAATTACACCCTCAATTTAAAGGCCATGAGGTACACCATTCCAGATTCACAATCCTCCAGGTAGAGATACTTGATTTTACGGACAATAATTTCACCCAATTGATTTCATAGGATACAATCACACTTTTTCTCGCTTGATTAATTCACGGGCTACAATCACACCTTTTCTTGTTTAATTTATTACAAAGAAGCCTATAATTCTGAATAGCACTAAGATCTTGTTGAGATAGTGATAGAGAATCAAATTGAAAATGATCTAGTTAGATTCAATGGTGATTTCGGCAGAGTATTGGTAAAAATGCTCATAAAGAAATATGGAAGAAGAAGAGGTGCGAAATCAGAGAAAATATAAATATAAATTCGTTTAAAACTTCCCCTGTTTATAGTAGAACAACAGCCATGTCCATTCGTGAAAGGATGTGACGAATAGACACTTCTTTTGAAATTCAAATTTTTGAAACAAACCGCCACCTTGTCGACAAGGGTATCATAGGGTTGTCGACAGGCCTAAGTGATTTTTGATAATTTGTTTTTCTTTGAAAATAACTTTTATCTTGTATTGTTTTTTAAACTTTATAAAATACTTAACTATAGTTAAAATACATAAATAAGTATAGAAAATAATATTTTGTATGTATAAAATTTTACTATATATTTAAATCTAAGTATGAATAAAAATTAAACATATTAAAAGATAGTTTAAAACCAGGGATAGTTTGATTTTGAAGATAAAGACTATTTTGAGGCTAAAAGTATTTTAAAACCAGGATAGATGTTTTTGATTCTTTTAAAAGGAAAATTTTGAAATTATTTTGAAATCATTTTGAAAACAAGATATAATTTTGTAAAACATTTGAATAAAAGTTAGTAGATACAAAACAATGTTCCATTAGATTTTTCATAGGTTCCATCCTACTTAGGTTTCCATCCCTTTAACGGGCTC
The DNA here is from genome assembly GCA_030765085.1 of Allium cepa. Classification (NCBI taxonomy): domain Eukaryota; kingdom Viridiplantae; phylum Streptophyta; class Magnoliopsida; order Asparagales; family Amaryllidaceae; genus Allium; species Allium cepa. Next base: position 1,030,106,105 of record CM060932.1, on the reverse strand, counting down.
GAGTGGATTGGATTCCATGAATAAATTGGATTTTAAGATGCCGGTGCTTTTTTAGGAGTTTTAACAAAATTCCTAATTAAATTACTTATTATTGAAATCTTGATCTCTTGATAATCTTGATACTCATGAGTCTTCAATCTTGATATCTTGAATCTATATACTGTATAGACTTCATTCTTGGTACCTGCATGGTTAAATCCTGCATATACATATATATCTAAACTACAATGTTAGTATTTATATTTTATAATCATATTCTAAGGTTGTTGTCATCAAAACCATCTTCTTAGGGACTAACAATCTCCCCATTTTTTATGATGATAATCTTTGTTTATAAAATATTACTTCTATCCTAATAACTCCCCTAAAACTAGTAACTCCCCCTTAATCTATGCCTAACTATCCTATTTTACGCTTCTCCCCCTTTGTCATCAACAAAAACTAACTCCAAATTATATAAATCCCCCCTAAAACTAAAACTATATGACATGTGATTATAATGATAGTGTTATCATAAATAATCAACACTTAATTCTAAAACTAAAACTTTACCCCTTAACTATCCTAACTAAGAATCCATATATGATAATACTTATAATAGTGATAATGTGAGAAATCAAATATAAGAACAAAAATTATTTATTAATTATATATTGTTTTATTTACATTTGCGTAGAAGACGATAGTAAGATCATATAATAATGGGAAAGAGAGAAAAGAAACTAATATGTGTCCTTGAAAATGTAAGATCTATGAACCGAACAATTTGGGTAGTGGAAACAGAAATTTCCACATTGTTCGACTAGATTTCCATCCTTATCAAAGCACACTTCGCCAACGCAAACGACTTTGCCATCATCTTCAGCGTGCTCTTCTTCCATGAGGGCTTCTTCTTCTTCTTCCTCGCTGTCCTCTTGCACTTGATCTCCTAAAGATTCTTCATCAATCAAGATCGGATTAGCGTGATTGTCCATTAGAAACTTTTGCAAATTTATATAGATTTTGCCTTGTCGTTCTTATTCTTTGGCCATTCTGAGTTGCACTAATTGAATTTCAGTCATTAGTTGTAGTGCATCCTTCAAGGAATCCTCCATTTTCATCACTCGTGCAAGCGTAGTTCGTTGAAATGGTCCAGTAGAAGGAGAAGGAAACGAAAAGGTTGAATTTTTATTTGATTTGGAAGAAGAGGCCGTTGTTTTATTGTTTTCATAAGTTAGAACAGAGAAAGAACAGAAAGAATGATCAAAAATTCGAAATAAGAAGAATATATAACCACTTATTTGAATTTTGGTGGAAAATTTCAAAAAATAAAAAATCGTTATATGTCGACAGGGGTAAGAGGGGGTTGTCGACAAGGTACCTATATTTTTTACTATTTTATTTTTAATTTAATTAATTTTTAATCATACTTTGTTATTTATATTCTATATTTCAGTTACTGAACAAATACCTAATTCTCTTCTTAATTTAGTAAATATAGATTCATTTAAGGGTTTTGTTAAGATATCAGCAATTTGGTTCTCGAAATTGATATAATCGAGAGTAATTACTTCCTTACTTATATTATCTCTGAGAAAATGATGTCTGATATCAATATTTTTATTTCGAGCATGATGAGTAGTATTTTTGGATAAATTTATTGCATTAGTATTGTCACCACAATAAATTGGTGATTTTGAGATATTTAAACCAAAATATTTTAATGTTTGTTGCATATATATTACTTGAAAACAAACCAAAACAGCAGAAATATACTCTGGTTCGGTTATTGATAAAGAAACTATGTTTTGCTTTTTACTAAACCAGGAAATCAGAGAATGCACCAAAAAGTGACAAGTTCCACTTGTATTTTTTCGGTCTGATTTACAACCAGTATAATCAACATCACATTAAGATATTAATTCAAAAGAATCATTTTTAGGATAAAATAAGCCATAATCAAAGGTGTGTTTAACATATCTTATGATACGTTTTACAGCTTTTAAGTAGGTTTCTTTAGGTTGGGATTGATATCTTGCATAGAGACGGACACTATGCATGATATCAGGTCTACTAGCAGTGATATAAAGTAGTGATCCAATCATTCCTATATAATTTTTGATTTATATCTTTCGAGAGATCTTCTTTACTTAGGTACTCATTGGTTGCCATGGGAGTGGGTTTTCCACTTGCAGTAGTCAAACCAAATTTACTAACTAGGTCTTTAGCATATTTTTCTTGACTAATAAGGATACCATTATCTAATTGTTTTATTTGTAATCCTAGAAAGAAGTTTAATTCACCCATATGACTCATCTCAAACTCTTTGGTCATTATTTCAAAAAATTCTTTATTCATTTCAAAATTAGTTTATCCGAAGATGATATCATCTATGTAGACTTGTGCTAGTTGAATATCATTTTTTTCTTTTAATAAAAAGAGTATTATCTACTTTACCAATTTCAAAATTTGATTGTAATAAGTAAGATCTTAGTCTATCATACCAGGCTCTAGGAGCTTGTTTTAGACCATATAGAGCTTTCTTAAGTTTGTAAACATGATTTGGTAATTCAAAAAGTGGTGGTTGTTCAACATATACTTCCTCTTTTACAAATCCATTTAAAAAAGCACTTTTAACATCCATTTGATATAATTTGAAATTATTATGATTTGCGAAAGCAAGTAGAATCCTAATGGCTTCTAATCTTGCTACGGGAGCAAAGGTTTCATTAAAATCTATTCCTTCTTCTTGACAATAACCTTGAGCGACTAACCAGACTTTATTTCTAACAACCTCTACTTGTTCATTCATTTTATTTTTATAAACACATTTTGCTCCAATTATAGTTTTATTTTCAGGTCTAGGAACAAGTTCCCAAACATCATTTCTAGTGCATTGATTTAGTTCTTCTTGCATAGCCAAAATCCATGAATCATCAGTTTATGCTTGTTTTGGATTTTTGGGTTCAATAGTTGATATAAAGGCTACATTGCTCATTTTACTTAGTTGATTTCTAGTTGTAACAACGGATTACATATCTCCTAGTATATTTTATATAAGATGATCTTTTGAAAGTTTAATCTTTTTATTATGATGATTTATTTTATTATTAGTTTCAGTTGACTCTTGATTTTGAGTGATTAAATCCTCTTCATCATTTGTATCTTCAAATTTTTTGAGACTTTCATCGAATGAAATATGCATTGTTACTTCGATGGTGTTAGTTCTTAAATTAAACACTCTGTATGCTTTACTTCTATTAGAATATCCGATAAAGATACCTTTGTCGGATTTAAGATCAAATTTATCTAAGTTATCTTTTGGATTTAAAATAAAACATTTACTTTCAAAAATTCTAAAATAAGATACTTTAGGTTTCTTTGAGTGAAGAAGTTCATAAGATGTCTTATCAGTTAAAGGTCTAATTAAAATTCTATTTAAAATATAACAGGCGGTAGCAACTGCTTATGCCAAAAAATACTTTGGTAATTTACTATCTGAAAGCATAGTTATCGCACACTCTTGAATCGTCCAATTTTTACGTTCTACTACTCCGTTTTGTTGTGGAGTTCTTTGAAATGAAAATTATGAGTTATTCCCTTTTTATTGCAGAATTCCTCAAACTTTTCATTTTCAAATTCACCACTGTAATCACTACGGATGGTTATAATTTTTAGAGAAAGTTGATTTTGAATTCTTTTTGTAAAGTTCTTAAAACATTCAAAAGTATCACTTTTATGTTTCAAAAATATTGTCCATGCAAATCTAGAATAATCATCTACAATTGAAAAAACATATTTACTATGATTTATTGACTGAATTTGAGATGGACCAAATAATCAGGATGAAGTAATTCAAGAGGTTTTGAAGTTGAAATCATATCTTTTAATTTAAAGGAACTTTTTCTAAGTTTTCCTAATTGACACGCATCACATAAACTATCTACTTTCAAATTCATTTTAGGGAGACCTCTTACTAGATCATGTTTTGACAGTCTAGATAAGAGTTTGAAATTCAAATGCCCAAATCTCTTATTCCAAATCCAAGGGTCACTTGTATTTGCCAAAAAACACAGGTTATCATTTAAAACTTTCATGCTAAGAATATAAATATTCTTTTTCCTAATTCCCTCAAATATTATGGTTGAATAATTATCTTCAATGTGACACTTATCTTTTTCAAATTTAATTTTATATCCTTTATCGCAAAGTTGACTAATACTTAGCAGATTATGTTTCAGATTCTTAACTAGCAAAACATTAGCAATAGTAGGAGTTTCAGAGTTACCGTTTTTGCCGATGCCAATCACATATCCTTTTGAATTGTCTTCATAGTTAACCAGTCCTCCGTCTTTGTATCTAATATCATTCAACATATGTGGATTACCAGTCGTGTGTCTAGAGCATCCACTATCGAGTATCCATTATTCTTTTTGATCTGCACAATTTGTCCATTTTGAATTGATTCCTCAATACCCATAAAGTATGTTTCCTGCACATCATACAATTTTGGTAGACAACTTGAATTTGAATATTGATTATATGCAGACTCAAGAGACAATGATGATCTGAATATTTCTAAACTAGTATTAACAAGTTTTTTAAACATAGCCATTTTAAAAGCTTTTTCAAAATCATATTATGAAATTTTTAAAACCTTGCTCTGATACCAAATGTGAGAAATGTAGATTACGGATCTTAAGGCTAGAATAAACACTAGAGGGAGGGGGGTGAATAGTGTTTTAAGAAATTATTAAATCTTTTTGAGTTTATATTATTTGAACACAAATGTATGGAATATTCAGACAAAGATATGATCACACAGTCAAACACAGATGCATAAATAAAGTAAAAACAATAAAGGAAAGAACACACCGGATTTTATACTGGTTCGGAGTTATCCTATATCTAGTCCCGCACACAAGTACGGATTTCCTTTCAAAAGCAATTTTTACAATTACACCCTCGATTTCACAGCCACGAGGTACACCACTCCAGATTCACAATCCTCTGGGTAGAGTTACTTGATTTTACGGACAACAAGTTCACCTAATTGATTTCACAGGCTACAATCACACATTTTTTCACTTGATTGATTTCATAGGCTACAATCACACTTTTTCTTGTTTAATTTATTACAAAAGCCTATAGCTCTGAATAGCGCTGAGATTTTGTTGAGATAGTGATAGAAAATCAAACCGGAAATGATCTAGTTAGATTCAATGGTGATTTCGGCGGAGTATTGGTAAAAAAGTGTATAAAGAAATGTGGAAGAAGAAGAGGGGTGAAATCAGAGAAAATATGAACATAAATTCGTTTAAAACTGCCTATATTTATAGTAGAACAACAGCCATGTCCATTCGTGAAAGGATATGACGAATAAACACTTCTTTTGAAACTCAAAATTTTGAAATAAACTACCACCTTATCGATAAGGGTATCACGGGGTTGTCGACAAGCCTAAGTGATTTTTGATAATTTGTTTTTCTTTGAAAATAACTTTTATCTTGTATTATTTTTTGAACTTTATAAATATACTTAACTATAGTTAAAATACATAAATAAGTATAGATAATAATATTTTGTACATATAAAATTTTACTATATATTTAAATCTAAGTATGAATAAAAATTAAATATATTAAAAGATAGTTTAAAACCAAGGATAATTTGATTTTGAAGATAAAAATTATTTTGAGGCTGAAAGTATTTTAAAAACAGGATAGATGTTTTTGATTCTTTTAAAAGGAAGATTTTGAAATCACTTTGAAAACAAGATATAATTTTATAAAACATTTGAATAAAGTTAGTGGATACAAAACAATGTTCAACTAGGTTTTTCGTAGGTTCCATCCTACTTAGGGTTCCATCCCTTTAATGAGCTCGAAGTGGATTCCATTCCATGAATAAATTGGATTTTAAGATGCCAGTGCTTTTCTAGGAGTTTTGACAAAATTCCTAATTAAATTACTTATTATTGAAATCTTGAGCTCTTGATAATCTTGATGCTCATGAGTCTTCAATCTTGATATCTTGAATCTCTATACTGTACATTCTTCATTCTTGGTACATGCATAGTTAAATCTTGCATATACATATATTGGTACCTGCATATTTAATTGAAAACCAATATATCATTATATCAAAAATCATTTAATCAAATTTTAAGTTAAATTTCGTATATTTAAAGATTCAAAATACTTAATAAATTTTAGAAGACTATTAAAAATTAACTATGGGTCTGTATAATATTTTCTAATCTAGGTCAAGTGATACAGATATGTATCATTTCAACCTGTAATTTATAAAATCCGGGTTCTATCATTTCAAACTCGCAATCCCAAGTCAAATAAAATAAAAATCGCTTGAGCCTATCATTTCAGCTCATAACGATTTTTCCCTATTCCAAAGTCCATTTGGATATGTATCATTTCAACCCATGGCTAGGAGTAGGGAATGGTCATGACAAGGCAAAGGAGGAGGTGGAATTGGTGGTGGCCGAGGAAAGCAAAGAGGAAGGGGTGATCATAAAGGCTCGGCTAAGGTTTCAAGCATGTTTTTGGTGATGGATGTTGGATCATGGTGGTCACGGCTTCGCTGGAGATGGTGATGAGGAGATGGAGGTTGGTCATATGGTGGTGGTATGGTGAAGGAGGTGGTCGGTTAAGGGATGTGCATGTGATGGTCGAGCTATGCTTGGAACAAAAGAGAAAGGAAAAAGAAAAAGAAGGAGAAAATGCTTGTTGTAATTTTTTTTTCAATAAATGAAAATGAGAAGAGAGATGAGAAATGTTTTGCACGTGAATGAAGAGAAGGTGAGAATTTTTTGTGTACGACTAAGCAATGGAAAGGTTTGAACGGCTAGGGTATGGAAAAAGCATCACTTATATTAAAGGAAAAGAAACTTGCGTCTCTTGAATTTCTATGCCCATTAGCCAAGCCCACTTGCAAACAAGTCCAAAAATCAAATAAAAGATCAAAGCGAAAACAAAATAGAAAATAGAAAATAGAGAATAGAAAATAGAAAATATAAAATAAAATACTAAAAATAATCGCGTGTAAATCGCTGAATTTTATCAGATTTAAAAAGTACAAAACAGAATTTGACGAAACAAAAAGAAGAACGAATATCAGAATCAAATTCAGCTTCAAAGAAAAGATTGGAAATTTAAAAATATAAATTTAAAATTTTCAACTGAAAGTCAAAGTTTGACTACAGTTGACCAAAATATAAAATTTTCAACTGAAAGTCAAAGTTTGGCCACGGTTGACCAAAATATAAAATTTTTAGAAATTCATTATTTTATTTTATTTGAAAAAAATAATTATAAACAAAATCCAAAAATACATTGGAAAATTCCAAAATTCAAAATTTTAAATGATTAAAAATTAAACTGAATTAAAAATATTTATAAAAATTATGGATTGTTACACTCTACCCCATACAAAACTTTTCGTCCCCGAAAAGGAACGAGACACGAAAACAAGGAAAGATAAGATAGAAAAGAAAATAGTACCTGAAATAAAAGATTCCAGATTCGAAGCACGCATGATCTCCTCCGTTTCCCAGGTACAATCCCGATCATCGGTACTCCACTACACTTTGACATGTTAACAGATTTCCTTCTCAGCTGCTTCGCACCTCTATCGATAATACGAAGTGGCTTCCTCTCGATAGTAAGATTAGGCTCAATATCCCAACTCTTGAGAGCAGAAGGCTGGATAATCAAAGATCGATCATGCAGATATCGATGAAGTTGAGAAACATGGAATGTATTATGCACTCCAAAAAACTTCTCAAGCAAATCTAGACGATAAGCTAAAGAACCAATCCTCTCTGAGATACGGAAAGGACCAAAAAACCTAGGAGCAAGCTTCCTTCTCCGACCAAACCGAATCACATTCCTTAAGGGAGAGACCTTAAGGAAAAACTGATCAAGAGAAAACTCTAAACTCCTCCTACACCGATCAACATACTTCTTCTGCCTATCCTAAGCACTCCTCATCTTTCCTCTTAAGCTCCTCAACCTTCTCAGAAGCCTCCAAAATCATATCAGGAGCATGAACCAAATGATTATCGGATTCAATCCAGCAAGATGAGGATCTGCAAGGTCATCCGTAAAGTGCAGCAAATGGAGACATTTCAATACTTGTTTGAATTCAAAGACGAAATGAGATAGATAAAAGATTAAGATAAGATTAAAATAGAAGATTGAAAATATACTTGATAACTGTTTTTATAGGTGAATTCAACAAGATGGAGGTGATCTTCCCAAGATCCTCCATAATCCAGAACATAAGCACGAAGAAGATCCTCGAGAATCTGATTCACTCTTTCCGTTTGACCGTCGGTCTGCGGATGGTAAGCAGTGCTCAGATTCAGATGAGTATCCAAAGATTCCTGAAAAGCTTTCGAAACCTGACCGGTAAAGGTAGGATCTCGATCACAAACAATGCTGATAGGAACATCATGGAGACGAACAATCTCCCTCATATAAATCTCAACCAAACTAGAAGCTGAACGGGTTGACTTGACCGAAATGAAATGGCTGACTTGGTCAATCTATCCACAATAACCACCCCTCCCATTCCTAGTAATTCATCAATAAAATCCGTAGAAACATGTTCACATTTCCAATTGTAAACTTCATGGGGATGCAACAAACCAGGGGTCTTCTGATGATCGGCCTTGACTTGCTGACAAGTCGCACACCTACTAACAAAGATAGAGATATCTCACCTCATACCTCTCCACTAATAAAGTTTCTTCATATCCTGATTCATCTTCTCACACCAAGATGAATAGAAAGTCGGATCGATGATTTTCCCGAAGTAACTCTTACCTCAATCCGTTGACATTCGGGACACAAATCCGATTTTCCTCAAAATAACTCTATCATCGATCTGAGCTCCACTACCATCAGGACTACTACCACCAACTCTGCTACGAACACTCTCCTTCATAAGCCTAAGCATGTCATCCTCATCCTACTTAGCAATGATACGATCCAAAAGAGAAGAAGAAGAAACAACAAGCCGACACAACATGGCCTTCTTCCGACTCAAAGCATCGGCTACAACATTAGGCTTCCCAGTGGTATAGCTAATGTCGAGATCATAAGAAGTAAGAAACTCAAGCCACCTAACCTGCCGCTGATTCAAATCCTTCTAGGTGAAGATATATCTCAAGGACTGATGATCAGTAAAGAGCTCAAACTTAGCATCCGAAAGATGATGTCTCCAAAGCTTCAAAGCAAAAACCACAGCAGGCAATTCCAAATCATGATATGTATGATTGGCTTCATTGGTCTTCAACTGGCAACTGGCATAAGCAATGACCTTCCCATCTTGCATCAAAACAGCTCCCAAACCCTCACGACTAGCATATACCGTTAATCCCTCATTTCCATTGGGAGCAATAAGCACTGGTGCGGAAGTAAGCTTACGCTTCAACTCATTGAATGCGGCTTTACACTTATCATTCCGTATAAACTTAGCATTCTTACGAGTTAAAGCAGTGAGAGGTGCAACAATCCGAGCAAAATTATCAATGAATCTTCGATAATAACCAGCAAGGCCCAGAAAACTACGGATATCAGATGGTGTCCTAGGAGTTTCCTAATCCTGCAACAGAATAGGAAGAAATAAGGACCGCAAACAAGATAGAATGATCAAATTATAGAAAGAGAAGGAAAGAAATACTTACATTGATCGCAGCGATCTTGACCGGATCAACAGAAACTCCATTACTAGAAATAATATGCCCGAGAAATTGGACTTCATCCTTCCAGAAATGGCATTTCGAGAATTTAGCCTTCAACTTATGATTTCTAAGAGTCTCTAGAACAAATTTCAAATGCCACTCATGCTCATCCCTTGACATAGAGAAGACAAGGATATCATCAATAAAGACTTGAATAAATTTTTTAAGCACATCACGAAAAACACGATTCATCAAATCAACAAAGAAAGCAGGAGCGTTAGTCAAACCAAAAGGCATAACTAACCATTCATAGAAACCATTCTTGGTACGGAAAGCAGTCATGGGAATACTTTCCTTAGCAACTCTGAGCTGGTGAAAACCTGTGGCAAGATCAAGCTAAGAGAAACAGTAGATCCATGGAGCTGATCAAACATATCATTGAAGCGAGGCATATGATATATGTTCCTCATAGTGAGCTTGTTCAGCTTCCTATAATCAACACACATCCTCAAAGAACCATCAGACTTAGTACGAAAACCACCGCTGCTACCCATTCTGAATGGCTAGGTTTGATCAGACCCTTGGAGAACAAGTCCTCAATTTGCTTCCTCGTTTCAACCTTCTCACGGGGTGCCATTCTTCTAGGAGGAATACGGAAATTTGCTCCAGGAATAAGATCAATACGGAAATCAATTTCCCTCTTAGGAGGTAAAGAAGTGACTTCACCAAATACATCGGGATAGAATTTGACCACAGGAGTCGAATGAATATCACCAGGAGAAGAATCCAGAGAATAAATAAAGCCGCCAGCAAAATCCTAGGGCAAACGGCACTGGATCACCAAAGAATCACCCTTATCACCAACAAGAGAAAAGTTCGGGTTTTATAAGAGATAACGACTTCATGCCTATTCAGCCAATCACCTCCAAGCAGTAGATGAAAAGCATCAAAACCCAGAACATAGAAATCACCAGAAAACCGATAAGCAGAATAGAAGAGCTTCACCCTTCTACAAATCCTACTAAGGTTCGCAAGACCACCAATAGGATTTGAAACACACAAAGGCATAGGAGAAAACTCGGGAGAAATGAGATGCTCAAATTTATCACAAAGATCCACAGAAATAAAACTATAAGAAACTCCAATATCAAATAGAACACAAATAGGAAAATTAAACAGAGAAAAAGTACCCCGAAGAGTACCTTGGGTGTCACTAGGAGCAGAAGCAGGTGTAGGTGTAGCAGTTGAAGAAGCAGAGGTAACAACAAAGATACCAAAGGACTTGCCCTTCTATTGAGTAGGACAATCCTTCTTGAAATGGCCAGGCTGCAGACAAATATGGCAGAGATCACGCCTAGTCAACTGAGCTGGAGGAACAGCAGCACCAACTAAAGTAGGACAACTATTAGCATAGTGTCCTTTCTGATCACACCTGAAGCAAGTGATGGAAGAAAGGTCGATAGATTGCCTCAGAGAAGAAGAAGATCCCAAACATGGAGTCTTGTTCCAATTCTTCTTCTACTGATGAAAGTTAGGCTTTCTCTTCTTAGGTTACCAAAGAAAGACTGAGATGAAGTAGCACGAGCAACTAGAGGATCCTTAGAAGTAATATTATCATATCTAATGGCCATATCCATCAGACTAGTGAAAGGGCTATGCATATAAGCGATGAGACGATCATAATACTCCAGGCGAGCACCAACTATGAACTTCTCATTCATCTTGAGAGGAGTGTCAATCAGAATAGGGCCAAACCTGGAAAGTTCATTGAACTTCCTCTCATACTCAGCAAATGACATATCACCCTGCTTAAGATCCATGAATTCCCGATAAAGATGAGACTTTCCTACTTCGGGCATCCACTTCACAACAAAAGCATCCCTAAAGCACGGTAAGGAAACATAATAAAAATTCAAAAGAGAAACTGAAACAAATTCAAGACAAATAGAAGATGATACCTAAACTGCTCCCAAGAAATATCAGCCTTGACAGTGTGAGCTGTAACAGTCTCCCACCAATCCAAGACTGCTCCCTTCAACTGCCAAGCTACCAACTAACGCTTCTGAGCATCAGTGATCTCAAGACCGAAGAAAATCCACTCCAATCCCTTCAACCACTGTTGAGCCTCAATAATGCTCTCTGATCCAGTAAACTTGGTACCACCAAGTCCAGTGTATTCCTTACAGAGAGTAGTGAACCTAACGGGTGTAGCAGGTTCAGGAACTAGGGCAACACCCCGACCCCTACCTCTGGCATTCCTTCGATTCATCCTGAAAAATCAAGAATGAATTTTAGGACAAAGGTAAAAGAGAAACAAAGACAAGATTAGATAAGATTCAACTAGAATGAACATCCTAAACAAAAAAATTTCTAACAAGATGGATAAGGAAAAGAAGGAAGTTTAGAAAATTTGGTTTCAAAACAAGAAAATATTTATATCAAAATAATTTTTGAAAATCCTTTGAAAATCATTTGAAAATCATTTTATACTTTAGAATACGTTCTCTCACAAAGAAATGATTCTAAGATTGATTTCATTGATCTAGGTTATTTCTACCTTATCTCTAATGAGTTTTTGCTCCGCAGGCTAAGGTTTGCCTAAAACCTGGCTCTGATACCAAATGTAACGACCACTATTTTGGACCATTGAAATCGATAGTAAAACCACACATGTCGGACTTGAATAATTCAAAACAGTAGATTCTAATATAATTTGGAGCAAATAAAACCAATCACAAAATCACTGATACAGAAAACATCAGAATAACTCATAGCGGAATTAAAATAACCATAGTAGTTCATGAAGCTACTACAAACACAGTCTTATAAAAAACACAAAATACCAGAGTCTAAAAGTAAATACATAAGAAATCCCAATACATAAATGTCCACTAATACATAAGCTGAATAGAATACTAAATAGAAATAGATGACAACTAGATAGATAGATAAACTCCAACAAATCCTCTAGCTCCAGATGGTGAAATCCAAAGCTAATACTCAGGCTAACCCGAGCGTAAAGCAAAAACACAAAACATTTGAGTCAGGACATACATACTTATACAATGTAAACCAACTCAAGTGAACTGTAACAAAATGCACAAGTAACTTAAAGGATGCTTTGGAGCGCCCATCCTTTAAGGATCTGTTAAACTATCTACTATGTAGTAATATACACTATTATAATAATGTCTAAAGTAAAGTATAATATATTTAAAAATAGCATTTATGCGTTACCCATATCCCCCTTAACATATTTTATTGTGTCAATAGTCTATATAGTACCGAAGTCCCTCCTGATTGGGAAGCCACCAGAGAATACTCTATAGGTATGGCACAAATCAAACTCGTACAAGGCGCGCTAGGGTAGGTGACACGGTGCAACTAGGCAATGCCAGGATAGATATACCAATTTCACTTCCAGACCGGTGGTAACGCGTAGCAGCCACTACCGTCCACCTCGAGCCACACTCCCAAAAATCAAAGGAGCGCATCAATCAATCACAAAGTAATACGATGGCATACGAAGAAGTGTGTCATATAAGAGGAGCTACCTCATTAGCCGTCGATTGCTCCTATTTTAGCCACCTTATGCCAACTCACAAGAGTCGGGTCCACGTATATATCTTAATAGAATGTCACCACCATCCTACTACATTCTGGAATCTCCACCGCGTACACGATTGTTAAAGTGGTTTACGAAGTTGGCAGAGAGTATGACAACTTCCGATCCCGGTCTCTTTAACAACCAAACATTATTATAACCCATGGTTATTTTATTTCAAATGGTTTACATTTCAAAATAAATATTTCCATTTTAAAAACCATTTAAACCAAATGTTATTACTCTTTCAAAAATAGTGTCCATTTCAAAATTGGTAATATTTCCAAATCCATATATATTAGTTATAGCACTTTAAAAATGTTATAATTAGAATAACACTTTCAAACCATACACTTATTATAGCACTTTAAAAATGTAATAAGTTAGAAACTATAACACTTTGAAAATGCTATTCCTGTATAATAGCAATTTGGAAAACATTACAATTTAGAAATAGCAGCATTTTCAATACATAACCTAAAGTAACATAGCATTTTTAAAACATAACTAATATAACATAGCATATTGGAAATGCTACCAATTCTACTGTAACCGTTTTAAACATCATATCTTCAATTTAAATCATAGTTATTTATTATATAAAACATATCCATTTTATAAAATAAATTCTATCACTATCACTATGTTAGATTTAAACTCCATATTAAATCAAATTTAATTATTAAATTATTTATTATAGATAAAATCTTTAAATTTAGTTTTTAAACCAATTATTAACTTATAAAATTTTGACTTAATAGAAAACCAATATATCATTATATTAAAAATCATTTAATCAAATTTTAAGTTAAATTTCGTATATTTAAAGATTCAAAATACTTAATAAATTTTAGAAGACTATTAAAAATTAACCATGGGTCCGTATAATATTTTCTAACCATCATTTCAATCCGTAATTTATATAAATCCTAGGTTCTATCATTTCAAACCCGCAATCCCAAGTCAAATAAAATAAAAATCTCTTGAGCCTATCATTTCAGCTCATACTGATTTTTCCATATTCTAAATTCCGTTTGGGTATGTATCATTTCAACCCATAGTGAATCTATACTAACAGGGAACTTGCAGTGTGAAAAACAGAAAATAAAATAAACATTATAACATAACATATCATATCAGGTGATGTAACAAGTATAGCATCAGGTTATACATCATGAAATGTCATATCACATGCATATATGAATTAATATCAACATAGCATATCACAACTACATTCACATGTTATTGTTTCACAATTATATAAGTACGAATGTCGAGAGTGATAACTCACTTTCTAAAGCTAGAGATAACAATTCAAGACACACAACCAAATTGCGAAAAGCACGAATCAAATTCGAGGAGAAGTAGCACCCAAATCCAAATCTTGTAGAAAACAAAAATAATATATATATATATAAGTAAATATTTACACAAGAAAATAAAACAAAAGACAAGAAAAATGAGCTAGACAACATAAGTGGGCTTGGCCACTTCCACAATAGCTCGGCCATCACAACATGGTTCGGCCATGACTTGATCTAAAGCAAATAAGTTCGGCCACAATCATAAAAGCACGGCTAAGAAATGGTATATGAAGGGATGGCAATGCAAAACTCATGTAGAAGGCAAAAGGTCAAAGGAGATGGTGCCTATAGGGTTCGGCCTTAACACCTTGGGTTCGGCCTGGGTTGTATGCACGGTCAGGTCAAGTCATCATCATCTAGTTACGGCTAGGAGTGGTGGATGGTCACGGCAAGGCAAAGGAGGAGGTAGAATTGGTGGTGGCCGAGGTAAGAAAAGACGAAGAGTTGATCATATAGGCTCGACTAGGGTTTCAAGCATGTTTTTGGTGATAGATTTTGGATCATGGTGGTCACGGCCTGGATGGAGATGGTGATGAGGAGATGGAGGCTGATCATATGGTGGTGTTATGGTGAAGGAGGTGGTCGGCTAGGGGATAAGCATGTGATGGCCGAGCTATGCTTGGAACAAAATGTTAGTCCTTGAGAAGATGGTTTTGATGACAACAACCTTAGAATAAGATTATAAAATATAAATACTAACATTATAGTTTAGATATATATGTATGTGCAAGATTTAACCGTGCAGGTACCAAGAATGAAGACTGTACAGTATAGAGATTCAAGACTGAAGATACTAAGATTATCAAGAGTTCAAGATTTCGATAATATGTAATTTAGTTAGGAATTTTGTTAAAACTCCTAGAAAAGCACTATCATCTTAAAATACAATTTATTCGAGGAATGGAATCCACTTCGTGCCTGTTAAAGGGATGGAACCCTAACTAGGATGGAACCTATGAAAAATCTAGTGGAACATTGTTTTGTATCCACTAATTTTTATTCAAGTATTTTACAAAATTATATCTTGTTTTCAAAATGATTTCAAAATCTTCTTTTTAAAAGAATCAAAAACATCTATCCTGGTTTTAAAACACTTTTAGCCTCAAAATAATCTTTATCTTCAAAATAAAAGTGCCGTTAGTTTTAAACTATCTTTAATATATCTAACTTCTAATATTCATACTTAGATTTAAATATAAAATTATAGTAAAATTTTATACGTACCAAAATATTATTCTCTATACTTATTTATGTATTTTAACTATAGTTAAGTATATTTATAAAGTTTAAAAATAGTTTTTATTTTCAAAGAAAAATAAATTACCAAAAATACCATAGGCCTGTCGACAACCCCCACATACCCTTGTCGACAAGGTGGCAGTTTGTTTCAAAAATTTGAATTTCAAAGGAAGTGTCTATTCGTCATATCCTTTCACGAATGGACATGGCTGTTGTTCTACAATAAATAGGAGCAGTTTTAAACGAATTTATATTCATATTTTCTCTGATTTCTCCCCTCTTTTTCTTCCACATTTCTTTACATATATTTTTACCATTACTCTGCCGAAATCACCATTGAATCTAACTAGGTCATCTCTGGTTTGATTCTCTATCACTATCTCAACAAGATCTCAGTGCTATTCAGAGTTATGGGCTTCTTTGTAATATACTAAGCGAGAAAAGGTGTGATTGTAGCCTGTGAAATCAATCAAGCGAGAAAAGGTGTGATTGTAGCCTGTGAATTGGGTGAACTTGTTACCCGTATAATCAAGTATCTTTACCCAGAGGATTGTGAATCTGGAGTGGTGTACCTCATGGCCTTGAAATCGAGGATGTAACTGTAAAAATTGATTTTGAAAGGAAATCCATACTTGTGTGCGGGACTGGATGTAGGGTAACTCCGAACCAGTATAAAATCCGGTGTGTTCTTTCCTTTATTGCTTTTGCTTTATTTCTGCATCTGTGTTTGATTCTGTGATCATATCTATCCCAAAATACTGCATACATTTGTGTTCAAATTAATAAAAAATCAAAAATATTTTTCCTTAAAACACTATTCACCCCTCCTCTAGTGTTAATTCTAGCCTTAAAGATCCATAATCTGCATTTCTCACATTTGGTATCAAAGCAAGGTTTTCAAAGTTTCATAATCCGAATTTTGAAAAATTTTAAAAATGGCTACCAACACTGGTTCTATTATCCCTGTCACTAGTTCATTTGTAGAAGGTCAGTCTACTGTTAGACCACCACTTTTTAATGGCAGTAACTATGCATATTGGGCATGTAGGATGAAAATATATTTACAATCTATAGGACTAGACACTTGGAATATCACACAGACTGAATATTTTGAACCCAAAACTGATTTTGTACAGTGGACTGCTGAGCAAAAGACCGTTGCATAAAACAACTTTAAAGCTATGAATATTTTGTTTTGTTTGCTTGATAGGAATGAATTTAGTAGAGTGTCAGTTTGTAAGTCTGCATATGAAATCTGAAAATTTTTGCAAGTTACTCACGAAGGAACAAGCAAAGTTAAAGAGACCAAAATTTCCATGCTCACAAATCAATTTCAATTATTTAAAATGAATTCTAATGAGCATATTTCAGATTTGTGTGGTAGATTTCAGAATATTGTGCATTCTCTAATATCATTGGAAAAGGAATTTTCGGAAGAAGATCAAATCAGAAACATCTTAAATTCTCTTACTCCAGAATGGGATCAATGGACACTTGCGATCGAAGAGGAAAATGACATCGGTACCTTAAAGATAGAAGAATTAATTGGAAATCTAATGTTGTTTGAAGTCCAAATGATTGAGAGAAGAGAAAGCAAAGCATCTGAAAAGAAATCAATGGCATTCAACGCATTAACCGATGGACCAAACTCAAACAACAATAATGATAAAGAGATAGCCCTTATGACCAAGAATTTTCGAAAATTCCTGAAATACAGAAAAATGAATAATCTCTAGAGAAACAACTATAAGAACTTTGGAAATCATAATGCAGTGCCAAACAATATCGAATGTTCAACTGTGACGAACCATGCCATATCAATAGAGACTGTTCGCATCCAGATAGGCAAAATCTTCCTATAAACAATGATTCCGCAAAGAAACAAAAACATGCATTTACTGCTACTCTGGATGACTTAGACTCATCTTCAAGCGATGATGATCAAAAGTCAGATAATTCAAATATGTGTTTCACGGTAATTCACGACTCTGACGAATTCAGAGAAACGGACTCAGAAAAAGGTACACGTTTACAATACATTGGTTGAAATTTCATGCTTAGAATTGGATGCTTGATTGATTGATTTTGAATTCGTATGTTGTTTGAATTTGAAATTTTTTTATTATTTTTTACTATTATTTTATTTTTATTTTTTAGCAGTATCATAATATTTTATGGAATATGCTATAATTCTAGTAATATTCCAGATATATATAGACATTAAAAATAATAAATATATATACATATTACAATACTTAAGAAAAATAAATCATGAAAATTCAAAGACATCTGTCGACAAGGTCCTCGCTATGTTGTCGACAAGGGTACAGAAATATGAAATTCAAAATTTGAATTCAAATGTTGATTTCCCTCCATCTTTTCACTTCATTCAAGACTCTGAAAAGTCACCTTTTGACTAGATAACATGTCCTTTGAGAACCTATTTATTCACCATCTCTTATCGCAACTTTTCACTTTCATTTTCAAATTCAAACTCTTATTTCAAAATGTCAAGCTCTTTACTCTCTACTCTACTGGATTCTTCAAGCAACCCTTCCACAATGAGAATTTCCAGAAAGATAAAAGAGCAACTTTTCAATGATCCGGAGGCAATAAAAGCATATGTCAACTATGCTAACTATGGAAAAGTCCATCCTTGGAAATTTGCTTTATTTCAAGTTTTCTCTACTTATGAAATTGATTCTCTTTTTGCAAACAACCAATTTCTTAGTCTTGTTGATGCTTCACAAGTTATCCAAATCTTGTTAAAATTTTCTATACAAATCTCAACCATGGATTTTATAATGGAAATGATGATGAAATTTGGAGTAGTGTCAAAGGCACTAGAATCATCTTAAATTGTTATCTTTTGGGTACCATTCTCAATTGTAAGAGCATGAGAATGGATCTTTCTAGTTTTAATATCGATGAAAATAATCATGAGACATTTCATCACATTTTCAAAGGAGATAACTTTGAATTCTCAAATCGAAACTTTCGACCAAAAGCTAGAATTGTTAATCTTCTTTTACAACATACTTTGACCCTAAGATCAGGGAGTTTTAACAATCCAACTTCAAAAGTTTGCAAAGCACTTTTTGCTAATTTTGGAAATTATGATATTAATTGGACGCAAGTTATTTTGGATGAATTTCGTCCCAAAAATCTTGAAATGGGTGAAAACACTTTATATCATGGAATATATCCCACTCGAATTTTTAATTATTTTGGAGTAGATTTCAAAGGAGAAGAATTTATTTCAAGAAAAGTTTTTAATCACTCAAACATTTCTCTTATGAAAATTCCATATATTTTTCAACCAATGAAACTCTTGCCGAAAAGGAAGAGCGTTTGGCTCATGACGAGATGGAAGAGGAAGAAGAAGAAGAAGGGAATGAAATGGAAATAGAAGAAGAAGAAAAAAGTGACACATCCTTGGAAAGTATTGACTATCCCTCTAATCCAACCAACAAAACCTTACTCAAAAATCAAAAGATCATTGTGGAGAATCAACGGACACTTAAACGATCCGTTAGTAAGAAATTGGATAAAATGCCATCTAAGACGAACAAGTTTTTCTCCAAAGTCAGCAAGAAGCTTGGATTATCTTCATCTTCGTCATCCTCTAACTAGTTCTACCTTTTCATGTCTTGTTGTATTAGTTTTAGTTTGTTTTGATTTGAATGTTCGTGTAGTTCTTAATGTTTAATCATTGTATCGTTTTATTATGAAATGAAATTGAATTACTTTTCTGTTATCTAGCTTATCCTATCTCCAGAATAAACGTTAGTATATTACATAAATATATACACACACAGTTATTCACAAAATCAAAGTGAGTCATCAAAATTATCTGACCCCTGTCAACAACCCCCCCTAGACCATGTCGACAACTATTGATCAGAAATGACTTTTCATTTTAAATTTGAGATTTGAATAACTACCTTGTGTCTATTCATTTCAAACGAATTTCTACACCTGTAAATACATATTTCTTCCAGAATTCATCACTCAAAATTATTTCTTATCTACTTTAACTCTATTTCTTCTCACAAACTTAGATATGGCCAATCCAATTCATAGTTTGACCGAGAATCTTGAAGAAACACTTAACTCTTTCAAAAATATTCTCTCTTTCATTCTTCGTTATTAGGGACACTTAGAGTTGAGTCAAATGCATATGATCAAGGAGCAAGAAAAGCATTTCGATACGATACGATGGATGATTTCCCCCTTACACAAAGATGATAATGAAGCACATCCTTTAGTCTCTCTCACCAATGAAAATGAAAATTAGGATGCTATTAAAGCAGACCCTATATTTGAAGAAGAAGGATAGGTGGAAGTTCCTCGTAATGTTTGATTTTATTGCTCTGTTTGATTTGAATTGATCACTTGGATTGATTTGATTTGATTTGGTTTGGTGTGCAAAACATAATATGTATAAATACACATTAGCTTCTTTTCTCTCTTTCTTTTCATGATTTTACTTTCGCCTTCTACGCAAATGTAAATATAACAATATATAATTGATAAATGATTTGCGTTCTTATATTTGATTTCTCACATTATCACTATTATAAGTATCATCATATATGGATTCTTAGTTAGGATAGTTAGTTATTAAGGACTAAGTTTTAGTTTTAGAATTAAATATTGATTATTTATGATAACACTATCATTATAATCACATGTCATGTAGTATTAGATTAAGGGGGAGTTATATAGTTTGGAGTTAGTTTTTGTTGATGACAAAGGAGGAGAAGTGTAAAATAGTATAGTTAGGCATAGATTAATGGAGAGTTATTAGTTTTAGGGGGAGTTATTAGGATAGAACTAATATTTTATAAACAAAGGTTGTCATCGTCAAAAAGGGGGAGATTGTTAGTCCCTGAGAAGATGGTTTTGATGACAACAACATTAGAATAAGATTATATAATATAAATACTAACATTATAGTTTAGATATATATGTATATGCAGGATTTAATCATGCAGGTACCACGAATGAAGATTATACAGTATAGAGATTCAAGACTGAAGATATCAAGATTATCGAGAGTTCAAGATTTCAATAATAGGTAATTTGGTTAGGAATTTTTTTAAAACTCCTAGAAAAGCACTGGCATCTTAAAATCTAATTTATTCATGAAATGGAATCCGCTTCGAGCCTGTTAAAGGATGGAATCCTAAGTAGGATGGAACCTATGAAAAATCTTAAGGAATATTATTTTGTATCCACTAACTTTTGTTCACATGTTTTACAAAATTATATCTTATTTTCAAAATGATTTCAAAATCTTCCTTTTAAAAGAATCAAAACCATCTATCATGGTTTTAAAATATTTTAGCCTCAAAATAATATTTATCTTCCAAATCAAATTATCATTGGTTTTAAACTATCTTTTAATATATTTAGCTTTTAATATTCATGCTTCGATTTAAATATAAAATTCTAGTAAAATTTTATATATAGCAAAATATTATTCTCTATACTTACTTATGTATTTTAACTCTAGTTAAGTATATTTATAACGTTTAAAAATAGTTTTTATTTTCCAAAAAAATAAATTACCAAAAATACCGTAGGCCTGTCAACAACCTCCACATACCCTTGTCGACAAGGTGGCAGTTTGTTTCAAAAATTTGAATTTCAAAGGAAGTGTCTATTCGTCATATCCTTTCACGAATGGACATGGTTGTTGTTCTACTATAAATAGGGGCAGTTTTAAATGAATTTATATTCATATTTTATCTGATTTCACTCCTCTTCTTCTTCCACATTTCTTTACATATATTTTTACCATTACTATGCCGAAATCACCATTGAATCTAACTAAATCATCTCTGGTTTGATTCTCTATCACTATCTCAACAAGATCTCAGTGCCATTCAGAGTTATAGCCTTCTCTGTAATAAATTAAGCGAGAAAAGGTGTGATTGTAGCCTGTGAAATCAATCAAGCGAGAAAAGGTGTGATTTGAGCCTGTGAAATCAATTGGGTGAACTTGTTGCCCATAAAATCAAGTATCTTTACCTGGAGGATTGTGAATCTGGAGTGGTATACATCATGGCTTTGAAATAGAGGGTGTAATTGTAAAAATTGATTTTGAAAGGAAATCCGTACTTGTGTGCGGGACTGGATGTAGGGTAACTCCGAAACAGTTAAAATCCGATGTGTTCTTTCCTTTATTGCTTTTACTTTATTTCTGCATCTTTGTTTGATTCTGTGATCATATCTGTGTCAGAATATTGCATACATCTGTGTTTAAGTTAATAAAAACTCAAAAATATTTAGTACTTCCTTAAAACACTATTCACCTCCCTCTAGTGTTAATTCTAGCCTTAAGATCCATAATCCGCATTTCTCACACAAAAGAGAAAGGAAAAAGAAAAAGAAGGAGAAGGAGAAAATGCTTACTGTAAAATTTTGTCAGAAAATGAAAATGAAAAAAGAGATGAGATGAGAAATGTTTTGTACGTGAATGAGAAGAGGTGAGAAGTTTTTGTGTACGGATAAGCAATGGAAAGGTTTGAACGACTAGGGTAAGGAAAAGGCATCACTTATACTAAAGGAAAAGAAACTTGTGTCTCTTGAATTTCTAAGCCCATTTGCCAAGCCCACTTGAAAACAAGTCCAAAAATCAAATAAAAGATCAAAGCCCAAACAAAATAGAAAATAGAAAATAACAAATAAAATACTGAAAATAATCGCGTGTAAAACGCTGAATTTTATCAGATTTAAAAAGTATAAAACAGAGTTTGACGAATGAAAAGCAGAACGAATATCAGATCAAATTCAGCTTCAAAGAAAAGATTGGAAATTTAAAATTCAAATTTAAAATTTTCAACTGAAAGTCAAAGTTTGACCATAGTTGACCAAAATAATTTTTTTCAGAAAGTCATTATTTTATTTTATTTGAAAAAATAATTATAAAAAAAATCCAAAAATACATTGGAAAATTCCAAAATTCAAATTTTTAAATGATTAAATATTAAAATTTCAAAAAAACTGAATCAAAAATCTTTATAAAAATTGTGGATTGTTACATATTACTCATGGCTGTTGGGGGCACTAAGGGTTTACGTATTGATAGTTATTGGATAACTATGGAACGACTCACTTAATAGTTTTCTTTGGTTAATATAACTAAAGTCAAACAGAAAATATTGATGCGACTAAGTTACATAGTTTTCTCGACTTAAGAATACTGTTGATCTTCAATATGAATGCCCCGCTTTGATTGTAGTCAAATCATGGCATGATATCCATCGAGTGACAATAGTTGGGTTATGTAAAGGCCTGTAAATCCGTGCCCCTTTAAGTCAACAACAATCCACACCAGCACAACTCAAATTGGTCGGAAATACGGATCTTTAGGGTAAAGAACAAAAGATAGAAGAAGAAAAA
Source organism: Allium cepa (assembly GCA_030765085.1). Lineage (NCBI taxonomy): Eukaryota > Viridiplantae > Streptophyta > Magnoliopsida > Asparagales > Amaryllidaceae > Allium > Allium cepa. The sequence goes on along the minus strand of CM060932.1, from coordinate 1,030,082,806 downwards.
GGAAACAACAACACAGAACCTCACAATCGCAGCGGAATAAAATATAATATATAATAATAGATTTTATACAAAAGAACCAATAACAGTTTATACACTTACAACCATCAGAGTACAACCATCAATCATCAAACTGGACAGTTATATAATTTGTCCTTGCACAACAGAATATAAATCAAGTATGGAAAGTACGTCTGAAACTCCTCCAGCTAGTCTCCTGAGCTCTATAGCAGTTATCCTGAATCTGTAATACTCGGTCTGACTCGAGCATCATAATAAAATGACACCTGAGTCAGTCTGAAAAGCCAGCATGAAAAAACACACTCAATTTCAATTATTAGGGTTATCAAAATCCTTTGAAAAACAAAAGTATCTCGTAAGACCGCGTTACACATAAACACGATAGGTTTTTACTTTACAATTGTTAGTCCTTGAGATGATGGTTTTGATGACAACAACCTTAGAATAGGATTATAAAATATAAATACTAACATTATAGTTTAGATATATATGTATATGCAGGATTTAACCATGTAGGTACCAAGAATGAAGACTGTACTGTATAGAGATTCAAGATATCAAGATTGAAGACTCATGAGTATCAAGAATATCAAGATTATCAAGAGTTCAAGATTTCAAGAATAAGTAATTTAATTAGGAATTTTGTTAAAACTCCTAGAAAAGCACTAGCATCTTAAAATCAAATTTATTTGTGGAATGGAATCCGCTTCGAGCCCGTTAAAGGGATGAAACCTTAAGTAGGATGGAACCTACGAAAAATCTATTGGAACATCGTTTCCACTTACTTTTATTCAAAATGTTTTTACAAAATTATATCTTGTTTTCAAAATGTTTTCAAAACCTTCCCTTTAAAAGAATCAAAAACATTTATCCTGATTTTAATACTTTTAGCATCAAAATAATCTTTAATTTCATAATCAAATTATCCTTAGTTTTGAATTATCTTTAATACTAATATATGTAACCTTTTAATATATATATATACACACTTAGATTTAAATATAAAATTATAGTAAAATTTTATATACACCAAAATATTATTCTAAATATTTATTTATGAATTTTACCTATAATTAAGTATATTTATAAAAGTTTAAAATAGTTTTAATATAAGATAAAAGTTATTTTCAAAGAAAAACAAAACACCAAAATTTTCTTTGGGATGTCGACATACCCAAGTTACCCACGTCGACATAGTTGTCAGTTGATTCCAAAAATTTGAATTTCAAAAGAAGTGTTTATTCGTTATATCCCTTCACGAATGGACATGGCTGTTGTTCTTCTATAAATAGGGGGTGTTTTCAATGAATTTCTAAATTTATTTTTCTGTTTTTCACTCCTCTTCTTCTTCCACATTTCTTTATACATATTCTTACCATTACTCTACTGAAATCAAAGCTAAAACTAACTAGATCATTTCTAGTTTTATTCTCTATCACTATCTCAACAAGATCCTCAGTGCTATTCAAAGTTATAGACTTCCTTGTAATCAATTTAGTGAGAAAAGGTGTGATTGTAGCCTTAGAAATCAATCAAGTGCAAAAGGTGTGATTGTAGCCTTGGAAATCAATCAAGTGTAAAAGGTGTGATTGTAGCCAAGGAAATCAATTGGGTGAACTTGTTACCCGTGAAATCAAGTATCTCTACCCAGAGGACTGTGAATCTGGAGGGTGTACCTCGTAGCCTTGAAATCGAGGCTGTAATTGTAAAGATTGCTTTTGAAAGGAAATTCGTACTTGTGTGAAGGACTGGATGTAGGGTAACTTCGAACCAGTATAAAATCCGGTGTGTTCTTTCCTTTACTACTTTTACTTTATTTCTGCATCTGTGTCTGTTTCTGTTATCATATCTGTGTCTGAATATTGCATACATTTGTTTTCAAATTAACATAAACTCAAAAAGATTTAGTAATTCCTTAAAACACTATTCACCCTCCCTTTACTGTTCATCCTAGCAATAAGATCCGTAATCTGCATTTCTAACATTTGGTATCAGAGCAAGGTTTTCAAAGTTTCATAATCTGATTTTTGAAAAAGTTTTTAAAAATGGATATGTTTGTTAATACTAGTTTAGAAATATTCAGATCATCATTGTCTCTTTAGTCTGCATATAATCAGTATTCAAATATAAGTTGTCTACTAAGATTGTTTGATGTGCAGGAAACATGCTTTATGGGGGTTAAGGAATCAATCCACAACGGAAAAATTGTGCAGATCAAAAATAATAAATGGATACTCGATAGTGGATGCTCTAGACACATGACTTGCAATCCAGATATGCTGAATGATATAATATACAAAGACGGAGGACTTGTTAACTTTAGAGACAATTCATATGTGATTGGCATCGGCAAAGTCGTTAACTCTGAAACTCCTATTATTACTAATATTTTGCTAGCTAAGAATCTGAAACATAGTCTCCTAAGTATAAGTCAACTTGCGATGAAGGATATAAAATTAAATTTGAAAAAGATAAGTGTCACATTGAAGATAATAATTCAACCATAATATTTGAGGGAATTAGGAAAAATAATATTTATATTCTTAGTATGAAAGTTTCAAATGATAATCTGTGTCTGTTGGCAAACACAATGACCCTTGGATTTGGCATAAGAGATTTGGGCATTTGAATTTCAAACTCTTATCTAGACTACCTAAATATGATCTAGTAAGAGGTCTCCCTAAAATAAATTTTAAAGTACATAATCGATGTGATGTATGTCAATTAGGAAAACTTAGAAAAAGTTCCTTTAAATTAAAGGATATGCTTTCAATCTCAAAACCTCTTGAATTACTTCACCTTGATTTATTTGGTCCATCTCAAATTCTATCAACAAATCATAGTAAATATGTTTTTGTAATTGTACATGATTATTCTAGATTTACATGGACAATATTTTTTGAAACATAAAAGTGATACTTTTGAATGTTTTAAATCAAAATCAACTTTCTCTAAAAATTATAACCATCTGTAGTGATCAAGTTGGTGAATTTGAAAATGAAAAGTTCGAGGAATTCTGCAATAAAAAGGGAATAACTCACAATTTTTCATTTCCAAGAACTCCACAACAAAACGGAAAAATAGGATGATTCAAGAGTGTGCGAGAACTATGCTTTCAGATAGTAAATTATCAAAGTATTTTTGGGCAGAAGCAGTTGCTACCGCCTGTTGTATTTTAAATAGAATTTTAGTTAGACCTTTAACTGATAAGACATCTTATGAACTTCTTTTCAAAAAGAAACCTAAGATATCTTATTTTAGAATTTTTGGAAGCAAATGTTTTATTTTAAATACAAAAGATAACTTAGATAAATTTGATCCTAAATCTGACAAATGTACCTTTATCGGATATTCTAATAAAAGTAAAGCGTACAAAGTGTTTAATTTAAGAACTAACACCATTGAAGAAACAATGCGTGTTTCATTCGATGAAAACCTGATTTTTTTTGAAGATACAAATGATGAAGAGGATTTAATTACTCAAAATTAAGAATCAACTGAAACTAATAATGAAATTAATCATCCTAATAAAAGGATTAAACTTTTAAAAGATCACCCTATTGAAAATGTACTTGGAGATATGCAATCTGTTGTTAAAGCTAGAAATCAACTAAGTCAAATGAGCAATGTAGCTTTTATATCAACTATTAAACCCAAAAATCCAAAAGAAGCTTCAACTGATGATTCGTGGATTTTGGCTATGCAAGAAGAATTAAATCAATTCGCTAGAAATAATGTTTGGAAACTTGTTCTTAGACCTGAAAATAAAACTATAATTGGAATAAAATGGGTTTATAAAAATAAAATGAATGAATAAGGAGAGGTTGTTAGAAATAAAGCTCGGTTAGTCGTTCAAGGTTATTGTCAAGAAGAAGGAATAGATTTTGATGAAACTTTTGCTTCCGTAGCAAGATTAGAAGCCATTAGGATTCTGCTTGCTTTCGCAAATCATAATAATTTCAAACTATTTCAAATGGATGTAGAAGTGCCTTTTTGAATGGATTTGTAAAAGAGGAAGTATATGTTGAACAACCGCCAATTTTTAAAAATGAAAAATTAGCAAATCATGTTTACAAACTTAAGAAAGCTTTATATGGTCTAAAACAAGCTCCTAGAGCCTGGTATGATAGACTAAGATCTTACTTATTGCAATCAAATTTTGAAATTGGTAAAGTAGATAATACTCTTTCTATTAAAAGAAATAAAAATGATATTTAACTAGAAAAGTCTACGTAGATGATATCATTTTTGGATCAACTAATTTTGAAATGAATAAAGAATTTTCTGAAATAATGAAAAAAGAGTTTGAGATGAGTCATATGGGTTGAATTAAACTTCTTTGTAGGATTACAAATAAAACAATTAGATAATGGTATCTTTATTAGTCAAGAAAAATATGCTAAAGACCTAATTAGTAAATTTGGTTTGACTACTGCGAGTGGAAAACCCACTCCCATGGCAACCACTGAGTACCTTAGTAAAGAAGATCTCTCGAAAGATGCAGATCAAAAATTATATAGAGGAATGATTGGATCACTACTCTTTATCACTGCTAGTAGACCTGATATCATGCAGAGTGTTTGTCTTTGTGTAAGATATCAATCCCAACCTATAGAGACCCACTTAAAAGCCGTAAAACGTATCATAAGATATGTTAAACACACCTCTGATTATGGCATATTTTACCCTAAAAATGATTCTTTTGACTTAATTCTTACTGTGATGTTGATTATGCTGGTTGTAAATCAGACCGAAAAAGTACAAGTGGAACTTGTCACTTTTTGGGGCATTCTCTGATTTCCTGGCTTAGTAAAAAGCAAAACACGGTTTCTTTATCAACAACTGAAGCAGAATATATTTCTGTTGCTTTGACTTGTTCTCAAGTAATATATATGCAACAAACTTTAAAAGATTATGGTTTAAATATCTCAAAATCACCAATTTATTGTGATAATACTAGTGCGATAAATTTATCCAAAAATACTACTCAACATGCTTGAACAAAACATATTGATATAAGACATCATTTTCTCAGAGATAATATGAATAAAGAAGTAATTACTCTAGATTATATTAATTTCGGGAATCAAATTGCTGACATATTAACAAAACCCTTAAATGAATCTATATTTACTAAATTAAGAAGAGAATGAGGAATTTGTTCAATAACTGAAATTTAAAAATATAAATAATAAAGTATAATCAAAAATTAAATCAAAATAAATCAAATAGTAAAAATTTTCAAAACCATGTCGACATACCCCCTCAACCCATGTCGACGTACAACGATTTTTTATTTTTGAAATTTTTCCCACCAAAATTCAAATAATTGGTTATATATTCTTCTTATTTTCGAAATTTTGATCACTCTCTGTTCTAACTTCTAAAATAAATTAAACCATGACCTCCTCTTCCAAATCAAATATAAATTCAACCTTTTCATTCCCTTCTCCTACTTCTGGACCATTTCAACGAACTACGCTCGCTCGAGTGATAAGAGTGGAGGATTGTCTGAAGGATGCACTGCAATTATTGACTGAAATTCAAGTGGTACAACTTAGAATGGCCAAAGAACAAGAGTGGCAAGGCAAAATCCTTAGGAATTTGCAAAAATTTCTAATGGATAATCATGCTAACCCAATCTTGATTGACGAAGATTCTTCAGGAGATCAAGTGCAAGAGGGCAGCGAGGAGGAGGAAGAAGAAGAAGCCTTCATGGAAGAAGAGCACGTTGAAGAAGACAACAAAGTCATTTGTGTTTGCAAAGTGTGCTTTGACAAAGATGGAAATCTGGTCGAACAGCGTGGAAATTTCAGTTTCCATTATCCAAATTGTTCGATTCGTAGATCTCCCATTTTCAAAGGCACTCATTAGTTTCTTGTCTCTTTTTCCTATTGCTGTACGTTCTTTCTTACGTTATCTACGAAAATGTAAATATAACTATATAATTAACAAATAGTTCATGTTCTTATATATGTTCTATTAAGAATATTATTATATGGATACTTAGTTAGGAAAGTTAGTAGTTTAGGACTAAGTTTTAAGTTTTAGGGTTCAGTGCTGGTTATTTATGATAACACTATCGTTATAATCACATGTCATAGAGTATTAGATTAATGAGAGTTATATAGTTTGGAGATTATATAGTTTGGAGTTATTTATTTTTGATGACAAAGAGGGAGAAATATAAAATAGGATAGTAAGGCATAAATTAAAGGGGAGTTATTAGTTTTAGGGGGAGTTATTAGGATAGAAGTAATATTTTATAAACAAAGGTTGTCATTATCAGAAAAGGGGAGATTGTTAGTCCTTGAGATGATGGTTTTGATGACAACAACCTCAAAATAGGATTATAAAATATTAACATTATAGTTTAGATATATATGTATATGCAGGATTTAACCATGCAGGTACCAAGAATGAAAACTATACAGTATATAGATTCAAGATATCAAGATTGAAGACTCATGAGTATCAAGAATATCAAGAATATCAAGAGTTCAAGATTTCAAGAATAAGTAATTTAATTAGGAATTTTGTTAAAACTCCTAGAAAAGCATTGGCATCTTAAAATCCAATTTATTCGTGGAATGGAATCCACTTCGAGCCCGTTAAAGGGATGGAACCCTAAGTGGGATGGTCCTACGAAAAATCTAGTGGAACATTGTTTTGTATCCACTAACCTTTATTTAAAATGTTTTTACAAAATTATATCATGTTTTCAAAATGTTTTCAAAACCTTCCTTTTAAAAGAATCAAAAACATCTATCCTGATTTTAAATACTTTTAGCCTCAAAATAATCTTTATCAAATTATCCTTAGTTTTGAATTATCTTTAATAATAATATATTTAACTTTTAATATATATATATATACACTTAGATTTAAATATAAAATTATAGTAAAATTTTATATATACCAAAATATTATTCTAAATACTTATTTATGAATTTTAACTATAGTGATGTAGCGCAATCTACCAACTCCATGGATTTGAGTCATTCAAGGACCTTAGGTCGCTCACGATCTAGTGAAGGTCGCTCACAGTTAATGGATTCAGCGTTAAGGCATGCAAGCAACCAAGCGAGATAAACAAACCAGCGTGCGTTTCATTAGGTCGCTACGACCTTTCGAGTTTCGATTTTGACGAGTTATGACCTAAGTTAGGTCGCAAAAACGAGTTACGACCTATGTTAGGTCGCGGAATTTCTTATATTGCTCTGTCTTAAGCCATTCTCTTATGCCAAAGCTTAAGTCGCATTCATTTTAGGTCGCTCGACCTTATGCTGTTGTGATAATAGGTCGTTGCCGTGTATTTTAAGTCGCGTGAGTCTTAAGTCGCGTATGTGCTGTGTTGCTTAGGTGGCAACTTGTGTTATGTCGTTCACTGTTATGTTGTGTTGTATATATGTTGAGTCGCATTGTTGTAGGTCGTTGTATTTTGTTATGTTGGTAACTTGTGTCTGTTAAGGTCGACAACGACCTATGTTAGATCGTGTGGTCTGTACAAATGTTGTGTGAGTATAGGTCATGATGTTTAGGTCGTTAGCGACCTATGCTGAGTCGGTGAAGGTGCTGAGTCGTGTGAGTTGTAACCCTATAAATAGGGATGTGTGGGTCATTTGTAAGAGGTTGATTTTGAATGAAACTTTGTTTGAGTGCTTTGTGCCTCTTTTGAAATTGGAAGTTGAGCGCTGTCTCCTTTCTCCATTTTCGGTTATTCGAGTGCGCTCGTTTCAATGGATTTGAAGTCAATTCACGGAATCTCGTGCGCGAGGTCAACGTAGAAGAGTCGTAGATCTTTTAACATGGTATCGTGCGCGATCAATGTGTTGGAGATAGATAGAATTCGGTATCTCTCGAGATCAACGAATTTGGAAGTTCGGTATTTTTCAATCCATCGATTTATCTTGTTTCATCTAATCGTTTCATCGATTAGCTTGACACGAAATCCACATTTCGTTCTCATCCGTTATATCTGCTGCGTCAGTTTGGTATCAGAGCTAGACTTAGCCAATCATAGCTAAGCCGTGCCTATTGGGAGAAGATTTGAAGTGTTGAAGTGTTGAAGTTTTGAAGTTGTGCATCACTTTGTTTGAATCAAGGCCGTGAGTTGAAGCTTAAGCCGAGCAAGCTAAGTGCAGGCCGAGAACAAAGCCAAGTTCAGATTTGATTTGAAGTTGTGCTAGTTGAAGTGTGTTTGAAGATTCTACAATGCCGCCGAGAAGAGCTAATCGTCATCAAAATGTTGAAGATTTGTATAAGAAAGAAGACGCTGAACAAATGGAACAACGAATTAGCAATAAAATCAATGAGAAGTTAGATGAGGGAATTGGTAGAATGGAGAAATTGATGATCGATATGAATCAAAATCAACGGAGAAGATCACCGGTCTCGAACCATGGAGGAAACAGAGTTTCACCATCGGTTACGAAAGCGAGGAGGGTGTCACCACAATCCCATCGAGATTAAAGAGAATCATCAGTTTCAACGAGAAGAGATCACCATGAGTATAGAAACGAAGAGAGAAGAACTCCACGTGAGTTTGGAGATGAGCCATATCGTGATGTTGAAAGACATAGTAGAAGAGATATGCGTGATCATAGGGATGTTGATGGTTGAGATCGACATCGAAGTACATTTGATTATGATGAAGATGGTGATAGATAAAGTGTTCATTATCGAGATCGACACCAAGTACAATATCACTATCGGGAGGTAGAAGATGATCGTAAATGGGAGTCGGGGATGAAAACAGAAATTCCAGAATTCAAAGGAGGAATGATTGCTGAAGAATTTTTGGATTGGTTATCAAATGTTGAGGAAATTTTTGACTTCAAGGAAGTTCCTGAGCATCGTCGAGTTAAGTTGGTTGCTACTCGTTTGAGAGGTAGAGCTATGGCATGGTGGCAGCAAACGAAACTTACACGGGAAATGTAGCAACCCTGTATTTTGTAATTATTTTAATTGTATATTTTAATTATTTTGATTTAAATTTTGATTTAAAAACTTATTTTACTTATTGAAATGATTAAATTTTTTTATCTAAATATAAATCTTGATTTTTATATGAATTATAATTCCAAAACTTGTGTAAGTTGAATATTTCCAGAAAAGGTGAATTTTTGGTCAAATAGTCAAACTTTGACTTCTAACTTAAAATTTAAAAGTCTGAAATTATAAATTTTATCTTTTATTATGGACATATATTTAATAACATGAATACTACTTTTCGTTTCGTTGGAAACGGAGTTAAATTGTGAAAGTTATGAACATTTCAATTTTTAGTATAATTTGTTTTTTGTGCAATTCTGCCTATTTTAAATTTTATAAATCATATTTTCTTTCTTATATTTTATTTTAGTATGTGTAAATATGTTAATTTATGTATATTTTCATCTCTAAATATTTTAAAAATAATAATAGAATTTTTCTAAAATTTACTATGATGATTTCCTATTTTTGAAGGCTGTTTTCCTATTTTCTGTTATTTTCTTCAAAAAAAAATTATATGTAAATTAAATTTTAAATATTTATTTTGTGAATATATTTTTATTTTATGTTATTATTTATGTTTAAAAATATATTACAAGCTCATATGAATTTTATAAAATTTATTCTATTAAATTTCAAATTTTCCAGACTAGTTTACTACTTTTAGCTATTTTCTTAATTTAACTTTATATTATTGATAAATGTTTATATAAATTATCACATTTTGATAAATTTCGAAATTTTACCTGGTATTAGTATTATTACCAGAAATATAAAGTTATAAAAAAATTAAATAAAGAAATATGAAAGGTTTCTGAAACCCTTTACATTCCTAAGTCTTTTAATCTTCTGCCTTTTCATTTCTTAACCTACATCTTTATTGTTTTTTTCTTTGGCCGTACAATTCCTTCTCATTTCAGCTGCCTCCTTCATTCTTTTTCACGTGAACTCAAAAATATTTCTCACACAAAAAAAGGTGCGGCCATAGTTGATCAAAAAGATTGGGTAGAAACTTCTTCCTTTCTCTTGTTTTTCTATTGATTTCTATTGATTGTTTGCATTTGTTCTCACTTGATTTGATAGGATCCACCAACTCCAGCCCTTAGCCGACCTCCACCACCTCATTCTCTGATCATCACCCCCTCCAGTCCACCATCCCATCAGGCCGAGCAACCCCAAGGCAAGCCTCACCACCAAAATGCACAAATCCATCACCTAGCATTCAAGCCTAGCCTAGTTTGCATCTAACACCTTCATCTCCCTTTAGCCGCCACCTAGACCGACCAACCACCATCACCACTGACCTGATCTCCACCTAACACACCTCTACACACCCTCACCTGACCATACCTAAAGTGTCCATGCCCTCCTTGGCCTTGGCCGAGCCTTGTAGTTGCATAGAATCCTTGCTATTGCCTTCTAATGTTAGATTTTGCATCACCAAATGTTGCACCACTTTCTCTAGGCTAGGCCGACCCATTCCAATCCATGACCTGATCCAAATACATTCTTTGGCCATGCAAACCTGATCCATAGTTGAAGCATAGATGGTAGGAAGCAAGTGCAAACACTTTGGCTTTGTTTATGCATCCATTTCTAGCTTTGTTTAGTGGTATTTTGTTGTGTAACTTATGTGTTGTTATGCTTGTTTTGTTGAATGTATCCAAGGAGATTTATCTTTGGCTCTCCCACTCAAATCATATTCGTGTTTTCGTGCCTTCAAGATTCGGTGTTGTGTGTTTTGGTAGCGATCTCTAGCTTGAACAAGTGAGTTATCCGCACCAGACAATATGTACATATATAACTAGTAAATTGACCCATTTTGAATCTGTAAAATGCATTATCATGTTACATATGCTATATTATGATTATATGATGTTCACCCATGCTTAAAAACCTATTATAACATCTGTTACTATTATATTATGTTGTTCTGTTATTTTTATCAGTTTATCACACTGCAAGTTCCCTTTAGATTAGAATCACTATGGGTTGAAATGATACATACCCGAACGGACTTTAGAATACGGGAAAATCGTTATGGGCTGAAATGATAAGCCTGAGCGATTTTCATTTTATTTCATTTACTTGGGACTGCGGGTTTGAAATGATAAATCCCGGATTTTCTTTGTAAATTACGGGTTGAAATGATACATTACCCGTATCACTTTACCTAGGCTAGAAAATTATATACAGACCCGTAGTTAAAATATATTTTTCTAAATTTTTTAAAAATATGTTTGAAATGTAAATATTATAATATTTTGATTTAAAACATAATTAAAAATGATTTTTGTAAAGTATTATTGATTTTTTTGGAAATTTACAGGTTAAATAAATTATGGAAAAGTTAGAAAATTTAAATGTAAGTTATTTTGGAAATTTTGATTTAATTATAATTGGAATTTAAATTAAATATGAAATTATGATAAATTTATGATAATTTGAATTTAAAATGAATTTAAACTGATTTTATAATATGTTAATGATTTTTGAGTAAAGTAAAAAAAAATGATAGGGATGATTATTTAAGTTGAAATTTTGAAATATAACCAAATGGGAATTTGTGAATTTGGCTTAAAAGTGAATTTTAAGTTAAGTGAATAAAATTTAAATTAAGTTATATTTTGAAATTTAAACTTAAGTGTTAAGTTGAAATTTAATTCAATGAATTTAAATTTGAATGTTGAAATTTAATAAGTGAATTATTATTAAATCTTGATTTTTGAATGGAAATTTAACTTTATAAAATCATGAACTTAAGGAAAATTAAATAATGTTTATAAATGTGAAAATGTATGATTTTATAAGTTAAAAATGTTTTAAATAAAAATATAATTGGTTGTGAAATTATATTGAATATTTGAAGTTAATTAACTGCATTTTTGAAATGCTATTAATTGCAATGTAAATGATATTACAGCATTTGTAAGTGATGTAGTTGATGATAATGAACTACAAAGCTAAATTGAATTAAAGGCTATTATAGCAATCTTTTTAAGTGATATAATTGTTGAATTTAACTAAGTTTATTTGAAATATTAAGTAAACCCTATTACAGCATTTTTAAAAATGCTGTCTTTCTGTTTTGAATGTAACTTTCCGTAGCGTTTTCTAAATGCTGCGAAAAGTGAATTTTCACTGTTTTGATAAACTTAAGTGAATAAATGAACTTTGAAAGTTGAAATTTTTGGATATTTAATAATTTAATTATTAAATATAATAACTTTATTTTAATGATTTAAAATGATTTTTGAAATATAAACTGTTTGAAATGTAAATTGAAATGGTATTTTAAATTGAATAAAATGAATAATGATTTGAAATGAATGTGGTTTTGAAATGATATGATATTTTGATATATTAAAATGATTTGAAATGTGGTTTTGAAATGATATGATTTTTAATATATTAAAATGATTTGAAATGTGGTTTTGAAAAGATATGATATTTTGATATATTAAAATGATTTGACAAGAATTTCTGGAAAGATATGATGTTTTGAAATGGTTTGGAATTAATTTAATCTTTCTTTTGATAAAGATTTGGATTTGAAATGATATCCTATTTTGAAGTATAAACATTATTTTAAAAGTTATAACTACGGGTTATAATAACGATTGGTTGGCAAAGAGACCGGGATCGGATATCTGGCATACTCTCTGTCGATACCGAAAACCACTTTGACAACCGTGTACGCGGTGGAGATTCCAGAATGAAGTAGGATGGTGGCGACTTTCTTGAGGTATATTACGTGGACCCAACTTCCGTGAGTTGGCATAAGGTGGCTAAAACAGGAGCGATCTCGGGCCAAGTGAGGTCATTCCTCCGATCGGACACATTCCTTCGATACTATACTCTTACTTGTGATTGATTAGATGGCCATCCTCCGATTTTGATTGGGAGTGTGTTCCGAGGTGGGCGTATGTGGCTGCTGCGTTACCACCAGCCCGTGTGCGTAATTGGTATATCTACCCTGACATTGCCTTGTGTGCCGTGTCACCTACCATACCGAGCCTTTACTACGAGTTTGTTTTTCTCCCGTAGCCCGTATGGTATCCTCGACAGTCACCCGGAGTGGAGATGGCATGATATTGGATGGACTACTGGGACTATTATGTGTGAAGGGTGATATGGGTAGCCCGGAACGCTATTTAAAAGTAAGTTTATTTTACTGTAGACATTATTATAATAGCGAAATATTACTACATAGTAAATAGTTTAACGGATCCTTAAAGAATGGGCGGTCCCAGGCATCCTTTAAGTTACTTGTACCTTATTACAGTTCTCTTGAGTTGGTTTACATTATATAAGTATATATTGTCCTGACTCGAGCGTTTGTATTTTTATTTACGCTCGGGTCAGCCTGAGTTATTCACAGATATGGATTCCACTTTCTGGAGATTGGAATCGCTGGAGATTATCTGCTTATCTAGTTTTATCTATTCCAGTTCTGTTGTTCTATTCAGCTTGTACTTGGTTATCATCCTAAGAGTTCTGTTGTACTTTATTTAGTCTGTTGTATTTTATTTAACTCTGATATATTTACATAGTAGCTTCATGAACTGCTATCTCTTTACTTCCGTTGCATTTCTTACTCTGTGTCTGTGTTCTGTGATTTTTATTTACTGTATATTCTGAGATTTGCCAAATTTTATTTACAACGCGGTATTTTGAGCAATTCAAGTCCGACATGTGCGGATGCGAATGGTTGAAAATATCGGGTTGTTATAGGAAAGAATGGGAAAGTCAAAGATTGAGTCATGGGAGAAGATTAAGAAGTTGATGAAAGCTACTTTCTTACCTTATAATTATCAGTCTCTTATGTACGAACGCTTACAAAATTTAAAAGAGGGAACAAAGACGGCGAATGATTATGTAGATGAATTTTATCAGCTGATTGCTAGAAATGACATCATGGAGACGGAGGAATAATTGACAGCAAGATTTGTTGGAGGGTTGAGAATGCAAATTCAGGATATGGTGAACATGTTTGATCCAAGATCCATGGCTGAAGCACACCAAAAGGCGTTAGCTTGGGAGAAGCAAGGCAGAAGAGGTGGTGGTGTGTTTACAAATTCCAACAATCAAGTGAAAGGGGCTAGTAGCAATACGAATGTTTCCAAGGCTGTTACTAAACCGGTTGTTAATGAAGTTTCTAAGACCAAGGTCAACAACAATTTCAAGTGTTATAATTGTTAGGGGTTTGGTCACAAGAGCAATGAATGTCCGAATCCTAAGAAACGAGTGATGGTTGCTGAGGTTGAGGATGAGGATGCAGAAGTAGAATGTTCTAATTCACCACAAGCTGAGGAGGAAGAAGAATTGTCGGGAGACGAAGGTTGTAACTTGATGATGAGGAGGTCTTGTTTAACACAAAAGCTATAGGATGAGACTAGTTGGTTGAGGAGTAACATCTTTCAGTCAACATGCACTATTTTGGGAAAGGTTTGCAAGTTTGTTATTGATGAAGGATGTTGTGACAATATCATTTCTACAGAGGCTGTAAAGAAGTTGGAATTAAAGACTGAGAAGCATCCTAAGCCCTACAAGTTAGCTTGGTTGAGGAAAGATGGAGAAGTGAAGGTTGGTAGAAGAGCTTGTGTAACTTTTTCAATTGGGAAGAAATACAAAGATGAGATTTGGTGTGATGTTGTGGATATGGATGTATGTCATCTGTTGTTGGGGAGACCGTGGCAGTATGATAGAGCTGTGCAACATGATGGTCGTACCAATAGCTATAGTTTCATGTTCGAGGGCACTAAAATCACTTTGGTTCCTAAGAAAGGACAACAAGAAGAAAGCAAGTTGGATGAGATTGAAGAACTGAAGACTTTGTTATCTTTGAAGAAGTTTGTCAAAGAAGTGGAGGACGAACCTGAAGTGTTTTTGTTGATCGGACGTGAAAGTAGTGAGGAGGTTGAAATTCCAAAGGAAGTCAAACCAGTATTGGAAGAATTTAAAGATGTATTTCCTGAAGAATAGCCAAAGGAGTTACCACCGTTGAGGGACATACAACACCAAATAGATCTTGTTCCAGGAGCTATGCTACCACATAGACCACATTACAGGATGAGCCCAAAGGAACACGAGGAGTTGAGAAGGCAAGTGGAAGAGTTGCTTGAACAAGGACGTATACAAGAGAGCTTAAGCCTTTGTGTAGTACAAGCTTTGTTAGTGCTGAAGAAGGATGGGACTTGGAGAATGTGTACATATAGTCGAGCACTGAACAAGATTACAGTGAGGTACAGATTTCCGATGCCTAGATTGGATGATTTGTTAGACCAGTTGAATGGAGCTTCTATATTTTCCAAGATTGATCTGAAGAGCGAATATCATCAAATTCGAATTCGACCGGGGATGAATGGAAGACAACATTCAAGACTAGAGAAGGGTTGTATGAATGGCTGGTTATGCCGTTTGGTCTTTCGAATGCACCTAGTACGTTTATGCGGGTGATGAATCAGATCTTTAGACCATTTATTGGGAAGTTCATGGTGGTGTATTTTAATGATATATTGATATACAGTGGAAGCCCATAAGAACACTTGCATCATCTGAGAGAAGTGTTGATGATACCGCGACAAGAGCAATTTTATGCTGCAACGAAGAAATGTGTGTTCATGACGCATAGTGTTTTATTTTTGGGATATGTTGTATCAGGAGGAGGTATACATGTGGATCAGAATAAAGTGGAAGCAATCAGAAATTGGCCACAACCCAGGACTATAGCTGAGTTAGAAGTTTTCATGGGCTAGCATCATTCTACCGAAGGTTTATTCCACATTTCAGTAGCGTGATGGCACCAGTTACTGATTGTATGAAGGGGAAGCAATTTTTATGGTCAGAGGAAGCAGGAGTCGCTTTTGAGCGGATCAAGAAACTTTTGACGTCAGCGCCCATTCTAGTATTACCAGACTTTCAGTTGTTGTTTGAGCTACATACTGACGCATCTAAGGTGAGAATTGGAGGGATGTTAAGTCAGAGGGCCGTCCTATTGCTTATTTTAGTGAGAAGCTTTCGGGTGCCAAGATGAGATATAATACCTATGATGTAGAATTTTATGCTGTTGTGCAAGCCGTGAAGCATTGGAGACACTATTTGTTCCATAAAGAATTTGTTTTATATACTGATCATGAAGCGTTGAAGCATTTGCAAGGGCAGGACAAGATTGCAGCTAGGCATGCTTCGTGGATTGCATACTTACTACAGTTTACATTTGTTGTGAAACACAAATCAGGAGTTACAAACCGTGTTGCAAATGCATTGAGTAGAAGGAATCATTTGTTGACTACAATGAAGGTTGAAGTGACAGGGTTTGAAGTACTTCCAGAATTGCTTGCTGAAGATCCTTACTTTGCGAAGATGGTAGATGAAGTCAATAAAGGGAAGATGAATGAATATGTGATGATAGATGGGTTTCTATTCAAGGGGAATTGATTGTACATACCAGAGTGTAGCTTGCGAATGAAGATTGTGAAGGAATTACACGAAGAAGGACATATGGGTAGAGACTGTACACTACAGTTGATTTCTCAATCTTATTTTTGGCCTTCGATGAGAAAAGAAGTTGAAAGATTTGTGGAGAGATGTCACATATGTCAAGTTTCCAAAGGGACAGCTATGAATGCAGGATTGTAAATGCCATTGCCTGTGCCTACCAGACCATGGGTTGATATCAGCATGGATTTCGTTTTGGGTTTGCCAAGAACTAAAGGTGGAAATGATTCCATATATGTGGTGGTAGATAGATTTTCGGAAATGGCACATTTTATAGCTTGTAAGAAGACCGCTGATGCAGTCCGTGCTGCTCAGTTATTCTTTAAAGAGATTTATCTATTACATGGGTTACCTGAGACCATTCATCCTGATAGGGATACGCGATTTCTAAGCCATTTTTGGATGAGTATGTGGAAGATGGTTGGGATGAAGCTAAATTTTGGTAGCGCCTATCATCCACAAACAGATGGGCAAACGGAAGTAGTGAACAGATCATTGGGAAACTTGTTGAGATGTCTTGTGAAGGATAATTTGAAAAGCTGGGATGTGAAGTTATGTCAAGCGGAGTTTGCACATAATCATGCTGTTAATCGAAGTACTGGATTCAGTCCATTTCAAGTAGTATATTCTTCAATTCCGAAGGGACCGTTGGATTTGTTGATAGTTCCATCTCAGAAAGGAGTTGTTAAATGAGTTTGTGATTTTGTGAATGAACTGCAGGAGTGTTACATAACTGTTCATGAACGATTGCTTGCATCAAATAAGAAGTATAAACAAATGGCGGATAAGAAGCGAAGGAGTGTAGACTTGAAAGAAGGTGATTTGATTTATGTAGTGCTGACGAAAGATCGTTTTCCAGTGGGAACTTACAACAAGTTGAAAGCTCGAAAAATTGGACCAGTGGAAAATTTGAAGAAGATCAATGACAATGCATATCAGTTGAAGATGCCGGATCATATTCACTCTGTAGACGTTTTCAACGTCAAATACTTGATTCCGTATCATGGGGATAAGCTTGTTAAGGAAGAGGAAGGTGCAAATTCGAGGTCGAATTCTTATCAACCGGGGAGGATGATGCAGCGCAATTTACCAACTCCATGGATTTGAGTCATTCAAGGACCTTAGGTCGCTCACGACCTAGTGAAGGTCGCTCGCGAGTTAATGGATTCAGCGTTAAGTCATGCAAGCAACCAAGCGAGATAAACAAACCAGCGTGCATTTCATTAGGTCGCTCCGACCTTTCGAGTTTCAACTTTGACGAGTTACGACCTAAGTTAGGTCGCGGGAACGAGTTACGACCTATGTTAGGTCGTGGAATTTCTTATATTGCTTTGTCTTAAGCTATTCTCTTGTGCCGAAGCTTAAGTTGCATTCATTTTAGGTCGCTCGACCTTATGCTGCTGTGAAGATAGGTCGCTGCCATGTATTTTAAGTCGCGTGAGTCATAAGTCGCGTATGTGCTGTGTTGCTTAGGTCGCAACTTGTGTTATGTCGTTCACTGTTATGTCGTGTTGTATATATGTTGAGTCGCATTGTTGCAGATCGTTGTATTTTGTTATGTTGGTAACTCGTGTCTGTTAAGGTTGACAACGACCTATGTTAGATCGTGTGGTCTGTACAAATGTTGTGTGAGTATAGGTCGTGATGTTTAGGTCGTTAGCGACCTATGTTGGGTCGGTGAAGGTGCTGATCGTGTGAGTTGTAACCCTATAAATAGGGATGTGTGGGTCATTTGTAAGAGGTTGATTTTGAATGAAACTTTGTTTAAGTGCTTTGTGCCTCTTTTGAAATTGGAAATTGAGCGTTGTCTCCTTTCTCCATTTTCGGTTATTCGACTGCGCTCGAATCAACGGATTTGAAGCCGATTCACGGAATCTCGTGCGCGAGGTCAACGTAGAAGAGTCGTAGATCTTTTAACACGGTATCATGCGCGATCAACGTGTTGGAGATAGCTAGAATTCGGTATCTCTCGAGATCAATGAATTTGGGCGTTCGGTATTTTTCAATCCATCGATTTATCTTGTTTCATCTAATCGTTTCATCGATTAGCTTGACACGAAATCCACATTTCGTTGTCATCCGTTATATCCACTGCGTCATATAGTTAAGTATATTTATAAAAGTTTAAAATAGTTTTAATATAAGATAAAAGTTATTTTCAAAGGAAAAAAACACCAAAATCTCCTTTGGGATGTCGACATACCCAAGTTACCCATGTCGACATACTGTTAGTTGATTCCAAAAATTTGAATTTCAAAAGAAGTGTTTATTTGTCATATCCCTTCACGAATGGACATGGCTGTTATTCTTCTATAAATAGGGGCTGTTTTCAACGAATTTCTAAATTTTATTTTTTGTTTTTCACTCCTCTTCTTCCACGTTTCTTTATACATATTCTTACCATTACTCTACCGAAATCAACATTGAATCTAACTAGATCATTTCTAGTTTTATTCTCTATCACTATCTCAACAAGATCCTCAGTGCTATTCAAAGTTATAGACTTCCTTGTAATCAATTTAGTGAGAAAAGGTGTGATTGTAGCCTTGGAAATCAATCAAGTGTAAAAGGTGTGATTGTAGCCTTGGAAATCACTCAAGTTTAAAAGGTGTGATTGTAGCCTAGGAAATCAATTGTGTCAACTTGTTGCCCGTGAAATCAAGTATCTCTACCCAAAGGGTTGTGAATCTGGAGGGTGTACCTCGTAGCCTTGAAATCGAGGGTGTAATGGTAAAGAATGCTTTTGAAAGGAAATCCGTACTTGTGTGCGGGACTGGGTGTAGGGTAACTCCGTACCAGTATAAAATCCGGTATGTTCTTTACTTTACTGCTTTTACTTTATTTCTACATCTATGTTTGTTTCTGTGATCATATCTATGTCTGAATATGGCATACATTTGTGTTCAAATTAATATAAACTCAAAAAGATTTAGTAATTCCTTAAAACACTATTCACCCTTCCTCTAGTGTTTATCCTAGCCTTAAAATCCGTAATCCGCATTTCTAACAACAATAACCAAAAACATTTTTATAGAAAATCTAGTGACATTATAATAGTGTCTGAATACAAATATATATTCAAATAGCTAAAATTGTTACATTAATTAAATTCTAGCAGCTAGGCTTTACAAACAAAACCGTAATCTCGTATTGGAGAATGGATTCCAACTGAATGACTAAGCACTAGGGTACCATCTGTCATAGTATCCGTCTAGAACAACATACCGAGGACCACTCTAGGATGCCCTGCTACACAAGACCGGACTACCTCTAACCTGGATAGTCCGAATAAGATTACCCTGCAGTTGGGATCAGAAACCGCCACACAGCCAAATAAAAGGGACTCCATATAAGGGTAACCTTACTTTACTTGGGTGCGACCCACTTAGCCTTGCTGCATCCCCCTTGATTTTCAGTCATTCTCGGTTGATGAGGCTAGAGGCTACGATTACCTTTTTAGAAAATTTCACTTAGAATGCTCGTTGTCCTCCAATGACATTGTATTGATAGCTTTCATCTATACAAGTCAGTTCCCGACCCGAACGGAACTGAAGGACTATTCCTACTACATCCATTTTGGAATCACCCATGGGATTAGTAGCGATTAGCCCTTACACTTCGTTGCACCATCTTCGACTCTATGCTCTTCTTGTCACATCGAAAACATACTCGTTGGATCGAAGTGGTTTTCGGATAACTCATCCGACTCTTCGAAACAACATTCAAAATTGGCAAATATTGATAGCCGGTGATTTAACTATCAAATAATCATCCATAAGAAATCATCTGGCCTTAATATAAATTTTTCCAAATGTTTATCTTTCAAAATATCATTAAATACATCAATTTCTCCCAACATTTAAAAACAATCTTTCAAATACTTAAATCCGTAATAGGATGTTTCCCATATCTCAACCTTAGAAATATTTCCAAATTTCTATTTTCTATACTTAGGAAAATATTACCAATATTATTTCCCAAAATCCTTCAATATTTACATTTCAGAAAATTATTCCATAATTATTTCCAAAATCTCCAAAATCATAAATAAATTTCCTCTCCTCAAATCATATCCTTTTATAAGCCCTTTTCGAATCTCGAGAGAATTTATAAAATAAAATTTCCAATTACTATAAAACGCTATATATATATATATATATATAATAGTTTAATTTTAAAAATATGTTCAAGTAATTATTTAAAATATTGAAAACACTTTTTTAACATTAGTAACTCATTTTTAGTTAAATGGATAATTTCAAAGATGATTTTTAAAGTTTTTTTTTTGAACAGATTAAGCGGGGTTAAAACTGGACCCCTACCAGCTTTATTAACCAAAGAAAAAAAGAAAATACTACAAACAGCACACAACAAAGCACACAACAACAACATACAACAAAGTAGACATGAAGTAAACACAAACAACAGCAGAAAAGAAAAGGAGCATCAATAAGACAACGCTAAGGAATCCAAGGCTCGAAGTGGTTTTCATGAAACTTAAAAGGGCTAACTCTCATCCCCAACAGTATGCCATGCTTTGTAACCTTCCATGCAGTTTCCTTGCTTCTGCTTATTCCTTCAAAGCATCTGTTATTCCTTTCTTTCCATATTTCCACCATTAATTTTTTCACAACAAAAAAAAGAGTTGCCTATTGTCATCCCTCCACGTGATGGCTCCTTCCATCAAGTTCCACAGGTTAATGCTGACAGGTAAATGAAAAACCTTCAGGATACAATTCAACATTTGAGTACCGATGTACTGAACATGAGGACAATCAAAATAAATGTGCAGAACACTTTCAGCTTGCTGATGACACAACTCGCACTAAGGAAGAAGAGTCATACCAAAACTCAACAGTTTGTCTCTAGTCATCAGAGCATTAGAAATCACCTTCCAGAACATGAGATTGTCATTGCTACTTGATGCCACCACCCAAGTAACCTTCCTCCATTTACTGTCCGGCATTGTGTCAAGACCATTCAAAGCAACGTAAACTTTTTTGATTGAGTGCCCCTGACCATTCCACAAGAAAGTATCATAATCATATGAATCATATAAGGAAGTGGCATACTTATTCCAAAAATCCCTGACAATCTGATTGCTTGTATAGGGCAACTCAATTCTTCCATTAACAATATGATTAGCAGCAAGGGCATTGGGGCCAATGCTACACTGAAACTTCTGCTGTGCACTGAAAACATGATCCAGAATCACACCCTTACCTAGCCAAGGTTCATGCCAGAAACTTCACAAACTAGACTCCGATAGCTTCAGTTGAACAAGAGGCTTGAAAATGGACCTTAATTTTAGAATACTCCTCCAAATCCAGCTACATGACTGAGGTATATCCATAAGCCAGAATTTTTTAGTTCCAATATTATATTTTTGTGTCCAGTTCACCCACAAAGTGTCATGCTTGATAAGCAATGCATTGAAATGTTGGCTGTATGCAGCCTTGTTCTAAGCCCTAATATTTTGCAAACCCAGTCCCCTTTTGCTTCTAGGCAACTCAATAATATTGTAAGAACAATGGAGGGCTTTCCTAGTGTGAATGGTTCCAAACCAAAAGAATCTCATCATTGCTCTTCTCACCAATTGCAGAAGTTTAGCAGGTACAATGTAAGTCCTTGCCCAATAAACCACTAAGGATTGGCTAACAAAATGAACAAGCACGAGCCTACCAGCTTGAGTCAGAAATCTATTAGCCCAACAGTCCATAACAGCAGTGATCTTTTCATAAAGAGGAAGACAGTCAGCACGTGTGACTCTTGAAGTACAGAGAGGAAGCCCAAGATAGGTCATATCTGTTGACATGGACTGCATACTAGCAAAAGAAGTTAGATTTTCAACTTGTATGTTAGTCACTCCAGAGAATAAGATGTTGTATTTATGGAGATTAAGATTAAGGCCAGTCATTAAGTAAAAAGAATGAAGAGCACATTTAATACCCCCCAGAGATTGGATATTAGGTTTGGAGAAAATCATTATATCATCAGCGAAAAGAAGGGCAGTTATTTGTAGGTCCTTGCACTTGGGATGGTAATGAATTTTCTTGTTATGATACATGGGCTTTAACAGTCTTGTGAAGACTTCCATGACAAGAATGAATATGTAGGAAGACAATGGATCCCCCTGCCTGATTCCTTGTTTTGGAACAAAAGTGGGAGAACTGATGCCATTTATAATCAGAGAATATGAGGGAGTAGATATGCACTCGTAAATCCAAGCTACAAAAACCTTTGGAAAGCCCATGAGTGACATAACCCTAACTATAGTCTTCCAATGAAGAGAATCATAAGCCTTCTGCAGATCAAGCTTTAGCATGGCACGAGGGGATACATTGGCACTGTTGTAACCTTTTAATAGCTCATGGGCTAGCATAATGTTGTCAAGGCTATTTCTTTTAGGGAGGAAAGCAACTTGGTTATTAGAAATAATTCTTTGAATTACAACCACCAACCTTGTAGCAATAAGCTTGGAAATACACTTGTAAATCACATTACAACAGGAAATGGGTCTAAAAGAGGATACAATCAAGGCTGGCTTGGACTTAGGGATTAGCACCAAGTTGGTAGAGTTGATAGATCTAAGCATCTTGAATTTATCAAAGAAATTATAGACAGCTCTGCAGAAACGATTGCCAACTAAATCCCAACTAGAAGTAAAAAAAAACTACGTTGAAACCATCTGGACCACCAGAGGAGCTTCTATTCATAGAAAATAGGGTTTTCTTGATTTCCTCATTAGTTACTTTAGCTATCAGTAGACCAGATTCAACATGATTAAGTCTTGGAAGAGATATAGTGGAGAGAATGTCTAAATCTGGATCAAAGTTGCTAGCATTTTGAAGAAGGCCAGAAAAATGCAAAAGAAAAGCTTTTTCCATAGTTTCAGGAGTAGAATGAAGAGTACCTGCTTCATCAACAACAGATGAGATGTTGTTTGTAGAATGCTTTATTTAAAGAGAGGCATGAAAAAATTTAGTATTCCTATCGCCTTCAGCAGCCCATTTGAATCTTAATTGTTTCCTTTTCATATCAGACTCACTAGCTAGGGCAATATTTAGGTCATTGAATAATGAAGCTTCCTTCTCAGCCATGTGAACATTGTCTGGAAATTCCATCATTTTCTCCTGAGCAGTCCTTAACTGGTCCTTGAGTTTAGCTGATTGAAGACTGCCATCACCATACTTTGCCCTTGCCCAAACCCTCAAAGCAACCTTGACTGCCTTGAGTTTCCTACAAAAATATAAGAAGGATTTCCAAAATGACTAGCAGTCCAAGCATTTTTAAGCATGTCATGATATTCAGGATCAAGGACCCAAGCATTGTAAAATTTAAATCCTCTTCTGGTTTCAAAAGGCTTTTTCCCAGTGGTCAAGATGAGGGGAGAGTGATCAGAAAGAATTGGTTGGGGAAGATAAGTGGAGATGTTGGGCCATGTTGAAAGAGCTTTGAAGTTAGAAAAATAATGATCAATGTTTGAGAAAACACGGGCATTAGTTCTTGAACGGTTGTTCCAAGAGTAGGGGGCACCATGTTTGACAATAGATATTAAGGAAAAGTCATCGATAGCATTATTCAATGGTAATATGTCCCTAAGTAAAAGAGGGAGACCACCATGTTTATCAGACAGAGAGAAGCAAGAATTAAAATCTCCAAGCAAAACCCACGGATGGGAATCTTGTCTTAGCGATGGAATTAGGTTGAAAAGAGCTTACCTAGCAGAGGGAGAGTTATAAGCATAGACGAAAGAAATATAGAAAGATAAAGAGGAGTTGAAATATTTGGCATGAAAGTGCATAATTTGTGGACTTGCAAGGATGAGATCAAGAGTAAGTTGCTCTGGATTGTGAAGGACCATAATTCTACCATAGCTTGCTTCAAGAAGATTATGATTCAAGGTCCACGGTGGGTTTATGTACTTAGCAGCTTTAACAGTTAGTGGCAAATTCAGTTTTGTTTCAAGAATTGCAATAACAGAAAGATGATGATTTGATATCAGTAGTTTAACCTGATCCAGCTTAAGAAAATTATGGGATCCTCTAATATTCCAAACACCAATGTTCTGCAACATTAATTAAACCATGCTTATGTGATTTCCTTCTCTCATGCTCCTAGTTACAGGAGAATTCATCCTAGTGTAGCTTTGGTTTTGGTGTTTTGCCTTTTTAGACTTTTTGCTGTTATCAACTTCAATTGCTTAACAGCTGTCTGGAGATGGTTCATTTGGTGGCGATTTCCAACCTGGTATAGACCCCAGAAAAACATAAGGCTGACATGGTTTAGAGATGATGGGGGGAGTGGGAATAGGGTTGAGAGAGGAAACTGAAGTTGTGGAATGAGACAGGGCACGCATGCTGTACACAGGATCAAAAATTTCTTTTTGCATTGTGCAACAGAAAGAAATTTCATGGTTGTCTGAGTTTGAATTGGTTGTTGGTTGGCATTTGGATGGGGGTGCTTCATGATTGAGAAGGGGGTCAGAGCATCGAGAAACAATGAAAGATTTTGCATGTACATGAGAAACAAAAACTTGCACAAGAGAATCAAAAATTTCATGGTTGTCTGTGCTTGGATTGGTTGCTGGTTGGCATTTGGATGGGGGTGCATCAAGATTGAGAAGGGGGCCAGTGCATTGAGAAATAATGGAAGATTTTGCTTGCACAAGAGTATCAGAAACTTGCACAGTTTGACTGCCATTTTCCTCCAGAGGAGACTGCAAGTTATGCTGCTCATTACAAGTTGCAATTAATTGTTCTTGGTGAAAATGCTTGTTTTGTAAAAAATGAGTGCAATCAGCTATCACTTGATTACCAATATATTGACCTCCAGAAAGTGTCTCATCCTCGTTATCAACTTCAGTGTCCATGTCCTTTAACACTTCAAAGACATTGCTTGTATCCAATGTACTATAATCATTTTCAGTTTCACATGCCTCAACCTGCACCTCATTTCCACATCCAACATTTTTATCAACTTTATCATCAATATCCTGCAAAACAATGGTTTTGGCATTAACTTCAGCATGCTCTATTTTATCATCCACCACTGGCAACTTCAAAGAATTAGCAACTTTTTCCTTATATTTCTTATTTTTAACTTTCTTCCAGATCTGTCTACTTTTGCTTGCCTGCTTATTTTCTTTCTACACAGTGACATTATCCCCATTCAATTTCTCCTTTAGAACTTCCTCTTCCACACTCCTCAAATTTACTACTACTTCTCTTGCACATAAATTTTTCATGTGACCAAAAACTTTACATACAGTACATACATCAGGTTTCCATAGGTAACTGACTCGTATCATTTGTGTTGTTCCATCAATTAATTTCACAGGAAACTCGTCAACCAATTCTTGATTAGGAGAGACATCAACTAAACATTTAGCATAGCCTATTCGCTCCAACTTATCAGTGGATAAATCCAAACAGAGCAATCTTCCAATCCTAGATGCTAGCCAGTTAATCCTTAAACGTGACCACGCATAAAGAGGGATATTCGAAAGCTTTAACCAAACTGGAACAGATTTGATGGTTCTGCAACTATTCTCAATATACGGATCCCAAGCCTTGATGATGAATATCTTGTTCCGTAGGAAGATAGGGTCTGCTTCTACAATTCTCCTTCTATCCTCAGCACGGGAGAGATGGAAAAGGAAAAAGGAGCCATCAGATTTTATGGTGACTTCACCTTTAAGCTTCCACGGTTTTTTTAAGTGATTGATAACTGTCATGTAGGACAGGGGCTTGTCGAGGAAGAAACCAACCAACCATCCTTCCCAAACTTCATTTCCAGCTTGCAGCACTTTAGGAGGTGGCACTAATACTTGGCCATCAAAAGAAGGATGAATGACAACTAGAGAATAAGCTCCTGCATTTCGAGGTTTTGTTTTGAAAAGGGAGGACCACGACAAGGAAGAAGAGACAGGGTGGATCGGAGAGGGACTGTCAGGAGGTGGTACAGGAGGAGGTAGGTTAAGGGGAGAGTTGGGAAGACTGGCCGAAAGCAGGGAAGGGGGAGGTACAGAAGAAAGAATGGGCATGTCAGATTGAAAGGAAAGGGGATGGGGATGGGTACGGGTGGGAGAGGCCATTAGAAACTAAAAGTACCCAATTACAATAAAATATTAGAATTTACTAAAATATATACTTCATGTTTAAAAGTATACTTACCAAGTATTTAAATCTCAGCTAGTTTAAAATTTCATAATTTTGAAATAATAAGATTTCCCCTTTTTAAACAATCTCACCTCCTATAATAAAAAATATATTTTTTAAAATCTCTATAACTAATTTTAAGTTATAACTTTCCCTCGATTTCACAACATATCGCTTCACTGTCGATTCCCTAACCATTCTCACTTCAAAAAATAGAATTTTCCATTCTTCTCAACCCCGTTTCCATGTTCTAATATAAATTCGTCCTATGAATTTATATTCCCAATTATCACCTAATATTGAATTTCTTTATTATAGATATTGTTTATCAATTTTATAACCCCCTTTTGGTTTTATATGTTTATAAAAACAAATCTATATATAAATATCCATTATATAAATTCCATTTCCTATAAATTCCATTAATTCTTCCAATATATTTTTCAATATTCATTTCAACCTCTTTTTATATTTCCAGGATATCACTTATAAATTCTTTTACACAATTCATTTTAAAAATTTTCATTTACTAATTCACAACACTTAAGCATAACCAAATTCAATTGAAATTCAATTTTCTAATTCGGTTTCTTTAAAATAACCCTAACTCCAACATATGTTCTATTTTCAAATTCCCTTCAATTCCATAAATTTTAAAATTATATTTATAGTACTTAAAATTATCAAAATTCAGTCCAGTGCTGCAATAGCATCTAGTAGTTCCATCACTATAATAATCTATAATAGATTATTCTACACAAATCATATATCACTATATACGAAAAACAACAATAAATTTTGAGGAATCCAGTTTGAACCCTCCAACCTGTTTCCCTGCATCCATAGATGTTAATACCGATAAAATAAATACCAATCCCATTTCGATAGGAATATCATGGTATATAGGTCGTCCGCTATTATAGGGGTCATATAGGGTCTCATCCGCTATATGTGTGGGAATATCACTCCAATACTAATATATATACTACGATATATATATACACATACTTATATATATATAAAATGTCCAGCCAAATAATAATTTATAAATTCAACCAGCAATTAATAATTCATTTTAACTATTTAAAATAAATTCTAGCAATCTAAAAAAAGTAAGATTTACTCACCTTTGGTTTTTTATGTGCAATCCGCTTCAATCTCAACTAGATTTTCATGATTTTTGACCTTGCATAAACAATTTACTAATTTGTAAATATTCGATTTAAAATATGATCTATGCACCCTAATTACCAAAATACCTATTTTAAAATTAATCAGTAAGTTAAAATATGTGTGTGTGTGTCTATGTATTTATATTCCTCCCTAATCTATAGATATACATACATGTATTCATTTCAAATTGAAAAATAATTTTGTATATACCTCACTGCTCCCCTTATACAACCAGCAATACCACGCCACCAGTCATTGCTAAGCTTCCAACTGACGCACTATGCCACATCCGACATCACCGCACGTCACAGTTCCCAGCCCCAAATCTGCGCGACTTCACCACTCCATCGATTCCACGTACACGCGACAAAAAAAATCACGACCAAATTGCTGATTCGACCCAGCTTCTAACTTCAATCGCCATTACAGACGACGACGACCCTCATCTCGACCACTACACAGCCCACTCGCGCTCACACGCGACACTCGCCTTAATCTTTGACAACGTGACACCTTCCCAACTTCCAACACCTGCCGCCACTTCGTGCCCATGCCTCCAGGTTCCCCCATTTCCATGCAAATCACCTGGCAATTCAATCTCCTTTGTCAACATCACTAGCTGCGCTCTGCTTCCTTGCTACGCCTGGCCTTGCGCACGCCTTCCCCCACATGATTTAAATTGTGTGAATTCTTTTTTTTTGAATTGATGTTGAGAATAGAATAGCACAAAGAAACAAGAGGCACGATAAATATTACTTCGTTTGTTTTGAACTGAAAGAAAGGAGAAGCGGCAGGCCCGCGATTTTAACAGCGCCCATTAATTTTATTTTTCTTTGTGAAATTTAGATTTTTTATTTATTTTGAAGACAAGGAAAGCACGTGACATTTTAACATAGAAAAGGGCGGTCGTGTATTTGAATGGATTAGCTATAGTAATCCTGAAGTGATATGAAAAAGAACTGATGTAAATATAGACTATTTATATAAGTATATATATTATTATATTACAAAACGTCTCAATTTCGCAGTTCCAAATCTCGAATTCCTATCGAGGTGTGCCGCTTGGCGTTCGTAATGTTATACCCATATTTCAAACGCAGTGGAAAAGGTTCGAGTCCTAATACAATCGTATGGAGAAGATAACTTTTTGGATCCAATTATTATTTTTAATTTTCGATATGAATTTCAACGTGTTTATATCCCATACGACCAAGCAATAACTCCAAATACTACGAAACTTGGAATCCGATAATAATACAATATTACAGATATAATAGAACTAGTTTCGTCAAATTTCGAAACTGTGTCTCGGAAAGCAATTTTTAAACGTCAATTTAAGCGATATGTTTTAAATTTTGAACAAATTACTTTTAAATTTGATTTTCAAACCTTTATTATCTTCATTATTATAAATATAAATTTTACAAGCTCTTTAGTTATTTTTATCTAGCTTAAAACTCAGGATACAAAATTTACCCAATATTCAATTATTAAATTCAGCAATTAAATTATCCAATAAATTGCTATTTTTAAATTCTGAATCTATAAATAAACCCAATTCTTTATATTCAAAATCCATCTATAATTCAAATTCAATATTTAAAATTATTTAAATATTCCAAATCAAACGTTGAAAAATTCGTGTTGTTACAGACCGAGTGGAATTATTAGAAGTGAAGAACTATTCAAGTGAGGATTCATCTCTTTAGGTATATGGGGTTAGCATCACTATCCACTAAAGTCAACTCAAAGTCAATGTTTTTGACTAGAGCATTTCCAATAATAATAAGTGTTATTATCGAACCAAGGACTATGTGTTTGAATTATAGAGTTGAATATAGATGATATTGGATTTTGATCATTACCAAATTCCATAAGTTCAAAGTGATATAGTTTTGGCGAAGAGAATCAGTATAGAAAAAAGTCACAACCGAGTAACGCTTAACAAAGTGAAGTTGGATTTTACCGAAACCAAGTAAGCGAATCAAAATGTCACATCACCTTCTAAGTGACGCGTGTAACGTCAATATTCGAATAGTTCGATATTATTCGCTGACCAAATTTATACCTGACGAGACACAACCAAAACGATGAATTCTCCTTTGGCCAAACGATTCTAATTAATTTATAATTATTATAAATTAATTAATTAATTAATTAATATTTATGAAATATTTATTATAAGCTTGATTATGATTTAATGAATAAATTTTATTAAATATTGTTATAATAGTTATAAATATATTAATCGAAATACGATATCGATAAGCGATTAAATTTGATTTAATTGCATAATATTTATTTAGGATTAAGATCGTTTTAAGGCACATCATAGGGCTGGGAATTTCAATATTAGTAAGGATATAGGGCGGCTAAAATTAGGTAAAAAATGCTTGATTTTGGATGGCTCGGATTAAAGGAGAACCAATATGTGATCAGATCCACACTTCACTCATTTTTATCCACAATATAAGCATATAACACCTCGTAATTTTGCAACACTTAATTAAAAAGAAACTAATTAATAAATGACAATGTGAAAAATAGTATAAACGTCGAATTAGGCTATGAAACTTGCACCATTGGATTCATGGCAATTTTCTGATCAATTTTCGTATATAAAGTTTTCTAATTAGAGATCAGAAGTTTGAGTTTTCGATTTAGCAATAATTATATATGCAATTAAGGTAATAAAAATAATTTATTAATGTTAATTACCGACATTTAACGTTGGCTTAGACGATAGGAAAAACGTTAGTGGAACAAATATTATTCGAATGATTAAACAAAGAATGAAATTAAAAAAATCAGCTTAGAAAATAATTCATCGTAAAAAAAATAGCATGGTTGACCCAAGATGCACCCAGGTCAATCAGTTGAGATCGATCATTGATAGGGTAAAATTGACAGCAAATGTTTATAACAACCCACTGTCGAGAAGCAATAAATTAATAATTCAATAATAAACAGTAATTAATTAAATGCATTTAGGAAAAATCAATATGGAATTATGGGACTGATTTGGAAATTTAATGAAGAGTATTTATTAAAGTGATAAGAATTGATTAAGAAAATAAAGATAATTTAATGTTGGGGGATATATCATTAAATTGACAAGAGTTTAATTTGAAAGGAAAAGCGTTTTGGTATTTAAATTGATATTTTGAAATATGTAAAAAGAAATTAATTGTTTGGAATAAAAAGTTAAATTAAATTTTACGAAAAATAAAATTGGTTATAATTTTAGAGTTTAATTTTATAATAAAAAGAATTTTATTTTATAATTTTAAATAAGATTGAATTTAACTAGTAAATG
This sequence comes from Allium cepa, assembly GCA_030765085.1. Taxonomy (NCBI): domain Eukaryota; kingdom Viridiplantae; phylum Streptophyta; class Magnoliopsida; order Asparagales; family Amaryllidaceae; genus Allium; species Allium cepa. The sequence continues at coordinate 1,030,051,645 of CM060932.1, read as the reverse complement.
AATTTGAATAAAATCATTAAATTAAAAAAAAATAGAAAATTATTTCATAAAAATAATTAATAAGATCATGTTTTTAGTAAGAATTGCATAAGTTGTAATGTAAGTGGGGTTGAGATATAGTAGTGTATTTCATGAAGAAAGGAAAGACAAAAAATTGAATTAATAAACAAAGCCCAACATTTTAAGCCCATGACCCAAATCACGTTTCAAGAGTTTTCTTTTTTTGGATTTTTCATTTTCTAGAAACTCCACCTTCATATCTAAATAAAACCTAAACGTTCATATTTGTTGGTTTTGGAAAATCAAAATCCTAGCTACCTTCTACTACTTGAAAACTCAAAATAAAATACAAATGAAATATGAAAATTCTTATAATTCACATCTTAGCTTCTTGATATCTCTACACCAAGTTAGCAAGTTGGATTCCAAACATTAGCATCAAATTAACGAAAGGAAAATTTATAGTAAAGGGAATAAGATGAGCAAGTGGACTTTAGCATATCATGTATGTTCTTTATAGTCAAGGTGAGTGTCACCAGCACACACAACTATGTTTATATTTAATTTTCATCTAATGTGCGTGTTGTTGAATATAGATTTCACGTATACATACTTTCATTTGACATATATTGGTTTGCTTCGACTGAACTTGGATTATACCGAAGTATAGATAGGATTTGAATTGATTTCAAATGATCATTTTTTTGGATTTCAACAATTCAGTCGACCAAGATGAAATTTCAATCAACCGAATTAGTGAAAATTTCCAACCCAAATGTAATATTCAAATTTAGTTGACTTAATTTATTGCGATTAGTCGACTGAGTAAAACATTCGGTCGAATGAACTAGTAAAAATCCCAAACCCGAGACAATACCCAATTCAATCGACTTATTTTTTGCTTGCTTGTCTACAAGTTCAGTCGACTGGATAAGTGTTTCAGTCGAATGATCACTTATTATTTCAAAAAATATGAGTGGCTTGGTGGTAAGGCTTGTATTCCATCCAATCTACCAGGCTACGAGTCTCTCGTCGCCATATTTTGTTAGTGTATATTTTAATAGTAAATAAACTATATTTTTGTTGAAAATAAATGTGATTAATTATATAAAGTGAATATATAATTTTATAGTAAAATTTTACTTAAATTTAGCATTTAGCTATATTTAAAGTATAACTATTTTAAAGGAGTTTAATTATAAATTTTTTTGAAATGACTTCTGAAATTGTATTTGATCTATAAAGTGATATTGAATGTTTTATTTATATATGAATTAGGATTTGAAATTAAATTATAAGGTTTAAATCTATATTTTAGTATGATATAAATAAAGAGAAATTATTTAATATATAAATTTTAAATAAGGTTATTCATTTTAGAGTACAAAAATTAACTATGGAAAAGTTTTCTTTAAGGTTTAAATTTATTGAAAGGAAATATAAAAATTGTTTAAACGGTTTTAACATAATAGTTTTATGACTTTGTATGTGTGTGTATTTAAATATATATAAATAGATTTAAAATTATCCAAGAAACTTGAAATTGAAAGGAATTGCATTGAAAGTGATTTAATTTATTATAAAGTAGTATATTAATCTGGAAATGACTTTTATAGTTATATTTGATTTTATAAAGTGATCTGTAAATTATATATATATATATATATATATATATATATATATATATATATATATATATATATATATTGAAAGAACTAGGTCAGCCCGCAACGGAAGAAATGAGTGAATTTCAAAAAAATACCCTATTGGATCTTAGTTGAGCCTATGAAGCCTAATTTAATAATAACATTTCCAGATTTGTTTTTAAATAAAATCATATATTTTATTTAAATTAGTTAAAGGGAAGTTTAAGTAAATTTAATTTTAAATGTATAGTGCATCAAATACACTTAACATATTATTAATAAGAGTTAATATATACAAAAAACGAAACCTTTCATTTTCTTCCCTAAACCAAGCAATTAATTGAGAGCATTAATAAGATTTAATATATATATATATAGGGAAGGAAACCTTTCATTTCTTTTCCTAAAACAAGTAATTAATTGAGAACATTAATTGCATTACTTGGAAACACGAACGTTTCATTTCTCTCTTTAATTTGAATTGATTAATTATATTATATATATGTGTGTGTGTCAAATATATATTTGTATGTGTGTGCTTGCACGCAAGCCATGTGAAACATGATAATCCGTGAAGGGTATACTGTACCCATATATTGAAATTTGTAACATTATCCTTATCAACATTGCTCATTTAATTCCAGCTTTATTAGTCTTGCTTATAAAGACACAATCGAGGCCGTTGGACCACATCCCTTCGGTTATGACTACCAAAATCATATTTTGATAGTGTACTTGGAATTATTTTGGATAGTGTACTTGGAATAGGGGTCATATAGGGTCTCATCCGCTATATGTGTGGGAATATCACTCCAATACTAATATATATACTACGATATATATATACACATACTTATATATATATAAAATGTCCAGCCAAATAATAATTTATAAATTCAACCAGCAATTAATAATTCATTTTAACTATTTAAAATAAATTCTAGCAATCTAAAAAAAGTAAGATTTACTCACCTTTGGTTTTTTATGTGCAATCCGCTTCAATCTCAACTAGATTTTCATGATTTTTGACCTTGCATAAACAATTTACTAATTTGTAAATATTCGATTTAAAATATGATCTATGCACCCTAATTACCAAAATACCTATTTTAAAATTAATCAGTAAGTTAAAATATGTGTGTGTGTGTCTATGTATTTATATTCCTCCCTAATCTATAGATATACATACATGTATTCATTTCAAATTGAAAAATAATTTTGTATATACCTCACTGCTCCCCTCATACAACCAGCAATACCACGCCACCAGTCATTGCTAAGCTTCCAACTGACGCACTATGCCACATCCGACATCACCGCACGTCACAGTTCCCAGCCCCAAATCTGCGCGACTTCACCACTCCATCGATTCCACGTACACGCGACAAAAAAAATCACGACCAAATTGCTGATTCGACCCAGCTTCTAACTTCAATCGCCATTACAGACGACGACGACCCTCATCTCGACCACTACACAGCCCACTCGCGCTCACACGCGACACTCGCCTTAATCTTTGACAACGTGACACCTTCCCAACTTCCAACACCTGCCGCCACTTCGTGCCCATGCCTCCAGGTTCCCCCATTTCCATGCAAATCACCTGGCAATTCAATCTCCTTTGTCAACATCACTAGCTGCGCTCTGCTTCCTTGCTACGCCTGGCCTTGCGCACGCCTTCCCCCACATGATTTAAATTGTGTGAATTCTTTTTTTTTGAATTGATGTTGAGAATAGAATAGCACAAAGAAACAAGAGGCACGATAAATATTACTTCGTTTGTTTTGAACTGAAAGAAAGGAGAAGCGGCAGGCCCGCGATTTTAACAGCGCCCATTAATTTTATTTTTCTTTGTGAAATTTAGATTTTTTATTTATTTTGAAGACAAGGAAAGCACGTGACATTTTAACATAGAAAAGGGCGGTCGTGTATTTGAATGGATTAGCTATAGTAATCCTGAAGTGATATGAAAAAGAACTGATGTAAATATAGACTATTTATATAAGTATATATATTATTATATTACAAAACGTCTCAATTTCGCAGTTCCAAATCTCGAATTCCTATCGAGGTGTGCCGCTTGGCGTTCGTAATGTTATACCCATATTTCAAACGCAGTGGAAAAGGTTCGAGTCCTAATACAATCGTATGGAGAAGATAACTTTTTGGATCCAATTATTATTTTTAATTTTCGATATGAATTTCAACGTGTTTATATCCCATACGACCAAGCAATAACTCCAAATACTACGAAACTTGGAATCCGATAATAATACAATATTACAGATATAATAGAACTAGTTTCGTCAAATTTCGAAACTGTGTCTCGGAAAGCAATTTTTAAACGTCAATTTAAGCGATATGTTTTAAATTTTGAACAAATTACTTTTAAATTTGATTTTCAAACCTTTATTATCTTCATTATTATAAATATAAATTTTACAAGCTCTTTAGTTATTTTTATCTAGCTTAAAACTCAGGATACAAAATTTACCCAATATTCAATTATTAAATTCAGCAATTAAATTATCCAATAAATTGCTATTTTTAAATTCTGAATCTATAAATAAACCCAATTCTTTATATTCAAAATCCATCTATAATTCAAATTCAATATTTAAAATTATTTAAATATTCCAAATCAAACGTTGAAAAATTCGTGTTGTTACAGACCGAGTGGAATTATTAGAAGTGAAGAACTATTCAAGTGAGGATTCATCTCTTTAGGTATATGGGGTTAGCATCACTATCCACTAAAGTCAACTCAAAGTCAATGTTTTTGACTAGAGCATTTCCAATAATAATAAGTGTTATTATCGAACCAAGGACTATGTGTTTGAATTATAGAGTTGAATATAGATGATATTGGATTTTGATCATTACCAAATTCCATAAGTTCAAAGTGATATAGTTTTGGCGAAGAGAATCAGTATAGAAAAAAGTCACAACCGAGTAACGCTTAACAAAGTGAAGTTGGATTTTACCGAAACCAAGTAAGCGAATCAAAATGTCACATCACCTTCTAAGTGACGCGTGTAACGTCAATATTCGAATAGTTCGATATTATTCGCTGACCAAATTTATACCTGACGAGACACAACCAAAACGATGAATTCTCCTTTGGCCAAACGATTCTAATTAATTTATAATTATTATAAATTAATTAATTAATTAATTAATATTTATGAAATATTTATTATAAGCTTGATTATGATTTAATGAATAAATTTTATTAAATATTGTTATAATAGTTATAAATATATTAATCGAAATACGATATCGATAAGCGATTAAATTTGATTTAATTGCATAATATTTATTTAGGATTAAGATCGTTTTAAGGCACATCATAGGGCTGGGAATTTCAATATTAGTAAGGATATAGGGCGGCTAAAATTAGGTAAAAAATGCTTGATTTTGGATGGCTCGGATTAAAGGAGAACCAATATGTGATCAGATCCACACTTCACTCATTTTTATCCACAATATAAGCATATAACACCTCGTAATTTTGCAACACTTAATTAAAAAGAAACTAATTAATAAATGACAATGTGAAAAATAGTATAAACGTCGAATTAGGCTATGAAACTTGCACCATTGGATTCATGGCAATTTTCTGATCAATTTTCGTATATAAAGTTTTCTAATTAGAGATCAGAAGTTTGAGTTTTCGATTTAGCAATAATTATATATGCAATTAAGGTAATAAAAATAATTTATTAATGTTAATTACCGACATTTAACGTTGGCTTAGACGATAGGAAAAACGTTAGTGGAACAAATATTATTCGAATGATTAAACAAAGAATGAAATTAAAAAAATCAGCTTAGAAAATAATTCATCGTAAAAAAAATAGCATGGTTGACCCAAGATGCACCCAGGTCAATCAGTTGAGATCGATCATTGATAGGGTAAAATTGACAGCAAATGTTTATAACAACCCACTGTCGAGAAGCAATAAATTAATAATTCAATAATAAACAGTAATTAATTAAATGCATTTAGGAAAAATCAATATGGAATTATGGGACTGATTTGGAAATTTAATGAAGAGTATTTATTAAAGTGATAAGAATTGATTAAGAAAATAAAGATAATTTAATGTTGGGGGATATATCATTAAATTGACAAGAGTTTAATTTGAAAGGAAAAGCGTTTTGGTATTTAAATTGATATTTTGAAATATGTAAAAAGAAATTAATTGTTTGGAATAAAAAGTTAAATTAAATTTTACGAAAAATAAAATTGGTTATAATTTTAGAGTTTAATTTTATAATAAAAAGAATTTTATTTTATAATTTTAAATAAGATTGAATTTAACTAGTAAATGAATTTGAATAAAATCATTAAATTAAAAAAAAATAGAAAATTATTTCATAAAAATAATTAATAAGATCATGTTTTTAGTAAGAATTGCATAAGTTGTAATGTAAGTGGGGTTGAGATATAGTAGTGTATTTCATGAAGAAAGGAAAGACAAAAAATTGAATTAATAAACAAAGCCCAACATTTTAAGCCCATGACCCAAATCACGTTTCAAGAGTTTTCTTTTTTTGGATTTTTCATTTTCTAGAAACTCCACCTTCATATCTAAATAAAACCTAAACGTTCATATTTGTTGGTTTTGGAAAATCAAAATCCTAGCTACCTTCTACTACTTGAAAACTCAAAATAAAATACAAATGAAATATGAAAATTCTTATAATTCACATCTTAGCTTCTTGATATCTCTACACCAAGTTAGCAAGTTGGATTCCAAACATTAGCATCAAATTAACGAAAGGAAAATTTATAGTAAAGGGAATAAGATGAGCAAGTGGACTTTAGCATATCATGTATGTTCTTTATAGTCAAGGTGAGTGTCACCAGCACACACAACTATGTTTATATTTAATTTTCATCTAATGTGCGTGTTGTTGAATATAGATTTCACGTATACATACTTTCATTTGACATATATTGGTTTGCTTCGACTGAACTTGGATTATACCGAAGTATAGATAGGATTTGAATTGATTTCAAATGATCATTTTTTTGGATTTCAACAATTCAGTCGACCAAGATGAAATTTCAATCAACCGAATTAGTGAAAATTTCCAACCCAAATGTAATATTCAAATTTAGTTGACTTAATTTATTGCGATTAGTCGACTGAGTAAAACATTCGGTCGAATGAACTAGTAAAAATCCCAAACCCGAGACAATACCCAATTCAATCGACTTATTTTTTGCTTGCTTGTCTACAAGTTCAGTCGACTGGATAAGTGTTTCAGTCGAATGATCACTTATTATTTCAAAAAATATGAGTGGCTTGGTGGTAAGGCTTGTATTCCATCCAATCTACCAGGCTACGAGTCTCTCGTCGCCATATTTTGTTAGTGTATATTTTAATAGTAAATAAACTATATTTTTGTTGAAAATAAATGTGATTAATTATATAAAGTGAATATATAATTTTATAGTAAAATTTTACTTAAATTTAGCATTTAGCTATATTTAAAGTATAACTATTTTAAAGGAGTTTAATTATAAAATTTTTTGAAATGACTTCTGAAATTGTATTTGATCTATAAAGTGATATTGAATGTTTTATTTATATATGAATTAGGATTTGAAATTAAATTATAAGGTTTAAATCTATATTTTAGTATGATATAAATAAAGAGAAATTATTTAATATATAAATTTTAAATAAGGTTATTCATTTTAGAGTACAAAAATTAACTATGGAAAAGTTTTCTTTAAGGTTTAAATTTATTGAAAGGAAATATAAAAATTGTTTAAACGGTTTTAACATAATAGTTTTATGACTTTGTATGTGTGTGTATTTAAATATATATAAATAGATTTAAAATTATCCAAGAAACTTGAAATTGAAAGGAATTGCATTGAAAGTGATTTAATTTATTATAAAGTAGTATATTAATCTGGAAATGACTTTTATAGTTATATTTGATTTTATAAAGTGATCTGTAAATTATATATATATATATATATATATATATATATATATATATTGAAAGAACTAGGTCAGCCCGCAACGGAAGAAATGAGTGAATTTCAAAAAAATACCCTATTGGATCTTAGTTGAGCCTATGAAGCCTAATTTAATAATAACATTTCCAGATTTGTTTTTAAATAAAATCATATATTTTATTTAAATTAGTTAAAGGGAAGTTTAAGTAAATTTAATTTTAAATGTATAGTGCATCAAATACACTTAACATATTATTAATAAGAGTTAATATATACAAAAAACGAAACCTTTCATTTTCTTCCCTAAACCAAGCAATTAATTGAGAGCATTAATAAGATTTAATATATATATATATATAGGGAAGGAAACCTTTCATTTCTTTTCCTAAAACAAGTAATTAATTGAGAACATTAATTGCATTACTTGGAAACACGAACGTTTCATTTCTCTCTTTAATTTGAATTGATTAATTATATTATATATATGTGTGTGTGTCAAATATATATTTGTATGTGTGTGCTTGCACGCAAGCCATGTGAAACATGATAATCCGTGAAGGGTATACTGTACCCATATATTGAAATTTGTAACATTATCCTTATCAACATTGCTCATTTAATTCCAGCTTTATTAGTCTTGCTTATAAAGACACAATCGAGGCCGTTGGACCACATCCCTTCGGTTATGACTACCAAAATCATATTTTGATAGTGTACTTGGAATTATTTTGGATATGTGCATCATATCATATCATAGAGTCAACATTTTTAATGGTTTAGTTAAACAATCGAAGATTATATATTTTCAATATTGATAAGAAACTCATAGTTTCTCTTCAATGTGCGAGAATACTTATTAGATACGCTAACGTGATGTGTTCATTTAGATTTGTTAATTTCATTTCATCAAATCAACTATCGATCGTATTTAATTCCATTCAACTACTAATAATTTCTCAAAGAAATTCCTTCACAACGAAGTTGGTATATTTTAAATAATAATTGTTTCTCAGTGCAATAGAATAGGTATTCATAAACGCTTTATGAATTTATTTATTTATAAAGCTGGTTTGGTTCTAGATTTCAAAACCTGTGTTCAAAACACAAGTATGCCATCCAATGACTATCTTTTCCTAAATCCTATTGGGGAGATTCATACAAGATCCATCATGAATAATTATTACGTGCAATCTTTCGACTCGCACAACTTGCCAACTCCTTGTCCTAAGATATATTGGGGTCTCTTAGAAACCCTTATCTTATGTGATTTTGTAAACTTTTATTTGGATGAAATAAGATTAACCTTGTGTACTACTTTTTAGTACATGACCTTATAGAAAGAAACTTACTCAACTTCACTCATAACTAATCATACGTCGTCCAGCAAAGTTCGATTACTCCTTATCGATGTACATTATGTATCACATGGAAGGGTGATTTTTGAGATTGAATCTTTATTCATTTTTAGGTATGTTCGAAACCTTTTCCAATATACTTACTCATCGATCAAATCAAATCATTTCTATCACATTTTATTTTATTTACTTCCGTTTTATACTATGAGTTTACTATAGACATACTACTTGTGTATCAAATACACATGTCCATTTTGGTGATAACTTGTCAGTGAATCTGACAAAGTACGTGGAACTGTTATGGTATTAATAGACTTATGGTTGCATATATCTCGATATATCAATCTGAATAGATCATCTACTCTTATGATGCTCCATTGAATGGGTACATAGCCCTTATTTGTTTGAGATATAATTAACCAACATCGTATGATTCATAATCATATAAAAAATTATTTCTCAAAACTTCAACTTAGTCTATAATTGCAAAATAATTGTGAATAATATTATATACTTCTGTAGTTTCCATTGCATCACTTTTGTTATGAAAACAAATACCACATTATTATTTTCATAACAAATATTCATAATATTTACATTGAAATATAGCTATGTTTATTTCTCAGTTGATATGAAAAAATAGTCATTATTTCATAAATAATGTTCGGTACATTTTATATAAACAATTTTAATAATATGATGCAATCAATAACTGTTATATGGCATGCTTACACTATTTCGGCCACTACTGTAATCGCATACAAAATTTGGGAGTCCATCGTTAGCTTAATACAGATTTATTTCACATATTACAACTAGTTTACCGTGGAGAGTTTTTCGATCAAATATTTTGAACTCAAGAGAAATAAATATCATATAAAACAATTTTCTATATGAAAATACATTTAGGAATAAAATCATATTTCTTGTTTCAATTTTAAGTATCAATCGCTATTTTTACAATTCTTATTTCTGTTATTTCTTTATGAAGCAGAAACGACCATTGGCTCTCTTCATCCCATCCGTAGCTTAAGTAACATCTACTCTTGTACATTCGATATTCTTTTTAAATGGTCAAACCGTTCAAAAGAAAACCCTTACTACAATATCATAATGAACTCTTTACAAAAGCACACTCGAACATCCTTAACATTTAAGGACATCAAATATGTTGCCCTTCGCGTAAAATTATCAAACTGACATTTCAACAATCAAGTTCTTAGATCTATCGCGTAGTTTTTGTCTAGTGTTATAGTTAACACAATAAGATCCTTTATTAGTTAATCAAATCGAATACTTGATCTCGCACTAAGGTTTATTTGGTTTTTCAGATTAATTAATTTCATCAAAATATTGTGCATTACAAACTTTGACCATTCACCTATAACATTTATATGGGATTGTATATAGATCAAATATCCATAGTCTTGTATTGCTTTTAGAGTTCGAAACTCATAGAATGCAATACATGGTCTCGACCAACTAAACGCGTAAGTGACCAAAATATGAATGCATTTAGTTGTTGTAATATTAGACACTTGCATGGTTGTTGAAACTTTAAAATGCAATAATCTTTTATTGGTAGGTATATGTTATATTTCTATTTGTCAATCTTCAATTCATTTGTATATGTTAATTGATAAACATTCACTCTTATTAAATTCACAAATTTATCAATGTAGATTATTATAATATTATAGAACATGTGTTCGTACAATATTGGCATGGTGAAATTTTATTATTTCATTTTTCTAATAAATCTCCCACTAATCTTTTATGTTTCACCAAACCCTAAGAGAAACATAGAAATCTTCAGACTTCACTAGTAGGTGTTATGACTCGTCCATCTTGAAATTCTGACTTTGAGTTTGTCAACAAGTCGTAGCTCTATGGACGATGGATAACTTCTAATTAGTTATATCACATACAACTCCTAACCCATGGTTCCTTGTCCTAATCTCATTTTGACTTTGAGTTTTCTCAACAAACTAAAAGATATTATTCACTCGTACCTGCTATATCGTGAAGGCCTAAGTATAGTATATATACCTTCAGTTTGCTTAACAAATACATATAGTTATCTTACCTTGTCTATTCAATATATCAATAATACTACACATAACTTCCCTAACTTGAATTTGCTCAATATCTAAGGAGTATGTAAGTAATTTGTTAATATATATATATATATGGTAGAGGACAACATAATATTGAAGATTCATAATCTTCAATATATTATATTAAGTGATATTTACATATGAAATAATGTATTACTAATGAAATCCCCTTATTATTCAAGTGTCAAGCACATCTGAAATTATGGTATACATACAATACATATGTATTATTCCTTAAGTCTATTTAGGGTTTCTTTAATGTTCCTCATTTAGCTTATACATTCATATTATATAAGTTTTATAAGTTTTATATTTTATATTACTTAAAAACAGTCTTATGTATAACATTATATTAATTAGATCTTATTTAAGTAATATTATTTAATTAACATTTTAATTAACATTTTAATTAATTTTATATCAATATAACATTTATATTTAGTATTTATTATATACTATAACTTTTATATAGTATAACAGAAATATCATATACATGTGTATATTATTTAATTAATTAACCTTTAAGTAATTTATTTAATTAAATAATTTTAATTAAATCATATCAATTTCAAAAAATATATTACATACATACATGTATACATACGTTATCTTAAACATTTTTAAAATAACATAACATATATCACATATACAATACATGCATATAAGTACAAATTAATTAACTCATTTAATTTATTTATTTTATTAATCTTATGCACAAATTTTAAATTTCAAAATTAATATTCAGATAGTTTCAAACTTTCATTACCATTTCAAACATTTTGAAAATATATGTTATATTATAACCTTTTATAATACACATATTTTATTTTAAATTTAACTATTAAATTTAAAATCTTTAACTCTAATTTTCAAAATGATTTTGAAAAATTAGCCGTAATATGACTAATTTAGACCCATAGGCTATTGGGCTCTAATACCATTATAGCTCCAGCCCAAACTCCTTTGTGGTGACATAACTAGGTTCCTCACGGGTGAGTTTTACATGTAGCCTCTTGACTAGCAAAACCATCATAGGACATGTTCAGGCAAGAGGTAATGCTCCATCACAGATCACAATGTGAGAACCCCTTATCATGCTAGTTGTAAGGATCGAATCTGGACATCCAGTATGCAAGGTGATGCCTCAACCAAACTCGCTCTTATACCATTGAAGGAACTAGGCCAGCCCATAGTGGAAGAAATATGCGAACTTTAATTTTTTTTACCTTATTAGACCTTAGTTGAGCCTATGAAGCCTCATTTAATTAGAACATTTCTCATTTTGTTAAATAAAATTGGTAATTTTATTTAGTTGCATTAAATGGAGAGAAGAACCTTTCATTTCTCTCTTTAATTTGAATTGACTGATTTGATTTAAGTTGGATATGTATATATATCAAATACATACATATATATGTGTGTGTGTGTGTGTGCGCGCGCGCACGCGTGTGCGTGCATGTGTAACATGATAATCCATAAAGGGTATAATGTTTCCATATATAGGTGCTGGGAACTACATTGCAACGGACACATTAGCTATCATTTAAAATAATATTTTTAGAATTTTCTCAATTAACATTGCAACGGACACATTACAAGTTTTATAATTTTAGAAAATCTGGAAACACATTTTCGGCTTAAAATAATTTACGGAATTTTCTTAATTAAAATAATATTTATCATTAAATAATTAATAATAGCTGGAAATCAAATTAATTCTTAAAAACATGAAATTAAGTTGAAATTTTTCAATCTATTTTTGAAGGTACTTGAGACATATTTTAGGCTTAGGAAAAATATATGGAATTTTCTCTAGTAAAATTATAGTTTTAATTAAATAATTGTTTGCAGGCCGAAAAAAATTAATTATAAAAATTATTAAATTAAGTTAGAATTTTTTTTGAAGATACCTGAGACGTATTTTAGCTTAGGAAAAATTTGTAGAATTTTATCATTTGGATTATATTTTTAATTAAATAATAGATTGCTGATTGAAACAGAATTAATTTTAAAAAATTATAAATTTAGTTTTAAAAATCTGGAAATTTTAAGTAAGCTTCTTGATTGGTGCAGCAAATATAAAAAATATAAAACGGAAATTTTGAACCATCAATTATTTTATACATAATAAGCAACACACAAAATCATTAAATAATAATAAAATACATATATACATGTTTATTAATATATTATAAAATTTTAAGGTTCATAATAAGTATAAATCATCATACAAAATAGGATCAAATATATATGATATATAATCATATATACAACTATACATATTGGCAATTTGCAAATATCTATATACTTAGTCTAATATATATATATATATATATATATATATATATATAATTGAATTAAATATTTTTTAGAATTTTAATTCAATAACAAATCAATCATCAAAATATTATAAAAAGTACATTACCAATCTAATGGTAACAAACACATGTACCCATAAAAATCTCACCCAATTTAAACAATAAACAGGTCCGAATACAAATAGATGATTTGGATATAAATCAACTTTTATATGATAAACTTGATATCAAAAAAATAATAATAAATGAAAGAACACCTCTTAATGAAGCCTTTGAGTCCACGTTGAACAATATTTCTCTTCTTAGAACAATTCCCATCAGGTTGTTATTTCAGGATACTATTTTTTAATTTGACTTGGATTTGAGAACTTTTTTGGATTGTTTTAGAGGATAGTTTCTACCATTAAAATAAGGAAGAAGAAGAAGAAAGTGGCGACTCAAAATTGAAATTAGCTTTAGATTAGGGTTTTTGAGATTAGTATTTATATGCGTAGGATAAGAGAGCAAACTATATAAGTTTCTCACTAGATCTTAGCCACACATCTCCAAACCCTAATCCTATGTTGTAGTCGCCTCCAACCTCTCTCAAACCTATGCCTATCCTCTCTTAATATCATGGGTTATAAGTTCGTTTAACTCAAATTAAATATGTACAATCATTAATAATCTATTTTGTTATCGATATCTTATATCGATTAATATATTTATTGCTTTTAAAACATATACAACAATTTTATTTCTTAACTCACATTCAAATTTCACAGTCAATATTTCATAAATATTAATCTACATAAGTAATTTGTAACAATTATAAACTAATTAAATCTTTGGTCTAAAGAGAATTCATTGCTTCGGTAGTGTAACTCTTGGGTGTAAATTCGATCAATGATTAACGTGGAACTATTCGAAGTTAACGTTCACACTTCACTTAGCAGGCGGCGTGATAGTTGGGCTAAATTTATCGCTTACTCGTTTTTGGAAAAATCTTGTTTTAATTTAATAAGCTTTACCCAGTTGTAACAATTATTTACACCAATTTTTTTCATCAAGATTATATCACTTTGGACTTATTGAATTCGGTAATGGTTAAAATTCCAACATCATCCACACTCAACTTTGTAACGACCTGGATTTTCCGTTTTTTGACTTTAAATATTTAAGTGTTAGATTTGGGTTTTAAGTTGATTTTTAATATAGAGATTTTGGTTGAAATTTTAGAATGAATTTAAATTTCAAATGCAGCGATTTATCGTAATACGGAAATGGTGAATAATTGAAATTAGAGTGGAATATGAATCGAATAGATTTCTAATATTAATATAAATTCTATTTTAATTATAATCGACTTAATAGGTTTTTAAAACTGAAATTCCAAGTAATTTCGTTGATTTCGAAAATCATCGTTTTATCGACGCGTTAAAATAGCGATCCGGGACACAGTCTTAGAATTTGTCGAAACCATTTCCATTGGATCTGTAATAGGGTATTATTATCCGATTTCAAATTTCATAGCGTTTGGATTTACCGTTTGGTCGTATGAGCTGAAAACGCATAGAATTAATTTAATTAAAAATAGTCAATTCAAAACGCTATCTTCCACATACGATTAAATTGGGGCTCGAGACTTGTTCATTGCATTCGGAATAGGGGTACAACATTAAGAACGCAATACGTCATACCAAAATAGGGGTTTGGGATTTCGGGTTATGCAAAACGAGATATTTTGAATATAGATAAAAAAAATCAATCAAAGGTCCGACTTTTAGCCGATCTAGCCTATCTCAAGCCACCCTAGTTTGATCGCGTGCCACCCTATTCACGAACCCAACCTCTCTTAAATTAAAATGCGCTCTCCTCTTCTTCATTTTTTTTACAACACGAAAGAAAAAAAAGCTCACGCGATTAAATCGCATTGGCGTTAGGGCTAGGCGGAGCAGCTCGACTGGAGAGTAGAACGGTAAAGGTCGAACGATGATTGGAGGTGGGCATGCCTGGAATTTGAACTCAAAGACGCGACCTAAGGCTTTGGGTGCTAGATCGATCACGAGCGCCTGGAGATGTTGGGCGAGCACGATGGCGAAAGAGGGTGGAGCGACTAAAGGATGTGATGGCGGCGCGAGGTGTTCGTCAATGGTGAACGTGCTCAGGCAGGGTTAATCGAAGTCGAGCTGTGGTGTTTTACTCTACTAGAAACGAATGAGAAGGGGAGGGTTAACAAACATGATTAAGCCTAATGAAGGTAAATAACATTTTATGATTTGTTAATTAAATTAATTTATGGTTTAAATTTTTATAATAATTTGTCTATATGAGGTCCAAAATGAACGAACAAATTGCGTTGTGCTCGTGGCATCGAATACTACGTATCGGAATTGGTTTGAAATTTTTCGAAGTCGGCTAGAAATTTAGATTAAATCCAACGTTGTTCGATTTAATTTAAAATCTGAATGTTTAGCAAATTAAAATTCAAGTTGAGTAAATCTCATTCATTTGGATAACTAGTTTTATGTTAAAGTATTAAAAACTATTTGTTGGTTGATAAGATGAATTGATAAATTTTTATTATCAGTTGGGTGTGATACTATATATATTACTATATAATATATTAGTAGTTGGGTATATTTCCTGCTGATTGGAGCGGATGAGACACTTTGCGCCGCACATAATAGCGGATGACCCTATTTTACCACGATATCCTGCCTCGAAGCAGGATTGATATTTTATGTTAACATCTGTGGTTGCAAGGAGACAGGTTGGAGGGATCCAACTAGATTCATCAAAAATGTTTATTTTAATTTCATTTATATCGATATATGATGTGTGTGAATATCCTGCCATGGATTGTGATATGTTTGATTTATTGGATGTTATAGTTGCACTGGCCTAGATTTCTGTATTTTAAATACCATAAATAATATTTTTGAATTTTAAAAAGAAAATTTAAAGGATATACTGGAAATGGAAATATTTATATCGAATTTTGGATTATTTTAATGAAAATTGATTTGGATAAAACAACGATTTGATTTGGAATATATATTTATATATGGGATTTCAAAATGATTTAAAATAAATACTGAGTGTTTGAATTCTGGAGTCCTTATCTAAATGTTTTAGATAATACAGCGGGATAAGTTTGAATTATAATTTGAAATTGAGAAAGGTAAGTAAGGAAAGTGTAAATTTTGAATTTTGAAATTGAATTTTAACTTAAGTTAAAATGGATGGCATGAATTGAAATTTAACTTAAGTTAAATAAACTTTTAATTGGAATTGGAATTATATCGAATTGAATTAAATATAAAAATTGGAGCTGTGGAATGGTTATATAACTATAAGTTATAATTTTTTAATGGAATCAATTCAAGTATAGATTTGATAAAAAATGTGAAAAAGAAGTTATGTAACTTATAAATTGGAAAAGTGGAATGGTAAAACCAAAATGGAAGAGGTTTGATATTTTGGTAAAGAAATGAAGATTCAAAATTTTGAATTATAAAATGAATTTGAACTCAAGCCAACTAAATTAAGTGATTTTTTTGAAATAAACATCTAATTGTGAAGTGGAAAAAGGAAGTAACTAATTAGATGAATTAGTTAGTAAATTGAATACTGAAAATGGAACTTGAGTTATAATGGGAATTCGACTTATATGTAAGCGAATTAAATATATTTTGAAATGTTGTCAAATAAAATAGAAATGGATTGAAATGGTGATAACATAAGTTATAAACAAATTCAATTTAAGTGTAAATAAATTGAATACGGTTTTGAGATTTTATGTAAATGAAATTGAGTATGGAATTAAATTTTGAAGTGGAAATGAATATAAGCGACGCATAAAAGGTTATAATACACCTTAATATTAATTTTATGGAGTGATTCATAAACAAATTGACATGGAATGAAACATCATAAATATAAAATGAAGTGAACAAGATTTTGTGAATAGATTGAATGTGAATCCATAAAAATGGATAATTGATTCAGAAGCAATTTAAATTGGCTTATAAACTGAGGTCGGTATTTTATTAAATGAATATCACCGAATTTGCATGGAAAAATTTATCGTTTGAAGTAAGCGGGAGAAAACAAATTTTTGTGATTCAATGGGAAGTGAATAAATTATTTTAGAATCAATTTGAAATGGATATAAATATAATGTGTGCAATTATTTATTGAATGCAAATAAATTGCTTGTGGATTATTAGAAATCGAATAAAAGGTATATAAATCGATTGGAAGTGGATAATTTCATGCTAGAACCTTGTAATTGCTTGTAAATGCATAGAGAGCATGTTTGGTTAATGCAAATGGCATGTTTAACTAGTTAAATAAATGGAACGCTACTAAATTTCATATTTTTGGGACTTACGAGTTTAAATTAAGTAAGTACAGGTACAAGAAGACCATTTGGAAATATTTTGGTTGCGTGATTGCATATAAATTGAGCTAGCTCACTTAATAATGCTAAAATAAGGTACGCTTACGAATTTAGCGCGCGAAAAATAAAAATATTGATATATATTGCGTTTTCCGATTTGAGAGTCAATGTATATTGTATTTTTCATATTTGTCATACTGCAAAAGGTTCTTAGTAAAAGGGAGACTCTGTCAACAAATTTCGAAAATTCAGTGTTAGAAAAATTTTGAAAATTTTTGAAAATTTTTTGTTAACAAAAAAAAAATGATTTCGTATTGTAATTGAAATAAAGGGTTTTGGTTTAGAAATGGAGAACTGATTGTTTTGGTTGGAACTAAAAGATTAGAAAAGTGAAATATCGAATTTTCACTAAGTGGGTTTTTGAAAAGTTATGGGTTTGGAGCATTTTTCCCAGTTAGCAATTTCGAGGACGAAATTCTTTTAAGGGGAAAGGAATGTGATGACCTGGATTTTTCATCATTTGATTTTGAATATTTAAATGGTTTAAATGTTGGATTTTGGATATAAGTTGATTTTGAATATGAAGATTTTGGTTGAAATTTTAGAATGAATTTAAATTTCAAATTAGCGATTTATCGTAATACGAAAATGGCGAATAATTAAAACTTGAGTTGAATATGAATCGAAATGATTCTAATATTAATATAAATTCTATTTTTACTGGAATTGAGTTAGTAAGTTTTTAAAATTGAAATTCCAAGTAATTTCGTAGACTCTGAAATTCATTGTTTTAATTGCGTGTTAAAATAGCAATCTGGGGCACTGTCTTGGAATTCGATGAAACCAGTTCCATTAAATCAGTAATAGGGCATTATTATCGGATTTTAAATTTCATAGTGTTTGGATTTACCTTTCGGTCATACGAGCTGAAACGCATAGAATTAATTTAATTAAAAATAGTCGATTCAAAAGGTTCTTCCACATACGATTGAATTGGGGCTCGAGATTTGTTCCATTATATTCAAATAGGGGTATAACATTAGAAACGTTAAGCGTCACGTCTAAATAGGGGTTTGGGATTTCGAGTTATGCAAAACGAGATATTTTGAATATATATACATATATATATAAATCAATCAAAAATCCAACTTTTTCTGACTAGCCTACCTCGAGCCACCCTAGTCTGATCGCGCGCCGCCCTACTACGAAGCTAGCCTCTCCCAAATTAAAATGCGTTCTCTCCTTCTTCATTTTTTTTACAGCACGAAAGAAGAATAAAAGCTCACACGATTAAATCGCAATGGCGTGATGGCTAGGCAAAGCGGCTCAACTGGAGAGTGGAACGGAAGGGGTCGAACGATGATTGGAGGTAGGCTCACCTAGATTTTGAACTCAAAGATGCGACCTCGGGCTTTGGGTGCTGGATCGATCACAAGTGCCTGGAGGTGTTGGGCGAGCGCGGCGGTAAAAGAGAGTGGAGCAACTAAAGGCTGTGATGGCGGCGCGAGGTGTTCGTTGATAGTTAACGTGCTTAGGCAGGGTTAACCGATGTCGAGCTCTGGTCTTTTACTTGCCTGGAAATGAACAAGAGATGGAGGGTTAGCAAACGTGATTAAGCGTAATGAAGGTAATTAATGTTTTATAATTTGTTGATTAAATTAATTTATGGTTAAGTTTATAAATCTATAATTTGTCTGTACGAGGTCCAAATTGAACGAAACAAGTTGCGTTCACTCGTGGCATCGAATAATATGCACAGGAATTGATTCGGAATTTTTCGAAGTCAGCTGGAATTTTAGATTGGATGTTCGGCAAATTAAAAATCAAGGTGAGTAAATCTCACTCATTTGGATAACTAGTTTTATTTTAAAGTACTAAAATTTATTTATTGGTTGATTGGATGAATTGATAAAATTTTATTATCAGTTAGATGTGATATTATATATATTAGTATATATTAGTATTTGGGTGTATTTTCCACCGATTGGAGCGGATGAGACACTATGCTCCCCACATAATAGCGAATGACCCTATATTACCGCGATATCCCGCCTTGAAGCGGGGTTGGTACTTTATGCTATAGAACATCAGTGGTTGCAGGGAGACAGGTAGGAGGGATCTAATTAGATTTCTCAAAAATGTTGATTTTAGTTTCATATATGTTGATATATGATGTGTGTGAATATCCTGCTTTGGATTGTGATATGTTTGATTTATTGGATGTTATAGCAGCACTGTCTTAAATTTTGGTACTTTAAAAACTATAAATAATATTTTTGAATTTAAAAAATAAAATTTAAAGGATATTCTGGAAATGGAAATATTTAAATCGAATTTTGGATTATTTTAAAGCAATTGATTTGGATAAAACAATGATTTGATTTGAGTTTTTACTTAACTATTCGTAAAATGTTTTAAATAGAAATTTTTAAATATTTATATAAGGAATTTTTAACGATGGATTTTAAAATGATATTTCTACAAATAAGGATAAGGAGTTGAAATCAATATTTAAAACAGGTTTGAAAAATAAATGGGATTTATAAGGTGATAGTTTTAAAAATGAAGTATAAATGAGTATGTCTTATAGACAAGTGGAACCCGAATGAGTTTATAAATTTATAAATGATGTTCATAAATTAAGTGAAATGAATTTTATTTGATAAATTGAAAATATAAATTCACAGTGAGAATTAATATTGAGATGTAGAAATCGGTTTAGAAAGAAATAGTGGATTCTATTTTTGAATTTGGAAATAGTTATTATTTTGGAGACGGAAGTCGATTTTTGATAAATCGAGAGAGATTTATAAATGCTAAAATGGTTATATTGGATTTTAAAAATAGATTTTTATCGAGAAGTTAAATTTTGTTTATAGGAAGGGGTTTTTATTTATTAAATATGTAGTTTAAAAACTGTTTTAGTATTGAAAATATTTCGAAAAGTTGGTTATTCAAATATTGGATATTAGTTAAAACAAATTAAATTTTTTTATAATAACTTGGTAAGTCTATTTATATTATTTAAATGGATTGGAAATTGGTTTCCATTTGTTTATTTGAAAAGTGTTTTGATATTTTAAATAATTACGTAAAACGTTTTGGAAAATAATTTTTATTTTTGAAAAATACTTATTATTATATATATGGAGTTAAAAAAAGTGATTGCAAATTATTTATTAATGCTCTCTAGATTTTTAAACCACGTTTAATTTAATGAAATGTGATTTTATAAGAGAAAATCTTATAATGGAATTCTGGAAACTTAATGAAATTTCAAATGTGTTTAAATATGAAAACTTTGAAAATGAATTAGAATACATAAAAAAATTAGAAATAGGTAGTTGGAATTATAGACAAGCATAATCGATTATAGAAATTTTAAAGGAAATTAATTAATGAATTCCGGAAACTTATGGAATCCGTTGAGTTAAGGAATTTACAAATGAATTGCAAAGGATTTTAAGAACTAGGAAATAAATGGAATATTTCCTAAGTATTGGAAATTAGCTGATTTTAGGAAAACATACTTGCAAATATTTCCCAAGTATTGGACTGGAAGGATTTGTAGTATTTTAACTATGAGACTATTATTGTAGAAATATTTCCATGGTTGAATTATAAATGGAGTTAGAAAAATATATTTCTAAGTATTGACATGATTCGAAAATATCCTGTTATGGATATAAGTATTTGAAATTGTTTTCAATTATTGAATATGTTAAAAGAGATTTGAATATATATCTTGTAAAGATATTTGAAATAAATGTTCTGGAAGATTTATAATATGGACTAGTGACTGGTTATGTGTGTAATTTGATAGTTAAATAACCGACTATCAAATCTGGCCAAATTTGTTAATCATTTTGAAGATACCGGGATCAGATTTAATTATCCGAAAACCACTTCGATCTGATTTGTGTGTTACGAATTGTGATATCTCGAAGATAATGGAGATGGTGATCTTGAAGGAGATTTAGTTTGTTCAGACCCAGAACAACTTGTATGGATGAATGATATCATTGCATTATTACCTGGAAGGCAGTGTTAGCATTCCAAGTATGAATGTTATTCTTAAGGTAAAACGTAGCCTGAAGCCTCATTAACCGAGAATGACTAAAAATGGGAGATGCAGCAGGGCTAAGTGGGCCACACCCAAGTAGGGTATGTTATCACTTTTCTAGATACCATTTGATATGTTATAATTATGAATATGGTTGTGCATGGAAAAGAGAGCGCTCGATACGTGGGAACAGCCACGGTAATAACATATTCGGTACTATCCACCAAGCGGTAGGTCGGTTCTATGTTGGCAGGGATCTTTAGGTATAATCTCGGTACATTTATATGGATGTGTACTATGATGTATGTTACTCTAATAGCTAAGTCATTGTGTGGAATCCATTCTCCAATACGTGCATGTATGGTTTTGATTGTGCCCAACTATGCTGAAACGTGAAATGCAACCATTTCAGCTATTTTATAATTTACTTTCAATAGACACTATTATAATATCAGATGATTTTGATATAAAATGTTTTGGTTATCGTAAGGTAAAATCCTATCATATTTACGTGTGGCATGGTCTTATGAGATACCTTTGTTTTTCAAAGAATTTGATAACAGTAATAATTCATATTGAGTGTGTTTTCTCACGCTGATTTTCCAGACTGACTCGGGTGTTATAATGCTCAGGTCAGACCGAGTAGTATAGATTCAGCTTAGGATGTTATGGAGCTTAGGAGACAAGCTGGAGGAGTCTCGGGCGTATTCCACGTACTTGATTTTATTCCGCTTTGTGTGTATGCTGAATATTCAGCACTTATAAGGACAAGTTATTATAACTGTCCAGATTAATTTGTTGGCACTTGTACTCTGATAATTGTATGTATATTAATAGTTATAGTTTCTTTTTGTATAAAGATCTGTATTTATCTATTATATATTGTTCTACTGCGATTGTGAGATTATGTATTGTTGTTTCTATTTCTTCTTATTTCTTACTTCTCACCCTCTCTCTTCTTTTCCACGACATCTGTCATTCTATACTTTTTGGGTCGGACATGTGTGTATAATTGTCGATTCAAAGGGTATGGATTTGCGGGTCGTCACAAACTCTATAGTCCAAACACAAAGTCATTTTTTCAATAATAACAATTATTACTAACTGAACTACTCTAGCTAGAGATTTTGACTTTGGGTCGATTTGAGTTGACCATGATACTAACCCTATATAACCAAGGAGACGAATCTTTTTGAATAGTGCTTCACTTCCAATACTTCCACTCGACCCAACTATAGTCATCCAATGGACATTGTGCCATGATTTGACCATAATCAAAGCAGAGCTTTCATATTAAAGATTCAAAGTATTCTCAAGTTGAAAGAGCTGTGTAAATTTATTCACGTCGATATTTTCTGTTTGATCCATGTTATATTAACCAACTGAAAACTACTGAATGAGTTGTTCCATAGTTATCCAATAATTATTAGTATGTGATACCTAGTGCCCCCAGCAGTCATGAGTAATACCCACCCAATATTTGAAGAGCGTTACATACTCTGATCTCAGCAGATACATCGATATTCAGTCTCAATGCATGTTGACTAGGTACTCAAAGTTATAACACTTTGAAACTGCTATCATAAAACATACCATTTATGGATTTTCTATTAAATATACCTTTAATTAAATTATTAATTAATATAACCACACTATATCAAGTATATAATAGAAAAAACACCTTTATTTCTAACAGGATTGGTCAACGAGTGAGATATATGTAATAAATTACATAATTGCCCCTAGGACATACCCCTAACCCTATCTAATGTGTGTGTGTGTCTATATATATATATATATTTGAAATTGAGGATTTGAATTAGTATTTTGTGTTATAATTTAGAAGTACTATATAATGATTAAGTGAACGAAGAGTTTATTCTAATATTAGTTTTAATGTTATTTAAATATATACGTATGATCTTATTTATTACATTATTATTATTGTTTCTTATTCTTTACATATTGATTTATTTGTTATGAACTATCCACCGTTGATATTGGTTTGACTTAATATTTTGAGATGATACGGTGATGACACCTTTACATTTGATTTGTGAGATTTCATTTCTATGTGATGAGTAATTTGAATAAACAAATTGGCGATACCATTTGGCATGGGACATTCGGTAACACCTTTTCGGTTATTCATCAGATTTGTCATATAGAGATATCCACTATGGATCGAGTGTATTTTATGAACCTTGAATAATTATCCGAATAACATGTGGCAGTATGGGACGCCATTATGTTATTGTTTGGTTATTCATTGTAAGTAGATGTTACTCAAATGGGGATTGCACTCATGTGTATATATTATACTCGGTGAGGAGTATCGTATTGTTGGATGTTAGCTTATAAAAGCCATATGTCGGCCTACTATTAGAGGTATGCAAAGCTATAGGGTATGAGTACTCTATGACCATCCACATTATATCCAGCTTTTTTAATTTTTGGGAGTGAACCAGATTGGCAAGTATCCACCCCGATGACCCGATCGTGGGGTCGCTTCCAAATCCACGACACCATCGTTATACGTCCCTTCAATGCGCATCACAATATTGGTAGTAGTACATGGGTTGTTGCCCATAGCACCTTGAGTCGCTAAGGTCGTAGAGCAGGGTTGTGATCGAAGCTACGCGTAGACGAGCTGATGGTGGTTAGGGTCACGATGTTTGTCGAGGTAACTAAAGGCTGTAGGAACAGACGGTATTCTACGGGAGGCGAGTAGTCCTGGTTCCTAGAGCATGTTGTACTATTAGTCTTCCTATCTAGTTCAGTTTTTTTATGTGTATTAGATTGGCATATATGTCTAATTCCTATAATAAGTTGGCTGTAGTAGAGACTAGTCGAGTCTAAAGTGCAGTCAATTCCCATATATCCATACTATGATGATTTGGTATTTTTGAGATAACCCTACTTTATTGTTGGTGCTTTGGCTTGTGGACAACCTATATTTAAGGTTTGCGGGATGTTGGATATGGTTTGGATGATTTGATTGATTATCTTACATTATATATATTGATTTGATGACGATTTTCGAGTATGGATGATCCAACCGTTTGGCGTTGATTTTGATTATTATTCTATATATGGGTGAGAATACTTTATTATACCTTTAATGATTTTATATATTTCGTATCACCTATCATTATTGACATAGTTTTACCAGTGTGTTATTTATAATACTCGGGTCAGTTCGAGACATTTCAGGCTCGGGGAACGAGATGGCTGTTTCATTGGAAGATGGGCATAAATGGAGGCTAGGTTTGTTATTATATATTGCCATTGTATATTATTGAGTTGTATATGGATTCATGTATTAGATGTTTGTTGTTCGTGTATATTTGATGTATGATTGGAACATGTATACATTCTTATTATATATCATCGTTGCGTTTAACTCTACGTTCTCCTTATCATTTTATATAGTGTGTATTATTTTGTCCTGGGAGACACACATGTTTATTGTTTTGTATTGACACCGTGTACATCAATGGTGAGTTTTATACAATTTGAGATATGTACCTATGTTAGACTAAATAAATATTCTCATGTGTACCCCATATTGTCTCATTCTCTGTATCATCTGACTGTAATACTTTTGGGCAGTATGGGTATAGAGGTAGGGGTGTTATAGTTGGTGTCAGAGCAAGTTCAGAACAATACATCGTATACATGAGACACGAGTCATTGGTCTAGATGAGACTTAGAGTCTCTGTCCCTTATGTTGGAAATTTAGTTTATAGTAAGGTATAATAGATGTGTGTGTGTGTATTACTTACTATATGATGATTACTTAGGGTAATCATCTAGAAGCGTATTTGTATTTTTCATATATATAATATTTTACAAATATTTATTAAGTATGAAATATAAATTGTTTTACCTTTGGTGGCTTAATGTAATATTTATATTCTAGCTTGTTAGTGATCAGAGTGCGCAAGGAAATGTGTTTATTGCTTCCCGCCGAGCATCTTATATGTTTGAATTGATTGATGATTACTTCCAATAAATTTGTAATTATTTATATTAAATCCATGCAGTATTTTAGGAATGGAAGTTGCCACTAGGAATTTTGAAAATCTTGTTTTCTTATAGCATGTTATTGATTTGTTTACATTACATTTTGTAAAGTAATACTAAATCTAATGCTTGTTTGATATTCGCTGAATTATTGGAAATGATTTATTATTGAAGAATGGTTTTAGCAAATATTTAAATCTTAGTAAGTTTATGAATTTTATCACATATATTTAGAACAAGAAGTATGTTTTTATAGAAGTAAAAAATGTTTTCATTAGAAAATAATTTGATGAAATATATGCATATATAAAGTATGATTTGATACATATGTATATAGATAAAATATTTTGAAGAAAATTTTGGAATTAGATTGTGTTGATTTGTCTATTGAGCATTTTAAAAATTCCGGTTGATGCGGCTGGCCAGCGTTATCGATGAGGATTCCTAAATGCTACGACGAGGCGTATGGACACAAAGTTTTGAAAATTCTGAAAAGCTTGAAAAAATTTGAGAAATTTTGAAATTTTTGGAAAGGCTTTGAAAAGTCTGGAATATTTTGAATTTTTTTTTAGAAATGATTAAATATTTTAGGAAAAAGAAAAATATTTTGAAAATTTATTGAAATCGATAGTTGGTAGTAATATTGTAAATAAAGTTAAACAACATATTTTGAAAGGATAATATTTTGAGGTAAGTATTATTAACTTACATATCTATGTTTAAATTATATTTTTACACATTTAAACGAAGTTACTATTGCTTAAAGTTATCGTTGAATTTGTTATATCAGTAAGGTTTTGATTACAAAAATTTAATAATTACTTACTCACATCTTGGTTTGCCTTATATAATCCTTGATTGATCATTAATGTATTTGAATCCATGGTTGATTTGCTTGGCTTCAAAATTAATGATAGATGTGTTTATATCATATGATATATTCTTTTGAACATCATTTTTCTTGTATTTGAACCGATTTGGAAAGATGTTGTGAGATTTAAAATTCTTATTTTAGAAATTGATTAAATCCAAAAATTTACATTATTCAATCGTCGACTAAATAAAACAGTCAGTCGACTAAACTAGTACAAAATTTCTCCTCAATTGCATATTTTAAAATAGCAAGTTTTTTTACTCATTTAGTCGAATAGGTTAGTCGACTGAGATAACCATTCAGTCAACTGAACTTGTATATTTTGTTTTTTCTAAAATATTTATTTTTGTATATTTTAAGTTATTTGTTTGTATTTCATCAGTGTTTGCAAATGTTTATTCTATATCATATTATAGTCTTTTGGAGAATTATTATGACATTTAAAACTTATAAAAATTATAAATATATGTGCGTGTTCACTTCCTTAGTAAAATCTTTATAGTTTTCAATATTAATGTTTATATTTCTTATCTGTATACACTTGTGTATTTCTAATATACTTACTTAGTAGTGTGTCCATTTTGATTATTGAACATAAAAGTTTAGAGGACGAGAAGAATATTTTGAAGCGAGTAAAATATTTTAGAAATTGGTTTCACTTGAAATAAACCTTTGTAGGGCATACTATTATGATAAAGTATTATTTTCAAAAAGATGTTTAGTAAATATTTTGAAATGAATACGTTGAAGTATCATTTTATATAATTTGCTTCGTTAAATAGTAAATGCATTTTCCTATATATAGTACATGATGATTGCAGCCATTGAGCCTTAATGGGCTTTAATTGGATTACCATAGTTTAAAAGGCATTCTATATAAGAACAATTTGATTTACAAGTAAATGATTGTTTAGAGAATGTTTTGTATATTTAATTGTAAAATATTTGTAAATCAAAGTTTAAAATTACTGATCATAAATTTAGAGGCAAGCTATGTTTTCATGATTTATGACCTCAGAAAGGTTTAAAGGACAAGATATAAAAATTTTGTTTTAAGTATTTAGATAAAATATTTGGTTTATAAATGTTATTAATTTTCAACTTCTTGCATATATAATAGTATGTTTTTGAAAAGCTTCATAAAGAAAGTAAGAAGAATTTTGAAGAAAATAGAATTACAAATTTTTCTTATCGTTGTTTTCGAAAGCAACAAATGGTAAGATGTTTTAGTATTTTTAAAATTTTAAATTTATTTGTAAAGATATTTTCAAAATATAGTTTTGAAATTGTTTCAAATTGTGTTATATTTCGATCATTTATGATTTTGTCAAATCTTGAGAATAAGGTATAAAATTTTGTTTCAAGTGTATTGAATCTTGGAATTGCTTTGTGAGATTAGAATTTAAAGTAGAACATTTGATTTACAAAGTTATTAATTTTTTTATAGTTAGAAATATTAATGGTTATAATAATTGGATTTTATGTATTTTATATCGCATTTTATATATACACGCCTATTTGAGAATTGTGAGTTCTTGAAAAATTTCGTACCATAGAGTTTACTCCAAAATTTTCAGAGAATTTCAATATTTGAACATGTTTTAGTTGTAATTTATGGTTATGATCCCATGTGAGTTATTCGACTCATAGCCGACGACCACTAAAGTTGGGCACAAGATGATAAGTCATTGCTTTTAAGAAGCCACGGAGGAATTTGATAACGGTTGTTGTGTTAATAAAATTTGTATTATTCGATTATGTTATGATTGGATTTTGGGTTTAATAAAATGGGTATAGGGAAGCTAATAATTTTACTTCGTTATAGATATTCCCTATCGGAAATAGCGAGTATGCAGTTTTCTTAAGGGGGTTTGTAATAACGTATTGTCGAGAAGCAATAAATTAATAATTTAATAATAAAGAGTAATTAATTAAAAGTCTTTAAGAATAATTAATATGGAATTATGTGAATGATTTGAAAATTTAATGAAAAATGTTTATTAAAGTGATAAGAATTGATTATGGAAAAGAAATAATTTAATAATTTGTTGGAGTATATAGCATTAAAACTATAAGGGTTTAATTTGGAAGAAAAAGCATTTTGGTATTTAAATTGATACTTTGAAATATGTAAATATAAATTAATTTTTTGAATAAAAAGTTAAATTTACGATAAATGAAATTGGAAATAAATAAGTATAGTGTTTTATTCTATGATGAAAAGTATTTTACTTTATAATGTTAATGAAGACTGAATTTAACTAGTAAATGAATATATATAAAATGATTAAATTAAAAAAAATAGAAAATGATCATAAAATAATTAATAAGATTATTTGTTTAATATGAAATATAATTTTGTATAAGCTATTATATAAGTGGGCTTGAGATATAGTAATGTATTTCATGAAGAAAAGAAAAGAAAGAAGCAAAATTAAATTAATAATCAAAGCCCAATGTTTTTGACCCAAATCATGTTTCTAGAGTTTTTTTTTTAGATTTTACATTTTCTGGAAACTATACTTTCATATCTAAATATAGCCTATACGTTCATATTTGTTAGTTTTGGAAAAATCAAAATCCTGGATACCTTCTACTGCTTGAAAATAAAAAAAATCTATAATTTTCCATAATTAACATCTTAGGTTCTTGACATCTCTGCATTAAGTAGCAAGTTGGATTCAAGACTTTAGCATGAAATTAAAGAAAGGAAAATTTATGGTAAAGGGAATAAGATGAACAAGTAGAGTTTAGCATAGAACGTGTTTCTTTATAAACAAGGTGAGTATCACTAGCACTCACAACTATGTTTATATCTAATTTTCATCTTATATCCATGTTATTGAGCATATATTTTGTGTATATATACTTTCATTTAAGATATATTGATCATGGGTTGAAATTGGATTATATTGAAGTATAGATAAGATTTGAATTAATTTCAAATGATCACTTTTCTAGGTTTAGCAATTCAGTCGACCGAGATGAAATTTCGGTCAACTGAACTAACGAAAATATCCAATCCGAATGCAGCATTCTAATTTAGTCGACTTAATTTATTGCTTTTAATCAACTAGTCTCAATCAATTAAGAAAAACATTTAATCGACTAAACTAGAAAAAATCCCAAACCCGAGACAAATACCCACTTCAATTGATTTCTTTATTGCTTTCTTGTCCACAGGTTCAGTCAGCTGGATTAGTGTTTCCGTCAACTAATCACTTGATATTTTCAAAAACATGAGTGACTTGGTGGTATGGCTTGTGCATCCCAACAATCGACCTAAGTTTGAGTCCCACATCGCCGTTTATTGTTAGTGTATATTTTAATAGTAAATAAATTATATTTTTGTTGAAAATGAATGTAAATAATTATATAAAGCAAATATATAATTTTATAGAGTAAAATTTTGTTTAAATTTAACATCTATTTATATTTAAAGTATATTCATTTTAAAGGAGTTTAATTATAGAAAATTGGGAACTTACTTCTAAATTGTATTTAATCTATAAAATGATATTGAATGTCTTATTTATATATGAATAAGGATTTGAAGTAAACTATAAGGTTTAAATCTATATTTTAGTATGATATAAATAAAGCTTAATTATTTAATATGTAAGTTTTAAACAAGGTTATCCGTTTTAGAGTACAAAAGATAATTATGGAAATGTTTTATTTAAGATTAATAATTTATTAAAAGGAAGTATATAAATGGTTTTAATAGAATAATTAATGACTTTGTATGTCTTTAAATATATATATATATATATATATATATATATATATATATATAGATTCAGAAATATACTAGAAACTTGAAATTTAAAGGAATTACATTGAAAGAGATTTAATTTATTAAAATGTAGTATTTGATTTGACTAAATTTTGAAATGGCTTTTATAGTTATATTTGATTTTGTAAATTATATATATATATATATATATATATATATATATATTGAAATTTAGGATTTGATTTAGTATTTTATGTTATAATTTAAAAGTATTATATAATGATTAAGTGAACGAAGTGTTTATTCTAATATTAATTTTAATATTATTCCACTATATTCGTATGATCTCATTTATTATATTATTTTTATTTTTATTATTTACATATTGATTTACCTATTATGAATGATTCACATCTGATATTGATTTGAGTTGTATATTTTGAGATGATATGGTGATGACACCTTTACATTTGATTTATGATATGTCATTTTTCTATGATGAGAAATTTGAATAAACAAATTAGTGATACCGTCTGGTATGTCACTTTCGGTAACACTTTTTCGGTTATTTATCGGAGTCATATACAGATATCCAGTGTAAATCGAGTGTATTTTATAAGCCTTGAATAGTTATCCAAATAACATGCGATGGTATGGGACATCGTTATGTTGTTTGTTTGATTATTCATTGTAAGTAAATGTCACTCAAACGGGGATTGCACTCATATGCATATGTGATAATCAGTGAGGAGTATCGTATTGTTGGATATTGACTTATGAGAGCCTTGTATCGGCCTACTATTAGTGATATGCATAGCTATTGGGTATGAGTACGATATAACCATCCACATTGTGTTTCGGAAGTGAACCAGATTGGCCAGTACCTACCTTAGCAGCCTGATCGTGGGGTCGGGCCACAGATCTGCGACACCATAGGTATATGTTCCTTCGATGCATATTATAGTATTTGTAGTAGTAGATGGGTTGTTTCCCATAGCCCCTGTAATGCTTAAACCAGTTGTCTGTTACAATTAGGGGTAAAGCAGAGTTGCAACCGGGGCTATGCGTAGATGAGCCGATGGTGGACGGGGCCACGATGTCCGTCGAGGTAACTAAAAATTGTAGGGACAGACGGTACTCTACGGGAGGCAAGTAAACCTGGGTTGCTAAAGTACGTTGTACTATCAATCTTCCTTTCTAGTACGGCATTTTGTGTGTGGTGGATTGACATATATGTCTCATTCCTATAATGAGTTGACAGAATAGAGACTGGTTGAGTCTAAAGTGTAGTCAGTCCCCGTATATCCATACCCTTTGATGATTTGGTATTTTTAAGATAGCCCTACTTTATTATTGGTACTTTTGTTTGTGGATGATTTATATTTATGGTTTGTGAGATGTTGGATATGGTTTGGATGATTTAATAGGCTCTCTCACATTAAATATATATATATATATATATATATATATATATATAATGATTTCCAAATATGGATGATCCACCTATTTGGCGTTGAATTGTTGATTTTGATCGTTATTCTATATATGGATAAGGATACTTTATTATACCTTCATTGATTTTACATATTTCATATCACATATCATTATAGATAGTCTGACCCGTGTATTATTTGTAATACTCGGGTTAATCCGAGACATTTTAGGCTCATGGGACGAGACGACCGTTTCATTGGATGTTGATATAAATGGAGGCTAGGTTTTGTTATTATATATTGTAATTTTATAATATTGAATTGTATATAGATTCATGTATTAAATGTTTTGATGTTGGTTTTTTTTTATGTATGATTGGAATGGTGTATACATTCTTAACGGGAAAATAGACACAAGGACAAACTTAGAAAAAATTAAACTGAAGGACAATGAGTTTGTTTTTTAAGCTGAAAGACAATGCTAATTATATCTAGCATTTTGTATAGTGTAAAACTAAATATAATGCTAGATATAACTAGAATTTTGTATAGTGTAAAAGTTGAATATAATGCTAATTATAAATTAGCATTTGTCCTTTAACCTAAAAAAGAAACTTGGTATCCTTCAACATAATTTTTTTTCAAAGTTTGTCATTTTCCCTAAATTCCTCTTCTTATTGTATATTATCCCTACATTTGACTTTGTTTTATCCTTGTCATTATTTATATATTGTGTATTGTTCTGTAATAGGAGGAACACGTATTTATAGCTTTATACTGAGGCTGTGTATATTTATGGTTAGTTTTATATAATTTGAGATATGTACTTGTGTTATTCCAAGGGAATATTCATGTGTGTACCCCATATCACCTCATTCTATGTATTATCTAATAGTGTTACTCTCTAAAACTCTTAGGTGGTATGGTATAGAGGTGTGGGTGTTACAACGTTGGCCTGAATGGCCAGGATTTATAACAGCTTAATCTAATGGTTGGTATTGATTTGAACCCCTATATATGTAGACCTAGACCCTCACTTCTAAACTCGTATTTTCGGAGCAATGTTGGAGCTTTGCCATTTTCTCTTCTCCTCCAAATCCTATATTCTTAGAAATAGTAATAGATTATAGGTATATAAAATTGGAGAATTACAAAAGATGATAGTAGAGAGAAGAGTGTCAAATCAAATCGCTAAGGCCAAGGTAAACTGTAAATCTGGATTTGAAATACAAATAAAAATCTCTTTTTTAATCTAGATTTATAAAAGATCTAATGCTAGCAGTGTTTAAATCCAAATAGGAAAAAAGGGAGTCAAATTAGAATAACACTGATTAGATCTGGAGATTTGAAAAGCTAAAAAGGTGAGTGAGAAATTATATATTTTTATATAATGTTAGATTTGTATTGTTGTAGATCTATTCCTATATTATTGAAATGTAAATTGGAGTTATAGGCTAAAATTTCATGCATGAATAAAATTATAAACCCTGCTTGCATATTCTGTTACCAATAACTTGAATTATCTATTGTATGTATGTGTAAAATTGGGTATTGATAGTCCCTAAGATTTATAGAATATCTGTTTTAATTTATGTAATAATATAGCGTGTTGCAATGTGAATTTCTACACATTATCAAGTTTTAAATTTATAAATAGAAGTGTAACGGTTGGAATGACAATGAATACTCCTAAAAAAAGATGTATAAAATAAAGAAATTTACCATATTTTGTACTATATATTTCAATAACCATGAAAGCTAATTTCTTATATTTCAAAACGTAATTCAAATTCCCTTTATAGATAAGATATAAAAATTTATAATGTTAACCATTCCATTTAGGAGCGATGTAAGTCCAATGCATTATACTACAGAAATCTTTAAAGGTAAAGTAAAAGAATGATAAATGTGGTAAAAATATTCTAAGAAAAGAATATATGCAATATAAGTAAAACGGAAGTTAAATAAAAAGAAATGAAAAGGTAGGCAAGTCATAGTTAGAATAAAAAGGGTACTGATAGTCTTCTAAAACAAGGTACATAATTATTGGTTAAAACGATTAGAGATAGATAGTTAAATAAAATGAGGATAAGGGAAAGTAAACGTGAAAAGACATCTAAAAGAAAGTGGTAAATGATCATGTATTAAATAAGAAATAAACGCATAAAAGAGTAAAGAAATGTTGTCAACAATGAACAGCAGAGGCACAACATAAAAGGGTAGCCTATGTTTGGGCATCTACTACACCCATTCTTACCACAAACTACAATGGAGAGAGATGAGACATAGACCACATGCTTCTAGGAACAGGAACATGCCATAACAGTTATTCCAATACCAAAGACGAAAAGTGACTAAGGTATAAGAAGCAATATGGTATACTGAACTAACCAGACCTCTAAAATTCACACTTTGTCAATGCCTACAAGAACAGATATGCTCCAGCATATACCGAGGCAACCTAGACACTTTCATATGGAGCCAAAAGCACTCCAAAGGGGCCATATACAAGGCTTCTTGGAACACATTTCAATGTAGAACCGAACTTACAGTTAATAACAAATGTGAAATCCTTTCTCCCTTTCATTAACAATAAAGCCACACTTATGCAGTGGGCAATCCAAATCATGAATAGCCTCAGACACATTCCAAGCATGTGCCAAGTCAACCCTTAGAGCATAATGAGAAAACATTACCCCATTCCGACCCGACACGTTATTGAGTCAAGCAAAGGTTGCAGGGGTGTCGGCCAGGCATTGCATTCTGAATGTCAAATAATATTCACCACCGCACCTCTTCATATGCATTAACACCATAGCGAAGCATCTGGGCGATCCCCTACCGTTCCTCTTAAGACATTCGCCATTTTAGGAGAGTGGGGACCGACCCATATAGAC
Organism: Allium cepa; assembly: GCA_030765085.1. Lineage (NCBI taxonomy): Eukaryota > Viridiplantae > Streptophyta > Magnoliopsida > Asparagales > Amaryllidaceae > Allium > Allium cepa. The sequence goes on along the minus strand of CM060932.1, from coordinate 1,030,016,816 downwards.
TTAGGCTTTCCAATTTTTCATGCATCCCTCTTTGAATTTCCAAGATCCCACCAATATTACGATTTATCACCAAAATCCCATCATCAAATCCAAGCACAACAAATAGGCGGTGTAGATAGATGATAAGTGGCAAGATCAAAAGATGGATATTAAAGAGAAAAGATTAAAAACAACCATAAACAACCATCAAGGCATTTTTTCATACTATAAAAGGAAATATTAGAGGAGGAAGAGGGGGATTTTTCTTTGGATCTTCTTTTAGGGGAATTTACTTATCCTTCAAGCCTCTCAATTTTATATCTAAGTTGGGCAAATTTATCCTTAGAAGCATCCTAATAACGAGCATAGTTAGCCGAACAGTGCTCGAAAAAGTATAATTTAAATCACTATTGAAACAAAACTAAGCTATATAATTAAAACATAATAGCTCAAGTTTTGACACTAAAATTTACATTACTTATTACATCATTTATTCTTGTCCACATGACTAAAAATCATATGAAGATTAACAAAGACATGAAAAGATCATTAATTGGTCAAGGTTCTAAACTTAAGTCTAAACATTTCTAGATCAGGGCTATCAGGTGGAAAAGAACCACTCTCTAACATGTATTGCCATCGATGCTACACGAAGTAGCCAAGGGCTTCTTTTTCCCAAATTACTTGATCTATTTAGGCTAATAACTCCTTAGTCATGTTCTTACGATCTACATAAGTCTTATCTAATTCATTTTTGCATCGATCCATAACTGTATTTCTCTACCCAAGACGATCTAAATTGTGTTTTTTTAGCCTAGACTCGGCCTCTTTCAACAGTTTTGTGAACACATTCTCTCTAGAATACTAAATAAATTAATAAGAAAAGCTCAATTATCCATAAGAAAAAAATATAACAAACACCGTGTTTCATTACAAACATTGAAATAAACAACAAAGTCTTAAGTACAATAAGACACAAAAGATATTTGGAACTAATCAACTAAGTCTATCAGAGGATTTGAGTTACCCTTATTTGCAGTTTAGTCTTGTCCTCGGATTGCAGGAGCCCCTAATAACCATCAGCCCCTACCTTCTCATCTATAGAATGATGCCCGGAACAGTTCGGATCAACATTTTTCTCTTCAGCCTCTTCCTCATTCCACCGACTTTTGAAATATTCAAAGGATGAATCAACCATAGACATTTTCTTCATAAAATTAGGCTTGACTTCTGCATTAAAGGTGTGCTTAACTGAAGCATAGAAACCGTAAGTCACATTGGAGATGTAAGGACCCGCAAATCCGTACTCCTTGAATATACACTAATCTCCATAGATTAATTCAAGATGAACAGAAATACGAATTCTCAATGTTTAAGAAAAAGAAAGATAAAGAAAAAGGATAGAAGAAGAGAGAAAAGATAGAAAATAGAGAGAAAAGAAAATAGAATGGAAAGAAAACAACATAACAATAACAGAATCTCACAATCGCAGCGGAACAACATATAATAAATAAATGAATAATCTTTAAACAAAGAACTATATCAGTTGTTACATTTTATACATTACATTACATTACATCAGAGTGTACAACAAACAACAACAAACAGCGGAAAAGAAATACTATATACTAATAATACGCCATGCCATCCAGCTTGCCTCCAGCAACTCCAGAATTCCAGAATATCCAGATAAACCTTAACTCTTGACTGCCCGTGTGGAAATTGGTGGGCACCCAGAGTTTAGGAAGGAAAACAATAAACTCCGAGTCAGTTATGTGACTGGTGTGAGAACTCAAAATAGTTTATTTATCTTTAAAATCAAAATAGAGGAATATTTTTAAAGTCAATTCGCAATGCTTTTAAAAATGAGACTACCATAAGGCCTCCCGCACACACACACAATGCAAACGCAGAATCGGAGGAGATTTCTCCTTATGATAGTCAAAGATGCTTGATACGCATTTAAAAGAACATTTGATATTATTACTAGTGCATAGTGTAGGAAAACATTTCGAAAGTAGAATATAAATCTTAGCTAGCATAGGTACCATTATATTATGCCTACTATAGCTACCTCCTGAGGAAGCAGGTTCTACAACTAAAACCGTACAAGATCGTATTGTTTCTTTGGATTTCCAACAAATGGTCAGGCCAAGGAACTTCCCATTGCCACATGAGAACGCCTCTGGAAGGACGTCCCCGAGAACCAAACCGGATCTCTGCCAACACAAGGCCGGGTTACCCCTAACTGGGTAACTACTGACACGAGTATGCCATCCCCCGGTCCTTTGGGACCTTTAACCAAGCGCTCGTCATCAACATCACACAATCATAAATAAAGTGTTTCAACATGAGTAAGTATTTGGGCTCCATACCATGGTACCACCCTTTCCAGAAGGAAATGCACATACCCTAAAGGGAGCTACCCCTCATAACCTTGCTGCATCTTTCCTGTTTTGACCATTCCGGGGTGTGAGGCTCGACGAAGTCACGTCCACAAAGACACACTTTATACAAAAGCCGTGCTTTGGGTCAACAAATGATCATAGAAATGATCACCAAGATAAACGATCAAACAAATGATCCTATCACAAATAATCAACACAATGATCATTTCACAGCAACACTCAGCATGTCACATTACCAAATTGGGAATATATCGCTGATAACCTTCAACTACATAACTTCTGAGCTCGTACGTCTCAGAGAAGGGTGTTAAGCTAAGAGAATAAATTCTCCGCCACCAACAGAAATATATTTGAAAGAAATCTGCTTTATATCTCAACTTGTAACGTCAGGCATACAATCCATACAAGTCTGTTCCGGACTCAAACAGAACCGAAGGCACTTACAAAGAAGTCCTTGCAATCCTGATATTCACTAATCACGACCGGACTTCCCATCACATATGGAGTCTCTATACCGGGGACCATTCGATGCAACGACATTCGACGAGTTGTCCTTTCGCTTTCAAAAATATTCGGTCCTCAACACCGGTCATCAATGCTATCCATTACGTCGTATCACTATTCGGAATGGGTAATCCGAGTAACGAGCGCAATAATTTAAAAATAAGTGTGACATTCAAATTCAACAAATCACAACAAATACCTATTCAAAGGTAAATATTGATAGTCGGTTATTGAACTATCAATGGATACGCACAACATCACCAGATTCCAAATAATTTTCCAAATTATTTATTTCCCAAAAATATCTTTACTAGATATATAATTTTCACACTTCAAAAATAAATCAATATTTATTTTTAAACAGATTCCCCTTTCTTTTATAAATTCCATAGTAAATTTATATTTCACAATATCTATTGATATACGATTTCAATTATTCATTTTCAATTTATCTTCAAAAAGATAAATTCTCAAAATATTCACTTTATATTGGAAAACATTTCCATACTTATTTAATAAGTAATTCACAAATCTTTTTATTTTCAACTCTTGGAAAATATTCAATATACTTAAATCGAGATTAAGTACATATTTCATTCTTCAAGGAAATCATTCTCTTAAACATATTTATTTGGGTCAAAACAAATGTTGCGTAAAACATTGTTACGACAACCCAAAATCACTAGTATAGGGATTCGAAATTAAAATAGATATATAAATCCCAATACTATATAAAACATTTCCTTTCGGAAATCATTTACTATAACAACAGTGTTATAGTCCACCATTTCCTTTTATTTCTCGAAAACGTCTATTTGAACAATGAATGTTGAAATCTATGGTTTCGAATCTTAACACATTTAAAACATCGTTAGATCGTTTTAATTCTGTTTAAAATATCACATCCTAAACATTTTTTTTAACATATTATTCACTATTCAAAACGTGAATATACTACGTTAACCAATTTCATCACTTCTATACATTTTATCTTAAAGGATTATTCACTGTCTAAAACGTGAATATAACTCCTTTAATATGCTACAGCAATTTGCTTATCAAAATAAGACGTTTTGCGGATTTATAAAAACAATGTTTATAAATTCCATTCCTATTTATTTTATAACAACTTCCTTTTTGTAAATCTCCTTTATTAAGCTATTTCAATTTATAACTCAATTATAAACCAAAGGTTCATATTATAAGTTAAATGCTTATAAAACGATTATTTTACAAAATCGTTCTTTTAAACTTCCAAATTATAAATCTTATAACTTATAAGATTCATTAATTTACCCAAATCTATTCTTCAAATAACTTTACAAATTTTATAAACCTACTGCTTATAAAATTCCATTTATAACTTCACCGTTTATAATTCTATAAATTTCATTCGTTTATGAAATTCATTCACAATTCATTCTAGCACTTATAAAAACTCGTTTTATAATTCAAATATTTTAATTTATAAATATCAATTTATAAATCTCTTATATAAATCAATTTATACTATTATTTTAAAACATCTTTAAAGTCCTTTATAATTTCATCATTTTGATTTATAAAATAATCAAATTTTATAAATCCTATATTTAAACTTTTCATAATAAATTTAAAAATCCCGATTAAACTATTTTATAAAATCATTAGCCTCATATTTTCAAAAAACAACCTTTAACTATATTTCTCAAAAACCATAATTTTTATAACATTAAATTTATATCGTTTATTTATTTAAAATGAATCAATTCCAAAAATATAGTATATTTTCAAAAATCATTTTAAAGATCATTTTAAATTCCAAAATTGGTCCAATGATGCTACACACCAAATAGTCAATCACGACAACAACGACATCATATATCGATATGATAATCCATCAAATATCAAAATATCTGAAATCAAATAAATACTGTTGAGGAATCCAGTTGGATCCCTCCAACCTGTTTTCCTGCATCCAAAGATGTTAGCACAATACCAATTCCGTTCCAGTACGAAATTATCGCGGTATATGGGATTTAAAATATTATCCGCTTAATAGACGGCGCAATAGGGTCTCATCCGCTATACAATGCGGGAAATCAATAACTGCAATATATACATATGCCAATATATATATATATATATATAAATATATATATATATATTGCTATCATATATAATACCAATTCACTGTTTATGAAATATTCGCGGTATATGTTTTTAATAAATAACATCCGCTTACTAACGGCGCATAATGTCTATTTTAACAATCAATAGATAACAATCATCATTCAAACATGCATTCAAATATTTTAAATCTAACTATTTAAAATAAAATCGAAACCGATTCGATTGAGTGAGAAGTTCTCACCTTGATTTCAATTTCGTTTTAGCGATTTATTTCGAATAAAATTAACCGGACGTTTAATTTTACCTAAAATTCTCACTAACTCCAAACGACTCCAATCCAATTCCATCACGTAGTGCTCGTCCATACGATTCCAACGCAACTGGTTTCGCGCGTTTTCGACCTCATATGAAAAAGTTATGAATTTTCTAAGATTACACGATTTTATATAAACAATTTACAAATTTCTCTATTATAATCTTAACCTTGCTTTTAATCACGGCCCTCCATCTCAAACCCAAACACATCAGGCCCGTCCCCAACCTTCTTCCTCCCTCACGTCTCCTATAGGCAACACACGCAAGAAAACCCACTAGCTCATCAAACTAGGGTTAAATTATACGACCAATCCAAACACCTAGAACTCGATCAGCAAGTGCCACTTGAACCAGCATCTTCTCCTCTTCCTTCGGCCACCACCTTGGTGAACTCGGCTACCCTAGCTCCTCGTATGGCATGCCGACCTGATAGTGAACGCGGGCATGTAGCCTCCACTCCGTCACTCCAATTCCGATCATCACCGTATGAAATCAAAGCTCTCACTTCGCTCTTCGACTTTCGTGTTGAACACTTCGCGTAATTGTTGATGGATTGAGAGTAATTGAGGGGAGAAGGACATTAATTTCTGGCCATTGAACATATATGAGGCGGCGGCTGCAGTTTTGGAAACCCTAGGGTTTAAATTTGTGAAAATAATGAAGTTAGGGGGGGGCTTTTATAGAAAATTCGCGCGACACTATTCATCCCGGATTTTCCGAACTCCAAACAAAGCGTGCCGGTTGGCATTCCTAAGGTTTACCCCGCGTTCCGAACACAATGGAACGTGTTTCGGGAGCTAATTCGGTCATCTGTGCGAGTTCTGGCTATAAACGATCGATTTAAAATTAAACCGATTAAACGATTTTCTAGGCGTTTTAGCTTGCACCGGAAAAACGGTAAATCCGATTGACACGAAATTTGAAACCTTACAATAATATCACATTACGGATCCGATGAAACTAGTTTCTTCGAAATCTGAGACTTTTTGAAAAATGGCTATTTTAACTCGCCAAATTAATATTAAAACAATTTCGATGCGTTTCGAGCTGCCACGATCAAACGATAACTCCGATTGCTATGAAAATTGAAATCCGATAATAACTAACTATTACGGATCCAATGGAACTAGTTTCGTCCAATTATGAGACTGTTCAAAAATTGACTATTCACTAGTCGATTAAATATTAAAATATTCAATTTTCACAAATAAACTTTTAATTCGATTTAAAAGTTCTATAACATCATTCTAACTCCAATATGATATAATAAAATTTTACAAATCATTTTCAATCATATTTAATCCAATTTTCAATTTTTTCTGTATTTTCACTATTAAATTATCGATTTAATTATCCAATAAAATCCAATTATTCGAATAAAAGTTTATTCGACTTATAAATATTCAAATTTTAATTAATAAAAATTCTGGGTCGTTACATACTTCCCCCCTTAAAAGAATTTCGTCGTCGAAATTACTAAGTAAGAAAAGTTACAGAATTTATTAACTTTCCCAAAATCCATAGTTAAACTTCTTACAAAATCTTTACTAAGTTTTCCAAATCATACTTAGTTATCTTTTCAAAAACAAACTACTATTGTTTAACTTTCAATTCCAAATCAAAATTATAGTTTTCAAAATTTTCCAATTTTTTCCAAAAATATTCTAACGCCTTAAATTTTCGGAAAAATTCGCCATAGTCTCCTTTGCGCGGCTCGATCCGAAAAAAAATGACAGTATATATATCACAAATATACATCTCATCAAGTAATGAGGCATCCCGCAGGGAAAAAAGTATAAAAGTACGATATGTAATCCGAGATATGCACCTTATATTTTATTAGCGAGCATATACGGCTAATATAGCGCGAAAGCGAGCTCCAAATGCGAAGCAAACGCGATCCGCACCTACTAAACACTCAACAAACAATATGAGAATCATGCATATATGAAAATAGTATCGATATACAACATATAGCAACAAAATAACTATACATGCCAACATAGCAAATGTAGTAAAAGCAATATATTCAACCATCAACCAACTAGCATCCACTAATAAATATTCATTCATATTCTCATTAATATTCAATGAAATGGGTTTTCAATTTAATCACATTTGATTCATTAACAGTGGATGTTCTTACTAACATTCATTTTCAATTAGTTTATATTCACTAATCCATATTCAAGTTGGTTCACTTCCAAATCAAATTCAATTCTATTAAAGATTCACTTAACTTCAATTGGATTTCAATTACTTTCGCTTTCAATTTCATTAACACTTAATGAATTATATACAATCAACTAACAACCATATAACAACCAATGTATATTTATTACAACCAAATTCCTTTGCTTTGCTTACATTCATTTTGGTTTAACATCTTTACTTTCAATTGGTTTAATTAAATTGATTTTCATTCAACTATTCAACTTTCAATTGATTAACATTCAATTCATTAATTCAATTCAATTACAAAAGTTGAATTTCATTTACATAACTTAAGTTCATATTTATCACTTAACTTTATTAATTTACCGTGATACCAATATCAAATTCATTCAACAGCTCTTAAGTTATACTTCATTTATAAACACCACTTGGTTTTACTTAACTTAAATTTCCACTTATAAATCAATTCAGATTCTAATTCTAAAGTAAATTTTTATTTAACTTTAACCGAAGTCAAATTTCATTACTTATTCAAACTCATTTTTATTCACAACTCATATTTATAAATATATTCATATAGTTTCACTTCTTGTATATATAAGTTTATTTCTAAATGGTAAATCACTTTAATTATAATTTCATACTTATAATTCTTTTTACTTATTCAATTATTCTTTTATATATAAAATTATAATCAAGGTAAAATTATTTCATTTACCCAATTTAAAACAATACTGTGTCGAATTGTTCTATTCAAGTGTTTATAAACCCCTTCGGCATAGTTTTGCAGACCGTGCTGACGAAGGTTCATATGCCACTCAATAAACCAATCATCACAATATATTTTATATTCACTAACAAATACGCTCTCATAGCTATTATTACACTCAAACTCATTCCAGAGTACTACTGACTCTATCTCTAATGAGTAATACCCAACAGAAACATGGTTGTCGCTTAACCATATGCTCTGATACCAGATGTAAAGGTCGACGACAGCAGTCACAACCGGTAGGCTTTTCAACCATCCCAGCCCCACCGTGGCTTACACTGATATCCCAAACTTGCTTTTACGGCCACCCTTTCGAATGTCACGGCTTCGCCTAACCAACCCCCTAAAAGAGGACGTGTGGGGGCAAGAGTCTCCCGTTCGCCACCAAACCGCGAAGCGAGAACCCCCCATCACATAGCCCAAAGCTCAGCAAGACAGGTGTGAGAACTCAAAACAGTTTATTTATCTTTAAAATCAAAATAGAGGAATATTTTTAAAGTCAATTCGCAATGCTTTTAAAAATGAGACTACCATAAGGCCTCCCACACACACACACAATGCAAACGCAGAATCGGAGGAGATTTCTCCTTATGATAGTCAAAGATGCTTGATACGCATTTAAAAGAACATTTGATATTATTACTAGTGCATAGTGTAGGAAAACATTTCAAAAGTAGAATACAAATCTTAGCCAGCATAGGTACCATTATATTATGCCTACTATAGCTACCTCCTGAGGAAGCAGGTTCTACAACTAAAACCGTACAAGATCGTATTGTTTCTTTGGATTTCCAACAAATGGTCAGGCCAAGGAACTTCCCATTGCCACATGAGAACGCCTCTGGAAGGACGTCCCCGAGAACCAAACCAGATCTCTGCCAACACAAGGCCGGGTTACCCCTAACTGGGTAACTACTGACACGAGTATGCCATCCCCCGGTCCTTTGGGACCTTTAATTGAGCGCTCGTCATCAACATCACACAATCATAAATAAAGTGTTTCAACATGAGTAAGTATCTGGGCTCCATACCATGATACCACCCTTTCCAGAAGGAAATGCACATACCCTATAGGGAGCTACCCCTCATAACCTTGCCGCATCTTTCCTGTTTTGACCATTCCGGGGTGTGAGGCTCGACGAAGTCACGTCCACAAAGACACACTTTATACAAAAGCCGTGCTTTGGGTCAACAAATGATCATAGAAATGATCACCAAGATAAACGATCAAACAAATGATCCTATCACAAATAATCAACACAATGATCATTTCACAGCAACACTCAGCATGTCACATTACCAAATTGGGAATATATCGCTGATAACCTTCAACTACATAACTTCTGAGCTCGTACGTCTCAGAGAAGGGTGTTAAGCTAAGAGAATAAATTCTCCGCCATCAACAGAAATATATTTAAAAGAAATGTGCTTTATATCTCAACTTGTAACGTCAGACATACAATCCATACAAGTCTGTTCCGGACTCGAACAGAACCGAAGGCACTTACAAAGAAGTCCTTGCAATCCGGATATTCACTAATCACGACCGGACTTCCCATCACATATGGAGTCTCTATACCGGGGACCATTCGATGCAAAGACATTCGACGAGTTGTCCTTTCGCTTTCAAAAATATCCGGTCTTCAACACCGGTTATCAATGCTATCCTTTACGTCGTATCACTATTCGGAATGGGTAATCCGAGTAACGAGCGCAATAATTTAAAAATAAGTGTGACATTCAAATTCAACAAATCACAACAAATACCTATTCAAAGGTAAATATTGATAGTCGGTTATTGAACTATCAATGGATATGCACAACATCACCAGATTCCAAATAATTTTCCAAATTATTTATTTCCCAAAAATATCTTTACTAGATATATAATTTTCACACTTCAAAAATAAATCAATATTTATTTTTAAACACATTGCCCTTTCTTTTATAAATTCCATAGTGAATTTATATTTCACAATATCTACTGATATACGATTTCAATTATTCATTTTCAATTTATCTTCAAAAAGATAAATTCTCAAAATATTCACTTTATATTGGAAAACATTTCCATACTTATTTAATAAGTAATTCACAAATCTTTTTATTTTCAACTCTTGGAAAATATTCAATATACTTAAATCGAGATTAAGTACATATTTCATTCTTCAAGGAAATCATTCTCTTAAACATATTTATTTGGGTCAAAACAAATGTTGCGTAAAACATCGTTACGACAACCCAAAATCACTAGTATAGAGATTCGAAGTTAAAATAGATATATAAATCCCAATACTATATAAAACATTTCCTTTCGGAAATCATTTACTATAACAACAGTGTTATAGTCCACCATTTCCTTTTATTTCTCGAAAACGTCTATTTCAACAATGAATGTTGAAATCTATGGTTTCGAATCTTAACACATTTAAAACATCGTTAGGTCGTTTTAATTCTGTTTAAAATATCACATCTTAAACATTTTTTTTAAACATATTATTCACTATTCAAAACGTGAATATACTACGTTAACCAATTTCATCACTTCTATACATTTTATCTTAAAGGATTATTCACTGTCTAAAACGTGAATATAACTCCTTTAATATGCTATAGCAATCTACTTATCAAAATAAGTCGTTTTGCGGATTTATAAAAACAATGTTTATAAATTCCATTCCTATTTATTTTATAACAGCTTCCTTTTTCTAAATCTCCTTTATTAAGCTATTTCAATTTATAACTCAATTATAAACCAAAGGTTCATATTATAAGTTAAATGCTTTTAAAACGATTATTTTACAAAATCGTTCTTTTAAACTTCCCAAATTATAAATCTTATAACTTATAAGATTCATTAATTTACCCAAATATATTCTTCAAATAACTTTACAAATTTTATAAACCTACTGCTTATAAAATTCCATTTATAACTTCACCGTTTATAATTCTATAAATTTCATTCGTTTATGAAATTCATTCACAATTCATTCTAGCACTTATAAAAACTCGTTTTATAATTCAAATATTTTAATTTATAAATATCAATTTATATATCTCTTATATAAATCAATTTATACTATTATTTTAAAACATCTTTAAAGTCCTTTATAATTTCATCATTTTGATATAAATCCTATATTTAAACTTTTCACAATAAATTTAAAAATCCCGATTAAACTATTTTATAAAATCATTAGCCTCATATTTTCAAAAAACAACCTTTAACTATATTTCTCAAAAACCATAATTTTTATAACATTAAAATTATATCGTTTATTTATTTAAAATGAATCAATTCCAAAAATATAGTATATTTTCAAAAATCATTTTAAAGATCATTTTAATATTCCAAAATTGGTCCAATGATGCTACACACCAAATAGTCAATCACGACAACAACGACATCATATATCGATATGATAATCCATCAAATATCAAAATATCTGAAATCAAATAAATATTGTTGAGGAATCCAGTTGGATCCCTCCAACCTGTTTTCCTGCAACCAAAGATGTTAGCACAATACCAATTCCGTTCCAGTACGAAATTATCGCGGTATATGGGATTTAAAATATTATCCGCTTAATAGACGGCGCAATAGGGTCTCATCCGCTATACAATGCGGGAAATCAATAACTGCAATATATACATATGCCAATATATATATTGCTATCATATATAATACCAATTTCACTGTTTATGAAATATTCGCGGTATATGTTTTTAATAAATAACATCCGCTTACTAACGGCGCATAATGTCTATTTTAACAATCAATAGATAACAATCATCATTCAAACACGCATCAAATATTTTAAATCTAACTATTTAAAATAAAATTGAAACCGATTCGATTGAGTGAGAAGTTCTCACCTTGATTTCAATTTCGTTTTAGCGATTTATTTCGAATAAAATTAAACGGACGTTTAATTTTAGCCAAAATTCTCACTAACTCCAAACGACTCCAATCTAATTCCATCGCATAGTGCTCGTCCATACGATTCCAACGCAACTGGTTTCGCGCGTTTTCGACCTCGTATGAAAAAGTTATGAATTTTCTAAGATTACACGATTTTATATGAACAATTTACAACTTTCTCTATTATAATCTTAACCTTGCTTTTAATCACGGCCCTCCATCTCAAACCCAAACACATCAGGCCCGTCCCTAACCTTCTTCCTCCCTCACGTCTCCTACAGGCAACACACGCAAGAAAACCCATTAGCTCATCAAACTAGGGTTAAATTATACGACCAATCCAAACACCTAGAACTCGATCAGCAAGTGCCACTTGAACCAGCATCTTCTCCTCTTCCTTCGGCCACCACCTTGGTGAACTCGGCTACCCTAGCTCTTCGTATGGCGTGCCGACCTGATGGTGAACGCGGGCATGTAGCCTCCACTCCATCACTCCAATTTCGATCATCACCGTATGAAATCAAAGCTCTCACTTCGCTCTTCGACTTTCGTGTCGAACACTTCGCGTAATTGTTGATGGATTGAGAGTAATTGAGAGGAGAAGGACATTAATTTCTGGCCATTGAACATATATGAGGCGGCAGCTGCAGTTTTGGAAACCCTAGGGTTTAAATTTGTGAAAATAATGAAGTTAGGGGGGGCTTTTATAGAAAATTCGCGCGACACTATTCATCCCGGATTTTCCGAACTCCAAACGAAGCATGCCGGTTGGCGTCCCTAAGGTTTACCCGCGTTTCGAACACAACGGAACGTTTTTCGGGAGCTAATTCGGTCATCTGTGCGAGTTATGGCTATAAACGATCGATTTAAAATTGAACCGATTAAACGATTTTCTAGGCGTTTTAGCTTGCACCGGACAAACGGTAAATCCGATTGACACGAAATTTGAAACCTTACAATAATATCACATTACGGATCCGATGAAACTAGTTTCGCCGAAATCCGAGACTTTTTGAAAAATGGCTATTTTAACTCGCCAAATTAATATTAAAACAATTTCGATGCGTTTCGAGCTGCCACGATCAAACGATAACTCCGATTGCTACGAAAATTGAAATCCAATAATAACTAACTATTACGGATCCAATGGAACTAGTTTCGTCCAATTCTAAGACTGTTCAAAAATTGACTATTTTCACTAGTCGGTTAAATATTAAAATATTCAATTTTCACAAATAAACTTTTAATTCGATTTTAAAAGTTCTATAACATCATTCTAACTCCAATATGATATAATAAAATTTTACAAATCATTTTCAATCGTATTTAACCCAATTTTCAATTATTTCTGTATTTTCACTATTAAATTATCGATTTAATTATCCAATTAAATCCAATTATTCGAATAAAAATTTATTCGACTTATAAATATTCAAATTTTAATTAATAAAAATTCTGGGTCGTTACAGGAAGTGACATTGTTAAGTTCCTTCTTTGATTGGGCAAACTCTTCCTTCATCGCCTCCAGCTCTGTCTCAACCCTGGTCGCACTTCACCCTTCTCCTTTAATTCACGCTCCTTTGAAGCTCGAGCATTCCTAGCTACTTCAATTTCCCTCTCAGCTCTCTCAACCTTCTCACAAAGCAATCCAACCTCCATTTTAGCTTTGATCCTAGTAGCAGCCTGTACCACTTTCTCATAATTAGCTGAAGCAAGGTCAGCTTCAAGTTTAGTCACTTAGTTGGAAAGAGGCCTGCGCACTTCTTGATTCATGCGCCTTCGTTATCAAAGCCGCCAACTACAAGAAATGTGAAGTTCGAACAATATAAGTAATACACTGGCTGCAAAAGGAAGAAAAAGATAAGAGAGAAGGTCACTCATACACGACTAAAGTTTCCTAAATTCAGACAGAATTACAGAGGAAGACATCTCGGAAGGTAAATTAGAAATGAAAGGAGGAACTTGGTTGGATTTCCTACTTTTTCTACTAAAGAATACACAACAACTTTAGTCATGGTCAAGCTACTCAAACAGGGGGCAGGATCACTTTGCGAAGAAGAAGCTACCAACCCAGTCGGTGTAGAGGATGATGGAGGGAAAAATTCTACATAAAAAGGAAGTGGGAATTCTGAAGGGGGATCAATAGGAAATCTTTGGAGGAAGTGGGAGAATCACAAGATCCTCCAGTCCCGCCCCTTCTGTCAAGTAGGCAACTGCGGAACGCGGTCTTCCATGACCGTATGCAGTATCTTCAAATCCTTCTTTCTTCTCCTTTATAGCCCTGTGAATCTCAACAGTAACGTTATCATCCATATTATCTACAAAGGAAGAAAAATGATAAAATTAGAATCATAGGTACGATAATTCCTAAAATCTATTACAGATAACTTATACCCCTTTATCCAGTTGGGAAAGTAGTAGGCTTGAATATGCTATGGGAAGGTATATGATTAGGATGCAATAAACTGAAATCCTTCAATTTGACTCAATAGACAACTTCCTTATTTTTCTGATCTCTACCGACAATCTCAAAACCCGCTGCATATGAGACTCATACAATCGCTCATTCTCCTCAAAAGAGAAGGTATAGACAAAATAATGGCGAGAGAAAAAAAAGAAAATTTGTCAAAGTTCGATATAAATAAATAAAATTCAGCCCATTTTTTAGTTCTACTTGGGAAATCCAGAAAAAATGATCCCCTAGCCTGAGTGCAAAAGAAGCCATTGCCTCCCTTTACAGGACTCTTACTAGTCTCCAAAAGAAATTAAAGTTCCTCACTATTGAGATTGATACCATTTTCACTGTAAAGGATGAAAGTTGTGAAAGCAAGAGTATAAGAATGAAGGAAAAGTTGAACCGGACAACATCTAGGGTTGCAAGCCATTGGCAGGTTGTTGGATGCATCAAAAGGAACAAATCACAATGAATACGCTCAGGAGTAGTAGCGATATACCCCTCCAATGGCTATTATTGCATTCATGAGATTCCGAAATCTTAGCTTTATAGCCATAAATTCCAAGTTGTTTAAGAATTCAAATAGCATCTCCCGGTTAAAAATCAAAATGATTTTCCCCACTTTTAGTCTGCCAAATTACCCTCAAATTTAGAAATGAATTCTACAATAGTTCTTTGCGAGCAAAAAGGACAAAAGAAAATTTAGGGAAGATGGAGAAAGAAGATACATACCTTAATTTGAATAACAGCCGCACGATTGAAGTGATCAAAGATTTTATGAAAGTAGATTTGGTGTAGAAATAATGATTGCAAATATTTATAAAAATCCACCTTAAGAAGCTAAAACCCAGAATAAACAGCTGTTTAAAGATGGTCCAAAACGAAATTGATGCATATAAAAGAGCATTAAATGCGAGGATAGTTAAAAAGACCTTTTCAAGTGTCGAAAAGATAGATTATACATAAATGATTAGACATACAGAGCGGGTGCTTAAATAAAAAGTCTACCCCAACCTCCAGTCGTCGTAGACTTGGGGGGCAAGTATTGTACCCACTCTCACCATGAACTGCGATGGAGAAAAATAAGACAAAGACCGTATGCTTCTAGGTACAGAGGCAGACTGTAGTAGCTATATCCAACACCAAAGACGAAAAGTTGACCGAGGCATAAGAAGCAATACGTGGTATACTGAACTAACCAGACCTCTAAAGTTCACACTTTGTCAATACCTACAGGAATAGGTTTTCTCTAACACATAACGAAGGCAACGTAGACAGTGTAAATCGAAGCCAAAAGCACTCCAAAGGGGTCATATGCAGGGCCACTCGAAACACGCTTCAACCTAGAATTAAACTTACAGGAAAATAATAAATGTGAAGTCCCATCTTCCTCTCATTAACAATGAAAGTATACTTGCACATAGGACAATTCAAATCATGAATAGCCTCAAACACATTCTAGGCATGTGCCAAGTCAACACACAAAGCAAAAGGAGGAAACATTACTCCATTCCGACCCGACAACATATTGAGTCAAGTAAAGGCCGCAAGGTAACTCAACTGCGATCTGAATGCCATACAATATTCACCATCGCACCTCTTCATATGCATCAGCACCATAGCAAAGCATCTAAGTGATCTCTACTATTCATCTCAAGACATTTTCCATTCTAAGAGAGAGAGGACCGATCCATACAGACTTGGGCTTCCCGCCTAATTTTTCAGGAATCCCGCTATGAATTTCCAAGATCCCGCCAAGATCATGGTTTCCCGCTAAAAACCATCATTAATCTAGGCACAACAAGTAGGCGGTGTACATAGATGACAAATGGCAAGATCGAAAGGTGGATATTGAAGAGAAAAATTAAAGATGATCACAAACAGCCATCAAGGCATTTTTTACATATTATAAAAGGAACGATTAGAGGATGAAGAGGGGGATCTTTTCTTTGCATCTTCTTTCAAAGGAATTTACTTCCCTTTCGAGGATCTTCTTTTTCAATTTCTTCTCCTTCCATAAACAGAATTCAAATATTATATGCCTATGAGGCCATTTTAATCATTTTTGTAAAAATAGCAGAGAAATAATGGAAAATCCCATGGACGTAGGATTAATAATATTATAAACCATATAAAAATCTCCATGTCCCTTACTTTTATTATTCAATTATCCAATTTCGCTTTCCTTTTTTACCACAAACCCTTTCGACATTTTAAAAAACAGTTGAAGTACGACTACTCGATCGTGTAGGCACTTAACAACACAATCACTTCTCAAAGGTGAATTTAACATAGATTAAAATTTTCGATTCCAATTCGTGGAAGCAATTAGTCATTAGGTTGCTCCATGATCCCGTTGAGTGCGGTGAACCTCACCAGAGTACTAGCTCCATCCAAATTGGGCCCCATGGGTCGACGCCAGAATCTCAACAAACATCATCTAAAATGACTTGGTAACTGTTCCAAGTCATTGCGGTCTGAAGCCTAGTTAATATATAGAGAAACCTGCCTCAACAGCACCCCCTTTTCACCTTGGGCCAGCCCCTCTTTATCAAAGACACATGCATGCCTGCCAAAAGGAAAAAGGATACCATAAGATGGCTCCTTCCTAACCTTATTCTTCCACTACCTTATTTCATCATATAGAGGCACTGCTTAGGGATGAGAGGCAGCACAATAATCTTCTTTTCTACCCTGGGTACCTTGGGCATGTGGGTTTGAGTAGTCTAAGCACTGTAGTCAAGATCATCAAAAAAGTCAAAGCTGAACTACCGAGTAATGCAAAAACAGGAAAGAAAAAAGTGATAGCCAATATAAAGTATAAGAAAGAAAAATGCAAGTGAACTACCATTTGCACCGATTTGACCTTGCTTTCTAACAAGGGGCGAGCATGATGAGGCTGAGCTATATACACTAATTTGATCCATCCTGGCATGTGGTTCATCAGGAGATATAATTTCGTACTCGAGATTTAAAAAGTCATATACAGAAATTTGCTCGGAGGAGGGACATGCATCTCTACCGATGCCCTGCTCTTATAGACCTCCCTAACGCTGCTTTCCTCGGATCTCGCCTTAATACCCTAATCAACGTGCGGCCTCTCACATTGAGGGACTATGACATAAACTAATTGTTGTGGATCGTATTCTTCCCACAATGGCATTGACACTACATCACTTAGCCTATCAACATCGACATGTTGCCACTCCCCAGCCTCCTCGCCCTTAACAATGTCATCATATCCCATCTTGACATCAATGATCAGCCCACCTATGTTGTCTTGATTTGATCTTGGACTAGTTCCCTTTTGGTTTGGCTAATTTCTACACTGGTTTTGGCTCGATACTAACTTTTTTGGCTCCTTCATTAACCCAACCTAATGGTGGCTTGCATCAATCACCAAGATTCTGAATCCCAAATGTGGGCGGCGACCGTCATAAGAAGATTCAAGTGTTCATTATGTGTCTTGAATCTAACAATGGCATAGACAAGAGAAGCCCCTATCAATGGGCAAAGTTAAGCAACGAGAGGAAAGAAGCGAAGAGGAGAATAGTGAGAAAAATTTACTAGGGGTTTGGTACTCAATGTATTGTAAATTGGGGTTTACCCTATGGGGACAAAGAAATATTCCTGCATCCAGCCCGCTATGGCTTTGTTGGGCATGCATGAAAAAATGACTAACTTAGTGTTTGCTTGAAATGGGAAGCAGGTGCCGATCGAGTACCCGGTTTCCTTTTGCAACCAAAAGATCATTTCTATAAAATTAGCGTTCGGCTTAGGAAGGTCGAGATGCACTAAAGCAACGTAAACCCCGGACAAAATCCGATAATTGTTGGGTGCAAGCTGCCTGGAGAAAGACCATAGGTGGTTTTAATAGAGGCAAAGTATGGGTGGAGAGTAGCATTACTCCTACCTTAAATTAGCTTAGAGAGAAGGTGAAGAAGCCCAAGGGAACATAGTACGAACAACCGGGAGCTGTTGTATATCTAACCATTCCTATATCACATCCATGATTGACCAAACTGTTAGCCAGGTTAATTTTTCCATTTGCAAACTAAGAGACTTTAAGGCTAGCAAGGCCGATCAAAAAAGACCCAGAGGCTGCCATCCAAAACACAAATGGCCTAGTTAAACAACAACCCAATAACCAAATCTAGCGAAACCTGAGGGCAAGCCCCCTACTTAAAGCCCATGGCTATCGAAATTGGACTAGTTTAAAGCCCATTACTAAATTAACATTAATATTAGTGCTGCTAATAGGAAAGAGATGGTCAATAAACGTCAAAAGATGGCTAGAAAAATGCGGATTCTAAAAATAACATCACATAAAAGCAATAATCAGTCAAGCATTATGAAAGTACGAAAAAATAGAAAAAGCAGAAAACTGCAGAACCTCAAAGCATTTCTATGGCCATGGCTTTCCTAGTAGTGGAAAAAGGGGAAGAGAGCTTACTTTTTTATCGAAGAAATTTTGAATAGTTAAGGATTTTTTTAAAGGTTTTGGAAAGCTTTAATGGCTAAGAATTTTAACAGTTTCGATAAAAAATGGAAGGGAAGAAGATGAAGGCTATTTATAATACCTACCCCCTTATTACAGTCATTGGATTCAATGAGTCATTAGATCCCGAACATTTTGTGTCATCATTATCTTTTCACTTCATCCATATTGGAGACATGAGCCCCATGCCTTATTTGGAAAAATGAACAATCTACGCCGGTAACTGCCACATATGGAACATATTAAATGAATAGCAGAAGAACCGATCGGTAGAATTTTTGTGATTCGATAAGCCCGTCCTTACTCATAGAGGCAGACTTGGATAGAAAAATGTGATCAAATTTCTTATAGGTACAATCAGCAAGTTGGTTCGACATAGCATGACCCAATCCAAGCCGACCCTGCATATCATAGCCCAGTCAGTTTCTATTGGCCCAAACTAAGTCTAGCCTCAAGCTAGCCCATATACTCAGAAACCATCCAGGTCTATTCCTAGTCTTACTAACTCAAGATGGCTTCAACAGCCAACTCATAGATGAGACCCGACTCAAGCGTGATCCATCTTTAGTTCGACTTCATTACAACCGCCTTCGACCAATCCCAAGCGGCCTGCCTTGCCATTCCACGATCGACTCACAATAAGAAACTAGCTAGCATAACCCAAAAGTAGATACTCATCCGCTTGGTGACATAGGCATGCAAAAGTAAATGACCATTCATACATTTAGCTGTACTAGGTGCTGTAGCAAATCTGCTAGAAGCATGGCTACACCTGTAGCACCCCGCCATCATTAAATCTGCATTAAATGTAAAGTATGCACCTGTTACAAAGAGGCAATGGGTATACTTCTCGGTCGTATGTTTCATACCACCTTTACAGTCGTCTCCTATCAATCCCATATGACCAAATCGATGGACAAGCATGCTTTTCTGCCGATTTTACTATGCATTCTCTGCTATACATCATTCATTCATAATACCATACATACCTAATGCTATACAACATCAAAGGGGTTGGAAATTAGCCTCCAATTATTCTCTCACAACTTAAAATTCACTCACTACAAACTAAATCCCTAAACTCTTAACATTAGCAAATTTTTCATCATAAATGTATAATTTCTTGTTATTGTTTCTTAATTTCTTATAGTTGTGTAACGACCCGCCTTTTTGGACAGTTTAAACCGACGATCAAATACACATGCCGGTTCCAAACCATTAAAAAAAGGCAGATGGTTATTGGGGTAATTAAGAAAAGAAAAGAAATAAAGGAAATGAAACAACACAGAATCTCGCAGCGGAACGATAAAATATAATAGTTAAATAAACAGTTCATGAAGCTGTTTACTATACTTAGACAATTATTTATACAACATTTATCAGAGTTATACATATACAACAGAACAAATAAATAATGCAGCAGACAACATGATGCGCAGATAATAATAGTAATAGTATACCAAATCTTCGTCTTCGTCCTCCAGAATAGATCTTCAAAAATCTGAAAACTCAGGACTGACCCGAGCGTAATGAAAAGACAAAACACTCGAGTCAGGACTAAAATATCCATACGAAAGTTAAATCAATCGTAAATAAATATGAGTGTGACGGCGTCAGAGATGTTTACGGGGTTTGACATCTCATATCCAGTGTCAACGTGCGTGCAATAACTTAAGAGATGTTACGGGATTTTCCACCTTTCAAGGATCCGTTAAACTATCTACTAGGTAGTAATGTATGCTAAGTAGATAATGTCTATCAGTAATATAAAGTATCAAAATAGCGTTAAGGTGTTACCATAATCCCCCTTAACACATTTTATATTCCCAAAAGCATATACAAGACCGTAGTTTCCCCAAAACCGGAAGTCACCAGAGGGCAATCCATATACTCAAGGTACAAACCAAAACGTAGTGGTCGCGAATAGGATAATCAGTATGACAAGGTACATGAGGCGATACCAACTAGGATACTAGTAGTTGCGTGATCCGGACTGATGTTGAGCATAGCAGCTACTACCTCAACACCGCGAAACAACACTCCCAAATCAAGGGGTGCACTCAAATCAAATCACAAATGTAATAGATATGGTATCGAAGAAGTGTGTCCGCTAGAGGTGGCGAACCTCAATGGCCCGGCGCGGCTCCTGTTTTAGTCATGTCAGGGGTCATCCAATATCGTTCTCTTTCTTCAGTCAACGCGTTCACCAAACCCTCCACTTCATTCTGGATCAACACTCTGCATATAATAGTTATTAAAGTGGTTTTCGGTATCGACAGAGAGTATGTCCATATCTGATCCCGGTCTCTTTAATAACTACGTATTATTACACTGATGGCTCTTTTATATTTCAAATTGATTCATGATTGATAACAAAATATCATATTCGCTTTAAAATCAAATCCATTTCAAAATCATCATATATTCAAAATTATCAATTTTGTCCGATAAATCAATTTCACTTCAAAATTTGATTCGAATTCAATTTAGGTTATAATCTCTACTTTAACCTAGTTCGTATTTAAACCAAAGGTTTAAATATAAACATTTCCGTCTCTTTAACCAGTTTGAATTTAAGAAAATAGTTTAAATAGTTTAAAATAGTTAAATAATTCAAAATAGTTTAATAGAAAATATTTAAATAGTTTAATCGAAAATAATTTGAATATAAAATGGTTTATATATAAAATAGTTTGGAAAAATCAAAAATTATTTGATAAATAATTCCAAAGTCAAACCGGTCAACTTCCCAAATTTCCTATCCAAATTCCATTTCGATTTAATCGATTTATTCCAATTTCAACTTGAATAAATTTCTATTCCACGTAAATTTCGATTTCGATTCACAAATTTCTTTAAATTTAAATTCAATTCCAAATTAATTTAAATCTAAATTTCAAATAAATTTTCAATTCCAAACTCAAACTTGAAATATCATTTCATATCAATTTTCTTAGAAATATTCAGAGTTCGATTAAAAGTCCAATCTTTTAAAACAAATCAACTTTCAAAAATTTACACCGTATTTCAATTTTCAATTTAAATCTAAACTTCGATTTTATTTAATAATTTCGTTTACCAAGTTTAAATTCTAACATTTCGAGCTCCAATTCAAAATAATTCAATTTCCATAAATTGAATTTTATTCTTAAAATCAATTCATTTAAATAATTTCAAAACAACTTTTAAAATCATTTAATTTATCCAACTCGGTGTCCGTATATAATTTTCTAACCTATGGCCAAGTGATTAGTTATTACAATTAAATGTCAGGGATGAATATATCATTTAAATCAATCACAGTGTCATATGTATGCATAGCAGGATATATATAAACAAATAAACATCCAAACATTTAAATATCAACTAATAACATCCATCGAAATACATCATCCAATAGGCAATACAATTCACGGCAATTTCATATTTATCAATGTCAGGTAATTTAATCGCAATTCAATTTTAATTTAAATTTAACTGTCAATTTAATTTTTTTAACGGTGAATTCAAATGACAATCAATATGATAATTAAATTTTATCAAACAACAACAAATAAAAATCATAACTATGCATAATGTCAAATTTAACCAGCATAAAGATATTCAGTACGTTGTGAGCGTTATAAAACACTCACCTTGATTTTACGATTTTAAATCAAATCGAACGACGTTCGATTTAATATAAAATTTTAATGAGCTCCAAACACTTTCGGATCTGCACTGCAGCGCAGCTCTCATCTCCGTGATTCTGGCGCTTCTTCCCCAACGTGAAATTCACGTATGCAAACCCATTAGCCGCCGATCTTCAAGCAATTTTCATGACCACCTCGTCGACTTCCAGAACGATCAGCTAGCGCCACCACGAAGCCCTTCACCAGAGCCACCTACACGCCAAGTTTCATCCCGTCATTCGTCGTCGTTTGCACGCAATCCAAGGAAATACGTACACACTTCCAAGTCAGATCCGGACGAATCCATGAAAAATTAGCATACATCAACCGTATGGATTTGAAGAGCTCGTCGAGATTTACACTTATGCTTTTGGAATTTTTCGATTTCGTCGAACGGATTGAGAGATATTAAGGAAAGAAGATCGGCAATTTCTGGTCATGGAATAGGTGGCGGCCATGATTTAGAATTAGGGTTTCTGGGTTAAAATAATAATAAAACTGTCTCGGTTTGCGTGCGTATTTATATAGGTAGGTCCAAAATCATCCGAACTCCAATCGAGACGTGCCGCCAGGCGTTTATAAGGTTTTACCCCCATTCCGGACGCAATGGAACTAGTTTCAAGTCCTAATTCGATCATATCTGGAAGATAGCTTTTCGAAGTCGATTATTTTAATTAAATTCGAAATTAAATTTCTACGCGTTTCAAGCTCGCATGGCCAAACGACAAGTCCAATTGCTACGAAAATTGAAATCCTACCATAATTTACTATTACGGATCCGATGAAACAAGTTTCGTCGAAATCCGAGACTGTTTGAAAAATGGCTATTTTAACTCGTCAATTAAATATTAAAATATTCAATTTTCACAAATTTACTTTTAATTCGATTATAAAAGTTCTACAACATCGTTCTAACTTTAATATGATAAAATGGAATTTTACAAATCATTTTTAATCATATTAAACCCGTTATCCAATTATTCAAATAATTTCAAATATTAAATTATTCAACAAATTACATTAATAATCCTTTTCCTTCAATAATCACCTTAAATTTTCTAATTAAAATAGCTAAAAATACGGGTCGTTACACTCTCCCCCACTCAAAACTTTTCGTCCCCGAAAAGGAAAAGAAGGGAAAAAGAACTAAGTATAGAATTCAACATTAGATATATTTTATTCAAAGTTACCAACTTATAAAACAATGAAATTCCATTTATAAAGTCATAACT
The DNA here is from genome assembly GCA_030765085.1 of Allium cepa. Taxonomy (NCBI): domain Eukaryota; kingdom Viridiplantae; phylum Streptophyta; class Magnoliopsida; order Asparagales; family Amaryllidaceae; genus Allium; species Allium cepa. The sequence goes on along the minus strand of CM060932.1, from coordinate 1,029,992,773 downwards.
ACGCTTCCACAATGTTACTCCGAACGGCTTTCTAAATTTAAAAGTTAGTTATCAAAACAAGTTATAAAATTTAAAAACTTGAAAAATTTTCTAACACCCGGATTCACGGAAAATTTCGGCAGGGTCTCCTTTGCGCGGCTCGATCGAAAATTTTTACAATTCAATATAGAACACAAATATAACCAATATATATCAAATATACATCTCATATCAATGATGAGGCATCCCATATCTGGGGAAACAACATATATATATATATCACCAATATCATATAAAACCATAAGCGTACTTTTTATTTAGCATTTATTAGCAGTTTACTTACATTTCGTATTTAGCACAGAAGCGAGCTCTACAATGAAGCGCAACCCCTTTGCTACCTACTAAAATGCTCAATAACTAAGTTAGAACCATGCATATAAAGATAGATCGATATATTTAGCCTACACAACATATATATAACCTATTTAGCTTCAAAACTGAGATTTCAATTTCAGGACAGCAAACAAATCTCAGTTTTAGGTCATCTAAACTATAAAATTTGGGAACAGAATCAAAACAAAAGTTGTTGTATTCATTTCAAGCTTTCCGGAATGTCTAAAATTATCAAATCCGGACCATACATTTAAAAGTTACGGCCGTTTTACTTAGAGGATACGCCTCAGCCTGGGCAATGAATTGCGCAGGTCAGCGACGTTCACCCACGTTTTCGACCTTCTAAACGATATCAAAACACAAAACACTTAAAACAAAAGTTTTAGCTTAAGTTCTTAGCTTTCCATAAAGTGCAAGATCATCAAAATCCGATAAACCAGTCAAAAGATATGGTGAAAATACTAAGGGTGTATACTGCTGATTTTACTTATTTTTACACAGGACAGTGAGTAACATTCAAGTTTTTAACCAAGCAGACGAAGGAAATTTCTCAAGTTATCTAAATAAAAGTTGTGCTATAGTTTCTAAGCTTTCCGAAAAGTCCAAAATCGTCGAATTCCGTTCAGCAATTTAAAAGTTATGGTTGTTTTCGTTTCAGCATATATTGGACAATGTTGGATTTTTTTTTTCCAAAAATTTGCTTTTATTATTTCAAAGTACAAAACATCAAAACTTCAAATTTTCTAAAGAACAATTATAAACACAAAGTCATCTATTTTCTTATTCATCCATGCAATAGGTTTACATTCAATTTGTTTCCGATTTATTCAAGTTTGTTTCATTCACATTTTTAATTCAAGTCAATTTGCTCCCAATTTGAATTTAATTATTTAAAATTTTATTCCGTTTATTCAATTCCATTAACACTAATGAATTCTACTTAATCAATTATCATCCATCTAACAACCAATGCATATCAAACATTAACATCCATCCAAAATCTACACTAAATCAATTATACATTTCCAAGTCAATTTTAATTTCATACACTTCCAAGTTTATTGACATTTAGTTATATTCAAATTTAATTAGTTTCCATTTACCAATTTTATATTTCATTAAGTTTAAATTTTATTCATTCACTTATACATGTATCATTCATTTTACAGCTTAAATTTCTTTTATATTTACAACTATCAATAGATCTTTACATTTTATTTTTCACTCTCACACTGGTATATTATTTCTCTACTTATCCTTATTAGCATTTTAAACCCTTTAAGTATTTGGTAAGTTATAGTTATGCAAATAGAATGTAGTTAAACAACATACAACTTCTTTTCATTTAAAGTTGAATTTTCAATTTATCAATTCTTAAGTCATTACTTAAATTTCACTATAATTTAATTTCACATTTACATTCACATATAGTATTTTCATTTTATATTAACATAATTGTGAATCACCTTTAAATGTTAATTTAAATTCCAATTATTTACTAATAATTTTATTTATATTTGCAAACCATTAATTAAATGCATATTTCATTATTCAAACCTATACTTGTATATTATCCAATTAACAATTCATATAACATTTTTGAACTTCTTAAGTATTTTGGTAAGTTATATCTAAGCTATAGAATGAAATTTAATACTATGCGAGTTTTACAGTTTCAATTTTATTTTAAGTTCATAATTTCCTAATTCTAAGGATTTCTACTTCAATTGATATTTTCACTTAGCTCTTAGGTTCATTTCTCATTTCACAATTCATAAGTTCCTTAATGATTCAAGTCTAAATTCATTTCAATCATAAAAAAAAATCATTAATTATTAAAGAACTTAAGAATTCCAATCCCGGTTTCATTTCAAATCAAGGTTTGAAATAATATATACTTATATAATTTATATATATCAAATCATACTATAGAGAATAAAAAACAAAATAAAATTTGAGTCAAAACAAGGTTTAGACAAGCTATTAAGTGGTCTCCCCCACTCGGACTCTCGAAAATAAACGTCAATGATGCGTGCACACATCATCGAAATCATTTTCTAGCATCAAGAGAAGGGAATATAACACTTATCATAAAAAAAATCCTTCGAAAACAATTTCAACTCAATTATACTATCATATAATGCTCATATTATATTTTTCAAATTCTTGTAAGTCAATCTCAAACACCGGAATTTAAATTCCCAAATCCAAGTTAAAATTCATTTATATTCATTATCAATTGTGTTTACAAGATTTCATTTTCCTAAATCCATTGTTATTTAATCAATTGTTGTAAATATTGACTGATCAAACAATAACGATAATAATCTAATATTATCATCTCCTAACAATCAATTCAATCAAAATGAATAAATATTCAACTAATTCTTATATATAAAATATATTCCAAAATGATATTGTGTTGGTTTGTCCTATTCGAGTGTTTAGAAATTCCTATCGACGCCTTGGCGTCCCAAGTATCGACCAGAATTCATAAATACTCAACGGAACAAATTAACACAATATAAAACCATTTTATATCAAATAACAAGTACGCTCTCTCATATACACTCAACTCATTCATATAGTTTACCTCTATTTCAATGAGTTATTCCCCACTAGAGCCAAGGTTTATCGCTAAACCAAAGCTCTGATACCAACTGTAACGACCCGCCTTTTTGGACAGTTTAAACCGACGATCAAATACACATGCCGGTTCCAAACCATTAAAAAAAGGCAGATGGTTATTGGGGTAATTAAGAAAAGAAAAGAAATAAGAGAAATGAAACAACACAGAATCTCGCAGCGGAACGATAAAATATAATAGTCAAATAAACAGTTCATGAAGCTGTTTACTATACTTAGACAATTATTTATACAACATTTATCAGAGTTATACATATACAACAGAACAAATAAATAATGCAGCAGACAACATGATGCGCAGATAATAATAGTAATAGTATACCAAATCTTCGTCTTCGTCCTCCAGAATAGATCTTCAAAAATCTGAAAACTCAGGACTGACCCGAGCGTAATGAAAAGACAAAACACTCGAGTCAGGACTAAAATATCCATATGAAAGTTAAATCAATCGTAAATAAATATGAGTGTGACGGCGTCAGAGATGTTTACGGGGTTTGACATCTCATATCCAGTGTCAACGTGCGTGCAATAACTTGAGAGATGTTATGGGATTTTCCACCTTTCAAGGATCCGTTAAACTATCTACTAGGTAGTAATGTACGCTAAGTAGATAATGTCTATCAGTAATATAAAGTATCAAAATATCGTTAAGGCGTTACCATAATCCCCCTTAACACATTTTATATTCCCAAAAGCATATACAAGACCGTAGTTTCCCCAAAACCGGAAGTCACCAGAGGGCAATCCATATACTCAAGGTACAAACCAAAACGTAGTGGTCGCGAATAGGATAATCAGTATGACAAGGTACATGAGGCGATACCAACTAGGATACTAGTAGTTGCGTGATCCGGACTGATGTTGAGCATAGCAGCTACTACCTCAACACCGCGAAACAACACTCCCAAATCAAGGGGTGCACCCAAATCAAATCACAAATGTAATAGATATGGTATCGAAGAAGTGTGTCCGCTAGAGGTGGCGAACCTCAATGGCCCGGCGCGGCTCCTGTTTTAGTCATGTCAGGGGTCATCCAATATCGTTCTCTTTCTTCAGTCAACGCGTTCACCAAACCCTCCACTTCATTCTGGATCAACACTCCGCGTATAATAGTTATTAAAGTGGTTTTCGGTATCGACAGAGAGTATGTCCATATCCGATCCCGGTCTCTTTAATAACTACGTATTATTACACTGATGGCTCTTTTATATTTCAAATTGATTCATGATTGATAACAAAATATCATATTCGCTTTAAAATCAAATCCATTTCAAAATCATCATATATTCAAAATTATCAATTTTGTCCGATAAATCAATTTCACTTCAAAATTTGATTCGAATTCAATTTAGGTTATAATCTCTACTTTAACCTAGTTCGTATTTAAACCAAAGGTTTAAATATAAACATTTCCGTCTCTTTAACCAGTTTGAATTTAAGAAAATAGTTTAAATAGTTTAAAATAGTTAAATAATTCAAAATAGTTTAATAGAAAATATTTAAATAGTTTAATCGAAAATAATTTGAATATAAAATGGTTTATATATAAAATAGTTTGGAAAAATCAAAAATTATTTGATAAATAATTCCAAAGTCAAACCGGTCAACTTCCCAAATTTCCTATCCAAATTCCATTTCGATTTAATCGATTTATTCCAATTTCAACTTGAATAAATTTCTATTCCACGTAAATTTCGATTTCGATTCACAAATTTCTTTAAATTTCAATTCAATTCCAAATTAATTTAAATCTAAATTTCAAATAAATTTTCAATTCCAAACTCAAACTTGAAATATCATTTCATATCAATTTTCTTAGAAATATTCAGAGTTCGATTAAAAGTCCAATCTTTTAAAACAAATCAACTTTCAAAAATTTACACCGTATTTCAATTTTCAATTTAAATCTAAACTTCGATTTTATTTAATAATTTCGTTTACCAAGTTTAAATTCTAACATTTCGAGCTCCAATTCAAAATAATTCAATTTCCATAAATTGAATTTTATTCTTAAAATCAATTCATTTATATAATTTCAAAACAACTTTTAAAATCATTTAATTTATCCAACTCGGTGTCCGTATATAATTTTCTAATCTATGGCCAAGTGATTAGTTATTACAATTAAATGTCAGGGATGAATATATCATTTAAATCAATCACAGTGTCATATGTATGCATAGCAGGATATATATAAACAAATAAACATCCAAACATTTAAATATCAACCAATAACATCCATCGAAATACATCATCCAATAGGCAATACAATTCACGGCAATTTCATATTTATCAATGTCAGGTAATTTAATCGCAATTCAATTTTAATTTAAATTTAACTGTCAATTTAATTTTTTTAACGGTGAATTCAAATGACAATCAATATGATAATTAAATTTTATCAAACAACAACAAATAAAAATCATAACTATGCATAATGTCAAATTTAACTAGCATAAAGATATTCAGTACGTTGTGAGCGTTATAAAACACTCACCTTGATTTTACGATTTTAAATCAAATCGAACGACGTTCGATTTAACATAAAATTTTAATGAGCTCCAAACACTTTCGGATCTGCACTGCAGCGCAGCTCTCATCTCCGTGATTCCGGCGCTTCTTCCCCAACGTGAAATTCACGTATGCAAACCCATTAGCCGCCGATCTTCAAGCAATTTTCATGACCACCTCGTCGACTTCCAGAACGATCAGCTAGCGCCACCACGAAGCCCTTCACCAGAGCCACCTACGCGCCAAGTTTCATCCCGTCATTCGCCGTCGTTTGCATGCAATCCAAGGAAATACGTACACACTTCCAAGTCAGATCCGGACGAATCCATGAAAAATTAGCATACATCAACCGTGTGGATTTGAAGAGCTCGTTGAGATTTACACTTTTGCTTTTGGAATTTTTCGATTTCGTCGAACGGATTGAGAGATATTAAGGAAAGAAGATCGGCAATTTCTGGCCATGGAATAGGTGGCAGCCATGATTTAGAATTAGGGTTTCTGGGTTAAAATAATAATAAAACTGTCTCGGTTTGCGTGCGTATTTATATAGGTAGGTCCAAAATCATCCGAACTCCAATCGAGACGTGCCGCCAGGCGTTTATAAGGTTTTACCCCCATTCCGGACGCAATGGAACTAGTTTCAAGGCCTAATTCGATCATATCTGGAAGATAGCTTTTCGAAGTCGATTATTTTAATTAAATTCGAAATTAAATTTCTACGCGTTTCAAGCTCGCACGGCCAAACGACAAGTCCAATTGCTACGAAAATTGAAATCCTACCATAATTTACTATTACGGATCCGATGAAACAAGTTTCGTCGAAATCCGAGACTGTTTGAAAAATGGCTATTTTAACTCGTCAATTAAATATTAAAATATTCAATTTTCACAAATTTACTTTTAATTTGATTTTAAAAGTTCTACAACATCGTTCTAACTTTAATATGATAAAATAGAATTTTACAAATCATTTTTAATCATATTAAACCCGTTATCCAATTATTCAAATAATTTCAAATATTAAATTATTCAACAAATTACATTAATAATCATTTTCCTTCAATAATCACCTTAAATTTTCTAATTAAAATAGCTAAAAATACGGGTCGTTACAAGTTGTAAGAGGGAACAGTAGTGAAATATCTTCGTAGTGAACGTAAATAAGCTTGGCTGAACCACTCTACATCTTTACATCATTTACTTTTATTTTCTTTCCTATCTTCATTTTACATTTTTTAGCACAGTATTAGCAAGTAACATTTTCTTTCACAAATACATTAGTCTAATTCTAAGGTTGGTTACTTATTAAGCAAATACCTAGCATAATAGGGCATATATAACAACCATTAAGCAATCTCACATCAATCACTCATGTGCATTGGGTTTATATGACCGCCTTAATAGTCAATGACTACCCAACATCGTAGTTTCTCAATGCTCGACTCCATGCCACTTTAAAGGTAAGTCCAAGGTAAAAATATTTACAGTCAAAAATACGGGACATGATCAAATCTAGGTGAACGTCTTCAAATAACCCCTCTTTAGGAGTACATATAGAAATCTTCGAGTATCAATGCTCACTTAGCACATGTCTACGCATTAGAATGCATCAACGTTCCTTACATTCATGGATCATCAACACAACTCTCATCACCGAGATGTCAAAGTTCAGAAAGTACCTAGACATACATTAAAAGTTACACAGTCACCACGTCCAAGCCTCGAAGTATTCTCTGCAAATCCTCAAGAAAAGCCCGAAATAACCAAATAAAAATCCCACGTAGATCTAGGGTTATCTACTTCACTTATCAGATCATTCGACCATCATCCATAATTCATGGTACCTTCATCAAACCAAATTGTGACCGATGTTGGATAACCCCGTAGGCTCCTTCAAATTCCCAAATTTTGTATAGTTCAGTACCCACTCATTGTGTTTGGAAATTAGCCAAAATCTGGCTATGTACTAACACATATAACCCACCTTGGCCACTCCTTTAGCAAACTCAAAGTCTATCCCATGTATTCTGCATCCAAGCCCAAAGCCAACATTATAGTCTCTAAGTTCCAATAATTCTATAACCATTGTTCAATGCTAAGTTCCTCTCATGTTTTCTAATTTAAGTCCCAAAGTAGACGATGTGGTCCCACTATGCAAGTCCCAAAGCATATCTCCAATGTGCAGTTTTCACATTTTTCATCTCCTTCATCATTTGATACTAATCCATATGGGTCGATGTCAAACAATATAACTAAGCCAAAGTTTGGCTAAGTTATTCTCCCAAACTTCTATTTGTTTTGCTACCATGTTTTGTGTGGAATCTCCAAATCTGTATCGATCACCTCTTGCAACCCGAGCACTACTCCATATACTTCATTCAATCGATCAAGTCATCATCATTTGTGCAATCACCTTGGATGACCTATCTCCTTGGCCAATCCACTTACACTAGATTCCATCTTATAGAACATTTCCCTAATCCTATATCTCGTATCGATCGGTGTTTCATCCCCATACATATATACATACAATTAAAAATATAAGACATACGTCACATACAACTATACATATCAAATTTAACAACTAATTACTCTATATATAGCCTATTTTATTTAGTGGAGTACCCATAAGAACATAACATAGATCGAATAAAATCCATTTAAAAAAATTTCATACTCGTTTATAAATCATTGTTAAAATTAGGTCTAGTGAAAACAATGTATATATCTTTGAAAATGTGTTAAAATGTCATTATTAACCACATATTTTTTTAATAAAATCATTTTTAACTGTACAAACATCCTTAGTAAACTGAAAGATCTCAACCATATACCAAAATGTGAATACGCACCAAAAATGAGGTAGAAAAAAAATCCAACCGACAAAGAAAAAAATTCCAAGATGCAAATTCTTGATATCTCAAATTCTCTTATGCTAATCACCTCTAATCACTTGATTTGGCTAATTAAAGTAAGGATTTAAGATGCTTTTGGCTAAAAAATTATTAATTGGGCTTTAGAATAGTTTTCTAGTTAGTGTGATAATGACTAAAGGAAGTCCTGTCAGCCACTATTAGTTCAAATCCCGTAATAGGTTAATGAGAAAATATTGGCTCAGTCTATTGATCTGCTAATCTGTCCAAAAGATATCTAACTTCAAATGGTTATATTTTTTGAACTGCAAGGTCAAAAAACTATTACGACCACCCCACAAAAAGAGAAACAATCATACCTTTCATTTGGAAATGGTTTCAAACTCTAACTCGGCCTCTATAAAATGTTATATTCTTTACTAGCTTTTAACGTTAAAATCATCCAATATTCATTCTTATGATTAAACATTTGACATAGTTATATTTAATTCAAACCCAATTTGGTTACGGAAATAATATTCTTATGATCCATCAATATGTAAAAATATGGGCCATTACATACACACAGTTTCATTTATTGTTAATAATTTTATAATAAAAACCATTAATATAGTTTACAGATGTTACAAAATTTATACATAGTACATTATGCCATGACTATAATTGAATACTTATGTATCAAGTAATCATAATTTTGTAATAATAAGTTTGATAATAGTGAACAGTTTAGTTTTATTATTTATAATATATTACTTTGGCAAGATTCCAAATATATTAAAATATTATGAAGATTAATTAAATAAGGAACATGAAGAAAGCATCAAAATTAAATTTCAAAGAAGGAAGAAGTTCACGATTAGCTTTTATTATACATTTACGTTTTTAGAACAGTGAAATAGTTAAGTAAACTCTAAGAAGTTTGAAAAATGTACGTTTATGTTGAATTGTAAAATGGAATATTTATTGAATGATTATTTACATATTTTGAGATAAAATATATATAAAGTGTAATTATAATCTAAAATCATATTAGAAGATTAAGAGCTTCAATAAATAAGTAAAATAATTGAATGCTTTTAGTGAAATTATATTTAATTTATTCAAAGTAAATTGAAGTTATACCAGAAACAAATATATTTTTAGCATCCTAAGAAAAAATTAGCACTTAGATGGCATCTTGAACAAGGGATGAAATAAAGTGCCACATTTAAAATGTGGGGCGTGGTAATGTAGTAGCTAGATAGTGTACACAATGCTTCAATGGTGCCTTTAAAAGCATAGCTCATTATCAATTGTTACTTTTTCTAACAGAGTCCAATCATTCCTTATCAATACATTATTATGTTGCACAAAGAGAAGTCGCTTTCAAAATGAATATTATTCTCTTTTAGGTACTTTTAGAGCGCATATCCAATATATTCACCTATTTGATTAAAGTGAATTGTTTTAGTTCTTCAATGTGATATATATTTTCTTAACTGGATTTCTAATCTATTAGAATTCAATAGGAGTTAGAACATCTAAGCTAATGACTTGAAACATGACCAAAGAAGTTAAAAAAGAAAGAGGTTGGCCCTTAAGAAAAATCACTGTAAAATAAACAATCTATTTGGATCGGCACGATCCGATCCAATCGGGTCAGTACCGATCCGATTTGTGGAATTGTTTTGGATCTCCAAACCTTTTGCATCGTCACCTTGTGCCTCTATAAGCTCACCAATCAAGTTTGATAATAATCCAAGTAACCTAGTTCAAGAAGTGAAGGTTTACCCGATTCAGAATACAGTTCAATCTAACCCATCGGTGAATCATCATCAAAAAATGTCAACAAGCTATGAGACTACATGGAGAACGTCATAATCAGGAAAATAAGACAACCAAATAGTTAAAGCATAAAAAGTGCTTAACTGTTTGGATCGATACCGATCTAATTGGATCAGATCGGTATCGATCCGAATATTTTGCTCCGATGACTTTCAATCTTTCTGGACTTCCTCTATGTGATGAATGCAGGCTTTTGAAAAGATGGGTCTGGCCCAAGTGCTCTTAAACTCCTACAAATACCATCCCATTTGCAACGAAAAAAGAATCTACTCTGATCTCTGCTAAAACTCTGCCATTGCTTCTTTACTCTTCTTCTCTCTTACACTAGCCATTAAAAGGCAACAGAGATCCTTTGGGTTGTCTCTAACAATGGTGGCTTGATCTAACTTAGGAAAGAAGAATCATACTGTGATCCAAACTCCTTTGTAATAACAGTTGATCAATAAAAGCAATAAAGTGGACGTATGCTTCATTAACAGCCAAAACACCATAAAAATCTTTTTTCTCTTTAGTTTTTCTATGATTTACAATTATTTTTCTATTTTATTTACCTTAATAAACAGGGCTAGTGCTTTCACACCCAATCCAGGGTGCTGATTCATTTTTTGGGTCAACATTTTGGTGTTTTCATTGAGAGTTGAACTCAGGCTTAGATCTAGTTTTCCTCTTTGGATCCACTAGATCCAGAAGTTAGATCTGTAAAATCAGCTTTAGGAAGTTGGAGATCTTACGAACACAAATGGTGGGAAGAAAAAAGACTACTTTCAGAAGATCCATAGGAGCTGCTGTCACTGAAGAAGAGGCAAATCCTCAGCAAAACGAAGTTAACAACACCAACAACCTGCTAACAGGGGCTAGTACAAGGAATAAAACTGGAGATCAAGCATCATAATCCTCTATTCAACATGAGGTTGTTACCTAAGGGGAAATTGAACAAGGTGGTTGATGAAATTAATCGAAAAATGGAAAATAGTCAAAAGATCTTATAAACATGATAAATGCTCTCTTAGCTCTCCAACTACTAACTACTCCCTGAACAGTACATGAGGACATAGCTGTTGTGGAGCAAAAAAATCCCTTCGTTTTTGGCTTGAACGGATGAAACAGAAGACATAAGAAAAATGAAGTGATGGGCGGAACTGCATGAATTTTCATAGAGGAAAATGCAAACACTCCACCTGCCGCAAAACTAGCGGCTATAAACCCAAATCTTGAGGTGAAAACTCCATGGGAAAACATAGCAATGGATGTTTAGGATTATGAAGATGACTTACACCTTAACGAAGATGACTTGAATTTGGACTCGGACGTCCAGAGTACCAGAAGGGAAGTTCAAACTACCTCTATAAGACCGACTTAGCCCTAAATATCAGAACTGCAGGAAAGGCACTCCTGAAGAATGGGGAACCTAGGCTTCAGCAACCAACCGAGGCCATTTGCAAAGTCAAACGCTTGGCAGAGCTACTGACAGTCGACCTGTGGATGACCGAACTACAGATGTGATCAGGTGCTTAGCAAAAAAAACCATTATTCATCATTGTGTGATTTAATTCATTACGAACAACTCATGTCACACAATGATTGCATCTCACGCCATCATATCTCATTGCGGAGATCAACTCACCATCTACTTTGGATTCTATTATCCATGAGATAAGATTAAGATTTCTATCTACAAAGTGTCCTACTGTATTCAGACATCGAAAAAGCTTATAAGGAAACTAACTACTAAGCCTCCTAGGAAGGAAAAGCCATAGCTACCACCTCGCGACCTGCTGATGAAGTAGTCAAGAACACGAATATTAGTTATAAACAATGGATCGGCCTATTCACTTGAAGTGCTTCTACACTTGAACCTATGCAGTAGCGCAGTGCCAATTAATGGATGAGGAACTACTACTCAAATGGCACTCCTAAAGGTAGTAAACCAAGGAGATATGACATAAACTGGGATTGATTATCAGAGAAAGCTCCCATTGTAGATTGCGATCAATCTCAACTGATTGGCCTTTAATCCCGTCAAGGAACTCCCATCGTCGAGCCACAATTGATCATTGTCAAAAACAATCATAAATCATCGAAAAGGTCGATGAAAAACTCAATTCAGGGTTGACTCAAAGTCGAACTCGGGTTATCGCTAGTTTGACGCAAAGTAGATTCCAAGGGCCTTGAGTTGAAGTCAAACTTCGGTAATCGCCAATTTAACTCGAAGAAAACCTAAAAAAAATTGGCTCAAAATCCGACTCGGGTAAAACCAAGAATTTCTCCAAGTAAACATAAAAATGACTCCAAGCATCGTTAGTCACCAACCCAGCACTTCAAATACTGTTACACCAAGAGAACCATGCGCTGACTCTAAGCAAATGGAAAATTTCCTTTGGTCAGACTCCAAGAAAAATATCACCGTCCTGTCAACTCCAATCCATCTTCGTTTGCCCATAACTCGAACATACGAACTCCGAATGCATTAAAATTTGGAATGAAACCGATGAGGCCTTCCTTATAATCCCATAAAGATATCACTCGGTTTGAAAAAAAAATTGCCGATTGGTACTGGTTCTTGACCCTTCCTAATTGATTTGCCATTCGATCAGCATTTCCAATCATTCAAGCTTTGGACAACCATGCATATATCATTCGTATGACTGGCATATGGACGAAGCTAGGGCAATAGATGTAGTCTACTGTAGGGCCCTTAGGAATCATTAAAGGGTGAAACAACCTACTATACTAGGAGAATTTAATAGGAAGGAAAACCAGTTCGAGAGACTGGAGGCAGTGCACTTGGCCTAAGGCAAACCTGGAAATTTTCCAAAGAACTCACCAAATGGTAAAGGAGCTATAGGACCTCAGAGACCTTCCACTCTAGCAAGGCCGCGAAGACCCAACAGAGAAGCGACCCGGTTAATAGATGAAAGGATGATTATCAAATAACACTCCTGCTAGCTAGCTACTAAGGAATGGGGCAGCAACCTAAAGCGATGCCTTCTCAACCGTCCCCATCTACTTTCTTTTCCAAATGAGCCTTTCAAAACACTGGGGGTATTGTAGACAACACGTAAAAGGAAACACTTCTATGCTATTGAACTACGAATGAAAAGTATAGGCTTACTAACCGCCATATCGATGGGTCATATCGATCCCTGCTTCTGAGAACTGGCATTGCTTTGGTAGCATTGGGAAGGCTTATCCAAATGATTATATATCAAATAGATCCTACCTCCTATTATTCAGGAACAGATAAAACTATGTTCCCGCGAGCCGAGTCGTGAAACTCTTCTGGGAATCGATGAATCATTGTTCCAAGGCCATATGGGCGCCGAACATCTGGTCAAAATTCCTCTTGGAGTTAATGAATCATTGCCCCAAGGTCATATGGACGTTGGATATCCGACCAAAATTCCTCTTGGAGTCAATGAATTGTCAACCCCAAGGCTGTCTGGTCGTCAGACATCCGACCAAAATTCCTCATGAAGTCGATGAATTATCGCTCCAAGGTCGTCTAGTCACCGAACATCTGACCTCAAAAAATCTTCGCGAACATGAAGGTCCTTAATGAACTAAAGCAACGTGAAGGCGAACCGGCATATTGGTGGTCATCTGGTCTAGAACTCCTCGAAGTTAGTGAAACAACACTCCAGGGTTATGAATCGATAATCACATTAGTCACTCCGTAGAATGAATAGAACCACTGCTAGAAACTGAAGAAGTAAACATTGGTGAATTCCATAGCTTTAAAGTCGCTCAAAGAAACTAAACCAAAACTGAATCAACCTCATGATTAATCAGTGGCCGACTCAAATCAAGCCAAGATTCGGCACCCAGGAGAACCAAGAATTTTGGATTCCTAATATATAAGCTCTAAAGATAAGAGGCTTTCTCATGCTTTAATCATCTGAAAGGCACAACCGCACCCATTGGATCGGGGCAACAAGATAAGTTGTGGAGAAACCCTAGGTACGGTTCAAGTGTGTAAATAGCTCTACAGCATGGGGGGTACTACACACACTTGAATAACTATAAGGAAGACTGAGACCAATCATACCACAGTTCTGTTATGCCCGATCACTAATTCTGGCATTCTGACAACTACGGACTTAATGACCTAGCCAGTGCAACAAAAAAATACTAGCATAATACTTGCCCACTTCTTCCTAACTCCTACATTATCACTCTTGGTGACCAGTTCATCTTCCTCTTAGACCATATGCCAGTTGAAGACCCATTCTCTGAAGGCGATTTGGATCAAGAGCTAGTAGTCTTGCCCCGAACTCCCACGGGCTCTTTCTTCATATTCATCTTCATGGGATCAGCTGTAGATCTCTCCACTATGGCAACCTGATATATTTGGACATGCAAATGTTCCGGAAACATGGAAGGATCATCTAAGCCATGGTACCCGAACAAAAAACTACTTAGCTTCTTGAATTAATAAAACTGTGTTCATGTAGCAACCTGCTAAGTCGACAGGGTCAAATTGACTCGAAAAACATTATTTTGCTTCTTGGATCGATCAAACCATGCATGAATATGCTTCAACCACATGCTGAGTCGAAGAAAGCGAATCGATTCAAACCATCGGATCGACAGGAAATCTCGATTCTAGCCTTCTAAGAACTGATGTTGCTCCGTTAACATCAGGAAGGCCAAAACCCCGCGCATCACTTCTTGAGCTATAGAACTACGCTCTTAAAGCATGAACTCCTCACGTTACATGAAGACTGGCAACGTCGAGAAGTTCCAAACTATTCTGGATCAAAGGGTTGTATCGAACTCATAAGCTGTGCATTTTGTAAGCAGTGCACCCCCAAAAGCCATGCATCCTATAAGTCACGCACTCTCATATGCCATGCCACCCATAAGCCGCGCATCACTTCTTGAGCCATGGAATCATGCTCTTAAAGCATGTACTTTTCATGTTACTCGAATATTAGACACGTCGAGAAGTTCCAAACCATCCTGGATCGATGGGTTGTATCAATCCCACACGCCACGTATTTCGTAAGCCGTGCACTACCAAAAATCGTGCATCTCGTAAGCCGTGCACTCTCATAAACTGTGCATATCATAAGCTGTGCAAACACTACTCAATGTTGCTTTGGAATCATCACTGGACCATCAAAATTCTCTAAGTATTGGTGTTTTCTTAATAACACCGGGAAACTTGTTTACTGCAGGATTAACAGGAAATGATCCCTACCACTCAAAAGGACCGACATTGCTTCGGTAATGCCGCAAAGTTTCCAAACCAAGTTTTCGACAAAGAATTTCAATCTTGGAAAAATTTATAAAGTTAAGACATTCAAGTCAGGAGCTCCCAAAGATAGGGGCTGTGTCACAACTTTGGCTGGAGGCATCTAGAGAGCCGCCAAAACATCAAGTCCCGCATCAAGTGATTAGGGTAGTTAGTCCTATGAACTGGGGACACATAACACACTAATAGTTGGCGAGGACAAAAAATCACTCCATGTTTCTATTATGCCAAATAGAGAATTTCGACAATCGCAACATTACTAAGCAATAGTATGCTTAATGACTGCAAAATTAAAAGGGAAACTGCTCCGACCTATTAGACATCGATATTGCCTCAACAAGATTAGGAACTTCGGACCGTCATATCAATAAGAAAATCAAACTCCTTAAAATTCATCTTCACTCGAAAATAGGTGATAAAAGGAGGAACTTACTGTCGACCAGAGACAGACGATGACGGAAGATGTTTCCATAGTCAAGTCATCAACGCACCGGCTTCCAAAGACAGAAGTAGGTGCTCGATTGAGTACTCAAACCCCAACTTGCAAGAATCCAGCGTTACCCAAAGATTGGCAATGCCCGGTGGGAATAACTTATCTTCCATCTATCGGACACCGCTCGGAGACTAGTGATCTCAGGAAGGATAAGCCCCGATCATCATAGATTCATCATGGCCTGAACTTTAGCATTGCTAGGTGTAATCAACGATGCATGGACCGATCAAATACCTCGACTCCTGCTTGTGGAAAACTGATTATTGTCCAAAGACAGACAATAACAAGGAGAGAACCCTTAGAATGGAAAAAGCAAAACCATTGATTCTCGAAGATTGGAAGTAATGAATAAGGCGGATATCCACAACAATGTCAATTCCCTAGCAGAGCACATATAGTGTAGAACAAGCAAAATTAATTATCATAGGCTCAAGAAAAACATTATCGAACTCTTCCGATCCATGATTTACGATGGAAAAGGTACAAGCGGACTGAGGGGTAATGTAACGACTCGCTCCGCAGCATTAAATCTTCTATAAGTGCTTGGAATTTAGCATTTGGGAATAACGGGTTTTGCAAATGGAAATCGCTTCGCAATAAAAATCGACAGAAGGAAATTTAACCCTATAAAAGAACAACCATGTAATTGGTTAAACGATGACCCTATACCACCAACGGGAGCACTTGACAGTTGTAAACAAAGAAAAATAACAAAGACGCCTGGGAATCTCATCCTTCCAGAAAATGGCGTATTCCGGAGTTAAGCAACGTTAAGAAAATAGCCACATTGGGTTAAAAGGAATCTACTCAACTCTAAGAGATCAGATAAATGACTCAATCCTTACCAATATGACTTTAACACTGCTTAAAGATAGGCGACACTAAGAAAAGACTTCTACAGTCCAATCATCGAAGTGCTATGTTTTGAGGATCAAAAATAGTACCCAACAGGATTGAAAGCACCGCCAAGTCGGCGGGAAAATCAATCCCAACCTCTAGAGTGTCAATATTGCCCCTGCAACACCAAGGCCTTTTCTCACTTTATAAGTACCAATGTTGCCCCAGCAACGTCGGGAAATTTTCTACTTCCAAAATACCAATGTTACCTCGGCAACATCGGAAAATTCTCTATTTCTTAAGTACCGGTGTTGCCTCGGCAGCTCCGTGAAACTTTCCATTCCCGACGTACCAACTTGCCTCGACAATGCTAAGAAATTTGTTGTTCACTAAGTACCGGTGCTGCCCTGGTAACGCCAAGAAAACTTTAATCTACGGGATTAATGAGAAACACTCACTATAGTGAACCATCAATGTACTAACTTTCGCAAATATAAGTTGGTTCTCAACTGAGTTCTACCTTGTTTTTGGAAAAATATTGTTGCCCTAAGATAGGCAATGATAGGAAGGCATTTCCTTTAATAGGTCAATCAGATGGTTCAACCTGACATCACAGGAATCAGCCACAGCAAGGGAATAAAGTTGCAAAGAAAGGAAATACTAGGATTGAATTGCTCGTATGCTAATTTCTAAGGATGAAAGCTGGTGCACAATCGAATTTCCAAAATTCAACTTAGAAAGAATTTATATATAGCCAAAATATAGGCAGCCTTAAGGAAATGTTGCTTAGAACCAAGCAGTTAAATTATTAATTCGCAAAGACATGAGTTGACATATGAACAAAGCTTCCATGATGACGTCTACAACCAAGAAAAGCGTGCATGGCCAAGGGCAAGCAGGAACAATCATGAAAGGTCAGAAATAAAATCCTCGAACTTCCTCAATTATAGAATGTGATTGAGAGCCAAACTGGGGGCAATTGAGCAATTCGCCCCACATCTTTCCATCTCTCACAAGCGTCTAAATACGAGCATTCTAAATAGTTAGTCCCACAAAAAGGGATGATGTGCACGTTAATGTGCATATATTTACATCCATATTTTATCCATTTTTATTTAAATAAATGTCATATTCGGGTATTTTAACATGTTTAAAACCAAAATTCAATTATTTTCAAATCATCGTATATTTATCTACATACATGGGCAAAATAATCATTTTTGTGCATGTGCTAATTTGAGACTTTTTACTTGGATATTTTTCATATCTTTATAGGAATTTGGATGCATATGGATCAGGGTTTCATGAAGATATGTGCATGCACGAGGGAATATAAAGGAATGAAGAGGAAATAATTCAAGCTCATGATAATGGAGAACGCTACCCACTTATGTAACGACCCGTAAATTTTCGATAATTAAAATAGCTAATTTAAAAGATTTCGTGATTTAATGTTAGAAAAAAATTTGTAATCGTTTGGAATAATAATAACTGGAATGAATTGCAACAATAATTATCCAAGTAATGAAAAATGAATGCTACTTAGTGAATGCCTTTGAAATCAATAGTTGAATAGGATAATAAATGTTGAAATTCATTGGGTATAATAGAGTAATTGATTGATAAGTAAAATCTATTTAAAATCAAATATTGAATATTGAAGGGGTAAATTGTTTCAATTAAATATTTAAAACTTATTGAATAATTGAATAACTGTAAAATGAAACAAGTGTTCTAAATTGTGAATTGGTTTTAAAGGTTGAATCTTATAAGTTCGATTTCAATATTTCAAAAGATAATGAATTATTGGATAAGCGAAATTGTTTAAATCTAATATTTGGAACTTATTGAAATCTTTAATAATGGGAATTGAATAACCGTAGAATGAAAATGGTTGTTCTATAATCTTAATTCGTTTCAAAGGTTAAATTTTAAGTTTGTTTTGAATATTTCGAAAGATAGTGATTTAAGAATAATCAAATTGTTTAAATTTAATATTACAAATGTTTGAATAATTAAATTTCAAATTTGATATGATTAATTTGATATTGAAATTTAATATATGAAAATAGGGTGAATAATTTAAATTGATTTAATATAATTCAAATTGGTTTCCAAAGTGAATGTAAGTTATATCGGGATTTTAATAGGGTTAATAAAATTTTAAAAATTGGAATTTATTGGATAAATTGAATAACAGGTTTAATATGATTAAAAATGATTTGTAAAATTTTATGTTACCATATTAAAGTTAGAATGATGTTGTAGAACTTTTAAAAATCGAATTAAAAGTAAATTGTGAAAATTGAATATTTTAATATTTAATTATCGACTGGAAAATAGACAATTTTTGAACAGTCTCAGAATTGGACGAAACCAGTTCCATTGGATACGTAATAGTTAGTTATTATCGGATTTCGATTTTCGTAGCAATCGGAGTTGCCGTTTGACCGTGGCTGCTCGAAACGCATCGAAATTGTTTTAATATTAATTTAACGAGTTAAAATAGTCATTTTTCAAACAGTCTCGGATTTCGACGAAACCAGTTTCATCGGATCCGTAATGTGAAATTATTGTAAGATTTCAAATTTCGTGTCAATTGGATTTACCGTTTGTCCGGGGCGAGCCAAAACGCCTAGAAATTCGTTTAATCGGTTTAATTTAAAATCAATCGTTTATTTCCGTAACTCGCACAGATGATCGAATTAGCTTCCGAAACCTGTTCCATTGTGTCCGGAACGCGGGATAAACCCTAGAAACGTCAGTTACCGTGCGAAATTCGGAGTTTGGAAATCCGGATTGAATAGAGTTCGTCGTTTTTCTATAAAGCCTCTTCATTAGTTCTTTTTTTTTATAAAAACTCTAGCCCTAGAAATGGCCGGACGCCTCCACTGCAAACCAACGACCGAAAATTGTGCTCCTTCCTCCATGATTTTCTTCCAATCCGTTCATCTATTCGAGGAGCGTTCAACTACAAAGATGTTGAGGGCGATAAGACCTTCGCATCCAACGGTCACGATCGAAAACAAAGAAGTGGATCGATGGGAATGCGTGCTCAAAGCGAGCCGTTCGTATGCGTCCGCACTCGAGAGGAGGAGGCCGAGCTCGATTCCCTTCAAGCCGTGGATGGAGCTCGAACAGGCGAGCATGTTGGTGGTCTCTGATCGGAGCGAAGTCAAACGGAGGTGGCTCGATAATTAACCCTAGTGCGGCGGCTACATGGGTTCTTCGTGCGTTTACTGGAGCAAGAACGGGAAGTAGGAGAAAGGATGGAGCGGCCCTGATGCAAGCTGAAGCAACAAACAGCTGAGATTGGATGAAAGGTTTAAAAGTTAAAATAAAATATTGATTAATTTATATATTAATTCGTGAATGTTTAAAACATTATAACTTGTTGATACGAGGTCGGATTGTGACGAAACGAATTGCGGCGGGTTCGTTTTGTCGAGCACTACGCAATGGAGCTGGATTGGAGTCGTTTGGTGCTAGTTTGAATTTCGGGTAAAATTAAACGCTCGTTTAATTTTATTCGAAATAAAACGCTGGAACTACATTGAAATCAAGGCGAGTGTTTTATAACGCTCACAACGTACTAAATATTTTTATGCTAGTTAAATTTGACATTATGAAGTGTTGTGATTTTATTTGTCGTTGTTTGATAGAATTTAATTGTCATATAGATTGTCATTTGAATTAACCGTTGAAAATTAAATTGACAGTTAAATTGAAATTGAAATTGAATTGCGATTAAATTACCTGACATTGATAATTATGAAATTGCCATGAATTGTATTGTCTATTGGATGATTTATTTCGATGGATGCTATTGGGTGATATTTAAATGTTTGGATGTTTATTTGCTTATATATAACCTGTTATGCATACATATGATACTGCGATTTAATTTAAGTAATATATACTCATCCCTGACATTTAATTGAAATAAATAATTACTTGGCCATAGGATAGAAAATTATATACAGACACCGAATTGGCTAAATTAATAATTTTTGAAATCGTCGATTTGAAATTTATTTAAATGTTCGATTTAAAAGTGATAAACAGAAATCAATTTATAGAAATCGAATTTATCGAAAAATTGAGTTTGGAATGTTGAAATAAAATTTTGTTTAAAAGAAATTGTTGAATAAATTTAAGTGGAGACTTTGAGATTTAAAATTTGGATATGATTGAATTTCGGAAATTTATTTGTTTTAAAGATTGGACATTAAATTTGAGCTTTGAATATTACTAAGTAAAAGTGACATAAAAATGATATTCTGAAATGAGCTTGGAATTGAATCTTATTTGAAATTTGGATTTAAATTTGAATATTGAAGGATAATAAGTGTAATAATACGTAGTTACTAAAGAGACCGGGATCAGATATGGACATACTCTCTGTCGATACCGAACACCACTTTAATAACTATTATACGCGGAGAGTTGATCCAGAATGAAGTGGATGGTTTGGTGAACGCGTTGACTGAAGAAAGAGAACGATATTGGATGACCCCTGACATGACTAAAATAGGAGCCGCGCTGGGCCATTGAGGTTCGCCCCCTCTAGCGGACACACTTCTTCGATACCATATCTATTACATTTGTGATGCGATTTGGGTGCACCCCTTGATTTGGGAGTGTTGTTTCGCGGTGTTGGGGTAGCTGCTGGCTATGCTCAACATCAGTCCGGATCACGCAACTACTAGTATCCTAGTTGGTATCGCCTCATGTACCTTGTCATACTGATTATCCTATTCGCGACCACTACGTTTTTGATTTGTACCTTGAGTATATGGATTGCCCTCTGGTGACTTCCGGTTTTGGGGAAACTACGGTCTTGTATATGCTTTTGGGAATATAAAATGTGTTAAGGGGGATTATGGTAACGCCTTAACGCTATTTTGATACTTTATATTACTGATAGGCATTATCTACTTAGCGTATATTACTACATAGTAGATAGTTTCACGGACCCTTGAGAGATGGAAAATCCCATAACGACTCTTGAGTTATTGCACGCACGTTGACACTGGATAGGAGATGCCAAACCCCGTAAACATCTTTGACGCCGTTACACTCATATTTATTTACGATTGATTTAACTTTCATAAGGATATTTTAGTCCTGACTCGAGTGTTTTGTCTTTTCATTACGCTCGGGTCAGTCCTGAGTTTTTCAGATTTTTGAAGATCTATTCTGGAGGATGGAGACGAAGATTTGGTAAACTGTTACTATTATTATCTGTGCATCATGCTATCTGCTGCATTATTTAAATTGTTCTGTTGTATATGTATAACTCTGATAAATGTTGTATAAATAATTGTCAAAGTATAGTAGACAGCTTCATGAACTGTTTATTTGACTATTATATTTTATCATTCCGCTGCGAGATTTTGTGTTGTTTCATTTCCTTTATTTCTTTCCCTTTTCTTTTCTTATTTACCCCAATAACCATCTGCCCTTTTGAATGGTTTGGAATGGACATGCATATTTGATCGTCGGTTTAAACTGTCCAAAAAGGCGGGTCGTTACAGTTGGTATCAGAGCTTTGGTTTAGCGATAAACCTTGGCTCTAGTGGGGAATAACTCATTGAAATAGAGGTAAATTATATGAATGAGTTGAGTGTATATGAGAGAGCGTATTTGTTAGTGATATAAAATGTTTTATATTGTGTCGGTTGATTTGTTGAGTGGCTTATGGATTCTGGTCAATACGAGTAATTAACGTCATTGACAGGGATCTCTAAACACTTAAACAGAACAATTCGACATAGTATTGTTTGAAATTGGGTAAATGAAATAATTTTGCCCTAATTATATTTTGTATATAAAGAATTTATTTCAAAATTAATTGTGATCAATCTAGCTTATTTGGTTGTTGGAAATGAAATATTGGCTATTAATATTAAACGGATATTGTAATTTAAATAAATAAGGTGAATTACAAAATGAACAATGATAAAACACTTGTGGGATGTTTTAAGAAAGAAAATCCTATAAGAATATATTATAAAGGTGACTTATGAATTAAAAATAGGATTAAATTGGGGAAAAAAATTGAATTTAAGGCCCGGAGATTTTGAGAATGGTTCTCAAAGTTTGAAAAAATATATGGTAATATTAGTTGGAAATTGTTTAAGGAAATATTTTGAAAGGATTTTTAAGAAGGAATGAATATAGTACTCCTCTCTTATGTCGCTGGAAAATAATTTCGGTGATGACTGCACAGCATCATCGACGTTCATTTTCGAGTCTCAAAGTGGGGGAGACTTCTAAGAAGCTTTGCTTTTCTTCGAAATTATTTTGGTTAAATTGGTTTTGGTTTAAACTCCAAAGGTATGATTGGATGTATTAAAGATATAAGTGTATATGTTTATTTCAAACGATTTGATAAGAATCGGGCATTAAACTTCTAAGTTTTGTTAATTAATAATATTCAAATTATTTGAATGAAATGTGAATAACCCGAATTTATAAAATAAGAGGATTAAGATATCTAAGCTTATTGTTTAGGAAAACTTTAAAGTTGAAAGGTAAAGAGGATTTAAATAAATCAAATTTGTGTACATTCTAATCAAGAAAAATGAAATTCTATAAATTTGTATAATACCGAATTTGCATTCTAATAACATATAATATGACTTACCAAATATTAAGAAGTTGAAATAATGTTTTGGATATGTAATGAGATATTGTACAAATAAACAGAACCTGAAAGTAATTGAAGTATACAAGTAAGTGAACTTAAGAAAGAAGATAAATGAATCATAATATATCTTTGTAAATTGGTTATAGAAAATAAATAAAAATTGAAAAGGGATTGTAACCTTTAAGATAACTGTAACTAAGAAAAGTCATTTATGAGATATTAGACTTTTATAAGATGATTAATAAACTAAAGTGCTGGTTAATAAAATGTTCCATAAAGAAATTTTTTATTAACTAAAATTATGAAATTGAAGTAAATATAAACAAAGGAATTTCTTATAGCTAAGAATCAATTGGGAAAAGAAATTGAGTTTAGTTAAATTATATAGAATGTTTAAAATGAACTTGAGTAAGTAAATTCTATGATATAATGTTTGAGAAAGGATAATGTCAAAGAATATGTTATGTAAAGAAATGGATATATTAATTGAATAATGGATTGCGAATAATTAATTGTGAATAAAATAGAAGTCAATAAAATAATTTAGTATAGATAAATTGGATAGAAATCTATTGGAAGGTAATACGTGAGATTGCACGTATATTATTTTATTCGCATATCGATTTGATCCAAATTCGAGCACAAAATTTCGAGATGATTTATATCGATCCAAGTTAGGATTTTTCACTCGATTTCCGACGGTGAACCATGGATATGGATTTTTAATTTGATTCTGGAATTCTCTATCATAGTATATGGCTATGCAAGGAGAGTAACAGTTTCCAATCAAGGAACCAAATCTGAGTCCGCACTAGAGAGTCGTGTGAACGATACTAGTTTGGAAGTGAAATTGTGTGATCGAATAAGCGATTAGATTGATATTGCTCACGGATGATATATGTACGGCTTACAGGCCTAATTAAAGTTAATATTGGAAATTTAAGATGCCAAATATAAAATGATTCTTTTAAAATTATATAACAGGATATATATATATAAAAAAGATAAACCAAATTGAATGTGAAATTAATAATTTGGTTATGTTGGGTATGATTAGGTTGTTATATGATTGTTAGTTGATTTTATATAATTCATTAAGTGTAAATTGAAAGCTATAAATCATTGAAATCAAATTGGAAGTTAAATGAATTTAAATAGAGTTTAATTTGATTCAAATGGGAAGTGAACTAACGTAAATATAAATTCGTGAATATTAACTAATTGAATTGAGAATGAATGTTAGTAAAATCCAACGTTAATGAATCAACTGTGATTAAAATTGAAAACCAAGTCAATAAATATTAATGAGAAGTAAATTTATATTGATTGGTTATGAATTTGTTGAATGATAGTTGATTGGTGGATGCATTTGTTGTTTTGTTGCATTTGCTATGTTGGCACATGTAGTTGTTATGTTGCTATATGATGTATATTGATATTATTTTCATATATGTCTGTTTCTCATGGTTTGTTGAGTGTTTAGTAGGTGCAGATTGCGCTTGCTTCGCATTTGGGGCTCGCTTTCGCGCTATATTAGTCGTATATGCTCGCTAATAAAATATAAGGTACATGTTTATTTTGTCATTGGATTTGGTGATTTTTGGGATAAGCCACTTGGCTTTTGATTTTCTTTTGTTGGTTTGGGGCCCGTAGAGGCGTTTTGTAGCTGTACCGATCGAGCCGTGCAAAGGAGACTCTGTCGAAATTTTCCGTAAAATCCGGGTGTTAGAAAAACTTTCAAGTATTAAAATTTTATAACTTGTTTTGATAACTAACTTTTAAAGTTAGAAAGCCGTTTGGAATGACTTAGTAAAAGTGTAGTAATGACTTTATAAATAGAATTTCATCGTTTATAAGTTGGTAACTTTGAATAAAATAAATCTAATGTTGAATTCTATACGTAGTTCCTTTTCCCTTCTTTTTCCTTTTCGGGGACGAAAAGTTTTGAGTGGGGGAGAGTGTAACGACCCGTAAATTTTCGATAATTAAAATAGCTAATTTAAAAGATTTCGTGATTTAATGTTAGAAAAAAATTTTGTAATTCGTTTGGAATAATAATAACTGGAATGAATTGCAACAATAATTATCCAAGTAATGAAAAATGAATGCTACTTAGTGAATGCCTTTGAAATCAATAGTTGAATAGGATAATAAATGTTGAAATTCATTGGGTATAATAGAGTAATTGATTGATAAGTAAAATCTATTTAAAATCAAATATTGAATATTGAAAGGGTAAATTGTTTAAATTAAATATTTAAAACTTATTGAATAATTGAATAACTGTAAAATGAAACAAGTGTTCTAAATTGTGAATTGGTTTTAAAGGTTGAATCTTATAAGTTCGATTTCAATATTTCGAAAGATAATGAATTATTGGATAAGCGAAATTGTTTAAATCTAATATTTGGAACTTATTGAAATCTTTAATAATGGGAATTGAATAACCGTAGAATGAAAATGGTTGTTCTATAATCTTAATTCGTTTCAAAGGTTAAATTTTAAGTTTGTTTTGAATATTTCGAAAGATAGTGATTTAAGAATAATCAAATTGTTTAAATTTAATATTACAAATGTTTGAATAATTAAATTTTGAATTTGATATGATTAATTTGATATTGAAATTTAATATATGAAAATAGGGTAAAAAATTTAAATTGATTTAATATGATTCAAATTGGTTTCCAAAGTGAATGTAAGTTATATCGGGATTTTAATAGGGTTAATAAAATTTTAAAAATTGGAGTTTATTGGATAAATTGAATAACGGGTTTAATATGATTAAAAATGATTTGTAAAATTATATGTTATCATATTAAAGTTATAATGATGTTGTAGAACTTTTAAAAATCGAATTAAAAGTAAATTTGTGAAAATTGAATATTTTAATATTTAATTATCGATTGGAAAATAGCCAATTTTTGAACACTCTCAGAATTGGACGAAACCAGTTCCATTGGATACGTAATAGTTAGTTATTATCGGATTTCGATTTTCGTAGCAATCGGAGTTGCCTTTTGACCGTGGCAGCTCGAAACGCATCGAAATTGTATTAATATTAATTTAACGAGTTAAAATAGTCATTTTTCAAACAGTCTCGGATTTCGACGAAACCAGTTTCATCGGATCCGTAATGTGAAATTATTATAAGATTTCAAATTTCGTGTCAATTGGATTTACCGTTTGTCCGGGGTGTGACGACCGCCCATGACTCCCGCACCAAAACAAGGAAATAATGCGCTGAAAGGCGTGCCAGGCAGCCATGGACGATAGTCAGGGTAAAACAAAACAAAAGAATCTCTATCGTACAACTCACAGCGCATGGATAAAATACAATAGAGAAATATAATATAGTGAAGCTCCATAGAACAGAACATCATCATATAAGCATCACAGTAGTTTTATACAATCATCTACTCAAATCCATACATGAAAGCCTCACTACAAATCACTCAACCAAATACAGCAGCGGATACCCAGTACATATAGTAAGAAAACTAATATGCAAAGCCTCCTGCTCGTCTTCGTCATCTTCATCGTAGAACTCCTAGCACAGCACCTGTCACCTGCTACCTAGTCTGCCCATCCCAACATGGATGAACAGCCCAAGGTAATAAGAGGAGACATAAAACCTTGAGTCAGACAAAGTCTTAGTGAGCAGTAAATTAACTATCAAACATACCAAAAGAGCATAAAGGATAAAAGGAATAGGAACCAAACCATCCCACTCCACCTCTTTCTACAGTGATAGCCCCAGACATACACTAAGGAGAAGCAAGCATAACAACATAGACAATTAAGGTAAAGCAAATACCACTCGAGTCAAGGACGATGTTTTCCAAATACAAACCCCCAAGGCCTAAACCAAGATCAGATAAGCACCCAGAAATCACCGCTCTTGAAGCCGAATGATAATACAACCAAACATCCATGACTCTGGCTATCACTGTCATCCTTGCCTCGATTTCACCGTTAGTTGAATGACCATCTGTCAAGGGCTAATGGTAACCCCGGTTCTAACCATAACTCCGCACACTGCCTTGTGCCTAGGACTTATCTACTTTGCCCAGAGTACTCAACTACCTACCTGTAGTCTTTTGGGTGTCCCGACTACCTACCTGTAGTCGTTATGGGCGCCCCATGTACTCTTGCTTTTGAGCATGCTAGAACCTTCAACAACGACGAGATCCAAGCCTCCTAGCCATCCTTCTTGACGACTATCCTCATACAAGCTCAAGCTACCTCTTGAACAATCCATTATCAACCAACTTGAACTACTCTTCAAGTTATCAACATGCTTGGAATGATCCCTGCTTGGATTAAGCCAAGACTCACATCATACTTCGCTTCATCGCATCAAAGCAAAGTCTCAACTCAACAACATGGTTTGCCTCATCAAATCATGGCAAAGTCCCATCTCAACATCATCCAATCTATACATATGAGCTTCAACATCCGCTACATATGCCTTAAGCAGCTTTCACCATTCAAGAGCCTTCTTCCATAGCTTTTGAATCCTCTTTCATCATCTTGTTCCAAATCAACTACTAGCTAACTTGGAAACAATCAAATCAATCATACATTCAAATAATCAATCATTCAAACAAGATCTATTAAGCAATTTAAGCAATATCAACTATAATGGCAATTTCGTAAATAAACGAGCAAAAGTCCAACATATGTGAAATCATGGTTTTTAGCATAGATCTATCAATTATAAAACATGGGTTTTGTCTCTAATGCTTATTAAACTAACTTGCATAAGTAAACATCTTCAAAAACCATGGATCTAGACTTCGATCTAAGAAAAATGCATGAAATCTCTAACTTTAACACCCAAACATGCCACCAATCCAATATACTCCTTTGGATCCGCGTGAGAGATAACTACCACTCACCAAATCACCAAAACAACCTAAAATCAATCAACTTCAGATCTGGACAGCAAAGATCAAGGCTTGATCCGGCAATATCTCGTCTCAATCGATGAAATCTAGCTCAAACGGATGAAGATCTTCAACTTTGGCACTTGATCTTTGATCTTGATCTTCAATCTTCAATGGATGTTAGAATTAGATTGGAATGGAGAAAAGAAGATGAAGAAATGTTGTAGTCGAGTCTTCAAAATGGCAGCACTTCGTCGCTTCGAAATCTGGTGCCAAAAAGTGAGCCGAACCCCTCTATTTATAGGCTGGAACCTCCCTGAGTCGTCGCCCCATGAGTCGGTCCCGACTCATCATGAGTCGTCCACGACTCATCTCCTGCCGACTCATCCTTGCCGACTCACGACCTAGCACAGCCGACCCTGCGACTTAACTATAAAACATATACTGCCGACTTAACACTAACCCAGATGCCGACTTAAATTCTACCGACTCAAAGACCTAACGACTCAACACAGCAAGAAGGTCACACGACTCAAACCCAAACCGACTCAACACCTACCGACTCACGACTCAAGACCAGTGCCGACTCAACATAAGTCGGTCACGACCTAAAAGCCTCCGACCTAAGACACTGCCGCGTTTTCCCCAAGTCCTAAGTCGTACGACGACTCAACAATACACACTCACGACTCAACTATGATGCCGACTCACGACTCATCAGGCCCTACGACTCAAAACCCTGCCGACTCATTACCCACGACCTAAGCCTAAACCCCTTAAGTCGCTACACCCTTAACCCGTTAACTCCTTAACTCGGCAAACCCTATGAGTCGTAACTCGTTGACTCGGCCACACTTCTTATCTCGGCCCTCTATGAGTCGGTCATCCTATGAGTCGCCTAACTTCTTGAGTCGGTCCATCCTTATCTCGGCCAACACTTTAAACCGCTACCCCTCCTTGAGTCGGTCCCCTATGAGTCGGTCACGACTCATCACTTGTACCCGGGTTAACTTCTAAACGACTCAAGCTAGAAGCAACACAAACAACACTAACAACCTGTAAATTCTACGATTTATCGACACGTAAAAATACGGGTCGTTACATTCTCTCCCCCTTAGGAATTTCGCCCCCGAAATTCCAAGCAAACAACAGCAATCAAAATTATTCCGCATGCCTATCATCCATGGCAATCAACAATCCATGCAACCAATTCTAACCTAGCATGCAGAATTCTAAGACTTAGAACAAGCTACAAATTCATGAGATGTCACGACACTTTAGGGCCATACCTCGAAGAGTCCGGGATGAGCTGCCTTCATCCTCTCTTCCTCCTCCCATGTACAGTCGTTAACATCATCACTCCATTGTACCTTGAGCAACGTAATCGTCTTCCTCCTAAGCTGTTTCGTATCGGTTTCAACAATACGAAGCGGCTTACGAGGTCTCGAAACAACTGGATCAACCTCCAAGTCTTCACAGCTATCAGCAGAAACCACCGTAGTTGGGTCGTGCATATACTTCCGTAGATAAGATACATGAAAAACACTGTGCACACCCGCCATCTTTTCCGGTAACTCCAATCTATAAGCGAGCTTTCCAATACGCTCGATAATCGGGAATGGTCCAACAAATCTCGGAGTTAACTTTCCTTTCTTCCCGAATCTAATGACACTCTTCAGAGGAGAAATCTTCACAAAAACCATATCACCTACGTCGAATTCCAAATCCTTACGACGATTATCGGCATAACTTTTCTGACGATCTTGGGCTGCCTTCATTCGTTGCCGAATGATCTCTATACAATCTGAAGTCTGTCGAATCATCTCTGGCCCAAGTATCAGCTTTTCTCCAGTTTCCAACCAACATGTCGGAGAGTTACACGGTCTTCCATATAATGCCTCATATGGTGCCATACCGATACTCGACTGATAACTGTTATTATAAGCAAACTCCACCAAATGAAGGTGATCTTCCCATGATCCTCCGAAGTCCAAAACACATGCTCTAAGAAGATCTTCCAAAACTCGGTTGACTCTCTCAGTCTGACCATCTGTTTGAGGGTGATAAGCTGTACTCAAACACAACTCAGTTCCCAAAACTTCCTGGAAGCTCTTCCAAAATCTACTAGTGAACAATGGATCTCGATCGCTCACTATACTCTTCGGAACACCATGGAAACGAACTATCCACTTCACATATAATTCAGCCAACTTCGATGCAGTCCTAGTCGATCGAAC
Organism: Allium cepa; assembly: GCA_030765085.1. Taxonomy (NCBI): domain Eukaryota; kingdom Viridiplantae; phylum Streptophyta; class Magnoliopsida; order Asparagales; family Amaryllidaceae; genus Allium; species Allium cepa. The sequence goes on along the minus strand of CM060932.1, from coordinate 1,029,962,188 downwards.
AGGAATGAACCTTGCACTCTTGGTCAAACGATCTACTATGACCCAAATCCCTTCATTCCCTGCTCTTGTCCTAGGTAGACCATCGATAAAGTCCATCGACACTTGCTCCCACTTCCATGTAGGAACCTCCAATGGCTGAAGCAATCCACTGGGCTTCTTCTGCTCAGCTTTCACCAACTGGCAATTCATACACTTGGAAATAAAATTTCCAACATCCTTCTTCATACCTTCCCAGTAGTAGGTTCTCTTCATATCCCGATACATCTTATTTCCACCTGGATGAATTGTCAACTTCGAGTGATGACTCTCCCTCAGAACTTCATCTCTCAATCCATCTACATCGGGAACAACTAGTCGCCCTTGCTTTCGAAGCCAACCCTCTCGATCGACCTCGAATCCTTTATCCTTCTCCGGGTCCAATCCGGATTCCAAATCACGGATAATCTTGACAAGCTTATCATCTCTCCTTTGCCTCTCGCCAATTCTTTCCACAAGAGTAGGCCTTATCGATAAGTTTGCCAACATCTCAGGTTCCAATTCACATCTAGGCCTGAAATCAAATCCAGCCAAATACTCAAGACTCTTCCATTCCGAAAACATGGCTCCCAATCCTGCATGTCTTCGACTTAACGCATCAGCCACTGCGTTACCTTTCCCTGGAGTATAGGCTATACCAAAATCATACGATGCTAAGAACTCTAGCCACCTTTGCTGTCGAAGATTCAAATCCTTTTGGGAAAACAGATACTTCAACGACTTATGATCTGTAAACAGCTCGAATCTAACTCCCAATAGATAGTGTCTCCACATCTTCAAAGCAAACACAATCGCCGCTAACTCCAAATCATGAGTCGGATAATTCCTTTCATGCGGCTTTAGTTGTCGACTAGCATACGCAACAACTTTATGCTTCTGCATTAGCACCGCTCCTAGTCCAGTGCCACATGCATCGGTGTAAACCACCATCTCATCATTCCCACTTGGAATAGTCAAAACAGGAGCGCTCGTCAGTCGCTCTTTCAGGATTACGAAAGCTTGCTCACACTTATCATCCCATCTGAACACTTGGTTCTTCTTCGTCAATCCTGTCAACGGTGCAGCTATCTTGGAAAAGTCTTTGATAAACCGACGATAATATCCTGCTAATCCAAGAAAACTTCTCACATCAGATGCATTCTTAGGCCTAATCCAATCCTGGATCGCTGCCACCTTAGCGGGATCAACCGCTATTCCATTTCCAGAAATAACATGACCTAAGAACCTCACTTCATTCTTCCAGAAGTGACACTTCGAAAACTTAGCCTTCAGCTGATGTTTCCGTAAGATTCCTAAAACAATCCTCAAGTGCGTCTTGTGCTCTTCTTCAGTTCTGGAATAAATCAGAATATCATCCACGAACACAAGCACGAACTTATTCAACTGATCTCTGAACACTCTATTCATAAGATCCACAAAATATGCTGGCGCGTTAGTCAACCCAAACGGCATTACCAGCCACTCATAAAACCCGGATGGTGTCCTGAAAGCAGTCTTCGGCACACTATCCTTCGCCACTCTCAACTGGTGAAATCCCGTTGCCAAATCCATCTGAGAAAACACCTTAGCCTCGTGAAGCTGATCAAACAAGTCATCTATTCTCGGCAATGGATACTTGTTCTTCCTAGTCACCTTATTCAGCTCACGATAATCCACACACAACCTCAACGATCCATCCGCTTTGGTTGCGAACACAACTGGTGCACCCCATTCGGACACACTTCTCCGAATGAATCCTTTCCTCAAAAGGTCATCAACTTGCACCTTCAGCTCTTGCTGCTCCCTCGGTGCCATCCGCCTAAGAGGCATCACAACAGGTCTGGCTCCCTCAACTAGATCGATACGAAACTCGATCTCCCTATGCGGCGGCAACCCTTTGACTTCGTCAAAGTCATCCTCAAATCCATTCACAATAGGCACTGATGACAGTCCATCCCGTGGAACAACCAGCGAATACATGAAGCTCATGAAGACGCCTTCCTCATGCTTACATCGTATCACAACCTTTCGCCCTTCCACATTCCCGACTGTCACCTCAAGCCTCTCACAATCAATCCTAGCCGCATACTTCCTAAGCCAGTCCATACCCAAAATAATTCCGAACCCCGCAAAGTTCAGAACAAAGCAATCACAAACAAACGAGCAATCATGACTCGACACAACTAGACCACGACATAACATACACAAACATGACGAACCCCCTACCGGATTAGTCACAACCAATGGCCTATCAACAATATCCGGTTTCATACCTAACCGGCTTACCAAATCATCACAAACAAAAGAATGCGACGCTCCAGTATCAAACAACACTCTAACTGGAACACCACAAATAGAAAGAGTACCTTGAACAACCACACTCTTCCCCTTCTCTTCAGCAGTAGGAGCTTTCGAAGACGATGGAACAGCCCCCAAAGCATAGGCTTGCACAACCTGCCTATCTTTCCTCGGTTCTGGACAATCCTTCTTGATATGTCCCAGCTTATCACAGTTGTAACACTTTCCCGGCACTTTGGGATTCTTACAATCCCGGGAGAGATGACCCTTCTGTCGGCAGTTGTAGCAGGTCACTTCACCTCTCGGCTTCTTCTGGCCATCCTTACCTTTCTGTTGCTGCTGCTTCCTCTTCCTATTTCCACTCTGCTGTGGTTTAGATCCTTCCCTGGTTACAGCAACAACAGAACTTTCCTTAGGAAACAAACTCTCATGCCTAAGAGCTTTTTCCACAAGCTTCTCAAATGGATCGTCCAGATGATCCACTAACTGCCTCCCAAGATAAGCATCCAGACCAGTCACAAACTTTTCATTCTTCTGGTAGGGAGAATCAATATACGATCTGGCATACTTAGACAAAGCTTCAAACTCAGAAATGTACTCAAGAACAGGCCTTCCCCCTTGCTTGAGCTCCACAAACCTCTTAAACAAGACAGATTTCTGGGAAGTAGAGATGAACTTAGCTTCAAATCTAACTTGGAATTGCTCCCAAGTAATCTCTTCTTCTGGGGTATCTATAGTGATAGAATTCCACCAATCAACAGCTCTTCCCTGAAGCTGTCTCGATGCAAGCTTCCTCTTAGTTGCATCCTCAATCCCTAAGTCACCAAAGATCCTTCGACAAGCATCAATCCATCTCTGCACTTCAATAGTCGACTCCGTCCCCAAGAAAACTTTCCCTCCAAGAGCAGTATAATCCTTGCAAAGCTTGGCAAAATCCACCGGTCTTGGAGCTTGGACCTGAACTCCCACATCCACAGATGATCCTGAAGCTGGTATTCTCCTCATGATTGAAGTCATCATGGCCTCAAACATAGGAGCATAATCAACAGCTTCCCTAGCATCACGGCTACCCCTCGCAGCTTGTCTCTCACTTCGACTCATCCTTAATATCTGTAAATAAGAATGATTAGAACACCTTAAGAAACAACTGCATAAGGAGTTCAAACCCTTCTAAACTACTATATTATATATAGTAATCATCCATCAAATTACAATTACGTCTCTCTTACGTAGTTACATCAGCGAGCGTTGGCTAAAATCGATTAACCAAAGCTCTGATACCAAATGTGACGACCGCCCATGACTCCCGCACCAAAACAAGGAAATAATGCGCTGAAAGGCGTGCCAGGCAGCCATGGACGATAGTCAGGGTAAAACAAAACAAAAGAATCTCTATCGTACAACTCACAGCGCATGGATAAAATACAATAGAGAAATATAATATAGTGAAGCTCCATAGAACAGAACATCATCATATAAGCATCACAGTAGTTTTATACAATCATCTACTCAAATCCATACATGAAAGCCTCACTACAAATCACTCAACCAAATACAGCAGCGGATACCCAGTACATATAGTAAGAAAACTAATATGCAAAGCCTCCTGCTCGTCTTCGTCATCTTCATCGTAGAACTCCTAGCACAGCACCTGTCACCTGCTACCTAGTCTGCCCATCCCAACATGGATGAACAGCCCAAGGTAATAAGAGGAGACATAAAACCTTGAGTCAGACAAAGTCTTAGTGAGCAGTAAATTAACTATCAAACATACCAAAAGAGCATAAAGGATAAAAGGAATAGGAACCAAACCATCCCACTCCACCTCTTTCTACAGTGATAGCCCCAGACATACACTAAGGAGAAGCAAGCATAACAACATAGACAATTAAGGTAAAGCAAATACCACTCGAGTCAAGGACGATGTTTTCCAAATACAAACCCCCAAGGCCTAAACCAAGATCAGATAAGCACCCAGAAATCACCGCTCTTGAAGCCGAATGATAATACAACCAAACATCCATGACTCTGGCTATCACTGTCATCCTTGCCTCGATTTCACCGTTAGTTGAATGACCATCTGTCAAGGGCTAATGGTAACCCCGGTTCTAACCATAACTCCGCACACTGCCTTGTGCCTAGGACTTATCTACTTTGCCCAGAGTACTCAACTACCTACCTGTAGTCTTTTGGGTGTCCCGACTACCTACCTGTAGTCGTTATGGGCGCCCCATGTACTCTTGCTTTTGAGCATGCTAGAACCTTCAACAACGACGAGATCCAAGCCTCCTAGCCATCCTTCTTGACGACTATCCTCATACAAGCTCAAGCTACCTCTTGAACAATCCATTATCAACCAACTTGAACTACTCTTCAAGTTATCAACATGCTTGGAATGATCCCTGCTTGGATTAAGCCAAGACTCACATCATACTTCGCTTCATCGCATCAAAGCAAAGTCTCAACTCAACAACATGGTTTGCCTCATCAAATCATGGCAAAGTCCCATCTCAACATCATCCAATCTATACATATGAGCTTCAACATCCGCTACATATGCCTTAAGCAGCTTTCACCATTCAAGAGCCTTCTTCCATAGCTTTTGAATCCTCTTTCATCATCTTGTTCCAAATCAACTACTAGCTAACTTGGAAACAATCAAATCAATCATACATTCAAATAATCAATCATTCAAACAAGATCTATTAAGCAATTTAAGCAATATCAACTATAATGGCAATTTCGTAAATAAACGAGCAAAAGTCCAACATATGTGAAATCATGGTTTTTAGCATAGATCTATCAATTATAAAACATGGGTTTTGTCTCTAATGCTTATTAAACTAACTTGCATAAGTAAACATCTTCAAAAACCATGGATCTAGACTTCGATCTAAGAAAAATGCATGAAATCTCTAACTTTAACACCCAAACATGCCACCAATCCAATATACTCCTTTGGATCCGCGTGAGAGATAACTACCACTCACCAAATCACCAAAACAACCTAAAATCAATCAACTTCAGATCTGGACAGCAAAGATCAAGGCTTGATCCGGCAATATCTCGTCTCAATCGATGAAATCTAGCTCAAACGGATGAAGATCTTCAACTTTGGCACTTGATCTTTGATCTTGATCTTCAATCTTCAATGGATGTTAGAATTAGATTGGAATGGAGAAAAGAAGATGAAGAAATGTTGTAGTCGAGTCTTCAAAATGGCAGCACTTCGTCGCTTCGAAATCTGGTGCCAAAAAGTGAGCCGAACCCCTCTATTTATAGGCTGGAACCTCCCTGAGTCGTCGCCCCATGAGTCGGTCCCGACTCATCATGAGTCGTCCACGACTCATCTCCTGCCGACTCATCCTTGCCGACTCACGACCTAGCACAGCCGACCCTGCGACTTAACTATAAAACATATACTGCCGACTTAACACTAACCCAGATGCCGACTTAAATTCTACCGACTCAAAGACCTAACGACTCAACACAGCAAGAAGGTCACACGACTCAAACCCAAACCGACTCAACACCTACCGACTCACGACTCAAGACCAGTGCCGACTCAACATAAGTCGGTCACGACCTAAAAGCCTCCGACCTAAGACACTGCCGCGTTTTCCCCAAGTCCTAAGTCGTACGACGACTCAACAATACACACTCACGACTCAACTATGATGCCGACTCACGACTCATCAGGCCCTACGACTCAAAACCCTGCCGACTCATTACCCACGACCTAAGCCTAAACCCCTTAAGTCGCTACACCCTTAACCCGTTAACTCCTTAACTCGGCAAACCCTATGAGTCGTAACTCGTTGACTCGGCCACACTTCTTATCTCGGCCCTCTATGAGTCGGTCATCCTATGAGTCGCCTAACTTCTTGAGTCGGTCCATCCTTATCTCGGCCAACACTTTAAACCGCTACCCCTCCTTGAGTCGGTCCCCTATGAGTCGGTCACGACTCATCACTTGTACCCGGGTTAACTTCTAAACGACTCAAGCTAGAAGCAACACAAACAACACTAACAACCTGTAAATTCTACGATTTATCGACACGTAAAAATACGGGTCGTTACACGGGGCGAGCCAAAACGCCTAGAAATTCGTTTAATCTGTTTAATTTAAAATCAATCGTTTATTTCCGTAACTCGCACAGATGATCGAATTAGCTTCCGAAACCTATTCCACTGTGTCCGGAACGTGGGATAAACCCTAGAAACGTCAGTTACCGTGTGAATTTCGGAGTTTGGAAATCCGGATTGAATAGAGTTCGTCGTTTTTCTATAAAGCCTCTTCATTAGTTCTTTTTTTTTTATAAAAACTCTAGCCCTAGAAATGGCCGGCCGCCTCCACTACAAACCAACGGCCGAAAATTGTGCTCCTTCCTCCACGATTTTCTTCCAATCCGTTCATCTATTCGAGGAGCGTTCAACTACAAAGATGTTGAGGGCGATAAGACCTTCGCATCCAACGGTCACGATCGAAAACAAAGAAGTGGATCGATGGGAATGCGTGCTCAAAGCAAGCCATTCGTATGCGTCCGCCCTCGAGAGGAGGAGGCCGAGCTCAATTCCCTTCAAGTCGTGGATGGAGCTCGAACAGGCGAGCATGTTGGTGGTCTCTGATCGGAGCGAAGTCAAACGGAGGTGGCTCGATAATTAACCCTAGTGCGGCGGCTACATGGGTTCTTTGTGCATTTACTGGAGCAAGAACGGGAAGTAGGAGAAAGGATGGAGCGGCCCAGATGCAAGCTGAAGCAACAAACGGCTGAGATTGGATGAAAGGTTTAAAAGTTAAAATAAAATATTGATTAATTTATATATTAATTCGTCAATGTTTAAAACACTATAACTTGTTGATACGAGGTCGGATTGTGACGAAACGAATTGCGGCGGGTTCGTTTTGTCGAGCACTACGCAATGGAGCTGGATTGGAGTCGTTTGGAGCTAGTTTGAATTTCGGATAAAATTAAATGCTCGTTTAATTTTATTCGAAATAAAACGCTGGAACTACATTGAAATCAAGGTGAGTGTTTTATAACGCTCACAACGTACTAAATATTTTTATGCTAGTTAAATTTGACATTATGAAGTGTTATGATTTTATTTGTCGTTGTTTGATAGAATTTAATTGTCATATAGATTGTCATTTGAATTAACCGTTGAAAATTAAATTGACAGTTAAATTGAAATTGAAATTGAATTGCGATTAAATTACCTGACATTGATAATTATGAAATTGCCATGAATTGTATTGTCTATTGGATGATTTATTTCGATGGATGCTATTGGGTGATATTTAAATGTTTGGATGTTTATTTGCTTATATATAACCTGTTATGCATACATATGATACTGTGATTTAATTTAAGTAATATATACTCATCCCTGACATTTAATTGAAATAAATAATTACTTGGCCATAGGATAGAAAATTATATACAGACACCGAATTGGCTAAATTAATAATTTTTGAAATCGTCGATTTGAAATTTATTTAAATGTTCGATTTAAAAGTGATAAATAGAAATCAATTTATAGAAATCGAATTTATCGAAAAATTGAGTTCGGAATGTTGAAATAAAATTTTGGTTAAAAGAAATTGTTGAATAAATTTAAGTGGAGATTTTGAGATTTAAAATTTGGATATGATTGAATTTCGGAAATTTATCTGTTTTAAAGATTGGACATTAAATTTGAGCTTTGAATATTACTAAGTAAAGGTGACATAAAAATGATATCTTGAAATGAGCTTGGAATTGAATCATATTTGAAATTTGGATTTAAATTTGAATATTGAAGGATAATTTTGTTAAGTGTTGTAAATTGATATTTTGAAAATCCAGCCCTAAATTGATATAAATTGAAATTGAATTAATTGAAAGTGAATATAAAATTGAATAAATTTGAAGTCAAAGTTGACATTGGTTTGAATTGAAATCGAAATTGAATCGGTAGAATGGAAATTGGAATTGATTTGAATTGGAAAGTTATAATTGAAATGGATTGATTCTGAAGCTGTTTTATTTTGTTTTCCAAATTACTCGGTTATATAAACCATTTTGAATACTTAAACTATTTTAACCTATTTTAAATCTACTTAACCCAATTTAAATTATTTTAAACTAAATTTATCTATTTCAAACCCATTTTAAGATTTTAAAGTATTTTAACTATTTTAATTATTTAAAACTACTTTTAAACTACTTAAAACTATTTTTCTAAAATCCTAAGCTGGTCAACAAGGTGAAATGTTTATATTTAAATCTTGAATTTAAATACGAATTGAGTTAAGTGAAGTTGCAACCTAAATTGAAATTCGAAATGATTTTGAAAACGAAATGAGATATTGATGCGAAAATTGATTTTTGAAACGGAATCTGACATTTTAATAGATACGGTGATATTTGAAATGGATTTGATTTTTTTGAAACGAATATGATATTTTGATATCAATTATGAATCAATCTAAAATGTAAAAGAGCCAACGGTGTAATAATACGTAGTTATTAAAGAGACCGGGATCGGATATGGACATACTCTCTGTCGATACCGAACACCACTTTAATAACTATTATACGCGGAGTGTTGATCCAGAATGAAGTGGATGGTTTGGTGAACGCGTTGACTGAAGAAAGAGATCGATATTGGATGACCCCTGACATGACTAAAATAGGGGCCGCGCCGGGCCATTGAGGTTCGCCACCTCTAGCAGACACACTTCTTCGATACCATATCTATTACATTTGTGATGCGATTTGGGTGCACCCCTTGATTTGGGAGTGTTGTTTCGCGGTGTTGGGGGTAGCTGCTGGCTATGCTCAATATTAGTCCGGATCATGCAACTACTAGTATCCTAGTTGGTATCGCCTCATGTACCTTGTCATACTGATTATCCTATTCGCGACCACTACGTTTTTGATTTGTACCTTGAGTATATGGATTGCCCTCTGGTGACTTCCAATTTTGGGGAAACTACGGTCTTGTATATGCTTTTGGGAATATAAAATGTGTTAAGGGGGGTTATGGTAACGCCTTAACGCTATTTTGATATTTTATATTACTGATAGTCATTATCTACTTAGCGTATATTACTACATAGTAGATAGTTTCACGGATCCTTGGGAGATGGAAAATCCCGTAACGACTCTTGAGTTATTGCACGCACGTTGACACTGGATAGGGATGTCAAACCCCGTAAACATCTTTGACGCCGTTACACTCATATTTATTTACGATTGATTTAACTTTCATAAGGATATTTTAGTCCTGACTCGAGTGTTTTGTCTTTTCATTACGCTCGGGTCAGTCCTGAGTTTTTCAGATTTTTGAAGATCTATTCTGGAGGATGGAGACGAAGATTTGGTATACTGTTACTATTATTATCTGTGCATCATGCTATCTGCTGCATTATTTAAATTGTTCTGTTGTATATGTATAACTCTGATAAATGTTGTATAAATAATTGTCAAAGTATAGTAGACAGCTTCATGAACTGTTTATTTAACTATTATATTTTATCGTTCCGCTGCGAGATTCTGTGTTGTTTCATTTCCTTTATTTCTTTCCCTTTTCTTTTCTTATTTACCCCAATAACCATCTGCCCTTTTGAATGGTTTGGAATCGACATGTGTATTTGATCGTCGGTTTAAACTGTCCAAAAAGACGGGTCGTTACAACTTACCTAAATCTATAATTAGAAGTTAATGGACGATTAAGTGAAGGTTAAATCTTTATGCACTTTTAATCATGGATTAATTAGTGGCTAATTGTTACTTGGTGGCCACACTTCCTAAAGGGAATTTTGGGAAGCACCCTAAAAATCGAATTAGAGTTTTGTGCATGTATAAATAGCCCTCTTATGTACATGAAAATATCTTCTACTCTCTTAAATTAGATAGGAAATCAAAATGAAAGTTGTAAGCTTTATGTTTCATGAAATAAAAATGGCTTTCTAGCCTGTTTCTCTTCTCTTTTCTACTTGTTTTTATTTACTTTTATGCTTATGCTTATTTCTATGCTCTTCTCTTTTCTTTGTTAGCAGATAAATTTACCTTCGTGCAAGTAATGTAGCTTTGTTTTTATGCAGTAGTTAGTAGTTAATATCTCTTTCTTACTTTGCTTAGTTTCCCTTTCTTTACTTTTTAATGTTGAAATTTACAAGTGTTGATTTGATAACACAAACAAGTAGCTAAACCCCTTCAATTTAGGGGTAATGAAGCTCTCTAACTTTATGTAATTTCAACATTTCTATGATTTATGATCTCTTTTATTTGTGCTTCATGAGAGTAGATTTTGATGTAAGTTTATACAAGTGGGTTTGATAACTTTTGTTGCATTTGCAAATGAGATATTCTTATCCAACATAATCACATTTTACATCATCATTTGCTAATTGATTTTTGATTTTGAAATGAAAGTAAAAACAAACTTTGATGATCTATATTACTAATTACAATAGTAAATAGATCATACTTGAAATAGCTTTTGCTTTGGCTTCATTTTCATGAGAATTTAAAAGTGGTTTATTAGTTGTATTATAGTTTGATTGTTTAAGTTATGTTAATTAGTAACATAAATAAACCATACTTATGATAAATGCAACAATTATTTCACTTAATAACAAAACAAGTGATCATAAATTATTTGTTTATTGACTTAAAAAAATGAGAATAGATTTTCCCCTAAATTGTCATAGTTTTTAATCTAGTTTTAGCTTCATTTTTCTTGTAGTTAACACCTTCCACTCCATTTGGTGTAATTTAATTGAATTGATTTTTCAAATCTAACAATTCCCTACGGATCACCTGTACACGCAACGTACTAACTTTTGTATGCCGTGCGCTTGCGGTAAATTTTAATTTAAAATTTTTCGACGATTTTCTAAACCAATAGAAAACTCGTCGTCGAAAATGTTTTTGGCGTCGTTGCTTGGGTATTTGTTTGATTTTAATTTTCTATTCTTCGAATTATTTTGCTTGATTTTATTGTGTGTTAACTTGCATTTATAAAAAAAGAGAAAAAAATTGTTTGTGTGTGATCTTTGTTGTCATTTTCCTATGCATCTCTTGTTTTATATTTGCATTTGCATATTTATATTAAAAAATATATATATACACAAGTTCCTTTCCAAAAAATGGAAACAAAAATATTTTATTGCATTTCTTTTCCTTCTTTTGTTTACATTGCTTTTAAAATAAAAAAATAAAACACTGTGCATATCTTCTTTGTTTACATTGTCTTCCTCTATCACCCCACCCTTCTTGCCTGAACTTATTCACCACCTACCTTCCCACTACTGACAACCTCCAGACTCCATTACATCTGCAGTCACCATCCCATATACTCTACTGCATCATCCAGCTATAACTTCATCTCTCTATGACATAACCACTTCACTGCTCAAAACCAATCAAATACCATTGTATCATCAACCATACTCTTGACAACACATACATACCCACCAACTATTGCCTCTGTTACAACAGCCATCACCATAGCCAGAATTGCTTCAACCACCAATACATTGCTATCTCCTTTTCAATTCACTGCCAAATACTCAACACACCACCATTCATTATCTAACCGAAATCTCCACTATCCATCAACTCCTTCTATCAACTCAACCACAAAATTCCAGTAACCATACTACATTACATAACTATTTGCAACTGTCGCGCTATCACAAAAATACATACCACTTACCATTCCACTAAACAAACGGCGATTAACCCACCATGAACCATCGTTCAAGTTCAACACTGCTACCAAACCTGCTTCTACAATTACAATTGTATTGCATACTCCATATATCATCCACCAGAAACACTGCCATCACAAGCCCTGTGATACACATACTATCCAGGCAGCACCTGAAGACAACACTAACAACAACACACGGCCTATAAGAGTGATACACAAGCCTAGAAGGTTCTGGGACTAGTGATATACACATAATGGAATGCAAGTTGGTTACGTACTACAAATTAGTTATGCTTAAGGACTAAATAGGCTAACCTGTATTTTTCTTGTTAATATTTCCCTTATTGTCTGCTACTATTGTTATAACATAGTGGTCCTTAATTGGCCACCTAGGAAAATTTGTTACAAAGAATCCAATATATGTACATGGATGAAAAGAGGAATGGAGAAAAATGTTTGCTTAAAATTTTTCTTCTTCTCCTCTGATTGCTCTTATATTCCTCAACATCTCTATTCTTTCTCCCTGGTATTTTCCCTACTCCTGATAGTCTCATCAATTGGTGCTTTCACCGATTGTTCTCCCCTCCTTCCCCAAACATCCAAAATAACCTTGTCATAATGACCCGCATAAATGAAGCCTTCCAACAGCTAGCCAACCACCAAGACACCATCCAAGCCAACCAAACCACCCACAGCACCATGCTAGAAAATCAAAATGCCAACATCGTCAGTATTAAAACAGCGATTCAAGAACTCACCAAACTAATGGCCGACATCCACCGAAAACTAGACAACCAACCACTACCTTCGCCAAACAATCAAGCATCTACCACATACATTCCACCACATGCTCACCGACAACCACCACTACTTTCCTCCCCCATACCAGGCCGAAACCCAAATGTGACATTATCAACATTTACCGGATCCAACCCCCATGATTGGATATTTCAAGCCGATCGTTTTTTCACATATTATGCTACATCGGAAGACCAACGTGTCGAGCTTGCAAGCTTTCACATGGACGGCCAAGCTCTAACTTGGTTCTAATGGATGCATCGCAACAAACAACTCTCGTCTTTGATGGCTTTAGCCAAAGTAATCGAGCAACGTTTTGGTCCCCCTACCTTCTTAAACCCGCAAACTACACTTTTCAAACTCAAACAAATAACCACCGTCGACCATTATCAAGCCACCTTTGAAGCACTTTGTAATCGCATCACTACCCTACCACCCGAATCAATACTACAATGCTTCATTTCCGGCCTTAAAACGCACATTCAAAATGAACTTCATCTCCTCAAACCCATCACTATCATCGATGCCATTGAGGGTGCTAAGCTCATAGAGAAGAAATACACTGACCAAAACAAACCTCCATTTTCCAGAACTACTCCATACAGCCAAAAACCCACAAACACCCCACCATTAACTCATGCATTTCCTCAAACACCACATACACCAACCTCCAAACCATTTATCCCCATCAAACACCTCTCTACTGCTGAGATGAATGTCCGTAAGCAACAAGGTTTATGTTTTAATTGCGATGAAAAATATCATTCTGGCCACCGTTGTAAACCGACCCACATACTGATGATACTACTCGACTTGCACTCTGACGAAAACATACCGGAGGAGACACCAGAAGCAACACCAGACCCGGAACCCAACCCAGCACCTACCAACACCGATCAACATTCCATTAACACCTGTACCGACACCGCCCAAGAAATTTCCTTCCATGCCCTAACGGGTTCCAATCACCCGTGCTCGATTCATTTACCTGCATCTATTAATGGCAATCCTATTTCAATTCTTGTTGATACTGGATCCACCCACAATTATCTGCACCCAAAAGCAGCGAGGTTTCTTGGCTTTGAGCGAGACAACACAAATTCATTTGTGGTTACGGTCGGCAATGGCGAAAAACTGAGGAGCTCAGGCACTTGCTCTGGAGTCAACGTTGAGATCCAAGGGAATCGATTCGAAATCGATTTTCACTTGCTCGAGATCGCCGGATCTGATGCTGTATGCGGAGTACAGTGGCTTGAGAAACTAGGTCCTATAACTACTGATCACAAAAGGTTGACAATGGCCTTTATTTTCAATGATAAGCCCATTAAGCTAACTGGGCTGGACTACACTAAATTTCCCACTCCATATCAATCCAGCATCTCCGTCGTTTGGAAACTACTTCTGCTATTTCCAATTATCTGTATCTGCAATTTCAGCCCACTACGGCCTCACCTGATCCACAACCAATAGCCCATAGCGACCCACAACTAAACAATCTGTTATTGTCCTATCACCATATATTCACCAAACCCAACGAACTTCCACCAAACCGATCCCTTAATCACCATATAAATCTTATTCTCAACTGCCAACCAGTTAACACCAAACCCTATCCCTACCCCTATTTTCAAAAAAAATGAAATAGAACGCCAAGTTCAAGAAATGCTCCACTCTAAACTTATCCGACCATCAACTAGTCCCTTTTCCTCACCGGTCCTTTTAGTTAAAAAGAAAGACGGGACATGGCGATTCTGCGTTGATTATAGAGCACTTAACACCATCACGATTAGAGACCGTTTTCCGATTCCAACGGTAGATGAACTCTTGGACGAATTTTACGCCGCAACTTTCTTCTCCAAATTATATCTACGAAGCGGTTATTTCCAGATCCGAGTCCACCCACCTGATATTCCAAAAACGGCTTTTCGTACTCAAGATGATCACTACGAATTCTTGGTCATGACATTTGGATTAACAAATGCGCCATCCACCTTCCAAGCTACAATGAATAATATATTCCGCCTGCATTTGAGGAAATTTGTACTTGTGTTCTTCGACGACATTCTCATTTATAGCTCATCATGGGCTTCACACTTAGACCACCTCCGAACCACTTTATCTATTCTTGACAAACATAAATTTTTCGCTAATCTAGCCAAATGTCATTTTGGACTAACAGAACTTATTTTTCTAGGTCATATAATTTCTGGTAAAGGCGTACAAGTAGACCCTTCAAAAATCGATGCCATACTTCAATGGCCAACACCTAAATCAGTGACCGATGTCCATGGATTTCCGGGCATAACGCGATATTACAAGCGTTTCATTCAGCAGTATGCCCTAATTGCTAGCCCATTGACAGAATTGCTTAAACTCAATAATTTCACTTGGACACAACAGGCCCACGAAGCTTTTGAGCATCTCAAATGGGCCGTCACCCATACACCGATATTATCTCTTCCAGATTTTTCAAAACCTTTCACCATTACAAAAGACGCGTCCTCCATGGCCATCGGAGCAGTATTATCCCAAGCTAATCACCCAATCGCCTATTTTAGCCTCAAGCTCCCGCGCCACCTGCAAATAGCTTCGACCTACTCCAGAGAAATGTTCGCCATCACCTCCTCCGTAAAAATATGGCGCTATTACCTTCTTGGCCAACCGTTCCAGATCCATACAGATCATCAGAGCCTCCGCGAATTAGTCTCCCAATCGATACAAATGCCGGAGCAACAAAAATGGTTGACTAAATTACTTGGGTTCGACTTCACAATCGACTACCGCCCAGGCAAGGAAAACATGGTTGCTGATGGCTTGTCGCGGTTCACCAAAGAAGCCTCCATGAACGCCATCTCCGGTCCCACATTTCC
The DNA here is from genome assembly GCA_030765085.1 of Allium cepa. Classification (NCBI taxonomy): domain Eukaryota; kingdom Viridiplantae; phylum Streptophyta; class Magnoliopsida; order Asparagales; family Amaryllidaceae; genus Allium; species Allium cepa. The sequence goes on along the minus strand of CM060932.1, from coordinate 1,029,946,502 downwards.
GCTTATAGAAGACATCCGAGCCGCCCTGCTCAATGACCCGAAAACGCAAGCGCTAATTGATCGGATCCGCTCAGGTACAAACCCTAATCCTAAATTACAATGGCGTAATGATCTTTTATTTTGGAATGATCATGTTTATATTCCTCATGACACCGATTTACAAAACAAATTAATCACCGAGCTCCATGATTCCAAAACCGGTGGTCACTCGGGAATTAAGAGCACCATAGCACGAGTTGCCAGTAATTTTTATTGGCCAAGACTTGCTGCAACAGTTCAGTCATCCCTCAAACAATGCTCCACTTGTCTACAAACTAAACCCGATAACACACCATACAAAGGATTATTACAACCACTCCCAATTCCAGATCAAATTTGGGAGGATATAGCTATGGACTTCGTCACACACCTACCACCATCAGCCGGAAAAACAGCAATTTGGGTTATTGTTGATAGACTCTCGAAGTACGCCCATTTTTGCGCCTTACCAACCTCAGTTTCAGCCATTCAACTAGCTTCCCACTTCCTTCAAGAATACGTCCGCTTACATGGATTTCCCCGCTCCATTATTTCTGATCGAGACCGTCTCTTTACCAGTCAGTTTTGGAAGGAGTTGTTTCGTCTTCATGGAACAAAGCTTCGAATGAGTAGCGCATACCACCCACAAACGGACGGACAATCGAAAGTAGTGAACCGTTGCCTTGAGACATATTTGCGTGCACTAGTAGGTGATATTCCCACGAAATGGGTTAAATGCCTTTCTTGGGCGGAATGGTGGTACAACACTTCCAAACACACCTCCATCTGCTTGTCCCCCTTTCAAGTGGTTTACGGTCGTCCACCACCGATACTCTCCAATTACATTCTACACAATACTAGTATTCCGGAGCTAGACGAATGGGCCACTTCCCGAGATTAACTCCTTCAACTTATTAAAGCTAACCTACAAAAATCTCAAACCCGCATGACAAACCACGCCAATCAACATCGGACTGACAAAGAATTCGCCGTGGGCTCATGGGTTTTTGTCAAACTCCAACTATACCGTCAAATTACTATACGCAACAACTATCACAAACTCTCCAAAAAGTATTTTGGCCCCTTTCAAATTATTGAGCGTATCGGACCGGTCGCTTATAAACTCCTCCTTCCCCAAGACTCCCGCATCCATCTGGTTTTCCACATTTCACTCCTCAAATCGTGCCCAAACCCATTCACTACCACACCACAACCGCTATCACAGAGTTCTACTAGCCACAACCTTGAGGACAAGGTTGATCTTGATGAGGTGGGCATTGATACACATACTATCCAGGCAGCACCTGAAGACAACACTAACAACAACACACGGCCTAGAAGAGTGATACACAGGCGTAGAAGGTTCTGGGACTAGTGATATACACATAATGGAATGCAAGTTGGTTATGTACTGCAAATTAGTTATGCTTAAGGACAAAATAGGCTAACGTGTATTTTTCTTTTTAATATTTCCCTTATCGTCTGCTAATATGTTACAACATAGTGGTCCTTAATTGGCCACCTAGGAAAAGTTGTTACAAAGAATCCTATAAATGTACATGAATGAAAAGAGGAATGGAGAAAAATGTTTGCTTAAAATTTTTCTTCTCCTCCCTCAACATCTCTATTCTTCCTCCCTGGTATTTTCCCTGCTCCTGATAGTCTCGTCACCCTGCAACTCTATCATACACCATTCAACTGCCTTCTGCTGCGCACTCACCCAACTTCATCTTCACGAACAAAACAACCAGAGCAGCCTTTTCCAATCACATCCACTGCCCAGTAGTATAATCCATAATATCATCATCACTCCCCCTGTCTGTACCCTTCTTGCCGTTCACCACCTCCTACCGCAAACTTCCTGTAATCTCCACTGTCAACACAGATAGCCACTATCACCTCCCCCTGAGCTTACAACAAAACGCTGTCAACAGTACAATCCCCGACAGCCAACATTACAACCTCCTTCACATCCTCTGTCGCTCAACTGATATAGTCTCGACCTCAACGCATACCCAAAAAACCAATTCCAACACCTCCTTCAGAACACAACGAGAACATCCAAGACATCAATAACCCTTAATCAACCCAAACCCGACCTCTAAGTGATCACCAGAAAGAAGAAGAAAAAAACTTGCCTTCTTCCACCCAGCCACGCATTCTTGCTACCATATTATCGCAACCTCCTTCAGATCAACCATCGACCAGAACATAGAATTACCTCAACTCGAACCAACCTCAACAACAAGCCTACATCACCACCTCGACCTCATAATCGGCACGTCTTCGATCACCTGAACCTCAACAGCAAACAACATCCACCACTTCTTCTTCAATTCTTCATCGCTTCCACGCCAGCAGCCTACTCCTCGACCATTCCCAAAGTCGTAATCTCTGCAAACACGCGACCACCTCAGAAACAACTTCAACTCTTCTACCCAATCAAATTGCCACCAACCTCCAATCGAACAGCCTCAAACTTCGACCTCCTTTGACGACCCTACAACCAAGCACCGCGTCATCCCCAAATCTACCCACGACATCACCTTCAACTCGAACCCCACGAATTACACCAGATCCCATAGCCTCATTCAGATCGTATTGGATTTCAGTTTTATTTTGAATATGAGGATTCGTGAATTGGATTAGGAAATTTGCAACTAGAATTTGTTCACGAATCCTGATTTTTCGAGTTGAGTTAATTTGAGTTGGCTAAATTTTTTTTAAGTGACGAGAAAACTATGCCAGGCTTTGAAAAGTTTAGGTTTCATTTAATTTTTTTATTAAATGTTTTTTTACAACTTGTGTGTAATTCCCATTGTTTTAAATCTTCTCTATAAAAGAAAGAGTTAGCTTAGTTTTGCTTCGGTTCCATCCTCTATATTTGTTTGTAATTTGGGTCGAGTTGAATTGTTTTCAAGTTTTCTTTTAGTTTAAATCAAAAAAAAATCATTTGCCTAAAATAAATTTTTTCCTTTGAATTTTTTATTGTTTTGTTTAATTTGTTTTAAGTACCATCCTTATATATTCAAAAAAAATTGTATATATGTACTTTTTTTTTAAAAATTTCAGGTTGCCAAAGTAGAAAATCACGAGAAAAAGAAGTGCTTTTCAAAAATAATTACTTGCTTGCTTGCTAAAAAAATTGTTTTTTTAAAAAATAAATTGCTAATAAATTCTACAGCCCTGATATTATGCTTTCAGCCTTTGTTTTTATTTGAATTGCATTGTTGGTTGCTTACATTTGCATTTATATATAAAAAAATTCAATATCCAAAAAAAAAACTTCATTTTGGTTGCATTGTAAATTCACGTTTAACTTTGCTTTGCATTCATCCCATCTTGTTTTATTTTCTAAGGGCAATACCCCAATTCACATAAGGTGAGGGATTTTATCACCCTTTCTTTAGCCCAAAAATACATTTCATCGTAGAATTTGACTAATAATAAAGGTTAGACATTCGACTTAAGGATGCCGCGAGTTCATATAGGGCTTAATTGTTTCTTCATAATTGTTTTCTTTGAACAATTTTATTTCTTGGTGTCTAAGCTAAGGCAGAGTAATAATCATTTATAAATATTACGGTGATTGGTAAACATTATAGTGGTTGTTCCTCTAAAGGTATTTAAACCTTCGGTTGCATTGCCATGGTAATTCATGGTGCACCGATAACCCATGCCCGTTATCTGGCTGTATTTTTGTTGATTTAAGAGAAAGTGTGATTACACAATTTTGGATTAGAAGCTACCAAGGACAAAAAATTATAACTAAGTTCTTTGCATTCATTTAGTTGCATTAGTTCATGCATATTTAAAAATAATCCAAAATCCAAAAAAAATTTGTAAATTCTAATCCAAAAAAAAAATCTTTTTTCCTTTCCTTTGATAATTTTCAATCAAAAAAAATCTTTTCAAAAAAGGAAAATAAAATATAAAATTCAAAAACAAAAACAAAAAAAAAATAAAATTCCCGTTTTGTAAAAAAAATCTTATGGTAAATATTTGAAAGTCTGAAAATTTAAAAAAACAAAAACATATAAAAATTTGAAAATCCAAAAAAAAATAAAAATTCAAACTTCTCTTTTGAAAATAAATATCACTTGGTAAATAGTTTTCTTGTAAAAAAACAAAAAACAAATTTTTCACTTCATTTTTCAAATCTTCTTTCATTCTCTAAACTCGATTCTAACTTTCTTCTCTTCTCGACTTTCAATCGTGCATGAGTACTTGGAATCGTGACACAACAACAAATCATTGGACACGCGACTCAACAACTAACCGTTTAACTCGAGCAAACGATCCTCACGAAACGGCGAACGAGAACGCCCCTCAAACTCTTATGGATAGAATCTTTCCCGATAGAGTTTCTATTCCATCTTGCATCACGTTACCCGTCCTTATGGGTAACCATTTCGAAATGCACTCGAACCATATTGCCAGACTTTCGAAATTTGGCAATTTCGAGCACGATGACCCTACATTTTCTTGACTAAATTCTAACAAGTTTGCGCAACCATTAAACTCCAACAACTTTCCGATAATGGAATCAGGCTTCGATTGATCATATTCGCTCTTACGGAGTACGTTGAAATATGGTTATACAGCTTACCATCGAACTCGATTAAAACTTAGGAAGAGCTCGTAAAACTTTCTTAAAAAAGTTCCACCCCTTGAAAAAAAACGAGTAGAATCCGAATTTTTTTTGTAAATTTTCATCAACTCAAGGGAGAGCCATTCGGAAAATATTTTGAAAGATTCAAAGAGTTTTTGATAAAATGTCCACACCATAATTTGGAAAAATGATCGATTTTCCAATTCTTATATGATGGAACCGAAAACAGCTCACGAACCTTGCTCAAATCAATGTGCCAAGGCAACTTTCTTGCCCAACATCACGACGATGCTTGGCAATTTCTTGAAAACGTACCTCGCCGAAAAATTATCCCAATGGGAACGTTCGAACGAAAAATCAATTTACTCACGATCGAGTGCACACTCGATTGGATCATTTTTTCTTTGGAAGCTAAGATCGACGCAATGATTAAAAAATTCGATAACGTTTTCTCATCTAATCAACCAAACCAAGCTTCCCAACCGATGTGTTATAAATGCAACGATCCTAATCATATAGCTGATCAGTGCCCAAATTCTATCGAACAAATCAATGCTTTCAATAAAGCCAAAAACGACCCATTTTCTTCAACGTACAACCCTGGTTAGGGAAATCATCCATATTTTTCTTGGAACCAAAAGGATCCCAAATCGAATACAGTTCATCCAAACTTTCAAGCATTCCCGAATAGTGCTACGAATCCTTCCTTTCAGACCAACCATTTTCAACCTAACTTTGCAGGTCCGTCTCATAATCAACCGCAACAATCAAATTTTCAACCAAATTCTGCTCATCCTCCCCAAGACGATAAACGTTTAATTTCACTTGAGAAAACCCTTGAAACGTTGGCTAAAGCAACTACTCAAAGCCTTCAATCAAACAGCAATTTGCAAAATTTATTAACCTCATATATGCAAAACACAAACCAATCAATTGCAGAACTTGAAATACAAATGAGTCAATTAGCCACGTCTGTAAGTGAACGCGAACGATGAACATTCCCAAACCAGCCTCTTCCAAATCCCAAAAATCAAAATGAAAATTCAAATCAAGCCCATGTTGTTCAAGAAAGCAACGTCACCCAATTGAATGTGATCACAACTCTACGTTCTGTTAAATAAATCGATGATCGAGTTGTTAACCCAAACGATTTATCGAAAACCTCTCTCGACGCATGAAATGAATCGGAACAGAACGTGTAGCCAAACATTGAATCAAATACCGATCAAAATTCTTCTTCTACTCAAGTAGACCCGCCTACCGAGTATCGTGTTCCATTTCCACATCATCTTCGACCAAAGAAACATTCGGACCAAATGGAAAAGATGTTGGAAATTTTAAACAAGTGAAAGTTAACATATCGTTTCTTGACATCGTTCAGGAAGTCCTCACGTACGCAAAATTTCTTAAGCACTTGTGTTGCCCAAAAAAGTCTTCTTAGCTGCTGGTTTGAGTGAAGTATTGTCCCATTCCATGCCCGTTAAATATAAAGATCCTGGCTGCCCTACGATTTCTTGTACGATTGGAGACAAGACGATTAATAAATGTTTGATAGACTTAGGCGCGAGTGTCAACTTGATTCCATACTTTGTGTAGAAACAATTAGGCTTAGGTGAGATCAAACTTACAAAAGTTATGCTTTAGTTCGCCGATTGTTCCATTAAGAAGCCCGTGGAAGAAATCAAGGACGTGCCTATTCGAGTAGGGCAATTCATATTCCCCGTTGATTTTATCGTTCTCGAAACACAACCCGCGACAAATCCCCCGAGTCAACTTCCATTAATTTTAGGCCAACCATTCTTAGCCACCTCAAATGACTTAATCAATTATCGTAATGGTTCGACGAAAATCTCTTTTGGAAACATGACTTTGGATCTCAACATTTTCAATCTTGAAAGCCAATCAAATGAACCTCACGACCAAACATTGGAAGTTAGTGTCATTGATGAAAATTTTGAACACGAGACACTTGACCTTAATGACAAACTCGAAGATGAATACAAAAAATTGTTTCATGAAATCCCCAACGAGATTGAATATACTCTTCCATTTGAATCGCTTCCAGTTCACTCCGAATCTCAACCCAATTCTTTAATCGAGCGACTCCCTAAGTTGGATCTCAAACCACTTCCCAATTATCTTAAGTACGCATACTTAGGTGAAAACGAAAGTTGTCCTCTCATCATTTCTAACGACCTTTCTCCTGACCAAGAAGCTTCTCTTCTCTCTATTCTTTTGAAAAATAGAGAAGCAATTGGCTGGTCCATTACCGATATGAAGGGAATTAGCCCTACTATTGTCCAACATCGCATTCACTTAATTGAGCAAGTCAAACCCACTCGTGATGCATAATGGAGGCTTAATCCAAAAATGAAAGATGCGGTTCGTAACGAAATTCTTAAGCTCCTCGATAACAGTATCATATACCCTATCTCCAATAGCCCATGGGTTAGAACAATTCATGTCGTGCCTAAAAAGTCAGGACTTACCGTTATAAAAAAAACGCTAACTAACTCATTCCTACTCGGACTCAAACCGATTGGCGTGTTTGCATCGACTATCGAAAACTAAATACCGCAACACATAAGGATCACTTCTCTCTTCCTTTTATCGACCAAATACTTGAACGTTTAGCCGGCCCTAAATTCTACTGCTTCCTTGATGGTTATTCCGGCTATAACCAAATTCCAATCGCTCCCAAAGATCAAGAGAAAACAACATTTACGTGTCCACTCGATATTTTGTCTATCAACATATGCCATTCGGACTTTGTAATGCGCCTACTACTTTCCAACGATGCATGATTGGCATCTTTTCTGACATGATTATGCGCTTTCTAGAAGTTTTTATGGATGATTTCTCTATCTTTGGTGATTCTTTTTTCGAATATTTACATCATCTCGAGTTGGTTTTAAATCGATGTAAAGAAAAACATTTGATTTTGAATTAGGAAGAATGCCACTTTATCGTCAAACAAGGCATAGTCCTTGGACATATCATCTCAAATAAAGGCTTGAGATAGATAAAGAAAAGTTGACGTAATTGCAAATCTACTCATTTCCAAATCTGTTAAGGACATTCGATCATTTCTAGGACATGCTGGCTTTTATCGACGTTTTGTGAAAAACTTTAGCAAAATCGCTCGTCCTTTGTCGACTCTTCTTGGAAAAGACATCCATTTCAATTTTAACTCTTAGTGTATCTCTTCTTTTGAGCGTCTTAAGAACAAACTTATTTCTACTTCATCATTTGCGTGCCCAATTAGGATCTCCCATTTGAAATAATGTGTTATACCTCAAACTTTGCAGTTGGTGTTATCTTAGGACAACGCATCAACAAAATCCTTTATGTCATTTACTACGCGAGCATGACTTTGAAAGACGCTCAACTCAACTACACAATAACTGAAAAAGAGCTTGTGACTGTCGTTTTTGCACTCGAAAAGTTTTGACCGGTAACGACCCGTAATTTCGCTACTTCGAAAATGAGAGATTTCGTTCGTTTTAAATTTAAAAAGGAGTTCAAATCTTAAATAAAAATGTTATATATAATAAAGAAATTATTTATTCTTATAGATAATAAATTAAAAAGTATAAATTTGGATTTTTGAACAAATCGACAAAAGTTAAGTTTTGTTAATAATAAATAAAAGCTTAAATAAATGAATTTAAATATTTATTTGAAAAGGTAAATATTATTTAAAACATCTAATAAAGATAATAAAAGTAAATTTATACATTTAAAAGTATGTTAATAATCGTTTTACAAAAATAACCAAAATTTGTCGCATTTTGTCAGTTTTACATACACTGTAAAATTAGAGATTTTGACATTAATTAAAGATAATTTTAAAATATAAAGAAACTTGTTTTAATTTATTCAAAGAAGTAAAAAGTTCATTTTAAAGTTTGGTTTACTTCGATATATAGCTTAATAAAAACGTCAAATTTTGACTGTAAAATTTGTCGTCAAAAACGCTGTTTTTAACCAAAACAAGTTGTCGACAAGTTGTTGCAACTTGATACATTTTCTAACTTATAAATACAAGTTTACAAACTATTCAAACACTTTACATTTAGCACTAAAAGACAAAAGGAGTTTACTTTTGAAAAGTTTAAATAAATGTATAAAAAGTGAAAAGTATGATTTGACATATTTAGAAATAATTAAAGCTTTTATAAAACAATATCATTACCTTACTTCACATCTCATTAATGAGATGTTATGCTTATGCATAGAAAAGGAACAAATGGAAAAATGAAAAGAAAGCTAACTAATGACACATACATCCATGCATTTAATGCAAATCAAATCATAAAAGTCTTCTCTTTAAAATGTAAAATTTAAGAAAGTACTCATTTCTATCTTTAACATCACTATTAATGCTTAAGTCACATCACTTATGGAAAATGAGCAAATGTTATTTTAACATTTTAAAGTGTAAGAAAAAGAGGTAAACATCATTTCTTAAGTACAAATTCAAATCAAACCATTTCTTCTCCATTAAGCAAAGGTCAAGTCAAGGGTAGAAAGGTAAATTAAAAAGTCAAAAAGTAGAGAAGGGTATTTTAGTCATTTGTCATCCAAAGCTCAAGTATCAATAAGCATTCATACCTTCCACTTTCTCACATTTCATTCCTTCCTTCTTCTTCACTTTCTTCTTCTTCTTCACCTCCATTTCCATGGCATCCAACCTCTCTTCCACCTCCATTCTCTTCTACCTTCAAGTTATCACCTCCACATCACAACCATCACTTTTCACCACCAAAACAAAGTCTAGCTTCCACCTACCCACCTCTTACACCCATGGCGGAGCCCTACACACCCATACCCACCTCCACAAAGCCATACCCACCTCCCTACACCCTCCTCCTCACCGAGGTTGTACCTTCCTCTCCAAATAAAAAAACAAAAGGAAAAAAAAGAGAGAAGAAAAAGAAAAAGAAAAACATAAGCATTCGGAAAAAAGTAAGCTAAGGCGAGAATTCAAGACGTTCGGAAAAAGCGCGTTTGTTCGAAAGCACGTGATCTACGAAAAAGTTTGACGGAGTGGATATGAAGGTGAGAAATTCCCACTGCTTTTTAAATTATAGTGATTATCATGCTTAATTGTTATGTTAGATAATCACTATTTGATGATATGAATGTTTGGTTGATTGTTTGGATATGTTGGATAATCCATAGTAATGTTATGACATTTACCATATTGAATATGTTAATGTTATATGATAGTTATATGGTTGTGATTATTTGGATATCAAATTCCAATTAATTAAGTAATTTATTTGTTTAAAAAGATCATATTTTAGTAATATGAGATATTGTGGAAAAATAAGTCTCTTTTCATTTAGAAGTGAAATTAAAGTTAAAATGAAAGTGAATTTGAAATTTGAAGTGAAACGGATTTGAAAAGGATAGTTAATTAGAAATTGAAATTGAGATGAATAGTGAAATTGAAATTGAAATGGATTTTGAAAAAGTAAAGTTTAGTTTGAGATTGAATGGAAGTTTAAATTGAAATTAGATTTGAAATCTAATTTTTAAATGTGTTTAATTCGAGATTAGAGTTGAAATTGAATTGAAATTGGAATTTAAAATTTAATATTAAATTAATGGGAATATAATAATATTGTAATATGGTAATAGTGAAAATATATTTTAAATACTTTAAAAAGTGAAAATATTGATTTAAAATGATTTGTAATGATTTTATAAGTATTGAAATCCAATTTGAATAAATTATTTCAAGTATTGAAAAATAAGTTAAAACTAGACGCGCCGCGCAACGGTAGTTCGCGGTTTCGCGCCGAAAAGTTCAAGTGAATGTGTAGAGTGGAATATGGCTCCGAATTCTTCGGGATAAGAAAATTCCGGACTATTATATCCATATCTTCTAAACGAAGAAAGAAAATCAAAGTTTCGATAAGTAGATTTTGAATTAAGACCAAATCAATTTTCTAGGTACAGAGGTACTATCTAGTTACAGAGGTAGGCCGGTCTTGTGTTGGTAAAGGGCAGATGTTCCGTGCCTCGGGACATCCATCTAGAGGTGTACCCATTTCAGAAGGTAGATCCTGCGCCTGGTCATTTGTATGGAAATCCATTCTCCAATAAGAACCTACGGACTTGATTGTAAACCTATTATGCTGGAATTTAATCAATGTAATAATTTCGGCTAAGATTAATAAGTTTATTTGCAAATGTTTTCAAAGAATGTCATTAGAAATAATATCAAACGTTTTGATATAAAAGTGTTTCAGTTATCATAAGGAAAAACCCATCCGTGTTTATGTGTGGGCGTGGTCTTATGAGATACTCTTTGTTTTCAAAGAATTTTATTCAAAGGCTGATATATGACACTGTCGTTAATTATTGAGTTTTTATCACGCTGGTTTATCAAGCCTGATCCGGGTATTTTCAATACTCGGGCAGATCCGAGTAGTTTCAGGATAGTCAAAGACGGTTGGAGTTTCCAGAGGAGAGCTGGAGATATTCATCGGCGTATGAACATATTCTATTATCCGTTGTACTTAGTGTATTTTGTTTGATGTTTGTCAGCAATTGTAAGGGCAGATTTTATAACTATCCAAGCTGAATTTAGGTTAGACTCCGATACATGTATTTAAAAGTTTTCAGCTGTAAAAATATTTGTTCAATATTATATGTTATTCCATTCGAGTGAGATTCTGTTCTGTCGACTTTTCTTTATCACCCTTAAAGATCCGTCTTTTCATGCAATTTGAGTTAGACATGTGATGTCCCGGAAATTTAGCAATACTTATTTAACAATTTCATTAATAATTATTTTAAAATGTGAAATATTGATTTAATAATTTAATTCAAACATGAATTTTCTTTTGAAGATTAATAATCATTTAATTTGTCAAATGATATTCTTTTCAAAATTTATAATAATGATAGTTTAATTTGAAAATTTTATTGTTTTCAAATATTAAAAATATTTAAGTAATAAAATTATCTTTCTAAACTGATTTAAAGATATTTATTTATAATGTATATATGTGTATACATTGTAAATAGGAGTTTTGATTTAAATTTAAAATAAAGAATATTTTCCAAATTATTTTATATATAGATGTATAAATTGTAAATTGATTAAATTGATTTAAATTAGTATTGAAAACTTTTCAAAAGTTTTTTTTAAAAGTCTTTCTTGCATTATCAAAGAAATATAAGTAAATATTTATTTTGTTTATAAAAATAAATATAGTTTAAATTTTATTTTATAATAAAAGTTTGTTTTGTTTTGTTTTAAAATTTGTTTTTCTTTTGAAATAAATTTAGTTCATTTTTATTAGAGTATAGTATTTTGGTTTGAAAACTCTTGAATAAAATGAATTCACGTTATTTTTCTTTTAAAAATCTTCTCTTTTGAAAATTAGTTTTAACATATCATTTTAAAAATATTCAAGTAAACATTAAAATGTATATGTTATAAAAGAATTTTTTATGTAAACATGAAAGGGTAAATGTTGATAAAACATTTAAAACATGCTATATTAAATTAGAAATGGTTTTATTATAAATTTAAATACAATTATAAATTTAGAATTTTCTTTTCATATTAAAATACATATATGTTAAGCTCTTAACACAAGTGTAGACACTTGTAATCACATTACAAACTAAATACAACAAGTGGCAATGTTTGTTTATTTTTGAAATTTATTATTTTAAATAAGAAAAATGTAACAATGTATTTTGTTGAAACATTATTTTTATTTGAATCTGAAAATCAGATTTAAGCAAAATCAAAACCCAAACATAATGCATGTTAAAATTCTGCAAAATCAAATTCTGTAAAATCAAATTCTATTCAAAATTCTGCAAAATCAAACTTCAAATCTGCATATCTGAAAGTAATCTTCAACGTCAATTCAACTCTAAGCAAGTCAAGTTGGAATTCTGTTGCAATCAAGTTTACCATACTCAAACATCAACAACATGCGGTTTTTAACAATTTTCATCATCAAGTAAAAGCAATTTCAGTAATCAAATCTGGAAGAAACTCAGCAATCAAAATACAAGTTAAAATCAATTTCAACTTGCAATTGCACATCTAGGTTCAACATGCAGCTTCAAATCAGGTCCTGGAATGTGTGATGCATCTCTGGGATTATTTTCTACATCTTCAATAAACATGTGAGTAAGCTTTTTTATTTTAAAAATAGATTTTTCCTTTTAAAAATCAGAGCCAACCATAATTTACAGAACTTAAGTTTTTAATTCACAGAAATCAAAACATGTTTAGGCAAAATTTGTTCTTTTTTCTGTTTAAAAATGAAATAAAATTAGTAACCTCACATGCACTAAAGCTTGAGATATCTGAGAATATGAATTGGAAGAAATAAGTATGTGTGATGATTTAATATTAATGACTGTCCTGTGTGTATATATATGAATATGTTTATATGTTTCCTGTATCTGTATATCTAATTAGTTTGTAAATTAAGATATCCTTTATTAGGAAATCTTTATCATTTGAATTGTTTCAGTTAGAAAGTTATGTGTAAACATAATATGTTTGTTTAGTATAAATGTAGGTTTGTTAAATTATGATTTAGTTAAAATAAGTTAGAATTGAAATCTGTTACCTCTGAAACAAACTCTACAGTAAACATTTTGCATTAAAACAAGAATATCAAACATCATTAACTATTTAAACAAGATTATAACATGAATGTATGTTAGAAATCAGAAATTTTAAAACAAATAGTACATTTTAAAATAACCTGTTGGAATGAGTATTTCTGTTTTGAACAGAATTGGGTCTTTTTTGGGTTTGTTTGAATTTCTAATGGATTTTGGTGGCTATGGGTCTTCGTGGAGGTAGAATTCAGATGGAGGGGTAAGGGAAAATGGTCATAAGTTTTGTCAGTGGGTGGTGGCGATGGCAGTAGCGATTGCTAGGTTCTAGCCCTAGTTTTTAAAGGGGTTGTTTTTTTTACTTCTTGTTTACTGTAGTACTTCGAGTGATTCGAGGTTTTGGGGAGTTGCAGAGGAGACATAGAGGGAGGGTTTGCCGAAGTCCTAGGGTTGATGATGGTCGGTGGCGAGTTTATGTGATGTTGATAGGTTTTGATAAGGGTGTAGTTGTGTTTCAGGTTGCATTGATCAACCTGAAATTTGGGAATTTGAACTGCATTGGAAAATTAGGTGATCGTACCCATGTTGGGAGATGGTCAGCGACTAGGAGGAGTAGCCTAGGGTGGCTGGAGTTGATCATAGCACTGGTGCATGTGCACCAAGTCTGGTGAACTTTTGGGGATGTGCAGGGTTATTGACTCGAAGTGTTACTCGAGAGTTTTTGATTCTGTCTCGAAGCTAGGGGGTTGGAAACTCGAAGTAGGTATGGGAAGTTCTCGGGTTAGTGTGTTGTAGGTTTAAAACCTGTCATTTTGCAGTTTTTTTTTGAAATTTGAATGGAACTCATATTTTAAAGTTGAAACTTGATTCAAGTGTAAGTTGAATTTGAATTCAAATGAAGTGTTGAATTCAAAGTTTTTAAAAATGATAATTTTAAATTTTAAGCAAGATTTTAATTAGTTTTGAAATCAAGTTAAAAACAGTTTCAAGTTTACTTTGGAAACCAATTTTGAATTCAAAACAGTTTGTAATATTTTTTAAAAAAAATGAACAGATTCAAATGTTTTAAAAGTAGATTTAAAAATGAATTTGATTTCAGTAAGGTTTAAACTTGAAAGAATTTATTTCCTTAATATTTGAATTTAAGATATGAAGTGTTTAACTTTAATTTGAAAAGTTAAATAATCATTTTAAAACTTGTTTCTTTAATAAATTGAAGTAATTTGGTTTTTAAACTTTCCTTATATATTTAGGAAATGAATGTTCTTTAACATTTATTTTTATTTTAAGATTTATAATCATTTAAATTTGGATTAATGATTAAATAGTTAAACATTTTAAATATTAAATTTTTAAATGGAATTTGAATTTAATTTTAGAAATGTATTGTTTAAATATATTTTGAATGTAAATGAAGTCATTTGATAAATAAATTACTATGAAAATAATTAAAATAATTAAGAATTTACTTAATTATTTGGTTTTAAATAATGGTTTAGAAGAATTTTTAATTAGAGATGATTTATTGATAATTAATCTAAGATAATTTTTCTTAAGTAAGCAATTATTGAAAATGTTGTTAAGTATAATTAATTGATAAAAGTAATTAAGGATTACTGTAATTAATTTTGATATTGTGTTTTGTTTAAGTTAATTAATTTAGTTTAATTAATTTAAGTAAATCATTTAATGATTTAATGTAAGTAATTACTAAATGTAATTGATGGAGCAGGATTTCTTAGAAAGGTAATAATGATAAATTTCTGGAATGTAATTAGTGAAAGGTGATTTGTTTTAATTAAGTAATTTAGATAATTACTTTGTAATTAATTAAGGAATTTATTATTGGATAATTAATTTGTTAATGAGTAATTAAAGATAGTTAATTACTGAATTTAATATTAATCAAGGTGATTAATAATTAGATTAATTACTAAATGTAATTAATATTAAATAAGTAACTTATTTAAATATTAGAGATCATTAATCATTATAATTAATGATATAATTAATGATTGTTTAATTAAGTAGTAATTAATTAATTAAGTGATTAATTAATTGTAATAAATTATGGATAAATATAATTAATTGTAGTTAATTAATTAATGAAGTAAATGTTAATTACTTATGAATGAGGTTAATTAATTTATGAAATCAATTAAAGACTAATTACTTATTGTAATTAGTGAATGATTAATCAAAGATGTTTAATCAGGTTGAATACTTAGTGAATAATTAATTAACTGAGTTAATTAATTAATGGATATTAAGCAGGATTTATAGAAGTGTTAATTAATTTAATTTATTTTAAATTAATTAGATATAGAAGTAATTAATTTAATTCATTTAAAATTAATTATAATTGATATTAATAAATCATTTGCTTATGAATGTTATTGATTGAATGGTTGTGACCTTAGTAATGAGATAAGTCGTATCTATATGATATGAATGCTTGGTTAAAGTATGATGTTTTATGATGGTTTATCTGGTTGTGATGATTATCTGTTTGTGATGATGATACAGATTATCTGTTATGATGAGAATGTGATTATCTAGTGTGATATGTAATTTATCTATCTGTGTGAAATAGATAACAATGAAATGAGTTAATTGGTTAAAACCCTTAAGTACAACTTGGACATTAAGATGGCATTTGGATTTCGATGAGACCGGGATCGGGTTTCCATATTTGGATATACGAAAACCACATCGATTCCAATTAAACGTTTATGTCGTTAATCCAAATGGAGCAAGTGAAGACTCAAGGTGTAAGAACTATACGTCAGTATAACTCTGTGGGTGATTCCGTAATGAGTTTGACGGAATAGTACTTATAGGTTCGAGATGGTGATTTAGAGTGTAAGGGTTATCGTCGTTAACTATGAGGGTGATTCCAATACGAGTGTAACGAGATAATGCCTTCGGTTTCGTTCGAACCCGGAACGAACTTGTATAGATTGAATGCTTTCAGAACATCGTCAGGTGGACGATGAGCATTGTAAGATTGATATGTCCTATAATGGTAATCGTAGCCTCAAGTCTCATCAACCGGGAATGGCTAAAACAGGGGAGGTGCAGCAAAGCTTCGTGGGTAGCCTCCACTAGAGAGAAAGATTTACCCCTGTCTAGAGGTCCCTTTTTATTTCGGCCGTGTGGGGCGGTTGATCATGACAACTGCCGGGGTGGTCTTGTTCGGGACTGTCCAGTAAGGGATGGTTCCGGCTTTGTGTTGTAGGGGAGCGGGCGTACTCCTCGATACAGTGATCTAGGCCACGTACTGTGACGGGCGGTATCCCAGTAGCCCTGCCATTGATGGAATCCATAATCTAATAAGTGCCCGTACGGTTTTGATTGTGCCCAACTATGTTGGAACATGAGATGTAAGCATTCCAGCTATTTCTGTTTTTTATTTAGAAAACCCTAGACACTATTATAATATCACTGGATTTCCTATCAAATGTTTTGGTTAGCGTAAGGTAAAAACTTTTCCATGTTTATGTATGGAAAGTCTTACGTGATACCTTTTCTTTTCAAAAGATTTTCTAAAGTTAAGCAATTTTAAACCCGTTTACTCATACCAGACCCCTGTCTGACCCGAGTGTTTATTTTCTGTTTTATTAAACTCTTGGGTACTCATATTATGTATGAGTAGTCAAGTGTTTCAGGATTGCTTTGACGAGTTTCTGGAGGAGATAATGGAGCATGAGGCTTCAACGTGTAGATATATTTAGGGGTTCCGCTGTATTTGAGTTGTATCTGTTTTTCTCTGATGTACTTGAATTGTAATCGCTAGACAAGTGTTTATAACTGTCTAGTTTGTGTGGTGTTAGCGTTTAACTCTGATGTATATGATACTATGTAAAGTTTTATATGATATAATATAATTTATTCGTTCCGCTGTGAGATTCTGATGTTGTCTGTTTCTTTCTTTCCTTTCTTTTCTCTTTTCTATCCCTTTCTTTCTTCTTAATGATGCGTCTTTTTATGGAATAAAAAGCGGGTCGTTACAAGACATGTGTGGTTTATTGTCAATTCAAAGAGTACGGAAAAACGGGTCTTTACATTTGGTATCAAAGTTGAAGGTTAAGTGAGAACCTTGGCTCTGTTATGGATAAAGTCTCATCAGAGATAGGATTAGTAATATCCTAGGGTGAGTGACTCATTAGAGATGGTGTTAGCAACACCTTAGAATGAGTTATGAGAGTATTATATATACAAGCGCGTATTTGTTAATTTAAAAATTTATTTTGTTTTAAAGAAATTGGTAGATGAAATAATTTTACCTTGGGTTTATATTATAAATATCAAAGGGGATATTATTATTTTTGGTTAGCAATTAATGATTGTTTGTAGTTTTGCTTAGTAAAACTTAAATATGAATATCTAGTGATTAGAATTGCACAATTTTACTATAAGATATTCCATATAGAATCAACATGTTAAAAGCTAGAATTTAGAACTTTAATCATATACCCTTAGGTATTTGATATTAAGAAATAATAATGATCAAGTGGTTATCATAATGGATGAGTTTAAAAAGCTAAGTACAAATATCTTGTGAAGTAAAAATTCACAATTTGATTATAAGATATTTGATGATAATACTGAAGCTAGATGTGTAATTGGAGAAAGTAAAGAAAAAATGCATACTTAGAAAAAAAATTCTTATCGATAAGATAGAAAAGATAAACCTAAATTGAGACTTTTTACTAAATATAATATAAAAAGGTAAGTGGTATAACTTATAAAGGAGTTAATTTAATTTGAAATTTAGACACTTTGATTAGGTTAAAAGTCAAAGTAAAATTTAGGAATAAGAGATATAAGAAAAATCATCCTAATATAAAAACTTTGAATTAGTGATACATTTAGGGTAACATTTGTAATTCGGAATGAAGTAAGAATAGAAGTGGATATTTTTGAATAAAATGGTTAATAGATTGATTGTTAGATGAAAATGTTTAAGTAACAAATACCATGTGAATTAAGTTTCACTATTTGACAATAAAGTATTTGATGGATTTAAGGTTAAGAAATTTGATTTAGAAAATGGATAGGTAAATAAGTTAAGTAGTTAATCATAGAATCAGTGAGAAAAAGGTGTACACTTAGTATAGTTGTCTTATTAATATACAGATTGGATAAATAATATTAGCTAAATAAAAACCTTAGGTGAAGAAAACTAAGGACTGATTTTTTATAACTTATTAATTTGAGATAATAGTAGAGTTCCACATTTGTTAAACACCTTAGTTGAAGTAAGGATGGTTTGAAGATTAAGGATATGTATATATATTCTTAGCAAGTAAAGGTGTATTATACAAGTTTAAGTCATATTTGTATGCTTAAGTAATAATATATTTAGAAGAAAGTAATGGTGCGAAATAAACTTGGATTATTAGAAGTTTTGAAAAAATGTGTTAGGTAAAGATGAATGTGAATAAGTACATAAGTTAAACGTAGATCATTTTGGCACATAAATTTTGATCTAAGTTTTGAGTACAGAACTTTGAGGCGTTTACACAAATTCTAAAAAGGATTTATCACTCGATTCTTGACGACGAACATTGATGAGAGTTTATGATTATGTACATGAGTTTTATATCATAGTTGAGAGCTATGCAAGGAAAGCACGGGTTTGTGATCAATAAGTCTAATCAAAGTCCGCACTAGAAAATCGAAGGATCGATACTAGTTCGGAGGTAAAGTTTTGGATTTGAATAATAGATCGAATCAAAGATCACATATAGTATGATGTTTTGGGTCTGTCTACTTAGTAGTTGTATAGTTATCTTTAATAGTAGGCACTAAGATATAGTGGTTGGACTTATGTTTTGATATGTGTAAATTTATATAAACCTCAGGTATAGTACATGCTCAGAACATAGGATGAGTTATGTAGATGTATTCATTTATGTTGATATAGTATCAGTGGGGTTGATTTGGATGTATAGTCTTGTTTGGTTGTTGTATATTCTATCTTAAGTGTGCATTATGCACTAGGATGAGTAGGATAGAAGTTTGACTTGATGTATGTATATATAACCGTAAGTACATGATAGATACTCAGGTTAATAAGAGGAATCTTTATATGCATGTTTGGCATCATTTGTTTTAGTATTATTATGATATCGACCTTATTCTTTTCTATCATCAGTAGAAATAAGTCAAATTATTTGAGAATATGAGTATGAGATAGATTCATTTATCTAACTTTTATTTCGAGGATGAAATGCTTTTAAGTAGGGGAGAATGTAACGACCTGTAATTTCTCTACTTCGAAAATGAGAGATTTCGTTCGTTTTAAATTTAAAAAGGTGTTTAATCTTAAATAAAAATGTTATATATAATAAAGAAATTATTTATTATTATAGATAATAAATTAAAAAGTATAAATTTGGATTTTTGAACAAATCGACAAAAGTTAAGTTTTGTTAATAATAAATAAAGGCTTAAATAAATGAATTTAAATATATATTTAAAAATATAAATATTATTTGAAACATCTAATAAAGATAATAAAAGTAAATTTATATATTTAAAAGTGTGTTAATAATCGTTTTACAAAAATAACCAAAATTTGCCGCATTTTGTCAGTTTTACATACACTGTAAATTAGAGATTTTAATATTAATTAAAGATAATTTTAAAATATAAAGAAACTTGTTTTAATTTATTTAAAGAAGTAAAAATTTTATTTTAAAGTTTGGTTTACTTCAATATATAGCTTAATAAAATCGTCAAATTTTGATTGTAAAATTTGTCGTCAAAAACGCCGTTTTTAACCAAAACAAGTTGTCGACAAGTTGTTGCAACTTGATACATTTTCTAACTTATAAATAAAACTTTACAAACTATTTAAACACTTTACATTTAGCACTAAAAGACAAAAGGAGTTTACTTTTGAAAAGTTTAAATAAATATATAAAAAGTGAAAAGTATGATTTGACATATTTAAAAATAATTAAAGCTTTTGTAAAACAACATCATTACCTTACTTCTCATCTCACTAATGAGATGTTATGCTTATGTGTAAAAAAGGAGCAAATGGAAAAGTGAAAAGAAAGTTAACTAATGACATATACATCCATGCATTTAATGCAAATCAAATCATACAAAGTCTTCTCTTTAAAATGCAAAATTTAAGAAAGTAATCATTTCTATCTTTAACATCACCATTAATGCTTAAGTCACATCACTTATGGAAAAGGAGCAAATGTTATTTTAACATTTTAAAGTGTAAGAAAAAGAGGTAAACATCATTTTTAAGTACAAATTCAAATCAAACCATTTCTTCTCCATTAAGCAAAGGTCAAATCAAGGGTAGAAAGGCAAATTAAAAATTCAAAAAGTAGAGAAGGGTATTTTAGTCGTTTGCCATCCAAAGATCAAGTATAAATAAGCATCCATACCTTCCACTTTCTCACATTTCATTCCTTCTTTCTTCTTCACTTTCTTCTTCTTCTTCACCTCCATTTCCGTGGCATCCAACCTCTCACCCACCTCCATTCTCTTCTACCTTCAAGCTATCACCTCCATATCACCACACCATCACTTTTCACCACCAAAACCAAGCCTAGCTTCCACCTACCCACCTCTTACACCCATGGCCGAGCCCTACACACCCATACCCACCTCCATAAAGCCGTACCCACCTCCCTACACCCCTAGGCCGATCAGCACACACCCCACACCCTCCTCCACACCAAGGCCGTACCCTCCTCTCCAAATAAAAAAAAGAAAAATAAAGAGAGAAGAAAAAGAAAAAGAAAAAGAAAAACATAAGCGTTCGGAAAGCAAGTAAACTAAGGCGAGAATTCAAGACGTTCGGAAAAAGCGCGTTTGTTGGAAAGCACGTAATCTACGAAAAAGTTTGACGGAGTGGATATGAAGGTGATAAATTCTCACCGCTTTTTAAATTATATTGATTATCATGCTTAATTGTTATGTTAGATGATCACTATTTGATGATATGGATGTTTGGTCGATTATTTGGATATGTTGGATAATCCATAGTAATGTTATGACATTTACCATATTGAATATGTTAATGTTATATGATAGTTGTATGGTAGTGATGATAATTTGGATATCAAATTCCTATTGATTAAGTAATCCCTTTGTTTAAAAATACCATATTTTAGTAATATGAGATATTGTGTAAAGATAAGTCTTTTTTCATTTAGAAGTGAAATTAAAGTTAAAATGAAAGAGAATTTGAAATTTGAAGTGAAACGGATGTGAAAAGGATAGTTAATTAGAAATTGAAATTGAGATGAATAGTGAAATTGAAATGGATTTTGAAAAAGTAAAGTTTAGATTGAAATTGAATGGAAGTTTAAATTGAAACTAGATTTAAAATCTAAGTTTTAAATGTGTTTAATTCGAGATTAGAATTGAAATTGAATTGAAATTTGAATTTAAAATTCAATATTAAAATAATGGGAGTATAATAATATTATAATATGGTAATAGTGAAAATATATTTTAAACACTTAAAAAGTGAAAATATTGATTTAAAATGATTTTATAAGTGTTGAAATCCAATTTGAATAAACTATTTCAAGCATTGAAAAATAAGTTAAAACTAGACGCGTCGCGCAGCGGTAGTTCGCGATATCGTGCCGAAAAATTCAAATGAATGTGTAGAGTGGAATATGGTTCGGAATTCTTCGAGATAAGAAAATTCTGGACTATTATATCTATATCTTCTAAATGAAGAAAGAAAATCAAAGTTTCGATAAGTAGATTTTGAATTAAGACCAAATCAATCTTCTAGAAAAATCGCGCTAGTGCAGTTTAGTGACCATAACAAGAAATTTGTTTAAATGAACGATTTAATTACGGAAAAATATGGGATAAATTTGATAAATCTATTTGAATAATTTAAAAGAGATTTGGATCGAAAAATATGAACTTTCAAATATTTAAAAGTTGTTTAAATTCAAATAAGCTTATATGGCACTTTCCGTAGCACTTTTCTACTGCGAATTCTATAACTTTTGGAATATGAGTTAAATGTAACGACGTTTTTCAGAATAAATTGTGAATGTTTTAGAAAGGATAATTAAGGGTTTTGGAAGATAATTTGGGATATTTATAAGCAATTCCAAAATAAAGTTGAAAATCCGAGTATGCGGAAACGACTAGTACATTTGTCCCGCTTGTGTAATCTGGGAATATAAAACAAGGTGTTTAACTAAGGTTAGGAATGGAGCAACCAGTGTCCTGAACTTACCTGTTCTATGTTTTCTTTTCTTGGACGAGCGGTATAACAGATCGAAAGGAAAGCACGGATGTTCTTAAATAAAAAGACTGTATTAAGTTTTTGAATTAAAAGAAGATTGGTATTATCCAAATGTTAAGCAATCGTCTAAATGGATGATTTCTATGATCCTATTTACTCAAAATGTTTTCGTTAAGATTGATTTAGGATTTATCGTAAACGATATCATAGATAACATTGTTTTTGACCCGTCTAAAAGTAAAGAAATTTGGATCAAAATTTAGTAAAGAAATCTAAGATATTTTCCAAAGTAAAAAAATGAATTACTTAGAATTATCCTAAGTTAAAATAAAGAGATTTCGAAATCATCTGAAAAGAATTAAAGTGAAACGAGACTTAATAAATCCTATATACTCATATTCACTTTTTCGATAATTGGATTTCGAAGGAACCGAGGTCGAATTTGTGTAATTCCTATCCGAAAACCACTTCGAACCAATGTATACGTTCGAACGTGAAGACATATTGAAGATGATTGAAGACCGTGGATCTTTATAGCGTGAAGACTGCTTGTTGAACATGCTCTGAGTAGTTTCCAATTATAGAGTTATTTATAGCAGTGGTCTCCTTGTGATGGTTATTTTTCAGATTGCAAGGACTACTCGCTACTAGTGGTAGTAGGAGAGTGCCTTCGGTTTGTCCTGCTCCTAGACAACTTGTATGGACGTTTGTCTGACATTGCATTTCTAACGATTACGTGCATTGGTTTCTACAAACGTACGTCAGTGGTGGCGGAGAAGGAAACTTCTCTTAGCTTAACACCCTCCTTGAAACGTACGAGCTCAAGGGTTGTATTTTTTTGAAAGGCAGTTAGTAGCTAAACGGAAATGGCAATGTGGCATTAAAAGATGTGATATGTGCTATGTGAAAAGGTAATCGTTGCCTCAAGCCTCATCAAATCGGAAATGACCGAAACAGGATTAGATGCGGCAAGGCTAAGTGGATCATTCCCAATTAGGGTATGATCATCCCCTTCTAGATATATTTCTTCCCGCTATGACGTTCAGGACGTTAATTTATGTGGTGTATGGAAAGAGAGCTATCGAATAAAGGTCAGTAACGACCGGGGGATGACATATTCGGTACTATCTAGTTACAGAGGTAGGCTGGTCTTGTGTTGGTAGAGGGTAGATGTTCTGTGCCTCAGGACATCCATCTAGAGGTGTACCCATTTCGGAAGGTACATCCTGCACCTGGTCATTTGTATGGAAATCCATTCTCCAATAAGAACCTACGGACTTGATTGTAAATCTATTATGCTGGAATTTAATCAATGTAACAATTTTGGCTAAGATTAATAAGTTTATTTGCAAATGTTTTCAAAGAATGTCATTAGAAATACTATCAAACGTTTTGATATAAAAGTGTTTTAGTTATCATAAGGTAAACACCCGTCTGTGTTTATGTGTGGGCGTGGTCTTTTGAGATACTCTTTGTTTTCAAAGGATTTTATTCAAAGGCTGATATATGACACTGTCATTAATTATTGAGTTTCTCTCATGCTGGTTTATCAAGCCTAATCCGGGATTTTCAATACTCGAGTCAGATCCGAGTAGTTTCAGGATAGTCGAAGATGGTTGGAGTTTCCAGAGGAGAGCTGGAGATATTCATCGACGTATGAACATGTTCTATTATCCGCTGTACTTAGTGTATTTCGTTTGATGTTTTTCAACAATTGTAAGGGCAGATTTTATAACTGTCCAAGCTGAATTTAGGTTAGACTCTGATATATGTATTTAAAAGTTTTTCGCTGTAAAAATATTTGTTCAATATTATATGTTATTCCATTCGAGTGAGATTCTGTTCTGTCTACTTTTCTTTATCACCCTTAAAGATCCGTCTTTTCATGCAATTTGAGTTAGACATGTGTGGTTTATTGTCAATTTAAAGAGTATGGAAAAAAACGGGCCTTTACATGACCTTACTTGATAGGTTCACACATCACGGTCCACACTGACCATACCGCTCTTTGATACCTTTTTGCCAAAAAGGATGCTAAATCTCGTTTGGTTCGTTGGATCCTTTTACTTCAAGAATTCGACCTTACAATCGAAAACAAAAAAGGATTCGATAATGTCATAGCTGATCACTTGTCTCATCTTTCGAATGCACCATCTTCTTTGCCAATCAATGAGAAATTCCTCAATGAACGACTTCTTTCACTTTCTATCGGTCCATGGTACGCCGATGTAGTAAATTACGTAGTCACTAAAGAAAATCCCTCATCTTGGTCCAAACATGACAAATGCAAATTCATGTCCCAACTAAAATATTTCTATTGGGATGATCCATACTTGTTCAAATATTGTCCCGGCCAAAACATCCGACTTGCATTCCGAATAATGAGATCAGGAGTATTCTTTCATTTTTCCACGATCAAGTGTGCGGTGGACATTTCGGTCCTCGAAAAATTATGGAAAAAGTGCTTCAGTGTGGTTTCTATTGGCTTTCTCTCTTCAAAGACTCATTCGAATTTTGCAAAACTTTCAATCGATGTCAAATTCTTGGATGAATTTATCGATGAGATACGATGCCTCTAAACCCCATTCTTACGATCGAAATCTTTGATGTTTGGGGTATCGAATTTATAGGATCTTTTGCCAACTCTTTTTGAAACTTGTATATCCTTCTCGCTTTCGATTACGTCTTAAAATGGGTCGAAGCTGTTCTTTGAAAAACCAAGGACCATAGAATAGTTATGAAATTTCTCAAAGAAAACATATTTTCAAGGTTCGGCACACCTCGCACAATAATCAGTGATAACGAGACCTATTTTTGCAACCATTCTTTTAAAACTTTAATGAAAAGATACTCGATAACCCACAAGTTATCCACTCTATATCATCCTCAAAATTGTGGGCAAGTTGAAGTTTCAAATCATCAAATAAGACAAATCTTGGAGAAAAATGTCGACAATTAATTGGTCTCAGAAATTGACTGACGCGCTTTGGGCTTACCGTACTGTTTTAAAACTAACCTTGGGATGTCTCCATTTCGTTTGGTTTATGGAAAAGTTTCCATTTACTAGTTGAAATCAAACACAAAGCATCGTGGGAAATAAAGAACTTAAACTTTGATCTCGATAAAGCTGGCGAAAACTGAAAACTACAACTCAACGAACTAGAAGAACTTAGGAATAATGCGTATGAAAATGAGAAAATTTACAAAGAAAAAACAGAAGTTTTTCATGACAAATCAATTCTAAGAAAAACATTTTAGCCTAACCAAAAAGTTCTTTTGTATGACTCAAGACTTCATTTATTCCCTAGGAAACTTAAATTGAGATGGACCAGACCATTTGTGGTACGAAATGTTTTTCCACACGGTGCCATAGAAATACAACCCTAGGGATGGATCGATTTTCAAAGTCAACGGTCATAATTTGAAACCTTTCTTGGAATTGCCCTGTAACCAAGAGGAGAGGAGGAGCTCATGATTCTTCATGAGCCAAGCTATTTCTAGTAAGAATGTTAACCCTCTTTTGTAAATATGTACATATTTTTCCCTGTTACACTCATTATATCGTGCATTGACTGTGGAGACACAGTAAAAATTAAGTGTAGGGGGAGTTTCATTTTTATTAATTTTAAAGTTTCATGATATTTTTAAATTTTCATTTTCTTTTAATTAAAAAAGTCTCAAATTTTCTAAATCTCAAACACATTTTCTTTTTAGCATTTTGATTTATTTTTGAAGAAACACTATGGGATAAGTATAAGTTCAGGTTAATAAATTGAATTTTTTGAAAATTTATTTGTCTTAACAAAAATAAAAATGAAGTTTGATTACAAATAATAATGGTTTAATAGGAACTTTGACCCACCCACCTAGGAGGGGAAGCCACCAAGAAGGGGAAGCTGATCGTTTTCCTAGTTTGGGTGATCGCGATCCGGGACCGTCCGTGCCTTCGAAAGTAGGATCAAACCCGATATTTATGTGTAGCAACTGCAGCCGTCAAAGTTCTCGGAAGCACGGGTGAGGCGAGGTGGATCGTTTCGGGATGACCGGGTGGGAGTCCAGGCCCCCCTTCCCCTGTCCCACCCACTTAGGAGGGAAAGCCGATCGTTTTCCTAGTTGGGGCGATCGCGATCTGGGACCGTCTGGGCCTCCGAAAGGAGGATCAAACCTGAAATTTCTACGCAAAAACTGCAGACGTCAAAGTGCCCAGAAGCGCGTGGAAGACGAGATGGATCGTTTGATATGACCGAGTGGGAGTTCGGGACCCCTTCCTCCTCCTGACCCACCCACCCAATCTTCGATCGTTTTTCCAACCGGGCAATCGCGATCCGAGACCGTTTGGGCTTCCGAAAGGAGGGTCGAACCTGAAATTTCTACACAGCAACTACAGCCGTCAAAACATCTGAAAGCACATGGATGGAAGGTCGATCGTTCTGAGATGACCGGGTGGGAGTCCAATCCCCCTCCTCCTCTGACTCACCTAGGAGGGTAAGTCTATCGTTTTCCCAGTTGTGGCGATCGCGATCCGGGACCGTCTGGGCCCTCTCTCCTTCTAATCCACCCACCCAGGATGGGTCGCCGATCGTTTTTCCAATTAGGGTGATCGTGATCCGGGACCGTCTGGGCCTCCGAATGGAGGATCAAACCCGGAATTTCTACGCAGCAACTGCAGTCGTCAAAGCTCCCGGAAGTGTGCAGAAGGTGAAGTGGATCGTTCCAGGACGACCTAGTGGGAGTCTAGGCCCCCTTCCAACCCCTGACCACCCACCCAGGTGGGGAAGCCGATCGTTTTCTCTATTGGGACGATCACGACCCGGGACCGTCTGGGCCTTCGGAAGAAGGATCGAATTCGAAATTTCTATGTCGCAACTATAGCCGTCAAAGTGCCCGAAAGTGCGTGGAAGGCGAGATGGATCGTTATGGGATGACCGGGTGGGAGTACGAACCAACTACAGCCATCAAAGTTCCTGGAAGCCCATGGAAGGTGAGGTGGATCATTCCAGGAAGAATGGGTGGGAGTCCGGGCCCCCTCCCCCTGATCCCCTCCACTTAGGAGGGGTCATTGATCGTTTTCCCAGTTGGGACAATCGTGATCCGGGACCGTTTAGGCCTCCGAAAGGAGGATCGAACCCGAAATTTCTATGCAGCAACTACAGCCGTCATAGTGCTCAAAAGCGCGCGAAAGGCGAGGTGGATCGTTCCACGCGCTTTCAGGCACTTTGACGGCTGCAGTTGCTGCGTAGAAATTCCAGGTTCAAACCTACTTTCGGAGGCCCAGACGGTCCCGGATCGCGTTCGCCCCAACTAGGAAAACGATCGACATTCCCTCCTAGGTGGATAGGTTGTACTAATATGTAAAATAAAATGTAGTTTGATCGAGCTTCAACTACAACTCCATAACATTATCTGTGCCATATAATTCAGCCATACTTAATCATCCCAACATAACGGAAATAAAAGGCAAAACCTTAGCTGCAAAATATCCAACTCCTGGAGGAATAGATGTTCCTCCGCCAGCTAAAGATGGAATGAACAGGAAGTCATCTTCAATAACAAAACTTGGCATTCAACATTTTCAGGTATGTTTTACTTTGAATAAAATCCCCATATGACCAACGCTGGAATCCAAAGGAAGAAGACGTAAGTCGACCAGTCGAGTTCTGAGCATTGATCGGGGCTAGTGCAGTACGTTATCTATGCAAAGTGGTCCCGATGACCCAAAAGCCATGAACGAACCATTTTTTGTACATAGCTTACTCATGTTGTACTTTAAGATTATCTTTCTTAGAACTTACCCGTGAGCAATGAGAAATCGATAACGAAACCGATGTCCGAAGCGACATGGAAAGCTTCTCTTTTCAAGATCATTGAAAGTGCAGAAATAAGAAAAGCAATGTGATGGAATCATCACTATATCCAATTTTGGAATAAATTGTCACTCCAACATTCAAAACCACGATTAAAACATAGCCAAGTCCTCAAAAAGAAACAGTTGAAAACAGAAATCAAGATTTTGCTCCAAAATAGTGTATATCATCCGAGGCAAAACTCAACTTCATCACCGACCGAGTACAGTCCAAGATTCTAATGTCTACCTTCGAGATTACCGCCATCCCAAAATCAGAGTAAGGAGTTTCTATATCAAACTAAAGCACTACGTAATCTCCAGGGTATAGATAGCTTTGCCAGTATAGACAAGCCAAATTCTAAATAAAACTAGAATAAATGGTTAATGAACAACCAACCAAGTAACTAACCAAATGCAGTATAAGTGAAGGAAAATTCCTCCGAAATTTTTTCAACCTTTGTTACTTCCGACTGATAATGTTGTAACACTCACCGACCTAAGGCCCTATGAGAATTTCAAGGGAAAGATTGCATCCTCGGTATTGAGAATTGAAATTAGAATTGAAGTCAAAAATGGATAACTAGTCAAAAGTGAAATGACTCAGTTCGGAGTAACGTTTAAGTAAGCAAAATATCATTAAAATTTACTCCTCAAAATGGTCCCAAATTTCCCTTATGCGACCTATTTGATGTTCGCATTCATTTGGGAAATTGTCAGGTCAAGATCACTCCGTAATCACGAACAAAGAGATTTACACTAGGTACTGAACAATTAACCAGTACTTCATAGATAGCTTTTCAAGATAGCCAGATACAATCAATGAAACTCCTTAAAATTGAAACCTAAAGATAATTAATTCCAGAGCATACCTTGTTTTCAACAAAAGCGTAATTTTTTTGGGGGGGGGGGCAAATGTTAACTTGGTTTCTAACCCATTGGAATTCAATAGGAGTTAAAATATCCAGATTAAACCTGAATGACTTGAAATATGACCAGAGCACTTAAAAGAGCAAGAGGTTGGCACTTAAGAAAATTAATCATAAAATAAGCATTCTATTCAGATCGGCACCGATCCGATCCAATCGGGTCGGCACCGATCCGATCCGATCCAATCGGGTCGACACCGATCCGAATTTGTTGAACCATGGGATCTCCAAACATTTTGCATTGCAACCCTATGCCTCTACTAAGCTCACCCATCAAGGTTGGTATCAATCCAAGCAACCTGGTTCAAGAAGTTATCTGATTCAGAATACATTTCAATCTAACCCATAGGTGAATCACCATCGAAACAAGTCAACAAGCTACGAAACTACATGGAGAACATTGTAACCAGGAAAGAAGGTAACCAAATAGTCAAAGCATAAAAAATGCTTAACTATTTGGATCAGTGCCGATCTAAATTGATTAGATAAGTGCTGATCCAACTACTTTGCTCCGATGACTTTCAATATTTTTGGACTTCCACTATGTGATGAATGCAGGCTTTTGACAAGACGGCTATGGCCCAAGTGCTCTTAAATTCCTATAAATAACATCCAATCTGAAACCAAAAAAGAATTTGCATTGATCTCTGCTGAAATTCTGCCATTATTTCTTCAGCCTTCTTCTACCTCACAACGGCCATTAAAGGGAAACTAAGATCCTTCCAGTTGTCTCCAACAATGGTGGCTTGATCAAACTTAGGAAAGAAGAATCATATTGTAATCCAAACTCATTTGTAACTATAGTTGATCAATAAAAGCTATAAAGTGGACGTAGGCTCATTAAAATCTGAACCACTATAAAAATCGCTTGTCTCTTTACTCTTTCTGCGATTTACAATTGCATTTTCTATTTTATTTGCCTTGATAAATAGGGCTTGCTTTCATATTTTATTGTCGATAAACAGGGCTGTTGCTTTCACAATCGATCCTAGCGGTGATCCATTTTTTGGGTTAACATGTTTTCTACTTCCATTTTATATTTTATAAATTTAAAATAGATATCTAACTTGGGTGTGAAATACAAATTTTCTATCTGAGATAATTCGTCGGTGAACTTAACAAAGTAAGTGGATTCGTTTTCGGTATCATTAAAGATTGGACTACATATATTCATATGAATCAACCCAAAGAGTTCACTAACTCTTTTTTCAGTCCCATTAGATGAGTGCTTTGCTATTAATCATTTGTTATGATACACAAGTACAATATGGTTTATAATCACTTGATTAACGAATAATTTCTCAAAGGTATAACTTGGTCCATGATTCTAAAAGTAACCATTATATATTTTAGATGCTTCTTTATTATCAATATAGCTAACACATCACTATTGTTATTAAAACAAATATAATCATCGAAATACCAAAAATAGATTTATTTGATAATGAATGTTCATAATATTCATACAAAAACAAAACTCCATCTGTCTTCGATCTAAACTGAAAATTATTTCATAAATAATATTTGGTATGCATGAATTTGTACTTCCAAACAATTAAGGAAAGCCGGGTGCTGGTGTTGAGTTAAATAAACAAATAGGAATCAGATAATAAAAAGCGAAAACAAATACTTTTAGGAAAAACCCAAAAGATATATTAGGATAAAGAGCTTGTAACTCACCTGCTTGCTAAAGGAAGCGCTAGCCAAGGTAATCTTAAGCTATGGATTTAGGAGGTAGCTAGTCGCTTAATGGAGCTTGTTCTATGGACAAGCTTGAGTTAAGCATCGATTGAAGAGCAAAGAAGAAGGCCATACTATTTTTCATTGGACAAGATAGTTTTAAATACTCCATTATCTCTTATTTTGAGATAAGATAGGCATCTTTACCCATTCGAGGATTTTACTTCTTGACTAATAGGGGAACAACATCATATTCGACCATTGATTGGATAATAGGCACTGATTGGAGCCAGTTCACAACATTTGATAACACTACCTTGCATAGACGCATGGGATTGCCGTAGAAGCCACATGTCAAGCAAAAATTTGCTACTTTCACTTCCTTTTCATGTAATACCCCACGCTTTTAACGCTAATCAATTTAGAATAAATTTATTATTAAATAATAAATAGAGAAAATAGAATTTTTGCATATATCAGAATTATGCAACGAAAATTTACCATTGTGTTCGTAGCAATTTTTTGATCAATTTTAATATACAATATTTTCTCATCGGAGAGAAAAGTTATTAACATATGAAGTTTTAGCATCAAAAATAATTATATATGTAAATATGATAATAAAATTAGTTAAGGTTAAATAGGGGTTAATAAACGTTAACATTAAATTAAAAATCTAAGAGAATTTATAAAAAAAGGTAAGAATTGAACGTGATCAATTAATAGAGGAAACAAATTCACACGGTCAATTGAACAGAGGAAGAAAATTAGCAAATCAAATAATAAACAAAAATTACCGTTCAAAACTAAGCATAGGTCAACCATGACCTTCCCCAAGTCGACCACGGGTCCATAAAGGTCGACCCTGCTCTTCGTGATTTTGAATAGGAGCTGGACGGACATGATATGTTACTTCATTATGGAGTAATTAAGCTACGTCTAAGATTAAATTAAAGATTTTCTAGATAAATCTAATACTCCAAATCGATCCCTAACTCCTATAAATAAACGGTAAACCTAACCCTAATCCATTCAGAAAATCTACTGCATACTGGTACACTACCATTTTCTCTTTTCCTCCAAATTCTAAAAAAATAGTAAAACGATTATAATAGATATATTGAAAGACCCTCATACACCTTAGTATACCCAAAAAGGCACACTAAAGGATATGGCGCATAATAGGTATGGCTAAAATATCACTTTGACTAAGATTCACAAGACAAATAAGTAAAAACAGCGAAAACATTTAAATGGTAACTTATTATTCAAAATAAAACTTCATAAATAAGTCTGAAAAACATCCCATGTCTCAAATACCAAATACACATGTCTTATGAAAAATACATCTCAGTCTCATAAAATCAGAGTACAATAAAAATAATCATCCCTCTTAAAAGTACCAGTATCCAAAGTCAAATACAAAGAAAACTGAAAGTAGAATACATGAAGAATGAGAAAGCTCTACAAATTAGTTCTAGTATCCACTAGTATTTTTAAGCAAGATAAAGATAATAGACTAAGCAATAGTACTAGTATGGAAAGAAATACTAAAAAGATAAAACTGGGGAAAAGTACTATTTCTGAATCTGTTTACTTGGATTGTTTTGATTACTTGATTGTTTGCACTTGTCTTAAACTGCTTTGATTAGGCCGAAACCCTAATCCTATTTTAATTAGGCTGAAATCCTAATTCTACCCATTGATCAGCCTTCTATCTCTGTTGTACCATTGTGAGCTAGTCCCATCCTATGGGACGCACAGCAAAAGACCCACATTTAGCGCTTGGAACGCAGTAGCGATTTATCTACCGTAATCGATGTCGTACGCTCGGTCACCACTAGTACACACTAACTGTTGCTCCCTATTTTGACCTCGTATTTACCCTAATCAGTATAACCGTGCCTAGCCTCACCTGATATGTTGTGAGACCATCAGTTCTAGTTTGAAAGGGTTCTGCCCAGCCTCACCTAAGTGCCTTGTGAGACCATCAGTCCTAGTCTGAAAGGGGATGTTTTCGGTATGGGTCTTAACAAACAAAATCTAGTTGCACCCCTGCCCCAAATCCCCCAATTTGAGCTTCTATTTTTTGGCCCCTTAATTACCCTAGTTAGCATAATATGTCCCAGCCTCATCTAACTATTATGAGACCATCAATCTTAGTCTGAAAGGGAATGATGTTGGTATGAGCCCTATTTCGATCTTTGCTTATTAACTTAGTGTAAGTTTTAAAATAAGCCTCTTCTGTTATTTCTGCTCTGTTTTCTTGTTAACTTAATCTAAGTCTTAAAATAAGTATTTTCTGTTATCTCTCTATATTTTCCTATTAACTTAATTATAAGTTTTAAAATAAGCTTTTACTATTCTTTATGCTTAAATATAACCTACGTTATAATCGTTATTCTTCTTTTCTATCTTTTTAATTATAACAAGTAGTTATAAACATGCTTGCAAACGTCTCAATTTTGCCTATTTCAATCTGTCTTCTTTTTATTACAGTCTTTCTTATTTCACATCTTCTTTCTGTAAATTTAGTGTTTAATTCTATTTAATCCATATTAGCGAATTATTCTCGTAAAAAGGAATAAAAAGAAACTAATATTTACATGCTAAATTCTAATTTAAAACAGATGTAAATAAATGCAAATAACTGTAAATAACTGAATAAAAGAGCTGAATAAAAATAGCTGAATAAACTAGATTGAAAAGAACTTTAAAAACCGACTGTAAATAACTTACATAAAAGCTGTCTCAAAATTGCAGATAAACTACAACTATTGAGAACCGTATTATATTAAATCACTTAAAAATCTAAAATAATTACTAAACACTCAACTATGGTCCTTTTCTCTATTCCTTGGTCTTCCTCGATCCACTTCTAGAGCGTAGAATATTTTTATCGAAAAGATCTTCTCCTTAGAAAAATATTCTATTTAGGGTCCAGCCTCTGGGAGTGAAACCAAATAGGAGAAAATCTGAATGAGAAAAATAGGTAGGCCTAAGGTCTTATTTATAGTGTAGTTTAGGGATCTCAGACCGTTGGATTTGAAGATTAAATCTGGTGCGACCACGTCATAGGCTCACTGGAAACTATCGGATGGAAGCACGAACGCACAGGATTGAAAAAAAATGGTAAAATGACGTGTTCGAACAGGGCAGCTTTCAAAGAATGAAGGCGGGTCGACCTTGCTTCTATGAGAGTCGACATGTAAGTGGACTAAGGCTTTTGGGGGTCGACCTAGCCTTGGTCTGGGGCGAATTGATCCATATATATATATATATATATAATTTATGAATTCTTGTTTGATTTATACCTTCTTCGTTTTAGCTCAGATTTTGACAAACTATATATGAAAATTGACCGAAAAATTACCATGGACACAATCGTACAACTCCCATGGCTTGATTCTAACAACTTCACAAACTTATTTTAGTACTTAATTAATTCGTTAATTCTTATAGGTTAAATTTTGGGTGGTTACATTCTCCCCTCCTTAAAGGATTTCGTCCCTGAAATCTCTGAGGATAGAAGAATGAAATAAGTATTTTCATCCAAATTCTGCAACCAAATATTCAACCACCGTCTGTTACATTCATTGTCCTTAAGCCTTCTAATGCAATTTATTATATATATATATATATATGCAAATAGTGTAGTGTCAATGTCCCTAACTAATGCAAAAGATTAGGCGATCTACTGATTCAGTCGACCTCCTTTTTATGCAATCATGTCCGTGCCATGTATCCAAATGGATGCAAATTCCCTAATGATAATTGATAGTTCTATATGTGTGCTACAATCATCATCCAAATGCAACAATCGTATGATAATCATCCATTATAACAGCCATGGAAATAAAAAAATGCAAATGTGCACACTTCCATATGCATATGCTTTAGTGACCTAGTTAGGCCGATCCATAAGAGATAATAGTGCCTTTTGTGTGTGTGTGTGTGTGTGCGCGCGCGCATCCATTAGCATCCATTAGCAAACACTTGCAACCACTAGCATCCATCACACATAACATGTTCTAGTAACATGTTTACATTTAGTCCTACCATCCATAGGTTCAATTCTAAGATTTACCCTCCTAAAGGATACTAAAGGGAAGAACCTATTTAAACCAAAGATGGAAATAGAAAATTCAAAACATACGCTCAAAAAGAAACGGATGAGTGATAATTATTTTCTCTTCAGCCACCCACGAAGCGTCCTCAATGCTATCTCCCCACTGCACCTTAACCAAAGTGACTTCCTTATCCCTAAGCTTCTTTATATCCCGTCTAATAATCTTCGTAGGAATGCGACGAACCGATACTTCTCTCTCCACTTCTACATCCTTGAGTTGACTAGGTTCCACTACCTCTACTGAATGCAAAACATGGAAAACATCATGAACTCATGTGAGCCCTCCAGTAGCTTTATTCGATACGCCATCTTTCCTACTCTTTCCACAATGGGGAACGGTCCAACGAATCTGGGAACAAGTTTCCCACTTGATCGAAATCTCACTACCTTTCTTAGCAGAGATACCTTAATGAAAACCAAGTCTCCTACTTCAAACTCAATATCCCTTCTCCGCTTATCTACATAAGATTTATGCCTATCTTGGGCCATCTTCATTCTCCTTCGAATCAAATCTATCTTTTCCGAAGTCTCTCTAACCATGTCGGGACCAAGTAGCAATCTCAGTGTAGACTCCAACCAATATGAAGGCGACTTGCACGGTCTTCCATAAAGAGCTTCGAAAGGTGTCATCCCAACGCTAGCTTGAAAACTATTATTATAAGCGAACCCCACTAAAGGAAGATGCTCCTCCCAAGTTCCTCCAAAATAAAGAATGCATATCCTCAAGAACTCTTTTAACTCTCTCCATTTGGCTATCCATCTGAGCGTGATAAGACGTACTCAATCTAAGCTGCGTACCCAAAGCCTCTTGCAAGCTTCTCCAAAATTCGCTAGTAAAGATAGGGTCTCTATCGCTCACTATGCTAGAGGGAACTCCATGAAGTCGGACTATCTCGCGAACATATAGGGATGCCAAATAAGGTGTTGTCCTCTTGCTGTTGACCGGAATGAAGTGGACGCTCTTAGTCAAACGACCTACAATCACCCAAATACAGGTATTCTCCTTCCTAGATCAGGGTAAACCATTTATAAAGTCCATCGAAACACTATCCCACTTCTATTCGGGTACATCCAATGGTTGATGCAGTCCATCGGGCATCTACTACGCTGCCTTAACTCATTGGCATGCAAGACACTTAGCCAAAAACTCTGCCACATCCATCTTAGGGCCCATCCAATAAAACACTCTTTTCATGTCCCTACACATCTTATCACCTCCCGGATGAATAGTCATTCGAGAATGGTGTGCTTCTGCTAGAATTGCTCTCATCAAATCACTAGTGCGGGGAAAAAATCTTCCATCTTCCTTAGC
Organism: Allium cepa; assembly: GCA_030765085.1. NCBI lineage: Eukaryota > Viridiplantae > Streptophyta > Magnoliopsida > Asparagales > Amaryllidaceae > Allium > Allium cepa. The sequence continues at coordinate 1,029,910,123 of CM060932.1, read as the reverse complement.
CACTCTTTACTATCAATGGAATAGTGTTGGAGATGTCTAGAGACATCTCCTATACTAATCCTCTCCAAAATATCCACAAGCTCTGAACCCTCTCTCTGCCTCGAGCCAATCTGATCTATGAGGGTACGCTTAACCTCAAGTGCTGCCAATAATCCCGGTGTAATGTCTGTACAGGGCTTAAAATCAAAGGTGGAAATAAACTCTAGGCTTTTTCACTCCATGAACATTGGACTAAAAGTTTCCCTCTTCCTGCTTAATGCATCCATAACCACGTACCCTTTACCAAGGGTGTAAGCTATCTCAAAAGTCATATGATGCTAAAAACTCCATCCATTGCTGCTGCATCAAGTTTAAATCCTTCTATGAGAACCGTTACTTCAATGATTTATGGTCAGTGAAAAACTCAAACCTCACCCTTAGCAAGTTATGCCTCCAAGTATTGAGCGTGAAAACAATAGCAGCTAACTCCAAATCATGGGTAGGGTAGTTCTTCTCATGAGTACTCAAGTTCCTACTTCCATAACATACTACCCTTTCTTCTTGCATCAATACTGCTCCAAGACCCGACCCACATGCATAAGTGTGTATTGTAAAAGGCTTAGCTTCATCGGGTACAACTAACACTGGTGCACTTGTAAGGGCCCTCTTTAGCATCGTAAAGGAATCCTCACAATCCATGTCCCACATGAATTTTCGCATTCTTCTTAGTGCGGCAAGCAAGCGGTGCTGAAATCTTAGTGAAATCTCTGATAAACTTCCTATAATACCCAACCAAACCTAGGAAGCTTCGAACTTCGATAGCGTTCTTGGGGGCCTTCCAATATTGCACTGCTGCTATCTTAGCAGGAGCAACTGCTAAACCCTCTCTTGAGACCACAAGCCCCAAGAATCACAACTTCTTACGCCAAAAGTGTCACTTCAAGAACTTTGCCTTCAACTGATGAACACGAAGTGCACGAAGAACCTCCTCAAGATGAATAACATGCTCTTCCATTCTCTTGGAAAATACCAAAATGTCGTCCACAAATACTACAACGAACTTATTAGGAGATCTCAAAAAACATGGCTCATCAAATCTACAAAATAGGCTGGGGCATTGGTCAACCCAAACGGCATAACCAACCACTCAAAATATCTGCCGGATATCCTAAATTTGTCTTATCAATGCTAGCGTCAGCAACCCTAAGCTGATGAAATCCAATAGCTAAATCAAGCTGAGAAAATACTAAATAGCCAACCAACTGATCGAAAAGATTGTCTATCCTAGGAAGTAGGTAACGGTTCTTCTTCGTGAGCTTACTCAACTATCTATAGTCTGCGCAAAGTCGAAGGAAACCATCCGCCTTTGTAGCTAACACAATTGGCGCACCCTACCCAAATATGCTCCGTCTGATGAAGCTTTTCTCCAATATCTCACTAATTTGCTTACTTAACTCCTTCCTTTCCCCAGGAGCCATGTGTCTCATGGGCAATGCAACTGGCTTAGCATTGTCATTCAGATAGATCCTAAAGTCGATCTCTCTCTTAAGGGGTAGTCCACTGACTTCCTCAAAGACGTTTGGGAAATCTCTAACAACTAGAACGGGGTCTGGCTCTCCTAGTGATTAATCAAGGGAATAAAGAAAGCTCAACATGACTAACCCCTATAGGTCACAAGAAACCTTGAGAGTCCCACCGCTACATGTCTCTAATCTGACGACTCTTCTCTCGCAGTCTAATATCGCACCGTAAGTGGATAACCAGTCCATCCTCAAAATCATTTCATATTCCAAAATCCTAGTATATAGGCGTCACAATCAAACTCTAAGCCTAGTACAAAAAAATTCAAACCCCTACAAATCATGGATAAATATGCCGATCTCCTATGGTGTTTGAAACAGGTATATGGTTTACTAATAGAGAAATATCTAAGTGCAAATAACCAACCAAGGAACTAGAAATGAAATAATGCGATGCTTTGGAGTCAAAAAGAGTCCGAATAGGAAAATCCAAAATAGTGATCAAACCTTATATGGAGACTTTCCCACCTCTGTCCAATCCACTGCTAGAAGGTGCTGCATCTAAAGCCGGCAATTGTGCTGTAGGTGCGTCTGCTCTCTACCCCGTCTTCTGAGGATAAGCTCTACTAAGATGACTAGGCTACCTACAATTGTAACACTCCCTTTCATCGTGTCCTTCTTACAGTCTTTTATATAATGACCAACCAATCCACAGCTATTGCATTTCTCGCCTTTCTTGATCTTCTTTTGAGGTCCTCCTCCTTTCTACTTATCCTCATCCTTCTTTTTCTTCCACCACCGCTTCTTAGAATTCTCTAACTTAGGAACCTCCTTGACTCTCCTTCCTTAACAGCGTCTATCATGAGTGCCATCTCCACAGGTGACTCATACGTCGCTCCCATCGTTACATGAGTCAATAACAATCCTTAGAGGGGCTAATTCAATCCCTAGGCAAACTTCATGTCCTTCTTATGTAGTGTATTAACAAGCCCCATCCCGAACCGTGGCAACTCATTAAAGTAATTTTTATACTCCTTCAATGAAAGACTCCCTTGCTTCAGACTTATGAACCTCTCCAACTGCAAGCTTTCGTTAGCTTGTGACAAAAAATTTCTTTCAAACCTTTCCCCAAATCTGAACCAACCAAAGTCTCTACATTCCATTTCTATGATCTCCACCAATAAGAAGCATCTCCTTTCGGTTTCCAAAATGCAAGCTGAACTCTCTGTTGGTCCTCCAATCCTAATAGCCCAAATATCTGCCCTATATTCCTCAACCAAGCTCGTGCCCCTGCGAAATCCTCCGAGTTGAAAAACGTTTTGCCTCCTAGATTAGCGAAGTCCTTGCATAGCTTAAAAAAATTAGCTGAGCTAGGTGGATTAATGGTGTGACGACCCACAAATCCGTACCCTTTGAATCGACAATAAACCACACATGTCCGATCCAAAAAGCACAGACTGACGGAAAGTCGAGAGAAAAAAAAAGAAGAGAAAAGAAGAAAGAGAGAAGATAGAGCCAAATAGAAAAATACAGAATCTCACATCGCATTGGAAAACGTATGATATCATATCAATGATGTTTATAAAACAGAAACTGTATATACATACATCAATCAGAGTTCAACAATCAATCAATAGTTATCAGCCTGGACAGTTATAATAACCTGTCCACAATTGCCAATAATATAAACAACAACTAAGCACAGCGGATAATAAAAACAAATAGATATGTGTATATGAAAACGAAGATCTTCAGCTCTCCTGCTGAAGCTCCAAAAGCATCAAAACTGAGCCTTTAAATATACTCAGTTTGACCAGAGCACTGAAAGGGAAGAACGCCCAGATCAGTCTGGTAAACCAGCATGAGAAACACACTCAATTGAATTTATTAAAGTACTAAACTTTTCCTTTATCAAAACAAAAGTATCTCGTAAGACAAGCCCACACATAAACATGGACATGGTTTTACCTTACGATAACTAAAAAATTTCATATCAAATCCTCTTATATTATGATAGTGTCTAATATACAAATAATATTCAAAATAGCCGAAATTGTTACCATTGTTAAATTGCAGCATACTAGGCTCTACAAATAAAATGGCAGGTAATTAATGGAGTTTGGATTTCCATACAAATGAACAGGTGAAAGGACTACCTTACGATGGGTACACCTCTAGATGGATGTCCCGAGGCACAGAACATCTTCCTTTACGAACACAAGACCGGCTCACCTCTATATCTAGATAGTACCGAATATGTCATCCTTTGGACATTAACGACCTTTTTCGAGGTCCCTCATAGCATACAAACCATAATAATCAGATACATGACGTCATAACGTGTAAAGATATATCTAGAAGAGGATGATCATATCCTACTTGGGAATGACCCACTTAGCCCTGCTGCATCTGACTCTGTTTTGGTCATTTCCGGTTGATGAGTTATGAGCTAACGATTACCTTTCACATATCAAAATCACATCACTTTGAATGCGACACTACAATTCCATTGACTACTAATTTCCTTCCACAAAAATACAACCCTTAAGCTCCTATGTCTTAAGGAGGATGTTAAGCTAAGAGAAGTTGCATTCTCCGCCACTACTGATGTACGTTGGTAAAAACCAATGTACGTAATTTTAGAAATGCAATATCAGACAAACATCCATACAAATTTTCAAGAAACAGGACAAACCGAAGGTACTTTCCTACCACACCCTGTCGGGAAATCCCTAGGATTAGTAGAAAATAGTCCTTGCATTGGATATTTCATAATGAAGAGACTACTGCTACTATATGTATATTGGGGTTTTAACCCTAAACGATCAACAAGCAGTCCCCTACTATGAAAATCCTAAACATCAATATCATCACTATCTGCACAAATCGAACGCATATACGTTGGTCCGAAGTGATTTTCGAATAAACCAATCCCGATCTCTTCTCACCAACAACGCAAAAGCATTTCTCAACCTGATACAGAAAACTAAGTCTCGTAGACTTATCACGTCTCCAACTTTCAACTTGCTATCCTTCGGGCCAAGAAGGAAGCTCGATAGATTGGAGTAATACTCCGCACTATACGAATCAACATCCTCAACACAAATGATAATCAAGCCTACACAGAAGGCTACATACTAAGTGTACGACTAAATAATTCCCACATCAAGTTGAGATAATAAAATGGCCAAATTTGATAGTCGGTTGTTTAACTATCAAAGCAAGCAAACAAATATTTAGCACCATAAGCAATCGTTAGGCCCTTTTAATTAATCTTTTATTAGTTAAACCATTTGTCAAATATTCACTTCAAATTATCTTTAGAAAGATATATTCTCAAAACCATTTCAACTTCTATATTGGAAAACATTTCCATATACTTATTTAATAATAAGTAATTCACAAATCAATTTATTTTCAGCACTTAGAAAATATCCCATATACTTAAATCAAGATTAAGTATATATTAATTCTTTATTCTGCAAGGAAAACATTCTCTTTAAACACATTTATTTGTGTCCAAACGAATGTTATGTAAAACAACGTTACAACAACCCAAAATCACTAGTATAGGGATTCGAAAATTAGATAGATATATAAATCCCATATACTATACACAACATCTCCTTTCGAAAATCATTTACTATAACAACAGTGTTATAGTCCATCATTTCCATATTTCTCGAAAACGTATATTTCAAAATGAATGTTGAAATCTATATATTCAATACTTAACACATTTTAAAACATCTTTTGACCATTTAATTCCATTTAAAAGATCACTTTCCAAAACATTCATTTAACTTAAAAGATTATTCATTGTCCAAAATCGTGAATATATCTCCTTTGCCAAATTCATCACTTCAACATATTTATTAAAGGATAATCCACTGTCCAAAATTGTGGATATAATTCTCTAATCACATTCATTACTATCGCACATTTAATTAAAGGATTATCGACTATCCAAAATCGTGGATAAAATTCCTTTAATATACTTTTATATTTAACTTATCAAATTCAATTGATTTCATATTTATTAGAAAATGTTTATAAATCACATTATATTTTAATAAAAATTTCCACTTATAAAATCCTTTTATTAACCAATTCCATTTATATCCCATTTACATGCCAAAATCCAAATTATATGTTAATTACTTATAATTCTCTTATTTACAAATTCATTCATTTATAACTTCACAAATTATAGATCTTATTTACTTATAAAATTCATTTACAACTTCTTTATAATTCCATCACTTTTGATTTATAAAAAATTCAATTTTATAAATCTTGTATATTGATCATTTATAATAAATCAAAAATCTCAATTTAAACTATTTTATAATATAATCAACTTCATATTTCAAAAATCACATTATGATTTTATTTAGCAAAAATCATAATTTTTATAACATAACATAAAAATTATAACTTTTATTTATTTAAAAATAAATTCATCTCCTTAACACTTCAAAATCCAACAAAACGTACATTTTTAAAATCACTTGAAAAATATTTGTAAATTTGAAATCATCACTTTAACATTCTTTTAAAATTCCAAAAATAGGCCCAATGCTGCAACAACACTAAACACATCAATCACGGTAACCAAAATATCATATATCACATGATAACAGCTGTGACGACCCGCAAATCCGTACCCCTTGAGTCAACACTATTCTACATCAATCAACTCAAGTTGAGCAGAAATACGAACCATTTGGGTTAAAGAAGAAGAGGTAGAAGAAGAGAAAACGAAAAACAACAACATAATCTTACCATCGCAGTGGAATGAAATATAATAACTATTCAATTATCTTTACACAAAAGAAAACTATACCTGTTTATACATACATCATCAAAGTACATCAACATCAATAACATATAACAGCATACACAGTGGAACAATAATCAAATACGGAAGTACGTATCGCCATCCAGCTCGTCTCCTGAGCTCCACAGCATCATATCCTGTATCTATAATACTCGGTATGACCCGAGCATTATAGTTAAATAACACCCGAGTCGGTCTGGAAAACCAGCGTGAGAAATCACACCCAAATTGATTATTAAAGTTTCAAAAGTCCATTGAAAACAAAAGCATCTCGTTAGACCACACCACAAATAAACATGTCGGGTTTTTACCTTACGATAGCTAAAACACTTTTTATTAAAATTCTCTGATATTATAATAGTGTCAATAGAAAGTAAAATAGAATCTAGCTGAAATGCTTGTATCTCACGTTTCAGCAATAGTTGGGCACAATCAAAACCGTACGGGCGCGTAGGGAGAATGGATTTCCAACTAATGACTAGGCACTGGGGTACCGCCTGTCAAGGTACCTCGGCTAGATCAGCATACCGAGGATCACTCCCGACCCCCTGCAACACAAGACCAGGACTACCCCTTACTGGATAATCCCGAGTAAGATCACCCCATGGTTGTGATCAGCAACCGTACCACTAAGCCGAAATAAAAGGGACATCTAGACAGGGATGACCTCACCCGAAATGGGTACTACCCACCAGCCTTGCTGCATAACCCCTGATTTTCAGTCATTCCTAGTTGATGAGGCTTGAGGCTAAGCGTTACCTTTTTAGAACGTTTCACTTAGAATGCCCATCGTCCACCCGACGATGTTCTGAAAGCATTCATCCATACAAGTCTGTCCCGGGTTCGAACGTAAACGAAAGCACTACTCCTACTACATCCATTCTGGAAATATCCTCAGGATTAGTAGCAACTAGCCCTTGCACTTCACTGCTCCATCTTCGACTCCGAACTTGTTTTTCCATGAAAACGTACAAACTGGATCGAAGTGGTTTTCGAGAAATTAGTCTCGATTCCGGTCTCTTCGAAACGATCAGCGCATTGTCCAATATTGATAGTCGGTTATTTAACTATCAATTAACATTCACAAACATCCATCAACATAAATAATTTCTCCAAGTTATTTATTATTCTCAAAATATCTTCACAAGATATATTTCCATTTTCAACCCTTTTTAAAAATAGTTTCCAAACACACCTTTCTCATGAATTAAATCTCCATATATTTATTTCCACTAAAAAACAACCAAGCATAAAACTTTAGATTTTTAAATAATTTAAAACTATTTATTATAAAATATCCTTTAAATGTTTAAATTTTTAACTACTTCAATACTGAATTAAAAAAATATATTTTAGGAATATTTAAAATAAGATTACTTTAAAAAATATAAAACTAGCTCGTTTAAACCAAAATATCAAGTCACCTTCAAATAATTACTACTATACTAGATTTGAAAAATACTTACTTCGGAATTTAAAAATTTAGAAATAATAAATTTTCTAAAACATGCTTTTTAAAACGACATTAAAACTTTTAGCTTATATTTTAAAATTTACTTTGAAAACGTACTTGGCTATCCAGGGAAATACGCTTCTCTTCACATCCTTTAAAAATAAATCACTATTTATTTTTAAACAATATTTCTTATTCCTTTAATAGCTTTTAATCGGGAATTTGTTACTCCAAATATCTACTGATATATTACTTTACTTTTATAACCCCAGTTTATAATTTTCAAAGTCCCACTTCTCCTTTAAAGTTCCAACTTCAACCACTTAAATAAATTTTCAAATTGATTTCCAATTTACTGCATTTTGAAATAAATTTCTTTACTTACTCAGTTCATTTTAAAATTCGTTAATTATAGACTTTATTATTATTATTATTATTTTCCGTTTGATTTTAAATCTTTTAACTGAAGCATAAAAATTTAAGATTTTCCCAATTTCTTCTTTATTTTTTTCAAAATTTAAATCTTAAATTTAAAATAAATGCTTTGTTCTTTTAAATAATAACATTGAAGTTTAAATTTCATTATCTTCCTGTTTATTCAAAATTCCCTTTTCATATACGGAATTTATTTATTAGAATTTTAAAACCACTAATATTCTTATCCAGTTCATTTTTAATTTATTTAAATTCTCTATAATTATTTCACTTACAAATTTTCTTCCTTTTATTTTCAAAAATCCAATTATATATATTTTGATAACTCGGTATAACAAAATATATTCAAGTAAACCACAAACGTTAGCACAACATAAAATATAGGTGGAATATCGCGGTATATGGGATTTAAATATAATATCATCCGCTATTATGTGGCGCATAGGGTCTCATCCGCTATAAATCAATCATTCCAAGATATATTATATACTACTATACATTATATTGCACATCAAAATAATTAAAGCATTCAATAAGTTATTTAAATTTAACTATTTAAATTTAAATATCAACTAGATGAGCGAGGTTAACTCACCTTTGCTTTTATTTGCAATCCGTTCCAATATTGCCTTGGTTTCTCGATTTTTTTGACCTTGAATAAACATATTATGGTTTTATTAATATTTAACTAATTGCACAATTTATTATCTGTTTATAATTTTAATTAACCAGTAAATTATTTTACACTAATAAGTTGGGTTTGACCAAAAATTTATTTTTAAACAAATTTCCTCTTTATAAATATTTTTTTCTCTCTATAAATCAAACATCCTACTTTTAATAATTCCCTAAATTTATGTTTTTAGCCTATATAAGTCTTTAATTAATATAAAATTATCTTATACCTCACAGAAGAGATGCAGACCCAAGCGTCGACCAACCCTTCACCACCATCGCGTATTCGAACACCTCTACCAATGCCAGTCTTCGACCATAACCCATCACGCTCGAAATGCCTGCCGCACCGCTCGAGATCGCCATCAATTTCCTTCCTCGCGCATGCGTGTGATTTCCTACCGAGTCTCCAGCTTGCCGTCGATTCGAACGCGGCTTCGACTCCTCCACCATCTCGACTTCACCTTAATGTCGGCACGCCGTTGCCACCACAACCCTAATCCCCTGCCTCGTGCCTTCCCATCCACCATGCGACCCAAGCCCTAGCTGAAATTCGAGCTCACGACTCCCCTTTGTCATCGTTTTTGACTTTTTTTTGTTTATACACGGAGGAATTCGACTTGATTTCAGTAGAAAAAGGGGCTCGCGATTTCTTCATATTCCCCAAGGTCGTTCGCCATTAATTGTTGCTGAGGAAGGTATGAAACTAAGTATTGATTTTTGGGTTTCTTTTTTTTTTTTGTTATTTTGGTTTTGAAGTCAACTAAGAAAAGATAAGTCATGCTTTTAATCTGAGCAAGGATAGCTTTACAAGGAAGATGAATTCGCAATCTGTACTGGAAGCGTCTTGAGTATGGATAATACGTTTGACGTTCAAATTTTATTATATTATAAAATTTCCAAAATATCTTGTTATATATATAACTTAAAATCCCGATCTCCAATCGAGGCATGCCGCCATGCGTTTATAATGTTATACTCCTATTCCAAACGCAATGGAAAGGTTTCGAGTCCTAATTCGATCGTATGGAGAAGATAGCTTATTGAACCAGTTATAAAATTGAATTTTCGATTTAAATTCAGCACGTTTATATATCGTACGCTCAAACAGTAACTCCAAACACTTCAAAAATTGAAATCCGATATTAATATAATATTGCGGATCTAATGGAACTAATTTCGTCGAAATCCGAGACTATGCCTTGGAAGGCTATTTTTAAATTCAATTTAAACGATATAAATTCAAAACTGAACAGAACACTTCCAAATTCAATTTTAACACTTTTACTATCTTAGTACTATCAATATAAATTTTACAAGCCTTCAAATTATTTTTAACAGGCTTAAAACTCAAGTTTTCATATTTTACGCAACTTCAAATTATTTAATTCAATAATTTAGTTATCAAATAAATAGTGATATTTGAATTCAGGTTAAAAATTAACTTCTAAATATTGAAAATCAATTAAAGATCCCAATTTAAATTGTCCAAAAATTCTGGGTAGTCACATTCCTTCCCCCTAAAAGAATTTCGTCCCCGAGATTACTAGTTAGGAAGAATGGTCCAATACCCGTTTACTTTTCCAAAACCAAACAGTTTTATCAACTTGCCATAACATATCTTTTATTAAAGACCCGCTATTTCTTCAACCAACTTCTCAAAACCTTCCATAGTTTCCAACAACATTATTTACTCCATTTATTCAAACTTAAATTTAAATACAAATTTAAATTATCAAAACTTTTCCAAAAAATTTCTATCTCTCTAAATTTCTGAAAAAATTTCGCCAGCGTCTCCTTTGCGCGGCTAGCTCGGTACAACTACAAATGCCTCTACGGGCTCCCGAATTCCAAAAGAAAACAAAACGCCAAGTGGCTAGATAAAAAACCCAATCAAATTTCATACAGAAATTTAATCACATACCTTTTTTGTCGAGCAATTCAAATTTATCTTCTGAAATCAGAACCAATTTTCCTTTCCCATTATAATACATGTGAATCCTATTTTGCAATAATATCCAATCACAACATTCAAAATTATTTACTTGACTCCTTTACAAAATTTCAATATTCATTCCATTTAAACCCATACGACGTACCTATATCATTCATACGCAATACCGAATCCGATCGCTTACTCGATCATACAATTTCACTTCCGAACAAGTATCGTCCATCCGACTTTCTAGTGCGGACTCAGATCTGGTTTCTTGATCAGAAACCATCATTCTCCTTGCATAGTTATAACTATGATAGATAATTTCCAGAATCAATCAAAATCCATATCCAGGGTTCGCCGTCGAAAATCAAGTGAAAAATCCTAACTCGGATCGATATAACTATCTTGAAATTCTGTGCTCGAACCTGGATCAAATTTCTATGCGAATAAAAAAATATACGTACATCCTATGTATATATCTCAATTGATTATCAACTATATCAATTTTATTTTATTCACATTATTTTGATTTTTATTCACTATCTACAATTATCTCATTTCACAACTTTCAGTTTAAATCTTAATTCAATTATTCACATAGAACAAAAAAAAAATTCAATACCAAATTTACTTAAGAATTTCACCATTCATTTATTAAGTTTACTATAAGCATTTTATATGCTTCTTTATTTATTACTTTACCACTTTAGCCTTTTTATATCCACTTATTTTTAAACGGGATTTTCAATTCCATATGAATTCAATTTATCTTCAACTTTGAATATTGAATTTTATCTTCCATTTATACTGATTCATATCCTTATTTTAAATTAGTTTCATTCCCTAGTTTATTTCAATTTCCAATCTGAAATCGTTTTGTCGCTAACTAAAAACTTCCCAAAATTTTCAATTTTTTTTTCTAATTCCCAAAATTTTCAGAAAATTTTGGCAGAGTCTCCTTTATACAGAGGAGCTTCTGCAAGTTTACAAGAGATATAAATATATATACATCGATCCACACGGTCGGAAAAAAAAACAGTTCATATATCCTATTTTTATTGCGTAGGCGTACCTCTATTAAGCATTTTGCATGATCAAATCCGGCCAAACGGCTTCCCGGTACCCGTACTTACTCAACTAAAACATGTAAGTGCTAAACATATGCAATTTACTAGTATTTCACTTATTTAATATAGCTAACACATAAATTTCGCATAAAATGCATGTTATACAATTTCCATAAGCATATATAAGGTTTCAACACTTATTACAATTGCTTACAACCAATTCTCAAACCATTTCATTCAGTTTAAGTGTTTTACAACTTACTCGCTTATGTTTAATTCATTCTAAGCAAAATAAACTCATATTCATTCCAATTGATTTCAAAATCATCCTATTTCACTTCTAATAACTCATAGAATTTTATCTAAACCGGTTTACATCGAACTACCCATTTTCTTATGCAATTCGACAATATTAATGTGAATAAATAATTACTTAAACTTTATAACCATTTAAATTGATTCCAACTCAATTTACATTTGATTCTATCCCTTTTTTAATTTATTCACAATCTTTTCATTGCATTTTTTTTCATTTCCAAAATGTTTGATTCCAAACTATTTTATTAAACACGACAACCAATATATTAAATAACCATCTCACAAATTTACTTAAGTTGTTTATTTTCTTTAAGCTATTCCACCTAATAACTTAAGTTTACTTTATTCAACCAACTTCCATTTAAATCTTTAATTTGATTTTCCTTTGATCAAATCCCAACCTTTTTACTAATTTATTCGATTAGTTTATTTTTTTATCCATTTTTAAATTTATTAAGAACTTAATTTCATTTAATGTATCCACTACGTGATACTGTTCCATTTCAATTATATCTCAACTTTAATTCAAATCCAATCACAATATTATTAAACTTAGCTTGAGTTCATTTAATTTGACTTACTCTCCTAACTAATTACGTTTCCATACTTATTTTAAATTAGCTCCATTTACTAATTTATTTCAAATTCAAATAAATTTTTAATTCTTAGAACTTTGTTCTTTTAATCCACCCAAATTATATTTTTCAATTCCATTTTACTAACCTTCTTTAATTTACTTTATTTGATTGTCTTACCGTTCTAACTTAATTAACCTTTTACAAGTAAATTTCATCCCAGGAAATTTCGACCTTTATAAAATTCCAATTTCATTAATCATTTGAAATCAACTATATCCAAAATCCTTTGCATTTCTAAGGTCAACCCAACTTTTGCAAACAATTTCAATTCAAAACAATTTGGCAGCAATTTCTCTCTTGGAAACTCGAATATGAACATCGATGATGCTGCAGTCATCACCGAAGTTATTTTCTAGCGACCAAAAGAGTTCAATGCTTTTATTCTTTTCAAACATTTCCAAAAAATTTTAATTCCAAATCTCACCAGTTTCCCTATCCAATTTAAAATATTTCCAAATAATACTCCCATTGTTCCTTCCCAAAATCTTTGAAAATCATTTTCAAACCCAAAGGAATTTAATTTTTTGATTTTCAAATCCTTTCAATCTATATTCAAATATTGTTCTGAAATCTTATTTCAATCTATAAATCACATTTACAGTTTACATTTACAAATCTCATTTGTATATGAATTTGTTTCTAGTTTTTTTTATGATTTCAATTCCTTATTCAATTATTAATCACATTTACAAATCCCATTTATTTATTAATTTATTCCTTCATCTTTGGTTATTATTTCAATTTCTTATTCAATTCTCATACAGTGATAATAATTTAATATTATCACTTTCTAACAACCAAGCATCCATATATAACTATAACAATTTACGAAAAGATCATTTCTTTTATATACAAAAATAATTTTGGGTAAAATTATTTCATTTACCCTATTTAAAATAATATTGGTCGGTTTATCTTATTTAAGAGTTTAGAAACCCCTATTGATGACATGATGTCCCACACATCGACCAGAATCCATAAACACTAAACCGACAAATCAACACAATATAAAAACAATTTTATATTCACTAACAAATACGCGCTCATATCTATTAATACGCTCAAGCTCATTCTAGAGTACTATGGACTCTATTCTATGAGTAATTTCCACCAGAGCCAAGGTTATCACCAACCTATGCTCTGATACCAACTGTAACAACCCGCAAATCCGTACCCTTTGAGTCAACACTATTCTATATCAATCAACTCAAGTTGAACAGAAATACGAACCATTTGGGTTAAAGAAGAAGAGGTAGAAGAAGAGAAAACAGAAACCAACAACAGAATCTTACCATCACAGCGGAATAAAATATAATAACTATTCAATGATCTTTACACAAAAGAAAAAATATATCTGTTTGTACATACATCATCAGAGTACATCAACATCAATAACATATAACTGGATACACAGCGGAACAATAATAAAATACGGAAGTACTTATCGCCATCCAACTCATCTCCTGAGCTCCATAGCATCATATCCCGTATTCTATAATACTCGGTCTGACCCGAGCATTATAGTTAAATAAATCCAAGTCGGTCTGGAAAATCAGCGTGAGAAATCACACCCAAATTGATTATTAAAGTTTCAAAAATCCTTTGAAAACAAAAGCATCTTGTAACACCACGCCACAAATAAACATGTCGGGTTTTAATCTTACGATAGCTAAAACAATTTTAATTAAAATTCTCTGACATTTAAAATAGTGTCTATAGAAAGTAAAATAGTATCTAGCTGAAATGCTTGCATCTCACGTTTCAGCAATAGTTGGGCACAATCAAAACCGTACGGGCACGTAGGGAGAATGGATTTCCAACTAATGATTAGGCACTGGAGTACCACCTGTCACGGTACCTGGTATAGATCAGCGTACCGAGGATCACTCCTAACCCCCTGCAACACAAGACCGGGACTACCCCTTGCAGGATAATCCCGAGTAAGATCACCCCACGGCTGTGATCAGCAACCACACCACTAAGCCGAAATAAAAGGGACATCTAGACAGGGATGACCTCACCCGAAATGGGTACTACCCACCATCCTTGCTACATTACCCCTGATTTTCAGTCATTCCCGGTTGATGGGGCTTGAGGCCAAGCGTTACCTTTTTAGAACGTTTCACTTGAAAGGCCCATCGTCCACCGACGACGTTCTGAAAGCATTCATCCATACAAGTCCATCCCAGGTTCGAACGGAACCGAAGGAACTACTCCTACTACATCCATTCTGGAAATATCCTCAGGATTAGTAGCGACTAGCCCTTGCACTTCACTGCTCCATCTTCGACTCCGAACTCGTTTTTCCACGAAAACGTACAAACCGGATCGAAGTGGTTTTCGAGAAACTAATCCTGATCCCGGTCTCTTCGAAACGATCAGCGCATTGTCTAATATTGATAGTCGGTTATTTAACTATCAATTAACATTCACAAACATCCATCAACATAAATAATTTCTCCAAATTATTTATTATTCTCAAAATATCTTCACAATATATATTTCCATTTTCAACCCTTTTTAAAAACAGTTTTCAACACACCTTTCTCATGAATTAAATCTCCAAATATTTATTTCCACTGAAAAAAACCAAGCACAAAACTTTAGATTTCTAAAATAATTTAAAACTATTTATCATAAAATATCCTTTAAACGTTTAAATTTAGAACTACTTCAATACTGAATTAAAAATATACATTTTAGGAATATTTAAAATAAGATTACTTTAAAAAATATAAAACTAGATTTTTCTCTTTTGAAACAAAATATCAAGTCACCTTCAAATAATTACTACTATACTAGATTTGAAAAATACTTACTTCGGAATTTAAATATTTAGAAATAATAAATTTTCGAAAACATGCTTTTTAAAACTACATTAAAACTTTTAACTTATATTTTAAAATTTACTTTGAAAACGTACTTGTCTATCCAGGGAAATACGCTTCTCTTCACATACTTTAAAGATAAATCACTATTTATTTTTATACAATATTTCTTATTCCTTTAATAACTTTCCATCGGGAATTTATTTCTCCAAATATCCACTTATATATTACTTTACTTTTACAAACCCAGTTCATAAATTTCAAAGTCCCGCTTCTCTTTTAAAGTTCCAACTTCAACCACTTAAATAAATTTTAAAATTGATTTCCAATTTACACCAATTGAAATAAATTTCTTTACTTACTCAATTCATTTCAAAATCCGTTAATTATAGACTTTATTATTATTATTATTATTATTATTATTATTATTATTATTATTATTATTTTCCGTTTGTTTTTAAATCTTTTAACTGAAGCATACAAATTTCAGATTTTTCTAATTTCTTCTTTATTCTTTTCAAAATTTAAATCTTAAACTTAAAATAAATGCTTTGTTCTTTTAAATAATAACACTGAAGTTTAAATTTCATTGTCTTCCTGTTTATTCAAAATTCCCTTTTCATATATGGAATTTATTTATTAGAATTTTAAAACCACTAATATTCTTATCCAGTTCATTTTTTAATTTATTTAAATTCTCTATAATTATTTCACTTACAAATTATCTTCCTTTTATTTTCAGAAATCCAATTCTATATATTTTGATAAGTTAGCGTACCGAAATATATTCAAGTAAACCGTAGCATACAATATTCCAGTTATCCATAATATTCATCACAAATATCGATTATTCATAACAGAGAATATTAAACAATATAAATAATTTTGAGGAATCCAGTTGGATCCCTCCAACCTGTTTCCCTGCATCCACAGATGTTAGCACAATATAAAATACCAATTCCACTTCGAGGTGGAATATCGTTGTATATGGGATTTAAATATAATATCATCTGCTATTATGTGGCGCATAGGGTCTCATCCGCTATATAAAGCGGGAAATCAATCATTCCAAGATATACTATATACTACTATATATAATATTGCACGTCAAAACAATTCAATCATTCAATTAATTATTTAAATTTAAATATCAACCAGATGAGTGAGATTGACTCACCTTTGCTTTTATTTTCAATCCATTCCAATATTGCCTTGGTTTCTCGATTTTTTTGACCTTGAATAAACATATTATGATTTTATTAATAAATGACTGATTGCATAATTTATTATCCATTTATAATTTTAGTTAACCAGTAAATTATTTTAAACTAATAAGTTGGGTTTAAACAAAAATTTATTTTTAAACAAATTTCCTTTTTGTAAATATTTTTTTCTTTTGTAAATTAGAAATCCTACTTCTAATAATTCCTTAAATTTATGTTTTTAGCCTATATAAATCTTTAATTAAAAGAAAATTATCTTACACCTCACAGAAGAGATGCAGACCCAAGCCTCGATCAACCCTTCTCCACCATCGCGTACTCGAACACCTTTGCCATCGTCAGTCTTAGACCACAACCCATCATGCTCGAAATGCTTGTCGCGCCGCTCGAGATGGCCATCAATTTCCTCCCTCGCGCACGCACATGATTTCCTACCGAGTCTCCGGCTTGCCGTCGATTCGAACGCGGCTTCGACTACTCCACCATCTCGACTTCACCCTAACGTCGGCACGCCATTGCTGCCACAACCCTAATCCCTAGCCTCACGCCTTCCCATCCACAATGCGACCTAAGCCCTAACTCAAATTCGAGCTTACGACTCCCCTTTGTCATCGCGTTTGACTCTCTTTTTTTATACATGGAGGAATTCGACTTGATTTCGGTAGAGAAAGGGGCTCGCGATTTCTTCTTATTCCCCAAGGTCGTTCGCCATTAATTGTTGCTGAGGAAGGTATGACATTAAGTATTGATTTTTGGGTTTCTTTTTTTTTGTTTTTTCGGTTTTGAAGTCAACTAAGCAAAGTTAAGTCACACTTTTATTCTGAGCAAGGATAGCTTCACAAGGAATATGAACAAGCAACTTATACTGGAAGTGTCTCGAGTATGGATAATACGTTTGACGTTCAAATTTTATTATATTCTAAAATTTCCAAAATATCTTGTTATATATATAACTTAAAATCCCGATCTCCAATCGAGGCATGCCACCATGCGTCTATAATGTTATACCCCTATTCCGAACGCAATGGAAAAGGTTTCGAGTCCTAATTCGATCGTATGGAGAAGATAGCTTATTGACCAGTTATAAAATTGATTTTTCGATTTAAATTTGGCACGTTTATATATCGTACGCTCAAACGGTAACTCCAAACACTTGCGAAAATTGAAATTCGATAATAATATAATATTACGGATCCAATGGAACCAGTTTCGTCGAAATACGAGACTGTTCCTCGGAAGGCTATTTTTAAATTCAATTTAAATGATATAAATTCAAAACTGAACAAAACCCTTCCAAATTCAACTTTAACACTTTTACTTTCTTCAGTACTAACAATATAAATTTTACAAGCCTTCAAATTATTTTTAATAGGCTTAAAACTCAAGTTTTCATATTTTACCTAACATCAAATTATTTAATTCAATAATTTAGTTATCAAATAAATAGTGATATTTGTGTTCAGGTTAAAAATTAACTTCTAAATATTTAAAATCAATTAAACATCCCAATTTAAATTATCCAAAAACTCCGGGTCGTCACAGCAGCATATATCACATTATCTGTAAATAAAACCAATATTGGTGAGGAATCCAATTGGATTCCTCCAACCTGTCACCTACGACAAATATACATATTAGAAAATATGTACAATTTCCGCTTCGAGGTAGACGCACGTACAAAGGGTCATCCGCTCATACACGGGAACGTACAGGGTCTCATCTGCTCCAATAGGCAAGAATATATCCAAATATCAGTCAATATATATATATATATGCAATATATCATATATCATCCAAACAATCATCAATCATCATAAATAAAATTTATTCTCACTTATACAAAAATATCAGTGAGACAGAAAGATGAGTTGTACTCACATCGATTCCAATAGTAGTTGCAATGTTTTATTCTGAATAAAAATAAACAAGCATTTAATTTTACCCAAAATTTACACTAACTTCAATCAACCCCAAACTATCTCTAAAATGTAGTGCTCATCGATACAGACCCAACGCAATTTGTTTCGTCAAAAATGGACTCGTATGAAGAAGTTATAGCATTTTAAAGTTTATACGAATCATTATGTAAATCAATTTACATTTTTATTTTTAATTTCAACCCTAGTCTTTTCTGGCCATTCGATCTGCTTGCATCCCATCTCGGCCGTTAGTATCTTCTTCTTTCCTAGGTGAATCATGTATGTGATAAAACCCATAGCCGCCAAACTTTGATTAATTTTCGCACCATTTACGACGTGCTATAGGATGTCGAGTACCACCATTCAAAACGCCATCGCCAACTCCATCTCCGCCCTGAGTATGGTCAAGCTCGGTTCTGAATCTTACTCAAAAAACGTGTTCAAACGCCGGTCGAACGTGAGCAAATCTCTCACTCCTCACTGCGTTTTACGATGATCCACCTTATGGATCGAAAGATCTCGTCGAACTCTATAATTTGTAGCTGAAAGCTTTTGTTAATTCTTCACGGATTGAGAGAGATTGTGAGGAGAAGATTCAAAAATATCGTCCATTGAAAATATAAGTGGCGGCCTGCCCTAGTTCCATTAGGGTTTTGATAAAAATGAAAATGTTGCGTCCTTTTATAGAAAATTTGACGATACTATTCATCTGAAAATTTTCCGAACTCGAAACGAAGCGTGCTGCTTGACATTTATAATGTTTTTCCCCTATTCCAAATAAAATGAAATATATATTGGAAGCTAATTCAATCGTATTTGGAAGATAAGTTTTCAAATCGACTTATTTAAATTTAAAATTTACTTAAACAGATTTCCACACGTTTTAGCTTGCCTCAGACAAACCGTAAATCCGATTGACATGAGATTTGAAATCTTACAATGATATAACATTACGGATCTAATGAAACTAGTTTTGTCGAAATCAGAGACTGTATGAAAAATGTCTATTTTTACACGTTAATTAAATATTAAAATATTCAATTTCTACAAATTAACTTTTAATTCAATTTTAAATGTTCTCCAACATCATTCTAATCAAATAGAATTTATTTCAACTTTATAAATCATTTTTATTTACATAAAATCCAAATTTCAATTATTTCTGCAATTTCAAATATTAAATTAACAATTTAATTATCCAATTAAATCAAGATATTCGAAATATAAGTTATTTTGGTTATAAAATTAACTTGAGATTATTTAAAATTAATTAAATATACGAATTTCAAATGATAGAAATGCTGGGTCGTTGCATTCCCCCCTACTTAAAAGAATTTCGTCCTCGAAATTACCAAGTAAGAAAAAATCACAAAATCCATTAACTTATCAAAATAATTCATTCAAACTAGATTTACTAAATCTCTTAAGTGTTTAACTTTTCCAAAATCCATTAGTTAAACGTCTTATAAACTATAAGTTTTCAAATCCATTCACAGTTATCTTTTCAAAACAAACTAATATCGTTTAACTCCAACTCAATATCAAAATTTCTAGTTATAAAAAACTTTCCGAAATTCCCAAAATTTCCTAGCTCATCAAATTTTCAAAAAAATTCGCCAGCGTCTCTTTTGCGCGATTCGATCATAGTAAGATCATAATATATATATATATATATATATATATCATAAATATACGTCTCATCTTTGAGGATGAGGCATCCCGTAGAAAAAAAGTGTAAAAGTACAATATGCAATCCAAGATATATACCTTATATATTAGTAGCGAGCATATACGGCTAATATAGCGCGAAAGCGAGCTCCAAATACGAAGCAAGCGCCATATGCACATACTAAATACTCAACAAACAAATGAGAAATATGCATATATGAAGAGTAATATCAATATACAACATATATTAATATAACAACTATATATGCCAATGTAGCAAATGCAATCAAAAGCAACAAATCCAACCATCATACAACTATCATCAAACTAACATCCAACAAACCAATATCTATCTAATCAATCCATAATCAAATCAACATATATTCATTTCTCATTAATATTCAATGAATTGGTTTTCAATTTATTCATATTTGATTTATTAACATCGAATTTCACTAACATTCATTTATTCGAATTCAACTAGTTTGCTTTCACTAATTTACATTCAAGTTAGTTCACTTTCAAATCAAATTGAATTCTATTTAAGTTCACTTACTTCCAATTTGGATTCAATTATTTTAGCTTTCAGTTTCATTAATGCAATTCCATATGAATCTCTATACAATGAACTAACAACCATCTAACAACCAATGCATATCCAAACATAACCAAATTAGTTTGATTCGCTTTTACAATTAAAGTTGAATTTCATAATATAACTCAAATTCACGTTCATCATTTCACTTTATTAATTCATTTTGATATCAAATTCAACTTCATTCAACATCACTTAAGTTATGTTTCATCGCAACATTTCATTCTATTTGACTTAACTTAAATTTCAACTCATAAATCCAATTTAGATTTCAATTCTAAAGTCATTTTATTTAACTTTTACTTAACTCAAATTCATATCACTATTCAAATTCAGATTTTGTTTTGCTTAACAAAATTGTTTAACCATTTTAACTATTTGGTTATAATTAAATTTTCCACTTTTATAAGTTATACAACTTATTTATTCAAACTTCTTAATTCATATTATATAATCTCTCAAAAGTTTAATTTCCATTTCAATAACTTATCTAATCCGGTTTAATTTACTTAACTTTCCTTTAGTTAAATTTCAAAGCATATATTTTATTATGCTAGCCCAAATCTATTTCAACTTTACCAAAGCTAAAATTTTATTTCATATTATAAATACAATACTCATTTTACTTATATTTTCCATTTCAACTCGGATTTTTAAATTCAAATTTGTTTATCACAATAAAACTTCAATTTCAATTACTATTGGTAGAAATCCATCACATAGAAACTTGAAAATGATATTGATGATGTTGCAGTCATCATCCGTATTATTTCACAGCAATAGTAGTGAATTCATTGCTTTATATTCTTCAAAACAATTTCTCTTTATATTTATAAATCTTTACTTATATAACTTCACTATTTTACTTTACATACATAAGATTCATTCCGAATTTATTTATCTTATTTAGATTTATAACAATATATATAATCTCTTTACTTTGAAAAATAACTTTCCAAATCAACGGGATTCAAATTTTCAAATTCTTAGTTTAAACCAATTTTGTTTCATTTCTCATATATAAGATTATTTCAGAATTGTAAATCATATTAATTATAATTCCATACATTATAATTCATTTGCTTATATTATTTATTCTTTTACAGTTGATGCTTTTATTTAAATTATTCAAACAGCTTTTATTAACTAATGTATATTTGTATTTTCAAACCTCCACGCAATTAATTTATTTTTGTACACTTTAATAAATCTAAAAAAATTGTTTCCTTTATATATAAAATATAATAGAGGTAAAATTATTACATTTACCCAATTTAAAATAATACTATGTTGACGTGCCTCGTTAAAGTGTTTGAAAATCCCTATCAATAACATGGTGTCCCATATACCGACCAGAATTCACAAACAACTCAACGGATAAGTAAACACAATATAAAACATTTTATATTCACTAACAAATATGCGCTCATATGTATAATACACTCAAACTCGATCTAGGATGCTACTGTCCCTATCTATACTGAGTACACATCAAAACTTAGGAACATACGAAATCTAAGCTCTGATACCAAATGTGACGACCCGCAAATCCGTACCCTTCGAATCGATAATAAACCACACATGTCTGACCCAAAAAGCACAGACTGATGGAAAGACAAGAGAAAGAAAAGAAGAAAAAAGAAGAGAAGAGAAAAGAAGAGAAGAGAAGAAAGAGAGAAGGTAGAACCAAACTGAACAATACAGAATCTCACATCACGGAAAAACATATAGTATCATATCAATTATTTTACAAAATAGAAACTGTATATCCATACATCAATTAGAGTTCAATAATCAATCAATAGTTATCAGCCTAGACAGTTATAATAACCTGTCCTCACAATTGCTAATAATATAAACAAAAACTAAGCACAACGGATAATCAAAACAAACAGATACATGTATATGAAAATGAAGATCTCTAGCTCTCCTGTTGAAGCTCCAAATGCACCAAAGAACCTGTAAATATACTCGGTCTGACCCGAGCACTGAAAGGGAAGAACGCCCAGATCAGTTTGGTAAACTAGCGTGAGAAGCACACGCGACTGAATTTATTAAATTACCAAACTTTTCCTTTATCAAAATAAAGTATCTCGTAAGACAAGCCCATACATAAACACAGACATGTTTTTACCTTACGATAACTAAAACATTTCATATCAAATCCTCTTATATTATGATAGTGTCTAGTATACAAATAATATTCAAAATAGCCGAAGTTGTTACCATTATTAAATTCCAGCATACTAGGCTCTACAAATAAAATGGCAGGTAATTAGTGCAGCTTGGATTTCCATACAAATGACCAGATGAAGGGACTACCTTCCAACAGGTACACCTCTAGATGGATGTCCCAAGGCACAGAACATCTGCCCCCTACCAACACAAGACCAGCCCACCACTATAACTAGATGGTACCAAATATGTCATCCACCGATCGTTACTGACCTTTTTTGAGGGCACTCATAGCATATAAACCACAATAATCAGATACACGACGTCATATCATGTAAAGATATATCTAGAAGAGGATGATCATATCCTACTTGAGAATGACCCACTTAGCCCTGCTGCATCTAACCCTGTTTTGGTCATTTCTGCTTGATGAGGCCTGAGGCAACGATTACCTTTCACATATCACAATCACATCACTTTGAACGCCACGTGGCCATTTTCGTTGACTACTAATTGCCTTCCATAAAAATACAACTCTTAAGCTCATATGTCTCAAGGAGGTTGTTAAGCTAAGAGAAGTTGCCTTCTCCGCCACCATGATGTACGTTTGTAAAAATCAATGTACGTAATCTTTAGAAATGCAATGTCAGACAAACATCTATACAAGTTGTCCAAGAACAGGACAAACCGAAGGTACTTTCCTACCACATCCTGTCGGGAAATCCCTAAGATTAGTAGCGAATAGTGCTTGCATTGGATATTTCATAATGAAGAGAACACTGCTACTATATGTATATTGGGATTTTAACCCCAAACGATCAACAAGAAGTCCCCCACTATGAAAATCCTAAATATCAATATCATCACAGTCTGCACAAATCGAACACATATACGTTGGCCCGAAGTGGTTTTCAGATAAACCGATCCTGGTCTCTTCGCACCAACAACGCAAAAGCGTTTCTCAACCTCACACAGAAACTAAGTCTCATAGACTTATCACATCTCCAACTTTCAACTTGCTATCCTTCGGGCCAAGAAGGAAGCTCGATAAATTGGAGTAATACTCTGCACTATATGAATCAACATCCTCAACAAAATGATAATCAAGCCTACACAGAAGGCTACGTACTAAGTGTACGACTAAATAGTTCCCACATCAAGTCAAGGAAATAAAATGGCGAAATTTGATAGTCGGTTGTTTAACTATCAAAGAAAACAAACAAATATTTAGCACTATAAGCAATCATTAGGCCCTTTTAATTAATCTTTTATTAATTAAACCATTTGTCAAATATTCACTTCAAATTATCTTTAAAAAGATATATTCTCAAAACCATTTCAACTTCTATAATGGAAAACATTTCCATATACTTATTTAATAATAAGTAATTTACAAATCAATTTATTTTCAACACTTAGAAAATATCCCATATACGTAAATCACAATAAAGTATATATTTCATTCTTTATTCTATAAGGAAAACATTCTCTTTAAACACATTTATTTGGGTCAAAACGAATGTTGCGTAAAACAACGTTACAAAAACCCAAAATCACTAGTATAGGGATTCGAAAATTAGATAGATATGTAAATCTCATATAATATACAAAACATCTCCTTTCAAAAATCATTTACTATAACAACAGTGTTATAGTCCATTATTTCCTTATTTCTCGGAAACGTCTATTTCAACAATGAATGTGGAAATATATGTATTCGATACTTAAGATATTTTAAAACATCTTTTAACCATTTAACTCCATTTAAAAGATTACGTTCCAAAACATTTATTTTACTTAAAAGATTATTTACCGTCCAATATCGTGAATTCTCCTTTGCCAAATTCATTACTTCTACATATTTATTAAAGGATAACCCACTGTCCAAAATCGTGGATATAATTCTCTAACCACATTCATTACTATAGCACATTTAATTGAAGGATTATCGATTGTCCAAAATCATGGATGAAATTCCTTTAATATACTTCTATATTTAACTTATCAAATTCAGTTGATTTCGGATTTATAAAACAATGTTTATAAATCACGTTTATATTTTAATAAAAATTTCCACTTATAAAATCCTTTTATTAACCAATTTCATTTATATCCCATTTACATGCCAAAATCCAAATTATGAGTTAATTACTTATAATTCCCTTATTTACAAATTCATTCATTTATAACTTCACAAATTATAGATCTAATTCACTTATAAAATTCATTTATAAATTCTTTATAATTCCATAACTTTTGATTTATAAAAATTCAATTTTATAAATCTTGTATATAGACCATTTATAATAATTCAAAAATATAGATTTAAACTATTTTTTAATATAATCAACTTCACAATTCAAAAACCACATTCTGATTTTATTTCCAAAAAATCATAATTTTTAATACATAAAAAATTATAAATTTTATTTATTTAAATATAAATTCTTTTCCTTAACACTTCAAAATTCAACAAAACTTATATTTTCAAAATCACTTGAAAAATCTTTTTAAATTTGAAATCATCACTTTAACATTTTTTAAATTTCCAAAAATAGGCCCAATGCTGCAACAGTACTAAATACATCAATCTTGAGAACCAAAATATCATATATCACAATATCTTTAAATAAAACCAATACTGATGAGGAATTGATGTACACGTAAATATGCATATTTTTACCACCATATTTAATCTATTTAAATTGAATAAATGATCATATTGGGTATTTTTACTTGTTTAAACCAAATTCAAATTGTTTTCAAATTGTCACATATTCATCTTCATATAGGGGAAAAATGGTCATTTTTGTGCATATATCAAATTGAAAAAATTTAATGGGAAATTTCTATATTATTTTGCAGGAATTTAAAATCAATTACAAGTGGTTTCATGAAGGAATATGCATGTACAAAGAAGTTACAAAAGAATGAAGATGGAAATAATTCAAAGTGAAGAACATGGATGACCCCACCTACCCACTACCTTAATGTACAAATTAAAGGCTAATGCACATGCTAAAAGACATTTAAAGCTTCATGTACATTTAAGTGGGGGATTATTAAAGCTAATGATAACTTGGCCACCACACTTCCTCCAAGGGCATTTTGGATACTCCCCAAAAATATGCATTAGGGTTTCTAACTTGTATAAATACCCCTTATGTTTCATGTAGCTCTCCTGCTCTCTTCTCTTAGTCACTCTTTGGCCTTCTTCTCTTTAGTTTAGATCAAAAATAAAATAAAAATCTCTTCTCTTCTCTTTTTCCATGGCTACTTAGCCATTTTTATTCTCATGTAATTTCTTTTTTTATGCAATTTAATACATGCTCTTTCCTTTTTATGTTCATTTACTTTCATGTTGTAGTGTAGATCTCTTCTCTTTTATGCAAGTAGAATAATTTTTCCTTTCATTTTGCTCTCTTTTTCCTCTTCTTTTTATTTAATGTTGCTTGCTACATTTGTTAATCAAATGACAAATATGAGACGCTAAACCCCTTCAACTTAGGGGTAATGAAGCTCCCTAATCATGTAGCTTCAACTATTTGTTAATTCATGCTCTCTTTTTGTGCTTAATGATGATCAATGAAGTGGTTTTATTGTTTTTGCTTTGAATTTGATAGTCTATATTGTTGACACCAAATAGGCTATGCTTAAACAATCATTAACACTAATTGCCTCTTCATCAAAATATGATTATGGCAAAGAAAGTGATTTGAAATTAAAATTTGAAGGTCTATGTTTCTAATCAATAGTTAATAGGCCATACTTAAAATAGATTTCACTTTTAATTTTCATTGTCATTTTTCATGAGAGTTAAAAGTTGTTTAAGGGGTGTGTTATAGTTTGATGGCTTATGTTGAGGTAATTAATAGCACAAATAGGTCATACTTATGATAAACACATCAATTAAACTAACTAATGACCATAAAAGAGAGATCATGATTTCATATATGTTGAACTACATGATCTAGAGAGTTGATTTATTTCCTAAATTTTCACTTAACTCTTATATTTGCTTCTCTTTTCTTTTAGTTAGTTCTCTAATTCTCTAGCTTAACTTTCACTCGACTTTGGTTTAATTTGATTGAATAGAATTTTAAAATCATCAATTCCCTGTGGATTGACCCGTATTCGCCACGTGCTACATTCGTACA
This sequence comes from Allium cepa, assembly GCA_030765085.1. Lineage (NCBI taxonomy): Eukaryota > Viridiplantae > Streptophyta > Magnoliopsida > Asparagales > Amaryllidaceae > Allium > Allium cepa. The sequence continues at coordinate 1,029,882,694 of CM060932.1, read as the reverse complement.
CCGTGCGCTTGCGGTTATTTTTAATTTAAATTCGTTCGAAGGTTTTCTAAACCGATAGAACTTCCGTCGACGAGCAAGTTTTTGGCGCCGTTGCCGGGGAGTTGTTTTGATTTTGATTTTCTATTCTTCGGATTATATTTGTTTGATTTTTGTGTGTTTTCATTGTGTGTGTTTGCATATTTTTTTTAAAAAAATTATGTCTGTGTGACTTTTGTTTTTGTTTGTGTACTTGTTGTTTATTTGCACTTGCATTTGCTCTTCTATTACAAAAACAAACAAAAACAAAAAACATTCACAATTACAAAAGAAAAACAAAAACATTTTATTTCTGTTTTAATTTGCATTTCATTTTTACAACCATCATTGTACTTACAACCTACACTGTTACATTGCATATTTCACTGTTTCAGATTTTCAATTTGCAATTTCTGTTCACTGTCTGTTCACAGTGCCTTCATACCTTCTCTGTTCACAACCACCACATCAATTACTGCTACACCATCACCACAGTTCACTTCCATTCTCTGTCATCAAACTGCTGCTATCTTGCTGTTCTCTACATTTCACTTCCCTCTCCTCACAATAGCACAGCCACATCAGTGACAACATCTCCCAAACTACATCACTTCATATCACCATAATCTCAGCACCTCTGCTCCAATAATCCACAACTACTGCCACTATTGCATTCACTTCATATCACCCCCTCACTCTTCACCCACAAACTACTGCTTTCCTTGGGTCATCCAACTAACTGTCGCCTTCAACATTCCAACTTCCCACTGCCTCGCCTTCTCTCAATAACTCCTCATAACTGCACATTCATAACAACCTACAGACTTCAAACCAAATCCCCACTGTTGCAGCCCCATTGCACTGTCTCTGATCCACCATCATCTCCACAAATTAGCCATCAACCTGCTATCCTCCTTACTTCAGAACGACAACTCCGCAAAACCACATAATCATCAAACCACAAACCACAAACATTCAACTCCAAACATTCAGTCATCACATACAACACCATCTTCATCACCTTCCCCGACATCCACAACCAATACAACATAGACTATCATACAAATACGCCTCCAAAACCACCTGACGCTACTACTACCTCCCCTTGTTTCCACTCCAAATCCTTCTAACTACATTCATCACACTGTCAAATAGACCACACTTCCACCATATTGCTAATTCCACTGTCACCCCATAGCTTCCTCCAGTCTCCCCCACAAAACAATTACCATCCATCCATCAGCAACAAAAACTATAGTTCCATTGCACTCTCCCATTTCACCACAAAAGCACTTCACAACTAACCATTATCTTCCACTTCTCCAACATCAACAGTGACCACCCCTCCTTTCTACCATCAAAACCACCGAACCCAATTACCACCGAAACTCCATCAATCATCACTTTGAAACCTAATTACCATCGAACCCTTCATCAATCGTCTACCTCCTGTAGTCGATAAACCTAAACGAATACCCTACGCAACTTGAATACGAACCACAATCAATCATTCCCCATCGCGGTCCTCCGTGCCAACCACTATTTCAACCAACCCCGACACTTCATCTCCATCTCACTCGTGACCATCAGACTGTCCACCCGCGAACAACCCAAAGCCGAATCCATCGCCTCGCCTTAAACTCGCAACCACTTCCGCAATCATCAGATACAACAGCCCAATCTTCGACTTCCTCGATCGCCTTACATTCCTCCCCAAATCGCCGACCGCGAAGCACCCAAATCTCTAAGTCAAACATCGAATTGCTTGCTGGTTGTGAATCGAATTTCTGAAAATTTGGGAAATTGAATTCGAACGCGGATGTCAATTTGAGAATTTAAGAAAATTTAATGGAGAAATGAATTGAGAAGCAGGTGAAATATTTGAGGTTTATTATTTCCTGGAGTTTGGTTGAGAAACTTACCAGGTTTTCTTTTTCTTTTTTCGGGTCTTGGGCTTCTATTTGGGCCTGAATTAACTTTTTTTTTGTTTTTTTTGTAAAGCTTAGTTTTTTTTTCTGAAGTTTAGTTTGTTTAATTTTTTTTATTTTGCTTCCTTAGGACTCTTTTTTTTTCAGAAAAAAAAGGAATTGTTTTAGTTTGTTTTGTTTTTCATTGATTTTAGTTCCTTCTTTGATGTGTGTGTGCATAAAAGGTGTTAAAAAAAACATACCCATTGTTGAATATTTTTGTTTTCATTTAATTTCTCTTCTTCAAGTATAAATTCATTTGCTTTTGTTTTTCATTTTTGTTTTTTTTCTTAAAAAAAATTGTATATATATCTTATTTTTATTTTCAGGTTATCAAAGCAGATAAAGAAAGGAGCCGCTTGCTAAAAAAACTGCTTGCTTGCTATATCTATTGTTTTTATTTTCATTACATTTGTTATTTGCTTGCATTTGCATTTATATAAAAAAATTAAGAAACAAAACCTAAAAAAATTCATTAGTAGTTGCATTGTTAATACACGTTTAATTTCATTTTTGCATTTCATCTTAGATTTTTGATTAATAATAACGGTTAGAAATCAATAACACTTAATTGTATATTGACAATTTGTCTTCTTTGAACAATTTAATTTCTTGGTGTCTAGGCTACGGCAGAGTAATAACCATTTATAAATATTACGGTAATTCGTAAATATTATAGTGGTTATTCTTCTGAAGGTACTTAAACCTTCGGCTGCATTGCTACGGTGATTCGTGGTGCACCGATAAATCCTGCCCGTTACCTGGCTGAGAACTATCTTGTTTATCTGAGAAAATTTGTAATTATACAATTTTGGGTTAAGTTAGGATAAATCATTTGTAATTAACCCTTGCATTCATTTAGTTGCATTAGTTCATGCATATTTAAGAAAGAAAACAAAAAAATTTCAAAAATCCAAAATTAAAAAGAAAATTGTAAATATTCCTTTTGTTTTTCTTTGAAATTTTTAAATCCTTTCCTTTGAAATTTCAAAAATCCAAAAAATTTAGAAAAACAAAAATCCAAAAAAATATATAAAACCTTTTTTAAAAAAAAGCCAAAAAAATTTGGAAATCCAAAAACAAAACAAAATTCAATTTTCCTTTTTGAAAAATAAATTCTATTTGTAAATATTTTTCTTTATAAAAAAACCAAAAAATTCTTCAAAATGTCCGAGTTTCCCTACTTACGTGAATTTTACAATAGATGTGAAAATCAATATAATCCATACGATTTCACTCCAAATTTTTATGGATATTTTAGCACCAACTATTGTTTAAACGATTCAAATTTTGAACCACAAAATTTTCAAGACGATGACCAACCCTTGAATCTCGAAAATAACATTTCCTCTTTACTTGAAATCTCCACACAACAAAATCAAATGATAAATGATTTGTGTAATTCGTATTTCTGCGATAACTCGAGTCAAAGTTTTCAAATTTTGAATTCAATTCAAAATTCGAACGATTTCGATGATAACCCATGCCAATTCAATTTTGAACTCCAAAATGAATTTCAAAATCAAACGAAAATGTGATCCACTTTTCAAATAATTTTGGCAATGGGAATAATCTTGATTACGATATGAGTGAATTTTTTTGTTCTCAACGAATCCAAATCGAAATTTCTCAAGTTAATAACTATAAATTAGATTTTGTTGAGCAAATGAACGAAATTTACGATGATCACACGAATTCGTTGTTTGAAACATATATGAAACAACATGAAAAACAAAATCAAATTCCAACGTGTGATGAGTCAAACGATAATCCATCTTTTACCACAATCGACGATTTTCAAACAACAACTTTTGAAACTGAAAATGATGATCTTAATGAAATTGTTGAAAACACGGTAATTGAGTTGGATTTCAATTCTTTTGAGGGTGTGGAGCCAAATTTAAAATTCGACCTTCCTTTTCTCGATTTTGAAAATTTGAATACATCAACTTTGGATTTTGAAATGGATATATACGATGAAGTTGTTGATAATCCAACGAAGGAAGATGAATTTAATGAATACGAGATTTATGGACTTTTCGAAAATGAGTCATTAAATTCTGATGGGGAAGATTTCGATCACCATTTTGACTTTGAAATCGATTGGAAGAAGTTTTCAATTATAAACTTGAATTTCAATTTGGTGAAAATAAATGTGAATTTCAATCAATTTTTTTATCAATCCCAAAAATCATCGAAAATAAAACAACTCATACGATTTTCAATAAAACGACATTCGTTTTTCCAAATCAACATTCAACTTTAAAATCTTTAAAGGTTTGGTTTTTCGTGCTTAAGCTGTGTCTCGCACACTTGACGAGACGAATGAACCGGTATTTGGAAGACCGTATCATTTACTTTTTGACGATATACTTTCTGAACTCTTGTAAATAATAATCCTTTTGTTTTCATGTAAATATAGGTTTTTGATTGTTGTTTTATTTTTGTTTATTTTTTTCTCTCCTTCCACTTGGGTTGACTGTGGGGACACAGTCAAAATCAAGTGTGGGGGGGGGGGAGACTCATCTTCATTTTTTTTCATGGTTTATTTTTGCTTTAAAATCCCAAAAAAAAAATCCCAAAAAAAATATATATTTTTCTTTTGATTTATTTTAGGAAACGCTATAAGATAAATATATGGTTTTGGTTTATTAAATTGAAATTTTTGAAAATTTATTTGTCTTAACAAAATTAAAAATGAAGTTTGATTACAGATAATAATGGTTTAACTAGTATATAGGAAGATTCATATGTGTTAATTTTGAAGTACATCCTAATTGAAAATCTTTGTTTTAAAAAGTGGTTGATTTAAAGTAAAGGATATAACATTTTTTTGTCTTCTTAGTTAAATGGTGCTAAGATGATTTTGCAAAGCTTTCTCTCTCTTAAAAAAAATATAAAGATAAAAAGTAATAACATCCAAGTATCCACTCTCATTTTAAAGTCCTTACGGTTATGCATGGGTGAATTACTTGGAATTTTGACTATGTGCTTTCATACTCATTTAAAAGTCATCGCGGTTATGCATGTATGGAACATATGTAAAAAAAACAGACTTAATAAAAACCGCCTACGATCGATAGTGTATGCATGAAAGTGTGTGCACTCGCCATGCTCTGTACTCCCCTCACATAAGCCCGAAAGGCAGTGCATGGGTGGTATATCTGGCCTCAGTTTACCTGAGCTAGGTGTGTAATTTTTCTTGCAAATAATGAGAGAGCAAGCAATTGAAATCCTAGCACTATTTTTACTTATTTGATTTGATTTGCTATTGAAAAGAAATGAAAATACCACTTTGATAAACTTTGATAATCAACTAAGGATCCATTTTATAATTACACTTTGTTATCAACCGAAACAAGTTAAACTGTAATCCATTTGTTATGATAACTTGATTTTTGTTGGAAATTTTGATGAGTAAATGACATAAATTTTCAAGAAAATAACCAAAACCTATATTTAACTTTTTCGTGTCAATTTAAAAATAAATCCTTCATTTGTAAATATTTTAATTTTTTTTTTGCATTCATCTCTTTGTAAATAAATCTTGCATTTTGTAAATATTTTCATCCTGCATTTGGATTTTGTGGGTAGTATCCGCTGAAAACCCTCACGAGACAACACTCGTCCTACTGGGGACACCCAGAGGTTTAACGGCTTGTTGCATACGCTCAATGCAATCGTGCTCCCTACGAAAACGGATTTATCTTAGTTTTTCTTTATTCGAGGACGAATAAAAAGATAAGTGTGGGGGTATTTGATGTGCACGTAAATATACATATTTTTACCACCATATTTAATCTATTTAAATTAAATAAATGATCATATTGGGTATTTTTACTTGTTTAAACCAAATTCAAATTGTTTTCAAATTGTCAAATATTCATCTTCATATAGGGGCAAAATGGTCATTTTTGTGCATATATCAAATTGAGAAAATTTTATGGGAAATTTCTATATTATTTTGCAGGAATTTAAACTCAATTATAAGTGGTTTCATGAAGGAATATGCATGTACAAAGAAGTTACAAAAGAATGAAGATGGAAATAATTCAAAGTGAAGAACATGGATGACCCCACCTACCCACTACCTTAATGTACAAATTAAAGGCTAATGCACATGCTAAAAGACATTTAAAGCTTCATGTACATTTAAGTGGGGGATTATTAAAGCTAATGATAACTTGCCCACCACACTTCCTCCAATGGCATTTTGGGTACTCCCCAAAAATATGCATTAGGGTTTCTAACTTGTATAAATACCCCTTATGTTTCATGTAGCTCTCATGCTCTCTTCTCTTAGTCACTCTTTGGCCTTCTTCTCTTTAGTTTAGATCAAAAATAAAATAAAAATCTCTTCTCTTCTCTTTTTCCATGGCTACTTAGCCATTTTTATTCTCATGTAATTTCTTTTTTTATGCAATTTAATACGTGCTCTTTCCTTTTCATGTTCATTTACTTTCATGTTGTAGTGTAGATCTCTTCTCTTTTATGCAAGTAGAATAATTTTTCCTTTCATTTTGCTCTCTTTTTCCTCTTCTTTTTATTTAATGTTGCTTGCTACATTTGTTAATCAAATGAAAAATATGAGAGGCTAAACCCCTTCAACTTAGGGGTAATGAAGCTCTCTAATCATGTAGCTTCAACTATTTGTTAATTCATGCTCTCCTTTTGTGGTTAATGATGATCAATGAAGTGGTTTAATTGTTGTTTTTGCTTTGAATTTGATAGTCTGTATTATTGACACCAAATAGGCTATGCTTAAACAATTACTAACACTAATTGCCTCTTCATCAAAATATGATTATGGCAAAAGAAAGTGATTTGAAATTAAATTTTGATGGTCTATGTTTCTAATCAATAGTTAATAGGCCATACTTAAAATAGATTTCACTTTTATTTTCATTGTCATTTTTCATGAGAGTTAAAAGTTGTTTAAGGGGTGTGTTATAGTTTGATGGCTTATGTTGAGCTAATTAACAGCACAAATAGGTCATACTTATGATAAACACATCAATTAAACTAACTAGTGACCATAAAAGAGAGATCATCATTTCATATATGTTGAACTACATGATCTAGAGAGTGGATTTATTTCCTAAATTGTCACTTAACTCTTATATTTGCTTCTCTTTTCTTTTAGTTAGTTCTCTAATTCTCTAGCTTAACTTTCACTCGACTTTGGTTTAATTTGATTGAATAGAATTTTAAAATCATCAGGAATCCAGTTGGATCCCTCTAACTTATCACCTGCAATAAATATACATAATAGAAAATGTGTAAAATGACTGCTTCGAGCCAGACGCACGTACAAAGAGTCATCCGCTCATACACAGGAACGTATGGGGTCTCATCTGCTCCAATATGCAGGAATATATCCAAATACCAATCAATATATATGCAATATATCATATATCATCCAAACAATCATCATAAATAAAATTTATCCTTACTTATATAAAAATATCAACGAGTCAGAAAGAGTGAGTTGTACTCACATTGATTCCAATAGCAGTTGCAATGTTTTATTTCGAATAAAATTAATCAAGCATATGATTTTATCCAAAATTTACACTAGATCCAATCAACTCCAAACCAGCTCTTAAATGTAGTGCTCATCGATATGGACCCAAAGCAGTTTGTTTCGTCAAAAACGGACCTCGTATGAAGAAGTTATAGCATTTTAAAGTTTATACGAATTATTATATAAATCAATTTACATTTTTATTTTTAATTTCAAACCCTAGTCTTTTCTGGCCGTTCGATCTGCTTGCATCCCATCTCTGCCATGAGTAGCTTCTTCTTCCCTAGATGAATCACATATGTGATAAAAACCCATAGCCACCTATCTTTGATTAATTTCTTTGCCATCTACGACGTGTTATAGGATGATTGAGTACCACCATTCGAAATGCCATCGCCGACTCCATCTCCGCCTTGAGTATGGTCAAGCTCGGCTCTGAGTCTTACTTGAAAAACGTGTTTAAACGCCGGTCTAACACGTGCAATTCTCTCCTTCCTCACTGCGTTTTATGACGATCCACCGTATGGATCGAAAGATCTCAACGAGCTTTATAATTTTGTAGTTGAGAGCTTTTGTTAATTCTTCATGGATTGAGAGAGACTGAGAGGAGAAGAATCGAAAATATCGGCCTATAAGTGGCGGACTACCCTAGTTCCATAAGGGTTTTGATAAAAATGGAAATGTTGCGTCCTTTTATAGAAAATTTGACGACACTATTCATCCGGAAATTTTTCGAACTCCAAATGAAGCGTGCCGCCTGGCGTTTATAATGTTTTACCCCTATTCCAAACACAATGGAATATATATCAGAAGGAAAGTCGATCGTATTTGGAAGATAGGTTTTCAAATCGACTTATTTATATTTAAAATTTACTTAAACAGATTTCTACGCGTTTTAGCTTGCCCCAGACAAACCTTAAATCCGATTGACATAAAATTTGAAATCTTACAACAATATAACATTATGGGTTCGGTGAAGTTAGTTTCGTTGAAATCCAAGACTGTATGAAAATTGACTATTTTTACAAGTTGATTAAATTTAAAATATTCAATTTCTCCAAATTAACTTTTAATTCAATTTTAAAAGATCTCTAACAGCATTCTAATTTAAATAGAATTTAATTCAACTTTATAAATTATTTTTATTAACATAAAATCCAAATTTCAATTATTTCTGCAATTTCAAATATTAAATTAACAATTTAATTATCCAATTAAATCAAGATATTCGAAATATAAGTTATTCAGCTTATAAAGTTAACTTGTGATTATCTAAAATTTATTAAATGTATGAATTTCAAATGACAGAAATTCTGGATCGTTACAAATGGGATCTCCACCCCCCGGTGCAGGATTGGGCGCTTGCCCTTCCACCTTTGGTGATGTAGCTTGATAATATCTACGAAACCAGCCAGGGACAAGAACATCCTCTAGAAGATTTAGGGAGTCTTCCATACTATGCAAAGCAAAAGAGAATTTAGGCTCGAAAGAATCGGAAGAAGGTTACACTGGAGATTGAGCGGATTTTTATAAAACTCTTTTATACTTGAAAACCATTTCTAAAAAAGAGTTTCTTTTTGAAAAATACTTTTAAAACATGTTATCTTTGAAAAATATTTTACTTTTAAAACAAATTTTTAAGAATCCTGTAAGCTGACGCTCTGATACCAAGTGAAACACCCCACGCCCCCTTGGTATATCCAAAAAGGCACACTAAAGGATATGGTGCGTTATAGGTATAGCTAAAACATTACAGAGACTAAGATTCACAAGACAAATAAGTAAAAACAGCAGAAACATTTAAATGGTAACTTAATATTCAAAATAAAACTTCATAAATAAGATTGAAAAACATCCTATCTCTCAAATATCAAATACACATGTCTTATGTAAAATACATCTCAGTCTCATAAAATTAGAGTACAATAAAAATAATCATCCCTCTCATAAGTATCAGTATCCAAAGTCAAATGAAAAGAAAACTGAAAGAAGAAGAATACATGAAGAATGAGAAAGCTCTGCAAATGAGTCTCCAAGAAATCTGAATCTACTCTTCTTGCCTCTACTGGCCTATGGAGGAAAAAGTGGAAATAGAGGATTGGGTCAGACTATAAGTCTGGTGAGTGAAATTAACTACTAGTAATTTTAAGCAAGATGAAGATAATTGTAACGACCACGATTTTTCGTGCCAGAAAAATCGGACCATTTAAATGAAAAGAAGGAGGTAGAAGAAGAGAAAACAAAATCAACATCAGAATCTAACCATCGCAGCGGAACAAAATAATAGATAGTAAATAATCTTTACTCAAAATCAAATATATCTGTTTACATACATTACATCATCAGAATACATCAGTCACAACTCAATATCAATATCATACAATGGGTACACAACAACTCAACACAACGGAATACATATATAAATATACAAGTACGAGAGTACGTTTCGTCATCCAGCTCGTCTCCTGAGCTCCACAGCATCATATCCTGTATCCTATAATACTCGGTCTGACCCGAGCATTACAGTTAAATAACACCCGAGTCAGTCTGGATTACCAGCGTGAGAAAATCACACCCAATTTATTATTAAAGTTTCAAAATTCCTTTGAAAACAAAAGCATCTCGTAAGACCACGCCACAAATAAACATGTCGGGTTTTTACCTTACGATAGCTAAAACAATTTTATAGAAATCCTCTGATATTATAATAGGGTCTATACACAAGTACTTATAAAATAGCCGAAATTGTTACATTATTAAATTCCAGCTACTAGCCACAAAAGTGGGTAATACAAACAAAACTCGTACAAGGCTCGTAGGGAGAATGGATTTCCAACTAATGACTAGGCACTGGGGTACCACCTGTCACAGTACGGGGCCTAGATCACCGTACCGAGGATTACTCCCTTCATCCCCTACAACACAAGGTCGGAACCATCCCTTACTGGACAGTCCCGAGTGAGATCACCCCGTGGTTGGGATCAGCAACCGCCCACTAAGACGAAGAATAAAAAGGGACATCTAGACTGGAATGACCTCACCCTGCTTGGGTGCTACCCACCTAACCTTGCTGCATATCCCCTGATTTTCAGTCATTCCCATTTGATGAGGCTTGAGGCTAAGCGTTACCTTTAGAACGTTTTCACTTAGAATGCCCATCGTCCACCTGACGATGTTTCGTAAGCATTCGTCCATACAAGTCCGTCCCGGGTTCGAACGGAACCGAAGGCACTATTCCTACTACATCCATTTTGGAAATATCCTCAGGATTAGTAGCGACTAGCCCTTGCACTTCACTGCTCCATCTTCGACTCCGAACACGTTTTTCGCACGAAACGTACAAACCGGATCGAAGTGGTTTTCGAGAAATAAATCTCGATCCCGGTCTCTTCGAAACGATCAACGCATTTGTCCAATATTGATAGTCGGTTATTTAACTATCAATTAATATTCACAAACATCCATCAACCAATAAATAATTTCCCAAATTATTTATTAATCCCAAAATATCTTCCTGAGATATATATTTCCAATTTTCAACCCCTTTTGAAAACAGTTTCAAAACCCGTTTTCCCTTCCCAGGGTACATTCCCAATTATTATTTCCATTGGAACGCCAAGTACAAACACTTAAGTTTAAAATAATTTAAAAACATTTTTTTTATAAAATATACTTATAACTTTTAAAATTATAACTTAAATATTTTATTAAAATAAATATACTAACAAAATATTTTGTATAAGACAATTTATAAAATATAAACTAAATTTCCTCTTTTAAACTCAATACCAAGTTACTTTATATAGTTATTTCAATAATAGATTTAGAAAATTATACTTGCTTTAAAAATTTAGATCTAGAAATAATAAACTTTCCAAAACCTGCTTTTTAAAACGATCTTAAAAACTTTAAATATTTTTGAAAACCATACTTGGCTATCCAGGGAAATCCTCTTCTGTTTCCCATTTCTTAAAAATAAATCACCATTTATTTTTAAACAAATACCCATTCCTTTAATAAATTCCTACCTTGAATTTATAAAATATCCACCGACATTTTATTTCACTTTATAACCCAGTCATAAAGTCCCAAAATCTCTCTTCACTTTAAATTTAAATTTCAACACCTAAATCAATTTTACAATTGATTTCCATTTACTTTACCATGAAATAAATTCTCTTACTTCATTTATTTCAAAATTTATTAAACTTTAGATTTAATTTCCAATTTATGTTTTAAAATCTTTAAACTGAAAAATACCAAATTCAGATTCCTCAATTTCCTTTCTTTACCTTTAAATTTAATCCTTACATTTAAAATAATGACTTTTATTCACTTAAGTTCCAGAATTTATTATTCCTTTGTTAATTCAATTTCCTCATATTCCATATTTTGTTAGAGTTTATAAATCACTCTATTTTATTTTATTTTCACTTCATTATTCAATTTATTCCAATTTACTAGAATTATTTACTTAAAATTTTACTCTTTTATTACCTTTCAAAAATCCAATTCCATAGATTTTGGCAACTCTTTAAATTGAGTTATTCCATCCAACCATACTATCCAATATTCCAGTTATCCATAAAACAATCACAGGATATCAAATATTCATCACACAGAATATTAAATAATCTAATAAATTTGAGGAATCCAGTTGGATCCCTCCAACCTGTTTCCCTGCATCCACAAATGTTAGCACAATATTATTTACTAATTTCAGAATATATCATTCTATAGCACATCAATCAATCAATTTCAACCATTCAAACAATTATTTAAATTTAATCATTTAAATTTAAATTTAAACTGAGTGAGATTAACTCACCTTTGCTTTTTTTCTCAATTTGCAATCCATCCAAATCTCAACTTGTTTCTTCATAGTTTTAAACCTTGTGTAACATTTATACGGCTTTATTAATATTTGAATTAATTGAAAATAAAATAAATTACCACATAACAGATTTAATTACGAATTTTAAATGATGGTTTTACTACCCTAATTTACATTCTCTTTTCCTTTAAACATTTTGTTGAATTAAATTATTATAGATTTTCATCTCAGTCCTTTTTCACTTACCTGCTATTTTCTCAAGACCACAATTAGATTTAGTAAAAATAATCTAAGCTAAATAAATGACTAGTAACTAAAATGTATATATTTTTAATCTGTTTATAAATTTTACAAGACAACTTTATCTTACTGTTTAATCCTACCGATATATATATATATATATATATATATATATATATATCTAATAATAAAATTGTTTTTACCTTACTGTAAACATATATTTACCCTTTTTATATATATGTGTGTGTTTAAATAGAAAAGTCTTTGTATATATATAAATCTGAAAATAATCCTCACTGGAATATTGACCATCTGTTTACATATGCCTACATTGATTTAATCTGATTAAAGATAAAATTGTTACCTCGCTGTTCCTAAAGCAAGCGACACTCTCAGGCAACCACTGCATCGCTTCGACTCAAGCGAACCCCTACCATCATCGCGACTCATAGTCACCCACTCGTCTTCAAAATCGACAACGAGTCTTCAATCCCGAAACCTCCAAATCACGAGCACGAAAATCCCTAAAGGTCGCCACTACATGGTCGCTGTGCTCTCACGTGCTCTCGTCCCACGAACACGCAACTACTGTTCCCACTGTAGCCACGCCGCCGAAATACCCCATCGTACGCGCGACCCCTCTCTTCCAGATCTAGTTGCCGATGAGCACAACTCGAGATGCTCCTCTTCCCCTTATCCACGAACACCGGTCCACCCGCCCTCTAACAAAGCATGCGAGCTCTTCCCCAGGCCGTGCTTTCGATTAGAAATCGAATCTTGGGTTCGCAGCCGCCCCTTTCTTTATATTTGATTCTCGAATCTCTTTTTTTTTTTTTTTTTTTACTGGGAGGCTTCGATTTGGATGAATACTGGGTCTAGAGATTAGGAGCAGAAGTCTCGATTTTGAAGTGGGGAAGGAATTGGAATTTTGAAAAGTAAAGTGAACGAAGATTTTGTTTTCAATAAAAAAAATTCTCTGCTCTGCTGATTTTTGGCTTCCAAAAGAAGGAACAAGAAAAGATGTTTATGTACTTAAATCAACAGGCTACAGTGTTTTGAAGGTGATAAGATCACGGCTGATAGGAAAGGAAGCGGCTGTTGTTAAAATATTTGACCAAGTACAATATGAGTTATTTAGTTTACAATATAAATTCCAACGCGTTAATGTATCGTATGCTCACCCGAAAACTCCGATCAACACGAAATTTGAAATCCGATAATAATCCAATATTACGGATCCAATGGAACTGGTTTCGTCAAATTCCGAGACTGTGCCTCGGAAGGCTATTTTTAAATTCAATTTAAACGATAAAATTTTAAAACTAAACAAATCAGTGTTAAATTCAATTTTATAACTTCTATTATCTTTATTATTACCGATATAAATTTTATAAGCCCTCAAATTATTTTTAACAGGCTTAAAATTCCAGATTTAACATTTTACCCAATTTCTGATAATTAAATTCAACAATTAATTATCCAATAAATAGCGATATTTGAATTCAAGTTAAAAATTAACATTTAAATATTCAAAATCAATTGAATATTCCAATTTTAAATGCTTGAAAATTCTGGGTCGTCACATTCCTCCCCCCTTAAAAGAATTTCGTCCCCGAAATTACTAGTTGGAAGACTGATCCATAACCCATTAACTATTTCCTCAAACCAAACAATTTTTAACAACTTAGCAAACAAATCTTTTTATCGAAGACACTCTAACTCTATCCTAGCCTTTTAAACTTACCCATAACCCTTAAACCATATTACATACTTACTTATCAATTCAAATCTTAAATTTGAATTCAAATTTTAAATTATCAAAATTTTCTCAAAATTTTTCTAACTCTCTAAATTTTCGAAAAATTTCGCCAGCGTCTCCTTCACGCGGCTAGCTCGGTACTACTACAAAATGGCTCTACGGCCTCCCAAATCCAACAAGAAAACAAAAAGCCAAGTGGCTCGACAAAAACCCAATCAAAATCTCATATAGAAATTCAAATACATACCTTTTTGTCGGGCCATTTTAAATTTTATCTTCTGAAATCAAACATCAATTTCCTTCTGCTTTTAAAACACCTGTATATCCTGTTATAACAATAATGTCCATCCACAACATTCAAAATCATTTTGCATTACTTTTACACAAATTTCAATATTTGCTTTATTTAAGCCCATACGATGGACACATATAATTCGTATGCAATTACCAAATCCGATCGTTCACTCGATCACACAATTTCATTTCCGAACTAGTATCGTCCACCCGACTTCCTAGTGCGGACTCAGATCTGGTTTCTTGATCAGAAACTGTCATTCTCTTTGCATTGTCATAACTATGATAGAGAATTTCCAGAATCAATCAACAATCCATATCCAGGTTCGCCGTCGAAAATCGAGTGAAAAATCCTAACTCGGATCGATATAACTATCTCGAAAATCTGTGCTCGAATTCTGGATCAATATAGCTATGCGAATAAATAATATACGTACACCTTACGTAATTAGCCCAATTTATTTTTAGCTACACCAATTCTCTTTTTATTCACATTCCCAGCTATCACTTTACCCTTCAGTTAATTTCCATTCAATTATTCTCTTGGAATAATTTTTCGCAATACCAAATTTACTTAAGAATTTCATTTTCCATTCCTTAAGTTTAATTTGAATATTGTATATAATTCTTATATAAATCTTCATTTTACTATTGAAGTTTATTTCCACTACCATTCTCTTTGCCTTTACAATTTCATTTAAGTTTAAATTTTGGTTTCCACTTTGAATATTGTATTAGTTGCACTTACTAATTAATTTAAATCTCAATTAAAGTTTATTTGCAAACTTTACTTCTTTAGTTTCTTCAATTTCATTCTCTTTACATTTACATTCCAATTAGATTTCAATATCCAGTTTCAATTTTATTTGTTTAGCAAATTTAGATCATTTGCCGTTAATGAAAATTTTCGAGAATTTCAAAAATTTTCTAACTCCCAAAATTTACGGAAAATTTTGGCAGAGTCTCCTTTGTACGGAGGGACTTCTGCGATATCGCTGGATGCACAAAAACATATATACATCGGCCTCAGGCCGGAAATCAATATACATCGACCCACACGGTCGGAAAAAAGAAAAACAGTTCATATTTCCTATTTATATTGCATAGGCGTACCTTATTTTAGCATTTTTAAGCAAGCGGCGATTTATTTTAGCAAATTGCGCAATCAAATCCAGCCAAACGGCTTCCCTGAACCTGTACTTACTCAATATAAATATGTAAGTGACAATTACACAAAGTTATAGCATTTCACTTAAATATAAATAATTAAAACATGGGTTTCATAAACGATGCATATCATATACTTCCACAAGCACATTTGAAACATTTCGACATTTATTTTGAATGCTTCCAATCCATTCCAATACCATTTCATTAAATTCATTTTACATTCCAATTAAATGATTTACACTTCATTGCCTACTTCCAATTCATTTGAATCCAAACGAGTTTATTTTTATTCCAAGTGATTCAAAATAAATTTTATTTCACTTCTATCAGCTCATAAAATTTTATTCAATGAATTCCCATTTTATTCGAAGCCAAGCTCTTGTTAATATAACTTGAGTTACTCAACTTAATTACTAATTTCATTCCACTTACCAAACAGGTTTTATTATAAACCATTTATAATTCAACCGATTTCAAAAATTAATTTTTAGTCAATTTCTATTCATTCATAGAATTTTGATTTTATTAATAACAAGGTCTTTTCCATTCTATTTCAACCTACTTGGAATTGATTCACAAATTCCAACCATCACTGTTATAACCCAATTTCATTTTGTTTGACGACACTCCCAATTATTTTTAATTCATCGTTGGTCTAAGTTGAATTTATATGTTACTCGAGCTCATTTCCAATTTATCCCTACTTGGATTTTTATTGGCAATACAAATCATTTTTATATTAATTCAATTCCATTCAACTTCAATTCAAATTTAATTCACTTACAATTTCAATTTGAATTTCTATTAATAACTCAACATCTCTTTCAAATTTTATCATTTATCCGCAACTCAAATTTTTATTTAAACAATTCGAGTTCCATTTCCATATTCCATTAATTAATCTTGGAACATTCCATATTATTTACATCGAATATTCATCCCATAATTCATTTACAAACTCAACATTCGTCACCACAAAATTTGATATTCAACATACATTAAATCAATATTTGATTTTTATTTCAAAATTTCTTTATCTATTCTACTGGAGTTCAACCTATTTATTTTATAAATTAAGTTTTGGATTTTCATTCACTTTCCAAATTCAAAACTATTTTATTTTGGCTTATTAATCTCATTTCTAAATTTTATAGGTCACATTTCATTTATATTCACACTTCCATCTATCCACAATCAATCTCATTCACATTCTTACTTTTATCTTGGGAATATACATTTTTATTTATTCAATATATTTTATTATTCCACAAACATTTTTACATAAGATTCCAGAGTTTTTAAACAATTCCTAAAATTCCAAAAATCAACTTTGAAATCAACTATATCCAAAATCCTTTGGTAAATTCAATTGTCCTCTGAATTTCAAGACCAAATCCAGTTCACAACCAATTCCATTTTAAAACAATTTGGCAGCAATTTCTCTTTTAGAAACTCGAAAATAAACATCGATGATGCTGCAGTCATCACCGACGTTATTTTCCAGTGACCGAAAGAGTTCTATGCTTTTATCCCTTTAAAATATTTCAAATATTCTTAATTTCCAACCTCACCAGATTCAATTTCAATTCAAAAATATTCCCGAAATAATACCACTATTATTTCTTCAAAACTTTTGAAAACCATTTCCAAATCCAAAGGAATTTAAACTTTTCCCCCAAAATTCCAAACTTACTCTGGAATCTTCATCTTAATTTATTTTCATTCTCTGGAATTCTAATTCAAAATTATAATCTTATTTATATATGAAGTTATTTCAAATTTAAAAACTACTTTTATAATCTATATTTCAAATTCCATTTTGTTATATAAATTTATTTTTCAACTTTGGTTATAAGTTTCAATTTTTTTTCACAATAGCGTTAATAATTTAATATTATCATTCCTTAACAATCAAGCATCCAAATACTATAATAATTTCTGAAAATTATTTCTTTCATATACAAAGACAATTTGGGCAAAATTATTTCATTTACCCTATTTTAAAACAATACTGTGTCGAATTGTTCTATTCAAGTGTTTAGAGATCCCTATCAATAACGTTAATTACTCGTATTGACCAGAATCCATAAACTACTCAATAAACCAATCAACACAATATAAAAATCATTTTATTCACTAACAATTACGCGCTCATATCTATTAATACACTCAAACTCATTATAGAGTACTACGGACTCTACTTGAGTAATTCCCACCAAAGCCTAGGTTGTCGTCAACCTAAGCTCTGATACCAACTGTAACGACCAAGATTTTTCGTGCCAGAAAAATCGGACCATTTAAATGAAAAGAAGGAGGTAGAAGAAGAGAAAACAAAATCAACATCAGAATCTAACCATCGCAGCGGAACAAAATATAATAGATAGTAAATAATCTTTACTCAAAATCAAATATATCTGTTTACATACATTACATCATCAGAATACATCAGTCACAACTCAACATCAATATCATACAATGGGTACACAACAACTCAACACAGCGGAATACATATATAAATATACAAGTACGAGAGTACGTTTCGTCATCCAGTTCGTCTCCTGAGCTCCACAGCATCATATCCTGTATCCTATAATACTCGATCTGACCCGAGCATTACAGTTAAATAACACCCGAGTCAGTCTGGATTACCAGCGTGAGAAAATCACACCCAATTTATTATTAAAGTTTCAAAATTCCTTTGAAAACAAAAGCATCTCGTAAGACCACGCCACAAATAAACATGTCGGGTTTTTACCTTACGATAGCTAAAACAATTTTATAGAAATCCTCTGATATTATAATAGGGTCTATACACAAGTACTTATAAAATAGCCGAAATTGTTACATTATTAAATTCCAGCTAGTAGCCACAAAAGTGGGTAATACAAACAAAACTCGTACAAGGCTCGTAGGGAGAATGGATTTCCAACTAATGACTAGGCACTGGGGTACCACCTGTCACAGTACGGGGCCTAGATCACCGTACCGAGGATTACTCCCTTCATCCCCTACAACACAAGGTCGGAACCATCCCTTACTGGACAGTCCCGAGTGAGATCACCCCGCGGTTGGGATCAGCAACCGCCCACTAAGCCGAAGAATAAAAAGGGACATCTAGACTGGAATGACCTCACCCTGCTTGGGTGCTACACACCTAACCTTGCTGCATATCCCCTGATTTTCAGTCATTCCCATTTGATGAGGCTTGAGGCTAAGCGTTACCTTTAGAACGTTTTCACTTAGAATGCCCATCGTCCACCTGACGATGTTTCGTAAGCATTCGTCCATACAAGTCCGTCTCGGGTTCGAACGGAACCGAAGGCACTATTCCTACTACATCCATTTTGGAAATATCCTCAGGATTAGTAGCGACTAGCCCTTGCACTTCACTGCTCCATCTTCGACTCCGAACACGTTTTTCGCACGAAACGTACAAACCGGATCGAAGTGGTTTTCGAGAAATAAATCTCGATCCCGGTCTCTTCGAAACGATCAACGCATTTGTCCAATATTGATAGTCGGTTATTTAACTATCAATTAATATTCACAAACATCCATCAACCAATAAATAATTTCCCAAATTATTTATTAATCCCAAAATATCTTCCCGAGATATATATTCCCAATTTTCAACCCCTTTTGAAAACAGTTTCAAAACCCGTTTTCCCTTCCCAGGGTACATTCCCAATTATTATTTCCATTGGAACGCCAAGTACAAACACTTAAGTTTAAAATAATTTAAAAACATTTTTTTATAAAATATACTTATAACTTTTAAAATTATAACTTAAATATTTTATTAAAATAAATATACTAACAAAATATTTTGTATAAGACAATTTATAAAATATAAACTAAATTTCCTCTTTTAAACTCAATACCAAGTTACTTTATATAGTTATTTCAATAATAGATTTAGAAAATTATACTTGCTTTAAAAATTTAGATCTAGAAATAATAAACTTTCCAAAACCTGCTTTTTAAAACGATCTTAAAAACTTTAAATATTTTTGAAAACCATACTTGGCTATCCAGGGAAATCCTCTTCTGTTTCCCATTTCTTAAAAATAAATCACCATTTATTTTTAAACAAATACCCATTCCTTTAATAAATTCCTACCTTGAATTTATAAAATATCCACCGACATTTTATTTCACTCTATAACCCAGTCATAAAGTCCTAAAATCTCTCTTCACTTTAAATTTAAATTTCAACACCTAAATCAATTTTACAATTGATTTCCATTTACTTTACCATGAAATAAATTCTCTTACTTCATTTATTTCAAAATTTATTAAACTTTAGATTTAATTTCCAATTTATGTTTTAAAATCTTTAAACTGAAAAATACCAAATTCAGATTCCTCAATTTCCTTTCTTTACCTTTAAATTTAATCCTTACATTTAAAATAATGACTTTTATTCACTTAAGTTCCAGAATTTATTATTCCTTTGTTAATTCAATTTCCTCATATTCCATATTTTGTTAGAGTTTATAAATCACTCTATTTTATTTTATTTTCACTTCATTATTCAATTTATTCCAATTTACTAGAATTATTTACTTAAAATTTTACTCTTTTATTACCTTTCAAAAATCCAATTCCATAGATTTTGGTAACTCTTTAAATTGAGTTATTCCATCCAACCATACTATCCAATATTCCAGTTATCCATAAAACAATCACAGGATATCAAATATTCATCACACAGAATATTAAATAATCTAATAAATTTGAGGAATCAGTTGGATCCCTCCAACATGTTTCCCTGCATCCACAAATGTTAGCACAATATTATTTACTAATTTCAGAATATATCATTCTATAGCACATTAATCAATCAATTTCAACCATTCAAACAATTATTTAAATTTAATCATTTAAATTTAAATTTAAACTGAGTGAGATTAACTCACCTTTGCTTTTTTTCTCAATTTGCAATCCATCCAAATCTCGACTTGTTTCTTCATAGTTTTAAACCTTGTGTAACATTTATACGGCTTTATTAATATTTGAGTTAATTGAAAATAAAATAAATTACCACATAACAGATTTAATTACGAATTTTAAATGATGGTTTTACTACCCTAATTTACATTCTCTTTTCCTTTAAACATTTTGTTGAATTAAATTATTATAGATTTTCATCTCAGTCCTTTTTCACTTACCTGCTATTTTCTCAAGACCACAATTAGATTTAGTAAAAATAATCTAAGCTAAATAAATGACTAGTAACTAAAATGTATATATTTTTAATCTATTTATAAATTTTACAAGACAACTTTATCTTACTGTTTAATCCTACCGATATATATATATATATATAATAAAATTGTTTTTACCTTACTGTAAACATATATTTACCCTTTTTATATATATATGTGTGTGTTTAAATAGAAAAGTCTGTGTATATATATAAATCTGAAAATAATCCTCACTGGAATATTGACCATCTGTTGACATATGCCTACATTGATTTAATCTGATTAAAGATAAAATTGTTACCTCGCTGTTCCTAAAGCAAGCGACACTCTCAGGCAACCACTGCATCGCTTCGACTCAAGCGAACCCCTACCATCATCGTGACTCATAGTCACCCACTCGTCTTCAAAATCGACAACGAGTCTTCAATCCCGAAACCTCCAAATCACGAGCACGAAAATCCCTAAAGGTCGCCACTACATGGTCGCTGTGCTCTCACGTGCTCTCATCCCACGAACACGCAACTACTGTTCCCACTGTAGCCACGCCGCCGAAATACCCCATCGTACGCGCGACCCCTCTCTTCCAGATCTAGTTGCCGATGAGAACAACTCGAGATGCTCCTCTTCCCCTTATCCACGAACACCGGTCCACCCGCCCTCTAACAAAGCATGCGAGCTCTTCCCCAGGCCGTGCTTTCGATTAGAAATCGAATCTTGGGTTCGCAGCTGCCCCTTTCTTTATATTTGATTCTCGAATCTCTTTTTTTTTTTTTTTTACTGGGAGGCTTCGATTTGGATGAATACTGGGTCTAGAGATTAGGAGCAGAAGTCTCGATTTTGAAGTGGGGAAGGAATTGGAATTTTGAAAAGTAAAGTGAACGAAGATTTTGTTTTCAATAAAAAAAATTCTCTGCTCTGCTGATTTTTGGCTTCCAAAAGAAGGAACAAGAAAAGATGTTTATGTACTTAAATCAACAGGCTACAGTGTTTTGAAGGTGATAAGATCACGGCTGATAGGAAAGGAAGCGGCTGTTGTTAAAATATTTGACCAAGTACAATATGAGTTATTTAGTTTACAATATAAATTCCAACGCGTTAATGTATCGTATGCTCACCCGAAAACTCCGATCAACACGAAATTTGAAATCCGATAATAATCCAATATTACGGATCCAATGGAACTGGTTTCGTCAAATTCCGAGACTGTGCCTCGGAAGGCTATTTTTAAATTCAATTTAAACGATAAAATTTTAAAACTAAACAAATCAGTGTTAAATTCAATTTTATAACTTCTATTATCTTTATTATTACCGATATAAATTTTATAAGCCCTCAAATTATTTTTAACAGGCTTAAAATTCCAGATTTAACATTTTACCCAATTTCTGATAATTAAATTCAACAATTAATTATCCAATAAATAGCGATATTTGAATTCAAGTTAAAAATTAACATTTAAATATTCAAAATCAATTGAATATTCCAATTTTAAATGCTTGAAAATTCCGGGTCGTCACAATAATAGACTAAGCAATAGTTCTAGTATGGAAATAAATATTGAAAATATAAAACTGGGGTAAAATACTATTTCTGATTCTGTTTACTTGGATTGTTTTGATTGCTTGACTGTTTGGATTTTTTGCACTTGTCTTAAACTACTTCAATTAGGCTAAAATCCTAATTATACCCATTGATCAGCCTTTTATCTCTGTAGTGTCACTGGAAGCTAGTCCCATCATGTGGGTCCCATAGCAAAAGACACATGTTTAGCCCTTGGAATGCAGTAGCGATTTATCTACCCTAATCGACGCTACATGCTCGGTCACTGTCGGTCCACATTAACTGTCGTTCTCTATTTTGACCTCTTATTTACCCTAATTCGCATAAGCGTGACAAGTATCATCTGATCTGTTGTGAGACCATCAGTTCTAATCTAAAAGGGTGCTGCCCATCCTCACCTAAGTGTCTTGTGAGACCATCAGTCCTAGCATGAAAGGGGAATGCTGTTGGCACGGGTCCTAGCAAACAAAATCGAGTTGCGTCCCCGACGTAAATCCCCCGATTTGAGCATCTATCAATTGGCCCCTTAATTACCCTAGTTAGCATAAGCGTGTCCCAGCCTCACCTAACTATTGTGAGACCGTCGGTCCTAGTCTGAAAGGGTCCTGTCCAACTTCATCTAACTATTGTGAGACCATTAGTCCTTTTCTGAAAGGGAATGCTGTTGGTATGGGCCATGTTTCTATCTTTGCTTATTAACTTAGCAAAAGTTTTAAGATAAGCCTAATCTATTATTTCTGCTCTATTTGCTTATTAACTTAATATAAGTCTTAAAATAATCCTTTTTTGTTATCTTTGCTCAATTTGCTTATTAACTTAATTATAAGTTTTAAAATAAGCCTTTACTGTTCTTTCTGCTTAATTGTAACCTATGTTATAATTGTTATTCTTCTTTTTTTATCTTTTTAGTTATAACAACTATTTATAAACATGCTTGCAAATGTCTCAAATTTGCCTATTTCGGTCTATTTTCTTTCTATTACAGTCTTTCTTATTTCACATCTAATTTCTGTAAATTTATTGTTTAATTCTATTAAATCCATATTAGCGAATTATTCTCTTTTTAATATTCTATTCGCATAAAAAAGAATAAAAAAGAAACTAACATTTACAGGCTAAATTCTAATTTAAAACAGATGTAAATGAATGTGGATAACTATAAATAAATGTAAATAGCTGAATTAAATAGCTGAATAAAATAGACTAAAAGAACTTTAAAAACTGATTGTACATAACTTATATAAAAGTTGTCACAAAATTGCAGAAAAACTACAAATATTGAGAACCCTATTATTTTAAATTACTTAAAAATCTAAAATAATTACTAAACACTCACATGCAGTCCTTAGCTCTATTCCTTGATTTTCCTTGATCCACTTCTAGAGCGTAAAATATTTTTATCGAAAAGATCTCCTCCTTAGAAAAATATTCTATTTAGGGTCCAGCCTCAGACAATGAACCCAAATAGAAGAAAGTCTAAATGAGAAAAATAGCTAGGCCAAGGGTCTTATTATAGTGTAGTTTAGGGATCTCAGAGCATTGGATTTGAAGATTAAATCTAGTGCAACCATGTCATAGGCTCACTGGGAACCATCATATTGAAGCATGAACGCATAAAATTAAACAAAAATAGCAAAATGACGTGTTCGAACAAGGCTGCGTCAAAGAATGAAGGTGGGTCGACCTTGCTTCTATGAGGGTCGACGTCTAGGTCCACCTGGCCTTGGTCTGGGTCGACCAGACCCATATTTTTTTCAATTTCTGAATTCTTGTTTTATTCATATCTTCGTTTAGCTCGGATTTAGACAAACTATATATGGAAATTAACTAGAAAATTACCGCGGACACAATTCTACAACTTCCGTGGCTCGATTTTGACAACTTCACAAACTTATTTTATTATTGAATTAATTCGTTAATTCTTATAGCTTAAATTTTGGGTTGTCACATATATACATACATAAGTAGAAGGAAGCCTAGAATAAGAGGATAATAGGGCTGATTTAGAGCGTGGAAATAAATTAAAATTCTAATCTAAAATCAAAATTCAATTCTTTCCAAGATCTATAATTTTAACAGAAGTATACTCATTTTATTATTGATTAAAAGTACGAGGAAGTCAAATAAAAAGGGAATGGATCTAAATATGCAGAATGAGAAATTTAAAAGCAAGGTGATTGGGAAAATTACATGTTTTGTAATAAAATTAGATTTGTTTTGTTGCAATCTATTTTGAATTATGCCTATTTATACTGGTTAGAAATTTATATTATACATCGGATTAAAATTATAATTCCTAGTACGTAATGACTAGGAATTTATTTTTATTCAACGGATATGAACTGAACAAAATATTAATGAATTCTTAATGACTATAAACTTTTTTTATTTCATGTTATGAACAAATTTGAAATAAGAGTCTGTTTTAATCTTTTGGAGTCTTTGTGATATTTTAACGTATCGAAACTTGAAACATTGCAAATAGATTTCTGCTTATTCTCAAGTTTATAATAATGAAAGGTGTAATGTTTGGAATAATAAAGAATGCACATATGAAATAAAAGAAAGAGATGTACAAAACAAGGAAAATTTCTTTTTTGTACTATCTATTTTAAGAGAAATCAAAAAGGCAACTCTTTGTAATCACGAACACCTCACACAAATATCTCCTTTTTATAAGATATGAAAATTTACTGTGTCAACATATATTGAATAAAAATTAGTTCCAATATATTAAAATGTAGTAAATCCAATGGTTGACCATTAAGATAAGAATGAAATAAAAATACCAAATAAATAGAAAGTAATGAAAAAGGAATTCTGAGTAATGAGAAAAGAAAAGAAGTAGAAAATGAATTAGAATGGAAACCTAAGTTGAAACAAATAGATAAGAAAGTAATGATATTAAAGGATTGGTAAAGAAAGCGATAAATGCAATCGAAAAAGAAAAGCTAAACACATAATAAAATAAGATCTAGGGTCAATTATAAGAACTATGAGGCAATGAAGGAAAATGATTAGAAGAATAAGAACATATATGTAAAAGAGATATGTATATAAGTAGCCTCAAATATGCCTTTATGATGGGTGTGAATTATTACAATTTAATTTTAAATTATAGAAAGAAAACGGCATAAGGTCAATAGAGTAGGTTGCAATGCAAAAACACATCTAACCATAAGACGTGTGTAGAGTATACTCTTGCGTACAGACAAGGGATACCCTTAGGATAGAACCATGCTTAAAACAAAAGCTCTGTAAACGTAGGCGATTAAGCAGTTTATTAGGCGGATGTCGATACTGGACTCGCATTGTCAAAGTAGTTCTACTTCAAAATTTGTTTGAAGGAGGGTGTTGCCATGATTACACTAGGAAATCTAAATGGATGATGGTTGGATTAGACACTATACATGTGACGACCCGACTTCCTATCTCCCAGAAAATTGCGTCATCTTGAAGAAAGAAAGGGATAGAAGAAGAAAAGAAAGAGAAAGAAGAACACAAACAACATCAGAGAAATCACAGCGGAACGAATAAAATATAATATATCTCATAAAATATTACATAGTATCTCTTTATCAGAGTACACAACTTATTCAACACATATTAGATAGTTATAAACATCTGCCTAATTATACAACTCAAGTATACAAGATACAGTCACAATATACACAGCGGAATCAAAATATTTATCTACACGCCGAAGCCTCCTGCTCCATGACTCCTCCAGAATTCGACAAGATAACCTGATTCACTTGACTACTCATACATAATATGAGTACCCAAGAGTTTAATAAAACAGAAATAAACACTCGGGTCAGACAGGGGTTTGGTGTGAGTAAACGGGTTAAAATTGCTTAACTTTAGAAAACCTTTGAAAAGAAAAGGTATCACGTAAGACTTCCCACACATAAATATGGAAAAGTTTTTACCTTACGCTAACCAAAACATTTGATAGGAAATCCAGTGATATTATAATAGTGTCTAGGGTTTTCAAGTAAATAAGAAATAGCCGAAATTGTTACATTCATTAAATTCCAGCTACGAGCCACAAAAGTGGGTAATACAAACAAAACTGTAGGGTCTCGTAGGGGAAATGGGTTTCCATCAATGGCAGGGCTACTGGGGTACCGCCCGTCACAGTACGTGGCCTAGATCAACGTACCGAGGAGTACTCCCACTCCCCTGCAACACAAGGCCGGAACCATCCCTTACTGGACAGTCCCGAACAAGACAACCCCGCAGTTGGCCGCGACCCAACTTCCCACACAGCCGAATAAAAAGGGACTTCTAGACAGGGGAAAATCTTGCTCTCCAGTGGGAGCTACCCACGAAGCCTTGCTGCACCTCCCCTGTTTTAGCCATTCCCGGTTGATGAGGCTTGAGGTTACGATTACCTTTATAGGACATCAAATCTTAGAATGCTCATCGTCCGCCTGACGATGTGCTGAAAGCATTCAATCCATACAAGTTCGTTCCGGGTTCGAACGAAACCGAAGGCACTATCTCGTTGCACTCATTATTTGAATCACCCTCAGAGTCAACGACCATAGCCCTTGCACTCTGATTCGCCATCTCGAATCTATAAGCACTATTCCGTCAAACTCATTACGGAATCACCCACAGAGTTATACTGACGTATAGCCCTTACACCTCGAGTCTTCACTTGCTCCACTTGGATTAACGACCTAACGCTTAATTGAAATCGATGTGGTTTTCGGATATCCAAATATGGAAACTCGATCCCGGTCTCATCGAAACCAAACGCCATTTTAATGTCCAAGTTATACTTAAGGGTTTTAAACAGATTAAACATATATTCAGGATGATATAAACAAATAGATGCATCATATTATCACAATAGATAATTCATAACAATATTCATCTCCACAAAGCAGTATATCACATAACAGATATATCCAAATCATCCAGTATCAACCAATATCAACCAAAATCAATCATCCAATAGCAATCACAAACATATTGATCATCCAATCTAAATCAATTAACCAATATTAATCAATCCATATTAATCAAACACTCAAACAGAATTGATTATCTCTAATCAGTTAAACTACCATAATCCTTCTTCATTAATTATTATTCCAAATAATTTAATCATCTCTAATGATCTTTCCCAATTAATCTTCCTTGATTAATTATATTTAACTACATTCAAGTAATTATCCTTAACCATATTCAGTAATTAACTTTAATTACTATCATTAATTACAATAATTAATGATCATTCATTAATTAATTATCTATAATTAATTATATTATACCTTTACCATTAATTAATCCTTATTAATTAATAATCACTTTAATTAATTAAATAATTAGCTTATAATTAATCCTAATTAATCATAATTAGTAATTAACAATTTGTAATTACTTATCTTAATTAATTATCTTCTTACTTAATTAATTTCTAATTACATTAATCCTTGATTAATTAATCCAATTAATTTATCTTTAATTACTTCATTAAGTAATTATTAATTAAATTAATAAATAAATCCTTAACTAATTACTTTATTAATTAATTACAATTTTAATTAATTACACTTGGTAATTAATCTTAAATTAATCTCATTTATTAATTAATTAATCACATTGATTAATTAACTAAATAATTAAGTAATTAACTCTTAATTATTACATAAGTAATTATCTCTAATTACTTTCATTAATAAACCTTAATTAATCTCTTAATTAATTATTTAACAATTAATTAATCACATCATTAAATAATTCTTCATTCTTTAATTAATTAATTGCTCCATAATTAATTAATTTCAAAACAATTATATAAATCAATTCTTTAATTGATATTATTAAGTGATTAACCAATGATCACTTCAACTAATTACTCCATGAGTAATTATCATAATTACTTTCATAAGTAATTAACTTCCTTAATTACATTCACTTATTAATCATTAATTACTCATTAAGTAATTACACTTAATTAATCCATAATTACGTAATTATTTAAAATTATCTAAATAATTAACTAATTATTTAAAATTATTTAAACAATTAATTAACTTCTTATAATTTCAAAATCCTTAATTAATTAAGAGAACATTAATCTTAATTAAACTTTCCTTATTAACAATCAAATTTAATATTCAAATCAAGATAAATTAACCTTATTTATCTTGTAATGAATTAAGTCAAATTTTAACATCTCAAACTAGCTATCCTATTTAGTTTTCAAAATCGTAATGATAATCTTATTTAAAATTTAGAAACAAATCTCAAAATTTCCAATACTTTAAAACATTCAACTTAATCTTATTTATTTCAAATATAAATTTGAAATCTTAAGATTGAATCATTACTTAACATTTAAACTTAACTTTTGATTTAATATTTAGATTCAAAATACCCCTTTTTAAATTAAAATCCAATTAGATTACTTCCAATATGAAATTCCTTTAAATAAATTTAAATTGAAATAAATTTAAATTGAAATAAATTATATGATTTCAACTTATTCTTTATGAATTTGTTTATCATTAAATTTTTGAACAACAAGTTTAGAGTTCCATTTATTTCCTTTATATAAAACCGTTGCATAGTTTAATCTGTTATAAGCCCAGTTTAGCATACACTCAAACCCGAGTTCTAACAAGGAACCATACTAGCATACCCGAGACTTCCTCCACACCTTCTCTACTTCGAGTCACCCACCTGAAAACGTGAGAACTATCTCGAGACAGCCTAGCACCCCCCCTCTCTTCGAGTCGCACACGAGAAAAACGCGAGTTCAACCCGAGAATAAACTCGTCTTCCCCAACGCTCATCACTCACTGCACACGATCGTGCATCGTGCACATGTCCACCACCCTCTGACCATTCTTGGTCGTCACGATCATCAGCAACGGTCGCACTAACGCCCCCGATCCTCAAACCAAACCCAGAACCCACTGATTCGAACTCATACGAAATTGAGCTTTTCGAACCCACAATTCAACTACAGTCGCCAGAAAAACAATCCCAACACCCACGGCGCCGACCACCTTACGCCTCCCCACTCCGGCTATGAACTCCCACCACCGAAACACATCTCCTTCCCAAGCCAACTCCAGCTCGATCATTTCTACGCTCCACAAAATCGCATTTCCCAAACTCAAAATAAAACAGTACCCAATCTATGTTACATAATAAATTGGACCAGTATTTTTCTAGTGTTAAGTATCAATTAACACAGCTTCAATTCAAATTTCAAAGCCTATAAATCAACCAGTCACATGAATTTGACAAAACCCCCAAATTTAGAAAAATCCAAAATTCATTTTCAACTATAAGTTAGAAATTCTGATTTCTGTTTTAGAATTCATATCATGCATTATAGGTTTAGGATATAAATTTTATTCATCAAAATTCGATCATGATTTACTTGATATAATTATTTGATTTTTCTGCATATCCTACTTCCTGCAGTTTTTCTTAACTGTTTCATATGCATATTTATCTTTAACACTTAACTCATATTGAATCTAACCTCCATTTTTGAAGATATTATCTCAACATCACCTTACTGTCTTTCAATTTAAAGTCTACTCATAAATTTTGCTTTGAAATACAGAGGTGTTAAAATTTTCTTTTTAACAGATTATTTACAGTAAACACACCTGCATGCAAACAACAAACTTTCACAACATACAGGTACTAATCTATATAAATTTAATCTATAAAATTTTAATAAAGGTAAATAACAACACATGCAAGACATTAGAATATGATTCAACTGTTTTTTAAAAAAAGCATTTACTCACCTTAATATATGCAGTGCACAGAACAAGTAAATTTCCAGGCCTGAATTCTTTAATTTTGAAAAAGCTTTTACTTTGCTGATGAAATTGCTGAGTTGAACATCTTTTGTTTTGCAGGTTGATAATTCTTTTGCATGCATATTTAATTTGTTGCTTAAACTTGCAGGTTGAACTCATTTTGGTTGTAGATTGAATTTGTAGATGCTCTCAAAAGAAAGTGCAGGTTTGTAGTTTTTTTCTTTGAAATGCAGATTTAAAGTTGAAGTTGAATTTGCAGGTTGAAGTTTTATTTTTGAATTTCATTTTCAGATGTAAGAGATTTATTTTCTGATTTAGCCATTAATGTTTGAAAGAGAGAAAATAAAAGAAAATGAAATGTTATGTTTATAAAAAAAAAAATGAAGACACTTGTTATAAAAATTACATTTGTCACCCATAGCACTTACTTATCTTACAAATGTTACATAAGTGTCTTAAGATAAGAACACATGTTTTAGGTATTTTAATTAGTTTTTTTTAATTTAATTTAAATGTTATTATAAACTTACATTATTATGTTATTTTGTAAATAAATGCTTACATATATAGATATAATTTGCCTTTAAAAGAAAAATATTTTAAAACCAATTTAAAATATAAACAAATTCCTTATACATGTATTTTATAACCATTTTAAAATTTAAAAATTTTAAAAGAGAACAAAACAAAACCATCATATTTTAAAAATAAACAATTGTCTTATGGTTTGAAAAAAAATGAATTAATCCTTTACTTTTGAAAGATATAATTTTTTAAACAAGCTTTAAATTATAATTTCATACATTTAAAATCATTAAAGGATTAAAATTAAATTTCAAAACAATATCAAACTATAACATATACATACATATATGTTACAAATTTGAAAATTAATCTTTAATTTAAAACAAAAGCTCTTCTGTTCACAATATATATCAATTGTATATATTATAAACAGAATAAAATCTGTTTAGTCTTTGAAAAACAATTCTTATCAAATTTTAAACTGTCAAAAAGATATTGATTACTTTTAACAGATTAAATATTTATTAACCTTTAAAAAGAATAAACTTATCAGTTTAAATTAAGATTATAAAGAAAAATTATCAAACCAGTTAAATTATTAACACAGATTATTAAATTGTTATTGCCCAAAATTCCGGGTCGTTACAATCCTCCCCCCTTAAAAGAATTTTGTCCCCGAAATTTAAAAGCAAAGGTAATTTAATAATCGAGTACAGATTTTAATTTTAAACAGCAAAGCATTCCTAACAACCAGTAACTAACATCCATAACAAACAAATAAACAAATAAACTTAACTAATTATTCTGACACAAATC
Source organism: Allium cepa (assembly GCA_030765085.1). NCBI lineage: Eukaryota > Viridiplantae > Streptophyta > Magnoliopsida > Asparagales > Amaryllidaceae > Allium > Allium cepa. The sequence goes on along the minus strand of CM060932.1, from coordinate 1,029,850,981 downwards.
AGAATAAATCTTCTAACACTATCTCGAGTTTCCAAGTATAGATCACCGGAAGACTCGCTCTACAAAAGCCAACAAACTAACTACACAACCAAAATCCAGAGCTCTTCTCATCTCTAGATCCATCAATCTGAACAGAACATCAGACTACTCCCAAATCCAGCTCAACATCCAACTCTAACTGGACTACAGATTCAACAACCCATCAATGAATCATACACGTACTCCCTCAGAGATACGTGATACACAATGAATTACAGCTATCCAAACTGGCAATTCAATCTCATCCTATCAAAACACAGATAAGAAATCTTCAAATGCCTCAGCACTAACCAACCAATCTTATCCAATTAATGTTCTCTTAACCAGAGAAATCTAACAACACTGAAGTCTCCAACTTCAAATACTAAACTCCTTATCTTGTATCTGTATAACTCAACAGACAATCCAAGGCTGCCAAACTTCTTCCTGATCATCTCAACCGATGATGATACTTCCAGAGACAACTAAACCAAAACAAAGCAGTTCCTAGATCCTATTCAACAGAAAAGTCTCCCAAAAATCCGACGAAATCCAGAATACAAGCTTTACCATTCAAGCAATAGCAAACAAAACTTGTTTCTATCCTTGCACAGTAGCTACCTCGCTTTCGCTGCACAACTCTGTTTCTGAATTAGATGAGAAAAATGTTGATGAACACAGATACAAACTTATCCAATATATACCAGAAAATTTTGTTCATCAAATCCATAAATATATGAGTGACATATCAGACTTAGTCACACAACCTCAAAAAGAATCTAATTCCAAAAGCTATATCAGTCCAATTCCAATTCCAAAAATATCTGAGTTATTACACCAACTCTCCTACTAGGCTGACTACCAAAATTACTTCTGGAAACCAAATCGATATGGAACTCAACTCCAAATGCAGACGACCTTCTGAGTACCTCAGTAGATCCTACCTCTCATGAGAATCCTCAGTCTCAAACAACAGATAGCCTAAGGAAATTCCCAAACTAATCGCAAGTCACTTTTGCGATCCTATCTAGTTCGAATTCCAAAGAAACTGTCTTCTCTTTACCAATTAGAACGGCCTTAAGCTCTTCCAAACAAAGGTTAACCTTTCAAGAAAACATCACCACCTTCAGCCCGAACTGCTGAAAGAGAACCACCAAAATTCCTGGACCATCAGAGAAACAAACCACATTACTGCTTCCAAACTCCACTCGATGATACTGCGAAGCCAAAAGATTTCCTTGACAGCACACCGAACACTTCGAGTTGCACCGCTACCACAGCCAACCAAAGACTATAATCCAAAGGTTTCTCCAAAACCAAAACCATCAACAAAACAACACAATGGACCTCCGCGATGGCAGACAACCTCTCAAGAAACTCGGACTCCAAACCAAGCATCCATATCTCGCTTACCTTAAGGAATAACGAATGAGACCATGCCTGAAGAGAAACAACTCATAGACCTTAGTCTCATATTCCAAAATAGCTAAACTCCTTACTAAAGATCCAAACAACTTCTACACAGTCGAGTCTTTTCTGCAGCAGGTAAAACTGCTCCTCAACTACTACTAAAACTGCTTCAAGAGAAAACACCTTCAGAAAATATCCAAGGATACTGCATCTCATCACGCAGTTATCAGGATACCATTACTTATTCCTGCACTTCCAACAAATCCAAACACTAGAATAATTCGCTTACCCGAGCGAAATCCAAACTTACACTTCAAAGACAAACTCCAAATCTTTAAAAAGATTTCTGTCGGATATCAGAGAAATCCGTAACTCCAAATTACAAATATTACTCGAGACGGTACCAGGTCTACAGTCTCGACAAATACTTCCAACCTCAAACATATGGACCTCTTCCATTAGTGGTAGTCGTGTTCACACACAAACCACTACTCCATCTATCTACCTCTAAAACTTATGTTGGAAAATCCGAGCAGATAACCCAACCTATTAGGTAGATACAGATATATATATATATATATAGTTATATATAAAAGTTACAAGTACACTCTCTCAAGAAAGACACCACTACAGAGCCTAGGTATTCACTCAGCCTAACGCTCCCTAAAGAAAAACATACTTCAGAGCCTAATGCTCTAATACCAAGTGTGACGACCCGACTTCCTATCTCCTAGAAAATCGCGTCATCTTGAAGAAAGAAAGGGATAGAAGAAGAAAAGAAAGAGAAAGAAGAACACAAACAACATCAGAGAACTCACAGCGGAACGAATAAAATATAATATATCTCATAAATATTACATAGTATCTCTTTATCAGAGTACACAACTTATTCAACACATATTAGACAGTTATAAACATCTGTCAAATTATACAACTCAAGTATACAAGATACAGTCACAACATACACAGCAGAATCAAAATATTTATCTACACGCCGAAGCCTCCTGCCCCATGACTCCTCCAGAATTCGACAAGATAACCTGATTCACTTGACTACTCATACATAATATGAGTACCCAAGAGTTTAATAAAACATAAAATAAACACTCGGGTCAGACAGGGGTTTGGTGTGAGTAAACGGGTTAAAATTGCTTAACTTTAGAAAACCTTTGAAAAGAAAAGGTATCACATAAGACATCCCACACATAAACATGGAAAAGTTTTTACCTTACGCTAACCAAAACATTTGATAGGAAATCCAATGATATTATAATAGTGTCTAGGGTTTTCAAGTAGATAACAAATAGCCGAAATTGTTACATTCATTAAATTCCAGCTACTAGCCATAAAAGTGGGTAATACAAACAAAACCGTAGGGTCTCGTAGGGAAAATGGGTTTCCATCAATGGCAGGGCTACTGGGGTACCGCCCGTCACAGTACGTGGCCTAGATCAACGTACCGAGGAGTACTCCCACTCCCCTGCAACACAAGGCCGGAACCATCCCTTACTGGACAGTCCCGAACAAGACAACCCCGCAGTTGGCCGCGACCCAACTGCCCACACAGCCGAATAAAAAGGGACTTCTAGACAGGGGAAAATCTTGCTCTCCAGTGGGAGCTACCCACGAAGCCTTGCTGCACCTGCCCTGTTTTAGCCATTCCCGGTTGATGAGGCTTGAGGTTACGATTACCTTTATAGGACATCAAATCTTAGAATGCTCATCGTCCGCCTGACGATGTGCTGAAAGCATTCAATCCATACAAGTTCGTTCCGGGTTCGAACGAAACCGAAGGCACTATCTCGTTGCACTCATTATTGGAATCACCCTCAGAGTCAACGACCATAGCCCTTGCACTTTGATTCACCATCTCGAATCTATAAGGACTATTCCGTCAAACTCATTACGGAATCACCCACAGAGTTATACTGACATATAGCCCTTACACCTCGAGTCTTCACTTGCTCCACTTGGATTAACGACCTAACGCTTAATTGGAATCGATGTGGTTTTCGGATATCCAAATATGGAAAACCGATCCCGGTCTCATCGAAACCAAATGCCATTTTAATGTCCAAGTTATACTTAAGGGTTTTAAATAGATTAAACATATATTCAAGATGATATAAACAAATAGATGCATCATATTATCACAATGGATAATTCATAACAATATTCATCTCCACAAAGCAGTATATCACATAACAGATATATCCAAATCATCCAGTATCAACCAAAATCAATCATCCAATAGCAATCACAAACATATTGATCATCCAATCTAAATCAATTAACCAATATTAATCAATCCCTATTAATCAAACACTCAAACAGAATTGATTATCTCTAATCAATTGAACTACCATAATCCTTCTTCATTAATTATTATTCCAAATAATTTAATCATCTCTAATGATCTTTCCCAATTAATCTTCCTTGATTAATTATATTTAACTACATTCAAGTAATTATCCTTGACCATATTCAGTAATTAACATTAATTACTATCATTAATTACAATAATTAATGATCATTCATTAATTAATCATCTATAATTAATTATATTATACCTTAATTAATTACCATTAATTAATCCTTATTAATTAATAATCACTTTAATTAATTAAATAATTAGCTTATAATTAATCCTAATTAATCATAATTAGTAATTAACAATTTGTAATTACTTATCTTAATTAATTTTCTTCTTACTTAATTAATTTCTAATTATAATCCTTGATTAATTAATCCAATTAATTTATCTTTAATTACTTCATTAAGTAATTATTAATTAAATTAATAAATAAATCCTTAACTAATTACTTTATTAATTAATTATAATTTTAATTAATTACACTTGGTAATTAATCTTAAATTAATCTCATTTATTAATTAATTAATCACATTGGTTAATTAACTAAATAATTAAGTAATTAACTCTTAATTATTACATAAGTAATTATCTCTAATTACTTTCATTAATAAACCTTAACTAATCTCTTAATTAATTATTTAACAAATAATTAATCACATCATTAAATAATTCTTCATTCTTTAATTAATTAATTGCTCCATAATTAATTAATTTCAAAACAATTATATAAATCAATTCTTTAATTGATATTATTAAGTGATTAACCAATGATCACTTCAACTAATTACTCCATGAGTAATATCATAATTACTTTCATAAGTAATTAACTTCCTTAATCACATTCACTTATTAATCATTAATTACTCATTAAGTAATTACACTTAATTAATCCATAATTAAGTAATTATTTTATATTATCTAAATAATTAACTAATTATTTAAAATTATTTAAACAATTAATTAACTTCTTATAATTTCAAAATCCTTAATTAATTAAGAGAACATTAATCTTAATTAAACTTTCCTTATTAACAATCAAATTTAATATTCAAATCAAGATAAATTAACCTTATTTATCTTGTAATGATATAAGTCAAATTTTAACATCTCAAACCAGCAATCCTATTTAGTTTTCAAAATCATAATGATAATCTTATTTAAAATTTAGAAACAAATCTCAAAATTTTCAATAATTTAAAACATTCAAATTAATCTTATTTATTTCAAATATAAATTTGAAATCTTAAGATTGAATCATTACTTAACATTTAAACTTAACTTTTGATTTAATATTTAGATTCAAAATACCCCTTTTTAAATTAAAGTCCAAAATGTAATTAAATTACTTCCAATATGAAATTCCTTTAAATAAATTTAAATTGAAATAAATTATATAATTTCAACTTATTCTTTATGAATTTATTTATCATTAAATTTTTGAACAAACAAGTCTAGAGTTTTCATTTATTTCCTTTATATAAAACTGTTGCATAGTTTAATCTGTTATAAGCCCAGGTTAGCATACACTCAAACCCGAGTTCTAACAAGGAACCATACTAGCATACCCGAGACTTCCTCCACACCTTCTCTACTTCGAGTCACCCACCTGAAAACGTGAGAACCATCTCGAGACAGCCCTGCACCCCCCTCTCTTCGAGTCGCACACGAGAAAAACGCGAGTTCAACCCGAGAATAAACTCGTCTTCCCCAACGCTCATCACTCACTGCACACGATCATGCACTCGTGCACATGTCCACCACCCTCCGACCATTCTTGGTCGTCACGATCATCAGCAACGGTCGCACTAACGCCCCCGATCCTCAAACCAAACCCAGAACCCACTGATTCGAACTCATACGAAATTGAGCTGTTCGAACCCACAATTCAACTGCAGTCGCCAGAAAAACAATACCAACACCCACGGCGCCGACCACCTTACGCCTCCCCACTCCAGCTATGAACTCCCACCACCCAAACACAACTCCTTCCCAAGCCAACTCCAGCTCGATCATCTCTACGCTCCATAAAAACGCATTTCCCAAACTCAAAATAAAACAGTACCTAACCCTACAAATCCAGTTTCTCAAATCTCTGTTACATAATAAATTGGACCAGTATTTTTCTAGTGTTAAGTATCAATTAACACAGCTTCAATTCAAATTTCAAAGCCTATAAATCACTCAGTCACATGAATTTGACAAAACCCCCAAATTTAGAAAAATCCAAAATTCATTTTCAACTGTAAGTTAGAAATTCTGATTCTATTTTAGAATTCATATCATGCATTATAGGTTTAGGATATAAATTTTATTCATCAAAATTCGATCATGATTTACTTGATATAATTATTTGATTTTTCTGCATATCCTACTTCCTGCAGTTTTTCTTAACTGTTTCATATGCAAATTTATCTTTAACACTTAACTCATATTGAATCTAACTTCCATTTTTGAAGATATTATCTCACCATCACCTTACTGTATTTCAATTTAAAGTCTACTCATAAATTTTTCTTTGAAATACAGAGGTGTTAAAATTTTCTTTTTAACAGACTATTTACAGTAAACACACCTGCATGCAAACAACAAACTTTCACAACATACAGGTACTAATCTATATAAATTTAAGCTATAAAATTTTAATAAAGGTAAATAACAACACATGCAAGACATTAGAATATGATTCATCAGTTTTTAAAAAAAAACATTTACTCACCTTAATATATGCAGTGCACAGAACAAGTAAATTTCCAGGCCTGAATTCTTTAATTTTGAAAAAGCTTTTACTTTGCTGATGAAATTGTTGAGTTGAACATCTTTTGTTTTGTAGGTTGATAATTCTTTTGCATGCATATTTAATTTGTTGCTTAAACTTGCAGGTTGAACTCATTTTGGTTGTAGATTGAATTTGTAGATGCTCTCAAAAGAAAGTGCAGGTTTGTAGTTTTTTTCTTTGAAATGCAGATTTGAAGTTGAAGTTGAATTTGCAGGTTGAAGTTTTATTTTTGAATTTCATTTCCAGATGTAGGAGATTTATTTTCTGATTTAGCCATTAATGTTTGAAAGAGAGAAAATCAAAGAAAATGAAATGTTATGTTTATAAAAAAAAATGAAGACACTTGTTATAAAAATTACATTTGTCACCCATAGCACTTACTTATCTTACAAATGTTACATAAGTGTCTTAAGATAAGAACACATGTTTTAGGTATTTTTAATTTTTTTTATTTAATTTAAATGTTATTATAAACTTACATTATTATGTTATTTTGTAAATAAATGCTTACATATATAAATATAAATTTGCCTTTAAAAGAAAAATATTTTAAAACCAATTTAAAATATAAACAAATTCCTTATACATGTATTTTATAACCATTTTAAAATTTAAACATTTTAAAAGAGTACAAAACAAAACCATCATATTTTAAAAATAAACAATTGTCTTATGGTTTGAAAACAAATGAATTAATCCTTTACTTTTGAAAGATATAAATTTTTAAACAAGCTTTAAATTATAATTTCATACATTTAAAATCATTAATGGATTAGAATTAAATTTCAAAACAATATCAAACTATAACATTTACATACATATATGTTACAAATTTGAAAATTAATCTTTAATTTAAAACAAAAGCTCTTCTGTTCACAATATATATCAATTGTATATATTATAAACAGAATAAAATCTGTTTAGTCTTTGAAAAACAATTCTTATCAAATTTTAAATTGTCAGAAAGATATTGATTACTATTAACAGATTAAATATTTATTAACCTTTAAAAAGAATAAACTTATCAGTTTAAATCAAGATTATAAAGAAAAATTATCAAACCAGTTAAATTATTAACACAGATTATTAAATTGTTATTGCCCAAAATTCCGGGTCGTTACAATGCAACATGTGTGGTACCATTTTTTTGAAATGGGTAGAGTTTCACAGGCCTCGAGTCAATCGTCGATCCCTTGCGGTCTATAGGAAGGTTAAGGTTACACCTAATTGATCTTCGCCGCCTACAGGTTTGATCAGTTGGGTAATGCAACGCCATAGTTATTTGCAAATTTGGTTGATAAGGTAAAGCTAGATAACCCATAGCGAGATTCCTTCAAAGCATGGACGGGGTGGTTAGCAGAGCCGAGTCTACGTTATAGGAAGAAGACAGAGTAGAAAATCCCTAAAAAGAACATAGCCTAATGGAGTAGAGGTCATTGGTGCACATTATAGGATTTCCTCAACTTATATGGTGATCACTATAAAGAGAGGTGATGATTCTTGATGAGGTGCCGAACGTGATGGTACTAGTAGGGAAAGTATCTAAGTCCATTAGTGGACCATGGGATATGTAATGACCCAGGATTTAATCACTTTAAAATATGAACATTTAAATATATTTTTAATAATTAATTAATGGATTTATAACCAAAATAAAATCATTTTAAATAATAACTAATGATGGTGAAATGATTTTGAAAATTTGTTTACAAAGATAGTTAGTTCAAAGAAGAATAGAAAATTTGTTCGAAAATAGTTTTTCGTATTTTCGATTTCCTGGTGTTCAAAAGTTGTTAGAAAATGTTGTGCACATTTGAGTTAAATATTCACTTTCATTTATAAATAAGTTAGCATGCTATATATATATATTGAATATAATAAGGTGATATGACTTTTTACGTAAATATAAAAACATGTAAAATGTAAAATAAAGTGACATAATATGTCATTTATTTTAAACATAAAGCACCTTGAATATTAATGCATGTTGGCTCAACATATGAAGGAAAGGAACCAAATTCTCATGGGAAAAGGGAGGAGGAAGCATGGAGAGTGTGGAGGGAAAATATAAGTGGAGGTTATGTAACCTAAGGCTAGTTTTTTAATTTATTTTATTCATTTTGAATATATACAAATTCCTAATAATTTTTCTCATTTCCTCACTTCATTCCTTTTTGTAAACCATTCTCCAACCTTTTAAGAAAAGCTCTAAAGATTCTTAAATTTGTAAAGATAATAACCTTGGTTCATTTACTTTTGAAAACTCGAAAACCTTGTTTGAACACTACCTTTCCCATTTAATCACCCCTCCTTCATAAAAAAAATTCCACACTAACTTCACCTCCTCTTGGCTAAACCTAAAACCCCTTAGGCCAAACATTTTTCTACCCTGAAGCCACCAAAGGCTCCATTTTTCCTAAGGCAAAGCGAAGTTCTGGGTCACGTTAAAACCATGGTGAAAGTTCGCTTAGTTTCATCAACTTTTGGTGATAAAGTTTCTCGCTACTAAGTTTTCTAAACTTGTATATATACTATGCTTGGGTGTAAATATGTTGTTTGTTTACGCAACAATAGTGTTGACTTGGATTTAATTATATATGCTTATTTATGATGACATATACTTTTGAATGGAGTTAGATAAAGTTTAGTTAGTACATAAGTTCTTTTCTTGGCCTGGTTATGTAAATAATGGCATGTGTATATGATAGAAATCTTGCTTGTCTTTTGATGATGTTATGCTATGTTATGCGTTGTATATACCAAGGAAAATTTAGCATTTGAGCTAGTGGTTATGCCACGACATTGAAATCCTTTACTTGTTTAAAACTTGCTTTTCTTAAGTGATTTCAGAAATTTTTTCGTAAGTGTTAACTTTTATTTTATTTGGTTACAAGGCAATAAAGTAGGTTTAAATATAAAAGGAAAGATTTTTTAAACTATTCGAAAATTTAGACAAGTTTTGAAAATTACGAATCGTATAACGGTAGTCGTTATGGATGCAGTTCGTAAAACGAACTGTATAGTGAAAATAAAACAATTATTTCACTTGAGATCTTTTAGAAAAGTGTGTTCTAACATATATTAAGTAATTAAAAAGTAACTATTGTTTATTTAATTAATTAGTTAAGGTAATTAGTACTTAATCATTAACTAACAAAGTTAATTAGTACCTAAGTGATAATCAAGTAAGTTATTGTAATTGTTTAATTAGTTAAAAGTTAATTATTATTTAATTATTAATTAGGGATTAATTATTATGTAATTATTTATTAAAGTTTAGTAACTATTTATTTATTTAAAAAGTGGGTTTGAATATTAATTAATTACTAATTAAGTTAAATATAATTAAATTTTACTTAGGACTTAATTAAGATTCAATTGTTATTTAATAAGAGTTTAATTTATTATTTAATTAATTAATAAGATTTTTAATTTTAAAAATCGCATTAGTTCCAAATATCGGTTTTGTTTAAAATCTATTTTCTTTTTCAAAAGTATTTTAAATTAAGGGATTTCTTTATTGATTACCCTTAAGTAACCTCAAAAAAATATGAAACCAAGGTTAATGTGATGACACATTTATAGGAGTAAGTCATCCCATAATTAGCACTAAAGCCGATGAGTAGGCTGATCCTCTATTTATGAGATATAGAATTCATTTCTTGGCGAGGGATGGAGTAAGGTTGGAATATCGAAAACGTGATAGTTATGGGAGGGTTAATTTCTATCAACGGGTCATGTTTAAATTAAGCATATAGTTATCCACATGTGGAACTCTGTATAATTACCCTAAATAGTAGATTGTCCGTTATTTATAACTTGAGTTGTTTTATACTCGGGAATGATGATAGTATGGTCGAGTTTCCCGGTGTGGACTCGAATACTTGTTGCATACTTCCAAAAGAACCAAAATTGAGTTAGCCAAAAATTATCGCCTAGTTTGGAGACATTATTTTTGGGTGAGTATGATTTATCTCAACCACTCCAAACTAATAATGTTTATGATGGATCATTTATAAAGTATGCAACGCAGCTATACTGTTCTTCCTAAGGGTGATTCCTAAATGGAAGGTAGTAAATGTTAATGTTTGTTCGATCCCGGAGTACCTTGTATGGATGAATGGTATCATTACATTGTTTCCTGGAGGTTACTGATAGAATTTCAAGTTGGTGGCTAGGGGGAAGGTAAATGTAACCTTAAGATACACACCCGGGGATGACAAAAATCAAAAGATATGTCAACAGGGCTATATGGGTCGCACCCACTAAGGCATGGCCATCCCTTACCTAGATTAAGTATCCTTTCTTATATGTATGCCGCGGTGCCCATTTTGGTTGTTGATCACAACCAAGGGGTGATTGTATTCGGTATCCAGTCAGGAGTAGGCGGGTTCTATGTTGCAGGGGTGCAAGATGTACTTATGACCACGGTTTATTTTATCTAAAGATGCACTATGATACGTGGTACCTCGGTGCCTTGCCATTGATGGAGTCTATTCCCTAATACATGCCTTTATGGACTTAGTTCTGAACCTATTATGCTGGCAATTAATTAATAAAACAATTTCGGCTATGATTCCATATTTATTTTAAACCCTAGATATTATTATAAAATTGTAGGATTTTATATGAAAATTGGTAATCTTAAGGTAAAAACCCATCCGTGTTTATGTGCAGCATGGTCTTACGAGATACCTTGTTTTTGAAGGTTTTTATAAGGTTAAAAGTTCATACTTCACTCACACCAAACTTGTTGAATCCAGCTTAGAGCTCAGGTATGTTCTTGTGCTCGTATCATGATTTCACTTGAGTTGACACAATCAAAATAACACGTAAAAACTATTCCAATTTCAGGTGCAAGTTTAAGAAAATGGTCAAGATAAAAAAAATCAAGCCTCGACCATAGTTCAAGTCATACACATGGTAACAACTCAAGCTCAAAGGCAACCAAAACTGAGTACAGGCTCAGAGGCACCAGAGAGCATGCACAAGTGACTCGAAGCAATGAATCAAGTGCAGTCAAAGATATACAAAACCAAGTGCCAGTCCAATATCCAAAGCAGACAATAGGAAGTTCAATGCAATATTCATAACATTCAAACATGAATACTTGTTGCATGAACATAAACAGCAGAGTAATTGAAGCAAATGCATATCAGACTGCAACAAGATAACAATGGAGCATATACATCAACCAGAACAAGACCACATGATACTGCAACTACCAAAAACCATCACACATGTATACATATATCCTGAGGCAACATGGAAACGGTGCAGACTTGAATAAACAAGTAGACAGAGCTCGAGGCTACGACTCAATACATATGCATACACACATGTACACAAATTACATGTATCAAAACTTGACATCAAATGCTACCAAAACTGGAATCAAAGCAAGTGCAAATTGCCTCAAAGCAATATGATGTAGTTACAAGATGAAATGCACAATGCCATAACGAAGTTCAACAAGATATATACATATATGCAATGTCGAACAATTTTTGCAGGTAACGGTTTCATGTCAAAGTCAAAGTCCAATGACAAAAACACCAGAGCATAGCTCCTATGGTTAGGAACAAGTCAAAGACTACATGGTGCAGCAGCCTCAAAAGCAAAGACAGTGCACATCAAAATGCAACCTCCTTAGGTCAAAATGAAAGTGTACAAAAGTAGTGAATGCAACAACAAATTTATCATGAACCAGCAATGCATCGCGACTACAAGATACATGCACCAGTGGAACAAAAATAAAGCAACTCAATATCCAAGCAGGATACAATGAAGTATATACATATGTACTCAACACAACCAGAAAATATGCAAATATAGCACGCAGGTTCAACTAAATCAAGATCATCAGGGAAGGAACTAAATGTTGGAAGTGAATTGTCAAACAAATCAAAGTGGCCAAAGTCAACCACAACAACAGTCAATGATGCAAGCGGTCAAAGCAAATGCAAAGCCGTGATGACCAAGGCAAGTAAAAAATCGAACACGTCCAGGTTAACATAAATGGTCAAAGTCAACAGTAGAAAGAACGGAATCGAACTGTTCAAAGTCAGAGCCGTGATGAACAAGGAATCGAACAAAGCAAATCAAAACCGTGTCAATCAAGTAACAAAATACACGAATTTGAATAAGTCAGAAATCATCACAATCATTCAATCAAAATCATACGGCCAAGCTAAAATTATCATACGAATTCGAATAGTATATTTGAACGAAATTATAGGAATTAGAATCCTATAAAACCCAATCATCATTGGCTGTAAAAAAGCATTCGAGTTCAAGAAACAAAGAATAATCATTCAACTCGGATCAAGATCGAGTTCAAGCTAGCAAATCAGAAAAGGCAAAAGGCATAAATTACATACCGAAGTAAAATTGAACTCGATCGAAGCAGCCGAAAATAAGCTACGTAGAGACCATCGATCGATAGAGCAAGGTGAAATCGCAATTTGATCGATCAATTTGAAGCCGGCGTTTCAAAAGCCCTAATTTTAGCAAAGAAGAACGAGCAACCATTTTTTAAAGATCGAAGAACAGAAGAGTCGGGCCGATAAAAGAATAAAGGGATTAATCTTTCTTATCACTTATTTGTTTTGGGCCAACCTACATACGTGGGCGTCAATATTTAAATTAAGGTTTTAAGTTTTTTTTTAAAATTGTTTATCAAATTGTTTATTAAATTTTAATTTTTATTGTAAATATTGTGATTACTAGTCGTGTGACTAGGAGACGAACTACGGTGGTGTTGTTCGATAATTCGCAACTCATTGGTTGAGTTGGCAGGGTTTTGAGCATTGAGTTAAGGTAAGACGATAGCGGGTGTCGCGAGTTTACGTGTGTAAGCGTACGACTACTTAATTCCTAGTAGAAACCTTGAGGGAAGCAAGTAGGCAGTGTTTTATCGAAGTTGGGTAAATCTGTATGTTCTATTTTGTTCTTTTATTATCCTGTTATTATCTATGTTGTTATTACTCTGCTATATCTGCGTTGCGATTATATACTTCCATAATAAAATTTTAAAGTAAATAGTATCACCCTATTCACCCCCCTTATAGGGTAAAATCGATCCTACAAGTGGTATTAGAGCTAGGAACAAAAGCCATTTTTGTTTTACAAAGTTTGATTTTCCAAAGACCAATTTTTTTACAAATTTGAATGTTTAAAATGGCTACTTTTGCTGAGGGTCAGACCAGTATTATCCCTCCTATTTTTGATGGAACAGATTTCTTGAATTGGAGATTGAAAATGGAATTTTATTTAAAATCTGTTAATATTAAATGTTGGGATATTATTGAAAATGGATGTTATATAACAGACGAGAAAATTGTCTCGATTAATGCTCTTGCTATGCATATCTTATATTCTCATATTAATCAAGATAATTTTAACTTTATCTCTCATTGTGAAAATGCACAGGAAATTTGGAATACTTTAGATGCAATATATGATGCAAGAGTCAACAGCAATGAGAAGTTCTCCACAATCAACTCAGAAACGTGCTTGACAAGACTGTCAAAATGCATCAATGATGAAGATTTGATGGCCAATGAGATAAGTGATTTTCCAATCAATGTTTTAATTCTCTTGTGCCAAAGATTGATTGAAAATAATAAAGTTCTTGAGTAGAAAATTAATAAGTCGGAAAGGGAACAAGTTAAACTTCATCAGAAAAATAATGATTTGAAAAATGAGCTTGAAAATATTAAGAAAATTAAAAGTTCTAATTGTAAAAGGTGTTTGAATCACGAAAAATAATTTTTCCGTCTTTATGAAAAATTTCAAAAGTTAGAAAACAAAATTTTAATTCAAGAGAAAAAAAACTGAGTTGGTTTGTAAAAATAATATTTTGCAAAAAGAGTTGGGTAGCTTTAAGAAGTCAGAAAGTTCTAAAAGTATGATTTTTGAGAAGAAATTAAATGAGATCAACCAAAATTTCAAAACCCTTGAAAAAGGAAATGTGATTTAAAGTAAACCTAAAATTATTGGATTAAATCACGGGTTTGAAAAGGAGATTGAATAATTCAAGGATTTTGAAAATATTGAATTTAAAAACCTCCAACTCTTTGAAAGTGAGGTGCTTGAAATTGAGAATAAAATTATAGAGCTTAAAAATGAAAATATGTACTTAAACATGAATAATTTTGAAAAGAGAGGAAATAACATTAGTTGTTATTCGAAGCTAATAAATGAAAATAAACTTTTAAAATCCAAAATTAATAGACTTGAGTTGGTTACTCAGAAATTTCACACTAGAGATAAATCATTTAATATGCTCCTAGAAAATCAACTCTTCAAGAATAAAAGGAAAGGATTTGGATTTAAAGAGGTGTCAAAATATGGACAAAAAACTAATAACACTGTTAAAGGGAAATGTGTGATACCCAAACACATGAAAACTATATCAATTTGGGTTCCAAAAGGCACAAATATAAAATCCCTCAAAGTTAAACAAATAGACGCTGAAAGGAAAATATACAAATAGTTTTGGGTCTACATAAACATATTTTTCAAAATCATTTGCCACTAACAACCATGGACCTATAAAAACAAATAGGTCACAAAAATATTCTCTCGTGTAGATGTGGTGGCATACTAAGGAACAACATCAGTGTTATCTGGATTCTGGCTGTTCCAGACACCCAATTGGCGACAAATCAAAGTTCCTTAGCCTAGCACAACGGTGACAGAATCACAATGGATGACAAATGAAAATTATCATAAAGGTAAAATAGGTAACGGTATATATTGTAACGACCCGCCGCTCTGACCGCCTCTAGTCGGTAATTAAACCAACTAGAAACGTTCAAATGACGGATTGTTATTTAGTTTATAACATTTAAACAGAATCAGTCACAGAATCACAGAAACAATAATATATATTTTACAAATGAACTTTTCTTTTATATACAAATATAAGAGTTTATACAATGCATTACATTTTATACAGCGGAACAATTTTTTATTAAGTACAAGAAAATTTTCTGAAAAGCTTTAGCGATGCGGTAATTCCCCTCTCTCTAACTTCGCTGCAAGAAAATCTTCAAGCTGTAAAAATACTCGGTCTGACCCGAGCGTTTTATGCAAAACACAAAAAACACTCGAGTCAGGATTAATCTTAATTCAAGTAAATAAATTTGCAATGAATTGGAATAAAATGGTAAAAGCCCAAAATACAGTGTGTAAACTATGCCACAGAGATGATGAACCACATGAATCAATTTAAATCTATTATGGATTTTCATATTAACAACTTCAAGTTTTAAAATCTGTCAATCCTGTGTGGCTGCAATACACACGTATATACATACACATGTGCACTGCCTCGCCAACTCGTGTGCACCAAACAAAAACACAGCTATCAGACCAAAATAGGGTCAAACCCAAGTTCCAAAACTAGGTTCAAGTCAAGACCAATACACAGACAAAAGAGTCAAGAAGGCATCAGACAAAGCAATACAAGTAACAAATGTCAAAGTAGGCTATCAAAGGCAGAGACTCAGAAATGCCAAAGACATGAAGCAACGAAAGATTCACAAATACCACTCGAAGTTTACAGAGTGCAGAATCTGCAGACCAAATGCAATGGAATGGGATGCAACTACAAGTGCAACAGTCAAGTCCAAATGCAACAAAATGGAATGCAACTACAAATGCAACAGTCAAGTCCAAATGCAACAGAATGGGATGCAACTACAAGTGCAGGTGAACAAGTGATACAAGCTACAAATAAGCAAAGACCATATGGTCAGTGCACAAGAACAAGGCCCAACAAAATCACAAACCAAGTGCAACTGGAAATAACGAACTCAGATGGATGTATGGGAACTTACACATGGACTCGGCAAATGCAAGACAACAACACAAAATGACAACAGCAGAAGTGATCAAGGCGAAGCACAAGTGTGCAGCATCAAGTAGTTTCAAGTACATGGACATATATATATGGAACTGCCACTGCATGCAACAGCAAAATCAAGTCTAAAGTCTCAAGTATATCACATGAACAACTCAGGCAACCAGTTCAACTTACTTCAAATGAAATACATGGGTTCAAACAAAAAGTGCACAAGTGTGCAGGCAAAATGTAGGACATACGAGCACACAGCAAAGCATGGACAAAGTTCCAAGTAAGAAATTACTAACAAGCATCTTTTTCAACAGGTTTAAGCATTAAAAAAAGAAGAGCAGTTTACTCACAGCTTCAATAGAGAAATGGATAAGGATTTTTACATTTAGAAGTTGCTCACTGTGTTTATCACAAAGGATCTTCCACTGTATTTATTATTATTTTTTCTTCAAATTTTTCCCAGTAAAAGAACAGTGGTTTTGCTTTGATTAAATCTGAATCCATGGTAAAGCTTAAAGTATAAACTTCAACTTGTTTAATTTTTTCCAAATTCAACAAGAAAGAGAGACAGAGGGAAAGAAGAAAAAGGGAGTTTGACAGATTTGGTTTTCTCAAACTAAACAGTGATTATTATTTATGTAAGATCAACATAACAAGCCAAACATTCAATTATACACTCAAATCTCTAGCATGCAACAAAATTTAGGTTTCCTTCATCACCCAAACATACATGGAAACATTGATAAAAAGGAAACAGGGGTTTGCTCACATCTTTTTTTCTTTCCAGTAAAAAAAAAAATTCCAGAACTTGTTTTAAATTTGATGCAGGGACCTAGTGCAAGTTCAAAAGAACTAGACTCCAACTTGTTTTCAATTTTTTTTACCCTTTTAAACTTGATTACCAGCGCAATTTCAGTTTCTATTTAAGTTAAATAAATTTTAAAAATTTAGTTCATAGCCTAAATAAACAATATTTATTTAAATCCTAAGTTTTACATATTAATGGTTAAAGAGGAATCATTTAAATTGAAACCAGGCTTGAAATCTTAGAACAGAAATGTTCTTCAGGCTTTTCAAAATGTTCATATAACTCACATCACAAATGCACAGGAGTTTTCAACAAATATACAAATACAACTTATTTAAAACATAATTCAACAACCATATTTACCTTAAATTTTTTTTAAAAGAAGTGTTACTCACTTTATGTTCAATTTGCACAGAGGATTTTTTTTTCTCTTTTCAGGTTTAAAATGTTTTCAGGGTTAACATGTTTCTGGTTGTAATTTTTCATACAGTCACCTATAAACATAAACATACAACACACAATTCACAGTCTTAAAGCATATATCACAGCTTAAATAGCAATCATTCACAAGCCAAAATGATTCACATTCATGCATGTACATTATCAATTATACAAAACAATTACAGGTACCAAACCAAACATCACAACATACAGTAGACTTAAGTTATTTATTTACAGGTAAACAGAGAAAAAGTTTTGGTTTTCTAAGTTGATTTCAGTTTGGAAAAAAAAAATCAGGCCTTTGATTTTCAATCTTTCATTTGAAACTTTTAAAAACTGCAACTGCCCCTTTGATATTTTGAACTTTTTAAATAAAACTGAAATGTTTTTAATACTTTGAATTTTAAGGTCCTGAGTTGCCTTGAAAATAAAGTTTGTTTGCAAAACCAACTTTCCAGATTTACAGAAGAAAAATGATGCAGTTTTGTTTTATGTTTGAAATGTATAGGCTACTGATATGTACAGGGGTATTCACAAATTTAAATATCAATTCAAGCCATCTTTATGCTAAAACATCCATGCAAGCATAATACACAGCAACACATCAAACCATAGGGGGGTTTACAGACACATATGTACATCACATATGAACAGAGGTTCAACCAAGCACATATAAACACAATTTTCCACAACCAGATTCAAAGATCCATCACATGCAGCAACACAAAGCAAGTCAAGTTTTAATAGCATCTGTTCTCATCAAATTTTTAAATGATAGCATCTGTCCTCAACAGTTTAAATCAAATTCAAATAGCATCTGTTCTTATTAGTTCAAATCATATTATCAAAGCAAATGATAGCAAATAACACCAACAACCAACATGCAGTGACTTATCTTGTACATATCAGTTTAAATTGGATTGACCGAGAGCAAATGATAACAAATAACACCCCAAATCATAGCATGCAACCAAGCAACCAATTAAAACAAATTTAAAAACTTGAATCAAAATTAATCGTGAGCAAAGAACTCACCATAACTCGAATCGAACAGCCGAGGTGGGAATGAGCACCCTCGAACGAAGATTGAAGCCCCAAATTGGATCGCAAGCCCTAATTCTAGACGAGGAGGAACACAAAGCCGCCATTTTTTTTCTTTTTATTTTCGTTTAGGTTTTTTTCGAATGAGTGAAAAAAATGAAACGGGTTTGGATTGAATTAACAAGGGAACGATATCAAAAATAAACATGGGCAGATATTACTTCAAAGCCCACTTAACCCTTAACAAAAATTTTGAAGGGAATTTAAATAAATTTACAAACTTCAAGCTCAAATTTTTAAATTCAAATATGTTCTTCATATTAACTTGAAAAATTCAAATAACTTCATAGTTTCAAATCCAAATTTAATTCAATTATTAATTTACATAAGTAATAATCCTTAAATCCAAATTATTTTCTTAAGTTATTAGTTTGAATTTCAATTACAAATTAAATATTCAATTTCAACTCCAAAGTCAAATTTAAATTTTTATTCAACTTTTTATAGATTAAATTTTAAAACTTAATCGCCAATTTCCTAGTTATATTGGGAATTCAATTTAAATTATCATTCAAATATTTAAAATAAATTAAATATTTCCAGTTTAAATTGTTCAAAAATTTAGGATCGTTACAATCTCCCCTCCTTAAAAGAATTTCGTCCCGAAATTACAAGTAAGGAAAAATGATTGTTAAAATTTCACTAATATTTATACCCTACTCAATTTTATTAAGTTTGAAACTTATTAAAAATAAATAAATAAGTATAGGATTCATTCTATTTGTTTTATCTCACTAACTTTGTTAATTAACTCATTTGTTCATCATTTTCTACAATCAAGACGCAAAAGTCTTTTACTAAAGTTTTCAACGTACAAAACCCAAATTTTAAATTTGCAATTCTTCATTTAAGAAATTTACATAGTATAACTTTTCCAAAACTGTGGACTTTCAAAACATTTCAAAAACCCTCTTCCTTAGTTCATTAGGTTGGAATTTATGTTACTTTAATTTCAGATTATTGATTTTCTATTTAAAGTTTGAAAATACTTGCTAATTCGAAATTTAACAAGTCTATTGTCGTTCTTAAAGACATTAGGCATACGCTGGCCAGGCGCAAGTCTAACAATCTCCAAGTACTAAATATACTTGCTTCAATTCCCAGTGAAAATACTTTTAAAAATCTTTTAAAAATGGATATGGAAAGCACATTCCCCCATGGATTACAGTTTACCCGGCGGTTACGCTACTATCCCAGTAGAATCGCTTGTAAACTATAGATTTCTCATCTCTTGAATTTCGCCATGGTTGTTGCCATAGATCGCGGTCCACACGGCGGTTACGCTACTATCCCAGTAGAATCGCTTGTGACCGTAGGCATCTCGCCCCTCGAATTTCGCTTTGGCTTCTAGATTGCAGTTTACACGGCGGTTGCGCCACTATCCCAGTGGAATCGCTTGTAACTGTAGGCATCACGCCCCTCAAATTACGCTAGTCACTCCAACTAATGGAAAACAAACGGCCAATCCAACTAATGGAAAACAAATGGCCAATCCAACTAATGGAAAACAAATGGCCAATCCAACTAATGGAAATCAAATGGTCAATCCAACTAATGGAAATCAAATGGTCAATCCAACTAATGGAATTCTACGTAGCTACGATCTTCAAATGGACACTCATCTCGAGTTCCAACAACCTTCACAAATTTTAAATGGAAGGTACTTTTCCATATCCTCAATTTGGAAAACATAATATCATATATACATATATAATATTTCATTCACATTTCGTACATATCATACTCATGTACTTACATAAGTTTTCCATAACAATTTCTTTCCAAACTAATGGTTTTCGAATTTATCGTATTCTCATATATACGTTCTGAAAACCTCAATATCTCATACCCATAACAAATAGAGGATTTACAAATTTTCCATTTCATTATCCATTTAAAATTTTCCTCTAAGTCGATTTGGAAATTTAAGGTTATCTCAAACCTAATTCACATTCATAATTCAATTTATTATCGACTTCACACTCGATTTGGATTTCATGTTACATCGTCAATTCTCAACACATAATTGATGTCTACCGATATATAACCTCTGAGCTCGTACGTCTCAGAGAAGGGTGTTAAGCTAAGAGAATAAATTCTCCGCCACCAACAGATATATATTCAATAGAGATCAATTGATATGTCGTCAATTCACAATGTTAGACATACAATCCAAATCGACCATTCAAAATTCAAAGTTGAACTAATTGTTCATATTTTCCAAAAATAATATCTTTACAAGATGTATATAATTTTTCACACTTAATCATTTGAAAACAAATTTCAAATCATTTTTCACCTTTTAACCTTTGAAAACAAATTTCAAAGCGATTTCCTTAAACGGAAACATTTCCAAATATTTATCCATTTTAAACTTAAAATGGTTCACTTAAATCAATCAAATAAATCCTTGCCGATTCATTTTAAACTTACGTTCCAAATACGTAAATTTATTTCCACATTTCAAAAATAAATCAATATTTATTTTTAACAAATTCCCCTTTCTTTTATAAATTCCATAATGAATTTACATTTCCAAAATATCTATGAATATACGATTTTCAAATCGATTTCACATATTCATTATCAATTTATCTTTAAAAGATAAAATTCAAAACATTCACTTTTCACTTTATCTTTAAAAGATAAAATTTCAAACCTTTCATTTCATATTGGAAAATATTTCCATACTTATTCAATAATAAGTAATTCACAATCCATTTATTTTCAACACTTTGAAAATATTCGATATACTTAAACCAAAATCAAGTATATATTTCATTCTTAAAGGAAATCATTCTTTTAAACACATTAACTTGAGTCAAAACGAATGTTGCGTAAAACATTGTTACGACGACCCAAATCATTAGTATAGGAATTCGAATTTAAGATAGATATATAAATCCCAATACTATATAAAAACATTTCCTTTTGGAAACCATTTACTATAACAACAGTGTTATAGTCTACCCTTTCCTTTTATTTCTCTCGAAAACGTCTATTTCAACAATGAATGTTGAAATCTATGCCTTCGATTCTTAACACATTTTAAAACAACTTTGAAGTGGATTAACTTCACTTTCTGCACATTCAAATTCAAATTCATCACTGAATCAATTAAATCTATTGTGGGTTTTCATGTTGACAACTTCAATTTGAAATCTAAATCTCATTCGAACTTTGCATTTACTTTCTATTTCCAAAATAGTCAACTAGTTCTTTAGTAAACCATTTATCGACTTGGTTTCATTAGATTTATATCTCCATATTAACTATTTTAGACATTAGTCTAAACTTGAAACATAAGTTTTACATCAAAACTAGTTTGATTCATACAGTTAAGTTGACAAACAGATTTCCCATCGAAATTTTGAAATCCTTATTAGCAAAGGTCGGATTATTCAATCATTTTCCCAAGACATATCCGATTTATTTAATAATATATTCATTGTCCCAAAATTGTGAATAAAATTCCCATTTAACATTTTATTATCACAATATTTAACTTAAAGGAAAATTCGCTGTCCAAAATCACGAATATATCTTCTTTAATAACTTCTATGTTTCATTCATCAAATTCAATTGGTTTCGAATTTATAAACAAATCTTTACAAATTCCACTTCTATTTATAAAACTTCGATTTATAATCTCCTTTATTAATTCAATTCGATTCAATTTATATAACTCAGTTATTTACCCAAGTCCATATTATAAGTTAAATACTTATAATCCATTTATTTACTAAATCGTTCTTCACAACATTTGAAATCAATTTTCAAAAGAATCCAGAATCAAATTTCCACGTTATAGTTCAATAATTCTCTTGTTTATAACCAAATCAACATGTCCTTTTATTTCCCAATTACTACTTTGGGGATATTCACAATATTCGATCTAAACCAATTTAAACCAATTCATTAATTCACTTAACTCATATTTCATTTTTCCATAACTCTCAAAAATCCGATAATGAGTTTCCAAACGATCGAAACTCAAATTTAATGAGACCTCACCGAAGAGAACTATCGCAAACTCACATTTAGAGAGGGGAATTTTCAAAATAATTCTAATTTTCAAAATACTTTTTATTTTCCAAAGAAAACGATTTTATACATTCTTTAGTTTTTGAAAATTTTTTCTTTACAGTGATTCTAGTAACTATTCATATTAAACGCCATAAACTAAGCTTTGTGTAAACCAAAGCTCAGATACCACTTTGTAACGACCCGCCGCTCTGACCGCCTCTAGTCGGTAATTAAACCAACTAGAAATGTTCAAATGACGGATTGTTATTTAGTTTATAACATTTAAACAGAATCAGTCATAGAATCACAGAAACAATAATATATATTTTATAAATGAACTTTTCTTTTATATACAAATATCAGAGTTTATACAACGCATTACATTTTATACAGCGGAACAATTTTTTATTAAGTACAAGAAAATTTTCTGAAAAGCTTTAGCGATGCGGTAATTCCCCTCTCTCTAACTTCACTGCCAGAAAATCTTCAAGCTGTAAAAATACTCGGTCTGACCCGAGCGTTTTATGCAAAACACAAAAAACACTCGAGTCAGGATTAATCTTAATTCAAGTAAATAAATTTGCAACGAATTGGAATAAAATGGTAACAGCCCAAAATACAGTGTGTAAACTATGCCACAGAGATGATGAACCACATGAATCAATTTAAATCTATTATGGATTTTCATATTAACAACTTCAAGTTTTAAAATCTGTCAATCCTGTGTGGCTGCAGTACACACGTATATACATACACATGTGCACTGCCTCGCCAACTCGTGTTCACCAAACAAAAACACAGCTATCAGACCAAAATAGGGTCAAACCCAAGTTTCAAAACTAGGTTCAAGTCAAGACCAATACACAGACAAAAGAGTCAAGAAGGCATCAGACAAAGCAATACAAGTAACAAATGTCAAAGCAGGCTATCAAAGGCAGAGACTCAGAAATGCCAAAGACATGAAGCAACGAAAGATTCACAAATACCACTCGAAGTTTACAGAGTGCAAAATCTGCAGACCAAATGCAACGGAATGGAATGCAACTACAAGTGCAACAGTCAAGTCCAAATGCAACAAAATGGAATGCAACTACAAATGCAACAGTCAAGTCCAAATGCAACAGAATGGGATGCAACTACAAGTGCAGGTAAACAAGTGATACAAGCTACAAATAAGCAAAGACCATATGGTCAGTGCACAAGAACAAGGCCCAACAAAATCACAAACCAAGTGCAACTGGAAATAACGAACTCAGATGGATGTATGGGAACTTACACATGGACTCGGCAAATGCAAGACAACAACACAAAATGACAACAGCAGAAGTGATCAAGGCGAAGCACAAGTGTGCAGCATCAAGTAGTTTCAAGTACATGGACATATATATATGGAACTGCCACTGCATGCAACAGCAAAATCAAGTCTAAAGTCTCAAGTATATCACATGAACAACTCAGGCAACCAGTTCAACTTACTTCAAATGAAATACATGGGTTCAAACAAAAAGTGCACAAGTGTGCAGGCAAAATGTAGGACATACGAGCACACAGCAAAGCATGGACAAAGTTCCAAGTAAGAAATTACTAACAAGCATCTTTTTCAACAGGTTTAAGCATTAAAAAAAGAAGAGCAGTTTACTCACAGCTTCAATAGAGAAATGGATAAGGATTTTTACATTTAGAAGTTGCTCACTGTGTTTATCACAAAGGATCTTCCACTGTATTTATTATTATTTTTTATTCAAATTTTTCCCAGTAAAAGAACAGTGGTTTTGCTTTGATTAAATCTGAATCCATGGTAAAGCTTAAAGTATAAACTTCAACTTGTTTAATTTTTTCCAAATTCAACAAGAAAGAGAGACAGAGGGAAAGAAGAAAAAGGGAGTTTGACAGATTTGGTTTTCTCAAACTAAACAGTGATTATTATTTATGTAAGATCAACATAACAAGCCAAACATTCAATTATACACTCAAATCTCTAGCATGCAACAAAATTTAGGTTTCCTTCATAACCCAAACATACATGGCAACATTGATAAAAAGGAAACAGGGGTTTACTCACATCTTTTTTTCTTTCCAGTAAAGAAAAAAATTTCCAGAACTTGTTTTAAATTTGATGCAGGGACCTAGTGCAAGTTCAAAAGAACTAGACTCCAACTTGTTTTCAATTTTTTTCCCTTTTAAACTTGATTACCAGAGCAATTTCAGTTTCTATTTAAGTTAAATAAATTTTAAAAATTTAGTTCATAGCCTAAACAAACAATATTTATTTAAATCCTAAGTTTTACATATTAATGGTTAAAGAGGAATCATTTAAATTGAAACCAGGCTTGAAATCTTAGAACAGAAATGTTCTTCAGGCTTTTCAAAATGTTCATATAACTCACATCACAAATGCACAGGAGTGTTCAACAAATATACAAATACAACTTATTTAAAACATAATTCAACAACCAGATTTACCTTAAATTTTTTTTAAAAGAAGTGTTACTCACTTTATGTTCAGTTTGCACAGAGGATTTTTTTTTCTCTTTTCAGGTTTAAAATGTTTTCAGGGTTAAAATGTTTCTGGTTGTAATTTTTCATACAGTCACCTATAAACATAAACATACAACACACAATTCATAGTCTTAAAGCATATATCACAGCTTAAATAGCAATCATTCACAAGCCAAAATGATTCACATTAATGCATGTACATTATCAATTATACAAAACAATTACAGGTACCAAACCAAACATCACAACATACAGTAGACTTAAGTTATTTATTTACAGGTAAACAGAGAAAAAGTTTTGGTTTTCTACGTTGATTTCAGTTTGGAAAAAAAAAATCAGGCCTTTGATTTTCAATCTTTCATTTGAAACTTTTAAAAACTGCAACTGCCCTTTGATATTTTGAACTTTTTAAATAAAACTGAAATGTTTTTAATACTTTGAATTTTAAGATCCTGAGTTGCCTTGAAAATAAAGTTTGTTTGCAAAACCAACTTTCCAGATTTACAGAAGAAAAATGATGCAGTTTTGTTTTATGTTTGAAATGTATAGGCTACTGATATGTACAGGGGTATTCACAAATTTAAATATCAATTCAAGCCATCTTTATGCTAAAATATCCATGCAAGCATAATACACAGCAACACATCAAACCATAGGGGGGTTTACAGACACATATGTACATCACATATGAACAAAGGTTCAACCAAGCACATATAAACACAATTTTCCACAACCAGATTCAAAGATCCATCACATGCAGCAACACAAAGCAAGTCAAGTTTTAATAGCATCTGTTCTCATCAGATTTTAAATGATAGCATCTGTCCTCAACAGTTTAAATCAAATTCAAATAGCATCTGTTCTTATTAGTTTAAATCATATTATCAGAGCAAATGATAGCAAATAACACCAACAACCAACATGCAGTGACTTATCTTGTACATATCAGTTTAAATTGGATTGACCGAGAGCAAATGATAACAAATAACACCCCAAATCATAGCATGCAACCAAGCAACCAATTCAAACAAATTTAAAAACTTGAATCAAAATTAATCGTGAGCAAAGAACTCACCATAACTCGAATCGAACAGCCGAGGTGGGAATGAGCACCCTCGAACGAAGATTGAAGCTCCAAATTGGATCGCAAGCCCTAATTCTAGACGAGGAGGAACACAAAGCCGCCATTTTTTTCTTTTTATTTTCGTTTAGGTTTTTTCGAATGAGTGAAAAAAATGAAACGGGTTTGGATTGAATTAACAAGGGAACGGTATCAAAAATAAACATGGGCCGATATTACTTCAAAGCCCACTTAACCCTTAACAAAATTTTTGAAGGGAATTTAAATAAATTTACAAACTTCAAGCTCAAATTTTTAAATTCAAATATGTTCTTCATATTAACTTGAAAAATTCAAATAACTTCATAGTTTCAAATCCAAATTTAATTCAATTATTAATTTACATAAGTAATAATCCTTAAATCCAAATTATTTTCTTAAGTTATTAGTTTGAATTTCAATTACAAATTAAATATTCAATTTCAACTCCGAAGTCAAATTTAAATTTTTATTCAACTTTTTATAGATTAAATTTTAAAACTTAATCGCCAATTTCCTAGTTATATTGGGAATTCAATTTAAATTATCATTCAAATATTTAAAATAAATTAAATATTTCCAGTTTAAATTGTTCAAAAATTTAGGATCATTACATATATCTTGAACGACTTATTAAATGTGATAATCTGCACCATAATCTGAGTTTAATTCAGCCAGTTATTGATGAAGAAATGAATGTTGATTTTGATTTTGACTTATTCAAAATTGTTGGCCAATTATATTCTTATACCAAGAACACTTTGTTGAAATACTTCCTATAGATTAGTTTGGATTAATGATGGTGTTTTATTGGTTGATGACAATACATTTGGTTATTTTACGGCTGACTCTATATACACAATTTTTGGCACGACTTCAGCTAAAATCCAAAAGAATTTCATTTAAAAATTTGTAAAAAGGATTTCAAGAAATTGTTGCAACTTCACGGTTTGGTCTATAACATTCAATTAATGATAATCTTGAGTCAAAGGGAAATTCAAATGCAAATTACACTGGTAATCTTGTTGATAGAAAAATTTCTAGTGGAACGCGATTTATGTTGAGACATTCAGTAATTGCCTCATTTTTGAAAGAAAATATCTGCACATTTTTCACTTGAAATGATTTTTTAATAGCAGACATTTTTCTAAAACCCCTTTTAGAGAATCATTTTTTTGACCTTGTTTCAGATTAGTCATTTTTAGAAAATTTGATAATTATTTTTGAATTTGAGCTTAAACGATTACATTAACTAATCTGACTCCCTATTGTTATTGAAAAGATAAATAGTGATTAAAAAAGTGATGAGTGTTGATATTGATTATATATTATAACTTGAGATAGTATAATTAGTAAATTTCTTTAGAAATTTAAAAAAAAGTTATAAAAACTTTTTGTTGGTAAAAATTCCATGACCATCTCTAATTCTATCATATTTCTATCGACCATGACTCATCAAAATCCAATATAGTATGTCAATATGTAGTGTTTTAAACAGGAACCATTTATTTTTCATTTTATTATATTTTTAGAAATAAAAACATCCAAAGTATTCACTCTCATTTAAAAGTCCTCATGGTTATGCATGGGTGAATTACTTTGAATTTTTGATTATATGCTTCTATGCTCATTTAAAAGTCCTCACGGTTATTCATGTATGGAACACATATCAAAATTGATTGATTAAACAAACAATTTGATTTTAGTCCCATTTAAAAGTCCTCACGTTTATGCGTGGTTAGAAGATACTTGAATTCATTTTAAAAAAAAATTAGGAATACTACTAATCTCATTTAAAAGTCCTAACGGTTATGCATGGTTAGTAGATATTCTAATTCCTGATATAAATATACCACAGATAGACACAACTACATTGTTTTTGCATCATCCCTATAATTCTAAAAGTGGAATATGCACCTAACAGAGTATTTATGATTTTCGTTTGATTTTTATTAAATTTAATATTTATATTCGATTGAGTTTTAATGATGTATTAATGTCTATCGCTTTATCTCTATTTTTCTAATACTATTACTCTTTTGCTGATAACAAAAGAGGGAGAGAAAGTTAAGATTTTGGCAAATAAAGGTCAAATATTTTCTATATTGCATCTAGGCTCATTTGAATATTTATTTTCTTGCATATATGAAGGGGGAGCTTTGTGTAGAGGGGAAGTATTCAAATAGTGGAAGCAAATTGAATAATCAACTACATTTACTAAATTCAAAATCTTAAATATATGTTTGTTATCATCAAAAGGGGGAGATTGTTGAATATACAAGTATATGATTTTTTTTCGATGATAACAAACATATATATATATATATATATTCATTTAAATGTTTTTCACACAATTAAATAAATATTTGCTGAATAAAATAAATAACATAGAATTTAAATTCAAACGGATATTTTATTCAAACAAATATTTATTATAATTTTGAATAGTACAAATTTGAGCTCTCACTATATACAAAATTTTCAAAAAGATATAATTTTGATTACATCACAATTTTTCATTTACAAATGTCCTCGCTACATATCACTCATTCACTCATATTTATCTTCAACTCTATTCCAGATTGAATCCAGCATCTGAGCAATCTGCAAAATAAACACTAACACAGTAAAAATGAAAAGAAAATATTTTGAAGTGTAAAATAAAATGTGATTTTGAAAATATCATTTGCCTCAATTATTTGGTTTGTTCTTCATCGCTTAATTTTGAATTCATTATACACGAACAGCTTGTGACATGCACAGTGTATCATTGTACATGCCACAAGGCCATGCACACCGATATAAACTTGATAAAATTACATGGATAGGTGAGCACAAGGTCAAACCCAATCAAAAATTGGGTTCAAGTCAAGTGAAATCATGATACGAGCACAAGGTCATACCCGAGCTTTAAGCCGGATTCAACACAGGTGCAAGTTTAAGAAAATGGTCAAGACATCAAAAATCAAGCCTCGACCAAAGTTCAAGTCGTACACATGAAAACAACTCAAGCTCAAAGGCAACCAAACCTGAGTACAGGCTAAGAGGCACTAGAGAGCGTGCACAAGTGACTCGAAGCAAAGAATCAAGTGCAGTCACAGATATACAAAACCAAGTGCAAGTCCAATGTCTAAAGCAGATAACAGGAAGTTCAATGCAATTGTCATAACATTCAAACATGAACACTTGTTGCATGAACATAAATAGTAGAGCAATTGAAGCAAATGCATATCAGACTGCAACAAGAAAACAATGGAGCATATACATGAAGCATAACAAGACAACATGATACTGCAAGTACCAGAGACCATCACACATGTATATATATATCTTGAGGCAACATGGCAATAGTGCAGACTCGAATAAACAAGTAGACAGAGCTTGAGGCTACAACTCAATACATATGCATACACACGTGTACAAAAATTACATGTATCAAAACTTGACATCAAATGCTACCAAAACTGGAATCAAAGCAAGTGCAAATTGCCTCAAAGCAATATGATGCAGTTACAAGATAAAATGCACAATGCCACAATGAAGTTCAGCAAGCTATATACATATATGCAATGTCGAACAATTTTTGCAGGTAATAGTTTCATATCAAAGTCAAATCCCAAAGACAAAAGCAACCAGAGCATAGCACCTATGGTCAGGAACAAGTCAAAGAATACATGGTGCAGCAGCCTCAAAAGCAAAGACAGTGCACATCAAAATGCAACCTCCTTAGGTCAAAATGAAAGCGTAAAAAAGTAGCGAATGCAGCAGCAAATTTATCATGAACCAGACTCGAGCACACATGTAATAGTTCAAAGTTTCAGCTGCAACACGACTCAAATGAACAAACTGCATCGGACCAAGCTAATGAACGACAAGCAAATGACTCTTAACAAATATGCAATAGTTCATATCAATCAAATGAAAACCAGACATGATTTCAAATTCAATGCAACTTAATATCCAGTCAAATGCAAATGCATCACGACTACAAGATACATGCACCAGTGGAACAAAAATGAAGCAGCTCAATATCCAAGCAGGATACAATGAAGCATATACATATGTACTCGACGTAACCAAACAATATGCAAACGTAGCATGTAGGTTCAACTAAATCAAGATCATCTGGGAAGGAACTAAATGCCGGAAGTAAATTGTCAAACAAATCAAAGTGGCCAAAGTCAACCATGACCACAGTCAATGATGCAACAGGTCAAAGTAAATGCAATGCCGTGATGACCAAGGCAATTAAAAAATCGAACAAGTCCAGGTTAACACAAATAGTCAAAGTCGACAGCATAAAGAACGGAATCGAACAGTTCAAATTTAGAGCTAAGATGAACAAGGAATCGAACAAAGAAAATCAAAACTGTGTCAATCAAGTAACAAAATACACGAATTTGAACAAGTCAGAAATCATCACAATCATTCAATCAAAATCATACGGCCAAGCTAAAATTATCAGACGAATTCGAATACTCCATTTGAACGAAAATATAGGAATTAGAATCCTATAAAACCCAATCATCATTGGCTGTAAAAAAGCATTCGAGTTCAAGAAACAAAGAATAATCATTCAACTCGGATAAAGATCGAGTTCAAGCAAGCAAATCAAAAAAGCAGAAGGCATAAATTACACACCGAAGTAAAATTGAACTCGATCGAAGCAGCCAAAAATAAGCTACGTAGAGACGGTAGATCGACAGAGAAAGGAAAGTGAAATCACAATTCGATCGATCAATTTGAAGTCGGCGTTTCAAAAGCCCTAATTTTAGAAAAGAAGAACGAGCGACCATTTTTTAAAGATGGAAGAATAGAAGAGTTGGGCCGATAAAAGAATAATGGGATTTAATCTTTCTTATCACTTATTTGTTTTGGGCCGACCTACATACTTGGGCTTCAATATTTAAATTAGGGTTTTTTTTTTAAATTGTTTTGTAAATTTTAATTTTTATTGTAACTCTTGTAATTACTAGTCGTGTGACTAGGGGACGAACGGCGGTGGTGTAGTTCGAGAATACGCAAGTCAATGGCTGAGTTGTGGCCGGGTTTTGAGCATAGTGTTAAGGTAAGAAGATAGCAGGTGCTGCGAATTTACGTGTGTAAGCGTCTGACTACTTCATTTCTAGTAGAAACCTTGGAGGCAGCACATAGGCAGGGTTTTGCCAAAGCTGGGTAAATCTGTGTGTTCTATTTTGTGCTTTTATTATCCCGCTATTATCTATGGTGCTATTACTTTGCTATATCTGTGTTGCGATTATATACTTCTACAATAAAATTTTATAATTAATAGTATCACCCTATTCACCCCCCTCTAGGGTAAAATCGATCATACAAGACTCATGTCTGACGTAGAGTTTTATTTCTTTCCTTTAAACTCTTGGATACTCAAATTTTTATGTGTAGCCGAGTAGTCAGGTTCTATGGAGCATTTTTGGAAGTATTATGGAGTACAAGCTTTCGTCATCATCTAGTAGTTATGTTTATTTCTGCTATGACTGTATATTATGTATTAGTAGTTTGGCAGGCTGATATAACAATCCTTGTTGGGGATAGTACTTGTTGTAACTTTGATTTAACATTTTGGAGTAACTATATGTATTATTCTATGATGTTATTTATGTAACTATGACATTGTGATAAAAGTCGGTGTTTTTCTCCTTGTCTTTATTTTCTTTACCCTACAACATGTCTTTCGGACACTTAGATAATTGGCACATGGATACCGAGGATGTATTATGTGTCATCTTTGGGTGTAATAAAGGAAGATCATCACCCTTGGTACTAGAGCTTAGGCTGCGTGAACACCTAGGCCTTCGTTAGGGTCACCTCTTTAGAAATAGGGTTAGTAGTAACCTAGAATGAGTTCAGCCTTTGAGAGTACATTTTCGTGTTGTTCTGATCAGCATTTATATGTTTAGTTTATGTTTTTTTCTTATGATAATCTCGTCTTTGTATTCTAAAGACATAATACTTTATTCATATAGTAAGAATGAGTATGAAAAGGGGAAGAGAAAGGGGAAACAGTAGTACAATAACCACAAATGGTAGAACCTCAAATGTTAGAAGGGTTGGAATAATGGAAGAAGCAGTTCTAGTGTAGCCCTAAGTAAAATTCGTAGCTCTGTGCAAGGATTTCACAAATCTAGAAGGCAAACCTTTCAAGGAACAGAATCTATCATAGAAGTACAGGCTTGGTTATGCTCATGTGAAAATATGTTCAAAGGTTTGGACATTTCTGATGATTAGAAAAGCTTCTTAGCATCATGGAATTTCAAGAGGGGATAGCGACAAGGTGGGATTCCATCACCGCAAATATTTTAGAAGATGAGTTCTCATGGGCTAGACTTAATGAATATTCAAAGACTAATAAATGATAGCTGTAGGATAAACTCACTTTTTATAGATATCCCATGGATCTCAAGTAGGAAGACTAGTCGGTGGCAGAATATGAGACAAAGTTTAACAAGTTATCTCGTTTGGCGCTAGACTCGTAGACATGCCTCTTAAAAAAAGTGGGATGTTCATATTGGATATGAGAGTGGAATTCCATGAAAAGATGATGGCTCATGAGAAGGAATCATTTGTGGATTTGGTAGGCATGGCATTAAGATATGAAGCGCTTTTAAAGAAGAAGCCAATTGCAACAGCATACAGTGGGAATTTCAATAATTCAAACAAGGGGAAATTTAATTCTAACTAGAGGAAGCAAGGAAAGAGAAAGTCGAATGGTGGAAATCAGGGAAATAGGGTCAAAGATTATATTTGTCAAAATTGTAAGGAGAAGTGTCACACCGCAAAGTTCTGTAGGAATCTAAAGGCTCAGTATGCATAGGCTATCTCTCCAGTGGTTCAGAAGACGCTTTGTTATAATTGCCACCAGTCTGGGCACATGATTAAGGATTGCCCATTGATGAAAAAGTAAGAGCAAGCTAACGTTTATGCTATTACGGACAAGACCTCAACCTCTGTAGATGTTAAAGTGAAGAGAATCACGGAAAATACTTATTAGTGGCAATTTTGTTAGAGTTTTATTTGATACTGGAGCTTCTCATAGTTTTATCTCTAAAGAATTGGTAGAGAAATTAGAACTTTCTGCTAAACACGTAGAAACCTCTATCTGTGTATCTAACCCTATAGGTGGTGTAACTAATCTATGCTTGATTTGTATGAGGGTGCAAATCTTCTATTTTATTCACCCCATCTTTTTTGACGATTGTGTGATGACCCATACAAACATATGAGTAGTTTCCTTTCTGCCTTAGAATCATCCTAGGAAGAGTTAGGATCGATAGAAGATGTTCAAGATTTCCTAGATATTTTTTAGTCGGTTAACAGTTTGCCCCCTTATTGGGAAGTTGAATTTTGTATTGCTCTAGCTCCAAGTATGAGACCTGTTATTCAACCCCTACATTAAATGGCCTGAAGAGAGAAGCAGGAGTTAAAGGATCAAACTGATGATGTGTGAAGAAGAGGTTTGATTAGGCCGAGCAGTTCAAGCTGGGGATCATCATTAGTATTTTATGCTGGGTCCGATGATTCCTTTAAGATTGTGCATTGATTATAGGGAATTAAACAAGCAAACCATTCTGAATAAGTATCCATCACCCCGCATAGGTGATATGTTTGACCAACTTCATGGATCTAGAGTATACTCCTAATAAGACAATGCTATGGGTTTCCATAAATTAAGGGTAGTGGAGGTTAGTATAGCCTTAACTGCTTTAAGAGGGCCGTACTTTTTCTATAAGTAGTTAGTTATTCCTTAAGGGCTGACCAATGCACTTGCATTTTTCATCGATCTTATGAATTGAGTTTTTAGGGAGGTTCTAGATAAATTCATGTTGGTTTTCATTGATGACATTCTTATTAACTCAAAGGTTAAGGATGAGCACAAACACCATTCGAAAATGGTGTTAGAAATGTTAAGGAAAAACATTCTTGTAATGACCCGTGAATCTGCACTATTCAAGTTGACAATAGACCACACATGTCCAACCCTAATCGAACAGAAAGACAAATAGTTATGGGAAAAAAGTGAAAATAAGAAGAGAAGAGAAGAAGTAGAGAAAAGAAACTAAAAAACAATAACACAGAATCTCAAAATCGCAGCGGAGCAATATATAATATAATACCAATGATCTTTACAAAGAGAAATTGTGACGTACATACATCCATCAGAGTACAACGGCAATCACAATCATCAGCCTGGACAGTTATAATGATCTGCTTTCATACTGTTGATATTTTCAACAAAAAAGCGGCGGAAATAAATACATACGTGAATATGTCATGCAGACCTCCAGCTTAAATCCACCTCGTTTTGACCTAAGAATTATAATATAATAACACCTAAGTAAATCTAGAAAACCAACATGATAAAACACACCCAATTGAATTTTAAAGCTATAGAAAACCTTTGAAAATCAAAATTGTCTCGTAAGACCATGCCGAACATAAACACGGATGCGTTTTTATCTTACGATAACCAAAACCTTTCATATGAAATTCTTTGATATTATAAAATGTCTAATAATCAAATACTATTAATCTTAGCCGACATTGTTACATTAATTAAATTCCAGCATAATAGATTTATAACTAAAACCGTAAAGGCCTATATTGGAGACTGGATTACATATAATGACTGGGCTACTTGGGTATTGCCCTTCAAGGTGCACCTTTAGATAAAATAACACCGAGGACCTCGCCTAGATCCCCTGCCATCAAAGAACCGACCTACTCCTTATTGATAGTACAAATATGATCACCCTTAAGTTAATTGGCCTTGAGGCACACAAATGAGAGAAAATAGCGACTCTAGATAGGGATGATCATACCCTATTTGGGAACGACCCACTTAGCCTTGCTGCATCTCCCCCATTTTAGTCATTCCCGATTGATGAGGCTAGAGGGTACATTTTACCTTTTACATAGCACTTCCCGCTTAGAATACTAACACTGCTCTACATGCAACAATGCAATACCAGCATTCATCTATAGAAGTTAATACTGAAACTGAATGAAACACCTGAGATCTCCGTCTTCAATTTCTATCATCCTCAAGATGTCTTCACTTTACAACATTTAAATTGGACCAAAGTAGTTTTCAGATAACCTATCCAATCCCGATCTCTTTGAAACAATATTCGATAGTTTCCGGTAAAATAAACCTCAGTTCTTTAGGAAATAAACAGTCAAAGATAAGAGCGGAGATCACCGCCTAAACCTTAGTGGATAAATTTACTTATCATTATCCTAGAAGGACGGAATGAGATTTATACACACAATATAGCATCATCGACGATGACTGTACCATATAACTCACGTGTTTCTCCAAGATATTTTCAAACTCATGTTTTTGGGTCCAAATTCGATAGTCGGTCAATTAGCCATTGAATAAAAAAACATTGAAACCAGGATTTAATTTCTATAGGGCAAAACAAACATTGGTTTAGCACCAAACAACACTAAGCCCTTTTTTATTACAAATCCTTCCATTAACTAGAATTACTTTGTAATATCTATACCAAAATACTTTTACACATATTCGTTCACAACATTTATATTTTTAATACTTGGAAAATATCCATATACTTATCTCAACAGTTTAAGTATATTCACCAACATTGAGGACGATTCTCTTTTTATACAATTATAAGTCATTTATAAACCCCATTATAAATTTCTAAACCATTGATAAATAATTTCATACATCTCTAAAAATCACTTATAATCTCTTTAATCAATTTCAATTATTTATAACTCTTTTTATATATAAAATCATTTATAAACCCATTATAAATCTTTAAAACCATTTATAAAATTCCTTTTATAATCTATAACTAATTTCTAAAATTCTTTTCAAACATCTAACCATTATAAACTCTTTTAAACTTTTTCAATCTTCATTTAAGTCTACCAAACCATGTTATAAGATTCCTCATATAAAATTCGCATTTGTTTATAAAACCCTATATGTATATCTCGAAAACATTTATAAACAAATTCTAACCTTTTACTTTAAAACACTATTATATAATAATAAACATTACAAATAAAAAATATTAATTTTAAAACATCTTAAAATAACAATTAATAAATTTTAGAACATTCTTAATAAAACAAAAATAATTTATCTTAAACACTATTATAAATAATAATATTTAATTTTCAAAACCTTATTGATAAATAATTATATTTAATTTCCAACCATATCAATATTCCAATTAATTGACCTCTCAAATATTGAAATATTTATAACAACTTTAAAAAAATATTAATATAAATAAATAACTTTTAAAACATAATTATATTTTCTTGATAAATATCCATACTTAACTTTCCACATAATTGTTTCCATATTTATAAATGTCTTCTATTTTATGAAACTTCCTTTCATAAAATCCCTTTATTTATGAATCCCATTTATAAATCCATTCTCTTATATAAGTCTCTCTTATTCATAAAGTCCTATTCAAAACATAGTTTTAACCGTTTTAACCTTGCTCCTATACGTACAATTTCTTTTATAAATTTCTTTCAATTTACAATGTAACAACCCGTATATTTGGATCATTTAAATTGACAATAATCCACACATGTCAACTTAAATAGTACAAAACACGAATCATTAATGGAGTATATGTATATGAATGAGAATCATCACAGAATCACAGATAGATATAATAACAGAATAACGCAGCGCAATTACAACAATGTCATAATAGTAGTTCATGAAGCTACTAAGTAAATATAACAATGTCTCAAACAAAGGGTGAAATAGAAATACATAGATGCCCGATACAATATCATAATAGAATAGAGCAATACTGATAAAGATAAACGATAGTCTTCAAAGTCTTCAACTTCCAAGCAGCACAACAACAGAAATACTCAGACTGACCCAAGCATAAGCATAAACAAACACTAGAGTCAGGACATATATTCTTATACAGGATAATATGGTTCAAATTTGAAATAACAATAAGTCAAATATGAATGGAATAAACATCTTTCAGGATCCGTTAAACTATCTATACATAGTAGTGTACGCTAAGTAGATAATGCCTAACAGTAAAATAAAGTATCAAAATAGTGTTAAGGCGTTACCATTATTCCCCTTAACACAATAATATAGCATTATAGTCTATACAGCACTGTAAACTCACCGTAAACTAGTGGGATATCAGGGACTACTCCATAGGTATAATACAAAACAAAATGTAGTGGTCGCGTATAGGAATACAAGTATGATAAGGCACATGAGGCAATACCCAAGGTATTGAAACTACCGTTTGCCTGATCTGGACTTGTGAAACGCATCGCCACAACGATCGCAACACTGCGATACAACACTCCAAATTCAAGGGCGCGCACCAATCAAAAACAAGCAATGAGTAGTTTACGAAGAAGTGTGTACCCTAGAGGTAGCTAACCTCATTGGTCCGACACGGCTCCTGTTTAAGTCATTTCCCATTTGACACAAGTGTCAAGGTTAACCATTATCGTTCTCTTTCTTCAATGATCAAAGTACATCATTCCAACCACTTCATTCTGGATCACACTCCACGTATGGTAGTTATTAAAGTGGTATTCGATTTAGACGGAGAGTATGTCCCTAACCGATCTCGGTCTCTTTAATAACTTCGTAATTATTACATCGATTGGTCATTTAATAAATTTCAAAAATCAAATCAATTTCACATTAAAATGCGAAAGCCAACATTTCATTTGACTTTCTATATCAATTCCTTAATTTATGTTTCAAAATTCCAAAGTTTTCAATTTTAAATTTCTATTTGATTACACAATCCAACTTAAATTTTTATTTAAAACCATTCAAATATCTATTTAAATTCATATATGGATTTCATTCAATAATTATTTAAATTTAGTCAATTTAACATTTCAAAACAATTTAAAATAAATTTCCAATTCATTAAATCATTCACTTAAGTTTACCTATATTATATCTAAACTTATAAATTTAATTAAATTGAGTTCGTCAAATTAAGTTCTTTAAATTACAAATTTTATATTAATTTCAATAAATAAATCACATTTTATTTCTTATTAAAGAAATTCAAATTCACTTATTTACTCATCTAATTAAATAATCACAAGTGAAATTTCTTCGGTGAACAAGTTCAAATTTGTTTAATTATTAAATAAATTTCAAAACTTAATTCAATAATTTATTAAATTTCAACAGCATTCTTTCATCAAACATTTTGTTAATATTTATTTCAAATTAGTAAATATTGACCTTTTAAAATTTCACTAGAATTCAAAATTAATTAAAACCCTTCATTATTTTATTTAAATAAAATCTTTATTTTATTTTTATTTTAAATTGAATTGTTCGAACAATCGGGTTTTATTTAATTCTCTATCCTAAGTCAATCGTTTTATTTAGGTTTTTTACATTTCAACCCGATTCCATCCAAAATCAGAAACATAGTAAATGGAACTTGTAGTGTGATAACTGGGATGGTGTCAAAGTAAATAAACAAGCAATAATAACAATCAATAACAATCCAACAATTAATCTAAATAATCCCGAAATAACCGTATTAATTTGCATTACAATTTTATGTAAATTAATACAATTATTTCTGGAATCTACACTATCATTTTATGTAGATTAAAGATTATTACGCCATTATTTCATGTGGTTCTACACTTGTTATCCACTTTATTCAATTTCATACTTCATCAAATTTTCACGACATGAATTTGTCTACAATATTTCAAGGCGTCGCTAACTATATATTTACGTGTTAACTAATTAAACAATTTCAAAGGTTATAGTATACAGATTTTAAATTTAATCAAATTCAAGTACGAATGTCAATTTCAATGTGTCAACCACCATACGTCAAATTCAAGTGTATATTATTTATCACTTCATGTGTTAACAATTTAACATCTAATATTAACATCAAACAATCATCAACACTATCAACCAAACTTGATTGTCGTTGTATAATAATATAAGTATTCACCTTTAGTGGTTAGAGAGAATGAATGACGAAGCACGAAGAGACATGAATGACTTGATTCAAATGCAACACAAACACGAACAATCGAACAAACGACAACCATCGACAAGGAAGAAATAGTATAAATTTCAATATGGACGATCATATATATATAAACTCATATATATACACACTTACCAATCAATAAATAAAAGAAGGAAAAGCTGAGAAGTGAGTGCTGCTGCAAGGTGGAAAGCTTCAACTAGTTGCTGTACAACAGAGAAGAAAAATTGGTTACTACTATTCAACTACTTTAACATATATACACTATATATATGTGCATGACAGCTAATAAGAGATTATGGAAAGTGCAACTTGAATTTTTGCAATTGTAAAACACTTTACATTATATAAAAAAAATATAAAATAGAAGCTTGTTCGCATATATAAGTATGCAAACTTCTTCCATCAAGTGGTCTCGGCATGAGCTGGGCAACGGCAAGGCGTGGGGCGGTGCAGTGGTACGGTCGGCGATGGCAAGACGAGGGTGGCACGCGGTCTGGAGTGAGGGGATGCGTTGGAGAGTGGTGCGACGGCTGGAGAGTGGTGTGCGCAGCAAGGGGAAGTGGTAGAGTAAGGGGCGTAGTTGCAGAGTTCGGTCGCGGCTGTGGTGCGCACGGTCAGAGGGCCACGCAGGCTAAGGGGTGGGCGACGGAATGAGGTGGCGCACGCTGTTCAGGTGGGGCGCGGTGAAAGGGGGCGGTCGGAATGAGGTGATGCGGTTTAGTGGGTAAGGCGGGGAAGCAAGGCGGTGGCGCACGCCTTTCAGGCGACTGGAGTGGGTGACGCGGCTACGGAGGGTGGTGGTGAAGGGCGACACAGTCGATTGCGACTGGAGTGGGGGGACGCTGGAGGAGTGGGACGGCTGGAGTGGTACGTACAGCGTGGTGAGGTGGCAGAGGGATAGGCGACTGGAGTGAAGTGGAGTGAGGTGAGGAGGTTACTTTATTCTTTGCAAATATGACGGTGGAACAAAGAAAAGAATGAATGAATATAAAGAGAAGAAGAGAGAGAGAGGAGAGGAAAAGAAGGTACTATAGTTACCTGTAGCAAATTTTTGTGGCAACCGAAGTTAGCGCAGGTATAGAGAATTTTTATATTCAATGGATACACGAATAGTCAGGCACCAAATAAAATTTTTGTGAGTTACGAGATATTTTGTATGTTTCCTATGCGATCAAACAGCTGCCAACTACCATCATAAATTCACTTCAGCCAATAATTTTTTCGAAATTTGAATGCATATGGGCTATTAACTTGGGTTGAATATTATTTAACCGGTCCGCTTGGAATGGTTGAATTAGCGCGATGGTTTACATCGAACTCCAATTTGTACAAATGAATATACCATTCTGATCGGCACGACGAGGCGCTTACGATGGTACACGGATATTGACAATCTGATAGTTCTATCAAAACTCATATTTTTACGCCGAATAAATTGTTCGTTTGACAAAACAATTTAAATGAAGCAGGCGACAACGAAACTAGACGAAACGAAATGCGATGTATTGATCAGATAAATTTTTACAACATTGCTATGTAAAAATATTTAGATTCATAAGATGAAAATTTACGCATTTTGGAATGAAATGATATACAATAAAAATGCGAACGAAATTTACTGCGATTTGTTACGACAAAACTTTTCCTACAGACATAACTAACTAAACACATCTTATAAACGAAGTTTGGACGTTAACTAAGAACTTATATAAATTTAAAAAAATTATATTAAATAATGGATTCAAAATTTTAAATTGGGTCGGAAATTCTAGGTCGTTATAATCTCCCCCACTCAAAACATTTCGTCCTCGAAAAGGAACGAGGTGGAAGAAGTAGGAAAGAAACAAGAAGAAAATCAAGATAGATTATGAGAAAAATGAATTATACATGAAATTAGTAATTCGGGGTTTGTATCCTGAACACTATTCTCAGTTTCCCATGTGCAATCTCGGTCACCTGCACTCCACTGAACTTTGATGAGGAATTGACCGACTTCCTTCTAAGTTGCTTCCTCTCACGATCGACTATCCAAAGTGACTTCCGCTCAATGGTCAAGTCAGGCTCGATGACTAACCCTTCCAACTGAGCAGTGGGAATGGTCATAGATGGACCGCGTACAACTTTGCAGAGATGTGAGTTATGGAACACATTGTGCACACCGGCAAACTTCTATGGTAATGCGATTCTATAGGCCAAGGTTCCTACCCACTCCGTAATCTCAAAGGGGCCAACAAATATGGGAGCAAGCATTCCTTTCCTTCCAAATCGAATAACATTCTTCAAAGGCGACACTTTAAGGAATACTTCGTCTCTTACACTGAATTCGAGATCTCTCCTCCTTCTTTCAGCGTAGCACTTCTGTCTGTCTTGTGTCGTCTTTATCGTCTTCCTGATTTCTTCAATTTTCTCGAAAGCTTCCATAATCATTTCTGGGCCAAGCACTAATCGGTCTCTAGACTCGATCCAACAAGCTGGCGATTTGCACGGCCATCCATATAAAGCTTTGAATTGCGCCATACCAATACTTGCCTGATTTATCAAAGATAATTAAATTCCAATTCAAATATACTTATTCAAATTGAAATTTGATTTTACCTGATAACTATTATTATAGGTGAATTCAACCAAATGGAGATGGTCTTCCCAGGATCCACCAAAGTCTATAATGCAAGCTCGGAGAAGATCTTCCAAAATCTGATTCACCCTCTCAGTTTGGCCGTCTATCTGAGGATGATAAGCTGTGCTCAGATTCAGTTTAGTGTCCAAAGTATCTTGAAATGCCTTCCATGATTTACTAGTGAAGATAGGATCTCTATCACATACGATACTAGATGATACACCATGAAGTTTACCAACTTCCCTCATATATATCTCGGCCAAACTCGAAGCGGTAGGAGTGGTCTTGACTGGAATAAAATGATCTGATTTCGTCAGTCTATCGACAATCACCCAAATGCCCTCGTTACCTCTTTTGGTCCTTGGTAGCTCATCAATAAAATCCATAGAAATCTGCTCCCACTTCCAACTTGGAATCTCTGGAGGTTGAAGCAATCCTGCCGTCTTCCTGTGATCAGCCTTAACTTATTGACAAGTTGTGCATCTACTAACATAGGTAGAAATATCTCGCTTCATCCCACTCCACCAATATAACTTCTTCATATTTTGATATATCTTTATGACTCCTGGATGAAATGAAAGCGAAAATTGATGGTTTTCTCTCAGCGCTTCCTATCTTAAATCATCAACATTTGGGACACAAATTCGGTTGTCGACCCTCAAAACTCCATTACTATCTACTCGTGCACCCATTTTACTATCAACATTTCCGACTCTACCGAGAACTATTTCTTTGATACGATAGAGCAAGGTATCTTCATATTGATAAGCTATAATGCGATCCATAAGAGATGGGGAGACAACGAGCTGAAATAACATTCCTTTCAAAAGATTACAACATACCATTTCTTGGTTTCCGCTCACCTGAGGTGTAGTTAATATCAAGATCATATGCGGCTACGAATTCGAGCCATCAGTCTTCCCTCTGATTCAAGTCCTTTTGTGAAAAAAATATATCTCAATAACTTATGGTCTGTGAATAATTCGAATTTGGTCCTCAAAAGATAGTGCCTCCATTTCTTTAGAGAAAATACAACCGCAAGAAGCTCTAAATCATGAGCTGCGTAATTTTCTTCATGGGTCTTGACGACCAACATAGGCAATGACTTTTCCTTTCTGCATTAAAACTGCTCCTAATCCATCACGG
Organism: Allium cepa; assembly: GCA_030765085.1. Lineage (NCBI taxonomy): Eukaryota > Viridiplantae > Streptophyta > Magnoliopsida > Asparagales > Amaryllidaceae > Allium > Allium cepa. The sequence goes on along the minus strand of CM060932.1, from coordinate 1,029,807,755 downwards.
CAAGCATCAGTATAGACGGTCAAACCTTCGCTTCCATCAATAACTGTAAGAACTGGGGCAGAGGTCAATTTTTGCTTCATTTCATTGAAAGATGATTCACACTTTTCATTATAATTAAATTTGACATCCTTCCTGGTTAGTGCAGTGAGCGGTGCGGCAATCCGAGCAAAATTTTCTATAAATCTACGATAATAGCCGGCCAAGCCCAAAAAGATACGAATATCTGTAGGAGTTTGGGGAGTCTCCCAATCCTGAAAATTCAAAGGATTCGAGTTTAGATAGAGATAAGATGTTTGGATAGAACAATGAATAAGAATAGAACTTACATTGATTACGGCGATCTTAGCTGGATCGATCGTAATCCCATTCTCCGAAACAATATGGCCAAGAAATCGAACTTCATCTCTCCAAAATTGGCATTTTGAGAACTTGGCTGCAACGACCCGCTATTTTGAACCATTTGCATTCGCACATGTCGGACTTGAATAATTCAAAATACCGAATTTTTAATTTTTAATTTTGGCAAAACTGAGCATATACAGTAAATAAGTAATCACAGATCACAGACACAGAGTAATAAATGCAGCGGAAACAAAAGATAGTAGTTCATGAAGCTACTATATACATATCAGAGTAAAATAAGGTACAATAGAAGTCTCGAATATAATAGTCAAGTACAATATCAGAATACACCACTGGAATCAACTGAATATCTGAAAGCTGGATAGATAGATGGAACTCCAAGTGAAGCTCCAACTCCAAAGGTAAGGCTCCAATACTGGTACACTCAGTCTAACCCGAGCGTAAAGCAAAACACAAAACACTCGAGTCAGGATTAACATTCTTATATAAATAAATCCAACTCAAGTGAAATAACAATTGAAACTACAATTAACTCAAAAGATGTTTGGGATAACCATCCTTTAAGGATCCGTTAAACTATCTACTATGTAGTAATATACGCTAAGTAGATAACGACTATCAGTAATATAAAATATCAAAATAGTGTTAAGGCGTTACCATTATCCCCCTTAACACATTTCATATAAGCGTTATAGTCTATACAACACTGTAAACTCCACCGTAAACTAGTGGGCTATCAGGGAGTAGTCCATAGGTATAACACAAAACAAATTCGTAGTGGTCGCGTATACAGGGATACAAGTATGACAAGGCATATGAGGCAATACCCAAGGTAGTGAAACTACCGTTTGCCTGATCCGAACTGGTGAGAACGCATCGCCGCAACGATCGCAACACCGCGAAACAACACTCCTAAAATTTCGAGGGTGCACACCAATCAATAACAAGTAATGAGTAGTTTATGAAGAAGTGTGTTCGCTCGAGGTGGCTAACCCCATTTGGCCCGGCACGGCTCCTGTTTTAGTCATTTCCAATTTTGACACAAGTGTGAAGGCTATCCATAATCGTTCTCTTTCTTCAGTCATCAACGTACGTCATTCTGGATCACACTCCGTGTATAGTTATTAAAGTGGTATTCGGTTTAGACAGCGAGTATGTCCCTAACCGATTCCGGTCTCTTTAATAACTTCCGTAATTATTACACCGATTGGTAGTTTAACATTATTCAAAACCAAACTAATTTCAATTCCAATTAGAATTTATAAATCAACATTTCATTTGTCTTCCCATATCAATTTTCATAATTTATGTTTCAAAACTTCTAAATTCATAATTTCAAAATCTTATAATTCAATTTCAATTTTTTTAACAATTCAATATTGATTCGAGTTCGTATATAAGTTTCATTTTGAAATCATTTAAATTAATTTAATTTAACATTTAGATCAATTTAAATTCATTGATCAATTTCATTCAATATTTGTTAAGTTACTTTATCATTCAAAACAATTTCTATTTAATTTTCAATTCAGTAAATCAATTACTTAAGTTCAACTCCATTATATCAAAACTTACAAATTGAATTAAGTTAGATTCGTCAAATCAAATTCTTTAAATTACATGTCTTGCATTAATTTCAATAAATCACATTTTATTTCTTGTTAAAGAAATTCAATTTCACTTATTTATTTACTTAGTTACAAATTTCAAAACTCAATTAATAAAGAAACATAATTTCACTTTTTCAAGAAGTTCAATTTCACTTATTAAAGAATTCAATTTTATTTAGTTATTAAATAATTCATTCTTATTTAACAATTAAATAATTTCAAAGCTTAATTATTAAATAATTTCAAAACTTAATTATTAAATAATTCCAAATTTAATTATTAAATAATTCCAAATTTAATTCTCAAATAATTTCAAACTCAATTATTAAGTAATTAATTTTAAAACCATGTTCTTTCATCAACTACTTTGTTAACATTTTGTCTCATTTTATTAAATATTAACATTTAAATTTCATTAGAATTCAAATTCCAACTTTATTTAAAACCCTTACTATTTTATTCAAATAAAATATTTATTTTTATTTTTCAAATCAATTATTGACCAATTGGGTTTTTATTTAATTCTCTATCCTAAGTCAAAGTTTTATTTGGGTATTTATCATTTCAACCCGATTCCATTTCAATTCAAAAATCAAAGCATAGCAAAGCGAACTTGCAGTGTGATAACTGGGATGGTGTCAAAGTAAATAAACAAGCAATAGCAAACATCCATAACAATCAAATAGTTTATTTAAATAATCTCGAAATAATCGTATTAATTTACATTGTTGTTTGTGCAAATTAATATAATTATTTCTAGATTCTACATTATCATTCCATGTAGATTAAAGATTATTACACTATTATTTTATGCGGTTCTACACTTGCCATTTATTATTCGATTTCATACTATATCAATTTATACAACATAAATTTAATTGATTCAATGTGTAATTAACCATATTTCTACATATCAAGTAATTAAACATTTAAAGGGGTCATATTATACAAATTTTATCTAATCAAATTCAACACATATATCAATTTCAAATTGTTAACTCCTACGTCAATTCCAATTGTAAATTATTTATCACTTCATACATTAACAATTTAACGTCCAATATCAACATCAAACAATCAATCATTTATCAACCAAACTGGATTATCATCGTATAAATAGCAGATAATGGTGTCAAATGTCACAGGTGAACTGATGCAGGTAATAACAAATATATATAATAGTGTAAATAACTAACAGCCGCATATTTCAATTGTCGTTTCAATTGAAATCAAATTTAATAAATAAAAGAGTATTAATCGTGAGTGATTGCTCACCTTCCGAGGCTAGAGACGAAAAGACAATGGAATAAGTTACGGATCCAAGCACAAATTCCAAAGTAATGCGAGATTGGCATGAATCGATGAACAAAACTGATGAACAGAAATGAACGGAATATAATCAGAACTAGATCAATGAAGATAATTGTCATAAGCGGACTTATATATATATAACCAGACTGAATTTATATAACTAACCCACTTATCAGACTCCTGCCCATACTTTCATGCAAAATTTATAACTTACCTTATAATATATATATACACACGCTACTAAAAGAGATCATATCAAACATATAAAAATAAATGCACTAACCTAAATAATACACTAACAGTAATATATGTAAGAAACAAATACATGTCAAAATTTAATTTGTAACCAAATATACATATTTATAAACAATACTTACAGAATAATATACATATGTACAACTAGTATACTATAGTTTTGAAATAAAATACATTACCTTATAATATAATACGCTGTAGTCTCAACTAACAGCATAAATAACTCTTATAATTTATATACATATATATGAATTAAATATAATATGGTTTTGAGTAACTTTTGTACGCGCAACAACAATTATCAAATACCACTTATACAACTTACAGTACTAAATATAAAACATATATTTAACAACTTTAAAATATAATATATGATACTTCTTTAGACAAAGGATGTACACATAAACTAACAGTAGATTAAAATTTTATAACACTCATATACAAAATCTGGAAGCACATATGTAATGCAATGTCAAAAATATAGATCTATAAAGAAGAAAATTTTCAAAACAAGTAAACCAACTCAAATGCATGTACATGTGGACCGCAACTTATATATATATATATATAAAACATGCGAACTGAAATTTATACAACTTACATGCAGACCACAATTACATACAACTTATACAAACTTATATATAATCATGCAGACTATGTAGTTGCACAACAACACGTGTATACTGATACATACTCAATGTATGTATAGGTAGGCTAGTATGACTTATATGAAATCTATACAAACTTATATATATAAAAAAAACAACGAACATATAAAAGAAATAAGTTATATCTGTTCATATATAACAACTTTAATATATATAAAATCAGTGTTTATGTAAACATAATATAAATAAACCCATGCTTATCAACTATTAATATATAAGTTATAAAATATATACCTTAATAGTAAGAGGTAAAGGAATAGAGTGTTTGGATGGCTTGCACGCAAGGATGGCCAGTGGAAAGGCTGAGGTCGAGGAGGATGAGCATGTTGAATATGCGCTTATATGTTTTTGTTTGATGATAATAAACATATATATTCATTTAAATGTATTTGGTAATGTCCTATTTTGTTTTTCATAGATTAAATAAATATTTGTTGAATAAAATAAATTACACAGAATTTGAATTTGAATTCAAACAGAACAAGTTACACAGATTTTGAATTCAAACAGAAATTTTATTCAAACAAATATTTATTACAATCTTGAATAGTACAAATTCATGCTCTCACTATACATATACATTTTTGAATACATCACAATTACATCACAATTGAATTTACATTAATAACCTCATTACATATCACTCACACTCGTATTTTGTCTTCAACTGCACTCCAGTTTGAATCCAGCATTTGAGAAATCTGCAAAAATATTCACTAACGTAGTAAAATTGAAAAAAAAAATATTTTTGCAATATAAAATGAAATATGATTTTTGAAAATATGGTTTGCCTCAGTTATTTAGGTTGTTCGTCATCATTCACACTTGAATTCATCACAAAGTCGTGCACATAGATATTACAGGGACAGGTAATCATAAGTGGCTGCAATACACACGTGTACATTCATACATGTGTGCACTGCCTCGCCAACTCGTGTGCGCCAATCAAAAGGCACAACTAACAAAACAAAGCTCAAGTTATACAATGCACCAGAAACTTGCAAGCACAGCTCTAAACTAAGCTTAAGAGACAACAAGTGTACAACAGTGTCAAGATGACTACTCCATGAAAGTAAACATGAATGCACTAAGTAAATGCAAACAAGCATGCAACAACAAGCATGCAACAGAGACCAAGAACAAGCCATACATGGAAGTGAGACAGGTCAAACAATGAAGTATACCAAATGCAACAGGGACAGATCAACATCAGTTCAACAGGTTTACTACATGGAAGTAAAGACAAGCAATGGAGTATCAAAATGATGATTAACAACTTGAAGTCAATCAGGCAAAGACTTAAGTATATCAATACAAAGCTTCTACAAATCAGAACAAAACAAAGCCAATGGCAAGCAATGTATACAGTTCAGATAAACAAGCCAGAGCCACCAAAGTGCAGATGAACACATATGGCCGAAGTATGATAAAGACCAAATGCACAACTTCACAACATGTCCAGTTCCAACACAACAAACTACTGAATCAAGTGACACGACAAACTACTGAATCAAGTGACCAACCAGAAGTACAACATGACCAAAAGCGTATGCAAACAGTCGAAGATACATCTAAAATGCAACAATACTTCTTAATGGAGGAAGAACAACAAGTCACAGTGTCACATCAAATATCAAAGTTCAATACAACAAGGCCAGAATGAAGTCAAATATCACCAACTCAGATGGTCAGAGCCATAGCATACAGAGGACACAACAGACCAATTCCAAATGCATCAGCGATCACAAGTACATGATCAACCCAGCAGTCTCAAGTGACACAGTTGCAAACGAAATGAATGTCACAAGTAACAGTATGGTTCAATGTCACAAGCATGAACAACCCAGTATGGAAAATGAATGGAGCAATGAGCAAGTGCAACAGAATGGATGCAGCGATACCAAATAAATCATCAATATAATATCGAGCGTGAAAGAAGCAAGTTACAAAATGCACGAAACAGGAAAAAGAAAAAAAAATCATATCTTTATTTTTGAAATGGTCAGAGATGTAAAAATAGGAAAGTTTGAAATGCCGTGAGAATCAAGGAGAATCGAGAAACCGTGATTATCAAGTTAAAAAGTAAAACAGGAAAATCGTGCGCATCAAGCATTAGAAAATCAAGAAAGTATCAAAGTGAATACGAACGAATCAAGTGATTCGAATTCTTATAAATACTGACCCAAACACTCATCATCGGCATCGAGTGAAAAAGACAAACAATCAAACCAACAACAAAAGAAATTACATACCGAAATCATCAACAACTCGATCATCAGAGAATGAGCTAGCAACAAGCATCAATCATCAGAGAACAAGCGCGAGCAAGAGCTTCATCAATCAGATCGAACAAAGCCTCAATTCTGATCGATAGCACAAAGCCCTAATTTGACAAAGGGATCGGCCGCAATTGTTTCAGAAGGAAGAGAAAAGGACTGAAGCCCTAATTCGACAAAAAGGAACGGGCCAAGCATAAGAAAAAGGAAAGGCCGCATTTTTCTTCAAAGTGGATCGGGTTGAAGAATAAGGGGCCGACCTTATTTATAAAAGTGGATTATTTGGTTTTAGGGTTTTAATTGAAGTTTTTTTTTATTTGAGCAAAAATTACGCATTTAAGTTCGTATTATAATTTTTTCTCCTGCGGTTATTTTTGAAGTTGTTTTTTCTTTTCGAGTCAAAAAATTTGTAAGTCACCACCTAGGTTGTAGGTAGTGTTAGATTGACTAGTTAGAATTAGTTCAGTGAGCAGGGTGTGCGAGTTTGCAAAGCTCTATAGGCGGGAGCAGTGTTTGCGAGTAAGAGAAACTCTATAGGCGGAGCAGGGTGTGCGAGTCTAGTAGAGTGTTTGTTAGCGGGAGCAAAAGGGTCTACGAGTCTAGTAGAGTGTTTGTAAGCGGGATACTGATTAATTCTAATAGAAATCTGGAAATGCAGCAGTAGGCAGGGGTTGCCGAAGCTGGGTAAATTTGGTGTGTGATTTACTTTTCAGCATATTTATTTCTGCAGTTTGTTTCTGTGTTTAAATCGAGAAAATTTGCTATAACCCTATTCAACCCCCCCTCTAGGGTTAATCTAGATCCTACAAGTGGTATCGAAGCAGGTTATTTTTCTTTAACTCTAGAGTCATGAATTCATCAAATAATGCTTTTTATGAGGGGCAATCTATTGTTAGGCCACCCATGTTTAACGGGAATGATTATGCTTATTGGAAAGTTAGGATGAGTATTTATCTTAGTTCCGTTGATTATGATGTTTGGTATATTATTGAAACTGGCTATAAACCTCCCACTATAACTTTTGGTGCTACTGAGATTCCTAAACCTAAGGATAAGTGGGATGCTAACGATAAGAATTTAAAAACTACAAATGCCAAAGCAATGAACGCTTTGATCTGTGCTCTTGATAAAAATGAATTTAATAGAATTTCTCATTGTACAACAGCACAGGAAATTTGACACACTTTGGAGGTGACACACGAAGGAACTTCTCAAGTCAAGGAGTCACGTCTAGCCCTATTCAGCAATGAATACGAGAACTTTGTGATGGACAAAGGCGAGAGCATAAAGGACATGTTTGGACGCTTTTCAACCTTGGTATACAATGCTAGAGTGCTTGGGAAGGTATTCACCGAGGTAGAGCTTGTGAGGAAGATACTACGAGCTTTACCAATGAACTTTGAGGCAAAAGTCACGGCAATCCAAGAATCGAAAGATTTGAGTAAACTAAGCATGGAGGAGTTGATTGGCAACTTGATGACATATGAGCTTGAGCTAGAAGCAAAAGAGGAACGCAACAACTCCGAACCAAAGAAGAAGACGATTGCCTTAAAGAGCAAAGAAGAGAGCGATGAAGAAGAAGAAGATCTGATTGAAGAGCTTGCAATGGATGTTAATAATCTTAGAAAATGGTCAAGATTCAAGCCACGCAAGAAGAAAACAAAGGGGAATAGGTCAAAAGATTCTGACAACTCTGATAATGAACTGACATGCTATAACTGCAACAAGCCTGGCCACTTCAAACAAGAATGCCCACTTCTCAAATACAACAAAGGAAAGAAAAAGAAGAAGAAGGCTTTTGCAGCAACTTGGGATGATGAAGAAGGAGAGGAAGTTTCGGATAGCAGCTCAGAGGAGGCTAACTTGTGTCTTATGGCGAAATCAGAATCAAAAGCAAGCTCTGAGGAATCTAGTGAGGCAGGTGAGTATTCCTATAGAGATCTTGTCTTTATGTGTCTTGATCTTACTAAAGTGGTTGATGCTCTTGAATCTTAAATTGAAAAACTGAAATCTGATAGGAGAGAACTTGCTCGTGAAAATTTTAGGTTAGAAACTGAACTTGAAAATATTCAAAACCTAGAATGTGAAAAATGTAAAATTTTAGATTCGGAATTATCAAGACTTAAGAATAGCTTTGAGAATCTTGAAAGAGAAAACATGAGTCTTAAGGAAATCATTGACACTAGGAAAAAAGATTTTATAAATCGATGCACCTCACTTGTCACTGAAAACACAACACTAAAAACCAAAGTCCAAAATCTTGAGAAATCTTTGAATAACTTTTCAAGAGGCCAAAAATCTTTCAACATTATATTGGGAAATCAAATTTTTGCTAACAACAGAAAAGGACTATGTTTTGGGAAAACACAAGTTGAGGATAATGCAAAAAGTAGGAGTATCTTTGCTAGAAGTGAAATAATTGGACATCATGTTGAAAATTGTAGTCATAGGAAAAAGAACACAAAATTTATACAAGTTTGGGTTCCTAAGAATTCTACAAACAAATTTCATGTCTACTGGAACAAGAATAAAAGGATTAAACAAGTATGGGTTCCAAAGGGATTATTTATTCATAATGCTTCTGCCACTAACAATCATGGACCTATAAAAACAAATAGGTCACAAAAATCTTTCATCGTATAGGTGTGGTGGCAGGCTAAGGAACAACAACGGTGTTCTCTGGATTTTGGCTGTTCCGGAAACACAACGAGCAACAAAGAAAAGTTCCTTAGCCTAGTATAAAGGTGACAGAATCACAATGAGCAATCACGAAAAATTATCGTAAAGGTAAAACAGGTGAAGGTATACTTATCTGATCGATATATTAATTGTGATAATTTGCACCGTATTCTGAATGAAATCAGCCACTATTGAGATGTTGAAAAGAGTTGATTCTGACTTGGTCTACATAATTAGCCAATTACATTTATACCAAAATCACTATTCTTCGAATTACTTCATACATATTTGTTTGGATTAAACATTGTGTTTTGGTGGATACATTTGGTCATAATTTGGCTAACTCTATATTCTCTTTTTCTGATTATTTACATGGCTTCATTTCAAATTCAAGAGAATGTCATTTGAAAAGCTGTTAAACTTGATGTTGAGATATTTTGTTGCATACTTCATGATCTGGTCTATCAAATTTAGTTAGTGATATTTTGGAGTAAAAGAGAAATTCAGATGTAGATTACACTGGTAATATAGTTGATAGAAAAATTACTAGTGTAACGTGATTAATTTTTGAAACATTCATTTGCTGCATCGTTTTTCAAAGAAAATATATGCATATTTTTCACTTGAAATAATTTTTTCAAATAGCAGAATTTTTTTCTCATATAACCCCTTCGAGAAAATAATTGTTTGACCATATTTTCAGATTAGTCGTTCTTATTTGATTTTAAATGACAAATTTTGACTAATCCGACTCCCTGCAGATTATCGAAAAGATAAATAGTGATTGAAAAGATGATAAGTGTTGATAATTAACATACATTACTCAAGAGAATATATTTGAAAAATTTCTTTAGGAATTTAAACAAGGGTTATAAAACTTTTTGTTGGGTAAAGATTCCATGACCTTTTCTATATCTATCATATTTCTATCGACCATGGTTTATCAAATATTCAATATAGTTTGTCGATATGTGGTACTATAATCAGGAACCATTTGTTTTTCATGTCACATTTTTTTAAATAAATAAATAAATATCCAAAGTATTCACTCTCATTTAAAAGTCCTCACGGTTATGCATGGGTGAATTACTTGGATTTTTGATTATGCGCTTCCATGCTCAATTAAATGTCCTTACGGTTATGCATGTATGGAACGCATATCAAAATTAATTGATTTAATAGACAAGTTGATTCTAATCCCATTTAAAAGTCCTCACGGTCATGCGTGGTTAGAAGATACTTGATTTCATTTTTAAAATTAAATTGGAATACTACTAATCTCATTTAAAAGTCCTAACGGTTATGCATGATTAGTAGATATTCAAATTCCTGATATAAATGTACCACAAGTAGATACAACTGAACGATTTTATATTAGAACATCATTTCCATCATTTCTAAAAGTGGAATATGCGCCTAACAAGGGTAGTTATGGTTTTTGTTTGATTCTTATTGAATTTTAATATTTATATTCAATTTGAGTTTAATGTTGGATTAATATCGATCACTTTATCTCTATTTTTCTCTCACACTATTATTCTTTTGCTGATAACAAAAGGGGGAGATAAAAGTTAAGATTTTGTCAAATAGAATCAAGCAAAGGTCAAATAATTTTCCATTTGCATCTAGGCTCATTTGAATATATTTCTATTTGTATGCATATATGTAGGGGGAGCATCATGTAGAGAGGAAGCATTCAAATAGGGGGAGCAATTAGAGTATATCATTGATCAAATACATTTAACACATGTACAAAATCTTAAATATATGTTTGTTATCATCAAAAGGGGGAGATTGTTGAATATGCGCTTATATGCTTTTGTTTGATGATAATAAACATATATATTTATTTAAATGTATTTGGTAATGTACTATTTTGTTTTTCATTGATTAAATAAATATTTTTTGAATAAAATAAATTACACAGAATTTGAATTTGAATTCAAACAGAAAAAGTTACACAGATTTTGAATTCAAACAGAAATTTTATTCAAATAAATATTTATAACAATCTTGAATAGTACAAATTCATGCTCTCGCTATACATATACATTTTTGAATACATCACAATTACATCACAATTGAATTTACATTAATAACCTCACTGCATATCACTCACACTCGTATTTTGTCTTCAACTGCACTCCACTTTGAATCCAGCATCTGAGAAATCTGCAAAAATATTCACTAATGCAGTAAAATTGAAAAAGAAATATTTTTGCAATATAAAATGAAATATGATTTTTGAAAATATGGTTTTCCTCATTTATTTGGGTTGTTCGTCATCATTCACACTTGAATTCATCACAAAGTCGTGCACATAGATATTACAGGGACAGGTAATCATAAGTGGCTGCAATACACACGTGTACATTCATACACGTGTGCATTGCCTCGCCAACTCGTGTGCGCCAATCAAAAGGCACAACTAACAAATCAAAGCTCAAGTTATACAATGCACCATAAACATGCAAGCACAGCTCTAAACCAAGCTTAAGAGACAATAAGTGTACAACAGTGTCAAGATGACTACTCCATGAAAGTAAACATGAATGCACCAAGTAAATGCAAACAAGCATGCAACAGCAAGCATGCAACAGAGACCAAGAACAAGCCATACATGGAAGTGAGACAGGTCAAACAATGAAGTATACCAAATGCAACAGGGACAGATCAACATCAGTTCAACAGGTTTACTACATAGAAGTAAAGACAAGCAATGGAGTATCAAAATGATGATCAACAACTTGAAGTCAATCAGGCAAAGACTTAAGTATATCAATACAAAGATTCTACAAATCAGAACAAAACAAAGCCAATGGCAAGCAATGTATACAGTTCAGATAAACAAGCCAGAGCCACCAAAGTGCAGATGAACACATATGGCCGAAGTATGATAAAGACCAAATGCACAACTTCACAACATGTCCAGTTCCAACACAACAAACTACTGAATCAAGTGACACAACAAACTACTGAATCAAGTGACCAACCAGAAGTACAACATGACCAAAAGCGTATGCAAACAGTCGAAGATACATCTAAAATGCAACAATACTTCTTAATGGAGGAAGAACAACAAGTCACAGTGTCACAGCAAATATCAAAGTTTAATACAACAAGGCCAGAATGAAGACAAATATCACCAACTCAGATGGTCAGAGCCATAGCATACAGAGGACACAACAGACCAATTCCAAATGCATCAGCGATCACAAGTACATGATCAACCCAGCAGTCTCAAGTGACACAGTTGCAAACGACATGAATGTCACAAGTAACAGTATGCTTCAATGTCACGAGCATGAACAACCCAGTATGGAAAATGAATGGAGCAATGAGCAAGTGCAACAGAATGGATGCAGCGATACCAAATAAATCATCAATATAATATCGAGCGTGAAAGAAGCAAGTTACAGAATGCACGAAACAGGAAAAAGAAAAAAATTCGTATCTTTATTTTTGAAATGGTCAGAGATGTAAAAATAGGAAAGTTTGAAATGCCTTGAGAATCAAGGAGAATCGAGAAACCGTGATTATCAAGTTAAAAAGTAAAACAGGAAAATCGTGCGCATCAAGCATTAGAAAATCAGGGAAGTATCAAAGTGAATACGAACGAATCAAGTGATTCGAATTCTTATAAATACTGACCCAAACACTCATTATCGGCATCGAGTGAAAAAGACAAACAATCAAACCAACAACAAAAGAAATTACATACCGAAATCATCAACAACTCGATCATCAGAGAACGAGCTAGCAACAAGCATCAATCATCAGAGAACAAGCGCGAGCAAGAGCTTCATCAATCAGATCGAACAAAGCCTCAATTCTGATCGATAGCACAAAGCCCTAATTTGACAAAGGGATCCGCCGCAATTGTTTCAGAAGGAAGAGAAAAGGACCGAAGCCCTAATTCGACAAAAAGGAACGGGCCAAGCATAAGAAAAAGGAGAGGCCTCATTTTTCTTCAAAGTGGATCGGGTTGAAGAATAAGGGGCCGACCTTATTTATAAAAGGGGATTATTTGGTTTTAGGGTTTTAATTGAAGTTTTTTTTTATTTGAGCAAAAATTACGCATTTAAGTTCGTATTTTAATTTTTGCTCCTGCGGTTATTTTTGAAGTTGTTTTTTCTTTTCGAGTCAAAAAATTTGTAAATCACCACCTAGGTTGTAGGTAGTGTCAGATTGACTAGTTAGAATTAGTTCAGTGAGCAGGGTGTGCGAGTTTGCAAAGCTCTATAGGGGGCAGCAGTGTTTGCGAGTAAGCGAAACTCTATAGGCGGAGTAGGGTGTGCGAGTCTAGTAGAGTGTTTGTGAGCGGGAGCAAAAGGTTCTGCGAGTCTAGTAGAGTGTTTGTAAGCGGGATACTGTTTAATTCTAATAGAAATCTGAGAATGCAGCAGTAGGCAGGGGTTGCCGAAGCTGGGTAAATTTTGTGTGTGATTTACTTTTCAGCATATTTATTTCTGCAGTTTGTTTCTGTGTTTAAATCGAGAAAATTTGCTATAACCCTATTCACCCCCCCTCTAGGGTTAATCTAGATCCTACAGAGCGTTTGTGGATATCTAGGTGAATGGCAAGGGAAAGACGGTCTTGGCACATCAAGGAAGCTGCGGTAGCCAAGTGGTGCGGTAGTCGAGGCCATGGTGGGGCAGAAGTTGTGCTGCAAGGTAGCGGAAGAGGTTGAAGTGGCGAGTTGCTTTGCTCGTATAAGTGGTTGCATGGGATTGGTTGGTGAAGTGGAAGGCCGAGCAGAAGAGACGAGTGGGTGAGTGGAGGGAAGCTCGGGTCTGTGCTTGGAGATGAGGTGGTGGAGGGATTCGACGGCCAGGGTGGAAGATGCGGCAGGCTTCTGGAATGGCGGACTCGATGTGGGTGAAGTCGAACTTGGAGGAGGCTTTGAGAGGAATGAGGGAAAGAGGGTAGGAAGCTTTTATGACGGCTGAAGAAATAAGAAGAGGAGGAGATACGTGAGAAGAAGGTGAGTGGTTTCAGACTAATGCCAACCAGCATCTTGTCCCTTTTTTTTTTCTGTGCACGGCGTTGAATTAAAAATGAACCAGCATACAATAATTTCAAAAGGGAATAGAGAAGGTCACAGGTTGAAATCAAGATAATATTAAATACAAATGTCAATTTGGTTTAATACGGTAGAAAATGAATAGTCAAAGAATTCAAAAGGGTCAAACGTTTCAAACGGTTATCGATACGACTGTCCGTTTCGCCTTTTTCGCCGTGTACGGACATCAAAATTGACAATCGAATATACTGTAGAGACCATCAAGACGAGGCGATCAAAATGTTATACAGATATCAGCGGTACGATTGAATTAAAAAAATTCGAATTTTCTACTAGCTGAAAATGCAGTAAAAACGTAGAAAAATAAGATCGACGGAGCTAAAGAAGTCCGAATATGGAAAAACGAAAAATGACGTCTTGCTCAAAAGATGATTTAGAATTTTTCTATATAAAAATATTTAGGTTTCGAAAATATTTTATTTTCATCAATTCCTAACTGATTAAATTGAAACAAAATTACACACGAAAATAAACTTTCATATTTTCGGATGAAAATTTACCAGTTGCTATGTTTAACTAGACGCATTTCAAATATTAAATTTTTATTTCAAAATTTTATCGTTTACCATTTCTCAAAATTTCAATTAAATATATTAATAAAACAAATAAAAATTGTCGAAAATTTACGGGTCCTTACATTGGCTTTAAGCTGATGACTACGGAGAGTTTCGAGAACAAAAGACAAAATGTGACCAATGCTCTTTCTCATCTTTAAAGAAGATGATAATATCATCGATGAAAACAAGGACAAACTTGTTAAGAACGTCATGAAAAACTCTATTCATCAAGTCGACGAAATAAGCTGGAGCATTAGTTAGGCCGAACGGCATAATCAGCCATTCAAAGAAACCATTTTCAGTGTGGAATGCTATTTTAGGAATGCTCTCTTCAGCTATTCTGAGTTGGTGAAAGCCAGTACCCAGATCGAGTTCAGAGAAAACTTTAGTTCCATGGAGGTGGTCGAATAAATCATTAATGCGGGGCATTGGATATATGTTCTTGTGTATGAGCTTGTTTAGCTCTCTATAGTCCACACACATTCTGAGAGAACCATCTGACTTTGTGATGAATACAACTGCTGCTTCCTATTCTGAATGACTTTGCCGAATCAAACCTTTAGCAAATAAATCTTCAATCTGAGCATTCAATTCTACCTTCTCTTTAGGAGCCATTCTCCTAGGAGGGAGAACTACTGGTCGAGCGTCATGGATAAGATCAATGCGTAATTCGATTTCCCGTGGACGTGGTAGAGAATTGACTTCTCCAAACACATCAGGAAAAAGCTAACAATTGGGGTGGAGCTTAAATCATTCGAATGAGAGTCAAGAGAGAATATAAAACTTCCAACACACTCCTAAGGAGATTTTCCTACAATAATTAAAGATTTACTCTTGTCATCAATTAGAGAGACGGTTCGAGCTTTGCAAGAGATAACGGCTTCGAACTTTTGTAGCCAATCAACACCTAATAGGAATGCCTCGAATCCAAGGACATAGAAATCCCAAGTGAAGCGGTACATGCCATACATAAGTGTGACATATTTGCATACCCTTTTGAGGTTAGCGGGTCCTCTAATGAGATTTGATACATATAAGAAAGTAGATGCAAGGATGTGTTCCAATTCAAGTTTATTACACAAATCAATAGATATGAAACTATGTGTTGCTCCAGTGTCAAATAGAACTTTGACAGGTAAATTATGCTACATAAAAGTACCCTGTAATGTACCTTGGTCATCCTGAACTTCAGGAGTAGGGGTGGTAATAGCAAAGACTCCAGATGGGGTACCCTTCTTCTGAGTTGGGCAATCTTTCTTAAAATGTCCTGGCTGTAAGCAAATGTGACATACATCTCTCTTGGCCATCTAAGCTGGTGGCGGAATAGCTGCTCCCTTTAGGGATGGGCAACTGCTGTCATAATGGCCCTTTTGATTGCAGTTGAAGTAGGTGATGGAGGATATGTCAATGGGCTTCTTCTGAGAATAGCCAAGCCTGGTTGTCTTCTGCCAGTTTTTTCTTTGCTGCCCAAAATTCGGCTTCCTCTTCCCAGTCCGACCGGAGGATGGCTGAGCAACTGGTGTCTTGGTAACTGATGCACCCTTCGGCTTTCCCTCATACCTAAGGGCATAATCCATCAGCTCGGTGAAAGTGCCATGGACATGAGCTATAAGGAGATCATAATACTCTGGACGTGCTCTATGGATGAATTTCTCGTTCTTCAAAAGTGGTGTATCAATCAAGCCAGGTCCGAACTTAGAGAGTTCGTTAAACTTCCTTTCATACCCAGAGAAAGTCAAGTTACCCTACTTGAGGTCCATAAATGATCGATAAAGCTGGGCCTTCCCAGCGGCTAGCATCCATTGAGCCGTAAAGGAATCCATATTTACAAGCGAGACAAAGATGAGTCAAGATTCGAAGAGATAGAAGGAATTTATTTGGATGAAATTTCAGTTAGATTTCTACCTAAACTGGGCCCAGGTGATAGTTTCTTCGTCAGTACGGGAGGTTACTGACTCCCACCAATCCTGTGCCGCATCCTGAAGCTGCCAAGCAGCCAATTGACGCTTCTGCGCGTCAGTAATCTCAAGACCAGTGAAGATCCTTTCCAAGCTCTTCAGCCACTGTTGTTCTCCAATGATGCTTTCAGAACCAGAGAATTTGATGCCGCCAAGTAGGGTGTATTGTTTGCTATAAGTAGAGAACTTGACTGCGGGAGCTGGGGCATGTGGTGCGGGAGCATTTCCTCTACCCCCACCTCTGACATTCCTTCTGGTACTCATCCTGGAATACCTAAAGCGATTTAGAATCAAAGATAGAAATTTATAGAACTTAAGGAGATTTTAATCAAACGAATTCAATAAGGAGGATGGAATCAAAGGATATCGATTCTGAAATGATTCTCCTCATTCTTGGGCATTGCTACCAATCTCTAATGAGCTTTACAACTCCACAGGCTAAGGTTTCCATGAACCAAAGATCTGACACCAACTGTAACAACCCGTATATTTAGACCATTTAAATTGACAATAATCCACACATGTCAACTTAAACAGTACAACACACGAATCATTAATGGAGTATATGTATATAAATGACAATCATCACAGAATCACAGACAGATACAACAACATAATAACGCAGCGGAATTACAACAATGTCATAATAGTAGTCATGAAGCTACAAAGTAAATACAACAATGTCTCAAGCAAAGGGTGAAATAGAAATACATAAATGTCCGATACAATATCATAATAGAATTGAGAAATACTGATAAAGATAAATGATAGTTTCAAAGTCTTCAGCTTTCAAGCAGCATAGCAACAGAAATCCTCAGACTGACCCGAGCATAAGCATAAACAAACATTCGAGTCAGGACATATATTCTTATACAGGATGATATGGTTCAAATTTGAAATAACAATAACTCAAATATGAATGGAACAAACATCTTTCAGGATCCGTATAACTATCTATATATAGTAGTGTACGCTAAGTAGAAAATGCCTAACAGTAAAATAAAGTATCAAAATAGTGTTAAGGTGTTACCATTATTCCCCTTAATACAATAATATAGCATCATAGTCTATACAGCACTGTAAACTCCACCGTAAACTAGTGGGATATCAGGGTGTAGTCCATAGGTATAATACAAAACAAAATGTCATGGTCGCGTATAGGAATACAAGTATGACAAGGCATATGAGGCAATACCCAAGGTAGTGAAACTACCGTTTTCCTGATCTGGACTGGTGAGAACGCATCGCCTCAATGATCTCAACACCGCGATACAACACTGCAAATTCAAGGGTGCATACCAATCAAAAACAAGTAATGAGTAGTTTACGAAGAAGTGTGTACGCTAGAGGTAGCTAACCTCATTGGTGCGGCATGGCTCCCGTTTAAGTCATGCATTTCCAATTTGACACAAGTGTCAAGGTTAACCATTATCGTTCTCTTTCTTCAATCATCAACGTACATCATTCAAACCACTTCATTCTAGATCACACTCCACGTATGGTAGTTATTAAAGTGGTATTCGATTTAGACGGAGAGTATGTCCCTAACCGATCCCGGTCTCTTTAATAACTTCGTAATTATTACACCGATTGGTCATTTAATAAATTTCAAAAATCAAATCAATTTCATATTAAAATGCGAAAGCCAACATTTCATTTGACTTTCTATATCAATTCCTTAATTTATGTTTCAAAATTCCAAAATTTTCAATTTTAAATTTCTATTTGATTACACAATCCAACTTAAATTTTTATTTAAAACCATTCAAATATCGATTTAAATTCATATATGGATTTCATTTAATAATTATTTAAATTTAGTCAATTTAACATTTCAAAACAATTTGAAATAAATTTCCAATTCATTAAATCATTCACTTAAGTTTACCTATATTATATCTAAACTTATAAATTTAATTAAATTGAGTTCGTCAAATTAAATATTTAAATTACAAGTTTTATATTAATTTCAATAAATAAATCACATTTTATTTCTTATTAAAGTAATTCAAATTCACTTATTTACTCATCTAATTAAATAATCACAAGTTAAATTTCTTCGGTGAACAAGTTCAAATTTGTTTAATTATTAAATAAATTTCAAAACTTAATTCAATAATGTATTAAATTTCAACAACATTCTTTCATCAAACATTTTGTTAATATTTATTTCAAATTATTTAATATTGACCTTCTAAAATTACACCAGAATTCAAAATTAATTAAAACCCTTCATTATTTTATTTAAGTAATTTTATTTTATTTTTATTTTAAATCGAATTGTTCGACCAATCGGGTTTTATTTAATTCTCTATCCAAAGTCAATGTTTTTATTTAGGTTTTTATCATTTCAACCCGATTCCATTTCAATTCAAAATCAGAAACATAGTAAACGGAACTTACAGTGTGATAACTGGGATGGTGTCAAAGTAAATAAACAAGCAATAACAAAAATCAATAACAATCCAACAATTAATCTAAATAATCCCGAAATAACCGTATTAATTTACATTATAATTTTATGTAAATTAATATAATTATTTCTAGAATCTATAGTATCATTTTATGTATATTAAAAATTACTACGCCATTATTTCATGTGGTTCTACAATTGTTATCCACTTTATTCAATTTCATACTTCATCAAATTTTCACGACATGAATTTGTCTACAATGGTTTAAGGTGTCGCTAACTATATTTTTACGTGTCAACTAATTAAACAATTTTAAAGGTTATACTATACAGATTTCTAATTTAATCAAATTCAAGTACGAATGTCAATTTTAATATGTTAACTAGCATACGTCAAATTCAAGTGTTTGTTATTTATCACTTCATGTGTTAACAATTTAACATCCAATATTAACATTAAACAATCAGCAACATTATCAAACAAACTTGATTATCATTGTATAATAATATAAGTCGTGAATTTTATTCACCTTATTTGGTTGGAGAGAATGAATGACGAAGCACGAAGAGGCACGAAAGACTTGATTCAAACGCAGCACAAACACGGACAATCAATCAAATTGCAACCATCGACAAGAAAGAAATAGTATAAATTTCAATATGGACGTTCATATATATATATATATATATATATATATATATAAAAAATCATATATACACACACACTTGCCAATCAATAAAGAAAAGAAGGAAAAGCTGAGAAGTGAGTGTTGCTGCAAGGTGGAAAGCTTCAACTAGTTGCTGTACAACAATAGAGGAGAAAAATTGGTTACCGCTATTCAGCTACTTTAACATATATACACTGTATATATATGCATGACAGCAAATAGGACATTACGGAAGCAAGTGCAACTTGAATCTTTGCAACAGTAAAACACTTTACTTTATATAAAATATATATATATATATATATATATATATATAATAGAAGCATGTTCACGTATATAAGTATGCAAACTTCTTCCATCAAGTGGTCTCGTCATGAGCTGGGCAACCGCAAGGCGAGAGGCGGTGCAGTGGTTCAGTCGGCGACGGCAAGGCAGGGGTGGTGAGCGGTTTGGAGTGAGGGGACGCGTTGGAGAGTGGTGCGATGGCTCGAGAGTGGTGTGCGTAGCTAGGGGAAGTGGCGGAGTAAGGGGCGCAGTTGAGGAGTTCGGTCGCGGTTGTGGTGTGCACGGTCGGAGGGCAACACAGGTTAAGGGGTGGGCGACGGAATGAGGTGGCGATCGTTGTTCAGGTGGGGCGCAGTGAAAGAGGGATGTCGGAATGAGGTGATGCGCAGTTCAGTGGGCAAGGCGGCAAAGCAAGGTCGGTGGCGCATGCGGTTCAGGCGACTGGAGTGGGTGACGCGGCTACGGAGGGTGGTGGTGAAGGGCGACGCGGTCGGTTGCGACTGGAGTGGTGGGGATGCTGGAGGAGTGGGACGACCGGAGTGGTGCGTGCGGCGTGGTGAGGTGGCGGATGGATAGGCGAATGGAGTGAAGGGGGGTGAGGTGAGGAGGTTACTTTATTTCTTTGTAAATATGACAGTGGAACAAAGAAAAGAATAAATGAATATAAAGAGAAGAAGAGAGAGAGGAGAGGAAAAGAAGGTACAGTGGTTACCTATAGCAAAGTTTTGTGGCAACCGAAGTTTGCGCAGGTATAGAAAATTTTATATTCAATGGATACACGAATAGTCTGGCATCAAATAAAATTTTTGTGAGTTACGAGATATTTCGTACGTTTCTTATGCTATCAAACAGCTACGAACTACCATCATAAATTCACTTCAGCCAATAATTTTTTCAAAATTTGAACGCATATGGACTGTTAACTTGGGCTGAATATTATTTAACCGGTCCGCTTGGAACGGTTGAATTAGCGCGACGATTTACGTCGAACTTCGATTTGTACAAATGAATATACCATTCTGATCGGCGCAACGAGGCGCTTACAATGGTACACAGATATTGACGATCCGATAGTTCTATCAAAACTCATACTTTTAAGCTGATTAAATTGTTCATTTGACAAAACAATTTAAATGAAGCAGGCGACAACGGAATTAGACGAAATGAAATACGACGTATTGACCAGATAAATTTTACAACATTACTGTGTAAAAATATTTAGATTCAGAAGATGAAAATTTACGCACTTTGGAATGAACTGATATACAATAAAAATACGAAACGAAATTTACTGCGATATTTTGAGACGAAACTTTTCCTATATCCATAATGTAACAACCCGCATATTTAACGATTTTATATTTAAATGTTTAATTTAAATATAGCGTCGTTAGTCGGATTTTGGTCCGAAATGTTACTTTCTGCAAATGGCCGAATTGGAACTCGAAACTACCTCCATTGGTTCCAAATTGGCGTTTGCGATCTTTTTGAGTATAATCTTTGATATGTTTGGAGTTTGTGAATTTTGGTTACTTTTTCTATTGGGTATGGGTTTGGGTTCAGCCCACTAGCTTAACTAATACTCTAGCTTAGCCACTCCTCTCATTCACTTATTCATTTCTTAAAACTTGAGCTTAGAACTGAAAATGGGGGAAAGGAAGAGGAATTAGAAATTAGCAAGCCCTAGTTCTCCTTTGTATCTTGATTTCTTGCTCCAAATTCATAGAGAAGCTATTGGTAAGTTCATCTCCATCTTCTCCATCTCTTTTCCTCTTCAATTTCAGTAATTTTCCTAACCCTAACTTAGGAAATACTTGCTTTGATTCTAGATTGAAGCTTGTAGTGTGGAAGTGGAGTGTAGTTGGTTGATTCCTTGCTTTTGTGCTTCTTCATCATCTTTGTTTGTGAGGTTAAAAGGTGAGTTTTGAACTCACATCTACTTCTCTTGATTTTATGGGTGTTGGTATGAATTCCTAACAAGTATGCATGTGCCATTGTTTTGGAATTGGAAAGAATTTGCATTTCATTGAAATAGGGCAGGAAGTGCAAAATCACCAGGTTCGGCCGACCGAGTGCAGGCTTCGGTCGACCGACCTGCTGCCCCGAGCCTTGTTATGCTCCCTACATCTGGCCGGCCGACCGAGCCCTGTAGTCCGGTCGACCGACCTGCTCTATTTGCCCTGTTTTGCTTGTTTTTGTATATTTTGATTTGTTTTCCGGATTTTATCGATTCAAGTTGCTTTTTAGTGGTTGTTATTACATATTTGGCTTTGATAGCTTGCACTTGACTTCATCCACGGATTTTTATAAAATAATCTCTCGAATCGCATTTAAAAGCTTGTTTCTCCAATTTATAAATACTATTTAAAACACACACTTTCGCACTTCGAGCGAAGTGGAAGGGTGATTAAATGGTTGGGCAAAACACGGACCATGAATCTGTGCGTTTATCTTTCCGATTAGTCCCCGACCTATTCGATTGATTGTTTTGACCTTCGGGTTTAGTTTACCGATGATATGAGGTAAATTTGTATTGCTTTGAGTGTGAAAGTGACTGACGGGTAGTAAACCGTTTAGTGCGAACGAGTGGTTATGGGACATACGTTAACACTTTTCGGATTCCTTTTCGAGAGTTGTGACACATTCCGCCAGCTAGTGGTGTCCAGTACTGGGTCTCTGACCTTCACCACTACGGTTTGTTGCCCTATAAAGTATCGCTCCGATGTTGGCCTTATGTGCCGCATGAGTGATATTGGGCTTGTTGCCTTCGGGTATGTTGCCTTCGGGTGTGTGCCTTCGGGTTTGTTGCCCTATATAGTTTCACTCTGATGTTGGCCTTATGTGTCGCATGGGTGATACTTGGGTTTGGAGCTTTCGGGCTTATGGATCCTTATTTGTACAGTACTGAGCTCGAGCAATTTTATGATATTTCATTGATATTATATTCCCTTGGTATCGCCCTTCGGTGTTGGTCATTATGAGCCGCATGATACGTAGCGTTTACCTTGCGGAACTTGTATACCTTATTGGTATTTGCTATTGCCTTTTTGGCTTATTTTGGGATATTTGTATCCTTTGTTTCTATATGTTGCCGATGATATGAGGCTTGTTCTATATGATCCATCTCTTGTTGATGATTGTGTTATCTCCTCTAGAGATATTTGTTATACTGTATGACCTTGCAGGTTTATTATTGTTCAGTTTATCTAACTGATTTGTTATCTAGACTGACCCGTGTATCTTATACTCGGGTCAGACCGAGATGTTTCAGGTTAGGTGCTTTTGGGACTTAGCCTATTTTGCTTCCGCATGGACTATTCGCTAGCTTCATTTTGTTATAGCGTCTTTTGTGGTCCTTATCTGTTGTAACTCTGATATTTATACTTTTTCGTCTCGTCTGTATATAGTGGTCTCCTATACCACTTGACATGTATTATTTTGTATACTCTGGTGTGTATCTGTTTATGTGTATATTATGATCGACTGTTCTGTGATGTGAATTACATTTGAGTTGTTATATTTTCTTCTGATAGATCCTATAGCCATTGTAGTTTTGCTTTAAATATTTATTGAATAGGTCGAATCTTAATGTGATTCTACTTTTCGACGTATTTAGTGAATAATTAAGGTAAGATTACACATGGTCGCTTCCATTATACTCTATTGTCCGCGTTAGCCGACAGTATTATCTATGTAATGCTCTTTGTTAACGAGGCTCTTGGAGTGGGGCGTCACAGCGTGGTATCAGAGCTGTGTTCAGAATAAAATATGATAAACACAGAATAGAGAACATATTACGATACATCAAAGTGTACAAGTGATACAAATCTTTGAATCATCGTGTCTCCTTATTCCATCAAGGTTAGATGAGTTTGGGAATACGTCTAGGAATGTATTTTATTTCGTAGTATCCCATATTGAAATATCTACCTTGTGAATAATCTTTTCCTTATCTTGACTTTCAGCTTATGTCTGGAAGAGGCAGAGGTCGACGTTCGGATGTTGGGCAATCCAGTGGCTCACATCCGGATGGCGTTTATATGTCTGCTGATCAGTTTTTGGAATTGTTTAGGAGCACTCAGCCTACCGTTCCTCCTCGAGTGTCTCCACCTCGCAAGTCTGCCTTTGCACGTCAGTGCAGTGATTTTTCTCATCTTGGAGGAAAACCGTTTAAGGGCTCCGAGTCTGTTCTTGAAGTCCAAGCTTGGTTTCGCACGTGCGAACGTATCTTTTCTCGCATGGATCTTTCTGACCATGATCGAGTTCTGGTGACTTCTAGCTTATTGCAAGAGCATGCTATTGATTGGTATGAGCTTCTTGTAGTCGAGATTGATGAGTCTACTCTTTCTTGGACTCAGTTTCGGGGACGATTTGAACTCAAGTTCGTTCCTGAATCTGAAAAAGTTTTATTGACCCGTCGCTTCCTTGAGTTGAAGCAAGGGAAATCTTCTGTTTCTGAGTATGTCGCATCGTTCGAGGCTTTATCTCAGTATGGTCTTGAATTCATTAGCACTTCTTACAAGAAGAATTTGAAGTTTGTTTTTGGTCTTAAGAAATATCTTAAGAAGTCCTTGTTGCTCTAGCTTAAGCTTTCTTTCGAGGAATTGGTTGATTCGGCACTTCATCTCGAAGCTGTCGAGAAGGAGTGTGATAGTGGTGAGGATGTTGAGATTTCCAAGAACCCCAACAAGAGGTCGTTTCCAATTCAGAAGAGGCCTTTTCCTTCTAAGAAGAAGAAGACTGGTGGTCCTAGCTCTCAGCCTCAGTCTTTCGGAACACCCTTCGTTCGAAAGTGTTTCAATTGTGGTTCTCAGGATCATATTATTCGAGCTTGTCCTAAGCCTCTCTTCTGCCGTTATTGCAAGAAGGAAGGTCATCATGTTTCAGCTTGTCCTACTGCTCCTGCTAATGCAAAATCTGGCAAGCTCAATATGGCTAATGCTTCTGGAGGTCCTTCTCAATCTAAAGGTATATCTCCATCTATTTTGGAAGGTTTTATTCTATTTCATGATCATAGTATTCGAGTTCTTTTCGATACGGGTGCTTCACATTCTTTCGTATCAAAGAAGCTCGTTGATGATTTATCTTTGGGATGTTTCTTGTATGGTTACTTCTTTAAGGATTGTGAATCCTATTGGGGGATCCGCGACCCTTAGTTTGCTTTGTGATGATGTTGAGATTGTTTTATGTGGCTTTTCTTTCCGTGCGAATCTGCACATTGTTTCTCATTTGGGTTTTGATATGATTTTTGGTATGGACTGGCTAGTGAGGTACGATGCCAGGATTATTTGTTCCGAGAGAATTTTATATCTTTGTCATCCTGATTCGCCTTCTCAGTTATCTCTTGTTCTTCGGGATGTGGATAATTCCGAGATGGCTTTGTATTCTCTTGATTCGCGAGATGGTGATGATATATCTCGTATTCCTATTGCTTGTACTTTTCAGATGTTTTTGAGCCTGTATCGGGTTTGCCACCCAAACGGGCAATTGTGTTCCGCATTGATCTCATTCCAGGCGCGCAGCCAGTTAGTCGTCCCCCCACGAGGATGTCTACAAAGGAAAATGAGGAACTCATGAAGCAGCTTTTAGAGCTTGAATCCAAACAATTGATTCAATCTAGTTTTTCTCCGTGGGGATCCGCGGTCGTCTTTGTGAAGAAGTCTGATGGAACTCTTAGGCTTTGCATTGACTATCGCAAGCTTAACGAGTTGACCATTAGAAATAGGTATCCATT
This sequence comes from Allium cepa, assembly GCA_030765085.1. Lineage (NCBI taxonomy): Eukaryota > Viridiplantae > Streptophyta > Magnoliopsida > Asparagales > Amaryllidaceae > Allium > Allium cepa. The sequence continues at coordinate 1,029,781,895 of CM060932.1, read as the reverse complement.
GCCTAGGATCAATGATATGTTCGATCTATTGAGTGGTGCTAAGGTCTTTTCTCAGTTTGACCTTGCCACAGGTTTTCATCAGTTACGAGTCGCGGAGGATAGCATACCTCTTACCGCTTTCCGCACTCGGTATGGTTCTTTTGAGTGGCTCGTTATGCCGTTCGGTTTTACGAATGCTCCTACTTTCTTTGTTGATCTCATGAATCGGGTATTCCGAGAATATCTCGATAAGTTCGTCCTTGTGTTCATTGATGATATCCTTATTTATTCTAAGTCTGAAGCCGAGCATGCTAATCACTTGAAAATTGTCTTGAGTACTCTCCGTCGTCATCAGCTTAAAGCCAAATTCTCCAAGTGCCACTTTTGGGAGAATAAGGTTAAGTTCTTAGGCCATGTTGTATCTTCCGATGGCATTTCTGTCGATCCCTCAAAGATCGAAGCCATCCAGAATTGGAAGAGGCCTGAAAATATTCATGAGATTCGTAGTTTCCTTGGATTGGCGGGTTATTACCGTCGGTTCATTAAGGATTTTTCCCGTGTTGTGCTTCCTCTCACTTGCCTTACTCGGAAAGGCATTCGTTTTGATTGGTCCAACAAGTGTGAGGCTTCCTTTCTGTCATTGAAAGAACTTCTCACTAATGCTCCTATTCTTGTGGTTCCCGAAGGGAATCATGATCTTGTTGTCTACACCGATGCTTGCGGTAGTGGTCTCAGTGTTGTTCTTATGCAGAGAGATCGGGTGGTTGCTTATGCTTCTAGGCAACTGCGTCCGAATGAAGTTCTCTACGCCACTCATGATCTTGAGTTAGCCACCATTGTCTTTGCCTTGAAGATTTGGCGACATTATTTATTGGGCGAGCGCTTCATTCTCTATACCGATCATAAATCTTTGAAGTATTTGTTCACTCAGAAGGAACTCAATATGAGACAACAGCGTTGGCTCGAGTTTCTTGCTTCTTATGACTTTGATATCCAGTATACCCCTGGTAAGGGTAATCGTGTTGCAGATGCGCTTAGTCGCAAACATTCGGTTGTTATTTCTATGATGCTTGCCGAATGGAATATTCTTGAGACTCTATCTTTTTGTGAAATTCGTGATCGAGGTTCATCTTCTGATTCTCCTATTCTACTATTTAGATTGGGAGCTCGACCTATTTTGTTGGATCGTATTGCCGATGCCCAACGGCGTGATCCTGATTTGTCGCATCTTATTCAGCTTTGTGAGTCTGGATCTTGTGATGAGGCATTGCAAGATCTTAGCACGAATTCTCATGGGTGTCTTCGTAAGAAGAACCGTCTTTTTGTGCCTTCTGATTTTGCACTTAGGCATGACAGTCTTGATGATTGTCACCGTTCTAAGTATACCATTCATCCCGGTAGTAGCAAGATGTATGCCGATATGCGTCGTCTTTATTATTGGGAAGGCATGAAGCGCGATGTGGCGAGTTATGTGAGCAATTGCATAACTTGTCAGCGTTTTAAAGCCGAGCATCAGCGTCCTTCGGGTCTTCTTCAACCTCTTGAGATTCCATTGTGGAAATGGGATCAGATTTCTATGGATTTCATTGACGGCCTACCTCGTTCGAGATCTGGCCATTCTAGCATTTAGGTTATTGTTGATCGACTTACCAAGTCTGCTCATTTTGTCCCTATTAATTCTAATAGGACTGCTTCGCATTTGGCTAAGTTATATGTCAAGGAAATCGTGAGACTTCACGGTGTTCCTAGTTCTATTGTGAGTGATCGTGATCCTTTATTCACGAGTCATTTTTGGAAGAGTCTTCAGCAAGCTTTGGGAACAAAGCTTAATTTTTCTACAGCTTATCATCCGCAGTCTGACGAACAGACTGAACGGGTAAATCATATCTTGGAAGATCTTCTCCGTATTTGTATCTTTGATTTCGGTGGTAGTTGGGAGGATCACCTACCTCTTGTAGAATTCTCCTACAACAATAGTTTTCAGTCTAGTATTGGTATGGCTCCTTTCGAAGCCTTATACGGAAGGCCATGTCGATCACCTTCATGTTGGTTGGAATCTGGAGAGAAGCTTATTCTTGGTCCAGATTTTATTCGTGAGTCTTCCGAGAAGATTGATCTTATTCGGTTGAGAATGAAAGAGGCACAGAGCCGCCAGAAATCCTACGCGGACAACCGTAGGAAGCCTCTCGAGTTCTCGATCGACGATCTTGTTTTTATTCGTGTTTCTCCTTTGAAGGGGGTTATGCGTTTCAGTACGACTGGAAAATTGGCTCCTCGTTATATAGGACCGTTTTCTATTACTGAACGTATTGGCCCTGTGGCTTATAGAGTTTCACTTCCAGCTCATTTATCTGGCATTCATGACGTGCTTCACGTCTCGCAACTTCGGAAGTGTCTTCAGGAGTCGGATTCTGTTATTACTTCTCCTGATTTGCAAGAACTTGAGATCTCACCGGACTTATCTATTGTACAGCAACCTATTCGCGTGCTTGACACGGAGGTGCGACACCTTCGGAACAAGGACGTGCCGCTCGTTAAAGTTCAATGGTCCGCTAATCTCAATGACTGTACTTGGGAAACCAGAGAATTTATTGAGCGATCTTATCGGGGTTTTCTTTCCTTGCTTTGAAATGGTGAGTATGTCTTTTCATCTCAAGCTTTTTTTTCTTTTCTTTTGATTGATTGTATGTATGTAGTTGTTACAAATATCGTCTCTAGAAATTACGGGGACGCAATTTTGTAAGGAGGGGGGATCTGTAACAACCCGCATATTTAACGATTTTATATTTAAATGTTTAATTTAAATATAGCGTCGTTAGTCGGATTTTGATCCGAAATGCTACTTTCTGCAAATGGCCGAATTGGAACTCGAAACTACCTCCATTGGTTCCAAAATGGCGTTTGCGATCTTTTTGAGTATAATCTTTGATATGTTTGGAGTTTGTGAATTTTGGTTACTTTTTCTATTGGGTTTGGGTTTGGGTTCAGCCCACTAGCTTAACTAATACTCTAGCTTAGCCACTCCTCTCATTCACTTATTCATTTCTTAAAACTTGAGCTTAGAACTGAAAATGGGGGAAAGGAAGAGGAAATAGAAATTAGCAAGCCCTAGTTCTCCTTTGTATCTTGATTTCTTGCTCCAAATTCATAGAGAAGCTATTGGTAAGTTCATCTCCATCTTCTCCATTTCTTCTCCTCTTCAATTTCAGTAATTTTCCTAACCCTAACTTCGGAAATACTTGCTTTGATTCTAGATTGAAGCTTGTAGTGTGGAAGTGGGGTGTAGTTGGTTGATTCCTTGCTTTTGTGCTTCTTCATCATCTTTGTTTGTGAGGTTAAAAGGTTAGTTTTGAACTCACATCTACTTCTCTTGATTTCATGGATGTTGGTATGAATTCCTAACAAGTATGCATGTGCCATTGTTTTGGAATTGGAAAGAATTTGCATTTCATTGAAATAGGGCAGGAAGTGCAAAATCACCAGGTTCGGCCGACCGAGTGCAGGCTTCGGTCGACCGACCTGCTGCCCCGAGACTTGTTATGCTCCCTGCATCTGGCCGGCCGACCGAGCCCTGTAGTCCGGTCGACCGACCTGCTCTATTTGCCCTGTTTTGCCTGTTTTTGTATATTTTGATTTGTTTTCCGGATTTTTTCGATTCAAGTTGCTTTTTAGTGGTTGTTATTGCATATTTGGTTTTGATAGCTTACTCTTGACTTCATTCACGGATTTTTATAAAATAATCTCTCGAATCGCATTTAAAAGCTCATTTCTCCAATTTATAAATTCTATTTAAAACACACACTTTCGCACTTCGAGCGAAGTGGAAGGGTGATTAAATGGTTGGGCAAAACACGGACCATGAATCTGTGCGTTTATCTTTCTGATTAGTCCCCGACCTATTCGATTGATTGTTTTGACCTTCGGGTTTAGTTTACCGATGATATGAGGTAAATTTGTACTGCTTTGAGTGTGAAAGTGACTGACGGATAGTAAACCGTTTAGTGCGAACGAGTGGTTATGGGACATACATTAACACTTTTCGGATTCCTTTTCGAGAGTTGTGACACATTCCGCCAGCTAGTGGTGTCCAGTAATGGGTCTCTGACCTTCACCACTACGGTTTGTTGCTCTATAAAGTATCGCTCCGATGTTGGCCTTATGTGCCGCATGAGTGATATTGGGTTTGTTGCCTTCGGGTATGTTGCCTTCGGGTGTGTGCCTTCGGGTTTGTTGCCCTATATAGTTTCGCTCTGATGTTGGCCTTATGTGTCGCATGGGTGATACTTGGGTTTGGAGCTTTCGGGCTTATGGATCCTTGTTTGTACAATACTGAGCTCGAGCAATTTTCTGATATTTCATTGATATTATATTCCCTTGGTATCGCCCTTCGGTGTTGGTCATTATGAGCCGCATGATGCGTAGCATTTACCTTGCGGAACTTGTATACCTTATTGGTATTTGCTATTGCCTTTTTGGCTTATTTTGGGATATTTGTATCCTTTGTTTGTATATGTTGGCGATGATATGAGGCTTGTTCTATATGATTCATCTCTTGTTGATGATTGTGTTATCTCCTCTAGAGATATTTGTTATACTGTATGACCTTGCAGGTTTATTATTGTTCAGTTTATCTAACTGATTTGTTATCTAGACTGACCCGTGTATCTTATACTCGGGTCAGACCGAGATGTTTCAGGTTAGGTGCTTTTGGGACTTAGCCTATTTTGCTTCCGCATGGACTATTCGCTAGCTTCATTTTGTTATAGTGTCTTTTGTGGTCTTTATCTGTTGTAACTCTGATATTTATACTTTTTTGTCTCGTCTGTATATAGTGGTCTCCTATACCACTTGACATGTATTATTTTGTATACTCTGGTGTGTATCTGTTTATGTGTATATTATGATCGACTGTTCTGTGATGTGAATTACATTTGAGTTGTTATATTTTCTTCTGATAGATCCTATAGCCATTGTAGTTTTGCTTTAAATATTTATTGAATAGGTCGAATCTTAATGTGATTCTACTTTTCGACGTATTTAGTGAATAATTAAGGTAAGATTACACATGGTCGCTTCCATTATACTCTATTGTCCGCGTTAGCCGACAGTATTATCTATGTAATGCTCTTTGTTAACGAGGCTCTTGGAGTGGGGCGTCACCTATACGCATCTTATAAACGAAGTTTGGACGTTAGCTGAGAACGTATATAAATATCAAATTTTTTATATTAAATAATGGATTCAAAATTTTAAACTGGGTCGGAAATTCAGGGTCGTTACATACAATATGGTTTAACAATACCAATTTACCCTCTCTTTCAAGTTCCAAAATAAAATTAACTATTTTCTAAATATCTTTCCAAATCTTATAATAAATCCGCCGTTGTATTTTTTTTCCAATCTATCCTATGATAATAGTTTCCTTTTATTTATAAATATTGTTTATAAATCCATACTTTTACTAACAAATATACGATTTTACAGATCTTCGCTTTCTTTGTAAAATATCACTTTTGTAAATTATCACAATTATAAATTTCACCTTTATAAATAAATTATAATATATCTACCTATATTTTTTACTTTATATAAAATAGATAATAAATATTTATATCCAAAAATTAAATTTTCTTTTAAAACCGTTTCTCTTTATTATAAAAGACTGACTTATTTTCCAAGATTTTAAATCTTTATTCACGGTTCAAAAACTCAATTTAAAATGTTTTATAAAAAAATAAAATCATAGTATCCACAAAAATCGTACCTTTGATTTTAAAATAAATCACTTCTTCAAATAATTCAAGAATAATTATTTAAAACTTATATAATTTCCAAAATCACTTTGAAATCCCCTTTTAAAATCCATTACTATTTTATGGTATTTTAGAATAGTGACTAAGGACCAGTAAAGCACTAAATAAGTAAAATCGTGTCTGTGTCGTCAATTATAGCATCAAACATATCATATATCAAATTATATGAAAACCAAATCAATAATGTCAGGAATCCTGTTGGATCCCTCCACCCTGTCCCCCTACATCATATATAGTATATAATCATAAAAATATAAATCAACAATTTCAAGGCGAGAGATGTACACAAAGGGTCATCCGCTCTTACACGGGAACGTAATCGGGTCTCATCCGCTCCTGGGATGGGAATATATCTAAACAAATAATATAATTTAGTAATTATCCAAACATTAATATCAATCAACAAATAAATATTCTGTGCATTCAAATAAATATTTTTATCGACTAAATTTTTTTTCTTCTAGTTAATCGAAAAGGTGACATTAACTCACATTGTTATTCAGTCTCGCCAAATGTTTCATTTTAAATTAATATTGAAAAGTTATTCAATTTAACCAAAATTTCCACTAGCTTTAAATCCATCCAATCCAACTCCATATCATAGTACTTGCCAATACAAACGCAACGCAACGCAACTCGTCGCGCTCAAAACCGACATCGTATGAACAAGTTATGAATCAACAAACTTTGAAATAATTTGATTTATAATTAATATAATACATTAAAGATTATACTTTTAAACCTTTCTCTCATCTTCCCTTCGTGTGTGCATTCATTCCAGATCAACGCTCATTTTTATTTCCTAATCGTCGCGTGCAACCAACTCATCGCCGCCGCCCCACCTCATGCCGCCACTGACTTGCCTCGGCCCCACTGTCTCCACCATTGCATGCATGCATAAAAAATTGAGAAGCCCAAAGTGCTACCTGCGAATGTGAGCCTACAGCCACCATCTTGGTCAATGATAGTAGGGTCCAGCCATCTATTGCGTAGTGCTCGCTGAGCTCTCTAACTTTCATGTTGAAGTGGAAGGCTAAAGTGAACCTAGTGGCTCCCGCTGTCACCATCAATGCATGCATGCATAACAAAATTGAGAAGCCCAAAGTGCTACTTGCGATGTGAGCCTGCAGCCGCTGCCTTGGTCGACGATAGCAGGGTCCATCCATCTCTTGCATAGAGCTCGCCGAGCTCTCCAACTTTGATGTTGAAGTCGAAGGCTAAAGTGAACCTGGTGGCTCCGATCATTATTGGGCATTGGATGGAGTTCTTTTAATGGGGGCTCTATTAATTTTTAGGGTTTGGTCTTGCAAATGATGGGAACATATGTTCTTTTATAGCAAAATTTTCAAGGCACTATTCACACTTAAATTCGAACTACAAAAGAAGCATGTCTCCTAGCATTCTATATATAGCATCCTTATTTCAAACTCAATGGAACTATTCTCGAGGATTAATTTGGTCACAAACAAAAATAGCTTTTCAAACCCAGTTATTATATTAATCTTTTGAAATTAATTTCTACGCATTTCGATCCCACACGACCAAATGATACATCTAATTGTCATGAAACTCGACGGCATACTATAATTCACTGTTATGGATCCAAAGAAATGAGTTTTGTCGAAATCCGAGACAGTGCCGTGAAAGGATATTTGACATGTTAATTAAAGCGAATTATTGAAAAAACCAAATAAATCACTCAATTTAAATGTTTACAATCTTCATTCTTATTTAAACAGAATTTAATTCACCTTTTGAAATCATTTTCATTTATATTAAACTCAATTATTTATACAATTCCAATATCAAATTCAACAATTTAATTATCAGATAAATCGCTATATTTGAAATCCAAGTTATTTAACTTATAACATTGACTTTCCGATATTTAAAATCAACTAAATTTCAAATTCAAATGACTGAAATTCTGCGTCATTACATTCTCCCCCTTAAAAGAATTTCATCCCTAAAATTAGCAAGGAAGAAAATGCCACTAAACTCTTTAACTTTTCAAAACCAATTAGTTGAAATGGATTTCCAAATTCTTTTAAGTCCTTAACCTCATTCACCGATACTGACAAGTATCAGTCTGTTCAACCATTTTAGGTTATAACTCAAAATCAAATTTTTGTTATCAAAAAATTACTTTCAAAATTCTCAAAAAAAATTCGGACTCCTTAAATTTACGAAAAATTTCGCAAGTGTCCCCTTTGCACAGCTCGATCGAAAATTTTTACAATGTATACACACATTTGTAAACATAAATATAAAATCTCATCTTCGAGGATGAGGCATCCGTAGGGAAAAATATAAATTTTTTGTATGTAATCCAACATGTGTACTTTATTTTAGTATTAGCAAGCATATACAACTAATATAATGTGAAATCAAGCTCCAAATGCAAAGCAAACGCCATCCGCACCAACTAATCACTTAACAATCCAATGAGAATATATTATATAGAAGTAATACCAACATATAATACATAGGTTATACAATAACTGTATGCAAACGTAGCAAGAGAAATCACCAACAAATAATGTTCATCCAATTAATTCATAGCCATTTCGATTTGTATTTTCAAATGTCAGCGTCTCATTTATACATTTGCATTCTTATTAACATGCAATTGATTCACTTCAAATTTATTCACCTTCATTTTACTGATATTCAATTAATTAACATTCAATACATTTGCTTTCAATTGTTTAACCAGTGGTTTTGATTTGTTGAAAATTTATACTGGTTTTCTTTAATACTAATCGCATGCTGATTAGATTTTTGCTGTTTTAAAATATCTTCATCGAAGATATATTTGAGTAATTTCTTTGTTTATTTTGTAGTATGCGTGCAAACATGAGTTGCACGTTACTGCATTAATTTTACGTTGAACCGATGCTTGGTTATGAAACTTATTCTGTTGCCGTTATTTTTATAACGGGATTTTTCACACTAGTGCTACGTTTTGAAGCGCGGTGTTTTGTTGACATTTTTAAATGAATGAAAATTCACTGGTATTATATTTTGATGCAAATTATTTAGATGAGATTTTGACGTTTAAAAATTACTGTCACTTTAACTTCAGTAACCGTCAAATTTTTACAGTGGATTTTTCAAGCGGTTATCCCGCAATGCTGATTTTGAGATCCGTTTCTACGGTGTTTCGAGAAGTACAATTTGCTTATTGAAATTGTCACTAATATTGCTGTTTTTATCACGGATTTGCAAATCTTTTAAAAATAAAATTGTTTTTCAAAATTTTTATAGTTTGCGCTTTCAAAAGAGTGAGGAAGCGATTTAAACGATTCAGCAAAATCGAGGACTATGAACCCTTTCTTTTACTGATTCGCTTAATTCCGGACTTGTTCGTTTGAGAATGTAGATTATTTACTTTTATAAAATAAATGAAATTGTTTTCAGAATTTTTACAGTTTGCGTTTTCAGAAGAATGAGAAAGTGACTTAAACGTTTCAGCAAAATCGAGGATTATGACCCCTTTCTTTTACTGATTCGTTTAATTCCGGACTTGTCCGTTTGAGAATGTAAAATGTATTTTTACAACATACACCATTTTGCACTTTCAAGGAAACGATGAAGAGAATCAAACGATTTAGTAAAACACGTGGTATGGGACATGTGAGTTTGCTATTTCGGTTAATTCCGGACTCGTTAATTGAAATATTTGATGTTTTGATAATTCTGATGATTTGTGTGCTTTCGAGCCACTATGTTGGACCTTCGGGTCATCTGCTGGACCTTCGGATCATTTGTTGGACCTTCGGGTCATTTGTTAGGCTTTCGGGCCACTCTGATGGACCTTCGGATCAAATACCAGTACTAGACCTTCGGGTCACTCTGCAGACCTTCGGGTCAATCTGATGGGCGCCAAAATTATGTTGAGTACTTGGTAGGCTTCGGCCATTTGTTGATGCACGTGCGGAGAACTAAAACTCGCCATCTGATGGGATCGATCCAACCTTTTATGTTGATTTTCTAGTTATCTTAATTGATTCTAGATATTTTTTGTTTCCAATTATCTGCAGGTAATTGGATATTTGTTGATATGAGTTCTAATTATCGTTTTTGATAATTAGATATTTGTTGATTTGATTATCGTTTTTGATAATCGAATATTTGTTGATTTGATTATCGTTTTTGATAATCGAATATTTGTTGATTTGATTATCGTTTTTGATAATCGAATATTTGTTGATTTGATTATCGTTTTTGATAATCCAATATTTGTTGATTTGATTATCGTTTTTGATAATCGAATAATTGTTGATTTGATTATCGTTTTTGATAATCGAATATTTGTTGATTTGATTATCGTTTTTAATAATCGAATATTTGAAGTTTGATTATCGTTTTTGATAATCGAATATTTAAAGTTTGATTATCGTTTTTGATAATCGAATATTTGTTGATTTGATTATCATTTTTGATAATCGAATATTTGTTGATTTGATTATCGTTTTTGATAATCGAATATTTGTTGATTTGATTATCGTTTTTAATAATCGAATATTTGAAGTTTGATTATCGTTTTTGATAATCGAATATTTGAAGTTTGATTATCGTTTTTGATAATCGAATATTTGTTGATTTGAGATTTGATTATCGTTTTTGATAATCGAATATTTGTTGATTTGATTATCGTTTTTGATAATCGAATATTTGTTGATTTGATTATCGTTTTTAATAATCGAATATTTGAAGTTTGATTATTGTTTTTGATAATCGAATATTTGAAGTTTGATTATCGTTTTTGATAATCGAATATTTGTTGATATGAGATTTAATTATCGTCTTGATAATTAGGTAATTGCATATTTTGCAGATTATAAGATTTTCTACTCTCTAATTGACACTAAATTATGTCGATTATATTGAATTTCTGTTTTCTATCTATCTCTGTTGATAGTTAGAGTTTGCTGATTTATGAAGTTCGTTTTTTCTATTTATCTGTTGGATAACTAGATATTTGCGGTTATGCGATTTGCGAATTTTGTTTTCTAATTATCTTTGTTGATAATTAGATTTTGCTATTTTCTAATTATCGTATCGATAATTAGATATTACTGTTTTGTGATATTTGTATTCAAATTATCTAATTGAAAGTTGAATATTGTTGATAATTGCATTTATTCAGTTTTGTAGTTTTCTAATTATCTACTTGATAGTTAGATTTTTGTTGAGAATTTGTGAATTTCTTTTATTGAAATTAAAGATTTCTTTGACAATTGTGTTCTTGACCTTTATTTTTCTAGCTCAACTAGTTTAGGTTAGAAAAATAATTGTTATTGATATCTTTAATTATGAAAATTGCGGGGACGCAATTTTTATAAGGAGGGGAGTCAGTAACAACCCGGGGTTTCATATCGATTGATCATCGTCATTAGACGATTATATCTGCTAGCTAATTGCTGTTGGAGTTTTTAAATTGGTTTAATTCGTTTAAAAATAATAATAAAATAAAATAAAATTTGTTAAGTATAGTTTGGGCCTTAAAAACATTAATTTCGGCCCACGTTTGTTATTGGTGCCGTGATATGGTTGAACCGTTTTTCCCCCCTCTCTCTCGTTTTCATTCATTGGTTCAAACCCTAAAAATCGAAAAAAAATATGGCGGCTCCTTTCTTCCTTCGTTCGTCCCTCTTCCTTCAAAGTAGGGCTTCGTGATTTTCGAATCAGCGTCTCGAGATACCTTCGGCTGCGACGTCGAATTCGTCCTCTTCGAAAACAAAGGTGAGTGCTACCACTCACATCTAATTCAACTGTGCTTGGCCATTCGATTTGATTTTTTTTCGTTGTTGAGGATTTCACTGACTTATTCTATTTATTCTTTCGTGTTACTTGGTTGACTCTGTTTTGATTTCCTACTGTTCACCACGGTTTCGAAGTCGCTGGTATTTTATGTTGACTTCGGCCATCACCATTAATTTGATATTGAACTGTATTCAATGGACTTTGACCATTTGTGTCCACCTGGAATTGTTTGATTTTGTTAAAACTCGGCTATGGTTACTCTGTTGATACTGACTTGTCACACCTGTAGCATGGTCGCGGTTTTCCTTTCTGGTTTGCATTGTGGTTACTTCGAGTTCTATTATGGAAAACGGTAACTTGAGGGTTTCGTGACACTCCTTACTTTATTTACTTCTTGTGTTTTACGAGCACTTATATACAGTTGAGTTTCTGTTTCGACCCAGATTATTTTGTTCATACATTTGTAGCTGAAGTTGCAGCCTTTGGTTTTCTGGAGTCTGATCTGGTTAATTTTCTTCATGCGTGAGTTTGAATTGTTTTATGTATACTCGAGGGTATACTGTTTAAACTATTTGATTGCGTTTGAATTTATTTGACGATGTTGATTTCTTTCATGACCTCGGTCTTGATTTTGGGTAGCACTTGAGTATTGCCATTGTTTTGTTTGACTTTAGCCTTGTCCTATCGAACCGTATATATGCTCAGTTGTTTGGCTTTGACTCAACTTGATACGTGTAGTTGTCTTCACAATACATGTATAGGTTGTTTATCCCTGTTTCATATCTGCACTTGATCTTTTGTGTGCTTGCAGTTTCGATTGCTGTTAATAATTGAAGTCTTATTCTTGTTTGGTTTGGGGTTCCACTGTGGTACACTTGGTTTTGTTAGTTTCTGGTTTCTCCGAGTTTTATTGCTCCACATGAATCGTTGTACTGCACGGTCACTTGATCATTTGACTATGGCCATTGCATTGTTGAGATTGAGTTGTACTGTCCAATTCAACTCACTGTTGCATACATGTTGATTTTATTGTAGCATTGCAGCCATTAACTTATGCTGTCCAGTTGAGTTCGGCACTTGTGTTGTCGTTGCTTGACCGTTTAATTTCATGTCTATTAGTTTGTTTCAACTGCGGTTTCATTCTGGAAAAGCATTATATTTTAATTGTCGTACTTGTTCGATCCATTTCAGATGCACTTTAAATTGCTGTTACACTTGAGCATTGCCTCGGTTTTCACTGCATATGACTTGAGTCTTTATTCAGCCTTCATTTAGTTGTGCACTTGGGCTTGTGGCATTGAAAATGTACTGGTGCCATTTTGATATTCATCCTCGTTGAATATATGCTTGCTGCCTGGTCATCAGTGTATGGGTCACTGCCCTTTGTATCCTGTTACTTGCTGTTGCACTATTATTTTATGCTCCTTAATGTTCATGTACATTAGTTCTTCCTTCATTTTGGAAATTGCAGTTCTCTGCATATTGAGGTTTTCATGCTTCACTTTGGTAATTGCAGTTTCACTACTGCCTCCTTAATTTGAGTATGCACTTGCATCGGCCACTGATACATTCATTTGCACATCACTTGATTGCCTCTTTTATAGCCTGTTTTTCGAGGCATGTTATCTTGAGCACTTGATTTAAAAGTTACACTACTCTGGCTCCTAGTTGCTTTGAGTAATTGGGTCCGTTTAATGGCAGTCTACATTTTGATGGTGGACTTGCACTTGAACCTCTGGCCAGTCGCACTATAAGTTTCATTTTGTTTGTAGTTGTGTTGAGTCATGATAGCCGTGACTTGACCTCTGCAGTTTCGATTGCTGTTAATATTTGAAGTAGTGATGATATTATATACTGTAGTGGCGAGGCAGTGCACGCAAGCGTGTACTGCAGCCACTCAGTATTGCTTTTATTGATATTCTAATTGCTTTTGATTTATGGATCTTTTGCGTATTTCCATATGCCGTAGTGGCGAGGCAGTACACGCGTGCGTGTACTGCAGCCCTACCCGTGTTGACCTTTTAATTGATGTTTCAATTGTTTGAATTGTTTCGTGTGTCCAATTCAATAATTTGAATTTGTTGATTTGTTGTTTAACACCGTTATGTGTTATATTTACGTTATCCGATATCCTTATTTAAGAATCGGATAGGTAAATTTATTGTGACTATCATCTAAATTTTATTTGATTATTATTGCTTCTGTGCACTAATAACTGAGTTTGAATTAGACTGACCCATGTATTATTTTCTTTTGAATTTAATACTCGGGTCAGACCGAGTATTTACAGGTTGTAGATTTTTAGCTTTGGGTTGCTACTAGAGCTATGAAGTCTTTTCATATCTTTGGAGTAGTCGTCGTCATGTTTAGTAGTCAGTATATTTATATAGGATGTTGTATATTCATGTATATTATTCACGATGACGTACTTGTATATGTAACTTCCAGAGTCGACAGTTGTAGTTGTATCATATGTATTGTATCACATGTATATCAACTGACATCAGTTATATATATATATGAGAATTTCTGTTATATCTGTGTTCCGCATTACTTTATCTGTGTTATTATTATTATATATATTGTCCTAAACTATTATGAACCATCGTAGTTCGTTTTATACTAGAATTGGGTATGTCGATAGGAGTAAATAAATAAGAGATGAAAAGAATATATACCACTCCTATCGAGATAACCAATACTAGTGTAAGGCCTAACTACGGATGGCCGCTCCTATCCAGCCTTATTCTTCATAATAATAGACAGTATTTCTTTATACTCTTTATTATTGTGAGCATAGAGGTGGGGCGTCACAGATTCCTTTGTTATACATTATTCAAATGATTCCAATGCTTCTGAAGTTAATAATAAGACGTATTCTTCGGGTTCTACCATGGATAATCTGGCTAAGGGTAATGATTTCGAATCAAGCAATTGTTTTAATCGGGTTAGAGGTAAAAGACTAAATTCCAAGAATTTGGTTAATTTCGAGTTAAAGACCGATAATAGATTTAAATGCCTGGAAGTTGTTGAAGAAGAATATCTTGAAACTGGATTAAAACATTCTAAAGTTATTATTGACAACAATACATCATCTTCTAGAAGTGTTACAGATTCTCTTATGGACTATTTCAAGAGTTCGTATAATCCAGATTCTTCAGATAAGTTTAATTCTTTGGATAATATTTTTGAGATATCTTTGATTGATGTAAGCTCTGATTATCTGGAAGAAGCGACTATGTATCATCATGGAGAGTTTTTTTGATGGGATTCTATTGTCGGCTTCACCAGTTCAAATAGTTGAGATTTTGGAGAATGATTTAAGCATGTATTTGGATTGTGGTTTAGTGCTTGTTGCTGCTGATATGCACACCGATATCAGTGTGCATGGTGAGCATCATATTTAGGAAATCACTCATATCGGTGATGTTTTATCTTCGAGCGATGATGACAGATATGGTAATAGTAATTCTTGCTTTGAAAATGGTGTTGAGTTTGATATATTATCTATAGAAAAGAAAGACAGATTGGAAGAGGAAGTTGGTATAATTGAGGAGAAGGTTGTTCATCCAATTTTAGATAAGTTTACATGTCAAAATTCAATTGAAGGGGAGGATATTCCTGTTGTTTCAGATCCTGGTATGGGGAAAGTTTGCACAAATAATATTTTTATCTCGAGTGATTCAGTGGAAAAGTTTAATTATGTTTCTTTTAGCTAAGCGGATTTTAATAATGAAAATGCTTCGAGCCATTTGATAGATTTTTTTAGCAATACTTCGGGTAGCTCTTCAGGTGGGTTAGTAGAAGTTGCCTCTGGTCTGATACCAGGAGACAGTTTTTTACTTTGAGCTCTGGTATGGAGTCTGCAACCAAAGAAGTAATTGCTTTGGAACCAAATAGGCTGGAGAGTGGCAACAGTTTATTTCCTAGGACCTCATCATCGCAGAAGGGAAAGTGTAGGAAATTAGCAGTTCCTAGTGGATCAGTTCGTCGAAGTGCTAGAATTCGAGACTGTCATTCTTCGTCTGTGGGCGAGTTACCTGGATCGAGTGCCATGAGTGGCGCTACGAATCTAGGCTCAGGTATGAGTTCCATTTTGGGTAGTTCGTATTATACTTATGCATTAGGCAATCTATCATCTGCTGAGTTTAGTCAGATAGCTTGTGATACATCTTTTATTTTTACTGATGTTGAGATTGATCGGGAGTATATTAGATGTAAGGAAAAAGAGAGGGCTAGTACAGTTGGTTTATGAGGATCATTAGCTCGAATATTAGAGGTTTGCATGATTTGAATAAGTGTTATAAGATTAGTGCATTTTTTAAAGACTATTTTATTGACATTGCTTTACTTTAGGAAACTAAAATTAACTGTCCTGACATTTGTTTCTTTAGAAGATTAGACGGGTATCATTTTAGAAAATGGATTTTTCTACCTTCTACGGGTACTTCAGGGGGGATTAATGATAGGGTGGCGTGATAATTATTTTAAGTTGCTTCAATGTATTACTAAGCAGCATTCTCTTAATATTCTTCTTATTAACCTTTCAGATAATTCTTTTTTAAGTATTTCTAATATCTATGGGCCTAATTCAAAAATCAATTGGAGAATTTTATGGAAAGAATGACTAGAATTTAGATCCTTAGCTCCGGGTTCTTGGATTTTGGAGGGTGATTTTAATGTTACACGCTTCATAAGAGAGTGTTCTCCTAGGGTAGGGGATTACTCTGCTATGGAGGAATTCGATCGATTTATTTTTAATTCTAATTTAATTGAGATCCCCTTTTCAAATAGAGAATTTACTTAGAGTAATGCAAGGGAGTCTCCATCTATGGCTCTTCTTGATAGATTTTTCGTTAGTGATGAGATGGAAGATAAATTCTCAATCTGTAAAGTCTCTGGTTTACCTTACACGTACTCTGATCATTGTCCCATTATCCTCACCAGTGAGCATCGTAGAGTTATTATTAATAATTTTGAATTTGAAAAGATGTGGCTTTTGGAATCTAACTTTTTGAACTTAATTAATGGTAAATGGATTTCTTTGAATTATCATAATATTAGAAATAAGGAAAATTCTGCAAAAGCTTTTGTTTCAAAACTTAGGGATCTTAGGATCTTTCTTAAAAATTGGAACAAAAATGTTTTTAGCAATATAAAAATCAAAAAAGGTAATATTCTTAATGTGATGCTTAAAATTAATAAGATAGAAGAATCTAGACAACTAAATTTAGGTGAATGTAATATTCTCGCCAATTTAAAAGATAATCAAAATTCCATTTTAGAAAAGGAGGAGGTTTTGTGGAAGCAGAGATCCAGAATCCAATAGATCAACGAAGGAGATAATAATACTAACTTTTTCCATAATATAGCTAATGGTAGAAAATGTAGTAACACAATTTACTCTATTATTGTTAATAATGAAGAGTTAGTTGATCAAAGAGATCTTAACAAGACTTTTACAGACTATTATAAGGATATTTTTGGCACTAGTATCAAACATAGAATGAATGTTAGATAGAAAGATATGTATCCGTCTGATTCTATTGTTGATTTATCAGAGCTAGATAATCCTTTTACTGTAGAGGAAATTAGAAAAGCTATTAATAACTTGACAAATGATAAATCCCCAGGTCCTGATAGGTTTCCAATTTTATTTTATAAAACTTTTTGGGACGTTTTAAAACTTGATTTAGTTAATATGTTTAATGATTTTTATAATTTTAATTTTCAATTAGGGAGATTTAATTATGCAAATGTTATTTTGTTACACAAAAATGTAGGAACTAAAAAATTACAAGATTTTAGACCTATATCTTTGATTAACTGTTTAGTTAAAATCATTTCTAAAGTTCTAGCTAATAGACTTAGTAAAAGAATGAATGATTTAATTGATTTTTCACAACCGGCCTTTATTAAAGGTATAAATATCACCGATGGAGTGGAAGTTGTTCAAGAATATATCAATCACATAACTTGTGTGATTTTAAAACAGGATTTTGCAAAAGATTTTGATTCAGTTGATTGTAATTTTCTTGTTGATAACTTTCATGTTAGAGGTTTTGGTCATAGATGGATTAGTTGGATTATGAATTTGCTTAGAACTGGTAATTCTAGTATTATGGTTAATGGTATATTAGGTAACAGAATTCAATCCAAGAGAGGTTTAAGGCAAGGGGATCCCTTATTGCCTTTATTATTTAACTTAGCAGCCGATGTTTTTGCTAAGATTATTAAAAGAGAAATGGATAATGCATCTCTTGGATATGTAGGAAATGACATTTGGCATAACGGTATATCGGTTCTCCAATTTTCCGACGATACCTTGCTTTTCTCTTCCCATTTACCTAAACACATCATTACCCTTATGTTTATCTTATACAGCTTTGAAATTCTATCAGGTTTAAAAATAAATTTTTACAAAAGTTCTGTTATAGTTTGAAATGATTTGAAAAAGTTGAAAACTTATTTTCTAATACTCTTAATTGCTAAACTATGAACTTTCCTTTTGAATATTTAGGTTTTGTGATCAGAACCACCAAACTCAAACATGATGATTGGCTTATAATCATTGATAAAATCAAAAATAATATCTCTAACTGGAATGGGAGATTTTTATCTAGAGCAGGTATACTAGTCTTAAAAAGTTTGGTTTTATCAGCCCTTCCGATCTATTGGATGTCCATGCATCTATTTACAGATTGGATTATTGATAAAATTGATAAAATTAGAAGAGATTTCTCATGGATTGGGGAAAATGCTAATAATAGTATAAAATGTTTAGTAAATTAGGAAACAGTTTGCAAAGCCAAAAAGGAAGGTGGCTTAGGAGTTATTAATTTGCGTAATATGAATTTGTCCTTACTAGGTAAATGGCTATGGAAGTTTAAGGATATAAATGATAATGCTATTTGGAAAGAGATCATTTCTAAATATTACTATAATGGTAATAGTAATTAATATCAAATTGCTTCTCTAGTCGCTCAAAATCTATATAATTTTTGGAAAAATATTTTAAAATGTCAAGAGATTTTTAACTTAGGTGTTATTACGATAGTTCATTCTGATAATTGTACTTATTTCTAGCACGACCGTTGGATTTCGGTTTTATCTCTTAAGTTGGAATTTAAAGAACTTTATGAAATTTTTAATTTTAAGTATGCTTTAATTAATGAAGTTTATTCTCTTAAAAATGATCCTCCTTGGAATTTTAGTTTTAATAGAATTTTAGTAAGTTCAACCCTTAGACAACTTTCTTTGCTTATGCTAGATTAAATCTTTATAATATTAATAATGGTAGTGATATTATTAGTTGGGAATGGGATAAGAGTAAGAAATATACTTCTAATTCTTTTTACAGATTTATTAATTTTTTGGGTACAATAAACAATTCTTTTTAATTTATTTGGAAATCTAATGCTCCTCCTAAATCTAAAATTCACATATGGTTAATACTGCACGAAAAACTTAATACAATAGAATTTTTAAAGAGAAGAAAAATTCAAAATGATAATAAATGTTATTTTTGTGATCTGCATCTTAAAATTCAAAATGATTGCATGGATTTATAATACATTCTAAATAATACTCTTAAAATTTTTAACTTTAATATAATAACTAAAATTTCGAAATACGACTTCTACTGGAATAATTTTGGATTTAGGTTCAAAAAGAATATTAGAATCTTACTTGACACTTTATTCATTAATATTTGTTGGTATATTTGATTTGAAAGAAATCATATAATTTTTAATAATAATAATAATAGTCATTTTAACAAATTGATTTTTACAATTTCTTCATTTTGCTTTTTTTGGGAAAAATGTGTGATCCTCTGTAAAAAGAGGAGAGCACACATGCAACTATATATATCACAAAAATAAGGTGTTGCCAACATTCTTGGCAAGTAACAAAACAGATACAAAAATCAAAAAATAAACTCAGGTACCCCTACGATGAGTTCCGGCAAGGCCACCACCCATCACACCCCGATATCAAGCTACGACATGGCGACCATCCGATATTACGGTGTTAGAAGTACCAAAAAATAGAATATGATGCTCCAAGCATTTGGATCGGAAGCTCCATGCATCTGGATCAGAATTTCTTCATTTTGTTTTAATTGGATTTCTAATCCCAAATATAAACTAGCTAAAAATAACTTATTTAAAGGGTATCTTAATAAGGTTAGTTATAATATTAACTTTTTTAAACAAAATAATAATATATTTAACATTCACAATAGCAGCATCGATATTTTTTCAAATTTATATGATGATCTCATTGTTAATCGTAACTTACTTATGATCAAAGGTTTATAAGAATTTTTTAAGATTTGCTTCAATTACTGTACTAGTCATTGTTGGTATTAGTTTACAAGTAATTTAATTCTTTAGTATTTGTCCAGTTAGTCTTATTTAGATTTTTATTTCCCACCTCTTTAATACAAATATATGTATATAAATTATATTAATATACATATATATATATATATGTATCATTCTAATGTTTAACTAGTCATCTTTCACATACAGGTATGGGTGATAGGGTGTCAGGTTCACTTTGCAGGTACTCATGTTTTCAAATTGCAAGATTTTGGATTGTAGAGAGGTCATCAGAGCAGATTTTTTCCTCTCAGGGTCATTAGCAGTTCCATCATAGATACTGGACATTTTATTCTCCATTTTGGCATACTATTTTCAGGAGGATCTACTCTTCTGCTTGGCACTTCTTCCTTTTGTACAGAGTCTTCAGAGCGGAATTTTCATTCAGCAGCATATTCAGCTCCACTTCAGAGTAGTTGTTTTCCACTCCTTTCGAACTAGATGCATGGAGCTTCTTTCTTAGTTTGTGACGACATCCAATATTATTGGTTTTTCTTTTGTTTTTTAGGTACTTCTGACACCTTAATATTGAGCGGTGGCCATGTCGGAGCTCGATATCAGGGTGTGATGAGTGGTGGCCTTGTCGGAACTCATCTTGTGGGTACCTGAGCTCTTTTGATTCTTGTATCTAGTTTTGTTAGCTGCCAGGCATGCTGGTAGCGTCTTATTTTTGTGACATATATAGTTGCATGTTGCTCTCCTCTCTTTATAGAGGATCACATATTTTTCTCAAAAAAAGTTAAACTTCATTTCATTTAATCCATTACTTAATTTAACTTTATTTAAGTTAAATTTTTAATTTCGTATCTCAATTCCAATTTTCTTTTCTTATCTATACCATTTCTAAATTTTAAGTTCAAAAACTTATATCTCTTTCCTTAAAACATTTAGATAAAAATTTCAGGATTTTAAACACCCGGTTTTGTTTGAAATTATATATATACATAACTCCTTTATATTTCAAATTACACTTTTGGAATCTAAAACAATTTGTTTTACCAAAATAAAACTTCAATGGTAGCAATTCCTCACTTAGAAACTCGAATGAACGCAGATTATGCTGCAGTCATCATCAAAATTATTTTTCAGCGACTGAAATGAGTTTAGTGCTTTCGATTTCCTTTAAATCCTTTTAAAATATTTCTAGTCAAAACACTTTCAAAATAATACTATTATTATTTTTTCAAAACCATTGAAAAACAATTTCCACATCAATAGGATTTAAATCCTCAAGTTCCTTGTTTTAAATCCATTTTTTTATATTAACAAATCATATTTATAAATACACGTATACAATTTTATTTTCATTCCATTTATAAATTATACTCATATAATCTCACTTCTTATGTAATATCATTTCACAAATATTTATTATTTTAATTATAATCAATGTTCTAAAATCCATATTTATAAACTCACTTTCTTATATAACTCATTTTACAACTATTTATCCTTGTTTACATTTTTAATAATAACAACTTTTATTAGAAAAACAACAAAAAATAACAAGTAATAATAATAAAATATTATCATTTACTAAAAACCAAATACACCATATATAGCTATAATAATTTCTAAAAAAATTATTCCTTTATATGTAAAATATTATTTAGGTAAAATTATTTCATTTACCCAGTTGTCAAAATAGTATTGTGTCGGTCTGCCTTGTTTAAGTGTTTAGAAACCCCTATCAATATTTTGGTGTCCCACGTACCGACCATAATTCATAAGCCATTCAATAGAGAAATTAACACAATATAAACCATTTTTATAATCATTAACAAATATGCGCTCATATATATACTCCCGAAACTCATAATAAGGCATTCCATTACCTTATCTCTTAATGAGTTGCCCCACTAATGCCAAGGTTCTCCCTTAACCTTGTACTCTGATACCAAGTGTAATGATCCGCCAATCCGCACTATTCAAGTTGATAATAGAGCACATATGTCCAACACAAATCGAATGGAAAAACAGATAGATATGGAAAAGAAAGAAAAAGAAGAAGAGAAAAGAAACTAAAAAAACAACAATACGGAATCTTAGAATCGCAGCGGAACAATATATAATATAATATTAGTGATCTTTACAACATATCCATCAAAGTACAACAACAATTATAATCATCATCTTGGACCATTATAACGACCCGTCCTCACAATTGTTGATGATTTCAAAAACAAAGCAGCGGAAATAAACATATACGTGAATATGTCATGCAGACTCCAACTCGTCTCCTGAGCTCCAATGCATCCAAAGAAATATGTAAATATACTCAGTTTGACCAGAGCATTATAATAAAATAACACCGAGGCTATCTGGTAAACCAGCATGAGAAAACACACCAAACTGGATCTTAAAGTTATAGAAAACTTTTTAAAATCAAAAGTATCTTGTAAGATAACGCCGCACATAAACACGGACGGGTCTTTACCGTACAAAAACCAAAACATTTCATATGAGATTCTTTGATATTATAATAATGTCTAAGATAAAAATACTTATTAATTTTAGCTAAAATTGAACATAAATTAAATTCCCGCATAATAGATATACAACTAAAATCGTAAAGGTTCGTATTAGAGAATGGATTCCATACAATGACTGGGCTATTGGGGTACCGTCTGTCATGGTGCATCTCTAGATAAAATAACACTGAGGACCTCGCTAGATCTCCTTCCAACACTAAACTGGCCTACCCCTTACTAGATAGTACCAAATATAATTACCCCTCCGTTAGTGGGCCTCAGAGCATACAAATGAGAGATAATAGTGACTCTAGATAGGGAAGATCAAACCCTACTTGGGAGCGACCTACTTAGCTCTATTGCATCTCTTCTGTTTTAATCATTCCTGGTTGACTAGGCTTGAGGCTATATTTTACCTTTTATATAGCTCTTCCCACTTGGAAAACTAACACAAGCTAACACTTCCCTTCAGGAAACAATGCAATACCATCATTCATCCTTACAATTTCAATCAGGGACTGAACAAAACACTTGAGAACTCCGTTTACAATTTCCATCATCCTCAAAACGTCTTCACTTCAGAATGCTTAAGTTGGATCGAAGTGGTTTTCGGATAACCTATCCAATCTCGGTCTCTTCGAAACAACATTTGATAGTTTTCGGTAAACTCGGCCCCAGTTCCTTAGGAAATAAACGGTCAAAGATAACAACGAAGATCACCTCCTAACTATTAGTGGATGGATTTCCTTATCGTAGTCCTTAGAGAACAAAATGAGATTTATGCACTTAGCACATCATCATCAACAATGACTGTGCCATATAACTCACATGTTTCTCTTAGATTTTTCCAAAGTTATGTTTTAGGTCCAAATTCGGTAGTCGGTTATTTAGGCATCGAATAAACAATTATTCAAACCAAGATTTAAATTCCATAGGGCAAAACAAAATATTGGTTAAGCACAAAGCAACACTAAGCTATTTTTTTAATTACAAATCCTCCCATTAACTCAAATTACTTCGTAATATTTGTGCCAAATTACATTTACAAAGATTCATTAACAACACTTATATTTTCAATACTAGGAAAATATCCATACACTTGTCTCAACGGTATAAGTATATTCACTAACACTGAGGAAGATTCTCTTTTTATATAATTATAAGTCATTTATAAACCCCATTATATATTTCTAAAACCATTTACAAACCATTTCACAAATCTCTGAAAATCACTTATAATTTGTTTAATCAATTTCAATTACTTATAACTCCTTTTAACCTCTAAAATCATTTTAAAACCCTTTATAAATCATTAAAACCATTTAAAAAATGCTTTTATAACCTTTAACTCGTTTCTAAAATTTGTTTCAAACATCTAACCATTATAATACTCTTTTACCCTTTTTCAATCTTCCTTTTAAGTCTTTCAAACCATGTTATAAGATTTCTCTTATAAAGCTCACAACTGTTTATTAAACCCCATTTATAAATTTCAAAAACATTTATAAACAAATTCTAACCTTTTACTTTAAAACACTATTATATAATAATAAACATTATAAATAAATAAAATATTAGTTTTAAAATATCTTGAAATAATAACTAATAAATTTCAAAGCATCCTTAATAAAACAATAATAATTTATCTTAAATGTTATTATAAATAATAATTTATTTCCAAAACCTTATTGATAAATAATTATATTTAATTTCCAACCGTATTTATATTCTAGTTAATTAACCTTTCAGATATTAAAATATTTATGACAACTTTAAACCAATATTAATATAGATAAACAACTTTTAAAACATAATTATATTTTCTTGAAAAATATCTATATTTAAATTTCCACATAATTGTTTCCACATTTATAAAGCTATATTTATAAATCTATTCTATTTTATGAAACTTCCTTTCTTAAAATCCCTTTATTTATGAATCCCATTTATACCTCCATTCTTTTATAAATCTCACTTATTCATAAAGTCTCATTCAAAAAAAAATTTCAGCCCTTTTTAACCTTGCTTACATATGTATAAATTTCTTCCAATTTATAAAAAATCGTTTAACAATCCCAATTTACCCTCACTTTCAAATTTCAAAATAAAATCAACTATTTTCTAAAATATCATTCCACATCATATAATAAATCCACCATTTGATTTTCTTTTTTCCAATCTATCTTATGATAAGAGTTTCCTTTATTTATAAAAACTGTTTATAAATCTATACTTGCAAATGAAAATACGATTTTACAAATCTCCACTTTCTTTGTAAAATATCACTTTTGTAAATTATCATATTTATAAATTTCATCTTTATAAATAAATTATAATATATGTACCAATACATTTTTATATCACTTTATATAAAATGGTTAATAAATATTTATATAAAAATATTTCTAATTTCTTTTTAATATCGTATCCCTTTTATTATAAAAGACAGATTTATTTTCCAAGATTTTAAAAATCATTATTCATGGTTCAAAAAATCTATTCAAAATGTTTTATAAAACTATAAAATTACAGTATCCACAAAATTCATACCATTGATTTAAAAATAAATTAATTCTTCAAATAATGCAAGAGTAATTAGTAATTATTTGAAACATATATAATTTTAGAAGTCACTTCGAAATATAAGCTAGTGCTACTAAAGCACTAAATAAGCAAAATCGTGTCTGTGTCATCAATTATAGCATCCAATATATCGTATATCAAATTATATGAAAATAAAATCAATACTGTGAGAAATCCAGTTGGATCCCTCTAACCTGTCCCCCTATGTCACATACAATATATAATCATAAAAATATAAATCAACCGCTTCAAGGTAGAATTCGTATACAAAGGCTTATTCGCTCTTACGCAGGAACGTAATAGGGTCTCATCTGCTCCAGGGGTGGGAATATATCAAAACCAACAATATAATTTAGTAAATTATTCAAATAGTCAACAATAGTCAATAAAAAAATATTCACACTTTCAAATCAATAATTTTGTCGATTAATTTTTTTTCTGTTTAACCAAAAAGGCGAGATTAACTCATATTGGTTTTCAGTCTCGCCAAACATTCCGTTTTAAATTAAAATTGAATAGTCGCTCAATTTAACCTAAATTTCCACTAGCTCTAAATCCATCTAATCCAACTATATTTCGTAGTACACGCTAATGCGAACGCAACACAGCTCCTCGCGCTTAAAATCGAACTCATATGAACAAGTAATGAACTAACAAACGTTGAGATAATTTAATTTATAATTAACTTAATTAATTAAAGTTTAAACTTTTTTCTCATCTTTCCTCCTCGTACGCGTTCGTTCCAGGCTGATGCTCCTTTCTTTTTTTTATTTTCCCAATCGATCGCGCACAACCAACTCATCACCGTCGCATTACCTTGTGCTGTCGCCAGCCTACCTCTGCGCTGCTGCCACCACCCTTGTGCGCATGCACGAAAAAATCGAGAAACCCAAAGTGCTGCTCGCGAACGCGAGCCTCCAACCGTCACCTCAGTCGACGATAGCACGATTCTGTTGTTGATTGCATAAAGCTCGCCGAGCTCTCCCACTTTGATGTTGAAGTCGAAGGTTGAAAGTGAACATGGTGGCTCTGATTGTTATTGGCCGTTGGCAGGAGTTCTTTTATTGTGGCTATGTTAGTTTCTAGGGTTTGGTTTTGCAAATGTCGAGAACTTAAATCCTTTTGTAGCAAAAATTTCAAGGCACTGTTCACACTTGAAAATTTAAAACTCCAAACAAAGCATGCCGCTTGACGTTCTATATGTAATATCCCTATATCAAACTAAATGGAACTAGTCTCGAGGCCTAATTCGATCATATATAGAAGATAAATTTTCAAACTCAATTATTGTATAAATTTTCTAAAATTAATTTCTATGTGTTTCGATCTCGAATGACCAAACGATACGTCTAATCATGTCGAAACTCAACGGCATACTATAATTTACTATTATAGATCCAATGAAACTAGTTTGGCCAAAATCTAAAACATTTTCAGGAAGGCTATTTCGCATGTTAATTAAAGAATTATTATAAAAACCAAATAAATCACCTTTAAATATAATTTAAAAGTTTACTGCTTTAATTCTTATTTAAACAGAATTTAAATCAGCTTTCAAAATCATTTTCAGTTATATTAAATTCAAGATTCCTTTATTTAAAAAATTCCAATATTAAATTCAATAATTTAATTATCAAATAAATTGCTATATTTGAAATCCATGTTATTTAACTTATAACATTAACTTTCCAATATTTAAAATCAATTAAATATTCCAAATTAAAATGACTGAAATTCTGGTTCGTTACAATTCTTAAGGTTAAGTTTTCTATGTGCCACTTTTGGCAATCAAAATCAAGATACCTAGAACAAATTGTTTCGAGAGATGGCATATCAATTTGTCCGGCTAAGGTAGCTACTATGTAAGATTTTAAAAGACCCCAAACTTCCACGAAAGTTAGAAGCTTCTTTGGAATGGTGGATATTATAGAAAGTTTATCAAGGATTATTCTGAGATTGCTCTCATCTAACCAAGCTAACGGAAAATGATGTTGAATTAGAATGGACCCCGAAGTGTGAGGGTGCATTCCTTGAGTTAAAGGAAAGGTTGACCATTGCCCTAGTTTTGTCTATATAGATGGAGGAAAGGGGTTAACTACATAAATAAACACATGTAGAGTTGGTTTGGATGCAATGTTGGTGTAGCGTGGGAAGGATATAGCATATGCAATTAAATAGTTGAAGCCTTATGAGAAGAATTATGCAACACATGATTGAAGCTATTAATCATACTATTTACATTAGAGAAGTGGAGGCATTACTTGCTGGCTAAGAATCTTTCAATTCCTCTTTGCTTTATTTCTGATCTTTAAGGATCCTATTAGTAATTTCCTTCTTTAAATAGGTAAAAAGTTTGAGCACTTTACGGATCATTAGTTCCTGAAGTATATTTTCACTCAGAAGGATCTAAATCTGAGGTAACAACGATGTTTGGAGTTTTTGACGGTTTGCAACTTAGATATTCTCTATATGCCAGGGAAAGCAAATGTGGTAGTAGATACTTTAAGTAGGAATGCTACCTTAGCTCTCTTGGAAGTTGCTCCAGCTCTATTGGAAATAATTGTTAGCAAACAAATGGAAGACAAGCGCTTATTAAGATCATTTGGGATGTTGACGAAGGGCAGTGTCCAAGTTTTGAGATGGATAATCATGGAATTTCACGTATGAATGGAAGGATCTGTGTCCCTAATGTCGATGCCTTAAACAAGAAGTTTTATCAGAATGTCATCAATCTAAACTGAGTATCCATCTGAGTGTTTCAAAAATGCATCGAGATATGAAGCGGGTGTTTTGGTGGGAAGGGATGAAGAGGGATGTCTCAATATATGTTAGTAGATGTTTGATCTGCTCGTAGATAAAAGACGATCACCAAAAGATGGAGTTTACTTCAACCCTTGGAAATCCCAAGTTGGAAATGGGAGATGCTATCAATGGAATTTATAGATGGATTATACAAGATAAGAAAGGGGAATGTAGGTGTGTGGGTTATTGTAGACCAATTAATGAACAGTGCTCATTTTATTCTTGTAAAACCAACAAGAACTATAGGTTCTTTAGTAGAAATTTATATGAAGGACATTGTCATATTGCGTGGAGTTCCGATAAGTGTTGTAAATGATTGGATCTCATCTTTACTAGTCAGTTTTGGAAGACATTACAAGTAGCTTTTGGAGCAAAGCCAAGCTTAAGCCATACCGCCACCAAGCAGATGGACAAACGGAAAGGGTAAACCAAATTCTAGAAGATCTTTTAAGGGCTTGAATTCTGGATTTTGGAGGATCATGGGAAGATTATCTTCACTTAGTTGAATTCTCCTACAATAACAATTATCAAGTGAGCATTGGCATGGTACCCTATGAAGCACTTTATGGATGTCATATAAGTCATCGGCATATTAGGTTGAGACTGAAGATAGGCTAGTACTTGGACCGGATATGATTCGAGGAGCTTGCAGTGATTAAGAGAATGATGAAAAAATTTAAGATCGACAAAAGAGTTATGCCAACAAATGGAGAAGGGATTTAGAATTTGAAGTCATAGACTCTGTATTTGTAAAGATTACCCTAACTATAGGAGTTGTTCGATTCGAAAGGGCTGGGAAGCTGGCGCCAAGGTATATTTGACCTTTTAAAGTTATTGAAAGGATTGGACAACTCACTAATGGAGTTGAGTTTCCAGAAAGGTTGTCGGGGGTCCATAACATTATCCACGTGTCCTATTTGGGGAAGCATGTTCATGATCCATCGTTGATTGTAGAGTTTTCTGTTCAGGAGGATCTAGAGATAGAACCAAACTTGATAATGATCTAACATTCAGTATATTTTGTGGATCGGGATAAGAAGAGGTTGTGAAATCAGGCCATGAAATTAGTAAAGATTCAATAGAGTGATGATTCCAGAAATTGTACTTGGGAGATAGTGGATTATGTGAGGGAGGCCGATCCAAAATTGATGTTAGGATAGTTGCTTATTTGTTTGTATATAGTAGTATGCACAGTTGGTGTTATGGATGCTAAATTTATGTCCTTTGTATGGATCTCATGATATCTAATATATATATGAATTTTTGAGTAATTTTGAGTTATTTCCTTGTTTGCTAATTTCGTAAAGAAATTCTTTTAGAAGGAAGAGCAGAGTATAATCACTTTAAAATATGGACATTTAAATATATTTTTTATAACTAATTAATGGATTTATTACTAAAATAAACTCCTTTTAAATAATAACTAATGATATGAAATGATTTTTAAAATTTGTTTCAAAATATAATCAGTTGAATGAAATATAGAAAATGTATGCGAAAATCGTTTTCTGAATTTTCGATTTTTTGATGTCCAAAAGTTATCGAAAAACGTTGTACACGTCTGAATTAAATATTCACTTTCATTTGTAAATAAGTTAGCACACTTTATATATAAATATATATATATGTATACTCTTAGTATAATAAGGTGATATGATCTTTTATGCACCTTGGTTATTAATGCGTGTTGGCTCAATATATGAAGGGGGAACCAAATTCTCGTGGTAAAAGGGAGGAGGAAGCATGGAGAGTCTGGTAGCAAAATATAAGTGGAGGTTATGTACTCTAAGGCTAGTTCGAGTTCAAATATGATGTTTTCTGTGTAGTAAGACTTGGATGTAATTGTATGTGCTTGGTTATAACGACATATAGTTTTGAATATGGAGTTAAAAAAAGTTAAGTTAGTATACGAGTTGCATTTTTGGCTTGGTTATGTAAATTATGGCATGTGTATATGTAAGAAATCATTCTTACGTTATGGTGATGTTATGCTATGTTATATGTTGTATATGCTAAGGAAAAATTAGCATTTGAGCCCGTGGTTATGTCACGACATCGAAATCCTTTATTTTTTAAAACTTACTTTTCTAAAGTGATTTCGGAAAAGTTTTCATGAGTGTTAACTTTACTTTTATTTGGTTTACAAAACTTCATACAAGGATATAAATTAGGTTTAAATATAAAAGGAAGATTTTTTTAAACTATTTGGAAGTTTTGATAAGTTTTGAAAAGTACGAATCGTATAGCGATAGTCGCTATGCATGTAGTTCGTCAAACCAACTAGATTTGAAAATATAATAAGGGTTTTACTTAAGATCTTTTTGAAAAATGTTTTATAACATATATTAAGTAATTAAAAATCATTTATTTTTTATTTAATTACTTAAATAATTAATGATTATTTAATTACTTAAATAATTAATGATTATTTAATTAATTGAGTAAGTAAGATAATTAGTACTTAACCATTAATTGACAAAGGTAATTAGTACTTAAGTAATAGTCAAGTAAGTTAATTATAATTATTGAACTACTTAAAAGCTAATTATTATTTATTTATTAGTTATGGATTAATTATTATATAATTATTTATTAAAGATTAATTACTAATTATTTATTTATTTAAGAAGAGGGTTTGATTATTAATTAATTATCGATTATGTTAAATTTAATTAAAATTTTATTTAGGACT
Source organism: Allium cepa (assembly GCA_030765085.1). Classification (NCBI taxonomy): domain Eukaryota; kingdom Viridiplantae; phylum Streptophyta; class Magnoliopsida; order Asparagales; family Amaryllidaceae; genus Allium; species Allium cepa. The sequence goes on along the minus strand of CM060932.1, from coordinate 1,029,751,402 downwards.
TAATTAAGATTTAATTATTATTTAATAAGGGTTTAATTTATTATTAATCAATCAATAAGGGTTTTAATTTTAAAAATTACTTTATTTCAAAATATTGGTTTTGTTTTAAATATGTTTTCTTTTTCAAAAGTGTTTTAAATTTAAGGATTTCTTTGTTGATTACCCTTAAGTAACCTCAAACAAATATGAAACCAAATTTAATGTGGTGACACATTCATGGGAACTAAGTCATCATATTATTAGCACTAAAGTCGATGAGTAAGCTGATCCTCTATCTGTGAGATCTAGAATTCATTTCTAGATGAGGGATAGGGTAAGGCCGAAATATTGGAAAAGTGATAGATATGGAAGGGTTAATTTCTATCAATGGGTTATGTTTAAATTTAGTATATGGTTATCCATATGTGGAACTTTGTACAACTACACTAAATAGCGGATTGTCCGCTATTTATAACATGACCTGTTTTATACTTAGGAAGTATGATTTTATAGTAGAGTTTCCCGGTAAGGACTCGAAAATTATCGCATACTTCCAAAAGAACCAGAATTGAGTTAGTCGAAAATAATCCCTAGTTTGGAGACACCATTTGCGAAGAAGTAAGATTTTTCCGAACCACTCCAAACTAATAATGTTCATGATGGATCGTTTATGAAGTATGCTATGAGCTGTACTATCTTCCTGAGGGAGATTCCAAAATGGAAGGTGGTAAATGTTAACGTTTGTTCCATCCCGGAACAACTTGTATGGATGAATGTTATCATTGCATTGTTGCCTGAAGGGTATTGACAACATTCCAAGATAGTTTGTTAGGGGGAAGGTAAATGTTGCCTCGCCTCACACCCGGGAATGACTAAAGTAAAGGGATATGTAACAAGGCTATGTGGGTCACACCCATTGGGGTCCTTTCTTATATGTATGCCTCGAGGTCGATTTCGGCTGCTTATCACAACTAATGGTAGGCTGGTTCTGTGTAGCAGGGGTGCAATATGTTCTTCTTAAACTCAGTTTATTTTATCTAGAGATGCACTGTGATAGGTGATACTCCGGTGCCTTACCATTGATGGAATCCAATCTCTAATATGTGCCTTTACGGAATTAGATGTAAACCTATTATGCTGGAATTTAATAAATGTAACAATTTTGGCTATGACTCGATATTTATTTTAAACCCTAGACATTATGATAATATTAGAGGATTTTATATGGAAATATTTTGGTATTCTTAAGGTAAAAACCCGTCCATGTTTATGTGTGGCGTTATCTTATGAGATACCTTATTCTTGATGGTTTTTATAAAGTTAAAAGTTCGTACTTTACTCATCCTGAACCATGTCTGATCCGGAGTTTTATTTCTTTTCCTTAAACTTTTGGGTGCTCAAACCTTTATGAGTAGCCGAGTATTCAGGTCCTACGGAAAGTTTTGGGAAGTAGTATGGAGTAGGAGCTTTCATCATCATCTAGTAGTTATGTTCATTTCTGTTGTGACTATATATTATTTATATGTAGTTTGGGCAGGATGATATTACCGTCCTTTTTAGGAATAGTAGTTGTTACAACTTTGATGTAACATTTTGGAGAACCATATGAATTGTATTATGTTGATGTTTAAGTAACTCTGATGTTGTGAGAAAAATCTATGTCTGTTTCTCCTTGCCTTTTATTTTCTTTACCACACGACCCGTCTTTCGGATACTTAGATGATTGGCACATGGATACCGAGGATGTATTAAGTGTCGTCTTTGGTATAAAAATGCAGACTATCACTGGATATATATATATATATATATATATAGTTATTACATAGATTTAAGTCTATGGAAGGTAGATGGGAACGGTTCATATTTGGATATGGAGTCGAGATGACTAATAAAATGTAAACAGTCATAACAAGAGATAGTGAACAATTGGCATAAGCTAGTGTTATGTATAAGATGTCTAATTTTACCAATACCAATATGTTTTTTTGACCCCCTCCTCATTACAACCCGCAATATAGTTAGAAGGACAAGTACTGATGCTTGGTATGTTCTGTATTGACAAGGACATGTGACCTTTGAAGTGTCAAATATTGGTCAGTAATTATGTACTATATTATATTTTATTATTTCGCAGCAAGTTATTTCATCAGAGATTTTATATGCATTCTTTATTTTATTTGCAAGATACCAAACCAACGATCCGTACTTGGTTGACTTAGGTTTTCGATACTGCGAAAATTCAGACCCATTGGATGTGGGTTGTTACATAGCTATAGATCGAGTGAGGCATGCAAATGAACTAGCATATGCGAGCTAGCGATTCCCAAGTGGTCGTTAATGGATAGAGATTTTGTGCGTCAACACATTTACATGTTCACTAGTAATCTAGTCAAAAAAGATCAAACGTTTGTAATAATCCCAATCAATTAGAGGAACGAAGAACTCATCTCTCACATAAGCAACCATATAACTCTAAAGATCATGTCATACTGCCTTTCACTGTGCAACTTTCACTGGAAGTATGACCTTTTGAATGATGCTAGATTAAAGCCCCACTCAATTCCTTTTCTAAAGGAACTTTTATGTAAAAGGAAGCCTCGAATTAATATACAAGGATTTTAGACTTCACAGTCTCTTAAAATTCCAAATACCAATAAAGCCTACAGTCATTTTGAAAGATGAGTCTTCGAGAGATCTATCGCACTCATAGACCCTCCTCCTATCTAACTTCTATGGTCCGTAGATTACTATTGAGGCTAGGTGTGTCGACCACTTACTGTCTGACGAACAAAAGGGCTTACTCTAAGACCTGGGAAACACAATGTTTCCTCCACTTCGAAGGTCACACTTGCCTTCGAAAGCCATTCGTGAGAGGCCCCCAACTATACTCTCTCTGGCTTCGAGCATTTATTTGTAGGAGGTCGGCTTGGGACCAAGATCCTAGCTCCAAAGGCCGATATCACGTAACCAAAAACCAACTGCTGGTCTACGCCCGCCAGAAACCCAATTCGATTCCATTGTGTGATGTCCAATATTTAGGAACTTGCCTTATTCCTCTAGAATAGTTATACATTCCGGATTGCTCACTTATTCCATAATAATCAATATTCCAGGATTTTCGAAAGAAGAATTAGTCCTTCCCTGTGATGTGGTGGTAATATCCCAAGTCTGGGGATAACTAACGCATGAACGAATTCGTGCTATAGCACTTTCATATAAGTTTTTTGATAGAATGCCCCATTTTGAAACCTAGTTGGTTACACATTCATCTTTAGAATAAAAAGGGCTTTCAGAAGAGAAGACGACCTTTGATTGAAAGGAAGTTAGTCAAGATGCATCAGAATTCGCTATTTAAGAAGGTGAATCAATAGGAATAGAATCCACGAAGTAACAAAGATGAGAAGAAGCGTGAAAAGGTCATTGAAAGTAATTTTCAAAAACTTATCGCAACCACTAGCAAGAGTCATATGGTATACTCCAACTGTTTCAGCTAATACAATAACAATATTTGAAATATGAAGCTACATTCATTCACTTAGTATGGGCTATTTTTTTCTTCCATTATAACCAATTTACAGCTGAGAATTTTATATCAAATATCTCAAACTCAAGAAATGGATCTTATAGATAATAATTGTTTATAAGAAAATACATTTGGAAGAGAAATCATATTTCCAGTTCCTTATTAAGCGTTTAAAATTATTTTATACAATCTCATTTCGATGTCTCTTAATGAAGCAAAGGTGACCATTCAATCTCTCCATCCTAATTATGCAAACATCTCTTCCGGTCTCAAATTTTTCCTTCTCTTTTAAATGATTAAACAATTCAAATGATAAATCCTTGATCTAGTGTTGGTTCCAATACAACAAGATCCTCATTGCATTCAATAATATATTGAAAATAATATCTTGCATTATGGTTTACTTGCTTTGTAACAACCCTGTATTTTACAATTATTTTTAAATTGAATTTCCAGTTTTAATATCTTTATTTATGAAAAAGAATAAATTTTGTTATTTTAAATATAAACTTTGATTTTGATATGGATAAGAATTCCAAATATGACTAAATAGAATAATTTTCCAAAAAGTGAATTTTGGTTAAAATAGTCAAACTTTGACTTTTAAATTTAAATTTTAAATATTTGAAAATTTGAATTTTATCTTTTATTATGAAAGTAAATAAAATTTTAAGAACACTGCTTTTCGTTTCGTTGAAATCTGATTTATAATTTGAAAGTTATGCTTTTTTAACTATTGTATGTAATTTGTTGTATTTAACAAAATGGTTTATTTCAAATTATATAAATAATATTTTATTTGGTCATGTAAAGTTATAATTATATTTATATGGGTAAAATAACATGCTATGTATATATTTTAGTTTTAAACATTTTAAAAAGTGTTATTGACATTTTCAAATGTCAGTTGTATTCTGTTATAAATTTTAATTCCTAGTTTCAAATAATTAAAGTAATTCTTTATTTATCTTTATATTTTTCTTAAGAACTTATTTATTCTCATCCTTACTTTATTTTATTCCTTGTTTATTTTACTTATTTAACTTTTATTTGTTTTAAAGTAAAATAGATTTTTATAAGGCTAGTGATATTTATTTGTAATTTTCATGTCCTGTTTCCAATTTTTAAACATTTTCTTTATTTTTTTTATTTTCTCTAAATTTAATTATTTATTTCACTTTTAAAATGCTTTAAAAATCCTTTTATTTCAAAATTTTGTTTTAGAATATTTTTAAAATGAAGTAAACAATTTTCCAAAGTCAATGGTGATTTATTTGTAATTTCTGGACACTATTTTGGATTTTTAAGCAATTTCTTTAAATCTTTTTATATTTTATTTAAATATAATTATTTATTTTAACATTATTTCACTTTGTTTCGGTTTTTAAAATTATTTTATGAAATTTTTATTTGTTTATTTGATTTAATTGGAGTGGAAAATTGAAGGGACTAAAAAGCTTTATAACGTGTGACTTTTCGGTTGCTAGTCTTTTCATTTTCTTTGTCTTTTCACTTTCTCTTGTGTTTTGGTTGTACATTTCAGTTCTTGGCCATGAATTTTATTCATTTTCACGTGAGAAACATCCCATCTCATTATTTTTCACGGCTAGAACAAAAAAGTAGAGTAATGGCTACTTTTTCCTTCTTCTTCTCATTTTTCATGGTTTTGCCTTGTTTTCTTGGATCCTTTTGCACTTCCTCTTCCTCATATCCATGGTCACCACTTCCTACATCTCCTCCTTACCATCACCACCTCCTACACCTCAGGTATTGACCATGGCCGCACCATCTATGGTGAATAAACTCCACAAAAACCAATGCTAAGGCCTTAAAACATGCTAGTTTGAGCCTTGTTGCTTCACCACTCCATTTTCCACCACCACCACCACCATAGGCTGCCACCACCATATTTTTCCATACCTCCTCTCACCACCCCAGCCACTGACCAGACCCACACCCCACTGGCCAAGCTAAAACCCCATGGCCGAGCTTTTGTTTTGACCTAAAACCACTATATTGCATAAGCCTCTTCATATTCATGCGTAGTAACTCCTCCACCACTTCAGTGCCTTGTAGTCGTGCCTTATAGGACCCAAACCTGAGCCAAAGCCACACCAAAACCTGACCAAAAACACCCCCTAGGCCGTGCAAAAGAATAGAGATAGCAAGGCAAAAGTCGTTGCATTCATATCTCTTTTTATTCCTTTTTATTTCAAAGTTATTTCATATCTAGTTGTATTGAATTTGTGTTTGTTTTGATGTTTGTTTTGGGTTGTAGCACAAGAGTTATAGCTTGGATTCGATCTCCACTCAAATAAAAAATCGTGTTATTGTTTTTGGAATCTGTTGTGTCATTTGAATTGATATCTCCAGCGCAAAGAGGTGAGTAAAGCTCACCAGACGTTTATACTTATACAAATGTGAATTGACACCATTTGAATGTGTAGAACTATTATGTAATGTTATATCTGCCTATGATTATTTATATATGATGTTAAACCTGTTAAATTTCATGTCATATCATCTGTTATTATACATATGTTGTTACTGTTCATTTATATCTGTTTATCACACTGCAAGTTCCCTGTAAATTAGAAATCACTATGGGTTGAAATGATACATACGGAAAGGACTTTAGAATAGGGAAAAATCGTTATGGGTTGAAATGAAAGGCTTGAACGGTTTTTATTTAATTTATTTAACTTGGGATTGTGGGTTTGAAATGATAGAACCCGGATTTTTCTTTTTAAACTGTGGATTGAAATGATACATATTCGTATCACTTGACCTATGTTAGAAAACTATATACAGACCCGTGGTTATTTTATAAAGTGTTTTTGGATATTTTTAAGTATTTTAAAAATATAAATTTATGAAATTTTATTTAAATAGATTTTGAAATGTTTTAAAATAAAGAAATTATGATTTTTGTATGAGTTAAAAATGTAATTAATGAATGGTTAAATTACATTATTGAAATATAACTTAAGTTTGGAAATTTGGAATTTTGGTTAAAAATGTTATTTAAGTTATATAAATAAAACGTGAATTTAAATTTTATTTGGAAAATGGTAAATATGATAATTTGATTTAAATTTGAATTTAAGTGATTTATTAAAGTATTATTGATTTTTCTATGAATTTAAGTGGCTAAATAAATGAATGCTTAAAATTGAAATTTTAAAATATAACTTGACCTGGAAATGTGAAATTTGAGTTTTAATTAAAGATTTAAATTAATTAAATAAATTGGAAACTTAATTAAATTTGTGAAATGGTAATTTAAATCTGAAGTGTTAAGTTTATTTGTTGAAAAATGAAGAAAGGAAAATATACACTTGAACTAATAAGTGGAATTATTGAAATTTGGATTTATTTAAAAGAAATTGGTTTTATAAAAATCAATATGTTTAATGATATGTTAATGAACATTTTTAATGTTAAATTATGATTTTTAAAAAGAGTTTAAAATGAAGTTATTTATTTGCTGGAAATACACTAAAATATGGAATTCACTTTTAATAGCATTCAGAAATGCTATGGTTTCTAAATTTAACTAAAACTAAGTAAAAGACAAGCACCATTGTCCAAGTGGATAATTGATTCGGCTTTGGTGCAAGAGGTCACAAGTTTGAAACTTGCTTTCGAACGTTTATTGACATGGGATATGTTGTTCCAATGATTTGTTGTATATAAAGTACCATTTCAAAAAAAACTGAGTAAAAAGAGCTATTATAGCATTTCTGAAATGCTGTAGTGGCTGTAGTCGAACTTATCGGCTAAAAATTGAACTCAAGCTTATTACAGCAGTTCTGTAATTGCTGTAGTAGTCTGCTGTCTTTGCTGAAACTAATAAAAACTCAACATTTGAGCCTGAGCTATTATAACATTTCTGGAAAATGTTGTCTTTGCTGTTTTGAACTAGAATTTAACTAAAACTGAGTTTTAACAGAAGTTTTAAATGCTGTCTTTGCTGAAATAAAATGTTTTCAAGTATAACTTATAATAGTTTTATTCTATATGCTGTGAAATGCTGAAATTTTAATAATTATGGTTTTTGACTTAGTAAATGAACTTAGAATGGTTCGAAACCTTGAAAATTGAATACTTGAATTAAAAGAATAATAATTACACTTTTAAAGGGTTTAAATGAAGTAATTTAATTGAAATATAAATCATTTAAAGAGTGGTTTGAATTGAAAATGAATGAATGTTATCTTTGAATTTGAAGGATGTTTAAGATAAGATATTTTGATATATTAAAATGATTTGAAATGAAGTTTTGGAAAGATATGATATTTTGATATATTAAAATGATTTGAAATGAAGTTTTGGAAAGATATGATATTTTTGATGTATTAAAATGATTTGAAATGAAGTTTTGCAAAGATATGATATTTTTGATATATTGAAATGATTTGAAATGAAGTTTTGAGAAGATATGATATTTTGATATATTAATATGGTTTGTAAATGATTTGATCTTTATTTTGATAAAGATTTGAACTGGAAATGATATTATATTTGAAGTAAAATATTATTTTAAAGTTATAACCACGGGTTATAATAACGATTGGTTGGCAAAGAGACCGGGATCGGATATCTGGCATACTCTCTGTCGATACCGAAAACCACTTTGACAACCGTGTACGTGGTGGAGATTCCAAAATGAAGTAGGATGGTGGCGACGTTCTTGAGGTATATTGCGTGGACCCAACTTCCGTGAGTTGGCATAAGGTGGCTAAAACAGGAGTGGTCTCGGGCCAGTTGAGGTCGCACCTCGTAGCAAACGCATTTCTTTGACACTATTCTCTTACTTGTGATTGATTAGATGGCCATCCTCCGATTTGGGAATGTGTTCCGCGGTGGGCGTATGTGGCTGCTGCGTTATCACCCTCCCGAGTGTTGTAAATGGTATATCTACCCTGGCATTGCCTTGTGTGCCGTGTCACCTACCATACCGAGCCTTTACTACGAGTTTGGATTTCTCCCGTAGCCCGTGGAGTATTTAGGGTAGTCTCCGGATCTAGAGATATGTTGATACTGGATGGACTACTAGGACTATTACGTGTTAAGGTGGAAAATGTAAAGCCTTAATGCTATTTAAAAGTATGTTTATTTTACTGTTAGACATTATTATAATAGCGAAATATTACTACATAATAAATAGTTTAACGGATCCTTAGAGGATGGGCGGTCCCAAGCATCTTCTAAGTTACTTGTACTTTTACTACAGTTCACTTGAGTTGGTTTACATTGTATAAGTATGTATGTCCTAACTCGAGTGTTTGTATTTTATTTACGCTCGGGTCAGCCTGGGTATTCACAGATTTGGATTCCACTTTCTAGAGATTGGAATCGCTGGAGATTATCTACTTATGTAGTCTTATCTATTTCAATTTCGTTGTTCTAGTCAGCTTGTACTTGGTTATCATATTGAAACTTATATTGTACTTTATTTCTTCTGTTGTATCTTGTTTAACTCTGATATATTTATATAGTAGCTTCATGAACTACTATCTTTTTTACTTCCGCTGCATTATTAAATACTCTGTGTCTGTGATTATTATTTACTATATATTTTGAGATTTGCCAAATTTTTATTTACAACGCGGTATTTTGAGCAATTCAATTCCGGCATGAGTGTCTACTATACACTTATAATGGATGCGAATGGTTGAAAATACCAGGTCGTTACATGCTTATTTCAAACAAAATAATTTCAACAAAATTCTATATATTACGAAACATGATTATTTACCATACAACTTTTGTAGGTGACCCAACATGGATCGAATATCTATACTTTTGTATTGTTTTAGAGTTTAAAACTCATAGATGACAATCCACAATCTAGGGCAAATTCACAAGTGACCAAGATACAAAAAATTTAATGGTTGTTTATTGGGTGCTTGCATGGGTATTAGAGTGACAACATACCAAAAGATTTACTAGTAAGTACATTTTTACATTTGTTCATCAATCGTTAATTGAGTTCATTTAGCATATTTTAATCGATAAATAATTTTATCAATTATATTAACCGTGAAAATTTATGTTAGTGGACTACTATGATATTACATTGTCCTTATACTTATTAGAATGGCTTATTATATTTTTATAATTAGGCTACCGCTATATTTTACATCTCTTCAAAACCCTAAATGACAAGGAGAATTTCATAAACTCCTCTGGTGGGTTAAGATCCATTTATTATGTTACCATAACCTTGAGGGTGCTCATCAAATTATAGTACTCATAAATAGTTAATAACACGTTATTAGTTATACCTAAAATATAATTCCTAACCGTATATTCTTTGTCCCTAACCATCTTTATAACTTGAGAGTGCTCGACAAATCATGAAGTACATTAGACACTCATAACCTATCATTTTGTGATTGCCTAAGGAAAATTTTATAACCCATGTGGGTGCTTAACAAAGTTACAAAGTGTTCTTACCAATGTAGGGACAATATAATCGTCACCATAAATATTTTATGGCTTGAAGGTGCTCAACAACCATAAGTATGTATAGTACTTTTTATATTGTAAATGACATCAAGCAACATTATTTCAGGTTCATAATCTTAAAATAATAATAATTATTATTATCGTCTATAAGGATTAATGAGTATCCACAACACATTGTGACATCATTTGTCATTTTATATATACTTACAATTATATACATATGTATTTAATCCTTATAACTATAATGGATTTTATTTCGAGTTTAATTTTTAGATTCTTATTTTATTTTATTCTGTATAAATTATATAAGATTCTCCTTTAATTATAACTTTTGTAATTTAATATTAAACCTTATATTGAATATGTTATTATTACTTAACAATTAATTAAAATTACAACTTTAGTGTGACCATTTATAAATCATATTATAAATTAAAAAGAATTAATTTATTTATAACTTTTATAATTTTAATTTAAAAAATTTCAAATTTATTTATTTATAACATTTATAAATCTAAATTCGAATAATTCTAAAAAAATTCACTTATAACCTTTATGAATTTTAAAACAATTTTAAATTATATTCGCAATCCTTATAAATTTCAATTTTAATTCAAATTTTTTTAAATTATATATTTTATGAATACAGATTTAATTTTTTTAAATACATTTATAGTTCTTATAATTGAAATTTAAATCTAAATTTAAACTAATTTTAAATTCAAAATCCTTATATTATTCAAAATAATACAAAGCAGGTTCTAATAACAATCGTTGAATTAGGAGTATCGGGCAACGACGTAGAAAGGATGTATTGAATATGCGATTATATGATTTTTGTTTGACGATAATAAACATATATATATATTCGTTTAAATATATTTGTTAATGTACTATTTTATTTTTCACAGATTAAATAAATATTTGCTGAATAAAATTAAATAACACAGAATTTGAATTCAAACAGAATTTTTATTCAAACAAATATTTATTACAATTTTGAATAGCACAAATTCAAGCTCTCACTATTCGCTATACAACTTTGATACAAATTCAATTACATCACAATTTTACATTTACAGTTGACCTCACTACATATCACTCACACTCGTATTTATCTTCAACTTCATTCCAGTTAGAATCCAGCATCCGAGTAATCTGCAAAAATATTCACTACGCAGTAAAATTGAAAAAGAAATATTTTTGCAATATAAAATAAAATGTGAATTTTGAAAATAATATTTGCCTAAGTTATTTGGGTTGTTCGTCATCATTTAAATTTGAATTCATCATACACGAACAGCTTGTGACATACGCAGTGTATCACTGTATACGCCACAAGGCCGTGCACATCGAAATATACACTTGATTGATTTACAGGGACAGGTGAGCACAGCTCAAACCCAAATGAAAAGCCGGGTTCAACTCAAATGCAATATAAATAAAATCACAACATGCGCACAAGGTTAAACCCGAGCTATTTGCTGGATTCAACACAGGGCAGTTGTATAGGCTACGACTTCAAGCATGCAAGCAAGATGGTGATAAATATGCAGTACAGTGAAGTACAAAACAAGTGCATCACAAACCAATAAAGGAAATACATACAAGCAGAAGCCTTAACAAGCAAAGACCACAAAGTCAGTGCACAGAACAACTCATGTTTGAAACCACAAAAGACTGCAACAGTGACAAACAGCATAAGCAAGTGAACTACAAGTGTCGACGAAACAAACTCAAATGCTCAAAGACAAGGATGCACAAATCCAAGGACTCAACAAGGTCTGGACAACATAAATGCACAAGCACACATGTACACAATGCTACTACCACAATGAACTAGTAGGAAACAAAAAAGAAGGCAGTGCAACAGGAGCATCAACCATCATGCTAGAGCAATCAAGTGCACCAAAGGGATATACAGTGATGAAATACAAAAATGACCAAACAGCAAGGCACATAAACATGATCAAACTTAATGCAACAAGACCAAGTCCAGCTACCAACTGTTTATACATGAATCAAGTTACCGCATGGCAGCGATATGCACAGTGCACATAGGTACAACAATAACAACAGTGTGTAACTCGAGCTTCAAAAGAGTCAAGTAGAGCAACAATGCACAAATGACACAAGCAAGTGAAGTATAACCATCATGACTACAGAGAGAGAGGCCAAATAAAGTGAAAATTGGATCGAGCAAGTGCAGACACAAGTGGTGGTACAACAGTAAAGAAAATGCAGTGATATGCAGCAGTAGAAATACCACATTGAAATCAAGTGACTCGGCAATGCTTGAAGACTACAGCGAAAAAAGAGCCAACACAAATGCAATGCAAAAAACATGAATGTCACAAGCATGAACACAGGAATACATGTTTGCAACAGAGTCAAGTCAAAGCCGTGACTTTATCAAAATCAAGTTTGCAGTCGAAGACAACTGCAACGCAAAACCGTGAGCTATTGAGCAAGCATATGAATTCACAAATCAATTTCAAGTTGAACAAATCAAGACCGAAGTCACAGTGAAATCGCCACAGTCAAGCGTATGAACAAGTCAAATTCGAAATCATGGTGGCCAAAATAATTGACCGAGTTAAAAATCAATACCGTGAGGAGCAAGCATCAAATATATGAATTTGATTAAGTCAGTAAAATCATCAACATCAAAAATTAATCGAATGGCCGAAAGTAAAACTTTGAACAAATCAGACGAACGCAACTAAAGGAGATCGAACTCCTATATAAACTACAATCATCATCGTCATATATCCATCGAGTTCAAGTACGAAAACACTAAAGCACAAAAGCATAAATTACAAAACGAAGCAAGGAAAGAACTCGATCAACGAAGCAGCCGAAGTGAGCAACAAGGATAACAATCGATCAAGGCTACACGCGAACAATCACTGATTCGATCAATTGAAAGTCGGCACTTCGCAAAGCCCTAATTTGGATCAAGGATGAAATCCTTAATTGTAATAGAAAAAAAAGAAGCCGCCATTATATCAAAAGGAACGGAGCAAATGAAAAAAAGGATCGGGTCGAATTACAAAAGTGCTCGGCTTATTTTTTCTTAAGAGCTTTCTTTCCATAAAATAAAGGGCTTTTATTTTAAATTAGGGTTATTTTAATTTTAAATTGTTTTTAATTTGTAATTTATTTTTAAACCATTTAAATTTCTAGTCGTGTGACTAGGGGACAAACTACGTGGCGTAGTTTGAGAATTCGCAACTCAGTGGCTGAGTTGTGGCAGAGTTTTGAGCGTAGAGTTAGGTTTAGTCGATAGCGGGTGTCGCGAGTTTACGTGTGTAAGCGTCTAACTATCTAATTTCTAGTAGAAACCTTGGGCGTAGCACGTAAGCAGGGTTTTGCCGAAGCTGGGTAAATTCTGTGTCGTTCTATTTCTGCATTTTATTATTCTGCTATTTTTCTGTGCTGCTATTATTCTATGATCCGTGTTGAAATTATTTATAAGCTTCCACAATTAATTTTTATATTTAATAGCATCACCTTATTCATCCCTCCTCTAGGGTGAAATCGATCCTATAAGTGGTATCAGGGCTAGGAATAGAAGTCAATTTTTGTTTTAAAAATTCATGTTTCAAAAATCGATTTTTGTTTTAAAAATTTGAATTTTTAAAATGGCTTCTTTTTAATAATACTTTTGTTGAGGGTCGTTCCAATATTATTCCTTCTATTTACGATGGAACAGTTTTTTGAATTGGACATTGAAAATGGAATTTTATTTAAAATCTGTTAATATGAAATGTTGGGATATTATTGAAAATGGATGTGATATAACAGATAAGAAAATTATCTTGATTAACGCTCTTGCTATGCATATATTATATTCTCATATCAATCAAGATAATTTTAATTTCATCTCTCATTGTGAAAATACACAGGAAATCTGGAATACTTTCGATGCAATATATGGTGCAAAAGTCAACACCAATGAAAAATCTTCCACAACCAACTCAGTTGAAGAAATGTGCTTAACAGGATTTGTAAAAAGCAGTTGTGATGAGGATGATGATGATGGAGCAGCTGAGCTGGCGTTAATAATGAAGAAATTCAAAAGGTGGAACCACAAATATGGAAATCTAGCTCTAAATCAAAAATTAAAAAGCAGAATAATCAAAGCACTAGACAACTCAGAAGAACACGGGATCATTTGCAACAAACCCGGTGGTATCAAGCCTAATTATCCCCAATTTCAACGCGATTTTGAAAAGAAATCAAAACGAAGAAATGCTACAGCCACGTGGAATACAAGTGATAAAGATAATCAAAGTTCTAGCAGTAAGAGTGAGAAAGCAGATATGTGCCTTTATGGAAATATAACTGATAGCGACGATGACGAGCCAAGCGAGGTATCAAAACTTACTCACTCTGAATTACTTATTTATTTCTACGAAGTAAATGGCAGTTTTGAACGACTTAGGAAGAAGTATACCAAACTTGAATCACAAAAAAATACTTCGATAAAATTAAATGAACAACTTGACCAATTAGTTAAAACCTATCAAAGTAGGATCCCTAAGTGTGATAGGTGTCCAACATTAGACGAAGAAATTAAAAAATCAGAAATCAATATAAAATCACTTGAAAATGAAATTCTGATTTTGAAAGAAAGTGAAAATACTAGGAGAAAAAATTCTATCAAAAAGTGCACACAATTATTGAACGAAAATGAATCTCTCAAAACAAAAGTCCAACAATTGTCAACGACTTTAGATAAATTTTCAAAAAGTAAAAAACCGTTGAATATGCTATTAGGAAAGCAAACAGTTAATACCGTTAGACAAGGACTTGGATATAGTAGTTCAAAAATTATTGAAAGCAATATTAATCAAGTTAATTCTATGTGCATAATTTGTAGAAAATATGGACACAATCACAATAATTGTTGGTATAGACCCAAACATGTGAAAACTATACCGATTTGGGTTCCAAAAGGCACAAATATAAAATCTCTCAAAGTTAAACAAATTTGGGTGCCGAAGGGAACAATTATAAATAGTTTTGGGTCTTTACAAAATTGCTTTTCAAAATTTTCTGCCACTAACAACCATGGACCTATAAAAACAAATAGGTCACATAAATCGTTTCCCGTATAGGTGTGGTGGCAGGCTAAGGAACAACAACAGTGTTCTCTGGAATTTTGGTTGTTCTAGAAACACAAAGGGTGACAAAGCAAAGTTTCTTAGCCTAATACAAAGGTGACAGAATCACAACGGGCAACCACGAAAAAATTATCGTAAAGGTAAAACAGGTAATGGTATATTTTGAACGATGTATTAAATGTGATAATCTGCACCATATTCTGAATTAAATCAGCCAATAATGAGATGATGAAAAAATGATGATTTTGACTCTGACTTATTCAACATAGTTGGCCAAATTATATTTTTATGCCAAAAACACTATAAAATTCTCTAGATTCTTTGATTTACTTCGTATATATTAGTTTGGATTAAAAATAGTGTTTTGTTGGATAATATATTTGGTTATAATACGGCTAACTCTATATTCATGGTTTTTTATTATTAACACGGCTTCAATTCAAATTCTAGAGAATGTCATTTAAATTGCTGTTAAAATTGAGTTTAAAATTTTTGGTGCATACTTCATGGTTTGGTCAATCAAATTCAATTAATGATGATTTTGAGTGAAAGAGAAATTCTAATGCAGATTACACCGGTAATCTAGTTGATAGAAAAATTACTAGTTGAACGTGATTTTTGAGACATTTAGTATCTGCATCGTTTTTAAAAAAAAAATATCTGCATATTTTTCATTTCAAACAATTTTCAAATAGCAGAAAATTTTCTTATAAAACCCCCTCGAGAAAATCATTTTTGACCATATTTTCAGATTAGTCATTTTGAAAAATTGATTTCATAATTATTTTTGAATTTAATTTTAAATGACTATTTTGACTAATCTGACTCCCTAATAATTATCGAAAAGATAAATAGTGATTGAAAAATTGATGAGTGTTGATATTTATTATATATTATGACTCGAGACGGTATAATTAGTAAAAAAATTTAGAAATTTAAACAAGAGTTATAAAACTTTTTGTTGGTAAAAATTCCATGACTATCTCTATCTCTATCATATTTCTAACGACCATCACTCATCAAAATTCTATATAGTTTGTCGATATGTGGCACTTTAAACAGGAATCGTTTGTTTTTCATTTTTACATTTTTTAAAATAATAAAAAAAGTTATATAGTAAAAAAATAAAAATAAAAATAAATAAATACCAAAGTATTCACTCTCATTTAAAAGTCCTCACGGTTATGCATGGGTGAATTACTTGGAATTTGTTATGTGCTTCCATGCTCATTTAAAAGTCCTCACGGTTATGCATGTATGGAACGCATATCAAAAGTTGATTTTTAAAATAAACAAGTTGATTCTAATCCCATTTAAAAGTCCTCATGGTTATGCGTGGTTAGAAAATACTTGAATTCATTTTTTTAAATAAAATTGGAATACTACTAATCTCATTTAAAAGTCCTAACGGTTATGCATGGTTAGTAGATATTCAAATTTCTAATATAAATATCCCACAAATAGAGACAACTCTATAGCTTTATATGATGACATAATTCCCATCATTCTAAAAGTGGAATATGCGCCTAACAAAATATTTATGATTTTTGTTTGATTTTTTATTGAAATTTAATATTTATATTCAATTGAGTTTTTTAATATTGAATTAATATTAATCACTTTATCTCAATTTTCTCTAACACTATTACTCTTTTGCTGATAACAAAGGGGGGAGAGAAAAGTTAAGATTTTGCCAAATAAAATCAAGAAAAGGTCAAATAATTTTCTATTTTGCATCTAGGCTCATTTGCATATTTTTATTTGTATGCATATATGTAGGGGGAGCTTTGTGTAGAGAGGAAGCATTTAAATAGGGGGAGCAATTAGAGCATATCAATGATCAAATACATTTAACATATTCAAAATCTTAAATATATGTTTGTTATCATCAAAAGGGGGAGATTATTGAATATGCGATTATATGATTTTTGTTTGATGATAATAAACATATATATATATATATTCGTTTAAATGTATTTATTAATGTACTATTTTATTTTTCACAGATTAAATAAATATTTGCTGAATAAAATTAAATAACACAGAATTTGAATTCAAACAGAATTTTTATTCAAACAAATATTTATTACAATTTTGAATAGTACTAATTCAAGCTCTCACTATTCACTATACAACTTTGATACAAATTTAATTACATCACAATTTTACATTTACAGTTGACCTCACTACATATCATTATCTTCAACTTCATTCCAGTTAGAATCCAGCATCTCAGCAATCTGCAAAAATATTCACTAACGCAGTAAAATTGAAAAAGAAATATTTTTGCAATATAAAATAAAATGTGAATTTTGAAAATAATATTTGCCTAGGTTATTTGGGTTGTTCGTCATCATTTAAATTTTAATTCATCATACACCAACAGATTGTGACATACATAGTGTATCGCTGTATACGCCACATGGCCGTGCACATCGAAATATACACTTGATTGATTTATAGAGACAGGTGAGCACAGGTCAAACCCAAATGAAAAGCCGGGTTCAACTCAAATGCAACATAAATAAAATCACAACACGCGCACAAGGTCAAACCCGAGCTATTTGCTGGATTCAACATAGGGAAGTTGTACAGGCTACGACTTCAAGCATGCAAGCAAGATGGTGATCAATATACAATACAGTGAAGTACAAAACAAGTGCATCACAAACCAACAAAGGAAAAACATACAAGCAGCAACCTTAACAAGCAAAGACCACAAAGTCAGTGCACAGAACAACTCATGTTTGAAACCACAAAAGACTGCAACAGTGACAAACAGCATAAGCAAGTGAACTACAAGTGTCGACGAAACAAACTCAAATGCTCAAAGACAAGGATGCACAAATCCAAGGACTCAACAAGATCTGGACAACATAAATGCACAAGCACACATGCACATAATGCTACTACAACAATGAACTAGCAGGAAACAAAAAAGAAGGCAGTGCAACAGGAGCATCAACCATCAGGCTAGAGCAATCAAGTGCACCAAAGGGATATACAGTGACGACATACAAAAATGACCAAACAGCAAGGCACGAAAACATGATCAAACTTAATGCAACAAGACCAAGTCCAGCTACCAACTGTGTATACATGAATCAAGCTACCGCATGGCAGCGATATGCATAGTGCACATAAGTACAACAATAACAGCAGTGTGCAACTCGAGCTACAGAAGAGTTAAGTAGAGCAACAATGCACTAATGACACAAGCAAGTGAAGTATAACCATCATCACCAGAGAGAGAGGCCGAATAAAGTGAAAATTGGATCGAGCAAGTGCAGACACAAGTGGTGGTACAACAGTAAAGAAATACAGTGATATGCAGCAGTAGAAATAACACATTGAAATCAAGTGACTCGACAATGCTTGAAGACTACAGCAAAAATAGAGTCAACACAAATGCAATGCAAACAACATGAATGTCACAAGCATGAACACAAAAATACATGTATGCAGCAGAGTCAAGTCAAAGCCGTGACTTTATCAAAATGAAGTTTGCAGTCGAAGACAACTGCAGTGCAAAACCGTGAGCTATTGAGCAAGCACATGAATTCACAAATCAATTTCAAGTTGAACAAATCAAGACCGAAGTCACAGTGAAATCGCCACAGTTAAGCGTATGAACAAGTCAAATTTGAAATCGTGGTGGCCAAAATAATTGACCGAGTTAAACATTAATACCATGAGGAGCAAGCATCAAATATACGAATTTGATTAAGTCAGTAAAATCATCAACATCAAAAATTAATCGAATGGCCGAAAGTAAAAATTTGAACAAATTAGACGAACGCAAGTAAAGGAGATCGAACTCCTATATAAACTACAATCATCATCGACATATATCCATCGAGTTCAAGTACGAAAACACTAAAGCACAAAAGCATAAATTACATACCGAAGCAAGGAAAGAACTCGATCAACAAAGCAGCCGAAGTGAGCAACAAGGAAAACGATCGATCTAGGCTACATGCGAACAATCATTGATTCGATCAATTTAAAGTCGGCACTTCGCAAAGCCCTAATTTGGATCAAGGACGAAATCCCTAATTGTAATCGAAAAAAAAGAAGCCGCCATTATATCAAAAGGAACGGAGCAAATAAAAAAAAAGGATTGGGTCGAATTACAAAAGGGGCCGGCTTATTTTTTCTTAAGAGCTTTCTTTTCATAAAATAAAGGGCTTTTATTTTAAATTAGGGTCATTTTAATTTTAAATTGTTTTTAATTTGTAATTTATTTTTAAACCGTTTAAATTTCTAGTCGTGTGACTAGGGGACAAACTACGTGGCGTAGTTTGAGAATTCGCAACTCAATGGCTGAGTTGTGGCAGGGTTTTGAGCGTAGAGTTAGGTTTAGTCGATAGCGGGTGTCGCGAGTTTACGTGAGTAAGCGTCTGAGTATCTAATTTCTAGTAGAAACCTTGGGGGCAGCACGTAGGCAGGGTTTTGCCAAAGCTGGGTAAATTCTGTGTCGTTCTATTTCTGCATTTTATTATTCTGCTATTTTTCTATGCTGCTATTATTCTGTGATCTGCGTTGAAATTATTTATAAGCTTCCATAATTAATTTTTATAATTAATAGCATCACCCTATTCACCCCTCCTCTAGTGTGAAATTGATCCTACAGGATGAATTTTAGAATTCATTATGATTTTGATCTACTATAATGTAACATGGATGATTTCAATGATCATAAATTATATTTAATGTTTTATTGGATGAATTTTTTGAAATTTAAGTTATATTATAATATGATTATACTAATAGTATAAGTTTAATTCTAATGTTATTATATCCACAAAATTACTTAACAATACAATTTATTATTAATTCAAATAAATAAATTCAATTGTATATAAAACATTTTTATCATATATAACATTATATATATATAATTTGAAATTTAAGCTAACAAATATTTAAATAAAAACAATAAAATGATCTTATTACAAATTTAAATAATACTTGCTCAAAATTTATATTTCGTAAATTAATACTATAAATTTAAAAATTATAATTCATTTTAGTTCATATATCAAATATTCAAATCAAATGAATATAGTCTTAAGATATTACTATTGATTAATGGTTGATATGTAAATATTTAAAGGTCGTGTTAATATTAAAATGCATATAATTTACAATCAGACAATATCAGTATGTTCAGATTCTTTTATGAACTTATTGACGCAAGTCATGCATAAAAAGAGTTCACTTTTAAAAGTTATGATGGTTGCAAGATACAAGAGATTTATTTAAATAATGTAATAATATAAACTAAACATACCTTTAAAACACAAGGAGTTTTTGGCAATTTTCTCAAAACCCTAGCTGTTGATACTGATGATATTCATCGATTTTTCTTGCCCATTCCAAACTACCGAAGGCAACGACTTCACCACCATCATGCTCACCATGCGATGCCCAACCTTTTAATATCATCACTTTGATGCTACGCTCTATAGCCAAAATCATAATTCAATGAGCGATGACTGTTTTGCAAACAGAACCAACTAGAGATGACGGGATCATTTCTAGAGCAATGCTTATACCTCACTAAGCAGATCTACAAGCTTCATGATATTCTCAACTTTTTTGACTTAACATACGAACCACGGTGATGGTTGAGGAGAAAAACATGTACAATAGTGCATATACAATAATCGAGAAAAAGTTTTTTTTTTAAATAATTTGATTAAAAAATTATTTTAAATTCGACTTTGTTTAAAATAATTTTAAAAGGAAATTCTTCGATAATCCTGCCCATCAGATACACCTTGAACTCGTTAGATTTTCTTTTGAGAGATCTTCTTTC
The DNA here is from genome assembly GCA_030765085.1 of Allium cepa. NCBI lineage: Eukaryota > Viridiplantae > Streptophyta > Magnoliopsida > Asparagales > Amaryllidaceae > Allium > Allium cepa. Next base: position 1,029,730,476 of record CM060932.1, on the reverse strand, counting down.
AAACTCAATGCTGGAGCTGCATAGTCCACTATTATGATATAGTTTTTCTGTAGAGAGAAAGTTTTCTCACTTTGAGAACAAAGGCATCGTGGTCTACTTAAAACAATGCTAATGGGATATGTAAATATCTTGTCTTGATCCATCATTAAGGGTATGACCCATTATAAATGAGATCTTACCTACTTAATTAATTAAATCCATTTAGTTAATTCATACCCATATACATATTCTGGTCTCCCTAATTTTAAAAAAAAAATTAAAATTTTCAGTACTAATAATATGTAAATGTATATATTATTTTAAAATTTATGTTCTTTTAAAAATAATTACAGAAATATATGACAATGGTATATTTTATTAATTAATTTTAGGCCCTTTAATAATAATACTAAGAAATTAATATATACATTATGTATATTCAACATCCATCATATGAATAACATCCATTATAGGGAGAGCGTTACATACACTAATCTCAATGAATTTATTGTTATTCCATTCTTGATGTATCTTTACTGGGAATATTTCACGATGATATTTATTTTATTCAATTCAATACTTATTTGTAAATCGATTAAATATTTTTCCTAAATATTATTACTTATATACATATAGTGTATTTATAACACTATTTATATACAAGTGCAACAATATATACAGAAGAAAATAAACCAAAAGCTTAAATTATTTCAAACAAGATTCACAACAAGTATTAAGTTATATAATCAAATTATATACTTATCCTTAAGGAAACCCTTAACTCTATAACCAACAAGCATGAATATATTTTTTTCTAAATGGACTTTGGGTGATTTTATAAAAAAATTATATCTAATGGACCTCACGTGAGACTATTTCTATTTAATACATCGGTTAGGGCCTACTTAACCCTGCTTACCTTTCCATAAAAAAGGTTTTTAAACTTTCATACAATATTTTAGAAGTTATATATGCATGCATCTTTTCGCGTACTACATAATCTTAAGGTGCCTAAATATCAAATAATATCCTATATAATGATTTATTGGTACTTATACACGGTTTTAGCTTTAAGCTTCTTAGTAAACTATATACTAGTATTACTTTTTTTAACTTAGAAGTATAACCGACCTTCAATTTGTTTTTATTAAATTGACAAGCTCATAAAATGTTGGTTAACTTTATTTTGCTAAAATGTTCTACTTGTTATTCTTTACTCTATAGTTATGGAGCTAAATCTCTTAGTGTTCCACGGTCGTGAAGGTGCAAAAAAATATAGGAGATATAACGAGGATATATAGAAAATAACAAAGAAGAAGAAACCTAAAAATGAGATAAAATACAACTGCCAAAATAAATTTATCATCAGTCTCACATCATTGGTATGTAAAAATAAAGCATCGTTACTCCTATATAAAAAATACAAGAAAAATACTCATCCATGTAGTTCATACTTAAGGTTATGAATAGTGATTTACTTATATTGGATGGTTTGGCTTTGAACTTAGGCATATACCCCTATTTTGTTGACTGTTTAAAAGAGAATTGGAAAGTTTAATTTTTCATAATAAAGATGCTAAAGCGGGTGCTGAAAAGGCTTGATCTAGCAGGCTAAGTGGTAAATAAAAGGAATCATAATGGGTCCTTAATTTGAGATACCAAGTCGAAAAGGCATAGTGCATCTTTGGCTTTAACCACTTTGGTCCGCCTTTAGAGTGGTTTAAATGCATAACTCCATATTTCTACTTTCATTCTTTTACAAGTACCCACGAAGTCGAGAGAGCTTAAGTTGCTCATGATCTTTTTCCAAGTGATTCAAACTCAATAACTTCTACCAAGAAGTAAGATTAATAAACAGTAGTTTCTGACTATAAGAGTTCCATAATCCTCCATAACAAATATGGAATTATTTGTGTGAAGAGTAAGACCGAAAACAAACCGTACGATGATTTAAAAAGTGAAGCACTTGATCTTTTCAAATTGCAGATTAAACGATATGAAATCATAGTGTACACGTGCAATATATTTTGATTACAAGAGAAAATAAGTTTAGAATTGTGACCAGCGAATGCCAAGTGAATATCAATTTTTATAAATTTTTATTTTTTCTCTAATTATAGCAATGAACGAAAAAGTCTATTCATCAAAAGTTATAACAGTTGTTCTTTTCCAAATTAGAAAGCAATAATCATATATTGAAAATATGCTTTATCATGAGGGGTTTTTCATTTCAAAAATTGGTTAGAAATATTTAAGGATACTAAAATAATTGTTATACCAAACTTTATTATAGGTGATAACTGGGAAGTTAAGATTTGGAATGAAAGGCTATCAAAAGTATGAAGTAAATACCATCGAAAATTTGAAGAGAATGCTAAGAATTCATCAATGAACCAAAATCTAACTAAATGAGAAAGAGAGACCAAGCCAGACAATCAAAGGAACTTTAACTCTACTTCTCATGTTCTAAAGCATGTATGGATGCTATTGAAATTATGAAGTGAGGTCTATCACAAGAATAAAGAGAAGGTTATCGAAAGAATGAAGTGGATTTTATTGAAAGTGTGGAGTGAGCTATTAAAAGTATGAAGTTGATGTTACTGAAAGTACGAAGTGGATGCTATTGACTGAATGAGGTAAGGGAAATCGAAAGAAAAACGTGGATGCTATTGAAAGTGCAAAGCGGATGCTATCGAAGTATGAGGTTGTGACGGCCTGACTTTCTTACCATAGAAAATCGCATCATTTTTAAGAAAGAAAGGGATAAAAAAGAGAAAAGACAGAGAAGAAGAAAGAAACAACATCAGAATCTAAACAGCGGAACGAATAAATTATATTAATCACATAATACATTACATAGTATCATATACATCAGAGATACGCAGCTAAACAACCATACTAGACAGTTATAAACACCTGCTAGTTATTACAACTCAATACAACTCAAAGACAACAATTCAGAGAACACGCAACAGAATACTATATAGCTATACGCAGAAGCCTCCTGCTCCATTGCTCCTCTAGAATTCGTCAAGCCAAACCTGAATTCCTCTGCCTACTCGTAAAAATTTGAGTACCCTAGAGTTTAAGAAAAACAGAATAAACCCCGGATCAGACATGGGTCTGGTGTGAGTAAACGGTTAAAGTTGCTTAAATTTAAAAACCTTTTGAAAGAAAAGGTATCACGTAAGACTTCCCACACATAAACATGGAAAAGTTTTTACCTTACGCTAACCAAAAATTTGATAGGAAATTTAGTGATATTATAATAGGTCTAGGGTTTCCAAATAAATATGAAATAGCCGAAATTGTTACATTATTAAATTCCAGCTACTAGCCACAAAAGGGGGTAGTACAATCAAATTCAATGGCACTTATTGGATTTTGGATTCCATACAATGGCAGGGCTACTGGGGTGCCGCCCGTCACAGTACATGGCCTAGATCACCGTACCGAGGAGCCACCTAACTCCCCTGTAACACAAAGCCGGAACCATTCCTTACTGAACAGTTCCGAATAAGACAACTCCGGCGGATGTAGCTATTCAACTGCCCACACAGTCGAAATAAAGGAACCTCTAGACAGGGTAAATCTCACTCTCAAGTGGAGGCTACCCACGAAGCCTTGCTGCACCTCCCCTGTTTTAGGCATTCTCGGTTGACGAGGCTTGAGGCTACGATTACCTTTAGTGAACACATCACTTAGAATGCTCATCGTCCACTGGACGATGTTCTGAAAGCATTCAATTCATACAAGTTCGATCCGGGTTCGAACGAAACCTAAGGCATTATCTCGTTACACTCATTTTGGAATCACCCTCAGAGTTAACGACAATAACCCTTGCACTCTGAACCTTCATCTCGAATCTGAAAGTACTACCCGTCAAACTCATCACGGATCACCCTCAGAGTTATACTGACGAATAGTTCTTACACCTCGAGTCTTCACTCTTCACAAGAGATTCATGACCTATCGTTAATTTGGATCGATGAGGTTTTCGGATATCCAAATATGGAAACCCGATCCTGGTCTCATTGAAATCCAAAACGTATCTTTTAGGTCCAAGTTGTTTTAAGGTTAAACAATTAAATTCAACTATCCATATACACACAGATAGATAATTCGCAAGTCACAATTGATAACCACATTATCAAAATAAATAGATGGTCCATAACAAAATAGGTAATCCATATCATCTTCGCAATAGATAATCTATATTACCATCACAATGCAACCAAGCATTCATACCACACACATTACTTATCTCATTTCCGAGATTACATCCATTCAAGATAATCAATGTCATCCATTCATACATAAGCAATGGTTTACTTAATCACAACATAGTTAATTTAAAATGAATTAAATTAACTATCTCTATCATTAATTAATTTAGAGTGAATTAAATTAATTACTTCACCTCTTAATTAATTTAAAATTAATTAAATTCATTACCTTCATCACAACAAATCTTGCTTAAATAAACATTAATTAAACCAATTAATTAATCATCATCTTAATTATCAACCTTGATTAATTAACTCTTTATCAAGTAATTAATTCTTAATTATTCTCATTAATCATATTAATTAATGAACCTTAATTAATTACTTCCATTAATTAACTAATTATAATTAATTACATTATTTCTTAATTTATTACATTAATTAATCATGCTTAAATTAATTTCTTTCAATTAATCATCTTTAATAAATATAAACAGTAATTAATTATTCTTAATTACTTCTTAATTACTTTATAAATTCTTTGATTTATTACACCAAGTAATAAACCCTTAATTACTTTGCCAAGTAATTTATCCATTTAAAATTACTTCCCAATAAGTAATTTCACTTATCTCAATTCCCCCTGTAATTTATTAATCAATTACTTATCTTAATTAATTACTCTTATCAAAACTTATTAAGTAAACATACTTAATCATTTATCATGTCACTTCCTTTTATTAATTAACAAATTAATTAACTTACTTGATCACACTTTTCTCATCAATTATAATCGAGTAATTCATTCCTTAATTACTCTTTAACCAAATTAATCTTCAATTAACAGATTAATTATCTTCAATTATTAGTTAATAAACCTTAATTATTAATCAATCCTTTAATACAAAGTAATCAATCACCAATTACTTTTATAATTAATTAATTAACCAATTAATTATCTCTTAATCATTAATTAATAAAACTTAATTATTAATTAACAACCTTAATCACAAATTAATTAATTCATAATTAAAATTAATCAATCCTTAATTACAATTAATTAACCTTTAATACTAGTTAATTAATTCTTAATTAACTTGCATTATAGATTAATAATCCTTAAATTACTAATTAAGAAAACCCAATTAAAACTTAAACACTAGTTTAATTACTTAATTAATCAATAATTATAATTTAATTAATCATTAGTCATTAATTAAATCATCATAATTATTAGTTAATTAAGTTAATAATCATACTCAATTAATTACTTAATTAACCTCTTTAAAATAATAATTAAATTAATTAATTAAACTTTAAATTCTTATTCAACTTAATTAATTACAAATCATTAACACTTATTATTTAAGATAAAACATTATCTTTAATTAACCTTGATAAACTTTTCTTAACCTAACCATTAATTAGTTTAAGATATAAAGTAATCATCAATTACTTACCCTTAATTATTAATTAACAATTCCTTAGTTAATCAATTATTTAAAACTTAATTGTTAATTAACAAATCATTACTCGCTAACTAATTTCAAAAATCATTTCCTCAAAATTCCCTTTTATATTTCAAAATAAGTTTTGAAAATAGCATTAAAGTTTTTAACTTAAAAACATTTTAAACATTCATACAAATTCATTTATAAAAACAATTCAATTCAAAGACAAGAATTTTAATTTAACTTAAATTATTTAAAGTTTAAAACTTACTATATTTTAAATTATAAAATCTGTTTAAGCATTTCAATTTGGGTTCAACCCATATGTACATGAATCCAAGAACCAAGTACATCATCCTTTCCTTTAAAAACAAACAGTTTGACTTAAAAATTTAAAAACTGTTACAGTTAAACTTTAAAAAAACTGTTAAACACAACAGTTAAACCCAGCATACGAATGCCCCAGAACTACTCGAGCCACAACAAAATATACACGAGTATTCCCCCGAGTCATCTACCTTATTTCCCGAGCTAATACCCAGCAACACAACAACCACAACCCACTGAGACGCTTACCCCTCTATGCAAGTGCACCGACGCCGGAATAGCCTCCGGTCAATGCCGAACCCACCGCCAAGTCACCCAAGCACCCTACAAGCTCCTACGATCAACCAAACATCAACACAAACCTCGATTCAAAATCGAGTAACCCTGGATGAACAGAACCCCAAATACCCGACTTTCTTACCACAGAAAATCACATCATTTTTAAGAAAGAAAGGGATGGAAAAGAGAAAGACAGAGAAGAAGAAAGAAACAACATCAGAATCTAAACAGTGGAACGAATAAATTATATTAATCACATAATACATTACATAGTATCATATACATCAGTATACAATAGCTAAACAACCATACTAGACAGTTATAAACACATATCTAGTTATTACAACTCAAAGACAACAACTCAGAGAACACACAGCGGAATACTATATAGCTATACGCAGAAGCCTCCTGCTCCATTGCTCCTCTAGAATTCGTCAAGCCAAACCTTAATTCCTCTGGCTACTCGTAAAAATTTGAGTACCCAAGAGTTTAAGAAAAATAGAATAAACTCCGGGTCAGACATGGGTCTGGTGTGAGTAAACGGTTAAAGTTTCTTAACTTTAAAAACCTTTTGAAAGAAAAGGTATCACTTAAGACTTCCCACACATAAACATGGAAAAGTTTTTACCTTACGCTAACCAAACATTTGATAGGAAATTCAGTGATATTATAATAGGTCTAGGGTTTTATGAAATAGCCGAAATTGTTACATTATTAAATTCCAGCTACTAGCCACAAAAGTGGGTAATATAATCAAATCCGATGGCTCTTATTGGATTTTGGATTCCATACGATGGCAGGGCTACTGGGGTACCGCCCGTCACTGTACGTGGCCTAGATCACCGTACCGAGGAGCCACCCTAACTCCCCTGCAATACAAAGCCGAAACCATTCCTTACTGAACAGTTCCGAATAAGACAACCCCGACAGATGTAGAAATTTAAGCGCCCACACAGCCGAAATAAAGGAACCTCTAGACAGGGGTAAATCTCACTCTCAGGTAGGGGCTACCCACGAAGCCTTGTTGCACCTCCCCTGTTTTAGCCGTTCTCGGTTGATGAGGCTTGAGGTTACGATTACCTTTAGTGAACACATCACTTAAATGCTCATCGTCCACCCGACGATGTTCTGAAAGCATTCAATCCATACAAGTTCGTTCTGGGTTCGAACGAAACCGAAGGCATTATCTCGTTACACTCATTTTGGAATCACCCTCAGAGTTAACGACAATAACCCTTGCACTCTGAACCTTCAACTCAAATCTGAAAGTACTACCCGTCAGACTCATCACAGAATCACCCTCAGAGTTATACTGACGAATAGTTCTTACACCTCGAGTCTTCCTCTTCACAAGAGATTCACGACCTATCGTTAATTTGGAACGATGTGGTTTTCGAATATCCAAATATGGAAACCGGATCCCGGTCTCATCGAAATCCAAAACGTATCTTTTAGGTCCAATTCGTTTTAAGGTTAAACAATTAAATTCAACTATCTATATACACACAGATAGATAATTCACAAGTCACAATTGATAACCACATTATCAAAATAAACATATGGTCCATAACAAAATAGGTAATCCATATCATCATCACAATAGATAATCTATATTACCATCACAATGCAACCAAGCATTCATACCACACACATTACTTATCTCATTTCCGAGATTACATCCATTCAAGACAATCAATGTCATTCATTCATACATAAGCAATGATTTACTTAATCACAACATAGTTAATTTAAAATGAATTAAATTGACTATCTCTATCTTTAACTAATTTAAAGTGAATTAAATTAATTACTTCATCTCTTAATTAATTTAAAATTAATTAAATTAGTTACCTTCATCACAACAAATCTTGCTTAAATAAACATTAATTAAACCAATTAATTAATCATCATCTTAATCTATCAACCTTGATTAATTAACTCTTAATCAAGTAATTAATTCTTAATTATTCTCATTAATCATATTAATTAATGAACCTTAATTAATTCCTTCCATTAATTTACTAATTATAATTAATTACATTATTTCTTAATTTATTACATTAATTAATCATGCTTAAATTAATTTCTTTCAATTAATCATCTTTAATAAATATAAACAGTAATTAATTATTCTTAATTACTTCTTAATTACTTTATAAATTCTTTGATTTATTACACCAAGTAATAAACCCTTAATTACTTTACCAAGTAATTTATCCATTTAAAATTACTTCCCAATAAGTAATTTCACTTATCTCAGTTCCCCCTGTAATTTATTCATCAATTACTTATCTTAATTAATTACTCTTATCAAAACTTATTAAGTAAACATACTTAATCATTTATCATGTAACTTCCTTTTATTAATTAATAAATTAATTAACTTACTTGATCATACTTTTCTCATCAATTATAATCGAGTAATTCATTCCTTAATTACTCTTTAACCAAATTAATCTTCAATTAACAGATTAATTATCTTCAATTATTAATTATTAAACCTTAATTATTAATCAATCCTTTAATACAAAGTAATCAATCACCAATTACTTTTATAATTAATTAATTGACCAATTAATTATCTCTTAATCATTAATTAATAAAACTTAATTATTAATTAATAACCTTAATCAAAAATTAATTAATTCATAATTAAAATTAATCAATCCTTAATTACAATTAATTAACCTTTAATACTAGTTAATTAATTCTTAATTAACTTGCATTATAGATTAATAATCCTTAAATTATTAATCAAGAAAGCCCAATTAAAACTTAAATGCTAGTTTAATTACTTAATTAATCAATAATTATAATTTAATTAGTCATTAGTCATTAATTAAATCATCATAATTATTAGTTAATTAAATTAATAATCATACTCAATTAATTACTTAATTAACCTCTTTAAAATAATAATTAAATTAATTAATTAAACTTCAAATTCTTATTCAACTTAATTAATTACAAATCATTAACACTTAATTATTATTTAAGATAAAACATTATCTTTAATTAACCTTGAAAAACTTTACTTAACCTAATCATTAATTAGGTTAAGATATAAAGTAATCATTAATTACTTACCCTTAATTATTAATTAACAATTCCTTAGTTAATCAATTATTTAAAACTTAATTGTTAATTAAAAAATCATTATTTGTTAACTAATTTCAAAAATTATTTCCTTAAAATTCCCTTTTATATTTCAAAATAAGTTTTGAAAATAACATTAAGGTTTTTAACTTAAAAACATTTTAAACATTCATACAAATTCATTTATAAAAACAATTCAATTCAACGACAAGAATTTTAATTTAACTTAAATTATTTAAAGTTTAAAACTTACTATATTTTAAATTATAAAATCTGTTTAAGCATTTCAATTTGGGTTCAACCCATATGTACATGAATCCAAGGGCCAAGTACATCATCCTTTCCTTTAAAAACAAACAGTTTGACTTAAAAATTTAAAAACTGTTACAATTAAACTTAAAAAAACTGTTAAACACAACAGTTAAACCCAACATATGAATGCCTCAGAATTACTCGAGCCACAACAAAAAATACACGAGTATTCCCCCGAGTCATCTACCTTATTTCCCGAGCTAATACCCAGCAACACAACAACCACAACCCACTGACTCGCTTACACCTCTGTGCAAGTGCACCGACGCCGGAATCGCCTCCGGTTAATGCCAAACCCACCGCCAAGTCACCCAAGCACTCTACAAGCTCCTACGATCAACCAAACATCAACACAAACCTCGATTCAAAATCGAGAACCCCTGGATGAACAGAACCCCAAATATCCGACTTTCTTACCACAGAAAATCGCATCATTTTTAAGAAAGAAAGGGATAGAAAAGAGAAATACAGAGAAGAAGAAAGAAACAACATCAGAATCTAAACAGCGGAATGAATAAATTATATTAATCACATAATACATTACATAGTATCATATACATCAGAGATACACAGCTAAACAACCATACTAGACTGTTATAAACACCTGTCTAGTTATTACAACTCAATACAACTCAAAGACAACAACTCAAAGAACACACAGCAGAATACTATATAGCTATACACAGAAGCCTCCTGCTCCATTGCTCCTCTAGAATTCGTCAAGCCAAACCTGAATTCCTCTGGCCACTCGTAAAAATTTGAGTACCCAAGAGTTTAAGAAAAACAGAATAAACACCGGGTCAGACATGGGTCTGGTGTGAGTAAACGGTTAAAGTTGCTTAACTTTAAAAACCTTTTGAAAGAAAAGGTATCACGTAAGACTTCCCACACATAAACATGGAAAAAATTTTACCTTACGCTAACCAAACATTTGATAGGAAATTCAGTGATATTAACATAGGTCTAGGGTTTTATGAAATAGCCGAAATTGTTACATTATTAAATTCCAGCTACTAGCCACAAAAGTGGGTAATACAACCAAATCTGATGGCACTTATTGGATTTTGGATTCCATACAATGGCAGGGCTACTGGGGTACCGTCCGTCACTGTACGTGGCCTAGATCACCGTACCGAGGAGCCACCCTAACTCCCCTGCAATACAAAGCCGGAACCATTCCTTACTGAACAGTTCCGAATAAGACAACCCCGACGGATGTAGCTATTCAAGCGCCCACACAGCCGAAATAAAGGAACCTCTGGACAGGGGTAAATCTCACTCTCAAGTAGGGGCTACCCACGAAGCCTTGCTGCACCTCCCCTGTTTTAGCCATTCCCGGTTGATGAGGCTTGAGGTTATGATTACCTTTAGTGAACACATCACTTAGAATGCCCATCGTCCACCCGACGATGTTCTGAAAGCATTCAATCTATACAAGTTCGTTCTGGGTTCGAACGAAACCGAAGGCATTATCTCGTTACACTCATTTTGAAATCACCCTCAGAGTTAACGACAATAACCCTTGCACTCTGAACCTTCATCTCGAATCTGAATTTACTGCCCGTCAAACTCATCACAGAATCACCCTCGGAGTTATACTGACGAATAGTTCTTACACCTCGAGTCTTCACTCTTCACAAGAGATTCACGACCTATCGTTAATTTGGATCGATGTGGTTTTCGAATATCCAAATATGGAAACCCGATCCCTGTCTCATCGAAATCTAAAACGTATCTTTTAGGTCCAAGTTGTTTTAAGGTTAAACAATTAAATTCAACTATCTATACACACACAGATAGATAATTCACAAGTCACAATTGATAACCACATTATCAAAATAAACAGATGGTCCATAACAAAATAGGTAATCCATATCATCATCAAAATAGATAATCTATATTACCATCACAATGCAACCAAGCATTCATACCACACACATTACTTATCTCATTTCCGAGATTACATCCATCCAAGACAATCAATGTCATCCATTCATACATAAGCAATGATTTACTTAATCACAACATAGTTAATTTAAAATGAATTAAATTAACTATCTCTATCTTTAATTAATTTAAAGTGAATTAAATTAATTACTTCATCTCTTAATTAATTTAAAATTAATTAAATTAATTAACTTCATCACAACAAATCTTGCTTAAATAAACATTAATTAAAACAATTAATTAATCATTATCTTAATTTATCAACCTTGATTAATTAACTCTTAATCAAGTAATTAATTCTTAATTATTCTCATTGATCATATTAATTAATGAACCTTAATTAATTACTTCCACTAATTAATTAATTATAATTAATTACATTATTTCTTAATTTATTACATTAATTAATCATGCTTAAATTAATTGCTTTCAATTAATCATCTTTAATAAATATAAACAATAATTAATTATTCTTAATTACTTTTTAATTGGTTTATAAATTCTTTGATTTATTACACCAAGTAATAAACCCTTAATTACTTTACCATGTAAATTATCCATTTAAAATTACTTCCCAATAAGTAATTTCACTTATCTCAATTACCCCTGTAATTTATTCATCAATTACTTATCTTAAGTAATTACTCTTATCAAAACTTATTACGTAAACATACTTAATCATTTATCATGTGACTTCCTTTTATTAAGTAACAAATTAATTAACTTACTTGATCACACTTATCTCATCAATTATAATTGGGTAATTCATTCCTGAATTACTCTTTAACCAAATTAATCTTCAATTAACAGATTAATTATCTTCAATTATTAATTAATAAACCTTAATTATTAATCAATCCTTTAATACAAAGTAATCAATCACCAATTACTTTTATAATTAATTAATTAACCAATTAATTATCTCTTAATCATTAATTAATAAAACTTAATTATTAATTAACAACCTTAATCACAAATTAATTAATTCATAATTAAAATTAATCAATCCTTAATTACAATTAACTAACCTTTAATAATAGTTAATTAATTCTTAATTAACTTGCATTATAGATTAATAATCCTTAAATTATTAATTAAGAATACCCAATTAAAACTTAATTACTAGTTCAATTACTTAATTAATCAATAATTATAATTTAATTAATCATTAGTCATTAATTAAATCATCGTAATTATTAGTTAATTAAATTAATAATCATACTTAATTAATTACTTAATTAACCTATTTAAAATAATAACTAAATTAATTAATTAAACTTAAAATTCTTATTCAACTTAATTAATTACAAATCATTAACACTTAATTATTATTTAAGATAAAACATTATCTTTAATTAACCTTGAAAAACTTTACTTAACCTAATCATTAATTAGTTTAAGATATAAAGTAATCATCAATTACTTACCCTTAATTATTAATTAACAATTCCTTAGTTAATCAATTATTTAAAACTTAATTGTTAATTAATAAATCATTATTCGCTAACAAATTTCAAAAATCATTTCCTTAAAATTCCCTTTTATATTTCAAAATAAGTTTTGAAAATAACATTAAGTTTTTAACTTAAAAACATTTTGAACATTCATACAAATTCGTTTATAAAAACAATTCAATTCAAAGACAAGAATTTTAATTTAACTTAAATTATTTAAAGTTTAATACTTACTATATTTTAAATTATAAAATCTGTTTAAGCATTTCAATTTGGGTTCAACCCATATGTACATGAATCCAAGAACCAAGTACATCATCCTTTCCTTTAAAAACAAACAGTTTGACTTAAAAATTTAAAAACTGTTTCAGTTAAACTTAAAAAAAACTGTTAAACACAACAGTTAAACCCAGCATACGAATGCCTCAGAACTACTCGAGCCACAACCAAAAATACACGAGTATTCCCCCGAGTTATCTACCTTATTTCCCGAGCTAATACCCAGCAACACAACAACCACAACCCACTGACATGCTTACCCCTTTGTGCAAGTGCACCGGCGCCGGAATCGCCTCCTGTCAACGCCGAACCCACCGCCAAGTCACCCAAGCACCCTACAAGCTCCTACGATCAACCAAACATCAACACAAACCTCGATTCAAAATCGAGTACTATAACAGCCCGCAAATCCGTACCCCTTGAGTCAACACTATTATACCTAAATCAACTCAAGTTGTACAGAAATACGAACCATTTTGGTTAAAGAAGAAGAGGTAGAAGAAGAGAAAACAAAATCAGAATCTAACCATCGCAGCGGAATAAAATATAATAGATAATAATGATCTTTACATAAAACAAAACTATATATGTTTATACATACATCATCAGAGTACATCAATCACAGCTCAACATCAATAACATACAATGGATACACAACAACTCAACACAGCGGAAATATATATATACAAGTACGAGAATACGTATCGTCATCCAGCTCGTCTCCTGAGCTTCACAGCATCATATCCTGTATTCTATAATACTCGGTCTGACCCGAGCATTACAGTTAAATAACACCCGAGTCAGTTTGGAATACCAGCGTGAGAAAATCACACCCAATTGATTATTAAAGTTTCAAAAATCCTTTGAAAACAAAAGCATCTCGTAAGACCACGCCACAAATAAACATGTCGGGTTTTTACCTTACGATAGCTAAAACAATTTTTTATAGAAATCCTCTGATATTATAATAGGGTCTATATACAAATACTTATAAAATAGCCGAAATTTTTACATCTATTAAATTACAGCTACTAGCCACAAAAGTGGGTAATACAAACAAAACTCGTAAAAGGCTCGTAGGGAGAATGGATTTCCAACAATGACTAGGCACTGGGGTACCACCTATCACAGTACGGGGCCTAGATCACCGTACCGAGGATTACTCCCTTCATCCCCTGCAACACAAGGATGGAACCATTCCTTACTGAACAGTCCCGAACAAGATAAACCCCGTGGTTGGCGCGACCAACCACCCACTAAGCCGAAATATATAAAAAGGGACATCTAGACAGGGGAAAATATCTTGTTCTGCTTGGGCATGACCCACCTAACCTTGCTGCATATCCCCTGATTTTCAGTCATTCCCATTTGATGAGGCTTGAGGGTAAGCGTTACCTTTAGAACGTTTTCCCTTAGAATGCCCATCGCCTTCCTGACGATGTTTCGCAAGCATTCAACCATACAAGTCCGTCCCGGGTTCGAACGGAACCGAAGGCACTATTCATACTACATCCATTTCGGAAATATCCTCGGAATTAGTAGCGACTAGCCCTTGCACTTCACCGCTCCATCTTCGAATCCAAAAATCGTTTTTCGCACGAAAACGTACAAACCGGATCGAAGTGGTTTTCGAGAAATAAATCTCGATCCCGGTCTCTTCGAAACGATCAACGCATTGTCCAATATTGCTAGTCGGTTATTTAACTATCAATTAATATTCACAAACATCCATCAAACAATAAATAATTTTCCAAATTATTTATTTATCTTAAAATATCCTCAAAGATATATTTCTATTTTCAATCCTTTGAAAACAGTTTCAAACTATCATTCTTCTCAGAATCAACTTTCCCAAATGTTTTATATTTCCTCTGAAATCACCATGCACAAAAACGGATTTTTAAAATAAGTTAAAACGCTTTACTTTTTGAAAACATATATACTTTTAAGCATTTTAGTTAAATTACTTCAATATTTTGTAAAAATACATACTATATGAGTATTTGAAAATAAAGTTACTTAATAGGATATAAAATTAGACTTTCACTTTTGAAAAAAAAATACTAGGTCACTTTTAAGTATTTACTACTATAATAGATTTAGGAAAATACTTACTATTGAATTAAAATATTAGAAACAATAAATTTTCTAAAACTTGATTTTTACGACAACTTTAAAACCTTTAAATTTATTTAAGAATTTACTTTAAACATGTACTTGGTTATCCAGAGTAAAATCCTAGCTTCAATAACTTAAATCAATTTCCCAAATCGATTTCCAATTTATCCCCTTTAAATTCAGAATCTATTAAGTTCAGATCTCATTTCTTCATTCCAATTTTCTTTTAGATTTCTCAATTACTTCTTCATTCCTTTAAATAAATCTAAACTTTAAATTTTAAAATAATTCTTTATTTGATATAACTTAAGTTTACGATTCATCAATTTCATTTTATTCAAAATTCCATTTCTCTTCATACTCGAAGTTATTTAATATTATTTCATATTACTTCTATTTCTTTTCAATTCATTCTTAATTTATTCAAACTTCTATAATTATTTTTCTTACAAATTTACTTCTTTTTAATTTCTTTTCAAAAATCCAATTCATATAATTTGGTAATTCATTATACCCAAATATCCAATCAAACCATAACATTCAATATCCCAATATAACTCATCATAAGATATCAAATAATCACAACAGAGAATATTGAATAATTTAAATAAATGTGAGGGGTCCAGTTGGATCCCTCCAGCCTGTTTTCCCTGCATTCACAGACGTTAGCACAATAAAATGCATCAATTCCCAAATATAGCATACAATAGCACATCAAAAATTCAACCATTCAAACAATTATTTAAATTTAATCATTTAAATTTAAACTGAGTGGGATTCACTCACCTTTGATTCGTTTTGTAGTCCACTTCCCCATTGCTTTGGTTATCCCGATTTTGACCTCGGATAAACAATTTATAATTTATTAATATTTTAAATATTCGAATAATTAACCTCCATTTGATAAATTAGATTAATTAATATTCTAACAAAACGAACAATTCAATCTCCATCTTAAATTTACGTTACTAATGATTTGTTTTAAGTTAACTCCCTTTAAAAATAAAATATTTTCTAATTACTGAAATAATTTACATAGGTTAACTAAACAAATTAGTTACTAGAATAAATTGGTAAATTGTATTATTATTATTTTCATTCCTTCTTCCTGTAAACCTCCCTTTGCTGAAACTTCTAATAATCTAAATAAACGTTAAGTCAAATTAAACTTTTACTTAACATAATTTTAAAACATCAAATTAAGGTTGAACAGCCCATAACTTACTGTAATATATTCTTCTGTTTCCTGCAAAAAAAATTTTTTTTTACTTTAATATCCAAATAAAAATATAAATCTCTTTCTTACCTATATACATGTACATAATTACCATTTAAATATTTTCTAGTATCTCTACATTTATATCTTTTAACGGATATATTCGAAATTAATCTGAAATGGGATTTCAATTAAACAAAGGTTACCTATTTGTTCGAACGACACAAACCCTTCACGAGATCGAACTCGCGAACAACTTCTGCCACATCTTCGATCAACGCGGCCTGCCGTAAGTCGCTAACACCACACGAATTGCACTACCGTGCCACCATCGCGACAGCTACCACCCAAACCACAATCCCAACCCTCGCAAATCAAACCCTAACTCGGGCTTCCCCTCGAAGATGCACCGCCTCAAGCTCACTTCGCTGCTCCACTATCGCGTGAGTCGACTACCCACACCTTCATCCTCGATCGCGTGCAAAAGGGAACGCTCGATTACCATGATTCGCCGACCTCGCGAATCCTACTCTTTTTTTTTTTATAGATGCGAAATCGATTTGTACAGGGAAGGGAGGCTGCAATTTAGAAGTAGGGAGCAGTCGCCATTTTCATCCCTTTTTTTTTACTGCTTGAAACGATAATGACTCTGAGATATATCAGAGGGAGACGTGACTTACAGAATAGAGTATAGGCTTTCCTCAGAAGATAAGCGACAATGAAAAGACGTTAGCACACAAAAGTGTTTCTGCGTAGGCTTACTTAAGAAGAAGATGGCTGAAATGAAAGAATGGTGGCTATAGAAAGAACTCCCACTGCTGACTAATATCTAAATATATTAATTGAATTAAATTTTCGATATAAGATTTCAACGCGTTTATATATCGTACGCTCACACAACAACTCCAATCACTACGAAATTTGAAATCCGAGAATAATACAATATTACGGATCCAATGGAACGGGTTTCGTCGAATTCCGCTACTGTGCCTCGAAAGGCTATTTTAAATTCAAATTAAAATGATAAAATTTCAAAACTGTACAATTCACTGTTAATTTCAATTTTAACGCTTCTATTGTCTTCAGTATTATCAATATAAATTTTATAAGCCTTCAAATTATTTTTAACATGCTTAAAATTCCAGGTTCAATATTTTATCCAACTTCAAATAATTTAATTCAATAATTTAATTATCAAATAATTGGTGATATTTGAATTCAAATTAAAAGCTAACTTTTAAATATCCAAAATCAATTGAATATTCCAATTTTAAATACTCAAAAATTCCGGGTTGTCACATTCCTCCCCCCTTAAAAGAATTTCGTCCCCGAAATTACTAGTTATGATGAATAGTCCAATACCCGTTTACTTATCTCCGAAACCAAACAAATCAACATCTAACCAACAATCTTTTTACAAAAGACCCGTTATTATTCTTATTAACTGTCCAAACCTTTCCGTAGATTGTAAACAATCCTATTTGTCCAACCATTCAAGTTTTAATCATAAAACTAATTTTGAATTATCAAAATTTTCTCAAAATTTTTCTAACTCTCTAAATTTCCGAAAAATTTCGTCAGCGTCTCCTTTGCGCGGCTAGCTCGGTACAACAACAAAATGGCTCTACGGCCTCCCAAATCCAAAAGAAAACAAAAAGCCAAGTGGCTCAATCCAAATCCAAATCCCAATCAAATTCCATACCAAATTTAAATGCGTACCTTTTGTCGGGCAATTCAAATTTATCTCTTGAAATCAAATCCAATTTCCTTTCCCTTTTATAATACCTGCATATCCTGCTTAGCACTAATATCTAATCACAATATCCCAAAATATTTTATCGACTTTCTTACAAAATGTCAATATATATTCATTTCAATATTATCTTAGATTTTATTTGTAATATCAATTTCCAATCTAGAATTTACCATTCCTTTCTTAAGTTAGTATAAACATTTTGTATGTTTCTTATCTTTATTTCTCTTTACCTCTTTTAGTTTATACTTATTTCTATTCATATCGATTTCCACATTACATATGTATTTCATTTATTTTCAACTTTGAATTTTTAAATTTTATCATTCATTTATAACTAATTTAAGTCATTACTTTAATTAGTTTCATTTACTAACTTATTTTAGTTTCCAATTCTAAATAGTTTTGTTGTTAACAAAATTTTCCAACAATTTCAAAAAAATTCTAACTCCCAAAATTTCTGAAATTTTTTGGTAGAGTCCCCTTTGTACGGAGGAGCTTTTGCAATTTGAAAAAAGAGATAAATATATATACATCGACCCACACGGTCGGAAAAACCAAAAAAAGTTCATATTTCCTATTTTAATTGCGTAGGCGTACCTTATTTAGCATTTTAAGAAAGCGGCTTATTATTTTTAGCAAATAGCACAACCAAATCCAGCCACACGGCTTCCAGGTACCTGTACTTACTCAATTTAAACATGTAAGTGCCGAATATATGAAGTTTAACAGTATATCACTTATTCACACTAGTTAAAACATATGAATTCTAAAAGAATCTCATACCAAACATTTTTCCGTAAGCAATTAATATAGTTTCATGCTAATTCAACTATTTCAATTAATTTATAAACCATTCTCATCCAATGTGAATGTTTTTCAATCCATTTGGATATAACTTCATTAATTTGGATGGTTTAAAACTTAATTGCTTACATTTAATTTATTCTTAAGCAAGCTGAACTCATATTTAATTCAATTGCTTTCAAAATCAATTTATTTTACTCCTATCAATCCATAGAATTTTAATTACTTCCATTTACATCCAACGACAATTCATTCCATGCAATTCGACGAGATTTATGTGAATAAATAAGTATTTATGTTTATAACCAATTTAAATTGATTTCAACTCAATTTATTCTTAATTCCATTCCATTTCAAAATTTATTCACAATCCAATTATCCTCGCGTTCATTTCAGATTTGAATACATTCACTTGTATTTCATTTATTAACCCAACTAGTTCCATTATTCAAACAAGTTCCATTCAAAATCATTAACAATTTAGGTTCATCTTATTTACCAATTAAACTTCCCTTTTATTTTAATCCATTCACAATCATTTATTTAGCTCGACACAATCTATTAAATTTCATTTACAATCCATTTATTTACATTACAGTCCACGTTGGTTTATTCCAAACTATTTTATTTAGCTCAAAGACAATCCGAGCTATTCCATTCAACAATCATTTCTCAACTTAGCTAAACCACATTCATTTAAATCCATGTTATTAACTTGAAAACGTTCTATTTCCTTATTGTCCCTAATTTTTTTTTTCAATTCCATAACAATTTAAATGGTTTACAATTATTTATTCTAGAATTTCATCACATTAATATTATTTATAACTCACTGAATTTTACTTCGATTAAAAATCTATTTTCTCTTGATTTAAAACCAATCCAATATTATTAAACTTTGTTTAAGTTGAATTCAATCCAACTCTCCTTCATTCATTTAGCTTAAGTCAAGTTCCTTCAATTTATTCAAATTTTATACTTAAGCTCATTTTTATTTTGCAAACAATTTCTCCTTTCAATTTAACTTGATTCTATTTCAATCCAATCTCATTTTAAATTTGCAATTTCATTTGATTGGTTATTATAAAATTTAACTTTCCAGATTTACTCATTCAATTTATTACAAGGCCGTTTCCAATTTACTCCCACTTATTTGAATTTTATTTGTAATTCATTTCATCACTATTTTTAATCCATTTCATTTTTATTCTACATTTTTCAAATTATATTTACTTTATTAACACTTCAAGTCTAATTTTAATTAATAACTCAAGTTCTGATTCTTTTTTTTTCACTTTTAATTTGCCACCCAATTTATTAACTCACAATTCAGCTTCATTCTCAATTACTTTCACTTCATCAACAATTTGAATCAATTTTAATTTATAACTTGAGTTTATTTCCAACTTCATCATAAACTTACAATTCAATTCCATTAACTAATTTATTATCCAATTAGTTCTCCCCTTATTTATAATCCATCTCTTGAATTTTTATTCCAAATATCACTCCATTAAATTTTCTTAAGTTCAATATACTTTATAATTCAAGTTTGGATTTTCTTCTCATTTTTCAATTCATCACAATATTGATTTTGGGCTTTACATTCCATTTTAAATTTTATAAGTCACAACTTATATGTCATACAATCACACTCATTCTAGGCTTGAATATATTCATCCATTATTTTTAACTCAAGCCTGCTATTTATTTATAGTCCAAGCATATTTTATTTCTATGGATTTTTAATTCTCTTATAAGTTATTCTGATTTATTTATTTCAATCCCATCCTTATCCAACTATTTTTTTCCTTTTATTCAGGTAAGTATCTAATTCCATTCAATAATTCAATTGAACTCTTATTCCAATTCAATTTTTATTTTAACTCAGATTTATTTAACTAATTTGATTTCAACTTAATTCGAATACAGCTGGATATTATTTTCAGCTTATTCCATTAATTTCAATCCAGTCAAATTTTATTCTCCAATCCAAGTAAATTTCATTTTTAACCTTTCTCTTTAAATTTAAATTCCAACATTCAAAGCTTATATTCCCTTCCTGATTTAAAAATCATCCCAATTATAAGCTTACAACCCATCCTATTAGGATTTTTAAACACACGACCTTTGGTTTCAAATTATTTTGAAATCTCCAGCATCTCAAATCACATTTCTCAAATATTTTAAACCAATCCTGGTTTTATCCTCAACAAATTTACTTTGAGATTTTCAAAAACAAATAGGTTTCCCTGAACAAATCAATTTGGTAGCACTGCATCACTTAGAAACTCGAAAATGAATACTGATGATGCGGTCGTTATCATCAGAATTATTTTCCAATAATCCAAGTGTTTTCAATGCTATATCACTTTCAAAATCCATTTAAAACCATTTCCTTTCAGAAATACCTTCAAAACAATAATGCTATTAGTTATCTCCAAATCACTTCGAGAAACACTTTCAAAAATCTTCGGGATTTAAATTTCCCAATCCTGCTTAAATCAAATTTTAACTATAATTCATTTGCACAGCTTATGCTCGTACAAATTCTCATTTGATTATATTTCAATTTATAATTTACATTTGTAATTCACATTTATAAATTTCATTTCATAATTGAATTTATCTCCTTAAACTTTGGTTATATTTCCAATTTCTAGTTAAATTTTCCTTAAAAATGATAATACTTTAATATTATCATTCCTAACATCCAAGCAAACATATATTAGCTAAAATAGTTTACAAAAAATATTCTTTATATTCGAAATATGTTTTTGGGTAAAATTATTTCATTTACCCACATTTAAAACAATACTGTGTCAATCGTTCTATTCAAGTGTTTAGAAACCCCTTCAATACAGTTGTGTAGACTGTGTCGACGAAGGTTCATATGCCACTCAATAAATCAATCAACACAATATTAAAATAAATTATATTCACTAACAAATATGCGCTCATATCTATTAATAAGCTCAAACTCATTCTAGAGTACTATAGACTCTATTAATAATGAGTAATCCCCACCAGAGCCAAGGTTATCACCAACCTAAGCTCTGATACCAACTGTAACAGCCCGCAAATCCGTACCCCTTGAGTCAACACTATTATACCTAAATCAACTCAAGTTGTACAGAAATACGAACCATTTTGGTTAAAGAAGAAGAGGTAGAAGAAGAGAAAACAAAATCAGAATCTAACCATCGCAGCGGAATAAAATATAATAGATAATAATGATCTTTACATAAAACAAAACTATATATGTTTATACATACATCATCAGAGTACATCAATCACATCTCAACATCAATAACATACAATGGATACGCAACAACTCAACATAGGGGAAATATATATATATATACAAGTACGAGATACGTATCGTCATCCAGCTCGTCTCCTGAGCTTCACAGCATCATATCCTGTATTCTATAATACTCGATCTGACCCGAGCATTACGGTTAAATAACACCCGAGTCAGTCTAGAATACCAGCGTGAGAAAATCACACCCAATTGATTATTAAAGTTTCAAAAATCCTTTTAAAACAAAAGCATCTCGTAAGACCACGCCACAAATAAACATGTCGGGTTTTTACCTTACGATAGCTAAAACAATTTTTTATAGAAATCCTCTGATATTATAATAGGGTCTATATACAAATACTTATAAAATAGCCGAAATTGATACATCTATTAAATTCCAGCTACTAGCCACAAAAGTGGGTAATACAAACAAAACTCGTAAAAGGCTCGTAGGGAAAATGGATTTCCAACAATGACTAGGCACTGGGGTACCACCTATCACAGTACGGGGCCTAGATCACCGTACCGAGGATTACTCCCTTCATCCCCTACAACACAAGGCCGGAACCATTCCTTACTGAACAGTCCCGAACAAGATAAACCCCGTGGTTGGCGCGACCAACCACCCACTAAGCCGAAATATATAAAAAGGGACATCTAGACAGGGGAAAATATCTTGTCCTGCTTGGGCATGACCCACCTAACCTTGCTGCATATCCCCTGATTTTCAGTCATTCCCATTTGATGAGGCTTGAGGGTAAGCGTTACCTTTAGAACGTTTTCACTTAGAATGCCCATCGCCCACTTGACGATGTTTCGCAAGCATTCATCCATACAAGTCCGTCCCGGGTTCGAACGGAACCGAAGGCACTATTCCTACTACATCCATTTTGGAAATATCCTCAGGATTAGTAGCGACTAGCCCTTGCACTTCACCGCTCCACCTTCGAATCCAAAAATCGTTTTTCGCATGAAAACGTACAAACCGGATTGAAGTGGTTTTCGAGAAATAAATCTCGATCCCGGTCTCTTCGAAACGATCAACGCATTGTCCATAATTGATAGTCGGTTATTTAACTATCAATTAATATTCACAAACATCCATCAAACAATAAATAATTTTCCAAATTATTTATTTATCTTAAAATATCCTCAAAGATATATTTCTATTTTCAATCCTTTGAAAACAGTTTCAAACTATTATTCTTCTCAGAATCAACTTTCCCAAATGTTTTATATTTCCTCTGAAATCACCATGCACAAAAACAGATTTTTAAAATAAGTTAAAACGCTTTACTTTTTGAAAACATATATACTTTTAAGCATTTTAGTTAAATTACTTCAATATTTTGTAAAAATACATACTATATGAGTATTTGAAAATAAAGTTACTTAATAGGATATAAAATTAGATTTTCGCTTTTGAAAACAAAATACTAGGTCACTTTTAAGTATTTACTACTATAATAGATTTAGGAAAATACTTACTATTGAATTAAAACATTAGAAATAATGAATTTTCTAAAACTTGATTTTTACAACAACTTTAAAACCTTTAAATTTATTTAAGAATTTACTTTAAACATGTACTTGTTTATCCAGAGTAAAATCCTAGCTTCAGTCACTTAAATCAATTTCCCAAATCGATTTCCAATTTAGCCCCTTTAAATTCAGAATCTATTAAGTTCAGATCTCATTTCTTCATTCCAATTTTTTTTAGATTTCTCAATTACTTCTTCATTCCTTTAAATAAATCTAAACTTTAAATTTTAAAATAATTCTTTATTTGATATAACTTAAGTTTACGATTCATCAATTTCATTTTATTCAAAATTCCATTTCTCTTCATACTCGAAGTTATTTAATATTATTTCATATTACTTCTATTTCTTTTCAATACATTCTTAATTTATTCAAACTTCTATAATTATTTTGCTTACAAATTTACTTCTTTTTAATTTCTTTTCAACAATCCAATTCATATAATTTGGTAATTCATTATACCCAAATATCCAATCAAACCATAACATTCAATATCCCAATATAACTCATCATAAGATATCAAATAATCAGAACAGAGAATATTGAATAATTTAAATAAATGTGAGGGGTCCAGTTGGATCCCTCCAGCCTGTTTTCCCCGCATTCACAGACGTTAGCACAATAAAATGCATCAATTCCCAAATATAGCATACAATAGCACATCAAAAATTCAACCATTCAAACAATTATTTAAATTTAATCATTTAAATTTAAACTGAGTGGGATTCACTCACCTTTGATTCGTTTTGTAGTCCACTTCCCCATTGCTTTGGTTATCCCAATTTTGACCTTGGATAAACAATTTATAATTTATTAATATTTTAAATATTCGAATAATTAACCTCCATTTGATAAATTAGATTAATTAATATTCTAACAAAACGAACAATTCAATCTCCATCTTAAATTTACGTTACTAATGATTTGTTTTAAGTTAACTCCCTTTAAAAATAAAATATTTTCTAATTACTGAAATAATTTACATAGGTTAACTAAACAAATTAGTTACTAGAATAAATTGGTAAATTGTATTATTATTATTTTCATTCCTTCTTCCTGTAAACCTCCCTTTGCTGAAACTTCTAATAATCTAAATAAACGTTAAGTCAAATTAAACTTTTACTTAACATAATTTTAAAACATCAAATTAAGGTTGAACAGCCCATAACTTACTGTAATATATTCTTCTGTTTCCTGCAAAAAAATTTTTTTACTTTAATATCCAAATAAAAATATAAATCTCTTTCTTACCTGTATACATGTACATAATTACCATTTAAATATTTTCTAGTATCTCTACATTTATATCTTTTAACGGATATATTCGAAATTAATCTGAAATGGGATTTCAATTAAACAAAGGTTACCTATTTGTTCGAACGACACAAACCCTTCACGAGATCGAACTCGCGAACAACTTCTGCCACATCTTCGATCAACGCGGCCTGCCGTAAGTCGCTAACACCACACGAATTGCAATGTCGTGCCACCATCGCGACAGCTACCGCCCAAACCACAATCCCAACCCTCGCAAATCAAACCCTAACTCGGGCTTCCCCTCGAAGATGCACCGCCTCAAGCTCACTTCGCTGCTCCACTATCGCGTGAGTCGACTACCCACGCCTTCATCCTCGATCGCGTGCAAAAGGGAAGGCTAGATTACCATGATTCGCAGACCTCGCGATTCCTACTCTTTTTTTTTTTATAGATGCGAAATCGATTTGTACAGGGAAGGGAGGCTGCAATTTAGAAGTAGGGAACAGTCGCCATTTTCATCCCTTTTTTTTACTGCTTGAAACGATAATGACTCTGAGATATATCAGAGGGAGACGCGACTTACAGAATAGAGTATAGGCTTTCCTCAGAAGATAAGCAACAAAGAAAAGACGTTAACACACAAAAGTGTTTCTACGTAGGCTTACTTAAGAAGAAGATGGCTGAAATGAAAGAATGGTGGCTATAGAAAGAACTCTCACTGCTGACTAAATATCTAAATATATTAATTAAATTAAATTTTCGATATAAGATTTCAACGCGTTTATATATCGTACGCTCACACAACAACTCCAATCACTACGAAATTTGAAATCCGAGAATAATACAATATTACGGATCCAATGGAACGGGTTTCGTCGAATTCCGCAACTGTGCCTTGAAAGGCTATTTTAAATTCAAATTAAAATGATAAAATTTCAAAACTGAACAATTCACTGTTAATTTCAATTTTAACGTTTCTATTGTCTTCAGTATTATCAATATAAATTTTATAAGCCTTCAAATTATTTTTAACATGCTTAAAATTCCAGGTTCAATATTTTATCCAACTTCAAATAATTTAATTCAATAATTTAATTATCAAATAATTGGTGATATTTGAATTCAAATTAAAAGATAACTTTTAAATATCCAAAATCAATTGAATATTCCAATTTTAAATACTCAAAAATTCTGGGTTGTCACAAGTACCCCTGGATGAATAGAACCCCAAATACCATCATCGGAAAATTCCAAATCTCTCGCCTTCGATCGATGGTAATCGCCTTAATTACGGCTACTTCTTGCCGACCCACCGCGCCTCCTTCTCCTAAAATTTCATACAACTCGATGCAAAGATGAAGATACAGTAGTTACTTTACAGCAAGAACCAAAAATTAGGTTTAAAACCAAATTCGAGCAATTCCAACCTTCACAGTGGATTACAGACTCTTCAACCATTTTTGCGCACTCTCCAATGCTACCCCTAGCTCCATCAAGAATCTCGAGCAACCCATGTGCATAAATCAACAGATTTTTGCAAAAATCCAATTTCCAGTTGAACCCCATTTACTTACTTAATACAATTTTAAAAATTGTGATTTTCTTTCCAAAATTCATAATTCCCATTGATACTTCAGTTTATATAATTATTTAACCAAATTAAACACTTGATTTCAAACATTGATGTTAATTTGTTACTACATAGTTTCGTTTCCAGGTAAATTTCAAAAATTAGAGACTTTGTTCTATTTTTGTTCTTAGTTTATACTTAAACTAACTTGTTTGGTTTAAATCTATGACTTAACAATTGTTTAAATAGAATAGCTTGAATTTTTATCGTTACTCAGATTCTACAGCAAGATAACAGAGAGGGAAAAAAATGAAACCAACATGCACAGTTTCAACAAAACAAAACCTATTGCATATTTATTTCACATAGAGGCAACTTCTATGTATATAATTAACATCACTTCAAACTTTCATGCAACAGAAATTTACTACTTAAATTTTAGTAAATTGTTTACTCACCTTTATTTAAAAGAAGTGTAGAGGTTGAAAATGAACTGGAACTTTGAAACTGAATTTGCTCTCATTCTTTTTAAAACTGAGGTGCTTGCTTTAAAAACTGGATTGAAGTTGAAAACTTGAAATGCTAGCTTTGAAAACCATGGCCTCTGGAATTTGGAATGCTATGAACATTTTGATTAACTTGCATGCATTTGAAAATTGATGTAGACATGGGAAATTCAGATTTGGATTGAAAGTTGTTTTGAATCTTTGCATGATTTCAGATCATGGTATTGGGCTACAGGGTTAGAAATTTATTTTCAGGATGGTGCTTGAATTTGAGGAGTAGATGTAGGCTTTTGGAAAAAAAATTACAGGTAAACAAATTTGCAGATTGATTAGAGGATATTTCAGATTTTCATTTGAGCAATTATTTGAGGATTGTTTTGAATTGAGGAATTTCAGATTTTAATTTGTGGATTTCTGATTTTGGAGTGAGTAAAGATTTGCATGGATATTCAAGTTTCTCTTAGGAATGAACAAAAAGTTTAAAGAAAAAGAAAGTGAAGAGAGATGGTGTTTATATAGGAAATTTTCAGATTTATTAAATTAAAAGAAAATTAGAAAAATAATGGACACTTGTCTCCTATCTTACTAATTACTTAACACATGTACTTAATATGCATATAAAATTAACACATGTTACATTAAAGGGTTTATATCATAACACTTGTAATTATTTATTTTCATTTGTTTTAAAATGTTTTAAAAGCTTTTTAAATTGAATTTCCTAATTAATTAATACATATATTAATTAAAAATGCATTTCTAATTTATATAAATAAAACTTTTTTTAAAAGAAATAAAGTGTAAACGAACAAAATCATATGAATATATATTAAATTCATTTTTAAATGTTAATCTAAAACTATTGTATTTATTTACTATTAAATAAATACTTGTAAATTTGTATAAATAATATTCTTTAAAGAAAACAATATAAAACAAAAATCTTATTCAGATAAAAACTTTATTCATACATTTCATATCAAAACATAATATAATAATTTTTTTTAAAGATTCAAATTTAAATCCAGATTCAAATTCAAATTTTACTTTTAAAAATCCAATTTAATAATCAACTCAAACATTTATATTTTAAATAAACACATTATTAAGTTTTAAAATTGATTACTCCATTTTAAAAAAACAACTTAATACATATATACATATATATATATATATATATAATTTTAAACAATACTTATTAAATTTGAAAATAACAAGTCTATTTAAAATCAAATATATAAATTAACACACTTATTAAAATCATCACATTATTAATTGTTTGGCTAATTATATTTGAAAATAACCATTTTATTAATTTCAAATAATTTAAATTAAGAGATTATCAACATTTTAAACTCCTTGAAATTCCAGGATATTACAGAGGTGAGGTTCATTTAAAGAATGAGTAAGGGCTACCTAAAGTATAAGGTGGATGCTATAAAAGGTATAAAGTATGGGTGATAAAAAGTTGAAATGAGAGCTATCGAAAATATGAGGTGGATGTTATTGAAAGTATGAAGCAAAATGCTATCGATAATATGAATAAGAGTGCCAAAAATACGAAGGTAGAGAGCTATCGAAGATATGCAGACATACCATCAAAAATATGATAAAAGATACAATAATTTCATGTCTTAATATGAAGATACATGCTATCAAGTGTTGATTTGAGCTATTGAAAATACCTATAATGCCACATGTCAAAAATTCATGGTCCACTTTGACCATTTTGATAGAAACCATGTGTTTTTTCTATATTTTATGTAGCACATCATTTTTTACATGACATATGTGATTACAAAAGTATGCCATATCATCATCGTAATCAAGATCTTCACCGTCCAATTGCCACATGTCAAGCATTCAATGGTAAGGAACTACTAAAATTAGATGACTGCTCCCATTTAAGAAATGCCTTTTCTTGAATTCTTTTCTTCCTTGAAAATCATTTGTAATCTTATATAATCATGAGTAGCTCTAAAATGTATATCAATGGAGGATTAGTGTAAATCAAAATCATCTAAACTCATTAAAGAATTTACAAATTAAAATTTCATATCTTCCATTATTTGTTTTCTTTCTAACACTCTATATTATTTTTTAGTAATGTTAAACTTTTATTCTAACATTAAATTGTGCTTTCATTAAGAGCGCAAGGCTTAACGTTCTATCTTGGTTTTCTTTAGCACAGGATCTCAAATCTATATTCCAACACAATTCCCAAAGCCTAGAAGAACTCTGCTCAAGAGCCAATTATGAATTAAACAACTATTCTTAAGAATATTGTTTCACCAACTTTTGATATGGACAAATAAAAGTAGGGCGAGCTTCCATACATGCTTTAATAGCCAATGAATCCGATGCATATATAAAGATGCATGCTTAAATAGACATTATAGAAGGGATGGTTGAAATAATTATCTCCTAAAAAGATGCTTTAAGGTTTGTAAAGACTAAGGATGATCATGAAGAGGTGGTATCCCATCTAAAAATTGCCAATGAAACTTTTAACAAAGGGAAAAGCATAGGAAAGAGACATTAAAGTTAGAAGCGAAGAGAGAGGAAAATCTTACGAAGGATGCAAAGGGGGGATACAACATCCTATATCACGATCAATGGTTTAAGAGAGGACTAGTAATAAATATCAATCTATCCACTGACTTCGAAATGGGAAAATATAGGGAATAAAAATTTGGTCATGCAGTAAGCGCAGCTTCGAGAGTGGAGTTTAAACCTTTAAGAAAGATATAGAACATGTTGAGGCTTATTTAAGGGACTTGGTATTGAAATTCCTAGTGATGTGGTCATTATCAATGGATCCCAAGGCCAATAGTAACCTGAGGGCTATCCCCTTCATTGAATTATGAATCTAATTCCATCTAACATAAAAATTCCTATGATTAGGTATGATGGTTTCAAAAACCTTGATGATAATAACTTAGCATTTGATAGAAAAATGGATATTTAAAATGCCTCAGGAGACATAAGATGTCGGTTATTCCCTTTGACTTTAAGGGGAGTGCCAACAAATGGTACAAAAGGTAATGAGAGAAACTGATATATTCTAAGGCTCAGTTCACCTATGGATTCTCTACATAGTTCTACAATTCAAAGGACCCCATGATTTATTTAAGCATTTCAGAAAATATGAAACAAAAACAAGATAAATCTTTGATAGAGTACCTAAAGATATTCCTTAAAGATGCCAACAAGGCCGAAGAGGGGAGTGATAGTGAAAATTTGATGGCTAGATCCAAATAAATTGATAACACCCGTTGGAAAGAGGTGTAGTGATATTTAGGATTTCCTCCACCCAATTGATAATTTCATCTAATTAGATGATGTGTACCATAAGAAGAGGAATTAGTAGTCGAGGGAGGAGATGGACAAAGGATGTGACAACTAGGAGGAAATAAGTAGCCAAAGTGGAAGGAAAGTTAACATGCAACTTAAGGGGCATCGAACCAACCGCTCTCCTACATCTATGCAATTACGAACGATACAATGGATTTTTATGTCTTTTACAAGGCTCTAAATAATCATGAGAAAAACAGAGGGGAGACCACTTCTTGTATCACAAGGAAAATAGACACAATGCTGAAAATTGTAGAGCAATATTTTTGTAGCCCAAGGAGGGATAATGATGGGTGCCCTCAAAGAATTTCTAGAGATGCACTCAAGGCATCTTCCATCTCCAAATTGCTCGAATCACAAGGTGAATAGGCTTAAGGCTAACTACAATAGAGTATTAGAATTTAAAATTCAAGGACTAATAAGGAGGACAGCCTATAAAGAACTTGTAAAGACGAAATCATGAAAACTTCACCTCCAATTAACATAGTTCCTCTAACAACATTACAAATGTGATGGAAACTCAGGCAAAGGAGGCTTCCCCCACCAACAAATCACATCGACCTGATTTATGAGGGTTTTATATCACAAGCACAAGTAAGGGAACTTACAACAGATATGTCCGAGATGTTGAATCGACTGTGTTGGCAACGGGATAAAAAGGTGAAATTTCAAAAGAAAAAAATTTAATTGTTTTCCACTAGATCTTATTTTGTGTTTACATGAACCATGTGTTCCCATTAAATCATATTTGTGATTATTAATAAAGGAGTTTGGTAATTTAATTTTAATTCAATTGATGTTTATTAAAACTTAATGTTTGTATACTATGATTTAACTCTATTAGATATAATATATGTTGTTATTTTAGTTTAATTTGATTTTATTTTATATTTTAATTTATGATATGTTTGCATTCACAATGTAAATATTATAACTACAATATATATAGTAAATAAACCTAGTATATACAAATAAATAGCTGTCAAATGTGAGTAAATAATCATTGGGATCTATGATTATTAAATAGGTACAATGTCAATGAGTGATAAGAAATATCACATATAAATAGGTGCTTGGATGTGTGTGTGTATAATTTTTACATATAAACAATACGTATGTGATTTACTATTATTGTTATCATATATATGCATATATAGCCTCTATGGAAAACAAACTATCCCCAAGTTTTATATTGTATATAATAAATATATTTGCCTAAACTAATATATATATATATATATATATTTAATATATATCTACGTGATGTAATTAACCTTTCTGAAAATTTGTAATTTAATTGATTTTGACTTATTTTATAATGCCCCATCTCTATACCCATACTATCAAAGAATAGTAAATATCAACATTATCTGGTAATACGAAGAATAAGGCTAGTTAGGAGCGGCCATCCATATATATTCCATTGGGTTAATACCGTCACGTTTAACTTTTCTTTATATAATAACAAGTGATGTATATGGTATCGACACAAAGTAATAACAAGTTGCTAATTCAGAATAAGGCTAGTTTGGAGCAGCCATCCATATATATTCCATTGGGTTAATATCGTCACGTTTAACTTTTCTTTATATAATAATAAGTGATGTATATGGTATCGACACAAAGTAATAACAAGTTGGCTAATTCAGAATAGAATAATTTATAATACACAAGAGATCACAATGTCACAGATCACAGTAGAAAATATAATACATACCATAACTATATATAAAATGAATCTACAAATGGAAACACTAGACGCATATGTAAAGCATAAATAACAAGTACTAGATGAATAAAAATATACATCTGGAGTCACACATCTCATAAAAATGTCACACAAACACACACACACACACACACAGATATATATATATATATATATATATATAAATTTGTGTGTGTATGGACACATGCACTTAACATCCTTGGTCAGTGAGTTCTAGTACTTGTCATGTCTCAGTTTAACCCAAGTATTATTAAAATAATAGAAGTGTTAGACTATATCTAATTCTAAAGGATGAGACCATAGTAGTAAAGTATATGTGAATCTCCAATAATATAGTCATAACTATAATGAATATGTTAGCATCAAATAAAGTAAAATGGCATTATCCAAAATGATATAGTCGCAACCATAAAATATGCCATGAATAAAATGAAACAAATGGCATAATCATCATTAAAATAACTATGTCATAAATCAATACCATACCCATCAGAGGCAATCAGAGAAAATATGGTTATCAAATATTTTTAACCAAATCAAAAAGGCAACAATAAAAGAGTAAAACTTGTATGGCTCCATCTAACATACGAGCACAAAGTCATGCCATCTCCAAGACGAGCACGATAAAAGCCATCTCAAAGATGATCATGAAGGAACACCATCTCAAAGACGAACGCGAAGGAATGCCATCTATAAGACGATCATGAAATCATGCTATCTCAATGACAAGCATGAAAGCATGACATATCAAAGATCCTATGGACCCAAAATGTTAAATACTTTCAAATAGTAATCATTTGAGTATCATCTGAATGTCCGATACCACTTGATTTTACTTGATTATTTGCTACAAGTTAGTAAATTCTACTCACTCAAAATATTCTACATAACAAGTCAATGAAATAAATGATAAAGATTTACCAAAGTGCCATACTAATTAGTACTACTAAATCACTTATTTTAACTCCTCGTCACATAGAAAATGTTTAATCTACTTAACAAGTAATATAAATAAGGGATAAAGTTATATCGAAAGTCTCCTACTAATTAATGTCGCACTGAATTGTTTATTTAAACTCTTCGTAACATATTATTTGTTGAAAAGTATTCAAAAGAATCTTAATTACAACTTTATTAAATAATTTTGTACTTTACTGAAAAGATTCAAAGCATATTAACACTACTTGTAATGCCTTTCTAATTAAATATACTTCACTGAAATAATTTACGCACTAAAACATTTGGATATGTAATTACTTTACACACATACACACACACACACAGAGAATGATATAACTTCACAAAAATCTTTTTTAAATCCTTAAATTCACGTTAAAGAAAGGGTTATTTATTTTCAAAGGTAAGAAAACACTTTAAAAATTACTTGTATAGCCTTTTATACTCGAAACAACTCGAAATGAGATATTTTCTTTTATAATACACTTTGTATGTACTACTAATCATATAGAAAGCAAATTTTATTTATTAAAATCATTTTAGAGACCTTATAATTATTTTTGGAAATGAGTTCTTTATTTTTGAAAGGCTTGAAAACTCTTTCAAAAATATTTCAATGCTTTTATAATCAAAATCACTTGAAAAAAGATAATTGCTATTATGATTTACTATTATAAAATAATAGCGTTTTTTATTTTGTTTATGAAACATTCTATAATTTGAGATATAATCGAAAGAGTGATTTCAAATAATTTTCATAAATAAACAAAACCTATTTCAAAATTTGGAGTAAGATTGGAATAAAAAGCGAGTTAAATCAAAAATTAATCAAAGAATAAAAAACTCAAAATGCAAATTATAGAGCAAATTTGCTTCGGAAAATATCACTTAAAAATAGAGAATATTTTAATGATCTGAGTTGCTTTTAGGTGAACACTGTTGTGAACTTATTTATCCTCCAACTCCATAATTAAATGTGAAGTAATTACCAAAATTAAGTAGTCTTAATTTTACCATGAAGCGGTGATTACGCCACTGGATGCTTATCCAATTAAGCTATTGCACTTTAACTGTTCGTTAAATTGTCAAGTCCAAATAGCATAATTCAAGAACAAATAGGTAAGATTTGGTATGGTAAATTAAGCAGGAAAATAACAAAATTAAGAAATAGTAAAGGACATGGGGAATTTACATGGTACGAATATTACGTTCTCTTTCTTCCTTTTTCATTATTCTAGAATAAATTTCCATGGTAGAGAATACAGTAACACTTAAATGTTTCAAAAAGAAAAAAGTGAAAAGTCCTTTTGATGCTACAGTGCTTATTCTATTTACAACATTGAGATATACATGGATTGCTAGAATTCTTTTCTTACTGTTATGCTTCAGCCCTTGGATCCTACTAGGTGTCATGTATCGGTTTTGTCTGTCTAATGTATCAAGATTGTTGACGTGTCTTTAGCGAGAAGCTTAATTTAAAGGTGGGAAATCTTGAAATTAGAGTAGGAACATACGGAATTATGGAAGGAGAGTTCAAATTTGAAACAGTTTTGAATGTGAGCCTTTAGGAGGAGACGTTAAGTGTTATATGTTGACTTCGAGATACTCTCATCGAATCTATATCGACTGGTATATGCTTCTCGCATGATGCTATGATGCTTGTATCTTTGCTGCTTATTCGATTTGCACTTATTTGTATGATATCCTAATGTGGTGAAGTTGCAGTGCCCTGCTTTAGCTTGGATGTTAGTCTTCTATGCTTATGGATATGACCTAGCGACGATTTGAGTTGTCCTTATTGCTAGTATGCTCAGGTTGTTAATGAGTGGAAGGAAGAGCTTCATATCTTTGTCGCATACCTGTAAATAGGGTTTTATGCTGATGTGTATCCTGAGTGGTCATGCATGCACCCCATTGGAGTTCTTTTGACCTTTTGCAGTACTGCTTAGATTGCCCTCATTATGTGTTATATAAGCATGTTCTTGTAGGTATTGATAGAGTATGGGAATTGGAGATGTGGTCAGCTCAGTTCATCATACACTGGCCTTATGCATCAGTGTTGTATTCTTGTTCTGCTTTGATCATATAATTGTCATTATGATCTACCTCGGTTTCCTTTTTTGTTCTTCTACCACAATTCCCATGATTGTAGGTTTGGGTTAGGTTAAGTTGTATAGCTTCAAGTTGACTCCTTGTGTCGTATGAGTTTGGTTGATTCAATTCCTTTTTCCTTTACATCTGATTTTTCTTGATATAAGGGCAGTCTTTCTGGTGTCATGCCTTTCCCTACCTTCTTTAAATGCAGCTCGGGGTAGGAATTCATGAACACTTACCGCTCAAGTCTACGGCGATCGTAGTTCATTGTAGACTCTTCATTTCAAGCATACGGACTTCCTGTTTTATCAGTTTTGCCTAAAATTCCTTTCTTTTCGATAGTGGGAAAAGTCTTTTTAGCTATTCTTGCATTTATAGCTATTGTACATATGCCAATGCAGTTCAGCTCATGTAACGTCTATCGTATCAATCAGCGGTTTTTATTACCAAGTTGGATAATCACCCCCTTGCTCTTTGATTGATAGGAAGTTCTTCGCGGCCTTTGGCATTAAGTTCCAACATGTTATATCGACGCGAAGTGGTCATATCTAGCTCGTCTTATTGTTTTGAATTAGATACTTAACATAGCTTTTATTATGCAGTATTACTTAAGGATGTGACCCATATTGGAAAGCTTTGAGTAAGTTATGTGTGGTTACTTAAAATAGACAATTGCATTATGGCACGCATGTAAGGAGCTAACTTAGTATTGGTAAATTAGATTTTTGATTTATACCTGAAAAGTTTTGAGTAGTGTTTGGATTTGTACTTGAGTATTAATTTGTGGGACATTCCATGTATTGTGCTTTCTTTTGCCATGTTTTAGAATTAGCTTCCAAGGTAGCTCCCCCGATCTTGAGCCTTAGGTCGTGGTCTTTACCTGTATATTTGATATGACATACCCCTTTGTTTGGGATATAGTATCCATTTTTTGTTCTTGGCATGGCCTTCCCCGCTGTTTGAGGGCAGAGTATAGGTTTAGCTTTGGCATCACCGTTCCTATTTAAGGGATTGCGGTTGTCGTTCATATCTTGTACAATATGTATAGCTTTTTAAACGATGGTGGTGAGGCTGTGAAACTATTTTTGTACGTTTGGCATGGTTTGTTCTGCTGTTTGGATGCAGACTAGTAAGTTTGTATTGACAGAGAAGTCAAGTCATGCATTTATAACCTTCGTATGCACATGATTCTTTGTACTAATTCTGGATGTCCAATATCCATGCATCCAGTATGCTATATTAATAGGTTAACATAGAGGGGTTTTTATATTAGTTAGGACCTTCCGATGTCCCTATGACCAGTTTAGCTATGGTATAATTGCTATTGTAGGAATATTTATATTAGGGCAGGGCAGTCCAATATTTCTATGTCCAGTGAAGTAATTTGGTTGAAGAGCCGAACTGTGTTGATGCAATTCAAAGATTTTGAATCTTGTTTCACCATTCTTATTACTGAGAGTTCCATTTTTTTCCACCAACCTTGTATGTTGCGTTATCAGTGACAATTGGAGGTGAACTACAGGAGTGCATGAAGAGATTATTCAACCATGTTAAAGAGTAATACAAAGAGGGTTTTATACTGGTTCGGGAAATATCCTTACATCCAGGTTATTATACTGTTACTTCTTTATACTAACTACAATTTTCATTACTTAAGCAATGTAGATTAGATAAAGTAAGGTCTGAGGTGCTTTGAGTTCCATGTTCTTAGAACTAGGTTGACACCAAGTCTTGATAACCGATATGCTCCGTTTTCTAAAACTTCGGTTATGACTAGTAGGCCTTCCATATTTGGCCTTAACACCCCATCTGTTGGATCTTTTGTGTTTTCCATCACTCTCCACAATACTAAGTCCCTATTTCAGAAGTCTCTTTCTTTGGGTGTTGCATTATAATTTCTCGCCATCCTTTGTCGATATCACCACGACCTCATCTCTTCTTTCCTAGATGAGATCTAGGGCAGCTTCTTTTAATTTCCTATTCTTTTCTGTGGTGTATGATATTCTTCTATGTGACGGGACTTTTACTTTGATGAGAAGCACTGCTTTATATCCGTAGGTTAGTGAAAAAGGAGTGGGCCTACAGGAGATCTGGTTGAAGTTCGGTAGGCTCAGAGTACTAAAGAAAGTTATGTTTGTCGCTATGCACATGATTGAAGATGAGAAATAGTAATAAAAAAAGTAAATGCAGCGGAAATAGTAAAGTATATCACATAGTCGATTTTATACTGGTTCAGACCTCCTATGTAATGTCCAATCCCAAAGCTCCTGTTCGGAATTAACTTTAACAAACAACCCTCGTTTCACCCAGGGAAACAGTTTACAAACTCCATCTGAACAACTGAACATGACTTCAATAACAATTACAAGTAGTGTAATAAATGTTACTTTCTGACACAACGTATCTTGATATACAGAATGTTACTTTGATATAGAATGACTCCTATAACCAAGCTAAATGGTATTGAGTGGAGGTGTAGAGGCTAAAGAGTTTATTCGATAAGAATATAGGATATGGAAATGAAGCACACTAGTCGAAATCTATGAATCACACGAATTTCTTAGAATTCGGAGTATTGCTTAGGAATTGAGAGACCGAGGCCTAAATTTCAATGCATAGATTTATGACTAAATGTATTATGACTCAGTAATGGCTTTGGAATTATATAGTTGTTGTAGGGATGCCAATATAGGGGTGCTACCTTTCAAATTTGCCATTGATGAAGAAAAATGGCTGTAGGAGCGAAGAGATGCAACTTCTGGAGCGAAGAGACATGAAGGAACCAATTCAAAAAATAGCCATTTTTAATCAGCTCAATTGAGTGAGGACCAAATTCGGTCGACTGAAAGTGGCCAATTTTAGTCCAGAACTTCGGGCTTGATTCAGTGGGCCATTTTTGATAAGTTGGTCGACTTAGGCTAGTTTAGTTGACCGAGTAAGCATAATTTCTGAAAGCTTGCTTAGTTCAATGGTAAAGGCATATGCTCATCTCTCAGCCCACTCGGGTTCGAGTCCCAGCTTCATGTAATTTAGCCAAATTATTTTTCATCTTTTCCATCATCGTTTTGACATGAATAACTTAATAAATATATTAGTAGCATTATTGTCTGGTAGTTATGATCAAAACACTATATATACGATTCTTTCAAGTTCCTCTGCCCATCTTCCTTTAGCTTTCTACAGCCTTTTCTTGAGAAACTTTTTGATGGTTTCTTGTATAGCTCCAACATGCTCATTTGTCCACGGGTGAGCAACTAAAGAGAAACATTTTATTATGTCGTTCTTTTCATAAAGCTCCGTGAATTCTCTACTTTCAAACCGGGTACCATTGTTAGAAATTTTTTCATAAGGTATCCCATATCTAGTGATTATGCTTTTTACTACAAAAATGACTATTTTCTTTGCAGTAATCGTGGCTAGGGGTTCTGCCTCTACCCATTTGATGAAGTAGTCTGTGGCCATTGTAGTGTATTTAGCTCCTCCCTCTGACATTGGAAGTCGTCCAATCAGATCTATCCACATATGTCGAATGGCCATGGGCTTGCGAGTGGGATAAGCTCATAGGATGGTTTCCTAGGGATACTTGCAAGTTGTTGACATCTGGCGCACTTCCTTACAAATTCCTTTGCATCTTGGAGTGCGGTAAGCTAATAGCAGTTGTGCCTCGGTACCTTTTTTGCTGATTTCTTTCCTCCAAAGTGATCTTCACATTGGCCCTCATGCACTTCTCACATGACTCATACCCCCTTTTCCATGGAAATGCACCTGAAACAAGGGGTAGAATACGCTATCTTGTATAATGTGCTACCAAAGGAGCAGTATGGAGCCTGGTATATTATCTTTCAAGCCTCATTTCTATTTAGAGGTAAATCCCTATTTAAGAGGAATTTTTTGATAGGAGTTTTCCAGTCATTCTCCTCAATTTATTGAGGAAGGAGCTCAATTACGGGTTGCTATTTACTCTCCATTATCTCCTAATTTTGTGTGCCTTAAATGGCTGCCCGTTGGGCTCGAGCGAAGACCAGTATTTGATTCAATTCTGTTATACTTGGCTCTGCTTAGCGGCCAATCAGTACCGCCTTCATTTCATTAGCTACTTTGGTACTAGTTAGTTTTGCTAAGGAGTCGGAGGAGGAGTTACTCTCACATGGGATTTTCTTAGAAAGTTCCTCATATTTAGCTAGCTTACTTCCTTCGTTTTGGTAGTTTCCATGCACTCGTTTCAAAATTAATTAGGAATCACCATGAATTTAAAGTGGGTTACATTCATTACCTGGGCCATTCATAGGCCTATGAGGAGGACCTCATATTTAGCCACAATATTGGTTGCTATAAAACCAAGTTGCACTGCTCCATGCGGGTTCTGTCCATTTAGGGTGATAAAAATATGTCTAATTCCTGCCCCCTGTTCATTCTATGCTCCATCTACGAACAAATACTAGAACTGTGGGGTATTTACTTTTTCCTTTGAAATGGGTCCAACTAGTAAGGTATATTCTGCGATGAAATCTGCAAGTGCTTAGCCTTTAATTGCCTTCCTAGGACAATAGGTGTTGTCATACTTGCTGAACTTCATTGCCTATTTTTAGCAGGTGGCCCGATGTTTCTGGCTTCTACAGTATCTTCCTAAAAGGTTTGTCTATGAGGGCTTTGATGGAATGTGCTTGGCAATAGGGCCATAGCTTTTTCACTGTAAGCATCAGGTTGTATGTGAGCTTTTCAATAATCAAATAGTTTAACTTTGATCTCGATAACCGGCTGCTGGTGAAGTAGATGGGCCTTTGCACCCCTTCATCCTCTCTTACCACTGCAGCACAAATAGCCCCACTAGTTATAGCTAAGTAAATGTATAAGTTCCTACCTGTCACTGATTTTGATAATGTAGGAGTATTGACTAAATGATCTTTTAAGTTTTGGAATGCAGCTTCACACTCCTCATTTCATTCGAAGTTTTGCCCCTTCTTCACTCGGTTAAAGAACCGGATGCACTTGTCTATAGCTTTGATATAAATCCGCTTAAGGCTGCTACCCTATCATTTACACTCATTAGATCCTTAGGCTTCTTTGGGATTCCCATTCCACTTATAGCCTCAATATTCTTAGGATTTTCTTTAATGTCACGTGCACTCACTATATACCCTAAGAACTTGCCTGATTGGATAGCGAAGTTGCATTGTAGAGGGTTTATCTTCATTTGGTATTGCTTCAGAATTGTGAAAGTCTGCTCCAAGTTTTTGACATGGTTTGATGCCGCTTTTGACTTAACCAACATGTCATCCATATATACCTCCGTATTATTCCCAATTTGTTCAGCAAACATAATATTGACTAATCTCTGGTAGGTTGCCCCCTCATTCTTGAGCCAAAATGGCATGACCTTATAATGGTTAAACCTTTATCTGTCATGGAACTGGTGTGCTCTGGTCCGATTCTGATGTGCACGTAAATGTGCATATTTTTACCACCATATTTAATATATTTAAATTTAATAAATGATCATATTAGGTATTTTAATTTGTTTAAACCAAAATTCAAATTATTTTCGAAGTGTTACATATTCATCTTCATATAGGGGTAAAATGGTCGTTTTTGTGCATTTATTAAATTGTGAAAATTTATTCGGAATTTTCTATGTTGTTTTGTAGAAATTTGGTGAATTTTAAAAGTGGTTTCATGAAGATACATGCATGCACAAAATTAATACTAATGAATGAAAATGGAAATAATTCAAAGTGAAGAACATGGAGCACCCCACTTACCTACCTGCCTTAATGTACAAATTAGAGGCTAACGCACATGCTTATGGAGTTAATGACTTCATGTATATTTAAATGATGATTAGTAAAAGCTAATGATTACTTGGCCTCCACACTTTCTCAACGGCATTTTGTGCATTCCTCAAAAATATGAGTTAGGGTTTAACATATGTATATATACCCCTTATGTTTCATGTAACCCTCTCCTTCCTTAGTTAGTTTTAGTTTAGGAATAAAAATAAATAAAGCTCTTCTCTTTCTCTTTTAACTGCTACTTAGTCATTTTTATTTCATGTATTTTTTTAATGTAATTCAATGCTCTTTTCTTTTTTACATGCTTCTCTTCTTATGTTGTAGTGTAGATTTCTTTTATTTTTCATGCAAGTAGAATAGCTCTTCTTTTCCATTAGCTTTCATTTGCCTCTTTTTTTGTTTCATGTTGCTTTCTATATTTTTTGAAATAATAAAAAATATGAGAGGCTAATCCCTACAATTTAGGTCTAATGAAGCTCTCTTGAATCATGTAGATGCAACATAATTTTACATTTATGTCTCTTTTGTTCTTACTGGATAGTTAGATATTTGTGTGATTTTGTGTTTAATATTGAGTTTGATAGCTTATGTTGTTCAACACAAATAAGCTATGCTTAGTCATATGAATCACCAATTACCTCTTCATCTACATATGATCATGCTAATTGAAGTGGATTTAGCATCAAAATTTGATGGTTTATGTTTCGAATTCAATAGTTAATAAACCATGCTTAAATAGATTCTACTTTTGATTTCATATCATTTTCATTGAAGTTGGTAAGTGGGTTAGAGGGTGCACTAAAGTTTAATGGCTTGAGTGTGTTAATTAATAACACAATTAGGCCATGCTTATGATAAATGCATCAATTAAACTCACAAATGACCGAAAAGAGATCATAATTTCATTATGTTGATTTACGTGATCATGAGAGGAAATTTGCCTCTAAATTTCTCTTTAATCTCATAATTTTATATTCCTTAGTTTTAGTTTGTTTTTACATTCTTTTAGTAGTTAATAATCATTCGACTTTGGTTTAATTTGATTGAAAAGAATTTTAAAATCTACAATTCCCTACGGATCGAACTGTATTCGCCACGTACTACAATAGTACGCCGTGCGCTTGCGGTTAAATTTATTTCAAATTTTTTCGACTATTTTCTAAACCAATCAATCAATCAATTCTTGGCGGAGGAAAACTGTTCCTTCGGATAAGCCTTATTGAGTTGGTGAAGTCTATGCAAGTTCTTCAATTCCCATCGGACTTTCTTACAAGTATTGGGCTGGTAATCCACGTTAGAAAATATACCTCCCTAATAAGCCTATTCTCCTTTAACTTCTTAACTTCTTCGTGTGGAGCATTGTATCTTTCCTGGTCTAGAGTTGAGCTTCCGTCTGACTGAGTGAGCATCTAGGTCAATGTTCAGTGCATGTAAGATGATATCTTGGTCTATTCCTACCATGTCTGAATGAATCTAAGCATATACATCCATTGACCTTTTTAAGAAGTCTATCATTTCATCATGTGCCTATGCACTAAGGTTCTTTCCAATCGTAAGCACCTTTTCAGGTTCCTATTGATCTATGTGTATGTCTTCAAGATCATCTACAGGCTTTAGTTCTTTCCTTGTCACCGCTAATCTTGGATCTATTTCACTTTTCAATAACTCTTCTAATGTTAAGTTCATAGAAGACACTTGTTTTAGAGCTTCCTCAGAGAAATACTTTACACACACTAAATTAAATATGTCAGTGCCAATCATGTACATATATGTTCTCTTTTCTTTTCTCTTAGGTTTTGGGGCCACAAGATTACTCCTCTCTATATTAATTCTAATATTTGATACTCGTTATAGTTTTATGTACTGTTTTGATTTCTTTTTTGTTGTTAACATTACAAGTATTAGAAGAGATAACAAAATAGTTTGCAACAATTTTATTGCTAGAATTAAGAGTTACATTATATAGTTCCCTAGCTAGAAATTGTTCTTCCCTCACTGATCCTATTCCTGCTGGAGTGCTGAATTTCATGAGCTTGTCCTTTTGAGAGTTGATTGCTCCAAGGTCAATCAGGTCAAGTATTCCTAAGAAAGCATTATATGGTGAGGGATGATTGATGACCAAGAAACTTACATAGGATTACTTGTGTAGTGGGACACCTCCAGCTGTAACGAGAAGACGTGCTGACCATACTGGAAATGCAGTAGTGTTGTTGAAACCACCGATCGGTTTAGGGCTGGGTTTTATAATTTTTGATGGTAATTTCATTTGGTCATAAGTAGACTTGAATATTACATTTGCAGAGCTTCTATATCAACAAAGACTTTCTTCATAATACAATTTGATATCTGTACTATAATGATAAATGGGTCCAGGTGTGGGGACACAACTCCTACCGCATCAACCACCATGAAGGTTATCTCTGGTGCAGGTTTCGCCTTGACATGGAGGATTGCTTTTTGGGTCTTGGCCTCTTGCATATATCTTTCATGTGCCTTTTTTCTAATGCCAGCAAGGTGTAGTCCCTCATGGATTGAGGCTATTGGGTTTGAAGGGTTTCAGCCTGATGTTCGTCAGGGTCTGGAGTAAGAATTTTGGTTTTGTCGCCACCATTTTCCCTCTA
This sequence comes from Allium cepa, assembly GCA_030765085.1. Taxonomy (NCBI): domain Eukaryota; kingdom Viridiplantae; phylum Streptophyta; class Magnoliopsida; order Asparagales; family Amaryllidaceae; genus Allium; species Allium cepa. Next base: position 1,029,686,509 of record CM060932.1, on the reverse strand, counting down.
GAAGCTACCTAAGTGCCTCTCTCGATAAAACTTTCTTTCTCGTACTTTCAGTATCGGTAGCTATTAGTGTGATGTTCATTTCCTTGGTGAAAGCAGTAGCATGCTCCATCTTGGTTTAGTTCTAATTTGTTTCCCTTATTTGGCATGTTGTATGCTAGCTCAACTTTGGTCATCCCAAAAATCTTCCCGAGGGAATGAGTGGGAAGTTGTCGTGCAGTAAGGTTTAGCCCTTCTAAAGGTAGGTGACATCCATCTACCCCCTTCCACTTTTATATCATAAACGGGGGCAAAAGTTCCATGAGGTTGTGCTACAAACTCGGCTTTGTCCATCCTGATGTAACCAGCTGTCCTTTCGTAAAAAGCTTTTATATTATGGGACTTCTTACTATTTCTTGTCTTACATAACGGTTCCTTTCCCAATCCAGATGTGGGCCGCCATTAGTAACGCTTCTTCGCTGGTCGTCCTAATCTCGAGAGCTTCTGCCTTAAAGCACTTAATGAAACTATGTAGCCTTTCATCCTCCCCTACTTCACACATGACATGGTATTAACGTCTAGGGAGGGTTCACTTCCCAAATTAAATTGCCTTATAAAATCGATGGGTAATTATCTCTAAGAACGGACTTATCTTGGTCCGTGTTTTCTAAACACTGTGAGGCTGCACCAGATAAGTATACAAGGAATAACTTGCATCGGGCCATCCTACCGACCTTCAGGATATTCATGAAGTATTCGAAAGTGCTGAGGTGATCTCGGGGTTGGTTGTTTCGTCAAACTTGTGAATGGAATTGGCTTTGAAATTATTGGGAAAGTCTGCCTCAATAATAATCCATTATAGGTGGAGCAGATCCCTTCCTCTATTCTTTCTAGTATTCTACTGGTAGATCTTTGCTAGCTACTCTACCCAGGTTCTTAGCCATGGATCTCATGTTCTCTCGGGTCAACCTAGGATGAATTACCATGAGATGTGGTATATCCATCATTTCTGGCTGACCCATGTTTGTTTTTCTAGCAGTAGGGTGTTTATATTGGTTGGGTTGGTTTTGATTCGAGGATTAGCTTGGATTTTTCTTTTTAACATGGTGTCAAATTTTAGTCTAACATCACCATTCTCATTTATGATAGTGTCGTTATCATTCCCTTGCTAAATATCTAGCGCAGTAGTGGAATAATGGCAAAGAGCTATGGAGTAGGGTGGTGAAAATGGCCTATAAATGACGTGTTCGGTCATTGATTTTTCTAATCCTTCCATATGTTGGTTTATTTGGTGTGTGAATGATTGGAACGTGGCCAAGATAGGGTATGCGGGGCCAGCAATTTATTCCCTTGCTTTATCTTGGGTTCTTGAAGGTACACATGATTTATTGTTAGTCTTAGCTTCCAAGTGTGAAGTTCTTGGATTAGAGTGATAGGTGAATCAGTAGAATGCATGGTATATGGTGTAGAGTTTTACTGGATGTAGGAAATGAACAGAGGTTCAACCCTATGTTAGTTAACTTTTTCATCCTCTAACTCCTTAATTAAGTGTGAAGTAATTAACATACTAATTACTTTAGTATTTAAAATGATAAAACTAAATAGTCTTAAGTTTACTGCGAAGTGGTGATTATGCTGCTGGATGCTTACTCAATCAAGTAGTTGCACTTTAACTGTTCATTGAAATGTTAAGTCCAAACAGTATTTAATTCAAGAATAAATAAGGTAAGATCTCGTATGGTAAACTAAGTAGGAAAATAACAAAATTAAGAAACAGTAATAGGCACTAGGGATTTATGTAGTTCTGATATTAAGGAATCCAACATCAACATGATCAAATTCTCTTTCTTCCTTTATTAATATTCTGGTAAAAATTTCCATGACAAAGAATATAGTAATTATTTGATATATCGAAAATAGAAAAGGGTGAAAATTCCATTTCATGCTACAATGCTTTATTCATTTATAGCATTCAGATGTTCATGGAATGCCAGAATTCTTTTCTCGCCATTATGCTTTAGCCTTTAGATCCAAATAGGTGTCATGTATCTGTGTTAGCTGTTCTAAGAATTCGAATTGTTGACGTGTTTTTGGCGGGAAACGTGAGTTGAAAGCAGGAACTCTTGAAATTAGAATAGGAACATTCAAAATTATGGTAGAAGAGTTCAAATTTGAATTGGCTTTGCATGTGAGTCTTTGGGGGAAAGACATTAAGTGCTATTCGTTGACTTCGAGATACTATCGTCGCATCTGTACTAACTGATTTATGATTCTCGCATGGCACTATAGTGCTTGTAACTTTGGTGCTTATCAGATTTGCGCTTTTATTTCACATCGTATTGGGGTGAAGTTGCACTGCTCTGCTTTAGCTTGGACGTTAGTCTATTGTGCTTATGGATGTGACCTGGCCATGATTTTAGTTGTCCTTCTTGCTAGGCTTCTCAAGTTTTTGATGTGAGGAAGGAAGAGCTACATATCTTTGGCACCTACTTGTAGATATGGTTATGCATAATAAGTATTTCTTGAGTGGCCCAACTTGTGGTCCTTCGAAATCCTTTTGACCTCTTGCGATACAGCTTAGTTTGCCCCCAGTATGTACTATGCAACCCGTTCTTGTAGGTGTTGATAGAGTATGGCCTTTGGAATGTGGTCAGCTTAGTGCAACATGTACTGCCTATGTGCCTCGATGCATTTTCTTTTTCTGCTTTGACCTTAAAGATTGTTGTAATGACCTGCTCTCGTTTCCTTATAAGTGCAGTATTTGTCTTTTTGTTGTGATTCCCTTAATTGTAGGGTTCAAACCAAATTAAGTTTTGTAGCTTTAAGATGACTCCCTATGCCAAATGAGTTTAGCTGATTCAATTCCTTTTTCCTTTACTTCTAATTTTTCTTGATATAAGGACAGTCACTCTGGTGTCACACCTTGCCCCCACCTCCCTTTAATGTAGCTCAGGGTTAGAATAGGTGTAACGAACTCCAATCAAACAAATAATGCATAAATGTCATATAATCAAGCCACAAGAATCAAAATTCATTTGGACAGCGTCTCCTTTCCATTTTGAAGGTTTACAACATAAATGTAATTTCACAATCAACAATAGGATCGAATCCAATATTCCAAACACCCAGTTCAAACAATTCAAGCATTAAACAAAATGAAACCTAGCATGTAATTGTATTTCAAACATTTCATTCATTCACAACCATTATTCACTTGTAACACCCCAAGATTTTAATACTAATTAATTTAAAAAGAAATGCGATAAGTAAGTACTAATGCTACAAATAGGATTTTTCAAATGCCAAAATTTGGCTATGAAACATATGCTATTGGATTCATAAGATTTTCAAATCAATTTTCATATATAATGTTTTCCGATCGAAGTTCAAACGAAAAATTTATTAATACTTGAAGTTTTAGTGTCAGAAATAATTATATATATATATGTGATAATAAAATCAAATAGCACTAATTAGTAATGTTAATGGAAGATTAGATATTAATTAATATGAAAATAAAATCTCAAAGAAAATACAAAGTGGGAAAGAAACGAACAAGATTAGTTAATTAAGGAATAAAATTAACTAAATCAAACAACACAAGTCAATTAACATCAAAATAAATCATAGGTCGACCCGCAAAGCACCAAGGTCCGCCGGAAGCAGTTGATCCACAGCCTTAGGCGGTCGACTCGTGTCGATGTAAAAACGTGGGTTTCAATTTACAGTGGAAGCACGTAATGCAATTAAATATCTTACTTTGGAAGGAATTAATTAAGAGGCGTCCAAGATCGAATTAAAGATCTCCTATGCTAAATCCGACCCTATAAATTAATCCCAAACCCCTATAGATTAATAGCTAGCCTAACTCTAATTCATTTAGAAAACCTACTACATAATGAAACTCTTCTAATTTCTCTTCTCCTCCAAATTCTAGAATAATAAACCTATAATATATATATATATATAAGTGGAAAAGAGTGGAGAATAAGAGAAGAGAAGAATATGATTGGTTTGGAGCATGGAAATAAAGGTAAACTTGAATCTAAAGCTAATTTAATCCTTTCACCAGATCAGTAATTTTAATAAATGTATACCCTTTTTATTATTGGATTTGAAGTAAGAAGGAGTCAAATAAAAAGGGAGCAAATCTAGATATGGAGAATTGGACAGCTAAAATCAATATAACTGGAAAAAAATACATATTTTGTAATAAAAGTAGATTTATTTCGTTTTAATCTATTTCAATTACTCCCATTTATTATCGCTTGAATATATGTCTATAAGTGTGTAATGATTAGATATAAATCTATAAGTGCATAGTAATTAGATTTAAATTTGTAGATGCTTAATGATTAGATATGAATTTATTGTTTATGTGTAATGAATTTAAAGAATAGATGTAATGAAATGGATTATGAAATTGATTATAACTGAGATTTAACAAAATTAGAAAAATTGCATGCATATGTTATCCCAGTAACTTGTTTTGAAATCGGTAATAACAAATGGGTATTTGGAAGTAGAAAAAGAATGTAAAACAAAAAGGAACCGTATTAAGATTTTAGGGGTTTAAGTGATGTTTTAATTTGTTGGAATTAGATATTACTAGTATATTTCTACATATTCTCAAGTTTAAATTAAAAAAAGGTCCTATGTCTACAAGAAATACACCTAAAAAGAAAGAAACGTACAAAAATGGATATTTAGCGTATTTTTTACCATTTATTTCGGAAAAAAAAGAAAAGAAAAGAAAAGGTAGTTCCTTGTAATTACAAACATCAGACAAATCTTTCTTTTGGATAAGACATAGAAATTTATGATGTTAACATTTTTAGAGTAGAAATGTAGTTCCAATGCATTAAAATGTCATAAACCGTAAAAGTTGAATAGTAAAATATGAATGTGATAAATATATCTTAAACAATGATTTAAAATAAGTAAAGAAGAAAATTTTAAAAGTATGCAAGAAGAAATAAAAAGGATAATATAAAAATAGAAATGGAATAATAGAAAATAGGTAAAATGACTCTAACCTAATAAAAATAGACAACAATTGAACTTAAGGTAAAGAAAAAGGCAAAAAGCAGAATAAAATAAATACCCGGGATCAACTGAAAAACTATAGAGGCATGATAACTAAGTATGAAGGAATGTGTGTGTGTGTGTATAAGTAGGTTCAAATATGCATTTCTGGTGGGTGTGAACTATTATAAATAAAGTATAATTAAATAGTCTAGGTTGGAATGTGAGGTTAGTAGTGTTACACAATAGAACCATGCCTACCGAAAAGGGCTAACAATAGTTGTGTATACATTATACTGATGTGAGACATATCCAACCATAACACCCGTAGAGAGTATACGCTTGCGTGTAAATGAAGGAATACCCCTAATAGAAAGTTAAGTCTGCTTGAAATATGCATTAGAGGGGGTATTACCTTAGTTGCACTAGCCAATCTAAATAGAATGGTTAGTGGGATCAGGCACCATGCAGCAATGTTAGGACCAAAATCAATAAGTAGGCCTGTCATAGGTTGAGAACATCATCAATCCGAAGAAGTCAATGGGAAGGACAGGGTTACACCTAGAATTTTCTTCGTCTGCCTACCGGGAAGGCCATTTTGGGTCACTCACCGCCATAATTGTTTGCTAATCTGTTTTCTAGGGAAAGGCTAGTTAACCCATAAAAGAGCCCTCTAAAATAGTTGGGGTAGTCCATGGAGCCGAGTCCATAATAGGAAGCAGACAAAGCATTAAATCCTTAAAGCAAGATAGAGTACAAAAAAATGTATAAAAAAAACCCCATTAGGCATTATGGGAGTCCTTCAATATGCATTGTGATGAGAGTGTGATAGATGAGAGCAAGGGTTCCCGATGGGGTTCTAATAGATATATACTACCAGGGATAATATCTAAGTTTAATTGGAAACCATAGGATATACATTTATATATATATGTAGCTTTGACTCTATGGAGGTTAGATGGGAATGTTTCGTACATAGACGTGGAGTTGAAATGAGTAATAAAATGTAAAAAACATAACATAATATAGAAGATAATGGACATAAACTAGTGTTATGTACAAAATGTATGATTTTACCCGTCACTAGAACGTTGTTCTGAACCCCTCCTCATTAAAACAGTTGAAGTCAAAAATGGATCAACACCTAGGGATAGGTTGTATGGAACTTGTCAGACCTAGGTCTGGAAGGTAGTAATGGAAATAACATTAAAATAAAAAGGAAGATTTGATATTTTTATACTGGTTTGGTAATTAAGGCCAACATCCGCTTTATAGGTTAATTGCTTATGGACCTGAGGTAGTTTTTTTGAGATTATAAAGAACTAAAGTCACAAGTAAAAGAAGATAATGGGTTCTATGGCCTAGATTTTTCAAGAGTAGATGTATTGGTGACTGATGTGAGGGAGGAAGAAGGTGAAGAGCAATGGAGTCCCAGATCCAGAGTGAAGAAGAAAGAGCAGGGAGAAGATCTTCTTTTGTTTGCTCTATATTTTGTATTTATAGGGAAACAGAAATAGAGGGTTGGAAGCCTACTTGCACTATAGTCTTGATGACGGCCCAAAGTTGTACAAAAGAAATCAGAGCCCCACGACCCAAAGAGATAGGTCGTTACCAAGCTATGAGTATTGGTGAAAATACAATACCAATTTTTTCTTTTCCCTTATGTCTTCATGTTGATGTGTTCCATTCTTTTTTAATTGACTTTTGGTTGATTGTAGTAATATTTCTTCTATCACTTAAGTTACCCTGCTTTCTTGGCAATCTTCTCATTAACCTTAGAATTGGTCGTCCATACTTTGGAAAAACCACTTGATCATGAGGTATTAGAGATGTATATACGAAGTATGGTGTTTAGGGGACGAATAGAGGGAGAATTATAGGTCGATACCGACCTGTGGATAGCTCGATATCGAACTATGGATAGCTCGGTACTAAGCTATGCACTTTGCTTCATATTGAGTGAAACTTTCCTAAGTTGTCTCCTTGCTTCATACCATCATTATAGATAGTTATTAATCATGTTGGAGTGAATCATGAAGGTAAGAGCCATGTCGGTGAAAGTCATGAGCTTCGGGTCCGGGTTGACCTGACTTGGAGTCCAACTTGAGAGTTTTGTGCATCTGTCCCAAATTATCTTGATAATGATTGCTTGGAGTCCAACGTAAGAGTTTTGTTAGTCGGACCAAAAAAAGTCCATAGCTCGGTGCTGAGCTATATTATTTGGAGTTCGACCTAAAAATTTTGTGAGTCGGACTCGAGGATAACTATAGCTCGGTGCCGAGCAATATCACTCGGAGTCAGACCTAAGAGTTTATTGAGTCAGATATGAGAAAAAGCATAGCTCGGTATCGAGCTATGTTGCTTGGAGTCTGGCCTGAGAGTATTGTGAATTTGACCCGAGAAAAGTCATAACTTGGGTTTTCCTTAATTTTTCCTAATTTCAGCTCAGGTACGACTGAGGTCCGACCCCAAGTACCAGGTTGAAAAACTCAGTCAACCTTTTTTGCTTATTTTTTGATATCTCCTTCTTTTTGCCTTTTTATGATGTTTCCAAAGTCCTTTAATCATTTTATCTTCGTTTTGAAGTTCTAACTTCCGATTGAGATCGGCTTGGTCATAAATCCAGTAAACACTTGTTCCCCAGAATATGTTTTCGTTGAAAACAAGTATGCTCTGGAACAAGATAAGTTCTAATTTTCTATCCCTTGATTCTGGATAGTTGTTTAGAAACTACTTCGAAGCATCGCTTTTGTTCGGTAGACGTTCCTCTAATCGTTCGGAATAGTTAGAATTCCATTCTTCATTTTTCATGCTAAGGACAAGGTATATGCTCTAGAGATCGTTCCATGTCGTAAAGGAGCATGATATCTCTTTTATATATATTATTTTCATTTTTGCTTTTCTATTTCCTTCATTAGATCATTTGGCCCTTGCCATTGAATAAAATTTATCCAAAGTTGGAGGAATGGCAATCGTTATGGCAACGGAGATGATGGTGATGATGCATCCCACTACTTCTTAGTGGAGATAGCCGAAGTTTGGGTTGAGCGTGACCTATGATGGATCTCAAGTTTGTCTTAGCTCGTATTCACATCGTTTTGGAGACACAACTGACTATCTATCTTCGGCTAACTTCTATCAACGCACGACTGTTCTTATATTTGCCTCTTGCATTCCAATATGACGGTTCGTTTCAGCAATGGTCGTGTTGGATGGTTCTATCGCCATGCCTTTCCTTTTAATTCATTTCTCATGTTCCTGGAAAGAAAAGTTTCTACGTCGTTTTGGATAGCGGCTCGATTATCGATTACTCGTCAATAACTAGCAAGTTTCGATGTAACACCCCGCATTTTTACGTTAAGTAATTAAAAGAAAATTATTAATAAATGTAAACTGTGAAAAAAAAGAATTTTTGCAAATGTAGAATTTGGCTAAAAACTTGCACCATTATGTTCGCGATGATTTTTTGTTCAATTTTCGTATAAAATGTTTTTCAATTGGAGTTCATATGGAGAAGTTATTACTGTTTGACGTTTTAGCGTCAGAAATAATTATATATGTAAATACGATGATAAAATCAATAAATGCTAATTGGTAACATTAATGGAGATTTAAATGTTAACATCAAATTAAAATCTCAGAGAATTTGCGATTAGTGGAAAAAATTGATAAACAATCAATTAACACGAGAAACATATGAACGTGATTTGTTAAAACAAGGAATAGAATCAACGAAATAAAATCATTTTTGAAAGATTTTTTTAATTTAAAAATTGATGGACATTCTTGAAAGTGAAATAAAAATATTTACGAATTAAAAGAAATTTTCAAATTTTGGAAATGCCACATACTTGATGTTGTGGAATAGTTGGTGATTGGGATAGTAAGGATGTTACCGTACAATATAATTGGTAGTAAAATAAAATACGAACTGGAAGAAGAGAGAAATCTGTTATAGCTAGGAAATCACTTTCTTCACATCTTGTTAGCACTAAAATGTTGAATTTTTAAATAAACCATGTTTTAGAAACTAAGAAAACAAAATCGACTTATGTAAACTGTACTTGGAAAAGTTAGAAAAGGAATGGGAGCAATAGAGAGGATTTCAAGATATAGGGGAAAATGATACATAAGAGAAGGATGGAAATATAGAACTTTCTATCAATACCTTTTCCAAGCATAAGAAAATAGGTTTATAAAACTAGTTTTTTCTAAAACATGAATGTTAGTGATAACGTACTAAGATTTTGAATGGTAGGGATTGGATGAAAAATTGGTTAAATTATACTTCTAACTATCGAAATGTGGGAAAACTTAGATGAAAATGCAATTTTTTGGTTTCCAAAGGTTGCATACATGTAGGAATGTCAGTATATTTTGGATGTTTGCAACATATTTTTGAAAATTGGTTTGAAAGAAAGCATTCATATAGGAGGCACGAATTTGGAATTGCTCACTTTGCATATCATATATGTTATGACACACTATGCACCGTACACAACTTTTTGCCCAATTGTTTGAAAACTTATGGTTTGTTAGTTTAGAATGGATGTGCGGTTGGTTGCATGATCATGCCCTTGAGAAATTTCGAGGGCAAAATTCTTTAAAGGAGAGGAGAGTGTAACACCCTGCGTTTTTACATTAATTAAAATAAATTTATTACAAATAGCAAACTATGAAAAATAGAATTTTTGAAAATTTTATAATTTGGCTATGAAACTTGCGCCATTATATTCATGACGATTTTTTGATCAATTTTCATATATAATGTTTTCCGATCGGAGTTCAAACAGAAAAATTATTAACGTTTGAAGTTTTAGTGTCGTAAATAATTATATATGTAAATATGGTAATAAAATCAATTAATGCTAATTGGTAACATTAATGGAGATTTAAATGTTAACATTATGATAAAATCTCAAAGAATTTGAAATTACAAGAAACAAATGATAACGATCAGTCAATACAGAAAACAGATGAACGTGATTTGTTATAGCAAGGAAGAGAATTAATGAATAAATTAATGGTGATAATCAACTAAAACTAAATAGCATAGGTTGATCCAGGGAGTGTTAGAAATGAGGATTACGGATCTTCAGGCTTGAATAACACTAGAGGAGGGTGAATAGTGTTTTGTGGATTTACTCAATCTTTTTGAAATTTAAGTAATTTAATAACTAACAAATGCAATACACAGACACAGATATAATCACAGAATCAGAGACAGATACAAATAATAAATAAAAGTAGTAAAGGAAAGAACACACCAGGATTTTACACTGGTTCGGAGTTACCCTACATCCAGTCCCGCACAAATGTACGGATTTCTTTTCAAAATAATCTCCCATATTACACCCTCGATTTCAAGGCCATGAGGTACACCCTCCTATATTCGAATCAGAGGCAAATTCTCTTGATTTACCAGGCCACAAGATCACCTAATTAATTTTCGAGGCAACAATCACACCCAATTGATTTCAAGGCTCGATCGCACCTTTTACTCAATAGTTTGATTTACAAATAATCCTATAACTCTAAATAGCACTGAGAACTTATGGAGAGAGTGGCAGAGAATCAAACAAGAAAAAATAAAGTTCGATTCACTTGGTATTTCGACAGAGTATGGTTTGGGATTATTTAGAATAAATATGGAAGATGAAGAGGAGTGTAACGACCAGAAATTTTCGAGCTCGGATATTCGACACTAATATGTTCACCGTAGAAATGTCGAGCGTCCGAATGCCGGAAATCTCAGATTGTTAGGGTAAAGAAGAAAGAAGTAGAAGAAGAACGGAAAACAAAACATAGAATCACACATTTCGCAGCGGATCAAATATAATATCAAATAATAGCATTTATACAAGAAAGCTGTAATTGTCAGTTTACATCATTACATCAGAGTTACAAACAGAGTAGACCGTTATATCAACCTGTCTCAGGCTAATACCACAACAATCTCAATACATAGCAGTAAACTCCATACGTTCCTGCCATCTAACTTGCCTCCTAAGCTCCAGAACGTCCTTACCTGAAAATCTGTAATACTCGGTCTGACCTGAGCATTACATCAAAGTAACACCTGGGTCAGGCTAGAAACCAGCGTGAGTAAACCCATCTAACATAAAAACTAATACATAAAACTTATTTAAAACTCGGGGTAACTCGTACTTCACTACCAGTTCTTAACTTGTTATAGTCAACACTTATTTCACACATCAATCCCTACGTATCCTTACTTAGTTTCAATGGTCCAGCTCACTTAAATTGTTTCATTCCAGCCTATTGATTTCACATATCAAATCTATAAAGAATTATAGTAGATTTCAAATCGAAGTGATTTCGGGTATTTACTAATACTCGACCCCTGTCTCTTCGAATCCCATGTCATCTTAACCCAAGTTAGTCAAGTGAAATACAATTCAAACTTAAAATGCAAGGTATCACTTTACACAGCAATTCATCTCGATAGATAACCACATCATCACTATTCAGCCTAATTATATCACGAAACATTTCATATCATAAATATCAAATAAACAAAGGTATTCAATATCATTCAATCATTCATAAGCAAGATTAGTTAGTCACACCTTTTCTAATTAATTTAAATAAATTAAATTAATTACTTCAATTACTTTGTTTTTAATCCTGCTCACTAAATCAGTAATTAATTACAAACCGTTAGTTAGTCATCCCTTAATTATCCTCTTTAATTACATTAAGTAATTAACCTTCAATTAATTACACAAATTAATTTACCTTCACCCATTCACATTAATCTCCTTTATCCTTAATTAATTTCCTTAATTATCAATCCTTAATCAATCAATCCTTTAATTAATTACACTAAGTAATTAATCCCTAATTACTTCCATTTAGTAATTTCCCTTTAATTACTTCCAGCAAGTAATTATCCCATTGGTTAAATATCCTTAATTAATTTAACCTTTAATTGAAAATTAAATTAATTAATCCTTAACAAATTTATCCTTTAATAACTTACATTAAGTAATTATCATTTAAGTAATTCAATTATCTCGTAATTATTCCCATTAAGTAATTATTCCATAATCACTTAAATTAAATTAATTAACCCTTAATCACTTTCATTTGTTAATTATCTTTAACTAATTACATTCATTTATCAACCTTAAATTTACCACTTTAAGTAATTAACTATCCACTAATTAATTACATTCAGTAATTATTCTTTAATCACTTATACTAAGTAATTAACTATCCACTAATTACATTAATAAAGTATAATCAATTTGTAAAATCTTAAATAATTAAGATAAACCACCTACTTTAATTAATTACTTATTTTCATCAACAAACTTATTTGAATTCAAAGCTTTGAAATTAATTTAGTCAAAACACCTCTTTATTAAAGTTTTTAATATACTTTTTTTTGAAACCTATATGATAAGGGCCTTGTAAACTTGTTCCTTTCTATTTACTTTGAAAACTGATTACAAATTTTCTTTTGTTCTTAAACCTTAAAAGAAAATCAAAGCGAATCCAATTCTCTAATGAAAACCCAAGCCACATATCAAAATTCTCGAGTCAATCACCGTGTTACTTATGTTATCACTCTGCTTCGAGAAAATCATCACTCAGCTTCGAGCATACACCGAGTAAACTTAATCTTCCTCATTATCACAAAACAACTCAGACACACAACCCACGCGTGCACGTGCACAACCAAGTCCGACAAACTCCGACCTTCACCGAGGCACCCACAAGTCGATCATGATCTAGCTAGTGCTCCTACCACTCAACTCTGACGAACACGCCAGCAAACGAAATAGAGCAGATCGACCTTACCGGAACCAAGTTCGACCGAATAAAATCATCCTCGCCATCGCCTCCGATCATCGGAGGACACGCAACTCCGCTTAGACCTTTTCTTTGCTCACCTTCTTCTTTTCCCTATCACCGATAGCCTCTAGATCGTCTATGACGACGCAAACGCACCAACCTCGGCATCGACCAAACAAACTCCTAAAACCTTATTCCCTCCCAGCCACGCCACCACGGCCCGATAAAATTTTCTCGACCAATTTTCCTAAACACCCAAACCCATGATCTAACTCCATCAACGAACTCGACATCTCCCAAATCCTCGATCGCCAAATTTGTTTTTAAACCAAATTCCGTTCAACATACCTTTTCTCTTAAATTAAAAGCCTAAAAATCATGATTTTATTTTTAAAAATCATCACTTCCGATAGCAAATCAATTGTATACCTGAATCCACAATTTATTTAAATCGAGAGTTTGATATGTTCATGCTTTTACTGCAATTCTTATTTTTTTTCAAAAGCTATCTTCAAATCTTGCCTGGAAATATATTTAGATTAAATACCTTGCCATTACAAACAAATTTGATTTATACATCTAAGTCTAAAAGGAATCAAGGAAAAGACATTTTTGATTTTTGATTAATTTTTTTTTTCAACCTGCAAAACTAACACAGAGTATTCATTTGTATGCAGATATGCACAATCCATAAAACCACATATATACACATAAAATTCATATTGGAAAAACATGTAAACATTTATCAGGCTTTGTCCTAAGTAATTACTGCATGCATAATATTTAAACCGATTGAAGGCTTAGTTTTACTCACTGTTATTACAGAGAAGCCTGGGATGTTTAAAAACAGGAAGTTTGATCTGCTTGCTTTGATTTTGAATTGAATTTGGTTGGTTAATTGAATCTGGATTTGCTTTGAAACTGAGTTGATATTGTAATGATCTGATGCTTGAAACTTGCTATTTCTTTAATCTAGAAATAGTTGAAACTGAAATTGTTTGATTTAAGTTTCTTTTAAATTTTGAAAATGAAAGAAACTATTTAAACTGAAAACACATAGCCAGGTTTTCTCTACTTTTATTTATAATTAAATTCTAAAAGAAAATTTAAGTTTTCCCCTTGTATTCATTATGCTAACACTAAGCTAACTAACGTCAATGTATGTTATCCTTAGCTTCCACTTGTATTTTACACGCTTTATATATTTAAAAATATTAAAACTTATTTTAAATATTTATTACGTTTTATGTGTTTAAACTTTCCCTTTTATTTATTTATTTATTTATAACTTAAAAGAAAATGATATTGTTTTCCAATAATACACTTTAAATAATTTATATAAATGCACTAGTTTTTGAAACATAGAATTTTTAACTCCAATTTATTTCTAAGATGTTTACAATTGAATTCCAAATCCAAATTTTATTTACTACAATATTTATTTAATAAGGCAATCATATCTTGTTATAGAAATTCCAAATCACACCATTCTATAAATTTCTTATATATGAATGGTAACAATCATATTTTATTTTTCTTAAAAATTTATATTATCAGAATTTATTTTGTTCAATCAAACAAAATCAGTATCTCAATAGAGAAAAATCAGTTAATTACCAACTTTTAGATGACCAAAATCCGGGTTATCACATTCCTCCCCCTTTTAATCTTTTTTTCCTTGAAAAGGAACGAAGCCAGAATTTATTGAAATGCTTATTATCATTTAAATTACTTGTTGAACGTTCTTAACCATAAACTCTTTTTATTTAAAATCTTTAAAACACTTTTTTTTAAATAATCTATATAATATTATAAAATAGTTTTATACAAATACATTTTATAACTTGTGTCTGAACAAGTCCATCCTTGTTCTCATAGAAATTCGGTCATACGTTGATCCGGCGTAGGACTGAAAATCTATAAGTACTTAGCAGACCCGTTTTCAACACTCAGTGAAAATACTTGGGAATTTTTTTCAAAAACTTTGTGAAAATATAGAAAACATTTTTGAAATAAAGGAAACATCTTTGGTGAGAATGCTCTGGAAATCATCACCCCCTCCATGGTCCCAGTTAACCCGATAGTTACGTTGCTATCCTGGCAAAATCCGTAGATAACTGTAGGCACTCCGTGTCCCTCGATTACGCCATGGAACCCGCTACAGATCGTAGTTACATCCAAGGTTACCTTGCCATCACGGCAAAAGTCCATGTAACTATAGGCATCAACACCCTCGATTTTCGCTGCCAAATGAAACTTCATCACTCCCACATAGGTCGCAGACTACATCAGTCAAGTCCCAATGTAGCCTTAGGCTCTCACGGCCTCTCGACTTTCACTATGTCTTCATAGGTCGCAGTCTACTGATGTGATGTTGCCATCATGGAAAAATCAAACGTAGACCGTTGGCACTCAACAGAACACACGACTTCACTATGGCCCGTAGTAGATCGCAGTGACATCGAGTTACACTGTCGTCACAACATAGCCCAAATGTCTCTGTAGGCATCAGCGCGCTCGACTTTCACTACCCACTGCACATAATACTCAACAACTTCAGTTTGACCGGACTTCCTTCCAGGATTCAATTTAGAGCCTCCCTCTTAGGGTTCAAGGCAGACCCACCACTTGGATCTCCTAATGATGTCCATTCCAGTGGGAGCGCCTTTTTCTCCAGAGCCAATCTCAAAATACTTTATACTATACACATATAGTATATTTCAAATCATACCCTTTATGATTCACATAATCTCCTTTACTCAAAATCGATATCCCAAATCGATAGTTCCAAACTTGGCTTTCCAAATTCCCAAAATTGATTTTTTTCAAAAATCAAAAGCCTTTCCAAAATCCATAGGTTCCAAAAACCTTTTTCCCAAAATCATTTTCATAATCATCTATATATATATGTAGAGATATATATAATCTTGAAATATATTTGGATCACTTCATACTTGTATAAATTTCCTCTTTATACTTCAAATACTTTCAAAAACCTTTCTTCTAGCTATAGACTCAACAAGGGGAGTTTATCATATATAACAAATATATATAACTTTATTTATACCAAATCAAATATTCAAATTTGGTTTCTCTTACAAATTTATTCACCATAATACTTACTTTTCAAAAAGTAAATTTCAGTAATAGAGATATTCAACTTCCACTTTAATCATCCAAAATTTTCTCAAAATATACCTTCAAAACCATTACCCGTTCTTTCAAAATTTTAGTATATATTTCATTTAAGCACGTACGATGTACATATACCATCCATACGCAATATCAAATCTGATTGCTCACTCGATTACACAATCTCACTTCCAAACTAGTATCATCCACCCGACTTCCTAGTGTGGACTCAGATCTGGTTGCTTGATCAGAAACCGTCATTCTCCTTGCATTGTCATAACTATGATAGAGAATTTCCAAAACCAATCAAAAATCCATATCCAAGGTTCGCCATCAAAAATCGAGTAAAAAAACCCTCGGATCGATATATTATCTCGAAATTCTATGCTTGAATCCAAATCAAATCATTATACGAATCGAATAATATACGTACATCCTACGTATTTATCTTCATTGATCATTATTTAAATCAATTCTCTTTTCTATTCACCTTCATTTTGATTCTTTTCACTTATCCACAATTGCTTCCAATTTCCATTTGGGTTAACACTTCAATTCTTATCTCAATTGGTAGTCAATTATAGACGGTTTTCACTCTGACCAACTTGGATTAAGAAAATAGCTTGAAATTTTTTAAAATTGATAAGTAGTTGTAAATAGTTATTAGTTGCAAATAGTTATTAGTTGCAAATAGTAGTAAAATAGTTAAGTAATTGTAAGAATTTAAATAATTGTAAAATAGTTGGATAGTTGCAAAATAGTTGTAAAATAGTAATTAGTTTGTAAGTAGTTGTAAAATAGTGATTAGCTTTTAAAACAGATGTAAAGTGGTAATTAGTTTCCAAAATAATTTATAAAATATGTATAAGATAGTTTAGGTTTTAAAAAGAAAGGATGTATAGTAAATAGCTTGGAAAATAGATATAAAACAGTTATATTAAAATAATTTATTTGAAAAAAAATAGCTCAAAGCCGAAATGTTCAGTTCCCAATCTCCATTTCCAAACAATTTCTAATTCCCACTTCTATTTAAATTGATTCAATTTCAATTCAATTTAAATAAACTTCAATTCCCATCCAAATTAAAATCAACACCCATTTGAAATTCAAACTTATTCTACTTCAATTTCACTTCAAATCAATTCAATTTAAAATTTTCATTTGAATTTTATGCTTATCCATCTTTAATCACAGTTCCAATTAATTGAAATCAAATTCAATTTGAACTAATTCAAGTCAAATCTCAACTTTAAACTATCTCGAATTATATAAGTTCGAGTTAAATTTTAAATGTTGATTTAATTCTTTAATCAAATTAACCTTTTCTTTTAAATTAACAACTTAATTTTTTTTAACCATTTCTGAGTCCAAATTTCAAAATTCCATTTTAAAGTCCTTTACTTAACTTATTACAAAGTTCAAATAAGAGTTCAAGAAACAACTTAATCTTCAGAATCCAATTTATTACCCAATTTTAACTTCAAACTTGAAACCGATTCTTAAACAATTTTAGTTTGCAAATTCAATTCTTAAGTTTAAATTGATTCCATTCTATAATTACAATTTCATTTTATAAATCAAAATCTTGTAAATAATTTCAATTTTAAGTTCAATTCCATTAAATTTTCTACAGTGGATATGTATTACCTCAATCTCTTAATTCAATTAAATAATCCAATTCACAGTTTTATGGATTATTAATAATAATAGTATGATATCAGGATAAGTCAAAATAAATAATCATCCAAATTATTTAAAACATTTACCAATAGCATCCATCAGTAGCACACATTACCCATTTCTAGATCTCAAATCCGTTTGAGATCACACATACTCCCATCTCAAATCAACCTATTTAACTTCCCTAAGTTAAATTCAATTTCATTTTGAAATTTTCAATTCAGGTTGTTTGTTCTAAATTTATTTAACCTTCCCTAAGTTAAATAAATTTAATTTAATCTAGTCAACTTTACCCAATTTGAATTCCCATTTCAAATTTTAAACTTCATATTAATAATTTTCCCACTTATAAGTTCAAAAACTTATCTCTTTGGGTTTTCACATCACATTCCAAGGAAAATTTAAAACTCAATACTTAGAGTTCATTTCAAATCATCTTTGATATTATGTATATCCCTCATATATACATATTTCCTTTGCACACCAAGTTATACCTTAAATTTAAACCATTTTTGGTTTTAATTCAAAACAAATTTCTTTAAAGTTTTCAGATAACTCTTATTTTAAAATATGATTCCTACCCTTAAAATATTATTCATTATATCTCTTAACACCTTTAAAACAATTTAAATTTTCTAGACATAGATTTAAAACTTCACAATTTAAATTATCTTCAATTCCAATTTATAAGTCATACTCACCTAAATATTTACTTCCTTAAAACATTTCATTTTTGCTCAATTACTAACAAACATTTTGTGATAACCCGGATTTTCAGATATATGTTGAATGGAAATAACAGGATTAAAATTATAAACACTGATTTATAAGCTGAACAAATAAATCTGATAATAAATATGTATATCTGGAGAAATATTTATTTAATAATCTCTTAATATAATTATTTAAAAATTTACCAGATTTTTTATTTTTAAGCAAAAAAAAAGTATGTTCTAATTACAATATATATTGTGGCCAAGAAGCATCGCTTTGAATTTAATAATAATTCTCATAAGACATTTAAAAAGTTAAATCCTATATTTAAAAAAACATTAAAGATTATATTTAATAATTTAAATATATAATAACTTAAGTTTAAAATAGGATTTAATAAAGGATGATACTTTCTCTAAATATATATATATATATATACGTATTAAATTATAATATGAAAACATATAATAATATAAATTCATGTAAATTTAAAAGTGTAAATAATAAATATATGCTTATAACATTTGAAAGATAATAATAATAAGGTTTAAGCATTTGTAGACATATAAGTTATGCATTAGACATTTGTAATATATATATATATGCCACGCAATTTTACAAGTGGCATTTGTTTCCTTTGAAAAGAAAATGTTATAAATAAATAATTAGAGAAACTAAAGACTGTACACAGTGCTTTCTTTTACAATATACATATTCTCAATTCCCTTCTTCTATTCATTTTTACAAAACCAAAATCAAAGAAAAATTGAACGGTAACAATTTCAAGTTTTCTTCTGAAACAAAGCAAAACAAAAAAAATTTAGAGCAGAATTCAAGTTCAACCAAATCAAGTAAATGAAGCCTGCTGTTTCAATATCAAGGAAAATTATCAATTTCATTTTCAAGCTAAGCAAGCAAGATTCAAATTCAAACAAAGCAAAAGGTCATTTTAAATCAAAACACTTTCTAGTTTTAAAAATAAGTGTTGTCCCCAAGTTCATGATCTTAAGAAACCTCCAGTTTTCAAATCCCAGAGTTGTTTTTTGCTCGAAATAAGGTGAGTTAACATTTTATTTTAAAAGCCTAAGAAAACTAAATTCTGCTCTCATGATTCCTGGAATGATGTGTTCTTTGCATGAACATATAGATAAGTGTAGATCATGTATGTTGTTTGTGTTTGAACTGTGTATAATTGTGCTTCTCTATTTTTAAGTTACATAGTCTAAATTAAATCAAAATTCAAAACCTCCTTATCTAATCTCTGATTAAACTTCTGTTTCAAACAAGATAAGATTTTTCAAATATAATTTAATTTTTAAAAATATGTTTAAGTATTTTAGTTTTGAAATCTGCTGGAACCAAGGAAAATACAATAGCAGTTTTAATAACATGGTAAAAGAAAATGTTGCAATTTGCTGATTTAATTACGTATTTTGAACCGACCCGGAAAAATAGGATTTTTAAAAAGGAAATCATGATTTTTAATGTGGCAACGAGTGAGTAATCCTAGGTTGACCAGAAAGTGGTTTCTGAGGGTTTTCTGATGATCGGTGGTCTCGAGGTGGACGGGAACTACGCTGAAGGTAGGTGGAAGTACGGTGGACTCGGCAAAAATGCATAGTGAATTTATCCTTCACGGTGGCGGCAGGAGATCGTTATCGTAGGGTTAGTTAAGTTTTCAGGTCGAGATTGAATTATGGGTTGCTGCACCATCGACGTAGCTCCGAAGGAGGCCGATCGTGGGGGATAAGTGAGAGAGGACTCGGAGGGTGCTGTAGGCAGGATGTCATGAACTCGGGTGGTCAGAATTGTGTGGTGTCAGGTAGGATATGCGATGGGGGTTTTTCTGTCTGGTGGGATGAGTGAGTTCGTCTTCGATTTTATGCTCGATCGAAGGATTTGGGTGATCTGATGGTATGAGGGAGCCAACGGAGACTTGTCGATGGTAGCCATCGATGTCGGAACATCGCCAGAGATCGGTACATGTGCACCAGAATCTTGTGCACATGAGTTTGTGTTTGGGATCATTGTGTTGTCTCGAGTAGTGACTCGGGAAGAGGTTGGGTTTTCTCGAGATTGCCTTCGAGTGAGTGTACGAGAATTTTTTTTAGGTTGTTAAGTTTTAAATTTTTAACTAAAACTAGATTTTTGAATCACTCGGAGCATGACTCGGGTGGAAGTCAGGTTAGACCCGAAGAAATATTTAACCGTTTTAAAATTTAAATGAAAGCAAGCTTTAAATCTAAAATAAATCAAATTTTAGGTACATTTCTAGAAATGTATTTCCTTATATAAGGAATGTTTATTTAGCATTCGATTTAAGAAGTGATGATTGTTTAGCTTAAATTTGTAAGTTATTTTGAACTTCGGAATGAAATCAAAAGTTAATTAAAAAGGATAAAATGATAAATATTTTTATGTGATTGATAATCAAGTGTTAATAAGATAAATGGTTTATCTTAAAGGATAACTAAGGCTTTGGTGATTTAAGATCAATTAAGTTAATAAAGGGATTAAAGAGCAATAAATAATTTATTTATTTATTAGAGATTTGTTGATAGGTAATTAGAATTTAGTTAATTAGTGATTAGAGATTATTAATGTAAGTAATTGGAGAATGATTACTTAAATGATAGTTACCTAAAGTAAGAAATTTATAGATAAATTTGGTAAGGATTAATTAATTTAATCGGTAATTAAAGGTTTAATTAATCAATGATTAAAGGTTAATTAATTAAGGATAATTAACCAAAGGGATAATTACTTGAAGAAAGTAATTAATTAAAAAGGAAATACTTAATGGAAGAAATTAAAGGATTAATTACTTAGTTTAAGTAATTTAGGAATTGACTTATTTAGGGTTGATTAAGGAAAATTAATTAAGGGTTAGGTAATTAATGGGTATGATTAATTAAAAAATAATTAATCAATGTGAGTAATTATAGGATTATTAACTTGAGTAATTAAGGATAAATGTAATTAATGTGAATGGGTGGAAGTTAAATTAATCAAAGGCTAATTACTTAATGTAATTAGAAAGAATAATTAAGGAATGATTAATTAATGGTTTATAATTAATTAATGTTAAGTACGCAGGATTTAAAGGTAATTAAAGTAATTAATTTAATTTATTTAAATTAATTAGAAATGGTGTGACTAATTTATCTTGCCTATGGATGATTGGAATGTGTGAATGCCTTGAGTTAGTTAATATCTCTGATATGAAATGTTTTGTGGTATGATATGTTTGGGTGGACAGTGATAGTGTGGTTATCTATCGATGATGAATTGCAGTGTAAAAAGTGACATCCTGTATTTAAATTTAAATTGTATTTCACTTGAATAACTTGAGTTACGATGGTATTGAATTCGAAGAGACCGGGGTTGGGTATCAGTACATACCCGTAACCACTTCGATTTGTAATCTACAATAATTCTTTATAGATTTGATGTGTGAAATCAATAGGCTGGAATGGAATAATATTGACCATTGAATCTATGTAAGATTACTTGGATTTGGATTTGTGGAAATAGTATTGACTATGACAGCTTATGAACTTGTAGTGAAGTACGAGTTACCCCGGGTTTTAAATAAGTTCTATGCATTGGAATTTCCTATTAAATGAGTTTACTCACGCTAGTTTCCAGCCTGACTCGGGTGTTACTTTGATGTACTGCTCGAGTCAGACCGAGTATTACAGATTTTCAGGTAAGGACATTCTAGAGCTCAGAAGGCGAGCTGGATGACAGGAACGTATGGACTGTTTCAGCTGTGATACATTGTTGTATCTCTGGAGCAAGTTAATGTTAACATTCCGGTGTTGTGTAGTGGTTGTAACTCTGATGTATTGACTTATACAAACAGATACAGTTTTCCTTTGTATAACTGCTTTTTTATTGATATTATATTTTGATCGGCTACGATGTGAGAATTTGTGTTTTTATGTTTCTTTTTGTTCTTCTTCTTCTATCTCTTTTCTTCTTTTCCCTAACTATCTGGAATTTTCGGGATCGAAAACTTCGAGTCGTTACACATTTCATTATCAAGATACAACAAACATTTTAGGGTAATAACCAAGGTTATCATATCTGTATACCAATTCATTATTATCTTATTCTGAAAACATTTCTACATGTTCAGGATTTTAATTTCAGTTTGGATCCATTTATCTTATTTCTATAATTTATATTATCCAATTCCTATTTGGTTGTATTTCTATTACTACTTAATTCTTATTATTATTTTAATTCAAATAATACAGCACCAATTACCTTAATATATTAGAAAAACTATTGCTTTATATATATCAAAATATAAACTTATATAAAAATCATTTTTAGAATATTTTTTTTTAAGGAAATAACAAATACGACCTCATATATACTACACTTAACACATTCTAGGATACCATTGACCCTATCCTTAATGAGTAAACCCACCAGAGCCAAGGTTCTCGCTTAACCTTCAGTTCTGATACCAAATGTAACGACTCGAAATTTTCAACCTCGGATATTCGGCACTAATACGTTCACTGTAGAAATGCCGAGCATCCGAACGTCGAAAATCTCATATTGTTAGGGTAAAGAAGAAGTAGAAGAAGAACAGAAAACAAAACATAGAATCTCACATTTCGCAGCGGGTCAAATATAATATCAAATAATAACGTTTATACAAGAAAGCTGTAATTGTTAATTTACATCATTACATCAGAGTTACAAATAGACTAGACAGTTATATCAACCTGTCTCAGACTAATACCACAACAATCTTAATACATAGCGGTAAACTCCATACGTTCCTGCCATCCAGCTCGCCTCCTGAGCTCCAGAACGTCCTTACCTGAAAATCTATAATAATCGGTCTGACCCGAGCATTACATCAAAGTAACACCCGAGACAGGCTGGAAACCAGCATGAGTAAACCCATCTAACATGAAATACTAATACATAAAACTTATTTAAAACGCGGGGTAACTCGTACTTCACTACGAGTTCTTAACTTGTTATAGTCAACACTTATTTCACACATCAATCCCTAAGTACCTTTACTTAGTTTCAATGGTCCAGCTCACTTAAATTGTTTCATTCCAGCCTATTGATTTCACATATCAAATCTATATATAGTAGATTTCAAATCGAAGTGGTTTCGGACATTTACTAATACCCGACCCCGGTCTCTTCGAATCCCATGTCATCTTAACCCAAGTTATTCAAGTGAAATACAATTCAAACTTTAAATACAAGGTATCGCTTTACACAGCAATTCATCTCGATGGATAACCACATCATCACTATTCAACCCAATCATATCACAAAACATTTCATATCAGAAATATCAAATAAACCAAGGTATTTAATATCATTCAATCATTCATAAGCAATATTAATTAGTCACACCTTTTCTAATTAATTTAAATAAATTAAATTAATTACTTCATCACTTTATTTTTAATCCTGCTCACTAAATCATTGATTAATTACAAACCATTAATAAGTCATCCCTCAATTATCCTCTTTAATTACATTAAGTAATTAACCTTTAATTAATTACACAAATTAATTTACCTCCACCCATTCACATTAATCTCACTTATCCTTAATTAATTTCCTTAATTAATCAATCCTTAATCAATCAATCCTTTAATTAATTACACCAAGTAATTAATCCTTAACTACATCCATTTAGTAATTTCCCTTTAATTACTTCCATCAAGTGATTATCCCATTGGTTAATTATCCTTAATTAATTTAACCTTTAATTATTAATTAACTTAACCTTTAATCGAAAATTAAATTACTTAATCCTTAAAAAAAATTATCCTTTAATTGCTTACATTAAGTAATTATCATTTAAGTAATTTAATTATCTCGTAATTATTTCCATCAAGTAATTATTCCATAATCACTTAAATTAAATTAATTAACCCTTAATCACTTTCATTTGTTAATTATCTTTAACTAATTACATTCATTTATCAGCCTTAAATTTACCACTTTAAGTAATTAACTATCCACTAATTAATTACATTCAATAATTATTCTTTAATCACTTATACTAAGTAATTAACTATCCATTAATAAAGTATATTTAATTTGTAAAATATTAAATAATTAAGATAAACCACCTACTTTAATTAATTACTTATTTTCATCAACAAACTTATTGAATTCAAAAGCTTTGAAATTAATTTAGTCAAAACATCTTTTTATTAAATTTTTTAAAATACTATTTTTTTGAAACCTATTTAATAAGGGCCTTGAAAACTTGTTCCTTTCTATTTACTTTGAAAACTGATTACAAATTTTCTTTTGTTTTTTAAACCTTAAAAGAAAATGAAAGCAAATCTGATTCTCTAATGAAACCCGAGCCACATATCAAAATTCTCAAGTCAATCCATATGTCACCCATGTTATCACTCTGCTTCGAGAAAATCATCACTCAGCTTCGAGCATACACCGAGTAAACTTCATCTTCTCATTATCACAAAACAACTTAGACACACAACCCACGCGTTCACATGTACAACCAAATCCGACCAACTCCGACCTTCACCGAGGCACCCACAAGTCGACCATGATCTATCCCAGTGCCCCCACTACTCAACTCTGACGAACATGCCAGAAAAAAAAATCGAGCAGATCGACCTTACCTGGAACCAAGTTCGACCAGATAAAATCATCCTCTCCATCGCCTCCGATCACCGAAGGACATGTAACTCCGCTTAGACCTTTGCCTTGCTCACCTTCTTCTTTTCCCCTACCACCGATAGCCTTTAGATCGTCCATAACGATGCAAATGCCCCAACCTCGGCAACGACAAACGAACTCCTAAGACCCTATTCCCTCCCTGCCACGCCACTACGGCCCGCTAAAAATTTCCCGACCAATTTTCCCAAACACCCAGACCCATGATCTAACTCCATCAATGAACTCGACATCTCCCAAATCCTCGATCGCCGGAATTTGTTTTTAAACCAAATTACGTTCAGCATATCTTTTCTCTTAAATTAAAAGCCTAAAAATCATGACTTTATTTTTAAAAATCATCACTTTCGATAACAAATCAGATTGTATACCTGAATCCACAATTTATTTAAATCGAGATTTTGATATGTTCATGCTTTTACTGTAATTCTTCTTTTTGTTAAAAAGCTATCTTCAAATCTTGCCTAGAAATATTTTTAGATTAAATACCTTGTCATTACAAACAAAACTTATTTATACATCTAAGTCTAAAAGGAATCAGGAAAAGAGAATTTTCATTTTTTATCAAAAAATTTTAACCTATAAAACTAACACAGAGTATTCATTTGTATGCATATATGCACAATCCATAAAACCACATATATACACATAAAATTCATATTAGACAACACATGCAAACATTTATCAGGCTTTGTCCCAAGTAATTATTGCATGTACAAGATTTTAAAGATATTGAAGGCTTAGTTTTACTCACTGTTATTATAGAGAAGCCTGGGATGTTTAAAAAATTGGAAGTTTGATCTTCTTGCTTTGATTTTGAACTGAATTTGATTGCTTAATTGAATCCGGATTTGCTTTGAAACTGAGTTGATATTGAAATGATCTGATGCTTGAAACTTGCTTTTTCTTTAATCTTGATATAGTTGAAACTGAAATTGTTTGATTTAAGTTTCTTTGAAATTTTGAAAATGAAAGAAAATGTTTAAACTGAAAACTCATAGCCAGGTTTTCTCTACTTTTATTTATAATTAAATTCTAAAAGAAAATTTAATTTGACAATTGTATTCATTATGCTAACACTAAGCTAACAAATATCAATGTATGTTGTCCTTAGCTTCCACTTGTATTTTACATGCTTTATATATTTACAAATATTAGAACTTATTTTAATTATTTCTTATGTTTTATGTGTTTAAACTTTCTCTTTTATTTATTTATTTATTTATAACTTAAAAAAAATAGTATTATTTTCCAATAGTACACTTATAAATAATTTATATAAATATACTAGTTTTTAAAACATAGAATTTTTAAATCCAATTTATTTCTAAGATGTTTACAATTGAATTTCAATCCAAATTTTATTTACTACAATATTTATTTATTAAGGAAGTCATATCTTATTATAAAAATTCCAAATCACACCATTCTATAAATATCTTATATATGAATGGTAACAACCATATTTTATTTTGCTTAGAAATTTACACTATCAGAATTTATTTTGTTCAATCAAACAAAATCAGTATCTCAATAGAGAAGAATCAGTTAATTACCAACTTTTAGATGACCAAAATCCGGGTTATCACAAGGAGAGAAAATGAATGAAAATATGGTTTAAATTCGTTTACAACTGACTGATATTTATAGAGATCAATAGCCATATCTATTCATGAAAGGATACGACGAATAGATACTTCTTTTAAAATTTTGAAATTTGAAAATTAACGGGCACCATATCGACATGGGGGATAGGAGTATGTCGACATGCTCTAGGCAAAAATGGTGATTTTGATTTTCTTATTAAAATTGGTTTCTATAATTTTTCAAAACAATTTCTAAACTTTTATAAATATACTTGAATATAGTTTAAACATATAAAAGATTTTGAAAGTAATTTTTTAATATATAATCTTAATCTATAAAGTGATTTAAAATATGAGTATATAAATATTTAAAAGCTAAATATTAAAATAAGAGATAGTTTAAAATCAAGTTCAATCAAAAATATTATAAATGATAAAGATAATTTTGAGGCTAAAACATTTTAAAACCAAGAGAGATTTTCTTTTTGAAAAAAGTTTTGAAAACGTTTTTTTTAAAACTAGAGATATATTTTTTGAAACTCATTTTTATAAAATTAGTGGATATCAAAATAGGACCAATATATGTTCCACTAGATATTGTCATGGGTTCCATCCCACTAGGGTTCCATCCCTTTAACAGGTTCGAAGTGGATTCCATTCCACGAATAAATTTCGAATAAAGATGTCAGTGCTTTCAAAAAGTTTTAACATAATTCTAGACTCAATACTTATCTTGTACTTTGATATCTTGAACTCTTGATATCTTGATACTCATGAGTCTTCAATCTTGAACTCTTTGATCTTTAAATTCACCAGTCTTGTATCTCTACACCATACAAACTTCATTCTTGGTACCTGCATGTTTATATCCTGCATATATATATATATATATATATATATAAACTATAATGTCAGTATTTATATTTTATAATAAGTCCTAAGGTTGTTTTCATCAAAACCATCCTTCTCAAGGACTTACAATCTCCCCCTTTTTGATGATGACAACCTATTTTTATAAAATATACTTCACCTTTACTATAACTCCCCCTAAAAATAATAACTCCCTCTAAAAACTAATAACTCCCCCTTAATCTAAGCCTAACTATTATAACTACTCTATTTTATAATTCTCCACCTTTTTCATCAACAAAAACTAATCCTATACTAATATAATTTCCTCGTAATCTAATATTGGAGTACCTATGACAAATTAAGATGGAATATATATATATATATATATATATATATATATATATAATAGCATGATTTACTTAATGGAAACATAAAAATATGATAGTTTAAATCCAATAACCATATATTATGTTTCATATAATTTTATACATTCCATTCAACCAAATTTATTCTAATCAAAGCAAATCAAACCAAACAATTCAAATCAAATCAAACAATTCAAACCAATTCAAAAATAAGTAATTCAAACCATAAGGAGATTAAATAATTTTAGGAACTTCAACCCATCCTTCTTCTCTAAAAATAAGCCCCTTTTTAATATCTTCCCAATCTTCAACGTAGCAACCCTGACTCGACCTTCGCAAATCGGCACCGAATACGACACTTGTATTCCAATGCCGTAGATCCAAACATCGTATCTGGTTCGTCGGAGCTTATAACACAATCAAGTATAACAACATAGCGGAAGAAAAAAAATGAATATCATTGATATACAACATTCGATACAACAATGATACAATATGAATCAAATATCAGAGATACAAGATAACAATGCTACAGCGGAATAATAATATGACATAACAGCAGAAAACAAATAGCCAAGAGATAACTCCAATATCAAACTGCAACTCCAACTCCAAAGCATCAATCTAGAAATAGCTTGAACCACCATCACGTTGCACCAAGCTAAGCAAGTCTAGTCCATGAATCCAAAGACTCCAATATCCAGGACCTCCAAAGAATTACAAAGAGAAAGCTGAAAAATGCTGGATTGATATCTATATCTACTATCTGAAAAACCCAACTCTAGACTGCCCATGTGGAAATTTGTGGGCACCCAGAGTTTAGGAAGGGAACAATAAACTCCGGGTCAGTCGTGGGACTGGTATGAGCAAACAGAAATAGTTTTATCTTTAAAAAAACAAACAAAAGAATTTAAAATTTAAAATCCGTAATGTTTTTAAGAAAATGAAACTACCATAAGGCCTCCCACCACACACACAATGCAAACGCATACTTGGAGGAGATTTCTCCTTATGATAGTCAAATATGCTTGATACGCGAAATCCTTTGATATTATTACTATAAGTGCATAGTGGAAAACATTTTGAAAGTATAATATAAATCTTAGCCAGCATAGATATTTCGTACTATACCTACTATAGCTACCATCTAAACAGTGGTGACCACCATAAGTAAATGGTCGGTTATACAACTAAAACCGTACAAGGCTCGTATTTGGAAGATTGGATTTCCAACAAATGGTCGGGAAAAGGAACTTCCCATAATAAAAAGAATGGAACGTCTTTGGAGGGACGTCCCCGGATCCTAACCGAATCTCTGCTACACAAGGCCAGGTTACCTTTGTGACTAGGTAACTACTAACACGAGCATGCCATCCCCCGGTCGTTTGCGACCTTTTGTCCGAGGTACCTCTCAACCAACAACCACAAAGCAATAAGTTTGCAGCAAACACAAGGTAAGTATCTGGGCTCCATACCATGATACCACCTATAATCCAGAAGGAAATGAACATACCCTCAGAGGGCGCTACCCTCAAATAACCTTGCTGCCATGATTCTTGTTTTGACCATAACCGGGTTGTGAGGTTCGACAAAGTCTCGTCCACAAAGCTACGCTTTTTCATAAATCCATGCTTCGATCAACAAATGATCAGTAGCACTTCGTATGCCACATTACCAAATTGGTAATGTATTACTGGTAACCAACAATTACATAACCTCTGAGCTCGTATGTCTCAAAGAAGGGTGTTAAGTAAGAGAATAAATCTCCGCCACCAAACAGAAATGTATTTGATAGAAACCGGTTTTACATCTCAAAGTGTAATTTCAGACGCACATCCATACAAATCTGTTCCGGCTTTAAACAGAACCGAAGGCACTTGCGAAGAAGCCCTTGCAAATCCCGGTATTCACAATTCCGATCGGACTTCCCATCACTTAGGGAATCTCTATACCGGCGCGACTCAGTGCAGAGACAATCGATAGGTCATCCTATCGTTCTCACAAATATCCGGTCTTCACCACCAGTCTTCAAATGCTATCCATAACGTTGTATCATTATTCGGAATGGGTTATATGGCACAAGGTCCTCTCCCGGCAAAACCGAATAATGAGCGCAGAAATTTAAAAACATATGGATATGGGATCTCAGTTAGATCACAGCTTAATGCTCAAAACCTTTCATTCAAATGGTTAAAACAAATTACCATTTCCAATCTTTTAAACACGAAAGATTTATTTCAAAAACCTTCAATGGTTTAAACAATTTCCACACTTTAATCTTTTAAACAAAAGATTTAATTCACAAAGTTCACCCCGTTCACAAAGATCCACTCATGTATTTCGAAACAATTTCTATTTCAATTGGATTAACTCGTTAAATTTTTAAATCAAGATTTAACTTATAGTTTTAAAAATTCGTTTCCAAAGATTCATTCATAGCCTTTCAAAACAATTCCAATTCAAATTGAAACTCGTCCAGTATTTGAATCAAAGACTCATTTCATAGCTTTCAAAACATTTTAATTCCATTTCAAACTTGAAACCTTTTAACATAATTTGGAAATCCTTTCTTTAAATAAAAGCTATTATTATTTAAAAACAAGTGGTTTTCATTTTGGGAAAATCCGATTACATTTGCTCAGGTTAAAACCCTTCAAGTATAAAACTTGGGTTGAATTCAATTCTCAAAACAATATGTTTTAAAATGGTTTAAAATCCATATAAACACATTGTAACATTGTATAACATTTTTAAACTATAATCTCCAAACACAAATTTCAATTTCAAACCTTGAATTCAAATTTAATTCAAACTATTTAAATTTCAAAACTTTATCAAATTATTCAAAATAACTTTTATCCTTAAAAACCCCTTTTCAAAACTTTTCATATTCAACCCAATTGCATTTCCAAACCATTTGAATTCAAAATTCAACTTTTAAAACCATTTCAGAAATCTGTGACTTAACCGATTTCCTCATGAAACCCATATTTGTATGTGTATAGTGTAGTCCAGGGGTTTTATACACAATAGTGCAACATCATCATCACAGATTCAATCAATATCGATAGGCGGTATAACCCATAATGCTTATCTTTATTCACAGTTCCACATATAAAATAAATTTATCAATCACAAAGATTCATCATTATAATTCGATGTGGGCTTCGGATAACCAACCGGAATCCGACTTCCTGTCGCATCGAAGTTTAATTGTCGTTTTACGGGTCAAGGGGTTTGCATATTCATATAATAGTATATTCATCACCAATATATCAGCTCAGCACAAAGCATCACATAGCATCACACACATATCAAATATATCAATCCATTACAAAGCATTCAATAGCAATCAAACATCTACAATTAAGATGAATAATTTGGGTGGTTTTAAATCTATTACCTACATAATTACTTTCATTAGTAATTTAAACCAATGATTAATTAACTACAATTGATTAAGTTTTAATCACCTTCATAATTTATCATTCTTTAATTAATTATCTTAATTAATTAACCTTAATTGTAATATATTAAATCTTAATTACTTGTTTCCTAATCAATAACTTTAATTAATAAACCTTTAATTATTGATTAAATCTTAGTTATAATTAATTGTCCTTAAATGATTAATTAATAGATTTATTATTCCCTAATAATTACAATAATTAATTACTACTTAATTAATAATACTTTCTTAATCACTTTAAGTTAATTAACCTTAATTTATTATTCTTGATTAAATTTCCTTAATTAATTATTCTTTGAAGTAATTAACTCTAAATATTAGATTTATCCATCTTTAATCTTTAGTTATCTATTCTAAATTACTTTCACTATGTAATTATTATTTTAATCTAATCACTCATTAATTACTTGATTTATTAACTACTACTAATCATACATTAATTAACTTAAAGTAGTTAATTTAAAATCCTTAGTTACAAAATTATTAAACATTTAATCATTAATTTACCAATCTTTAATTATAGTTATATATTACTTTTCAAAACAATGAATTAATAATAATAATTATTTATCTTAATTAAATTTTTTAAAATCTTCCTTAAACTTTGGAAAAAAAGTTATTATTAATCTGAAAATTTTAATGTTAATTAACTTTCAACACTTATCCTGAATTAATTACTTAGTTAATGTAATTATTAAAACTTGTAATAAGGTCTTAGCTTAGCATCGTCAAACATAAATCAAGTCAAGTCGACCATACCAAAATTGTTTTAGAGAAAAATTAACCCATTTTTTTCCTTTCATTTTGCTGCAGGTTTGAGAAACCAAAACCCGAGCGCGATTCCCACCTACTCGAGTAAGCACTCGAGTTTCCCCCCTTTACCCAAAGCCTTCTCTCTCTCACGTACTTCTTCTTCTTCCTCTACTGTTCTTCTGCCTTCTTCTTTTTTTTCCAGTTAAGTTTAAATAAACTGCAGAACTCATGCAATTTCATTCACGCACCCGAGCAACACCACATCTTCCCCGAGGCAAATCAACTCTTACTCGAGAAACTCACAACCCCAAAACCCACTGACGTGCACACGAACCAGTGTGTACGTGCACTCACCCACGGTGATGCTCCGGCACCAGAGTCGATTACCAACAAGTCGGCCCTCACCCTCTCTTGCAAACACAACAACTCGACACTCAAATCGATCACGAAAGCAAAGATTGACAAATCGAGCTCCAGACGAAAAACATCTCGACCATCACTCACCTCGTCCAGGCAACGCCGACACCCATATGCCCCCAAACTTCACCTGTAACACCGCCGCAACCCAAGCTCTCGATCCCCCCACGACCGATCTGCTCCGGCGACTCCATGGTGGCGCGACCACCATTTTTCCGTCCACTATAAATTCAAACGTTAAACCCTAATTTGGCTACACCCAATCACCATGACGAATAAAAAAAATTTGAACATTTTTCTGATGATTCATGCTTCCAAACATCTTCCTCCTCAATCGCGATCTTCATTTTTACTCTGAGCATCAGGCATTATCGAAAATGCGTAATTCGTTCCTTTGAAAAATTCACATGATTTACTCATTGAAAAATTTCGAAACTTTCATCTAAATTCATCATTAACAAATTCGAATACGACTATGAAGTTCAAACACAAATTTATGATGATTGAATTTTGAGCATTTTCCTGATTTCACTGTATTTCCTATGTTTCCTACATGATTATTTAACATAATCATTTGGGGTTAATTTTAAAATTTAAATTTGACCAACCCAAACAAATTTTGTTTAGAATTCACAACCCAACATGAATTCCTTTGAGTAGTACAAAATTTTCAACAGATTCATGAACTTATCAGATATGCTCAGAGGCAAGCTTTACCTGTTTTTCCCAAACATGCAGATATATTTATGTATCACAGGTAAATACATTTAATTATTTTCCATAACAACATTCAAACATTGATCATAACTAGTAAACTATAATTATCACAGATATCAAGAAATCTGGTTCAAAAATGAGTTTGCTCACCTGCTTAAAGAAGACAGAGGACAGGAAATACTTTTGAAACCGGGAATTTGTGTTTGCTTTGATTCATTGATTTTTCTTGATTACAGGCTTTAATTCTAGGTTGAAGACTTTGTTTCAACTCTAAACCTTCTAGATTTTACCTGCTTTTTAATCTGCATGCTTGATTTTTCTGATATGAGTTTGTAGTTGCTTTCAGATTGAAGCTTCAGGTTTAAATTGCATTTTGTTTTAACTTTTCTTTTTTTTTGAACTTTATTGTCTAGTTTCCAGGTTGAGGAATGAAAAAAGAATAGCCTGGAAAATTTTCTTAAGCCTATTTTACTTAAATTTCAAATGAAATTCAAGATTTACCACTTGTATTATTTGCTAACACTTGTCAACCTCCATTACTACTTTTTAAACATTTGTCCAATTCAAATAAATTTATGTCTAAGTTCTTAATGTAAATTATTTTGTTAATGTTTGTTTTTAAACCTTCTTTTATTTATTTTTTCTTTTTACTTACAAATCATATTCATGTTTTATTTTCAATCTATTTTATAAAACACATATTTTATTTTATTTTATACAACTTTTTGAATACCTTTTGTAAATTTGTTTATAGAAAATTTAACACTTGTACATACAATGATAGTCTAAGTAACACATGTCTTCTCGCATTATAAAATTTAGTTTTTAAACAACATTCAAATTTTTTTACTATATTTTAAACATTTCAAATATTATTTTGAATATATTTTTATTATATTTCTTATTTAAGTAAATACATCTCTTTATTAATCATTTATATAATATTTTTAAAGCAAAAGATCATTTGAAATTAAATTATAAATATTACTTATAAATATTTATAAGTTAGTAAGTACAAATTTTTTTATTTTCAATTTTTTTAAACTTAAGATATCAAACTATATTTATCATTTTTTAAAGAAAAGGTGTTTTAAATTCTTTTATCAAATTCATATTATATTTTAAAATCATATTCAAAACTTCATTTTTAAATTATAATGCATAGTTTAAATAAAATTAGAAACAAATTCTTATTAGCTTAAAAATAAAAATATTAAATTCAATTTATCTCTAGAATCCAATTTATTTATCATATTCCAAATACAATTCTTATTTTATCCCCAAATATTCAAATTAGTTCTAATCAATTCATAATTTAATCAAAATTTTATATTAATTTACCAAATTAATTCTTAATTTAATCTAGGAATCATATTAATTACAAATTTAAATTTGTTTAAAAACAGGAATGTTACATTCATTATCTTGAATCAAAGTTCCTTCAGGATTTGCATTGAAATCATCTTTGTTTAGGGCAGAAATCATCCAACGGAGGGCATCGAAATGCTTCTCTTATTCTTTAATCATCTGCACTTGACTTAATTCTAAGTGCCTTTGATTGCGGAGAATAAAAGTAAGTATATTCTTGAAAGACTTGAGAGTTTCTTAAAGATTTTCACTTAGAGTTTGAGAAGAGGATGCTATTTTTGATAAATAGTTAAAAGATGCAAATGGAGATGAATAGAAATAAAGAGTTTATAAATTTCTGGAAGAAACAGGTGTTTAAATAGGCGGGAATTTGTTTAAAATGAATAGACACAAGTTAGTTATTTTAAATTCAAAATTTAAAAAAAAACTAAATCAGACAGTTATATGTCGACATAGGGTATTGGGGTATGTCGACATGGGTGTGTTGATTTATGTGTCTTCTTTGTTTTATGCATAAGTATGTATATATATAAACTTATATATTATACTATCATTCATTATAGAGGTACGATGAGATAGAAAGACATAAGATAGGTAAAAAAAATCATAGATAGATGAACTAATACATGAGATACTTCAAATATGATAAAAGAGCAATACAAGTTCATACAAAATAAACTAGTATATCACATCCTAGTTTATAGAATGTGCTAGAGAATGAGGAGGATGATGATAGGCCAAGTTTTCGACCAACTTTAGCAAAGAACTTGTTCATATTAGTGGTCATTTTATCCATTTTCTTACTAACGGATTTTTTGAGAATCCGTTGATTTTCCACTATGATCTTTTGATTTTTGAGGAGAGTTTTGTTGGAAGGATTGTTAGGATATTCAATACTTTCCAAGGAGGTGTCTTCATTCTCTTCTTCAATTTCCATTTTCTCCCCTTCTTATTCTTCTTCCTCATTTTCATCTTCCATCTCTTCATATGCCAAGTTTTCATCCTTTTCGGCAAGAGATTTGTATTGTTGAAATATGAAAGGAATTTTCATAAGAAAAATATTGGCATGATTAAACACTTTTCTTGAAACAAATTCTTCCCGTTTATAATCAATGCCAAAATAATTAAAAATCCGACTGAGATAGATTCCATGATATAAAGTATTCTCATCCATTTCCAAATTCTTGGGATGAAGTTTATCCATAATTACTTGCGCCCAATTAATGTCATAATGACCAAAAATGACAAAAGAGCTTTACAAACTTTCAAAGTTAGGTTATTGAAATTTCTCGATCTAAGAGTGATAGTATGTAGCAAATGAAAATAAACAATACGTGCTTTCGAACGAAAATTACGATTTTTAAATTCAAAATTGTCATCTCCTTCGAAAATGTGATGAAATGTCTCACGATCATGTTCATCAATATTAAAAGTAGAAAGATCCATCCTGAATTTTTGCAATTGAAAATGTTGCCCAAAATTTCACAATTTAAAACAATTTTAGTGCCTTTAATAATACTCCAAATTTCATTTTCATTTCCTTCATGAAAACCCTGATTCAAATTTGCATAAAACATTTTAACAAGATTTGGATAGCAAACAAAATCATTTTCAGAATTATCAAAAAGACTAAGAATATGGTTCTCTTCAAGAAGAGTACTGATTCCATATATAGAGAAATCGCTAAAGATAGCAAACTTTGCTGTATGAACTTTTTCGTAATTAGCATAGCTTATATAAGCCTTGATTGCTTCTAGATCATTATAGAGACACTTTAATGGTTTTTGACAATCTCATTGTGGATGGAGTGCTTGAAGAAGCCATTTTTGAAGTGAGTAGAGAGTTTGAAAGAGTAAAAGTGAGTTTGAGTTTTGAAATGGAAGTAAAAAGATATGATAGGTTAAAGGAGATTAATAGATATTCAATAGGAATGTTCTCTGGTCATGAGGTACCTTTTCAGGACATTGGAGTTGGTGAAAAGGTGGAGGGAAGTTCAAAGATTTGAATTCAAATTTGAATTTCAACTTTCTGATAAGCATGTCGACATCATGGGTACGACCATGTCGACATAGGTCAGAGAATTCACGTGACCTATCTATTCTTAAATAAATTAATATCTATAAATATATATATACATAATTTATTATTTTTAATGTCTATATGTTTTTCTGAAGTGATTATTAAATATAATAATGCTCTTTTTAAACATAAAATAAAAAATATTATAATATTTAAAAATAAAATGTAATAATAATAAAAATTTTAAAATTCAAACAACACATAATTTAAGAGCAATCAAACAATCAATCAATTTTGAACAAACAATTTCAATCAAAATATTGTGAACGTGTACCTTTTTCTAGATTTGTATCCCTGAGATCATCAGAATCATGAATAGCTATAAAACACATATATGAATTTTCTGTCTTCTGATCATCATCGCTTGAGGATGAATCTGATTCTGTATCATCTAGAGTAGCGGTATATGCTCTTTTCCTTTTCTTTGTATAATCATTACTTGCAGGAAATTATTCCTTATCTGGATGCAGACAGTCTCTTCTAAGATGATCCGGTTCGTCACAGTAGAAACATTTGACATGATTTGATACTACATTATGATATCCAGAATTCCTATGATCATTCTTTTTGAGGTTGTTCATCTTTCTGTATTTTAGAAACTTCCGAAAATTCCTTATCATGAAGGCCATTTCTTCATCACCATCACTACCCGATTCTGATTCATCTGTTAATGCATTGAACGCACTTGACTTCTTTTAGAATGCTTTGCTATCTCTTCTCCCTTGCATTTGAACTTCAAATGACATTAGATTTCCAATCAATTCTTCAATCTTTAAAGTACTGATATCATTTGCTTCTTCGATTGCAAGAGTTTTCTGATCCTATTTCGGAGTAAGAGAATTTATAATTTTTCCGACTTGATCTTCTTCGGAGAAACTTTTTCCCAATGTTATTAGAGAATGCAAAGTATCCTGAAATCTACTATACATATCTGAGATGGACTCATTTGAATTCAATTTGAATAATTGAAACTGATTTATGAGTACGGATATTTTGGTCCATTTGACTTTGCTTGTTCCTTCATGAGTAACCTGCAAAGTTTTCCACATATCATATGCAGACTTACAAACAGATACTCTATTGAATTCATTCCTATCGAGTGAACAAAATAAAATATTCACGGCTTTGGAATTATTTTGTGCAATAGTCTTTTGCCCACCAATCCACTGTGCAAAATTAGTTGTGGATTCAGAATATTCAGTTTGTGTGATATTCCAAGTGTCTAATCCTATTGATTGTAAATATATTTTCATTCTACTTGCCCAATATGCATAGTTATTACCATAAAAAAGTGGTGGTCTAGCAATAGACTGACCCTCTACAAATGAACTAGTGATAGTGTTAACAGAACCAGTGTTGGTAGCCATTTAAAAAACTTTTCAAAATTCAGATTATGAAAACTTTGAAAACCTTGCCCTGATACCAAATGTTAGAAATGCGGATTACGGACCTTAAGGCTAGAATAACACTAGAGGGGAGGGGGGTGAATAGTGTTTTGTGGATTTACTCAATCTTTTTGAAATTTAAATAATTTAATCACCAAAAAATACGATACACAAACACAGATATAATCACAGAATCAGACATAGATGCAAATATTAAATAAAAGCAGTAAAGGAAAGAACACACCAGGATTTTATACTGGTTTGGAGTTACCCTACATCCAGTCCCGCATAATTGTACGGATTTCTTTTCAAAATAATCTCAGAGATTACACCCTCGATTTCAAGGCCATGAGGTACACCCTCCTATATTCGAGTCTGGGGCAAACTCTCTTGATTTACCAGGCCACAAGATCACCTAATTGACTTCCAGGGCAACAATCACACCCAATTGATTTCAAGGCTCAACCGCACCTTTTACTCAACAGTTTGATTTACAAATAATCCTATAACTCTAAATAGTACTGAGATCTTATGGAGAGAGTGGCAGAGAATCAAACAAGAGATAATCAAGTTCGATTCACTTAGTATTTCAACAGAGTATGGTTTGGGATTATTTAGAATAAATATGGAAGATGAAGAGGAGAAAAAATGAATAAAAATCTGGTTAAAATTCGTTTAGAACTTACTGGTATTTATAGAGATCAACAGCCATATCTATTCGTGAAAGGATACGACGAATAGACACTTCTTTTGAAAATTTGAAAATTGAAAATTAACGGGCACCATGTCGACATGGGGGGTAGTAGTATGTCGACATGCTCTAGGCAAAAATGGCGATTCTGATTTTCTTATTAAGATTGGTTTCTATAGTTTTTCAAAACAATTTCTAAACTTTTATAAACATGCTTGAATATAGTTTAAACATATAAAAGAGTTTAGAAAGTAATTTTTAATATATAGTCTTAATCTATAAAGTGATTTGAAATATGAGTATATAAATATTTAAAAGCTAAATATTAAAATAAGAGACAGCTTAAAATCAAGGACAATAAAAAATATTAAAAATGATAAAGATAATTTTGAGGCTAAAACATTTTAAAACTAAGAGAGATGTTCTTTCTGAAAAGAAAGTTTTGAAAACATTTTTTTTAAAACGATATATTTTTTGAAACTCATTTTTATAAAATTGGTGGATATCAAAATAGGACCACTATATGTTCCACTAGATATTGTCGTGGGTTCCGTCCCACTAAGGTTCCTTCCCTTTAATAGGCTCGAAGTGGATTCCATTCCACGAATAAATTTCGAATAAAGATGTCAATGCTTTTTAGAAGTTCTATAATAATTCTAGACTCAACACTTATCTTATACTTTGAAATCTTAAACTCTTGATATCTTGATACTCATGATACTAGTACAAAGTACGCATGTTGCTTCGCCTCATTTGCATCGGTTGTTACCAAAACCGATGCAAATAGATGTATTTGCATCGATTACGTTTTAACAACCGATGCATTTGGTATGTGAAAAGCAGTAGATAGTACAAAAATACAATTTGCAACGGTTATCGTCAACAACCGAAGAAAATACACCGATGCAAATAGTGTTAGTTACATTAGTTTTATTTACAACCGATGCAACTACCATTATTTGGATTAATTTTTTTGTTTGCCGCCCTCTTATTTTCATTTCCCGTTGCCCATCTTTCCTTAAGCCTAAATTTCAAATCACAACCGCTAATCCACAGAACACCCAAATTCTCAACTTCCAGTCTTTCAAATTGAAAAATCACAGTTAAAAAATAATTCGCACCCATTTTTCCAACAAACATAATTCAATTAAGCCGCGAGTTTGAGTGGAATCGAGTTCGACTTGGGGTTCGAATCGAGTGCATTTAGGCTGAGTAGGGTGATTCGAAATCCAGTTCAAAGTCTAGTTCAAATCAAAATTATTCGATGCTCAAGTGTTCAATGGTGGTTTCTTATGATGCCGTGGCTGTGGATTTCGTAATGGAGTGGTGGAATTGTGGAAGCGATGTTGATTTGAGGTTGTTGGTGGTTTTGGGTTTCGGTGGTGGTCGTGGTTCGTGATGGTTGCTGACGAAGTCTGGGTGCAAGGTCGTTACGGCGGTTACGGCGGTGAATCTTCCACTAAAATTCAGACTAAAAATCGAAAATTATTGTTATTTGGGAGGTTACGGCGGTGAATTTATTTGCAGAGAAGGTGGAAGCTTTGGGGAATTAGGCGATTTAAGTAGAAAGATTCCTTTGTTTCAACATCTTGTAAGTTGAAAATAATAGTTCAGGATTCAAACTTTCTTATATTTTATTAGCTATAGTATATGTTTTTTGAATGTCATTACAGGTCGAAGAGGCAATTCATTTTTCTTGGACACAAATGAGAACTCCAGGAAGTTATGAAAAGTGAGAAATCTTTTCATGTATGATACATGTTTAAAGTAAATTGTGGAATTGTATTTGCTTCAAATAATATAGAATGTATTAGAGTATATAGAAGCTATCAACTTATAATCATACTGAGAAAGGAGTTGTGGTGAGTAGTCTTTAATGCATAATTCTTAATAGTAAGTAGCATGCGTTTTTGTTAGTCTTCAAATTTTTTTTACCCAAAGTAATTATTGTGTATGCCTATTGTTTGCATAAGGTAACCCTTTACTTGTATGTCTAAATGTCAAAGACATAGGTGCTATAGTTTTTCGGTGTGAATAGAAGGATGAATTGCTATCTTGATTTTTTTCGTTCATCCCTGTTATTTGGTCCAAAAACATAAAACTTGTCAAAATCTAAAATCTGGTCAGTATGTTATATGAAAATAGTAAAATAGATGCATCCTGTAATTTTGTTTATTTTACTACTGATTCACTAGAAAGCTCTCAGTGTCAGGTTTGAACACAAAAAGTCAAGCTTTAAAGAACTCCAGTATATATGTGATGGAG
Source organism: Allium cepa (assembly GCA_030765085.1). NCBI lineage: Eukaryota > Viridiplantae > Streptophyta > Magnoliopsida > Asparagales > Amaryllidaceae > Allium > Allium cepa. Next base: position 1,029,645,509 of record CM060932.1, on the reverse strand, counting down.
ATAAAAATGGTGTAATTTACTTTGCTGGGACATCTTATGGCAAACATCAGTGGGTGAATCCTATTTTAGCAAAGGTGCGAAATTTGTTGTCCCCATCAATTGTTTCAGAGGGAGGCAGTTGCGGAAGCTGTCGAATTGGACGAGGCTATTTGAATTGGATGATAGCTTCGGCTATAGATGGTTGCGAGTTGTAGAAGAAGTGGTTTTGTGAAGAAATCGTGGGTAATGACGGTTCAATTGGTGATGCTTGGGTCGCGATTGCTGGTGGGGTTCTGGTAATATTGATAACTGATGGTTGTCAAGCAGTGGAGTTGCAGTTTTTTAGCGGGTTGTAGCAATGGAGTTAACAGAGACGAAGGCAGTATGGTCAGGGTTGTGGTCAGATTGTGGTAGAGGCTTGTATATGTGGTGATATGCACTGATGGTGATGACCGTCGGAAGTGGTTGTTTTGTTGCACCGAGCACTGGTGATGCGAATGTGAGGTTGTTGTTGTACTTGATGGAAGAAGCTGAAGTATGTTGCAAACGGTAGGATGTATGTATGGGTTTGATGATGAAATTTGAAGCAGTTCGTGTAAAAGGTGGTCTGTGGTGATGAATCAATGGGTAGCAGTGCTCGGAGAAGTGAGTTGCAGTTGTATGTTAGGTAGTTTGAACTTGATTATGAAGGTGGGGTTGAAATGAAATGTTGCTTGGTAGTGTGTAAGATGTTGTAGTCGGCGAGTGAAATGAAGTAACCTGGCAGTGAGGAGTTGATGTTAAGTGGTGATGGAGTTGTTCAGGCAAGTTTGAATGTTGAATTGTTGTAGTTACAGGTAGATAACTGGGTTGTAGGTTGGGTATGGTTGTGAATTGGAGATGGTTGAGTTATATTGGGTAGTGCAGTTGTGGTCTCTGTTTGAAGTGGTAGTGCAGTTTGGAATTTGGGTAGGTGATGAGGCTGGTTTCGACAGTGAAGAAAGTGTAGATGTTGGTGTGAGTTTGTGGAGTACAGTTGCTTGATGTATGGTGGAAGATGGTATGTTTTTTGAAGGTTTGTGAGTGTTGAATGGTGAGAAGGAGGATGGCAGAGAAGTTTGTATAGGTGGATGTGCACTGTTGAAGGGGAGCTGCAGTCTGCAGTAGTTTGTTTGAGGCAGGAAGCAGTGATTCAGTGGTCACTGGTGGAGTTGCTGTGGGTTTGTGGGGGGAGGCAGAAGATGATGAGCGGTAGTGTTGGTGGAAAGTGACGAATGGTGAGATGGTTGTTCTATGAATTCAGATGGTCAGTGATAAGGTACTTTTTTTGTATGATAGTTTGGAAACGATCAAATAAGCAAGGAAACTACAGTTTCTTGTGATTATGGCTATATGGTCAGGAATTTATATTGCTGACAGCAAGTTGAATGTTTGGTTGGGGTAGTTGTGTGTTCAAATTGGCAGGTTGTAGAATGGGAATGTGGTTAATGCATTCAGAGGTGATTGGGTGGATGCAAAAATGAATGTATGAACCATTACTTTGTATAGATTATTAACACTTTAATTGATATATGTGTATTTTGGTGTTATGTTGTTCAGTTTGTATTTGCCATCAAATTTAATTTTGAATGATTGTAATATTGCATGCAATAATTGTTTGTTATAATCAATAATAGAGGGATTAATTTGCATTGGTTTCCAACAAGAACCTCTGCAACAAGTTCCTTTGTTGCATCGATTTTCATTACAACCAATGCAACATGTTCCTTTGTTGCAACCGTATTTTGCATCAGTTGTTAGCAACAATCGATGCAAAAAGGACCGTTTTGCATCGGTTTTAGAACTGATGCGAAACTGTTAAGCCTGTTGCATCGGTTGCATGTGCATCGGTTGTAGAACTGATGCAACAGGGGGGTGAACAACCGATGCAAATGGCCTGTTTTATAGTAGTGCGAGTCTTCAATCTTGAACTCTTCGATCTTTAAATTCACCAGTCTTGTATCTCTACGCTGTACAGTCTTTATTCTTGGTACCTGCATGTTTATATCATGCATGTATACATACATACATATATATATATATAAATTATAAAACTTTAATATTAGTATTTATATTTTACAATAAGTCCTAAGGTTGTTGTCATCAAAACCATCCTTCTCAAGGACTAACAGGGAGCACCGCGGTCGACCTGCAGTGGTTCACCTAGGATCCTTATAGGTTGGCCCATGATGTTTTTGTGTGGCGGTAAATTTTGTCCGCATGGCCTGGATTCAAATCAGTTTGATCCGACATTAGTAGTGGTTTGTACTCCTATAAATATATACTAACTCATTATTTTCTAATGAGCGCAGAGGCTATGTCACTTTCTCTTCTCCTTCAAAATTATAGATTTATATAAATAGATTCAATTTGCACATATACACTTTAGAGAAGAATAGAAGATGATAAAGAATAGAAAATAGGTTCAAACCAAGTCACTAAATCAGAGGTAAACTATAAATCTAATGTTAATTAATAAATTAATCTAAATCTCTTCTCTCTAATCCAAATACTAATATATACTTATGCAAATGTTATTTATGGTTTCGAATAAGAAGTCAAAATGGAGAATACAGATAACAGAGATTAAATCTAGATTAGAACTAGAGATTTGGGAACGCTTAAAAAGGCGAGTGGGATTATTATATGTTTTTATATAATATAATATAATATTATATTGTTGCAGATTTATTCCTTCATGCTTGAGAAATTGAATTTAAATTGTAAATAAATTCATGAATGAGAAATGTTGAACATGTTAAACTTGCCTATGTAATTTATATTGATGAATCAATACTTTCTTGTTATGAAAACTAGCTTGGAATTTTATATAAAATTGATATTAAATTCCATAATGAGTAGAATTGGTATTTGTTAACCCGCTCTTAGCAAAGAAGATTTCGATTGGACCAAGAAAATTCAAATGAGAACAAAATGAATTGAGATCCAGAATGTGTGCACAAATCAACTAAGAAAAATAAATCAGGAAAAATTGGGTCAGAAATATGCTAAGTACATAACGCGGCACCGAGTTATACATGTAACTCAGTACTGAGTTGTGATGCTTCACCACCACAATCTCCAACTTCACATGAATTATTCTCTAGCCCTCCTATGCACGCCCAAGTGACTTCGTAGAGTTCTGGATGACTTGTCTCAAGAATTAAAGAGTTAGCTTCAGTGAATTAGAGAATAAACCAAGTTATGAATGAACGATCATCAAAACTAGTCATCAATCTATGAAAGTACAAGGGGCGCCCCAAATGAAGTAAGAAACACAATTCTAAAGAGTTGGACAAATTTCCCACTAAGGGGATAACTTGGCATCGAGTTTTGGGGATAACTAGGCACCGAGCTATCACCTTAACTCATATGCCTCCTAACTTTTTCATACTACTTCAGACTGATATTTGGACCTCCCTAGAAGCAGGCTTTTTACCCAATATGGTTGTTATCTCTATAAATACAAACTGTAGAGCAACCAAACCAGGATCTGTATTCTCTGACCATGGAGACTCTGCTATTTCTTCACCTCTAACCTCTCCTCCATTAAAGTTACTAAGGAAAAAACTATTTGCCATTCTATGACTTAGGTCAGCAAATTCTTAGTACAGTGACTTATGAATAACCTAGAAACTTTGATTGTAAGTCTAAGATCCCTTGATTATGGTCATATCGAAGATAATTAGTTGTAATCCAGAGAGAGCAACTAATAAAGGATTAAAGTGGGCATAGGCCATAGATTACCTCGAACCACTCTAAAAACTTTTGTGTGTTCTTGTTTACCTTTTTCTTTTTCTTTCACTTTTATCTGAACTGGTGCTTTCATCTCGATACTGGGTGTTGATTCATTTTTCAAGTTAACATTTGGGTGCTTTCGCTGAGAAAAAATCTAGATTTGAAAAATTAAAGATTAAATATGAAATTTGGAGAAGATAAAGAAGCTTAATACTAGACATAAAACCGAAGCAATTCAACCAGAGCCGTGGGCAGCCAAGAGATGTCCTCAAATTCTCATCAATCCATCTACGTGACTAGTGAAGAGATGGAGATAACGATGAAGGAAATGCAGGATAGAGTGATAACTAGACAATAGGAAATACTTGAAAAATTCTTCCAAAGGATGGGACACCAAGGAATAGCTAGAATTGCTGGAATTTGGAATAAAGAACATAGAGCAAATGTAGGAGCATCTGAAGTTGGAGCAGAACAAATTGGAACGATTACCAGTTGCACAACTCAGTATTAACCCAAATCAACTCGGCACCGAGAGAACCATACTCAAGGGCAACACTGATGTGAGCTTGGGATTTGCTGGAGTGCGAAGAACAAATGATGCATGAGATAGAAATGCAAATCAAAGTGCAAATGCACAACAACCAAAGGAAAATATGCCAGAGCTACCCTATAAGAATGGAGGACAGAATGAAAAGGAAGCAAGACAAAATGCTAATTTGCAGCTAGTGGAGTATGTGCCAAAGTATGTGTTTGAATTACCCTCCAGGAGCAGGGGCAGATTGGACTAAGACCTTCATTAAATGGTAAAAACCGAATTGTTGAGTTTGTAAGAAGAATAACGAAAGGAGGACCCCCAAATCAAGGTTTGAAGGACGTTAATAGAAATCCATTCACTCTTAATATCTGAAATGTAAGAAATCCTCCCGATCTCAAGCTTTCAATGCTGGAATGTATGATGGAAAGATAGATCCGACGTTCAATTAATGAGATACATCTGGCATATGAAAGTGTTGGGTGCTTCTAAGGAGATAATGGGGTGGTGCTTCATATTATACTTAATGGACTTGGTAGCGCTGTGGTTCAGACGGCTGGAGAATGATTCCATTGGCACATGGACTAAATTGGTAAGCAGATTCTTAAAACAGTTAAACGTTCACGTCTCAATACCAAATAATGTAATGACATTGTCAAGTGTAAGACAAAGGCCCGGAGAGATCTTAAGAAGCTATTTAACAAGATTCAATGCAGCGATAGCTGAAGTTAACAAGCCAGATCCATCATTATTCCTAATGCGGCAGTATCTAGGGTCACAATTAAGGCCGACTTCCAAGGTCCATTAGAAAGAGATACACCTATGGATCTTGCGGAATTCTACTATGAAGCTAAAAGATATTTATGTCAGAAGGATGTTGAAGCTGGGGCTGCATAAATTAATGTTGTGGATGACAAGGGACCGTGCAGGGCAAGGATTGGAAAAGACAAAGGGAAAAGAAGAATTGATAATGACTTTGGATAACCAAAATGACAAAGGAGGGAGCCGAAATTCTCTTCCAACACTGATCTAACTGAGACCTCAGAGATGGTATATCTAAACACTAGGGGGAAAATCCTTTATCGAAAGCCTACAAGAAGAGAATCTACTGATCAGGAGAAAGGATTTGGAAAGTTTTGCATCTTCCATGAGCTAGATGGACACGAAACAAATGAGTGCCGACATCTCCATGATCTGATAGAAGAAAAGGTTTGGAGTCACCTGCTACAATAGTACTTGAGGAACTAAACTGCAATGATGCGCCCGAAGCAACCACCATCTTACGACGAATGCATCAAGGAACAACTAGGGATCTAGTTCGAGACTCTAAATCCCATGATCGAGATAAATGGGAGTCGAATCTGATTCCCACGCTTTGCTTTTTCATTTCTCTTCTTGCATTTTACTTTTCATAGTAAGCAATAAAGATAATAATAATCTTAGACCGCTTACACACGTATGAAATCCAAACAGTCCCAAGGCATGCTTTGAGTTGAATGCCTAAGACCGCTATTTAGGATGATAATAATCTCAGATGAGATCTTGGTTGGCTTCTAGGCAAGCTCTGAGTCGAATGTCTGCGATGAACACTTAGGATTTCTGCTTGTTTTCTTTGATTTGTTGAATATTTAAATTTTGAAAAAATAACATTAAATGTGATGAATGATATTAATCGCTTTATGTCCCATTCGGAGAGAGGGTACAAAGTGCATGGTGTAAGTCCACTTGCCGAAGAGCATGTGTATAGGCTTGTACAAAAAGTAAGTCCCCTCGTCGGAGAGTGAGCAAAGGGACTTGCTTGCTGTTGAGTTCTATTAATGGAGAGCAAGCGGACTTAGCAAGGATAGCAAAGATCAAAATCATAGATTGGACAGTAAACGATCTAAAGAGATCGTCCCCCTTAAATTACACATTAAACGATCTAAATAGATCATCCTCTTAACTTAAATGACAAATAATCGAGAGAGATCGCACGTTAAGTTAAATATAGAATGATCCGAAGAGATCCAACCCTAGAATGGATGCATATTTAATAAAAGGATTTGAACGCCTTGTAATTAGAACAAAACAGATAAATCCCAAATGAAAGCAGGACGACTTTGATATTGATGTAATTGAATGAAAATGGAATGATAATGATGTATAAAGAACACTTAAGCAAGCGTAGGAGTACTTAGCTAAACCGAGTCTAGACCAAGCTCTGATTTACAAGAGTACTTGAAGGAACTAGATGATTCATCAAGATTGAAGCAACTGGAGAGCTCAACTATCAAAGACTATTTTTGTAACTTGTTCTTGAGCATAGCACATCATGAATTTAAAAGACATGCTTTGGGGGGGGGTATAAGTGTTAACTCGCTTTTTAGCCAAGCGGATTTCAATTGGACCCAGACTATTCAAACGAGGACGAAACGGTTGAGATTTGGAAGGCGCGCTCAAATGAATTAAGAAAATAGCTTGGGAAAAATTGGGCTACAAATATGATAAGTGTATATAACTCGTTACCGAGTTAAGGTACTTCACCACTACATTTCCAACTTTACATGAGTTATTCTCTAGCCATTCTATGCATGTCCAAGAGATTTCATAGACTTCTGAACGACCCATCTCAAGAATTAAAGAGTTAGCTTCAGTGAACTGTAGATCAAACTAAATTATGAAGGAAAGATTGTCAAAACAAGTCATCGATCTATAGAAACACAAAGGGAACCCCTAAAAGGAAGTAAGAAACATGATGCAAGAGAGTTGGCCAAGTTTCCCACTAAGGGAATAACTAGGAACCGAGTTATGGGGATAACTGGATACCGAGTTATCACCTAAAATCATGTGCTCCCAAACTTTTTCATTCTACTTCGGACCGATATCTGGACCTACCTGGAAGTGAGGTTCTGACCCAATATGACCGCTACATTTATAAATAAAACCATAAAGCAATAATAATTGGATCTGAATTCTCTAAACGTGGAGATTCTACTATTTCTTCACCTCTAATCTCTCCTCTAGGAAACAACTATTTACTATTCTACGATTTATATCATCACATTCTCAGTGCTGGTAACTCAAGAATAACCTAGAAACTCTATTGTAAATCTGAGTTCTACTTGATTGTGGTTAGATCAGAGATAATTAGTTGTAATCTAAAGAGAGAAAATAATATAAGATTAAGGTGGACATAGGCTAGAGATTACATCGAACCACTATAAGAATTATGTGTGTTCTTGTCTACTTTCTACGTTTTGTTTTACTTTTATCTGAAGTGGTGCTTTTATCTCGATTCTGGATGTTGATCCATTTTTTGGGTTAAAAATATTTTATGTTGGGCATGAATTAATGAAACTAAAATGATGCATAACGATTAGGAATTTATATTTATTCAACTAACATCAATTGAATCAAATCTTAATGAAATGTGTAATGATTAGGAATTAGTTTCCATTTGATGGATGTGAATTAAGTTGAAATGGAAATTTATTTGATCTTTGGGATTTTTGCGATATTTTAATGAATTGGAACCTGAAATATTGCAAGTAGATTTCTACATGTTATTAAATTTAAAATAAATAAAAGTGTGACTTTTGGGGTAACAAGGAATTTATAGATACACATGTACATATACATATATACATACATATAAATATACACAGATGCACACACACAGATATATATATATATGTGTGTGTGTGTGTGTGTGTGGAAAAAAAGATGTGCAAAATAGGAATAATCAATGTGTTTTGTATCATCTATTTCAGAAAAATAAAAAGACAATTCCTTATAATTTTAAACAACGCATAAATATCTTCTCTTTTTGATAAGATATGGAAATTTACTATGTTAACATTTATTAAGTAGAAGTTTAGTTACAATGTATTGAAATGTAGTAAATACCAACATTTGAACATTAAAACATGAATGAAATAAAAATGCAAATGAGATGGAAAGTAATGAAAAAGTAAGCGTGGGATATAGGCAAGAAGAAGAAATAGAGAATAGAATGGGAATAGAAATAAAAGTTGTCATTAGCAACGATATTGAGAATATGATAAAAGAAGCAGTAAATGAATTTGAAGGAGAAAAATTAAACACATAACAAAAAGATGACCTATGTTCAACTATAAGAACTATAGGGGCATTGACAAAGTAAGAATAATAAGCATACATGACTATGAAATTTGTATACAAGTAGCCTTGAATATGCATTTATGATGGGTCTATGGATTATTATAATTTATGTATAAATTATAAATTGGAAAATGATAAGAAGAGTCATTAGAGTAGATAGGCATGCGAGGGTTAGGAAGATTATGGTAGTTGTGTAACATTATACTAATATAGGTCATGTTCAAGCCTAGGATCCGTGGAAAGTATACACTTGCATATAGATAGGGATACCCTCACGAATACAGTTACATTAGCCTGCTTCAATCTATCAGGAAGATGGTATTACCTTGACTGCATTAGGCATTCTAAATGAGCGACCGACATGAAAGGCAGGGTTGCACCTAACGGACTACATTTCCTGCTAATTTAGGTCACGTTGGGTTATGCACCACTTAGTTATTTGCTAATTTGGTTGCTTATGAGCCAAGGCTAGATAAACCTTTTAGAGATGTCCTTCAAAAACATGGATGGGGTACTCCATGGAGCTTAGTCCGCACATATCTATTAGTTCCAGAATCTGAGTCCATACACTATTAGTTCGTAGAGTTGAGTCCACATAGCAAGAAGTAGACAAGAAAGAAAATCCTCAAAGAGAATATGGTGAAATGTATAAAAAGCCAACGAAAGCGGATGGTGAAATGTATGAAAGACCTTCGGTGCAACATGATAGGATTTCCTTGAGATATAAAGTGACGAGATCATGATACGACAAGGCGATGGATGCTGACGAGGTGCTTAGTGAGAGACAATAGGACGGACAGTATCAAAGTCCATTAGGGGACCGTGGGATATATAAATGTCCAGATATATACGTATAATTATAAATCCATGAAAGGTGGATAGGAATGGTTCATACGCGGATGTGGAGTCGAGACGACTAATAAAATGTAAACAGACATAACGTAAGATAGTGAACAATCAACATAATCTAGTGTTATATATAAGATATATAATTTACCAGTCAACAGAACGTTGCTCCGACCCCCTCATCATTACAATCCATAGGATAGTTCAATGGACAAGTACTTGTGCTTGGTGTGTTCAGTGTTGATAAGGACACTTAATTTTGGGATGGGTCAGACCTTGGTCAATACTTATCTGATCTGTTATATTTCAATTATTCGATTGTAAGTTATTTTATTAGACTTCTAATATGCATTCTTTTTTTATTTGTAGGATACCAAACCAACGTTCGATGCTTTGGTGGACGTAGGTTTTAGGTTTAGCAAAAAGTAAGGCCCGTTGGTGTGTAGGCTATTACATTTGGTATCAAAGCTTGGGTTAGTCGATATTGAAAATTAGGAAACATCGATTAAACTTACCTTTATTTTTCCTTTGAATATAATACACATTAAAGCCTAATTATTCCAGCTACATAATAGTTACATATGGAAATCCCTGAAGTGGTAACATGACTCCATATTCGGAAGATTATAGCCCAATGATTATAGTTCCCTGTACGATTGTAATTTATGATGTACAATTGGTCTAGATAAATGGAAAATAAGAATCTATATGTTATAGATAGTAAGAGATGGAGAAGATCCTAAAGAAGCATGTGAAATGGTTACTCCTAATTGATAACTGGATCTTCGATATTAAGAAAGAAACATGTTACTAAATGGAAGGAAGGGCGTTCTTAAGGGAACGATTAGAAATCCACTTTGAGTCTAACCCAATAACAAGAAGCTTTCAAATAATTAAGAAAACGTATAAACGGTACACTAAAAAGAGACTTTTTATGAAAATTATTGAAAAATTTATTAAATATTAGATTTAGGGAAAAATATTTATATAATAAAAGTTTTATTGAAAAAATATATATGTCTATGTGTATGCTTCGTGAATTAAAAAAGGTAGAGTGTGTGTGTGTTTATGTGTACATATATATGTCTCACTTATTTCTTTGTAAAGAAAGAAAAGTGTAAATATAAAGTTCTAACAGAAATTAAAATTTGAGAAAAATACAAAATTTTAGTAAGGGGAAATTTTGTAAAATGCGGTTCATTTTGGAAGAAAATAATAGAGCAATATAGCTCATGAATATTTCTATGTAATGAGAATTTTTAAGTTTTAAAGTAAAAAAATTATGGGTGGACAATAAAAAGTGTATAAGTTTAGAATATGGTTTAAATAATATAGAAATTAAGATTTTGAATCCTAAAACAAAGTTGTAGGCAAGCTCATTACAATGGTTCGAGTAAGAAGATAGTAAACTAAGAGAAAACAACTGGTATAAGTACATTTTAGGTAGAGGATCACTTCATACATTCACAAAATAATTTCCAGCTTAATCAAATAACAATATCAAACATGTAAACAATTAGTATGGACTATGATACATGTTATATATGATAACAGAAGAGATTACATTATATATATATATATATTTCATTTGCTTTTAAAAGCAATGAGAGGTCCAATAGTAATAACTTGCATTGTTCATTATGCAATTTATATTTTAATACAACAACAACTATATATATACAACACTATACAACTTAATTGGTGATTAAACTCATCCAAGCCCAAACAAATCCCGGAAGTAGAGAATCCCGATATAAGTGCAACAGTGAAGGCGACCTCTCAATTGGACCTCGTACGCAAAAGATATGATTTTTACAAGATAATGGGTTATATAAATAGTAATTAATTAACTAAATATGTTAATTAACTTCATTACCTCTAATCCCCCACACTCATTTTCTTCACCATTTTAAAATTCCCGCTTCTGATATGCACTAATCGCTTCCAAGCGTGCACTACTTTCAGTGATTCGGAGAACCACTTGATGAAACGAAAAACCGACGTTGCCATTGAACTTCTCATCCCACACCTGACCAACTTCGACACCTCGACACCTTGCTCTCGACTATGATCTGATGCCCTAAATCCATAGCCTGCACAAGCGCGTATCCATTCCGACTACCAAAGCACGTCCTACTACCCCCATTCTACTACTCATTGCACCCCAAGCTTGACAACACCTTTGATTTGACCTCTATATGCTTCCAAAATTCACGACCTGACACTTAAATAATGATGATCAAATTGTAGCCTTCTTCCTCCCAGTGTTGCACCTCCCATCAAGCACTCCAATCCACTTGCCTTTGCATGACAACCCCAAATACACCTTTTCCATAGCCCATCCTCCTTCAATCGATAAAAAATGAAAATTCTAGCTTCGACTATATAAGTCGAGCATAGAAAACTATCAACGCACCCATTATCGAACACACCAAAATGATGCTCAATACGTACGAACTCAACGAAGCTAAAAATATTCAATTCTATTAGCAACTACTCTTGATTTAATTGATTGAAGGAAGAAATGGATTGCAGGTATGAAAATGGAGAATGAAAATAATCTGAGAGAGGGAAGAGAAGTTAAAAATTATTTATAGAAAAAATAATAATATATTTTATTCTTTTAAATTAAACGCAACGTGTTTTGAGCACGCACGAACATACAACACATCTGATCGCCACGAAACTAGTTAGTGTACAACAACTCAACATTCTAGACCCAATAGCAGTGATTTCATCAAAATCCAAGATAGTTTCCTGAAATGATAATTTCATATGTTGATTAAAAATCATTATTGGTAAAACAAGTTTAATCGCTATAATTATAAATTAACAGTTTAACATTATCATATATTATGTAAAAGGAATTTAATAAGCTTTCAAAATAATTTATATTCCCATTAAATCGAAGATTCAATTACTTAAATAATTCTGATATTTAATATAAAAGGTTTAAAATTTGGGTCATTGCATTCTCATACCTTAGAATATTTCATCCTTAAAATACCAACAAAGCAATAATCAAATATCCATACCTAACGGTATTGAAATCACTAGCAACCAAAGAACAATCATCTAACAATACTACACATACTGCAATCACTAGCAACCATAGCTTGTGGTTCTCATAGGTTCAGAAACCTTCTCATCGCAAAAGAATGATTAACAATCAACTAAGCGTTACCTTATGCTCAACAATCTCAGGTATTACTCAGTCGATTAGTCATGCTACCCCAAACAATTCGAATAATCATTCTTCTAAACTCTCCATAAGCCAACAAACATAGTATGTATCTATGTTAAAGCCTGTATGATATACATATATCATCCATATGCCGTATAAAACTCGATCACCAACTCGATCACATAAATTTCACTTTCGAATTAGTATATCTCACTTGATCTCTTTAGTGCGGACTCAGATCAGGTTTCTATAAGGTTCCTTTACTAGAAACCTCTGTATTCCTTACATAGCCATATACTATGATAGAAAACTTCAATATCATAATAAGAACCCATGTCAAGTGTTTGTCGTCAAGAATCTAGTGAAAATCCTTGTTTAGACAGGTGAAAATCACCTTGAAATCCATGAACTCGAATGCTAGATCAACAACTGGCATGCGAATAAAACGATCTACGTACAACTTACGTACTCTATTCCAGTTGGTTTCTTCGATTACGCCAGTTTATCATCATTTTTAATTCACATTCATTATCACTTATAGTGTTTCTTATTTAATATTAAATCACTTATGAACCATTTTATAAAAACATAAACTTCCAGTTTATCAACATTTTATAACATCGTTTATAAAACATTTCCAAAAAATTTACTTTACTTTTTATTATTCGTTTAATGCCCCACTACTTCCTAAGAGTATATGCAAAAATATCTAATTTGTTTTACTGAACAAGTATGTTCAACAATTTAAAAATTGTTTACAGCTTACTACCTTTCCATCTACAGTTACAAAACTCTATTTTTATATTTTTACAATGTTTAGGTTCAAATTCTAACCTAGTTTGGGAGTTTCGACTATCCTAAATCATTGAAAATTCCATTAAATAAAAATTACTATACAATATATTATAATAAGATGCACAAACTAAACTATCTTAATGCCTATGATACATGAGTTCATAATATCTCTTAATAGAAAACTTAAGAACTGAACACCGGATTTCTATTTCAATAATTTGAAATAATAATATATACATCTTTTGTATCAAATCAGGCTTTTGGGATTTAAATCAAAATCAATTTCTACCAAAACAACTTTGTATTAAAGATATTGTAGTAGCATTGCATACTTTGAAACTACAAATTAAATGCCGATGATGCTGCAGTCATCACCAGAATTTTTTCCAGCGACAGATTTGAGTTCGGTACTTTTGAATCACGTCTTTCAGATATAACCCAAATCATTTCCAAAACGGTATCAAATACTTTGTAAATATTACTAGAATATTAATTTCATAAACTAATTTCCCTAAGTGTTTACATTCAAATAATATTACTATTATTTTCTAAAATCTTAGAAAACCAGTTTCTAAAACATTAGGATTTAAGTTCTCAAATTCTTAGTTTAGATCCTTTTCATATTTATTAAATATACCTATAAAGCATATTTTATACAAGGTCACTTCCTTATATAAAATCATTCATAGCTTTTTATTTTTAAAATATCTTATCTTTCTCAGACTATAATAAACAACTTTTAATAAAGTTAAATTTTATCCCAACATTATCACTGAACACCTTATAATCAAAATGTGAAATTAAATTCACAAGATGTTCGTTTCAGTGTTCATACAAGTTACTATCTACCCCACTTATGCAGTGAAAGGTAAAAATGCTCATAAGCTGGTCGAGCACAGCTAATCAAACAATAAATTATAATAACTAAATATCATCATTTTCTGACAAACAAATACATCATAAATAATTATATAAATTTTATAAAAAATATTCTTTTATATATTAATTATACTCCTATGTAAAATTATTTCATTTACCAATTTCAAAAACAATACTATGTCGGTTTGCCTTGTTTAAGTGTTTAAAGATCGATATCAATAATGTCAGCAACACATATTGACTTGAATCCATAAGCCACTCAACAAACCAATCAACACAATATAAGAAAACTTTATAAAAATAACAAATACGCACTCTCACACACACACACACACTCAACTCATAATAAGACATTTCATTAACCTATCTCTTAATGAGTTATACCCACTAAAGCCAAGGTTCTTGCTTAACCTTCAGCCCCGATACCGCATGTAATGGTCAGCCTTTCCAACCCTTGAATATGACGCTAATACATCCACAGTACGTGCCGAGCACCCAAGTCCGGAAAGGCAAAACATTAGGGTAAAAGAAAAAGGAAAGGAAATAAAACAAGAAATAAGAACATAATATCAGAATCTCACATGTGGAACGATAACATATAATATCTCAAATGGTCTTTTAAAAAAGAAAACTTTGATACACATACACCAATTAAAGTAAATCAACATACCATCAAACTAGAAAATTATAGCAGTCTATCCTCGCAAATGTTGATGGATACAAATCAAGTAATGTAGCAAAAATTAAAACTGGTAGGAATTCATTCAGCTCCTCTCCAAGAGCTCCAATAAACCATAGCTAAATTTGAAAACATACCCGAGTTGACCCAAACATTATAAGAAAGTAACACCCACATCAGTCTACTAAACCAGCATGAGAAACTCAAAACATATGGATTGCTGTTGTTATCCCACCTTTTGACTAGGCAGTATGAATTAGAATTCGATGAGTCAAACTTTGAAATTATCAAGGAAAGGTGTCAAGAGAGATGACCACGAAGCCCAAAAACCAAAGTACAACCATGATTACAACACCAATATAAATCCACCATATATATTCCAAAAGCCCAAACTTCACAAATAGGGGGTCGACATAGACCCATCCCAGTACCGACCCCTAAAAACTCCATTATTGGAGTGCATCTTCTGCCTATGATCCTTCCTTGATGCTAGAACCCTATTTTCGGTGTTGTTTTGTTGATTCCATATAACTCTCTATCAATCTCCATGAACTTCTGAATCAACAACTTTATTCTTCCACAACTTCATCATTTGGACTCAAATACAAGCTATTATCGATGCAAACAACTATAGAATCGTGAAGCTAACCATAAGATGAGCCGAAGCAGAGAGTCAAAGGCAGCCAATTTATCTAATTTAGGGGTCGGTACAGACCCATGACTATGGAGTCATACCGACCCATAACAATGATGCCGTGACACCTATTTTTTCAAGAGAACCGTTTTATAGCAAGTAGAATGGTTTGGAGATCTTTTGTGCAAGATATTACGCTCCATACCTCTATAAATAGAGGAGTAGGGCTCCTTTTTGAGGGTATTTTGGCTTTGGTTTCACTTTATTCTATATTCTTGTAAATCTGAAAAATCTAAATGTTGGATTCGTACAGACCCATAAGAACTTCTACCCCTAAGCCATAAGATAAGCAATAAAATCACTAAGTGGACATAGGACGGAGTTTGCTGAATCACTACAAATCTCTATGTATTCATTTCTTACTCGTTTTGATTTGTTTTCTTCCTTTTTTATTCTCTACTATAACTTTTGGAATTATATGCCATTTTTGGTTTAAATATTTTGATTCTTTCATCGAGAAACACTTGAACTCGCTGGTCTAAGAATTGGAAACATTCAAGAAGACAAGACAATTAACTAGAAAGGCCATAACTAGAGGAAATCAACAATGGGGCAACTAGGTAGCGTCCGTAGGAGCTAATATCCCTCTTCAATTTACATAACTAGAGATGAGATGGAAACTATAATGAATGGATTGCGGGAAAGAATGATGGCAAGCCAGGAAGAAGTGATGGAAAATTTGTTCAAAAGAATAAGATGGACGGGAACAGTTAGATTCATTGTAAATCAAAAGCAAAGACCAAAAGCTGAAGCATATATTATTGGAGATTGAATAGAAAGACTTAGTGCAATCCTTTTGCCAAATTTATCGGCCGATACCAATGCATGAGCTTGGGTCAACATTAAACCACAAAGGAAAGGGTCACGAGTCATGGTGGCCTAGCCAAGAACAGTACACATCTAAGTATCGATGTTGAGCATTTAGATGCTAGTCGGAATGCAGAAGCACAACTAGAGGAGTATGTACCAAAATTCCCTCACGGAGTCGGGGGGCAGGTTGAGAACACTAATCATAGAGTTCCTTTGAATGATGACCACAAACTTCCTAAGTTGGTGA
Organism: Allium cepa; assembly: GCA_030765085.1. Classification (NCBI taxonomy): domain Eukaryota; kingdom Viridiplantae; phylum Streptophyta; class Magnoliopsida; order Asparagales; family Amaryllidaceae; genus Allium; species Allium cepa. Next base: position 1,029,628,989 of record CM060932.1, on the reverse strand, counting down.
GATGACCTATGAGGGGTGGATTTCCTAATCAGAACATGGAAGATGTAAACAAGAGCCCATTTACTCCGAGTATTCGGCACGTTAGGAATCCACCTGATTTTAGGTTACCAACGTCAGAAACGTATGACAAGGAGACGGATTCAACGGTTCAATTGGTGAGGTACATCCTGCACATAAATGTGCTAGGTGTGTTTTAAGAGGTAATGGGACGATGTTTCCCTTTGTATCTGATAGGTTTAGTGACACATAAGACAGCTGAAGAATGGCTCTGTTAGCATATGGGCCGAGTTAGTAAATAGATTTGTGATCTAGTTCCTGGTTCATATTTCATGATCCAAAAATTTAATGATATTAGCAAGTATGAAGTGGAGGGCCAAAGAGACCCTCAGGAGTTTTCTAACAAGATTCAACACAGCACCTGTAATGGTCGATAAGCTGAACCCGTCGATGGTTTTGATGACAGCAGTTTCAGAAATAGCTGCTAAGATAGATTTCAAGATTACAGTGGAACAGGATCCTCCAAGGGATCTTATATAATTTTATCATAAGGCCAATAGGATTCTACGCTAGGAGGACGCTAAGGCTGATAAGGAAGAGGATAATGACCCAGATAGCGGAGAATCGCTCGAAACAAGGTCTAGCAAGGATAAATGAAAGCAAAAGATGGACGATAGCTTTGATGGGTCAAAGCAACAAAGGAGGGAATCAAAATTCTCTTCTTACATGGACTTAAATGAAACCCCGAAGTGGATTTATCTAGATACTAGGGGATAGATCCCATATCGAAAGCCAACGAGAAGAGAGCCCACGGAGCGTGAAAGGGCATCTGGAAAATACTGCCTGTTCCATGAGTTGAATGGGAATAATACAAATGATTTTAAGCACCTACAAGATGATCAAGGAACAGGTCAGAGACAACCGATTATAATGGTATGTAAGAAATCAATCTATAGTTGTGAAACAAGACCAGCCATCAACCACGCCAAATGGAAACAGCCCTAGATCAAGGTCAAGATAGTCATTTATTGATCGGGATGGCCATGGATCAAGTTCGATTCTCATACTTTATCATTCCTTTTCAATAAACAATGTAATAATATAGTCTAGATAGTTACTCGTGTATGGTATCGATTGATACTTAGGCACGATCTAAGCTCGATGCTAAACTGTAATTCCCGAAGAGGCATATATTGTAATGTTTAGCATTTTGTTTCTTAGTATTTGAATTTAATGCATTAGACAAACCCTTGATTTATGAAATCCACTCGAATGTGATGACTAATATTAATCACTTTAAAGTCCCATATAGAAAGATGGAGCCAAAATGCAAGGTGCAAATCCCATCGTCTAAGGGCGAGCGGATGGGCTTGTGTGGTACTAATCGCTTTAAAGTCCCATTCGAAAAGGCGAGACGGAAGTGCAAGGTGTAAATCCCTTTGTCGGAGAGTGGGCCGATGGACTTGTATGATATTGATCGCTTTAAGTCCTGAAAGGCGAGACCGGAGTGCAAGGAGTTAGTCATCGTGCCAAAGCGTGAGTGGATAGGCATACTTTTCATTGAGTCTCCTCGTCGAAGAGCAAATGGATAGGACTTAGCAAGGGTTCGAAAAGACCATGCATTTGATTATTAGCCCTAAACAGCCATGGAATCGATTAATGGTCCAAAATGACCACAAATTTGATTATCGACCCCTAATGGCGATGGATTTGATTAACCGTCCAGCGTGATTATGGATTTGATTATCGGTATCGAGCAACCATGAACACAATTAACGATCCAAAGAGATCGTGGATTTAACTATCGGCCCTGGACGGCCATGAACTCAATTAACAATTCAGAGAGATCATCCCCTTAAATTGAACAGTAAACGATCAGGAGAGATTGCATATTAAATTAACTACAAAACGATCCAAAAAGATAGCATGTTGAAAACTGAACATTAAATGATTCAGAGAGATCATGCATTAAACTTAATCTGAAATGATCTAGAGAGATCGAACCATTGAACATATATTTATTTTGATAAAAGAATTTGAACACCTTGAAATTGAAACGAAACAGATAAATCCATAGAACTCGGGACAATTTTGATATGTAATAACCTTGAATGAAATTGGAATTGTGATGATGTGTAGGGAACACTTAAGCAGAGTTTAGAGTCTTTGGCTATGACAGGTTTAGGATGACCCTTGAATGATAAGAGAATCCGAAGGAACCAGATAAGTCACCAAGATTTAAGTAGCCAGGGCTTAACTATCGAAGATTGACATCACCTTTATTCTTGATCAAAGCACACCTTCCATTCGCTAAGCATGCTTTAGAGGGCAAGTGTTATCCTACCTTTTGACCAAGCAATATGCAGACATATCCAATTTGTATAAATTCAAAATTATCAAGGCAAGACTTTTGGAGAGATGACCCTAAAGCCCAAAAACCAAAATACAACCAAGATTACAACACTAATACAAATCCACCACAGAAATTCTAGAAGTCCAAACTTCACAAATATGAGGTTGCTACCAACCCATTTTAGGGCTCGATACCGACCCATAAAAATTCCATCATTGGAGTCCTTCTTCTACCAGTGACCCTTCTTTAATGCTAGAACCCTATTTCTAGTGTTGTTTTATCAACTCCATATAACTCTCTATCAATCTCCATGAACTCCTGAATCGGCAACTTTATTCTTTCACAACATCGTCATTTGGACTCAGAAACAAGCTATTATTGATGCAAACAACTATAGAATCACGAAGCTAATGACAAGATGAGTCAGAGCAAAGAGTTGGAGGCAGCCAATTTGGCTAACTTAAGGATCGGTACTAACCCATACCCATGGAGTCATATCGACCCATCACATTTGATGATGTGGCACCCATATTTTTTGAAGAACAAATTTATAGCAAGGAGAACGGTCTGGAGAACTTTTATGCGAGATATTAGGCTTCCTACCTCTATAAATGTAGGGGTATGGCTCATTTTTGATGACCTTTTGGCTCTGGTTGCACTCTACTCTATATTCTTGTAATTCTGAAAATCTAAATGTCGAAATCATACCGACCCTTAAGAACTTCTGCTCCCAAGTGAGAAGATAAGCAATAAAATCATTAAGTGGACGTAGGTCGGAGGTTTCTTAAACACTATAACTTCTGGGTGTTTGTACGATTTTTGATTCAAAGGTTATATTCATAATACCCTTCAAAAATAATGGTATATCGTTAGACCACGCTGCAAGTAAACACGGATGGGCTTTTACCTTACGATAAGCAAATCATTTATATTATAAAAAATAATGATATTTTAATAAATTCTAAGGCATGAAATATAAATAATCATGTAACTATGATGCAATGAATGTACATCACAACAATAAGAGGTACATAATCCAAACCGCTAAGGCACGTTCACTAATAGTGTAGGATTCTACAGAGGTGCCCTTACTACCTTGAGAACGGTCCTCCTGCACGAGGATCAGAGACATTCTTTTGGATCATCGTACATCTCTAGTGAATGTGCCATAGGAAAAACATAACTGGTCTTACTAAAACCTAATGCATCGCTCCTGCATGCATATGCATATAAATATCTCTAAAATGGAGTTGCATGCACCATATAGGTATCCCAACCATACTGGCTGTGTCTCCTATCTCTGGTTTCTGTTATTACCGATAGCAAAATCATGTTCAGCATCCCAACAAACAAGTCACAAATTGAATACATCTTGACACACGAGTCTCAAACTTGAACATATCTCGGAACCACACATGGATTCCTATTTCTCAACAGATCTCGAAATCGCACATGGATTCTAATATCTTGAATAGAACATGAACAACTACATGTGTTTGAACATCTAAAATAGATCTTGAATCCCCATATATATTTCATCATCTTAAACCAATCACAAATCTCTCCAAAGCATAGAACATATATATATAGTTTTGGAGTGGTTACGGTTTCAAGTCTTCTCATAAGTACACACCCTAGCTTACTGGGTGCTCCAAAACCAATCAATGGATTTCCAATAAATTCAACTTCGGTTTTATGGGAAATAAACAGACAATCATAAGAGCGAAGATGACCTCCTAACCATTTAAGAAGATGGATTTCTTTATCATTTATCCTAGAAGAGCGAAACAAGTTTATATGTACAGTATAGCATCATCGAAGGTAACTATACCATATAATTCTCATGTTTATTCTAGATATTTCTAGAGTTTTATTTTGATCAATTCAATAACAGTGAGAATGGTCCCGTACGGAAAACTAAGTCCTGTATATTATCCATAAGCAAGTAATACATAAAGCATGATCGAAACACGCAAGCATGATCTAGTCAAATAAACAACTTCTAATATCCTTTTTAATTAATCTTCCGTTATTAATTAAAAACCTATTTTATTAGTAAAACTGCTTTTTACTCAATAAACTTCTTTATTATTGAAACTTCACTTATTAATCAAACATCACCATTTAATTAAAACTTCCATACTCATTTGTACACGTTCCAATACTTCTCAAAAGTATTTATACGCATATCTTGACTCTATAAGTATATTCACAAATCAATTTCAATGGTCTTAAGACAAATGCTACTTAAACATTTTCACAAAAAACTCAAAACTATTTCACTTATGATTATCTTTAAAAATTTATTTTCAAAGATCTATTTACACTCGTAAGTATAATCAAAACGGGTTAAAGACAAATATTATGAACACATTGTTACAAAAAACCTAAAACCAACTCATACTTGTTATTCTCTTTAAAATTACATTGTTAAAGATCTAAGCATTTTCCAAAATCATTAAACAATATTTTACAACTTCAAAATATTATTCAATGGTTTAAAAATAAATGTTACAAAACATTGTTTACAATAAACCTAAAACCACTTCACTTAATCATTATCATTAAAAGTCCCTTTTAAAGATCTAATTACTTTTCGATAGTATAGTTAAATGGGTTAAAACAAATGTTTGGCAATATCGTTACTATAAACCCATAATCATTTTGATACTTAACATTCATTTAAAGCTCTAAGTACATCTTCACTAATTAAACAAGGTAATATACCTTTATAATCTATTTACAAAACCACACCATTACAACATAAGTGTTATAATCTAAAAACTCCTTTATATTCTTTTAAAAAAATATTAAACTTCTTTTTTAAACTTCTGAATATACTTAAGTACCTATAAAAAGATATATATATATATATATATATATATATATGGACTAATTTATTTATAAAACTAAGATAGTTAATAAAATACTATAAACAATTTGAAAGATATTATAATATAACTATTTCTTAAATAAAATCTTTAACAAATTTTCTAAAACTATATATACTAAAAATATACTTTTTAAATGTTTATACTATGTCTTATAACATTTATTTAAAACTTGAGGATACTTATTTTATAATTTATTTAAAAACCATAAAAACTTGTTTTATAATTTAAGACCATTATTTTAAAAATCCATAAATGATTATCATAATATATTTAAAACTTCATATATTCTGATAATAAGTACGCTTATAGTACTTGTTAAAACTACGAAGAAACCCTAGGATGTCTTTCAAAGTTAACTTTAAAATCGCTGAACACAACGATTTCAAAGTGCATCCCTAGCGACATTTGCGCTATTAACATTTACAACATCCATTTCTAGTTTCCACAAATTTCCAAACAAATTCCTTTATGTCAAATACATTCAAGTGTGTGTAGCCAAATACATATACATATATATTTTGATAATATATCACAATTTATCTTGTTTAACATATGTAAAATATTAGGGATTTCAAAGCATGTTTATAGAAACTATATCGCTTCAAATATTCACAACATAACTTCCAACTTAGTCAAATAACAATACCAAACATGTAAACAAAATAGTCTGGACCATGATACATGTTATAGATGATTACAAGAAGAATTATACTGTATATATTTTTGTCATTTCCTTTTAAAAGCAACAGGGGGACCATAAGTAATAACTTACATTATTCGTTGTACAATTTATGTATTAATATAATATAAATTATGTATACAACATTATACAAATCAACTGGTGAGTAAATTTATCCATAAACCAATCCAAAATATAGAGAATCACGATACGAGTGCAACGACAAAAACAGCATCTCAACTGTAGATCATATCTAAAATATATTGTTTTTATAAAATTTTTAATTATGTAAACACTAATTAATTAACTATATAGACTACTTAACTTCATTAACCCCCCACACCTATCTTCTTCCCTATTTAAAACTCATGCCCTAGATATGTATGAATTCCATCCAAGTTGCACTATTTCCAATGATGCGGAGAACTACTCAACGATACGATAAACTGACCTCACCATCGAACTTCTCATCCTATGCCTACCTATCGATACCATTTTCAATATCCCCAACACCCTATGATACAGCTCAAGTCACTACAGCAAGGCCTAGATGCACTATTAGCAAACCAGCACGATATATGGACTAGCTTAGCTCAAATATACAAGAAATATGGCACCATAAAGTTACAGCTCGGTAGGGAAGCACGAGAAAGAATTAGTAGCAACTTATCTTTTCTTTTATTTTCAGAAATTTCCTTTAATATGCTAATGTAAGGCCTGACATGCCTTTATCTCTTATTGGTCCAGATATCATAATTTGTTACAAAACGGGTACAGAATATGTATATAAAAAGCAAATGAATGGAACAGTATTTTCAGGCCGGAAAAATTACTTTCTCTTCTTATTTCTCCTTCATCTTGCTCTTCTCCTCCTGCATATTTTTTCTGTTTTTTTTGCAGTACTTCGCATAGACCTTATCAATTGGTGCTTTCACTACCTCAACTCAATCCTCCCAATCATCACCATGACCCGTTTAGACGACCTCGCCGCTCAACTCAATAGCCAACAAAATTCCATCGACACCATCAATAACACACTCATTACCCAAGAAGCCGCCCTCTCCAAACACGATAACTCCATCCAGCAGCTCACCCAAGCCATCCATGACCTAACAGCCAAGCTTTCTTCCACATCCACATCTTCCCAAACCGACCAGTTTAATCAACCACCTCTACTCCAAACACCTATTGCAGCTAATACTAACACCCCCAACCTATCATTCCACCCCACAAAACCGATTTCTTAAGTGTGAACTGACCCATTTTGATGGATCTAATCCATTAGACTGGATCTTTCAAGCTGAAAGGTTCTTTGGATATTATTCCACCCCCAACAACCAACGACTACACCTAGCTGGCCTCTACATGACAGGACAAGCCCTAACTTGGTATCAATGGCTATTTCAAAACAACCAGCTCACATCCTGGAACTGCTTCACTAGAGCCATCGAGCAACGTTTTGGTCCCTCCACCTTTATAAACCCCAAGCCACCCTATTCAAGCTCCGCCAAACAACCACAGCCGACAACTATCAATCCTAATTCAAGACTCTTAGCTACCGTATCACCAACCTCCCAGCCGATGCCCTCCTTAACTGCTTCATTTCGGGTTTGAAAACCAACATTCAAAATGAACTGCAACCATTTAACCCCTACACCTTATCCGCAACCATTGACCTCGCCAAACTCATTGAGAACAAAATCCTTGATACCAAACAATTCCAAAACAGGCCACAATTCAACCGACCTCCGCAACAACCCTTACTTTCATTACCACCAATTCCAGCCCCAACTCAACAATGAAACCAAAACTACCCTATCAAAAAAGTAACCCCAACCGAACTCCAAAATCACCAATCGAAAGGTATATGCTATTACTGTGACGACAAATATTTTCCAGGCCACAAATGCATTAATAAACGTATATTACTTCTTCTACCTGAAGATGACGAGCCGAGTCCAGATCCAGATCCCTTAGATACTTCAGAACAGCAATTCGACATAGATCCGACCATTTCTTATCATGCTCTCATCGGAGTTTCTAATCCATGCTCAATTCGACTGCCAGTAGAGATCAATAATAAACCTTTTTCCATCCTTATTGACTCGGGAAGCACGCATAATTATATACACCCAAAATCAGTACGCTTCTTAGGGTTGAAAGCCGAAAAGCAACAGGACTTCCTCGTCATAGTGGGCTATGGAGACAAGCTACAGTGCATGGAGGTTTGCCGCCGTGTTTTAGTTCGGATCCAAGGCCACGATTTCGTCATAGATTTCTTTATTTTGCCGATTTCTGGAGCAGACGCAGTTTTTTGTATTCAATGGATGCAGAGTTTGGGTCTGATTACATTTGATCATAAGCAAATGACGATGTCGTTTATTTACAACCATCAGCCCATTACTCTATTGGGCCGAGATAAAACGGTGAGCCCATCTGAAATTTCTTATCACCAACTAAAGCGGTTACAAATCACTACATCAATCTCCTCATATTTTCACTTAACTGTCGAACCCACTTCACAAATTAGTCCACCCACATTTTCATCTCCTGAACACACAAACCCACACATTATACAACTCCTAAACCAATATCAAACCGTATTCACCAAGCCCAATGGGCTCCCTCCACACCGCACCCTTGACCACCATATTAACCTTCAATCAAATTCACAACCCATTAATGTTAAGCCCTATCGTTATCCATATTACCAAAAGAACGAAATCGAATCTCAAATAAAGGAAATGCTCCAAACCCAAATCATACAACCATCTGCATGTCCTTTCTCTTCACCGGTCCTCCTTGTCAAAAAAAAAGACGGTACGTGGCGTTTTTGCGTGGACTACCGTGCCCTTAATGCCATCACCATTAAAGACTGTTTCCCTATCCCCAACCGTTGACGAATTATTGGATGAATTATACGGTTCTACTTATTTTTCAAAACTTGACTTACGTAGCGGATATTTTTAAATTAGAGTCCACCCACCCGATATTCCGAAAACGGCATTCCACACACACGAAGGACATTACGAATTTCTTGTAATGCCATTTGGTTTCACCAATGCGCCCTCTACATTCCAAGCTACAATGAGTGATGTCTTCCGACCGTACTTACGGAAATTTATTTTGGTCTTCTTTGACGACATTCTCGTCTATAGCAAGACATGGGACTCACACCTTCATCATTTGCAAACCACCCTTGACATATTAGAAAAACACAAATTCTATGCAAATTTGTCTAAATGCGTCTTTGGGCTCTCGGAATCGTGTTATTTAGGCCACATCATTTCTAAAGAAGGAGTACGGGTGGATCCATCTAAAGTGGAAGCCGTAATTAACTGGCCAACCCCAACCACGCTCACAGCTATAAGAGGATTTCTAGGCCTCATGGGTTATTACAGGCGTTTTATACACCATTATGCAAAAATAGTAGGCCCACTCACGGAATTGCTTAAAAAATCAGAAATATTTCATTGGACCGAAAAAGCCCATAATGCCTTCATCTCCCTGAAGCAAGCCATAACTACCGCTCCCATTCTTAGCCTCCCCAATTTTTCCCAAACCTTCGAATTACACACCGATGCCTCTGAATTTGCGTGCGGAGCTGTCCTTTCTCAATCGAGCCACCCAATTGCTTTCCACAGTCAGAAGCTTCCTCCTCGCCTCCAGAAATCCTTAACCTACGCTTGTGAACTTTACGCTATCACCTTGGCTGTCCAGAAATGGCGCCACTACCTCCTCGGCTGCCACTTCATAATAATCACTGACCACCAAAGCCTTCATCAGCTATTAACTCAAACCATACAAACGCCCGAGCAACAAAAATTGCTACCAAAGCTTATGGGTTTCGATTTTACTATCAAGTACAAACCGAGTGCTGAAAATACAATCGTCGATGGTCTCTCTAGATGGTCATCTACAGCAACCATGACCGCGCTTTCCTCTGTCAACTTCGATTTCACGGACCAAATCCGATCTACCCTACACCAGGATACAACAGCACAACAAAGGATAACAGACTCTCAATCTGGTAACATCCCTAATTCTAATATTTATTTGAGATGGGTTGTTGTTTAAAGGGAATCGATTGTATATCCTGAATGATGCTACATTACAACGCGATATTATTTCGGCATACCATGCTTCTAAGATCGGGGGACATTCAGGGATCAAAGGAACTATGGCTAGGATTGCAAGTAATTTTTATTGGCCCCAACTTCTCAGATCCGTTACTGATTTTGTGAAAGAATGCTCTGTCTGCCTACAAACTAAACCTGAGAACCTTGCACCCAAAGGTTTACTGCAACCATTGCCCGTACCTAATCAAAATTTTGAAGATATATCTATGGATTTTATAACCCATTTGCCACCGTCAGCCGGAAAAATTTGCATTTGGGTAATTGTCGATCGCCTCTCTAAGTATGCGCATTTCATTGCACTATCAACCTCATTCACAGCAGCTCATCTAGCATCTTATTTTGTACAAGAGTATGTCCGCTTGCATGGGTTTCCGCGTTCCATAGTCTCCGATCGTGATCGTGTCTTTATGAGTCGGTTTTGGAAAGAATTGTTTTGCTTGCATGGTACACAACTTAGGATGAGCAGTGCTTATAATCCACAAAGCGATGGGCAAATGGAAGTAGTGAACCTTTGTGTGGAAACTTACCTAAGAGCTCTAACCGGTGACATACCATCACAATGGACGAAATATCTACCATGGGATGAATGGTGGTATAATACGTGCAAGCATTCTTCTATCGGGATGTCACCATTTCAGGTGGTATACGGTCGACAGCCCCCTACCATAGCTGACTATATCTAGGGGACCTCTTCAGTATAAGAGATTGAAGATTGGGCTACTAATAGAACTCAAATGCTGCAGACTATAAAGGACAACCTCACACGAGCCCAATCTCGCATGAAACATCAGGCAGACAAGCATCGACTGGACAGAGAATTTTCCATTGGCTCCTTCGTTTTTGTGAAGCATCACCCTTATCGTCAACATTCACTCCGGCCAACTCAGCATAAGTTGTCAAAGAAATACTATGGTCCTTACCAGATTATCGAAAAAATATGTATTGTAGCCTATAAATTACTTTTACCTCCCGAAACTTGTATTCACCCAATGTTTCACGTCTCTCTCCTCAAATTCTGCCCCAACCCAGCAAAATTAGTCCCCACTCCTTTACCACCCTCACTGACTATGGACACCAACCTTGAGGGAAAGGTTGATTTTTTAGGGGGAGGTATCGATTGCCACGAAACTCGTCGGTGCATAATAACTCAACATTCCGGACACAATAGCACTAGTTTCATCAAAATACGAGGCAGTGCCCCAAATTAATAATTTCACACTTTAATTAAAAAGAATTATTGATAAAATAAATTTAGTACTTTAATAATAAATTTAGCAGTTTACCATTATCATATATTATATATAAAGAATTTAAATAAGCTTTCTAAATTATTTTTATTCCTATTAAATCCAACAATCAATTATTTAAATAATTTTGATATTTAGATATAAAACATTTGATAATCTGGGTCGTTACACTAGATATGGAGTGATAATATCCTATTGCAGGTGAGCTAAACCCCAGGCTATGAGGGCTACTTGTTTTTAGTTATTCCCAATATTGAGATTACCTTCGGCATCTTTCACATGAGTCTTCATCACTCGAACAGAACACAAACCCCTAAATGGATTCCCACATTTCAAAAAATCTCGAAACCATACAGGATTCTAACATCTCGAATAGATTCACTTTCAAGAGATAGAACACTCATCTCAGTCTTGAAGTGGTTTTTGATAAGTAAAACACTCATTGGTCCCAATCTCTTCTGAATAGACAAATTTGGTCATTCAAAGATAATGAGAATGATCACATATAGAAACCAAGTGTCGTATACTTATCACGCTTTCGATATTTTCATCTCACACTATCCCTCGGTCAAAAGTGAAGCCAGTAGATTAGAGGTCCATTACTTCTATCTCTACTCAAACATCAGTCTTTGCTCTTACAAATAGACAAGCCTACTTTATGGCTTTTTAATGCTAAGTATACGATCGAATGTTTTTCCATAAACGAGTAAACATACTAAGCACGATCAAGTCATACGAAGCATGATTAAGTCTCATAAGCAACTTCTAACCCCTTTTTGTTTAATTAAACATTTATTAATTAAACCTATTTTATTAGTTAAACTTCTTTTATCTAATAAAATATCGTTTATCAGTTTCTACTATCACTTCTATGCTTTTCAATAGTTCAAAAGTTATTCATATACTTATCTCAAATGGCATAATTATATTCACAAATCTTTACAAGATTTCTTACTTTAAACCTTTACTTTTCTGTCTTTTTCCGAAATATTCCTTACTTACAGTTTCTTTCCAAATACCCATTTTAAAGATCTAAGTACTTTCACAAATCCATTCAAAAGGTTTAAGACTAATGTTACTTAACTTTATCACTACAAATGTAATGACCCTGACTCGACCTTCGAAAATCGACACCGAATACGACACTCGTATTCCAATGCCGCAGATCTAAATGTCAAACCTGGTTTGTCAAAGCTTATAACACAATTAAGTACAACACAACGGAAGAAAAGAAATGAATATCATATACAACTCCAATGAATACAATATCCAAATATGGAACAACACTAATACAATATGATACAAGAATATCAGAGACCATAAACAACAGCGGAAAACGAATAGCAAAAGAGATAACTTCAATGATCAAACTGCAACACCAATCCAATGCTCAAAGCCAAAACTCCAAACCACCAGCTCGAACCACCATCACGTTGCACAAAGATAAGCAAGTCTGGTCCGTCGTCCTAACCAAATACTTTAATATTCAAAGTCTTCGAAGAATACCAAAGAGAAACCCGAAAGCTACTGAATCGATATCTATATCTACTATCTGAAAAACCCAACTCTAGACTACCCGTTGGAAAATTGTGGGCACCCAGAGTTTAGGAAGGGAATAATAAACTCCGGGTCAGTCATGGGACTGGTATGAGCAAACAAAAATAGTTTATCTTTAAAACAAGCAACAAAAGATTTTAAAATTTAAATCCGCAATACTTTTTGAAAAATGAAACTACCATAAGGCCTACCGCCACACACACCATGCAAACGCAGAATTGGATGATATTTCTCCTTATGATAGTCAAATATGCTTGATACGTGAAAACCATTTTATATTATTATTAGTGCATAGTGGAAAACATTTTCGAAAGTATAATATTAATCTTAGCCAGCATTGACATTTCGAACTATGCCTACTATAGCTACCATCCAAACAGTGGGGCGCCACCATAAGTAGATAGCATGTTATACAACTAAAACCGTACAAGGCGCGTATTGGATGATTGGATTTCCAACAAATGGTCAGGCTAAGGGACTTCCCATTGCCACATGGGTACGCCTCTGGAGGGACGCCCCGAGAACCATCCCTCGGTTCTCTGCCAACACAAGGCCGGTGTACCCCCCTTCCCGGGAGTATCACCTAAGATATTCCATTCCCAGTCATAACCAACCTTTATCTGAGCGCTCGATACCAACAACCACAAAGTAATGTATTTGCAGTAACCATATAGGTTAAATATCTGGGCTCCATACCATGATATCACCACTATCCAGAAGAAATGGACATACCCTGGGGGTGCGACCCCTGAAACCTTGCTGCATCTTTCCTGCTTCGACCATTTCCGGGGTATGAGGTCCTGATGCACTCTCGTCCACAAAGCTACGCTTTTCACAAAGCCTTGCTTTGATAAACAAATGATCAACAGCACTTCCTATGCCACATTACCAAATTGGGAATGTATCACTAGTAACCATCAACTACATAATCTCTGAACTCGTACGCCTCAGAGAAGGGTGTTAAGCTAAGAGAATAATCTCCGCCGCCAAACATAAATGTATTTGATAGAAACCGGTTTCACATCTCAAAGTGTAATGTAAGACACACATCCATACAAGTCTGTTCCGGGTTCGAACAGAATCGAAGGCACTTCCAAAGAAGCCCTCGCAATCCGGATATTCGCAATCCCGATCGGACTTCCCATCACTTAGGGAATCTCTATACCGTAGCTACTCAGTGCAGAGACAATCGATAGGCCATCCTATTGTTCACACAAATACCCGGTCTTCACCACCTTTCTCCAAATGCGATCCATAACGATGTATCATTATTCGGAATGGGTTATATGACACAAGGTCCCCTCCCGGCTAAACCGAATAATGAGCGCAATATTTAAAAACAAATGGATAATGGGATTTCAGTTAAGTCACAACTTAAAGCCCAAAACTTTTCATTCAAATGGTAAAACAAATTACCCTTTCCAATATTTTAAACAAAAAGATTCATTTCTAGAAACCTTTCAATGGTTTAAACAATTTCCACACTTTAATCTTTTAAACAAAAGATTCACTTTTAAGACCCCTTTCAATTTTGAACAAGGCTCACCAATCTTCGACAAAGATTCATTTATAGCCTTTCAAAACAATTCCCGTTTCAATCTTTTATATATAAAAGATACACCATTTAAAATCCTCTTCAATTTCAAAATAGGGTTCAACTATCTTTCACAAAGATTCAATTATAGCTTTCAAATATAAAACTTTAGTTCAATTCAAATTCTCAAACCCATACTTTTAAAATGGTTTTTAAAATAACCCATATAAACACATTTATAGTTTGTATAACCTTTTTACATCATAAATTCTCACAATAAAATTCATTTTCAAATTTTGAATTCAAATTTTAAATCAAATTTCAAAACTAAATCTAGTTATTCAAAAATAACTTTTCTCTTTGAAATTTCTTTCCAAAAGCTTTTCACTTTAAACCCAATCCATATCCAAACCATTTGGATTTAAAAAATTCAATTTTAAAATTATTTTCAAAAATCTATGACTTAACCGATTTACACGTGAAATCCATATTTGTGTGTGTATAGCGTAGTCCAGGGGTTTAACACAATAGTAGTGCAACATCATCAACCATCACATCATTAATCATCACAGGTACAATCACAGCAATATCGATAAGTGGTATAATCCTATAACGCTTATCTATATACAAAAAATCACAAATAGATAACATAAATGTATTATAAATAAACAAATTACATTCCACAGCACAAACATATCACATAACATACACATAAGGGATATCAACATAATTCACAGCATTCCATACAATCCATACATTCATAAGTATAATCATCAAGTCCTCTGATTAATTTTAAACCAGATCATTACCTATGAATAAATTTCTAATCATGGTTAACTAATAACTAATTAATTACAAACCATTATTATTAATTATTCTTTAATTATTCATTAATTAACCTTTAATTAATAATAATCCTTTGGTTAATTATCCTTAATTAATTACAAAAATTTAATTAATTAATCCTTAATTAATAATCATCCCTTAATTATTTTCATAAATTAACCTTTAATTAATTTATCACATTAATTAATTACCCATAATTAATTATAATAAGTGATCATTCTTAATCACTTAGTCATCGTTAACCATAAATTAACTAGCAATTAATTTACCTTAATTAATTACCTTAATAATGTAGAAATTAATCCACCTTTAATTATAAATTTATTAATTAGCCTTTAATTAACTTCTTTAATTAATTAACTTTTAATTAATTACTTTAATTAATAAATCCTTAATTATTAATTAAATCTTAAGTATAATTAATTTTCCTTAATTGATTATCCTTAATTTAATTATCCTAATTAATCAACCACATTAATTTATCATGCTTTAAAGTAATTAACCCTTAATATTTGATTAATCAATCTTTAATCTACTCTTAATTACGTTCACTAAGCGATTATTATTTTTATTTAAGCATTCATTGATTACTTGATTAATTAACTTAATAATTTAATGAATCCAAATCATTAAATTCTATTTATCTTCAAGATAAAACATTTCTTACTTAATGAAAGCATTTAAAAACAATTTGCTTTCAAATTTACTTTAAATTTCATTTTAAATTTAAGATTTAAAACGAATATAAATTTAACTTAAACAAAGTTTTAAAAACAATTCACAAACCTTTTTATCTCACAAGTTAAAGAAATATTCATTTTAAAAAAAGTTTAAAGAATTTAAAACCAAATTCATTTTTAAATTCAAATCAATTTAAAAAATACACTTTAACAAACAAATTTGTTTAAATCATTTTAAATTTTAAAAACTTTCAGTTATTTCAAAACTGGAATACATATTAAATTTCGATTCCAGATTACTTAGATTCAGAAACTTACTTACATTTAAACTTCATTTTAAACTTCAAATCATTTAACCATTTTTAAGGTAGTTAAAACAATATAAATTTAAAAACTTTATTTTATTCTAAAACTGAGATTCAAACTCACATTCTAGGTTTTAAAACTTATATTTAAACTTATATACCCCTTTATTTACAATTCAAACTTTCAGTTAAATTCAAGCCAAATACACTTTAAATACTTAAAGGTGTTCAAACAAATTTAAATTTCAAAAACTTAATTCATTTCAAAACTTAGGGTCAAACTTGCTTAAAGTCAGATTCAAACTTAGGTTTAAAACTTAATTTAAAACCTTGATTTCATTTTTAACTTCAGTTTAAATTTTAAAAATATTACAGGTTTTTGTCAAAAACCTGTAACATTATTTTAACCCGAGACGAACCTAATTAACTATGAGCAAAAACTAGACTTCCCTAAGAAAAACATCACAATACTCCGAGTCAAACATAAATTAACGCGAGCACAATCCAAAACCCAATTCATCTTCACTAGAACAACAGTGCACCGTGCACATGCACGGTGCCGTTGATCAGCTCAGATCACCAACGATGATCTTCCCATACCACTCATCATCCAAACACTCAAATACGATCATCAGAACGTACCTCAAATCTCGAAGTCAAATTCGAGATGACGAACTCAAACCTGGAACAGCTGAACATCCTCAACCCAAAACCTGTCAACGTCTCGCTCCTTCAACTCCGGCCACCTGAGCGTCAGCGACTTCGGCCACCTACTCATAAGCTACCCAACTATGATCCCCCAAAAACTCATAACACTCGGTCAATCCAATAGGCCGTGGTGATCGATTCATTCTACCCAGCAAAAACTAAGGTTCCAACTTTCAAACCAGAACCACCATCTCCACAACTTCCTGATTATCTTCCTGTTATTTTTCCCCACTTCATTGATCACCCTACTACCTTCGGAACGAACCACGACACCCCAGATCACAGAGATGACCAGAAAACTCCCAAAAACCCATTTCTGGTTAAACCAGAAATGCTCACTTAATCCCAAATTAAAAACTATGACTTTAGTGTTAAAAATCATGTTTAAGTTTATGAATTCAAATTATAATCCTGAATTTATGAATTATAAAGTTTGGGTTTTGACACATTTTTATTTTTGCTCAGTCATTTTTGATTCCCTGATAATTTCTTGATAAACTTCAATATCTATAACTTAAGTATAATTTTAATCTCAATTTTGAGATGAAACAACAAGTTTTGTTTATAACGTAAGTTTTAACAGAGATTAACTCAAGAGTTCCTGAATTTAAATTAAACAAGAATATGGAAATCATGCACTAGAAGGACCCAGATAAACAAAACATGCAACCATACTTTTACTTTAAGTTTAGAAGTGAAACTACTTACAATTTCACATGCAAACATAGCACAACAAAAATTTTCTCAGGCATCATCAAACTTCAAAACAGATTTTAGCCTTTAAGTTGAAAAGTTTTGCTCACCTTATAAATGAAGACAGAGGATCAGGTTTTGAAATTTTTTCTTTCTTCTTTGTTTTGTCTGTTGCATTGCTTACTTTCAAGCCTGTTTTGATGTTGCTTGAATTTGATCCCAGTTTGAAACTGAGCTAAGTCTGAAGCTTGAGAGTTTGATATTGATCTTGCATTCTTAAAACTGAGAAGATCTCTGTTTTTCAATTTAATTTCATTTTGGTTTGTGCTTGAAATTGCAACATTTTTTTTTCTGGTTTGCTTTCCAATCTCTCAGGTTTTGTCAAAGAAGAATGAAGAGATTAAAAAAAGCTAGTTTGCAAATTTTCTTTCCTACACATTGTTTGTGTAATTAAATTTTCAAAAGAAAAATTAATTCCTTTGCCACTTGTAAAATTTCAAGTAACACTTGTCAATTAATTTTGAAAATCTTTGCACTTGTTATTTACTTGAGAAATCCTTTTACAAATGTTTAAAACCACCAAATTTATGTTTAAGTCCTTCTTTAAATAATCTTATAAAAATTTGTTTTTGGATCCTTATTTTATTTTTAATTTACAAATCATGTTTTTAACCCTTAACTTATATTTATTTGGAATGCATGTTTTTTAATCTTGCTTTATTTAAATTGATGAAACAAGTTTTTATTTATTTAAATTTATGAAACATGTTTATTTATTTCATATTTACATATATATGTCATTGTATTTTAAATTTTATATTTTCAAAATATACATTCTTATCAAAGATTTGTATTTATTGGTCAACTTCATTTATTTTCAAGTATATAAGACAAAAGCATTTTTAAATCTTTTATTTAACCTTGTTTAACATCATATTATATTTACAATTCTAGTCATATACCTACACATTATATATATTAAGATTTAGAAAACAATTTCTTATTATCTTTAAAATTATAGCTTTTAAATCCAATTTATTTCCTAAGATATTTATTCTTTAATTTCAACCTCACGATTCAATTTAAAATAAATTTTTGTATACAAGTATTTGATTAAATTTGGAAAAATTCACATTTATTCACAATTTGATTCCAAAAATTAAATTAATTGTTAAATTAAACTTGTTCAAAATTCGGGAATGTTACAGATTCCCCCCTTAGAAAATTTCGTCCTCGAAATTTGTAAGGGAGACAACCAAGAATGGATACACAAAGACAAAGAGAGTTTCCAAATCAAACAGGGTAACTATTCTGCATTTGGCTTACCAAATCATAATATCACTAATAATTATGAGAACGAACTCATTCAATACAAGACACTCGGGTCACCAGATCTACGAATATACAGGGATATTGGTTAGTTCGAAAAAATAACTAACCACTTGTAGAATATACTTGGACACAACAGAATAAACAAATATATGGATGCAATCCAAAAAATTTAGTTTAAACAACCAAATTATACCTATCAACCATAGCAACCAAAGCAAACAATTCATCCAAACAAACAATTCTGACCCATTTGGAGTTTGTGTCCCATGTAAATATATCAAAGCTTCTTCCTGGAGCTGCCAGGAATCATCAAAGAATTGAAAAGACGAATCAAAGGAGATTGATAGAGAAAGTTGTTTCTGCTATTGCAGGGTACTGACCATTTATAGTGGTACTCCCCTGTCCCCTATCTCATCCTCTTCTTGCACTCATACTTACTATCAGTGAATAGTGAGAGAATTTACTGAGGCATAAAGATGGATATCTTAGGGATATACTCATTCTAGGGTATACTTCACCCTATCTCTAATGAGTTACCTAATGTGTTATACTCCTGAGCTAAAGTTTCAACCTTCAGCTCTAATACCAATTGTAACGACCCTGACTCGACCTTCGAAAATCGACACCGAATATGACACTCGTATTGCAATGCTGCAGATCCAAACCAGCTCTGATACCAATTGTAACGACCTTGACTCGACCTTCGAAAATCGACACCGTATACGACACTCGTATTCCAGACACTCGTATTCCAATGCTGCAGATCCAAACGCAACTCTGATACCAATTGTAACGACCGCGACTCGACCTTCGAAAATCGACACCGAATACGACATTCGTATTCCAAACCTCTGATACCAATTGTAACGACCCTAACCCGACCTTCGAAAATCAACACCGAATACGACACTCTTATTCCAATGTCGCAGATCAAAACGTCGAATCTGGTTCGCCAAAGCTTATAGCACAATTAAGTACAACACAACGGAAGAAAAGAAATGAATATCATATACAACTCCAATGAATACAATATCCTAATATGGAACAACACTAATACAATATGATACAAGAATATCAGAGACTATAAACAACAGCGGAAAACGAATAGCAAAAGAGATAACTTCAATGATCAAACTACAACTCCAATCTAATGCTCAAAGCCAAAACTCCCAACCACTAGCTCGAACCACCATCACGTTGCACAAAGATAAGCCAGTCTGGTCCGCCGTCCTAACCAAATACTTTAATATCCAAAGTCTTCAAAGAATACCAAAGAGAAAGCCGAAAGCTACCGAATCGATATCTACATCTACTATCTGAAAAACCCAACTCTAAATTGCCCGTGTGGAAAATTGTGGGCACCCAGAGTTTAGGAAGGGAACAATAAACTTCGGGTCAGTCATGGGACTGGTATGAGTAAACAAAAATAGTTCATCTTTAAAACAAGCAACAAAAGATTTTAAAAATTAAATCCACAATACTTTTTGAAAAATGAAACTACCATACGGCCTCCCGCCATACACACCATGCAAACGCAGAATTGGAGGAGATTTCTTCTTATGATAGTCAAACATGCTTGATACGTGAAAACCATTTGATATTATTATTAGTGCATAGTGGAAAACATTTTCGAAAGTATAATATTAATCTTAGCCAGCATAGACATTTTGGACTATGCCTACTATAGCTACCATCCAAACAGTGGGGCGCCACCATAAGTAGATGGCAGGTTATACAACTAAAACCGTACAAGGCATGTATTGGATAATTGGATTTCCAACAGATGGTCAGGCTAATGAACCTCTCATTGCCATATGGGTACGCCTCTGGAGGGATGCCCCGAGAACCATCCCTCAGTTCTCTGCCAACATAAGGCCGGTGCACCCCCTTCCCAGAAGTATCACCTAAGATATTCCATTCCCGGTTGTAACCAACCCTTACCCGAGCGCTCGGTACCAACAACCATAAAGTAGTGTATTTGCAGTAACCACATAGTTTAAATATCTGGGCTCCATACCATGATATCACCTTTATCTAGAAGAAATGGACATCCCTAGGGGCGCGACCCCTGAAACCTTGCTGCATTTTTCCTTTTTCGACAATTTCCGGGGTGTGAGGTCCTGATGCACTGTCGTCCACTAAGCTACGCTTTTCACAAAGCCTTGCTTTGATCAACAAAATGATCAGCAGCGCTTCGTATGCCACATTACCAAATTAGGAATGTATCACTAGTAACCATCAACTACATAACCTCTGAGCTCGTACGTCTCAGAGAAGGGTGTTATGCTAAGAGAACAAATCTCCCCTACCAAACAGAAATGTATTTGATAAAAACCGATTTTACATCTCAAAGTGTAATGTCAGACACACATCCATACAAGTCTGTTCCGGGTTTGAACATAACCGAAGGCACTTCCAAAGAAGCCATTACAATCTGGATATTCACAATCTCGATCGGACTTCCTATCACTTCGGGAATCTCTATACCGTAGCTACTCAGTGGAGAGACAATCGATAAGTCATCCTACCGTTCTCGCAAACACTCGGTCCTCACCACCGATCTTCAAATGCTATCCATAACGATGCATCATTATTCGGAATGGGTTATATGACACAAGGTCCTCTCCCGGCTAAACCGAATAATGAGCGCAATATTTAAAAACATATGGATAGTGGGATTTCATTTAAGTCACAACTTAAAGCCCAAAACTTTTCATTCAAATGGTTAAAACAAATTACTATTTCCAATCTTTTAAACAAAAAGATTCATTTCCAGAAACCTTTCAATGGTTTAAACAATTTCCACACTTTAACCTTTTAAACAAAAGATTCACTTTTAAGACCCTTTCAATTATAAACAAGGTTATCCATAGCCTTTCAAAACAATTCTTGTTTCAATCTTTTATATATAAAAGATACACCATTTAAAAATCGTCTTCAATTTCAAAATAGGGTTCAACTATCTTTCACAAAGATTCAATTATAGCTTTCAAATATAAAACTTTGGTTCAATTCAAATTCTCAAACCCATACTTTTGAAATGGTTTTTTAAAAAAACCCATATAAACACATTTATAGTTTGTATAACCTTTTTACATCATAAATTCTCAAAATAAAATTCAATTTCAAATTTTGAATTCAATTTTTAAATCAAATTTCAAAACTAAATCTCGGTATTCAAAAATAACTTTTATCTTCGAAATTTCTTTCCAAAAGTTTTTCACTTTAAACCCAATCCATATCCAAACCATTTGGATTTAAAAAATTCGATTTTAAAATTATTTTCAAAAATCTGCGACTTAGCCGATTTCCACGTGAAATCCATATTTGTGTGTGTATAGTGTAGTCCATGGGTTTAACACAATTGTAGTGCAACATCATCAACCATCACATCATTAATCATCACAGATACAATCACAGCAATATCGATAAGCGGTATAATCCTATAACGCTTATCTATATACACAAAATCACAAATAGACAACATAAATGTATTATAGATAAATAAATTACATTCCACAGCACAAACATATCACATAACATTACACATAAGGGATTTCAACATAATTCACAGCATTCCATACTATCCATACATTCATAAGTATAATCATCAAGTCATATGATTAATTTTAAACCAGATCATTACCTATGAATAAATTTCTAATCATGGTTAACTAATAACTAATTAATTACAAACCATTATTATTAAGTATTCTTTAATTATTCATTAATTAACATTTAATTAATAATAATCCTTTGATTAATTATCCTTAATTAATTACAAAAATTTAATTAATTAATCCTTAATTAATAATCATCCCTTAATTATTTTCATAAATTAATTAACCTTTAAATAATTTATCGCATTAATTAATTACCCATAATTAATTATAATAAGTGATCATTCTTAATCACTTAGTCATAGTTAACCATAAATTAACTAGCAATTGATTTACCTTAATTAATTACCTTAATAATTAAGAAATTAATCAACCTTTAATTATAAATTTATTAATTAGCCTTTAATTAAGTTCTTTAATTAATTAGCCTTTAATTAATTACTTTAATTAATAAATCCTTAATTATTAATTAAATCTTAATTATAAATAATTTTCCTTAATTGATTATCCTAATTAATTAACCACATTAATTTATCATGCTTTAAAGTAAATAACCCTTAATATTTGATTAATCAATCTTTAATCTACTCATAATTACTTTCACTAAGTGATTATTATTTTTATTTAAGCATTCATTGATTACATGATTAATTAACTTAATAATTTAACGAATCCAAATCGTTAAATTCTATTTATCTTCAAGATAAAACATTTCTTACTTAATCAAAGCATTTAAAAACAATTTGCTTTCAAATTTACTTTAAATTTCATTTTAAATTTAAGATTTAAAACGAATACAAATTTAACTTAAACAAAGTTTTAAAAACAATTCAAAAACCTTTTTATCTCACAAGTTAAAGAAATATTCATTTTAAAAAAAGTTTAAAGAATTTAAAACCAAATTCATTTTTAAATTCAAATCAATTTAAGAAAAATACAATTTAACAAACAAATTTGTTTAAATCATTTTAAATTTTAAAAACTTTCATTTATTTCAAAACTGGAATACATATTAAATTTTGATTCCAGATTACTTAGATTCAAAAACTTACATTTAAACTTCATTTTAAACTTCAAATCATTTAACCATTTTTATGGTAGTTAAAACAATTTAAATTTAAAAACTTTATTTTATTTTAAAATAGAGATTCAAACTCACATTCCAGGTTTTAAAACTTATATTTAAACTTGTATACCCCTTTATTTACAATTCAAACTTTCAGTCTTAAATTCAAGCCAAACACACTTTAAATACTTAAAGGTGTTAAAACAAATTTAAATTTCAAAAACTTAATTCATTTCAAAACTTAGGGTCAAATTTACTTAAAGTCAAATTCAAACTTAGGTTTAAAATTAATTTAAAACCTTGATTTCATTTTTAACTTCAGTTTAAATTTTAAAACAAATACTACAGGTTTCTGTCAAAAACCTGTAACATTATTTTAACCCGAGACGAACCTAAATTACTTCGAGCAAAATCTAGACTTCCCCAAGAAAAACATCACAATACTCCGAGTCAAACATAAATTTACGCGAGCATAATCCAAAACTCAATTCATTTTCACTGGAACAACAGTGCACCATGCACATGCACGGTGCCGTTGATCGCCTCAGATCATCAACGATGATCTTCCCATACCATTCATCATC
This sequence comes from Allium cepa, assembly GCA_030765085.1. NCBI lineage: Eukaryota > Viridiplantae > Streptophyta > Magnoliopsida > Asparagales > Amaryllidaceae > Allium > Allium cepa. The sequence goes on along the minus strand of CM060932.1, from coordinate 1,029,604,755 downwards.
CAAACACTCAAATACGATCATCAGATCGTACCTCAAATCTCGAAGTCAAATTCGAGATGACGAACTCAAACTTGGAACAGCTGAACCTCCTCAACCCAAAACCTGTCAACGTCTCACTCCTTCAACTCCAGCCACCTGAGCATCAGCGACTTCGGCCACGTACACGTAGGCTACCCAACTATGATCCCTTAGAAACTCATAACACTCGATCAATCCAATAAGCCGTGGCGATCGATTCATTCTACCCAGCTAAAACTAGGGTTCCAGCCTTCAAACCACTACCACAACCACCACCTCCACAACTTCCTGATTATCTTCCTGTTATTTTTCCCCACTTCACTGATCCCCCTACTACCTTCGAAACGAACCACAACACCCCAGATCACAGAGAGGACCAGAAAACCTCCCAAAACCCATTTCTGGTTAAACCAGAAATGCTCACTCAATACCAAATTAAAAACTATGATTTTAGTGCTAAAAATCATGTTTAAGTTTATGAATTCAAATTATAATCCTGAATTTATGAATTATAAAGTTTGGGTTTTGACACATTTTTATTTTTGCTCAGTCATTTTTGATTCCCTGATAATTTCTAGATAAACTTCAATATTTTAACTTAAGTATAATTTTAATCTCAATTTTGAGATGAAACAACAAGTTTTTTTTATAACTTAAGTTTTAACAGAGATTAACTCAAGAGTTCCTGAATTTAAATTAAACAAGAATATGGAAATCATGCACTAGAAGGACCCAGATAAACAAAACATGCAACCATACTTTTACTTTAAGTTTAGAAGTGAAATTACTCACAATTTCACATGCAAACATAGCACAACAAAATTTTTCTCAGGCATCATCAAACTTCAAAACAGATTTTAGCCTTTAAGTTGAAAAGTTTTGCTCACCTTATAAATGAAGACAGAGGATCAGGTTTTGAAATTTTTTCTTTCTTCTTTGTTTTGTCTGTTGCATTGCTTACTTTCAAGCCTGTTTTGATGTTGCTTGAATTTGATCCCAGTTTGAAACTGAGCTAAGTCTGAAGCTTGAGAGTTTGATATTGATCTTGCATGCTTAAAACTGAGAAGATCTCTGTTGTTCGATTTAATTTCATTTTGGTTTGTGCTTGAAATTGCAACATTTTTTTTTCTGGTTTGCTTTCCAATCTCTCAGGTTTTGTCAAAGAAGAATGAAGAGATTAAAAAAAGCCAGTTTGCAAATTTTCTTTCCTACACATTGTTTGTGTAATTAAATTTTCAAAAGAAAAATTAATTCCTTTGCCACTTGTAAAATTTCAAGTAACACTTGTCAATTAATTTTGAAAATCTTTGCACTTGTTATTTACTTGAGAAATCCTTTTACAAATGTTTAAAACCACCAAATTTATGTTTAAGTCCTTCTTTAAATAATCTTATAAAAATTTGTTTTTGAATCCTTATTTTATTTTTAATTTACAAATCATGTTTTTAACCCTTAACTTATATTTATTTGGAATGCATGTTTTTTAATCTTGCTTTATTTAAATTGATGAAACAAGTTTTTATTTATTTAAATTTATGAAACATGTTTATTTATTTCATATTTACATATATATGTCATTGTATTTTAAATTTTATATTTTCAAAATATACATTCTTATCAAAGCTTTGTATTTATTGGTCAACTTCATTTATTTTCAAGTATATAAGACAAAAGCATTTTTAAATCTTTTATTTAACCTTGTTTAACATCATATTATATTTACAATTCTAGTCATATACCTACACATTATATATATTAAGATTTAGAAAACAATTTCTTATTATCTTTAAAATTATAGCTTTTAAATCCAATTTATTTCCTAAGATATTTATTCTTTAATTTCAACCTCACGATTCAATTTAAAATAAATTTTTGTATACAAGTATTTGATTAAATTTGGAAAAATTCACATTTATTCACAATTTGATTCCAAAAATTAAATTAATTGTCAAATTAAACTTGTTCAAAATTCGGGAATGTTACAGATTCCCCCCTTAGAAAATTTCGTCCTCGAAATTTGTAAGGGAGACAACCAAGAATGGATACACAAAGACAGAGAGAGTTTCCAAATCAAACAGGGTAACTATTCTGCATTTGGCTTACCAAATCATAATATCACTAATAATTATGAGAACGAACTCATTCAATACAAGACACTCGGGTCACCAGATCTACGAATATACAGGGATATTGGTTAGTTCGAAAAAATAACTAACCACTTGTAGAATATACTTGGAAACAACAGAATAAACAAATATATGGATGCAATCCAAAAAATTTAGTTTAAACAACCAAATTATACCTATCAACCATAGCAACCAAAGCAAACAATTCATCCAAACAAACAATTCTGACCCATTTGGAGTTTGTGTCCCATGTAAATATATCAAAGCTTCTTCCTGGAGCTGCCAGGAATCATCAAAGAATTGAAAAGACGAATCAAAGGAGATTGATAGAGAAAGTTGTTTCTGCTATTGCAGGGTACTGACCATTTATAGTGGTACTCCCCTGTCCCCTATCTCATCCTCTTCTTGCACTCATACTTACTATCAGTGAATAGTGAGAGAATTTACTGAGGCATAAAGACGGATATCTTAGGGATATACTCATTCTAGGGTATACTTCACCCTATCTCTAATGAGTTACCTAATGTGTTATACTCCTGAGCTAAAGTTTCAACCTTCAGCTCTAATACCAATTGTAACGACCCTGACTCGACCTTCGAAAATCGACACCAAATATGACACTCGTATTCCAATGCTGCAGATCCAAACCAGCTCTGATACCAATTGTAACGACCTTGACTCGAATTCGCTTTGATGTTGCTTGAATTTGATCCAAACCTGTTTTGATGTTGCTTGAATTTGATCCCAGTTTGAAACTGAGCTAAGTCTAAAGCTTGAAAGTTTGATATTGATCTTGCATGCTTAAAACTGAGAAGATCTCTGCAGTTTGATTTAATTTCTTTCTGGTTTGTGCTTGAAATTGCAACATATTTTTTTTCTGGTTTTCTTTCCTATCTCTCAGGTTTTGTTAGAGAAGAATGAAGAGATTAAAAAAAACTGGTTTGCAAATTTTATTTCCTACATATTGTTTGTGTAATTAATTTTTCAAAAGAAGAATTAATTCCTTTGCCACTTGTAAAATTTCAAGTTACACTTGTCAATTAGTTTTGAAAATCTTTACACTTGTTATTTACTTGAGAAATCCTTTTACAAATGTTTAAAACCACAAAATTTATGTTTAAGTCCTTATTTAAATAATCTTATAAAAATTTGTTTTTGAATCCTCATTTTATTTTTAATTTACAAATCATGTTTTTAACCCTTAACTTAGATTTATTTGAAATGCATGTTTTTTAGATCTTACTTTATTTAAATTGATGAAACGAATTTTTATTTATTCAAATTTATGAAACATGTTTATCTATTTTATATTTACGTATATATGTCACTGTATTTTAAATTTTATATTTTCAAAATATACATTCTTATCAGAGCTTTGTATTTATTTATCAACTACATTTATTTTAAAGTATATAAGACAAAAGCATTTTTAAATATTTTATTTAACCTTGTTTAACATCATATTATATGTACAATTCTAGTCATATACCTACATATTATGTATATTAAGATTTAGAAAACAATTTCTTATTATCTTTAAAAATATAGCTTTTAATTCCAATTTATTTCCTAAGATATTTATTCTTTATTTCAATCTCACAATTCAATTTAAAATAAATTTTTATATACAAATATCTGATTAAATTTGGAAAAATTCAATTTATTCACAATTTGATTCCAAAAATTAAATTAATTGTCAAATTAAACTTGTTCAAATTTCGGGAATGTTACGGATTCCCCCCTTATAAAATTTCGTCCTTGAAATGTAAGGGAGACAACCAAGAATGGATACACAAGACAAAGAGACAGTTGCCAAATCAAACTGTGTATCTATTCTGCATTTTGCTTACCAAATCATAATATCACTAATAATTATGAGAACGAACTCATTCAATATAAGACACTCAGGTCACCAGATTTACGAATATACAGGGATATTGGTTAGTTCGAAAAATAACTAACCACTCGTAGAATATACTTGGACCCAACAGAATAAATAGATATATGGATGCAATCCAAAAATTTTAGTTTAAACAACCAAAATATACCTATCAACCATAGCAACCAAAGCAAACAATTCATCCAAACAAACAATTCTGACCCATTTGGAGTTTGTGTCCCATGTAAATATATCAAAGCTTCTTCCTGGAGCTGCCAGGAATCATCAAAGAATTGAAAAGACGAATCAAAGGAGATTGATAGAGAAAGTTGTTTCTGCTATTGCAGGGTACTGACCATTTATAGTGGTACTCCCCTGTCCCCTATCTCGTCCTCTTCTTACACTCATACTTACTATCAGTGAATAGTAAGAGAATTTACTAAGGCATACAGACGGATACCTTAGGGATATACTCATTCTAGGGTATACTTCACCCTATCTCTAATGGGTTACCTAATGTGTTATACTCCTGAGCTAAAGTTTCAACCTTCAGCTCCGATACCAATTGGAACGACCCTGACTCGACCTTCGAAAATCGAAACCGAATACGACACTCGTACTCCAATGCCGCAGATCCAAACATCGAACCTTGTTCGCTGAAGCGTATAACACAATTAAGTACAACACAGTGGAAGAAAAGAAATGAATATCATATACAACTCCAATGAATACAATATCCAAATATGGAGCAACACTAATACAATATAATACAAGAATACCAGAGACCATAAACAACAGTGGAAAACGAATAGCAAAAGAGATAACTTCAGTGATCAAACTGAAACACCAATCCAATGCTCAAAGCCAAAACTCCAAACCACCGGCTCGAACCACCATCAAGTTGCACAAAGATAAGCAAGTCTGGTCCGTCGTCCTAACCAAATACTTTAATATCCAAAGAATACCAAAGAGAAAGCCGAAAGCTACTGAATCAATATCTATATCTACTATCTGAAAAACCCAACTCTAGATTGCCCATGTAGAAAATTGTGGGCATCCAGAGTTTAGGAAGGGAACAATAAACTCCGGGTCAGTTATAGGACTGGTATGAGGAAACAAAAATAGTTTATCTTTAAAACAAGCAACAAAAGATTTTAAAATTTAAATCTGCAATGCTTTTTGAAAAATGAAACTACCATAAGGCCTCCCGCCACACACTCCATGCAAACGCAGAATTGGAGGAGATTTCATCTTATGATAGTCAAACATGCTTGATACGTGTAAACCATTTGATATTATTATTAGTGCATAGTGGAAAACATTTTCGAAAGTATAATATTAATCTTAGCCAGCATAGACATTTCGAACTATGCCTACTATAGCTACAATCCAAACAGTGGGGCGCCACCATAAGTAGATGGCAGGTTATACAACTAAAACCGTACAAGGCGCGTATTGGATGATTGGATTTCCAACAAATGGTCAGGCTAAGGAACTTCCCATTGGCACATGGGTACGCAACTTGTGACGACCCGAAAATTTTAACATTTGAAATTGAAATATTCGAATGATTTTAAATGTTTGAAAGATAGTCTGACTTGAATTTCAGATTTTAGAATGAATTTAGCAATTTAATTATCAAATTTAATTTTAGAAATTTGGGTAAAATTATAAATCTTCAATTTTGAGCCTGTTAAAAATAATTTGATGGCTTAGAAAATTTATATTGATAATACTAAAGATAATAGAAGCTTCAGAATTGAATTTGGAAATGTTTTATTCAGTTTTGGAATTTTATCGTTTAAATCGATATTTAAAAATAGCCGTCCGAGGCACAGTCTTGGAATTCGACGAAACTAGTTCCATTTGATCCGTAATATTGTATTATTAGCGGATTTCAATTTTCATAATAATTGGAGTGCTCGTTTGGCCGTACGATAAGCAAACGCGTTGAAATTTAAATCGAAAATTCGATATTTTAACTGTTTCAAAAAAGCTGTCTTCCCCATACGATCAAACTTGGACTCGAAACCTTTTCCATTGCGTTCGGAATAGGCGTATAACATTATAAACGCCTGGCGGCACGACTCGATAGGAGATCGAGATTTTTCGGCTTGATTTCGAGACGTTTAAATTCAAATTCAAATTTAAATTTTATAACTATGACCAGTCAAACAAAAACATTTGGATTCAACACGTGCTTACCCTAATCCAACACCTATCTTTGATTTCAACACGCGTCGTTTATAAATTTTGTTATCATCTCATTATAGAAAAACGAACGAGGCTTTTTCGTTCAAAATGAAAGAGAAAACAAAATGGGAGACATACAATTTCGCTGCTTCAAATTTTTAATGGCCACCCCTCTTCTTTCGTTTTAGAAATCGAGTTCCCCTACTTTCCCTTCAAGCACCGATCCCCTTTTCATTCCTCCTTTCAGTTAAATTACATTTCAAATAAAAAAAGAAGGGGAGGATCGAATCAAAATCGACCGCGCAAGCAAGATTGCAAGAGCTATCGCGACATAGGGTGGGCGCGATGGAAGTTATTTACAAATGTGGGTGCGGTCGCATGCTCGATCACGACAAGTGGAGGTGGCGCGTGTGAATTCTAGTATTAAGGCGATTAGGGCATGCATCGATCGAGGCTCGCGTGCATCTGGGGGGCATGCATCAATTAGGTGGCAGCGTAGTTGGGAGGGGCAGTGGACGAGGCAATGTCGCGATCAATCGCGGCGACAAGCTCGATCGAGCAGTGAAGCACGACATCGTGGCAGAGGCGGAGGATGATGGAGCTGAAGTGGATCTGGGGTCGCGAGGGATGGAGTTCATCTCGACAGTGAGTTATCAGCATGTTCATTTTAAAATAAGTTATATATACATGTAAATAGGACAGAAAAAAATATGTATTGAATGCAGTATTGGAATTACAGTAAGGTTTAAAAATAAAATAAATATATATAACTCAGAAAAGGAATTTTTCAGTAAGAAGAAATTTTGTTTTAAATCTGTAATTATTTTATAAGTACATATATATATATATAGTCTAATAGAAGAAAAATAAATATACATTTACATTTTTTAAATTTGCTAATTTATCTTTAAACCATTTGTTTGGTGATTAATTTTTTTTAACTACTTAATCATTTTGACTACTGAAAATAAATTATTAAAGGGAATTTAGTTTTACTTTGAATTTTTAGTTAAACAAATTTATTTAAAAGAAATTGGTTTAAAACTTAATCCGTTGATTCAAATTAAATCACTAGTTTAAAACTAAATTATTAGTTGATTGGATTTTTATTAAAAAGGAAATTTATTTACAAATTAATGATTAGTTTAAATAAATGCTCATTAACGTATAAAACTAAGTTACTGTAATAGTTCATATGTAAACAGTAAAGGGGTTATATTAAGGAATAAAATAATTTTGTTTTTAACTTGATAAAATCTACATGCGTGTTCTATTTTAAAGACAATAAAAATATCCTTGTTTTAAATCAATATGGAAATAAATTTGTTGATAAGCTTATTTAAAAATACTTTGGAAGGAAATTCAGTTTTAGATTTAATGTTTGGTTAAATAAAGATTTTAATTAAAAGGGAAGTTAGCTTTAATCAAATTGTTAGTTTACTAAAATTATTTAAAAGGAAATAAATTATTCGATTAGCTCGAGTATTAATGAAATCTTGTATAATTATTTATACAAGGTCTAAAACTGTGTGGAAATCAAGCTGGAAAGAAATTGGATTGCATGCGCAATAAAAGGTGACATCTTCTCACTCAAAATTTTAATTGAAAATTCCAGTTATTGATTAGTTGTGGAATCGTGATAGTTAAATTAAAATTGATTGATTGTGTGTTTGGATAATTTATTTATTATTAGTTATATCGTTTAGACCCTATGCGCCGCATAATAGTGGAGGTATTATATTAAACACGTATACCGCGATATTCCACCTCGAAGTGGAATTGGTATTATATATGTATTTGGAGTTGTTGATTTCCCGCATTATATAGCGGATGAGACCCTATTGCGCCGCATAATAGCGGATAATATTTTATAAATCCCATATACCGTGATATTCCACCTTGAAGTGGAACGGGTATTTAATTGTTGTGCTAACGTCTGGAGATGCAGGGAAACAGGTTGGAGGGATCCAACTGGATTCCTCAAATATTTAATTTGATTCGTATGTTGTGTGTTGATTATTATTTTTTATTCGTGTGATTACTTGTGATTGAAACCGTGAAGGCTGTAACTTAGCCAAGTATATTTTTGGTATCGTAGGATACCAGAAATATGAAATTGGATTTTTGGAAATTTAAGTAGAAAAGCCTAAACCGTTACAATTAAAGTATTAAAGTTGATTTTTATAATCCGATTGAATTAATTCCAAAAATATAGGAAAATATTTTAATAAAGGAATATGGAGTAATGTTGTTAAATAGTTGAAGGATTTATTTAAGATAAGTATTTTAAATAATTGAAAGAGATAAAGAAAATTATTTCAAAAGGAAATAAATTTGGAAATTAAATTTGGAATTTAATTTAGAATTGAAATTAATTTTAGAAATCGATACGGGAATAAATTTGGAGTTAGAATAAATCTTACGAATCGATTTGGAAATTTGGTTAGATGTTTTGGAAATAATTTGGGAAATCAATTTGAAATTGATTTGATACTGGAAAATTAATTTAGGAAATCAAATTGGAATTTGATTTTGTGTTTAACTGGAAATCAATTTGGGATTTGATTGGGTTTGAAGATGATATTTGGGAATCGATTTAAAAATTGTATATCAGTTGATATTTGGAAATGTAAATTCACAACGGGAATTTGTAAAGAAAAGGGAAATTGTTTAAAAATAAATATTGGTTTATTTTTAAAGTGTGGAAAGAAATTTACAAATTCGAATGTAAATTTAAATAAATCAAGAAGATCTATTAATTTATTGGAATGGTCTTTTGTAATGGGAAAAGAATTCTTCCCTGGAAAGCCGAGTATATTTTTAAAATAGCTTTTGAATAAAATCTAAAAGTTTTAGATTTGGTTTTAAAATAATATGGTTGGAGAAATTTATTTGGAAATTGTTTAAAGTAAAAATTTATTTAATTAGTTATATAAGGAATTATTTTAAAGATTTAAATTGATATTTGATTTAGAAAATAGTTATTTAAATATTTATACTCTGTCTACTAATTTTATTTTAAAATTAGTTTTGGACTTGAATTTTTATATGAGATGTCAGTATAATATTTTTTATAACTAATATTTAAGAAAATATTCTAAGATAGTTTATTTTAAATGTTTCCAAGTATATTTTGAATAAGTATTTTATATTATCTTAAATATTTGAACTCGGCAGAATTTTCAGTGGAAATGAATAAATATTGAAAATGTTTTCCGCGTAAGGAAAAATTGATTTGAAAATTTATTTTCAAAGGATTGAAGTGTGAAATTTTACCTTGCGAAGATATATTGAAAATAATAATAATTGGGGGAAAATTATTTGAAATCCAGTGATTGTTGTGAATGATGATTGATAGTTAAATAACCGACTATCAATATTGGCCTTAATCGGCATTTGAATTTCGATGCGACCGGGAGTCGAATTCCAAATGGATATTTGAAACCCACATCGAACCTTTGTGATTGTGATGGATCTTTTGTTTAAAAGATCGAAGTGAAATTGTTGTGATTTGTTTAAAACTGAATGAACACTTATTTTTAAAAATAAGCGCTCGTTATTCAGATTAGCCGGGAGAGGACCTTGTGTCATGAAATCCATTCGGAATAATGATACGACGAAATGGGATTGCAATTAAAGATGATGTTGAAGATCGGGTATTTTCGAAAGCGAAAGGATTACCTGTCGAATGTCTCTGCACGGGGTTGCTCTGGTATAGAGATTTTATCATCCTTTGTGATGGGGATTCCGGACGTGATTAGTGAATATCCCGATTGCAAGGGCTTCTTTAGAAGTGCCTTCGGTTCTGTTCGATCCCGAAACGGACTTGTATGGATGTGTGCCTGACGTTACACTATGAGATGTAAAGCTGGTTTCTATCAAATGCATTTCTATTGGTGGCGGAGAATTTATTCTCTTAGCTTAACACCCTTCTCTGAGACGTACGAGCTCAGAGGTTATGTAGTTGATGGTTACTTGTAATACATTACTAATTTGGTAATGTGGCATACGAAGTGCTGTTGATCATTTGTTGATCGAAGCAAGGATTTTGTGAACAGCGTAGCTTTGTGGACGAGACTTCGTCGGACCTCACACCCCGGAATGGTCGAAACAGGAAGGATGCGGCAAGGTTATAGGGGGTAGCGCCCTTAGTGTATGTGCATTTCTTCTGAATAGAAGTGGTATCATGGTATGGAGCCCAGATACTTAACTTATGTGAATATCGCAAATATATATTACTTTGTGATTGTTGTTGTTGAGGATCCTCGGATAAAGGTTGTTTACAACTGAAGGATGGCATACTCGTGTCAGTAGTTACCTATTTTTGCAGAGGTAACTCGGCCTTGTGTTGGCAGAGATCCGGTTAGGTTCTCGGGACGTCCCTCTAGAGGCGTACCCATGTGGCAATAGGAAGTTCCTTAGCCTGACCATTTGTTGGAAACCTAAAGAAACAATACGCGCCCTGTACGGTTTTAGTTGTATAACCTGCCATATACTTATGGTGGCGCCCTATTGTTTAGATGGTAGCTATTGTATGCATAGTTCGGAATGTCTATGCTGGCTAAGATTAATATTATACTTTCGAAATGTTTTCCACACTGCACTAATAATAACAATATCAAGGGATCCGCGTATTAATCATGTTTGACTATCATAATCTCCTCCAATTCTGCGTTTGCATTGTGTGTGTGGCAGGAGGCCTTATGGTAGTTTCATTTTCTAAAATGCATTGCGGATTTCTTTTAAATTCCTTTTTTTTCTTTTGTAAAAGAATAACTGATTTTAAGATCTCACACCAGTCCTATGACTGACCTGGAGTTTATTGTTTCCTTTCTAAACTCTGGGTGCCCATAATTTTTCCACACGGGCAGCCTAGAGCCGGGTTATCAGTTATTCGGGAGCAAAGTCAGAAAAGAGTTGCTGTGGAGATCAGGATTTTGAAGGTGGATGGCGAGACGTATCTTTTTACTATGTAGTGTCTGTTGCATATGTTTGTGCAAATCAGTTTTCATATAGTCAAGTTATAATAACTGTCAGTGATGTATGATGTTGGTGTAAACTTTGATGTTGTATTGTATTAACTGAGACGATTCTTTGTTTTAAAGATTATTCATTTATTTATTATATTTGTTCCGCTGCGAAATGTGAGATTCTATTTATTGTTTCTATTCTTCTTCTACCTCTTTGTTCTTTAAACCCTAAAGATTCGTAGATTTGTTCCTCTTTGGCTAAGTTGTTATGGAAATTTGCCAGCTAAAGGGGTACGGATTTGCGGGCCTTTACATTTGGTATCAGAGCTTTTGGTTAAGTGACAACCTTGGCTCTGTTGGGTGTTACTCATTAGAGATAGAGTCAGTAGTACTTTAGAATGAGCTTGAGAGTAATAATAGATATGAGCGCGTATTTGTTAGTGAATATAAAAATAATTTTATATTGTGATGATTGGTTTGTTGAGTGGTATATGGATTCTGGTCTGTATTGTTCGTACAACTCTATCGATAGGAATCTTTAAACACTCGTACATAACAATTCGACACGATATTGTTTTAAAAGTAGGGTAAATGAAATAATTTTACCCAAACTATTTTCGTATATGAAGGAAATAATTTTCTGTAAATTATTGTGGTATATGGCTGCTTGTTTGTTAGGAGGTGATAATATTAAACTATTATCATTGATTGTTGAATAAGAGGTTGAAATCGTAACTCAAAAGCTAACAAATAAAATCCATATACAAATGAGATTTATAAATATAAATTGTACATGTAAATGTAATTTATAATTTGAAATAGAATTCCAGAGAAGTTTTTGGAAATGTTTTTGAAAGGATTTGGAATTTTGGAAATTAAATTCCATTGAGTTTGAAAATGATTTTTCAAAGGTTTTGGAAAAGTATTTTGAAGGGATAAAAGCTCTAAACTCTTTTCGGTCACTGGAAAATAACCTCGGTGATGACTGCAGCATCGTCGATGTTCACTTTCGGGTTCCAAAAGAGGGATTGTTGCCAAGTCGTTTTAAATGAAAAATTTGGAAAACTGAGTTTAGTTTTGGAAATTCAAAAGAAAATTTGAATTGAAAGGTTGAAAAGACTCTGGAATGTTATAAAAAATATTTATGGAATATCATTAAGTTGATTACTTGTAAAGTTTGAAGCTGTTAAAATAAAAATATAACTTAAAGAGAAGTTAGAAAAAGGCAAATGTAGAAACAAAATAAGTTAGAAGGGAAATTTAATTCAAGTAGAATTAAAGAATGAGATTGAAAATTTAAGTCAAACAAAATGATGATATGGATTCAAAATGAAATTGAAATTGAAGATTTGAGTTAATTTGTATGAATGTGAATTTGAGAAATCTTGTGGACTAAAGGATTGGAATAAAATCTATTAAGGTGAAGAAAATAAATTGTGAATGAATAAATAAATTTGCAATTGCAAAGTGAAATTGAATGTTGGAATTCATTTCGAATTTGTAAGCAAATAGAATAAAAATTAGAATTGAATTTGATTGGTTATAAGCAAAGTGAAGTATCGAAATAAAATTAGTAACTAAAACTAATAGAAGGAATGATAAATTTAGATATGGATTGAAACGAATTCAATAATTATAAATAAAAGGTAAAGTCGAATTCATATAGAATTGGAAATCCAGTTTAAATATAAGTGGTTATAAACCAAAATAGTGAATTGAAAATAATATTTGGGAACAAACAAAAAATGAAAATCAGAATGGAACTGAATATTGAAAACCAATTTGAATTGTGTGAAATAAAATGAAGTTGTAAAATTAGTTTGAAGTGAACTAAAGATAATAAAGGTAAAATAAAAATGGTTTGAGATAAAATGAATTGAAACTTGTAGTGAATTAGTAAATGAAACTAATTTAAAATAGCAAGATGAATCAATTATGAATGAAAGATAATTGATGAAATTCAATATTCAGAAGGTAAATTGAATCCAAATAGAATTTAAATGAAATTGAAAATATGAGATTGAATGAAAATAAATATACAACTTCAATAGTAAACTAAAGATGGTATAAGAAGTATATATTGAAAATTTTGTAATGAAAGGTGCAAAATGATATTTGAACATTGTAATTGGATATTATGGATATCAGGATATACAGATGTGTTAAAGGAAATGGAATTGGGATTTTGATTTTGAAGATAAAAAATTGAATTGCTCGACAAAAGGTATGTATTTGAATTTCAGTATGAAATTTGATGATCTTCTTGTCTAGCCGCTTGGCCTTTTCTTTTCTTTTTGAAATCTAGGGGCCGTGGTGCCATTTTTGTAGTCGTACCGAGCTAGCCGTGCAAAGGAGACGCTGGCAAAAATTTTGGAAAATTTAGGGAGTTAGAAAAATTTTGAGAAAATTTAGAAAATTTAAAAATTTGAATTTAAATTTGAATTGTTAAAGAAAACGAGGTTGTTTGGAAATTATGGAAGACTTTGAAAGTTAGTTGAAAAGATAGTTGTTAATAAAAAGGATTTGTTTGGTAAGCTGATAAAACTACTTAGTTTTGGGAAAGATACCAAATGGGTTAAGGATCGTTCTTCTTAACTAGTAATTTCAGGACGAAATTCTTTTAAGGGGGAATGATGTGACGACCCGGAAATTTTAACATTTGAAATTGAAATATTCGAATGATTTTAAATGTTTGAAAGATAGTCTGACTTGAATTTCATATTTTAGAATGAATTTAGCAATTTAATTATCAAATTTAATTTTAGAAATTTGGGTAAAATTGTAAATCTTCAATTGTGAGCCTGTTAAAAATAATTTGATGGCTTAGAAAATTTATATTTAATAATATTAAAGATAATAGAAGCTTCAGAATTGAATTAGGAAATGTTTTATTCAGTTTTAGAATTTTATTGTTTAAATCAATATTTAAAAATAACCATCCACGGCACAGTCTCGGAATTCGACGAAACTAGTTCCATTGGATCCATAATATTGTATTATTATCGGATTTCAACTTTCATAATAATTGGAGTGTTCGTTTGGCCCTACAATAAGCAAACACGTTGAAATTTAAATCGAAAATTCGATATTTTAACTGTTTCAAAAAAGCTATCTTCTCCATACGATCAAATTTGGACTCAAAACCTTTTCCATTGCGTTCGGAATAGGCGTATAACATTATAAACGCCTGGCGGCCCGCCTCGATAGGAGATCGAGATTTTTCGGCTCGATTTCGAGACGTTTAAACTCAAATTCAAATTTTATAACTATGACCAGTCAAACAAAATCATTTGGATTCAACGCGTGCTTCCCTTAATCTAACACCTATCTTTGATTTCAACACGCGTCGTTTATAAAAAAAATTATCATCTCACTAAAATTAAAAAAAATTAAAAAATAAAAAAAACGAACGAGGCTTTTTCGTTCAAAACGAAAGAGAAAAAAAATGGGGGACATACAATTTCGCTGCTTCAAATTTTTATTGGCCGCCCCTCTTCTTTCATTTCAGAAATCGAGTTCCCCTCCTTTCCCTTCAAGCACCGATCCCCTTTTCCTTCCTCTTTTCGGTTAAATTTCATTTCAAATAAAAAAAGAAAGGGGGGAGGATCGAATCAAAATCGACCGCGCAAGCAAGATTGCAAGAGCTATCGCGACATAGGGTGGGCGCAATGGAAGTTATTTACGAATGTGGGTGCGATCGCGTGCTCGATCTCGACAAGTGGAGGTGGCGCGTGTGAATTCTAGGATCAAGGCGATTAGGGCATGCATTGATCGAGGCTCGCGTGCATCTGGGGGGCATACATCAGTTAGGTGGCGGCGTAGTTGGGAGGGGCAGTGGATGAGGCAATGCCGCGATCAATCGCGGCAGCAAGCTCGATCGAGCAGTGAAGCACGGCATCGTGGCAGAGGCGAAGCACGATGGAGCTGAAGTGGATCTGGGGTCGCGAGGGATGGAGTTCATCTCGACAGTGAGGTATCAACATGTGCATTTTAAAATAAGTTATATATCCAGGTAAATAGGATAGAAAAAAATATGTATTGAATGCAGTATTGGAATTACAGTAAGGTTTAAAAATAAAATAAATATATATAACTCAGAAAAGGAATTTTTCAGTAAGAAGAAATTTTGTTTTAAATCTGTAATTATTTTATAAGTACATATATATATAGTCCAATAGAAGAAAAATAAATATACATTTACATATTTTAAATTTGCTAATTTATCTTTAAATTATTGGTTTGGTGATTAATTTTTTTTAACTGCTTAATCATTTGACTACCGAAAATATATTATTAAATGGAATTTAGTTTTAATTTGAATTTTTAGTTAAACAAATTTATTTAAAAGAAATTGGTTTAAAACCTAATCCCTCGATCCAAATTAAATCACTAGTTTAAAGCTAAATTATTAGTTGATTGGATTTTTATTAAAAAGAAAATTTATTCATAAATTAATGATTAGTTTAAATAAATTCTCATTAACGTATAAAAATAAGTTACTATAATAGTTCATATGTAAATAGTAAAGGGGTTTTATTCAGGTATAAACTAATTTTGTTTTTAACTTGATAAAATCTACATGCATGTTCTATTTTAAAGGCAGTAAAAATATCCTTGTTTTTTTGGCAAAGCCAGCGGGGTTAACTGTGCCCCTACCAATTTTTTTGCTAATAATAAAAAGGAACAACAGAAAAGAAAAGAAGAACAATAAAAAAAAGGGAAACAAACAAGGAAAAACAACAATATCAAGCCCAAGCATCAATGAAAACTTGCGGGAATATACTATTACTGTTCTTCAATTGCCAATGAGTTCGGGACTTAACTTCATTCCAGAGCACATCATCATTCCTTCTTTCATTTTCAAAAACTATGGCATTTCTCTCACTCCATATAACAGTCATGTATACTTTCAAGCAGAGAGCCAACACCCTGCCTTGATCAGTTCTCCACCTAGTTGCTTTATATATAATACTCCATAGAATGCTAGAAGTAGTACATGAAAGCTTAGTACCGGTAAGACAGCTAATCTTGTCCAACAAATAAAAAAGTTCAGGACAATCAAAATATAAGTGCTCAGTAGTTTCATCTTGAAGCTCACAGAACAAACACTCAGTTGAACAAGCTAACCCATACATATTTAATAAACTTCTAGTAAGTAAGGCTTGATTTATAACTTTCGACATCATAAAATTGTCTTTTGGAACAGAATCAATAGACCATACAGTGGGACATTTGCAGTAACAAATTTATACACTGCTTTAACTGAATGTGCCTTCATGTGCCATAATACTGTATCGGCATGATTAACACTGTAAGTTTTTTGTTGAATATCACACCACATTTGTCTAATAACCTGATTGCTACTATATGGTAACTGGATTTTGCCATCTTGTAAAAAATCATTAGCTTTAGCATCAATATGAATTCCAGATTGTATAATCTGTGAGTAAGAACACATTTTTGATAAGATTTGGCCTTTACTTACCCATGGATCATGCCAAAAGCTAACAGCAACTCTAGAATTGACAGGATATTGTATCATAAGGAGGAAGACTTCTCTATACTTCAACAAACTCCTCCGAATCCAACTACAGTGCTGAGGAGTAACCAAACTCCAAAAATATCTGTTCTTAATGTTGTATTGCCACGTCCATTCAACCCATAAACTTCCTCTTTTATTAATGAGGACATCAAACTGTTTACTTATTGAGCAATATTCCACTTCCTGACATCAAGAACTCCTAGCCCTCCCATCCTCAATGGTGTCTCAAATTTAGAAAATGAATGGCACTAATTTCCTATTGTGAATACTACCAGACCAAAAAAATCTATTCATGGCAGACCTAACAAGTTGCAATAATTTCACAGGAAGAATGAGAGTACGAGCCCAGTATACAATAGAGGAGAAGACAACAGATTTAATAAGCACTAGCCTACCACTTTGTGTCAAAAACCTATTATCCCATGCAGTCATAACAGAGGAAATTTTATTGAATAGAGGTAAACAGTCAGCCTTAGTTATTCTTTTTGATATTAATGGGAGGCCAAGGTACTTCATATCATTTACCATGAAAGAGAAACCAGATTGTTGATGAAGTGCAGCAACTTGAATTTCACAAACTCCAGCAACAAGCATAGATGATTTGTCCTGATTTATAGAAAGACCAATCATACCGTTGAAAGCCTGCAGAGCATCCTTAATACCAATCAAGGAGGGTAACTCAGGTTTAGTAAACAACATAACATCATCAGCAAACATGATAGATGTTATATGAAGATGTGAGCACTTTGGGTGATACTTAATAAGCTTATGATTGTAACTAGACCTAAGTATAACCGTTAAAACTTCCATGACCATCAAAAATAAGTAAGATGATATCAGGTCACCTTTTCGTATACCTTTACTTCCTATGAAACAACCAACAGGTCTGCCATTTATTACAACAGAGTATGATGGTGTTGATATACATGCATATATCCAAGACAAAAAAGTTTTGGGGAAACCCATAACATCCATAATCCTAACAATAGAGACCCAATGTATAGAATCATATGCCTTGGAAATATCTAATTTTAGAGCTGCAGCTGGGGGCACATTGCTTCTACCACAACCTTTGAGAAGTTCCTGAGCAAGTAGAACATTATCAATTATGTCCCTTGAAGGAATAAAGGCAGAATGATTGTTTGATACTACAGTAGGCAGCACAGTAACTAACCGAGATGCTAGAATTTTTGAGATACACTTGTAGACAACATTACAACAAGAAATGGGCCTGAAAGAAGTTACACTAGTAGGAGGAGTGACCTTAGGGATAAGTGCAATACTGGTGCAGTAGACTTCTCCAAGCATCTTGCATTTATTGAAGAAGTTGTGTATTGCTTGACAAAATTCACTACCAAGAAGATTCCAGGTGGAGATGAAAAAAATAACATTTAACCCATCAGGGCCTCCAGATGAATGCTTGTTCATGGAGAATAGGGTAGCCTTGATTTCCTCATCAGTGACAGGCCCTATAAGAGAAAATGCTTCCTGGGAAGTAATGCATGGGAGAGCAAGAGTAGATATTAAGTCCAGATCAGGAAGGAAGCCATCAGAATTACCAAAAAGATTAGAGAAATATTGAACAAAAGCAAGATCAACTGAATCAGCAGAAGTAAATAGGGTTCCATGCTCATCGGTAATACTAAAAATATTATCTCTTGCTTGCTTAACCTTAAGAGATTCATGATAAAACTTTGTGTTTTTGTCTCCTTATCAATCCATCTTTTATGCAATTGTTGCCTCTTCATGCTAGCTTCCATGATAAGGGCATTGTTAACCTCCAAATATAATTTCCCCTCTTCAGCAGCAGCTTAAATATCAAGTGGATGCTCCATCATATAGTCTTGCTTTATCTTCAATTGTTGTTTAAGGGTAGTTGACAGAAGGCCGCCAGTTCCAAAGGTTGAAGATTCCCACAGTTTGATTGCTTGCTTGATGCACTTTAACTTCCTGCAAAACTTATACATGGGGTTACCAAAGCATGAAAATTCAGAGTTAACTTGTGAAACTAATACCAGAAAGTGCTCATGCTTCACCCAAGCATTAAAAAATTTGAAACTTCTTTTTCCCTTCTTAAATGGTTCCCAAGAGATAAAATAAGAGGGGAGTGATCGGACATTATTGGTTGAGGAAGGAAGACAGAGATAGTTGGCCATTGATTGAGAGCTTGATAGTTACTAAAGGCATGATCAATAGTAGTAAAAGTACGAACACCACTTCTACTTCTGTTATTCCATGAATACTTGGCTCCAGATTTATTCACCAAGATTAATTCAGAATCAAAGACAGCAAGATTGAGAGGTTCAAGATCTCTTGGTATAAGTGGAGTACCACCAAATTTGTCATTAAATCCATAGCAGGAGTTGAAGTCACCCAAGACAAGCCAGGGGTGAGAAGATTGTCTTAAGGGAGGCAATGTTTTGAGAAAAGCATTTCTTGAATTGACTGAGTTGTCAGCGTAAATAAAAGTTAAGTAGAAGGAGGACTGGATTTGGGAATCATGAACATGGAAATGAATGTACTGCCTAGATGTCAGAATGGGAGAGAGAGTCAAAATAGCTGGGTCATAGATGACAAGAATTCTACCATAAGCTGCAGAATCAAGATTATGATGGAGAGACCATTTTGGATTAATGTAGGAAGCTGCTTTTAGGGATAAGGAAAGTTAGTTTAGTTTCTAACAGTCCAAAAAGACAGATATTATAATCAGAGATATAACTTTTTACTTGATCAAGTTTCAGATTACTATGGGCTCCTCTTATGTTCCATGATGCTATTTTTTTATACATAAGTAATTATTGAGATTGGGAGGAGTTATTCCTTCTCTGAGCAGACAGAGATCTTTTTTCAATTTTCCTTCTTGGCAAGCTCGGGGGGAGGTTAGATGAGTGTTAGATTGGGAGGTGGAAGGATCATGAGAAGGGGCAGATTGAATTTGTTTGGAAGGAAAGCAAGAAGGCCATCCTGGTAGCTGTATAGAAAATTTGTAATGAGGAAGAACAGATGGTTGTGACTGATCAGCAGATATATGCATAGAGGATATTAATTGAGTGATTTGAGTTTCAAAAGTGTTGCACCATGATTTATCAAAATCAGATGCAATTGAGTTTGGATGTGCATTTACTTCAGTTGTTGCATTTCCAATTTCCTTGTTACTCTTGCTTGCAATAGTAACCGGTTAAATATTTCCTGCACACCCAGATTTGTAGACAAATCTAGTGTATCAGATTCATTATGATCTTTTGTAGAAGAAAAATTCTTGATTGTCTCTTTGTGTTGTTCTCTACAATTATATTCAGCAGATATCTCTCCTTCTTCTTGTTCTAGCATTTCCATTATACCTTGCTCGTTCTCAACAGTTTGGAGCAAGTGGTACTTGTTACAAGTGCTAACAAAACAATCCTCAACATCACTTTGTGGTTTATTCACCTTATCAAGTAACTTAGTGTTTTCTTCAGTACCTTCTTGGGGAATTTTTTCATTTGCACTTAGTGTCCTCGTGGCAGTTTCTTCGATTTCTTCACAATTATTCATTTTTTCCCCTTTATTCTTGTTGACTTTATGCCATATCTGTTTCACTTTGTCTTGTTTTTCATTGTATTACCCCTTCTTCAACTTAATTCTTCCAACATCGCCATTTATCTGCTGCTCATTATTTACAATTTGTTCAACATTCCTTTCACTTACTACTTTCTTACAGTTGATCACTAGATGCCCAAACTCCTTGCACATAGTACATATCTCTGGTTTCCATAAGTAAACAACGTTAACAATCTGCTCAGATCCATCTAGTAATTTTACTGAAAAATGATCAGGCAATTCTTGATTTGGATTAACTTCAACTAAACATTTCGCATAAGAAATACGTTCAAATTTTTCAGTTGATGCATCCAAACAAAGAAGCTTTCCTACTCTAGATTTTAACCAATTAATTCCCAATGGTGACCACACCTACAGTGGGATATTTGATAGTTTTATCCAAACTGGAACAGATCTAATGCTACTACAACTGTTACCGATGTTTTCATCCCATGGCTTCACTATAAATAACTTGTTCCTCATCACCATAGGGTCAGCTTCAGAACTTCTAGACCTATCATCATCATTAGAGAACTTGAACAAAAACAAGAACCCATCGGACTTGACAGAAATCGAACCACTTAGTTTCCA
This sequence comes from Allium cepa, assembly GCA_030765085.1. Classification (NCBI taxonomy): domain Eukaryota; kingdom Viridiplantae; phylum Streptophyta; class Magnoliopsida; order Asparagales; family Amaryllidaceae; genus Allium; species Allium cepa. The sequence goes on along the minus strand of CM060932.1, from coordinate 1,029,583,857 downwards.
AACTTTTATGAGGTAGTACAAAACTGTAGCATAAGGCAGTGGGGAATCAAGGAAAAAACCCATGAGATATTCCTTCCACATAGTGTTTCCAGCCTGGACAACATCATCAGAAGGCACAATAGCATCTCCACTGAAGTCAAGCTGAATTTCACGTGGCACGTATTTACCAGCATTATTGGGTTTGGCTTTAAAAAGAGAGTTCCATGAACACGGAGGAATGGTTGTTGGATGAGGAAGCAAAGAAGGAGAAGACATGAAAGGTTCTGGAACCAAATAAGTTGCTTCTGCAAGAGTTGCAGGAACAACAGGGTCGCAGATTAGGGGGATAAGGGGTGGAGAGGGGACTGACACAGGGAGAAGGGAAGTAGCAGAAGGAGGTACAAGGATTGGTGAAGAGGGACATGGCTGAAGAGATGTTGAGGGATGGGACGGGTCGGCGGGAAGAAAAAAGGGAGAAGGCGGGGTCCCCATTTTTGAAGAAAACCTTTACAATATTGTTTTAAATCAATATGGAAATAAATTTGTTGATAAGCTTATTTAAAAATACTTTTAAAGGAAATTTAGTTTTAGATTTAATGTTTGGTTAAACAAAGATTTTAATTAAAAGGGAAGTTAGCTTTAAATCAAATTGTTAGTTTATTAAAATTATTTAAAAGGAAATAAATTATTCGATTAGCTCGAGTATTAAAGAAATCTTATATAATTATTTATACAAGGTCTAAAACTGTGTGGAAATAAAGCTGGAAAGAAATTGGATTACATGCGCAATAAAAGGTGAGATCTTCTCACTCAAAATTTAATTGAAAATTCCAGTTATTGATTGGTTGAGGAATTCTAATAGTTAAATTAAAATTAATTGATTCTGTGTTTGGATAATTTATTTATTATTAGTTATATTAGTTTAGACCCTATGCGCCGCATAATAGCGGAGGTTATTATATTAAACACATATACCGCGATATTCCACCTCGAAATGGAATTGGTATTATATATGTATTTGGAGTTGTTGATTTCCCGCATTATATAGCGGATGAGACGCTATTACGTCGCATAATAGCGGATAATATTTTATAAACCCCATATACCGTGATATTCCACCTTGAAGTGGAATGACTATTTAATTATTGTGCTAACGTCTGTGGATGCAGGGAAACAGGTTGGAGGGATCCAACTGGATTCCTCAAATATTTAATTTGGTTCGTATGTTGTGTGTTGATTATTATTTTTTATTCGTGTGATTACTTGTGATTGAAACCGTGAAGGCGGTAACTTAGCCAAGTATATTTGTGGTATCGTAAGATACCAGAAATATGAAATTGGATTTTTGGAAATTTAAGTAGAAAAGCCTAGACCGTTACAATTAAGTATTAAAGTTCATTTTTATAATCCGACTGAATTAATTCCAAAAATATAGGAAAATATTTTAATAAAGGAATTTTGAGTAACGTTGTTAAATAATTGAAGGATTTATTTAAGATAAGTATTTTAAATAATTGAAAGAGATAAAGAAATTTGTTTCAAAAGGAAACAAATTTAGAAATTAAATTTGGAATTAAATTTAGAATTGAAATTAATTTTAGAAATCAATTCGGGAATAAATTAGGAGTTAGAATAAATCTTAGGAATCGATTTGGAAATTTGGTTAGATGTTTTGGAAATAATTTGGAAATCGAAATTGATTTGGTACTGGAAAATTAATTTGGGAAATCAAATTGGAATTTGATTTTGTGTTTGAAATAAACTGGAAATCAATTTGGGATTTGATTGGGTTTGAAGATCATATTTGGGAATCGATTTAAAAATTGTATATCAGTTGATATTTGGAAATGTAAATTCACAATGGGAATTTGTAAAGAAAATGGAAATTGTTTAAAAATAAATATTGGTTTATTTTTAATGTGTGGAAAGAAATTTACAAATTGGATGTAAATTAAAATAAATCAAGAAGATTTGTTAATTTATTGGAATGGTCCATTTTGTAATGGGAAAAGAACTCTTCCCTGGAAAGCTGAGTATATTTTTAAAATAGGTTTCGAATAAAATTTAAAAGTTTTAGATTTGGTTTTAAAATAATATGGTTGGAGAAATTAATTTGGAAATTGTTTAAAGTAAAAATTCATTTAATTAGTTACATAAGGAAATATTTTAAAGATTTAAATTGATATTTGATTTAGAAAATATTATTTAAATATTTATACTCTATCTACTAATTTTATTTTAAAATTAGTTTTGGACTTGAATTTTTATATGAGATATCAGTATAATATTTAAGCAAATATTCTAAGATAGTTTATTTTAAATGTTTCCAAGTATATTTTGAATAAGTATTTTATATTATTTTAAATATTTGAACTCGGCAGAATTTTCAGTGGAAATGAATATATATTGAAAATGTTTTCCGCGTAAGGAAAAATTGATTTGAAAATTTATTTTCAAAGGATTGAAGTGTGAAATTTTACCTTGCGAAGATATATTGAAAATAATAATAATTGGGGGAAAATTATTTGAAATCCAGTGGCTGTTGTGAATGATCATTGATAGTTAAATAACCGACTATCAATATTGGCCTTAATCGGCATTTGAATTTCGATGCGACCGGGAGTCGAATTCCAAATGGATATTCGAAATCCACATCGAACCTTTGTGATTGTGATGGATCTTTTGTTTAAATGATCAAAGTGAAATTGTTGTGATTTGTTTAAACTGAATGAACACTTATTTTTAAAAATAAGCGCACATTATTCGGATTAGCCAGGAGAGGACCTTGTGTCATAAAACCCATTCCGAATAACGATACGACGAAATGGGATTGTAATTGAAGATGATGTTGAAGACCGGGTATTTTCAAAAGTGAAAGGATTACCTGTTGAATGTCTCTACACCGAGTTGCTCCAATATAGAGATTTTATTACCCTTTGTGATGGGGATTCCGTACGTGATTAGTGAATATCTGGATCGCAAGGGCTTCTTTAGAAGTGCATTCGGTTCCGTTCGATCCCGGAACGAACTTGTATGGATGTGTGCCTGACGTTACACTTTGAGATGTAAAGCTGGTTTCTATTAAATACATTTCTGTTAGTGGCGGAGAATTTATTCTCTTAGCTTAACACCCTTCTCTGAGACGTACGAGCTCAGAGGTTATGTAGTTGATGGTTACTAGTGATACATTCCCAATTTGGTAATGTGGCATACGAAGTGCTGCTGATCGTTTTTTGATGGAAGCATGGCATTTGTGATAGCTTTGCGGATGAGACTTCATCGGACCTCACACCCCGGAATGGTCGAAACAGGAAGGATGCGGCAAGGTTATAGGGGATAGCGCCCCTTAGGGTATGTGCATTTCCTTCTGGATAGAAGTGGTATGGAGCCCAGATACTTAACTTATGTGAATATCGCAAATATATATTACTTTGTGATTGTTGTTGTTGAGGATCCTCGGATAAAGGTTGTTTACAACCGAGGGATGGCATACTCGTGTCAGTAATTATCTATTTTTGCAGAGGTAACCCGACCTTGTGTTGGCAGAGATCCGGTTAGGTTCTCGAGACGTCCCTCTAGAGGCGTACCCATGTGGCAATAGGAAGTTCCTTAGCCTGACCATTTGTTGGAAATCCAAAGAAACAATACGCGCCCTATACGGTTTTAGTTATATAACCTACCATCTACTTATGGTGGCGCCCTACTGTTTAGATGGTAGCTATAGTAGGCATAGTTCGGAATGTCTATGCTGGCTAACATTAATATTATACTTTCGAAATGTTTTCCACACTAATAATAATAATAATATCAAGGGATTCTGCGTATTAAGCATATTTGACTATCATAAGGAGAAATCTCCTTCAATTCTACGGTTGTATTGTGTGTGTGGCGGGAGGCCTTATGGTAGTTTCATTTTCTAAAAAGCATTACGGATTTCTTTTAAATTCCTTTGTTTTTCTTTTGTAAAAGAATAACTGATTTTAAGATCTCACACCAGTCTCATGACTGACCTGGAGTTTATTGTTTCCTTTCTAAACTCTGGGTGCCTATAATTTTTCCACACGGGCAGCCTAGAATCAGGTTATCAGTTATTCAGGAGCAAAGTTAGAAAAGAGTTGCTGTGGAGAACATGAGTTTGAAGCTGGATGGCGAGACGTATCTTTTTACTATTTAGTGTCTGTTTCGTATGGTTGTGCAAATCAGTTTTCATATAGTCAAGTTATAATAATTGTCAATGATGTATGATGTTGTTGTAAACTCTGATGTTGTATTATATTAACTGAGACGATTCTTTGTTTTAAAGGTTATTCATTTATCTATTATATTTGTTCCGCTGCGAAATGTGACATTCTGTTTATTGTGTCTGTTCTTCTTCTACCTCTTCATTCTTTAAACCCTAAAGACTCGTAGATTTGTTCCTCTTTGGCTAAGTTGTTGTGGAAATTTGCAAGCTAAATGGGGTACGGATTTGCAGGCCTTTACACCTCTGGAGGGACGCCCCAAGAACCATCCCTCGGTTCTTTACCAACACAAGGTCGGTGTACCCCTTTCCCGGAAGTATCACCTAAGATATTCCATTCCCGGTCGTAACGAACCTTTATCCGAGCGCTCGATACCAACAACCACAAAGTAATGTATATGCAGTAACCACATAGGTTAAATATTTGGGCTCCATACCATGATATCACCTCTATCCAGAAGAAATGGACATACCCTAGGGGCGCGACCCCTGAAACCTTGCTGCATCTTTCCTGTTTCGACCATTTCCCGGGTGTGAGGTCCTCATGCAGTCTCGTCCATAAAGCTACGCTTTTCACAAAGCCTTGCTTTGATCAACAAATGATCAGCAACACTTCGTATGCCACATCACCAAATTAGGAATGTATCAGTAGGAACCATCAACTACATAACCTTTGAGCTCGCACGTTTCAGAGAAGGGTGCTAAGCTAAGAGAATAAATCTCCGCCACCAAACAGAAATGTATTTGATAGAAACCGGTTTTACATCTCAAAGTGTAATGTCATACACACATCCATACAAGTCTGTTCCGGGTTCGAACAGAACCGAAGGTACTTCCAAAGAAGCCATTGCAATCCGGATATTCACAATCCCGATCGGGCTTCCCATCACTTAGGGAATCTCTATACCGTAGCTACTCAGTGCAGAGACAATCGGTAGGTCATCCTATCGTTCTCCAAATACTCTGTCTTCACCACCGGTCTTCAAATGCTATCCATAACGACGTATAATTATTCGGAATGTATTATATGACACAAGTTCCTCTCCCGGCTAAACCGAATAATGAGCGTAATATTTAAAAACATATGGATAATGAGATTTCAGTTAAGTCACAACTTAAAGCCCAAAACTTTTCATTCAAATGGTTAAAACAAATTATCATTTCCAATCTATTAAACAAAAAGATTCATTTCCAGAAACCTTTTAATGGTTTAAACAATTTCCACACTTTAATCTTTTAAACAAAAGAATCACTTTTAAGACCCCTTTAAATTTTAAACAAGGTTCACCAATCTTCGACAAAGATTCATTCATAGCCTTTCAAAACAATTCTCGTTTCACTCTTTTATATATAAAAGATACACCATTTTAAAATCCTCTTCAATTTCAAAATAGGGTTCAACTATCTTTCACAAAGATTCAATTATAGCTTTCAAATATAAAACTTTGGTTCAATTAAAATTCTCAAACCCATACTTTTAAAATGGTTTTAAAAAAACCCATATAAACACATTTATAGTTTGTATAACCTTCTTACATCATAAATTCTCAAAATAAAATTCAATTTCAAATTTTGAATTCAAATTTTAAATCAAATTTCAAAACTAAATCTAGTTATTCAAAAATAACTTTTATCTTTGAAATTTATTTCAAAAAGCTTTTCACCTTAACCCCAATCCATATCCAAACCTTTTGGATTTAAAAAATTCAATTTTAAAATTATTTTCAAAAATCAGTGACTTAACCGATTTCCACGTGAAATCCATATTTGTGTGTGTATAGTGTAGTCCAGGGGTTTAACACAATAGTAGTGCAACATCATCAACCATCACATCATTAATCATCACAGATACAATCACAGCAATATCAATAAGTGGTATAATCCTATAACGCTGATCTATATACACAAAATCACAAATAGATAACATAAATGTATTATAGATAAATAAATACATTCCACAGCACAAACATATCACATAACATTACACATAAGGCATATCAACATAATTCACAGCATTCCATACTATCTATACATTCATAAGTATAATCATTTAGTCATCTGATTAATTTTAAACCAGATCATTACCCATGAATAAATTTCTAATCATGGTTAACTAATAACTAATTAATTACAAACCATTATTATTAATTATTCTTTAATTATTCATTAATTAACATTTAATTAATAATAATCCTTTGATTAATTATCCTTAATTAATTACAAAATTTTAATTAATTAATAATCATTCCTTAATTATTTTCATAAATTAATTAACCTTTAATTAATTTATCACATTAATTAATTACCCATAATTAATTATAATAAGTGATCATTCTTAATCATTTAGTCATCGTTAACCATAAATTAACTAGCAATTAATTTACCTTAATTAATTACCTTAATAATTTAGAAATTAATCCACCTTTAATTATAAATTTATTAATTAGCCTTTAATTAACTTCTTTAATTAATTAACCTTTAATTAATTACTTTAATTAATAAATCCTTAATTATTAATTAAATCTTAATTATAATTAATTTTCCTTAATTGATTATCCTTAATTTAGTTGGCCTAATTAATTAACTACATTAATTTGTCATGCTTTAAAGTAATGAACCCTTAATATTTGCTTAATCAATCTTTAATCTACTCTTAATTACTTTCACTAAGTGATTATTATTTTTATTTAAGCATTCATTGATTACTTGATTAGTTAACTCAATAATTTAATGAATCCAAATCATTGAATTCTATTTATCTTCAAGATAAAACATTACTTACTTAATCAAAGCATTTAAAAACAATTTGCTTTCAAATTTACTTCAAATTTCATTTTAAATTTAAGATTTAAAACGAATACAAATTTAACTTAAATAAAGTTTTAAAAACAATTCAAAAACCTTTTTATCTCATAAGTTAAAGAAATATTCATTTTAAAAAAAGTTTAAGAATTTAAAACCAAATTCATTTTTAAATTCAAATCAATTTAAAAAATACACTTTAACAAACAAATTTTTTTAAATCATTTTAAATTTTCAAAAACTTTCATTTATTTCAAAACTGGAATACATATTAAATTTTGATTCCAGATTACTTAGATTCAAAAACTTACTTACATTTAAACTTCATTTTAAACTTCAAATCATTTAACCATTTTTAAGGTAGTTAAAACAATTTAAATTTAAAAACTTTATTTTATTTTAAAACTGAGATTCAAACTCACATCCAGGTTTTAAAACTTATATTTAAACTTATACACCCCTTTATTTACAATTCAAACTTTCAGTTTTAAATTCAAGCCAAATACACTTTAAGTACTTGAAGGTGTTAAAACAAATTTAAATTTCAAAAACTTAATTCATTTCAAAACTTAGGGTCAAACTTACTTAAAGTCAGATTCAAACTTAGGTTTAAAACTTAGTTTAAAACCTTGATTTCATTTTTAACTTCAGTTTAAATTGTAAAACAAATACTATGGGTTTCTGTCAAAAACTTGTAACATTATTTTAACCCGAGACGAACCTAATTTACTTCAAGCAAAAACTAGACTTCCCCGAGAAAAACATTACAATACTCCAAGTCAAACATAAATTAACGCGAGCACAATCCAAAACCCAATTCATCTTCACTGGAATAACAGTGCACCGTGCACAAGCACGGTGCCGTTGATTACCTCAAATCATCAACGATGATCTTCCCATACCACTCATCATCCAAACACTCAAATACGATCATCAGATCGTACCTCATATCTCGAAGTCAAATTCGAGATGACGAACTCAAACCTGGAACAGCTGAACCTCCTTAACCCAAAACCTATCAACGTCTCGCTCTTTCAACTCCGGCCACCTGAGCGTCAGCGACTTCGGCTACGTACTTGTAAGCTACCCAACTATCATCCCTCAAAAACTCATAACACTCGATCAATCCAATAGGTCGTGGTGATCGATTCATTCTACCCAGCTAAAACTAGGGTTCCAACCTTCAAACCACCACCTCCTCAACTTCCTGATTATCTTCCTGTTATTTTTCCCCACTTCATGATCACCCTGCTACCTTCGGAATGAACCACGACACCCCAGATCACAGAGATGACCAGAAAACTCCCCAAAACCCATTTTCAGTTAAACCAGAAATGCTCACTCAATCCCAAATTAAAAACTATAATTTTAGTGTTAAAAATCATGTTTAAGTTTATGAATTCAAATCATAATCCTGAATTTATGAATTATAAAGTTTGGGTTTTGACAAATTTTTATTTTTTCTCAGTCATTTTTGATTCCCTGAAAATTTCCAGATAAACTTCAATATCTTTACCTTAAGTATAATTTTTGTCTCAATTTTGAGACGAAACAACAAGTTTTGTTTATAACTTAAGTTTTCACAGAGATTAACTCAAGATTCCTGAATTTAAATTAAACAAGAATCTGGAAATCATGCACAGGAAGGACCCAGATAAACAAAACATGCAACCATACTTTTACTTTAAGTTTAGAAGTGAAATTATTCATAATTTCACATGCAAACATAGCACAACAAATTTTTTCTCGAGCATCATCAAACTTCGAAACAGATTTTAGCCTTTAAGTTGAAAAGTTTTGCTCACCGTATAAATGAAGACAGAGGATCAGGTTTTGAATTTTTTTCTTTCTTCTTTGTTTTTTATGTTGCATTGCTTACTTTCAAACCTGTTTTGATGTTGCTTGAATTTGATCCCAGTTTGAAACTGAGCTAAGTCTGAAGCTTGAAAGTTTGATATTGATCTTGCATGCTTAAAACTGAGAAAATCTCTGCTGTTTGATTTAATTTCTTTCTGGTTTGTGCTTGAAATTGCAACATATTTTTTTTCTGGTCTGCTTTCCTATCTCCCTGGTTTTGTTAGAGAAGAATGAAGAGATTAAAAAACTGGTTTGCAAATTTTCTTTCCTACTTATTGTTTGTGTAATTAAATTTTCAAAAGAAAAATTAATTCCTTTGCCACTTGTAAAATTTCAAGTTACACTTGTCAATTAATTTTGAAAATCTTTACACTTGTTATTTACTTGAGAAATTCTTTTACAAATGTTTAAAACCACAAAATTTATGTTTAAGTCCTTCTTTAAATAATCTTATAAAATTTTGTTTTTGAATCCTTATTTTATTTTTAATTTACAAATCATGTTTTTAATCCTTAACTTAGATTTATTTGGAATGCATGTTTTTTAAATCTTACTTTATTTAAATTTATGAAACATGTTTATCTATTTTATATTTACATATATATGTCATTGTATTATAAATTTATATATTTCCAAAATACACATTCTTATCAAAGCTTTGTATTTTATTTGTCAACTATATTTATTTTCAAGAATATAAGACAAAAGTATTTTTAAATCTTTTATTTAACCTTGTTTAACATCATATTATATTTACAATTCTAGACATATACCTACATATTATATATATTAAGATTTTGAAAACTATTTTTTATTATCTTTAAAAATATAGCTTTTAAGTCCAATTTATTTCTTATGATATTTATTCTTTAATTTCAATCTCACAATTTGATTGAAAATAAATTTTTATATACAAATACTTGATTAAATTTGGAAAATTTCACATTTATTCACAATTTGATTCCGAAAATTAAATTAATTGTCAAATTAAACTTGTTCAGAATTCGAGAATGTTACAACAAAGCCGAAACCATTTCGCTTATGCTTGTCTTCAAAACATTCTTTTAAAGATCTATTTACATTCATAAGTGTAGCCAAAAAGGGTTAAAGGAAAATGTTATTAAAATATTGTCACAAAAAACCCAAAACTATTTCATACTTATATTATCTTTAAAACACTTTAAAGATGAAAGTTAACAATTGGTTAAGTCTGATAGTCGACTAATCAGATATCCAGTTAAAACCGATCACTTATAGAAATTACTATTCATATACTTAACTTGTTTCTGACATTCTAACTTAACTATTCCTTAAACAAAAGTGAATCTAGGTAAGTTAGGGCACTGGTTGCATATCAAAGCCTTGCCTAAACACTTCACTCTTGAATCTCACAAATAGATAAATCTACCTCGTTGATTTTTAGTGTTAAGTATAATACTAATGACTTTCATAAACGAGTAACAAACAACATGATTAACATGTTTTCGGAATTTCTAACTTAACCATTCCACAGTCAAGAGGGAAGCCAGTAGGTTAGAGCTCTATTGCTCATATCCCTATTCGATATCATTATTAACTCTCACAAATAAAGAAGTCAACCGCATCGGCTTTTAATGCTAAGCCTAACCAATTATCTTTTTCAAAAATTATATATATAAATTAATACTTTAAATTAATACGTGTTTGAGAGGGTAATAGAAATTATGTTAGACAATATAAAGTTTTCATTTGTTTTGAGTCCGAAGTTTATAATTGTAATTAGTTAATGTCACATTAACTTTATATTTCTGGCATACAACATATATACAAACAAGATAGTGAGATAACACGCTCAAATCCATGTCAAACACAAGCACAAATCCATAAGAGTCAAAGAACCATCTCCTACTATTACCAAAAGCCTAAAGATCCAACCTTTAACACTTCCAAACCAAGGCAACACCTCAACTCTTATTCTACTGCTCATGACCTCATTTGGAACCCCTTTTCCTATCGTATTTTTCCACTTTTCTTGATATAAGGATCCTCATGATGTTTTAGGCCTATAGCCAATGTTTGGTGCAGTTTGGACATGATTTGAGTTAATTAGAGAAAGTTAGTGAAGAACAAAGTGAATTATTGTTAATCCACTTCCATCATTTTCAAGTTTTTTATTACATTTCAAGCTTTTGTGATTTACTCTCACCTTAAGGGTATGTTTATAGGTTTGTGTAAAAGTTCGTTGCCACCTTCTACCTTCCATATAAGATCACAAAGGAGACTATCTCTCACATGCTACCTTTACTTCTTTACATAACACTTAAGTATTTCCATAAAAGCTCAATTTCAAAATATCTTTAGTGGCATCACGCATGACATCATCAAAAAGTTTATTTCGATAATTGATAAATAGTTTTTTTTTCATTTTATTGATTTCCTTAAAAAATAGTTGTATGTAAAAAATATCTAAATAACTTCCAACGGCTAAAAAGTTGTTTATCGATAAAACGATTTCGGTCATGTTATCATTATTTCTTCAAAGAATTTATTTTTGTAAACATTTTTCTAAAATAAGTGTACCATCATTACTTATGATTAAAAAGGGGTTCAAAAGATTACTAAATTAGTTTAATCACTTTTAATCCAAGATTCAAATATTTAAATATTCGGATATTTAAATACGAAGTGTGCAAAATTCCGGGCCATTACAATAAAAGAGAGAGGATTCAAAGTGCAGTTATAGCGATTATCACTATATGAATAATTCCGTTTTCAATTTAAATTCTAACCGACTCCTTTCACTTTCAAACTCTTTCTATATCCTACTACAACATAGCAGCAACATCTAGCTGTTGGAAAATGGGGGTTGTCCATAACTTAATGCAAAATATATCCTAAGGCTATTTAAATACTATAGAAGATGAAGTGTGTATTACAAATTATTAAACTAATTTTTGAATTTAGTTTTACAGTGTACCGTGCAGAAGTTCTCTGTAATCGCTTGCTTTCCAGGGATGGATAGAACACCTTTACAATCTTGATTTCACGGGCTATAAGATACAACCTCTTGATTTATAGCCTACAAGACTACCCTCTTGATTTCAAAGGGTACATGAAAACCTTCTTCTCTTTACAAACAATAGTAGAGCATAGCAAGTTGTCGTTTCTTCAATATAAATTCTTACAAATTCGGCACAATGTTCCTATAGACCTCTAGTAGTAATATGTCTTGGAATTCTTTGAGCAGTAGGATGAAATCAGAGAGAGAGAGAGAGGATGATATGAATTAAAATACAAACTCTCTAATATTGTGTGTTTTGCAAATCCGTGAAGAAATGGAGTGAAATAGTATCGATTTGCAAAGAGAATGGAAGAGTATGCAATGGAATTTTCTTACAAAAGTATAGAAGAAAAAGAGTACGAGAAAGAGGAGAGAACTGACTGGAAAATTTGTTTTCCAGAAGCTTTAGATAGTGGTTGATGAGAAATGTCTTTTGGTGAAGCGGTGGCGGGAAAATCCCTTGATTTGAATTTTAAAAAACTAACAAACGAGACATATGTCGACGTTATAGATACCCATCTGTCAACATATAGGAATTTTTCAATGAAAACAACACCATCAAATAAGTGTTCCAAATTTTTGGATTGCAAAGTACCTTATATTTAAGGATTTTTTGTGATTCAATTGAGGTCAATGGTTGATGATCTTCAAGTATAATTGCCATACAGCCTTTAAGGAATTCAAAGACTCAACCAACTACTCATCACTTCAAACGCCTTTTTCCTTTTAGCATTCTTCATCACTGTTTTGTTCTTCCATTTCTTTGATTAACCTTCATATATAATACATTTTCTTCCACTAAATTTTTGTTTATCTCTATAAATGTCTCAATAGTATATCTAAAATAAATGCTTAACTCAAAGATACTTTAATAGTAATTTTTGTATGGTTATTGTCATCAAAATCAATACCTAGGGTATTAAAAATCTCTCTCTTTTTGATGATGACAACCATAAAAATATTTGAGGGATAAAATATAATAGTTTTAAATTTGACTCCCCCAGACTCTATGCACTCCTTTACCATTTTTCCCAATATATTTATACATTTTCTCCCCCTTTGGTGTCAACAAAAAGGGTGAAAAATAATTTCTTAAGCACGCATAGAGTTTGTAGATATATATATATATATATATATGTATGTATGTATGTATGTATGTATGTATGTATGTATATGTATATATATGTATATGTATATGTATTTATATATATGTATATGTGTGTATGTATATATATGAATAGAACTTGTGAGGGGAATCAAAATCAATACAAAGCATGAAGTAAAATATTTAAAATATAAAAAATTTAGAGTTACCAACTTTGCTGATGCCAATATCCGTTTGAATTATATCTAACTCACCATCTTTGTACATAAGCTTGCTTGATATCTATGGATTATATGCTTTAAACATCCGTTGTTTGGTATCCATATTAGGTACATGAAAAATATAAAATACATGCACTAGTACTCTATTTTATTTTTAGGTACATAGGTTAAAGTTTTGGGAAGCCAAACCCATGAAGAGTTCGAATGCCCTTTCAAAATATAATCATTGGATAAATGAATATTGTTAATAAAATTATCAATATATTTTTCTTTCTCATTATTGTCTAACCTTCTAGAAACCAATAAATTAATAAACTTATTTGGCAATTTGAACTTTAATTTCTTAGGTTTTGGTTTGAACTCGTCGGCCTTAACAAATTTAGTACATTGAATACTATTTTTTATTGATTTGGCCATAGGCGTGTATCCAAGTCTATGTTTATTATTAGTAGGTTTAGATGCAGATAATAGATTTTCTAGATTATCCTTCCCTTTGTTAGATTTACCAACATCAGCTTTCATTTTTTCAATGTCCTTATTATAGTTAAGAGTAACATTGTCTAGAGATGTTATTTTATCATTCAGATCGGTGACCTCTGATTACATTATAAGATTTTCTAATTTGAAGGTTTCATTTTCACTTTTCAGTTTTTCAAAACTCTCAAGTATTAAATCCTATTTATCATTACGTCCATTGTATCTTTCAATTTCATCTTCTAGATAAATTTTTTTAGTTAACATTTCATTAAACATTTTTAATCTATCTACCTCTGCTAATCTATTCTTGTACTCCTTCCTAAAAGTTTTATATCCCCTATACATATCATTTAACACATCCATAATTTCTTTATTACTTGGTCATCCTTTACCACGAAGCACATGTTGGCATTTCCTGTTTCTGAATCACTATCACTTGATGATTTATCTAAATCATCCCATGTGGCATTAAAAGCCTGTTTCCACTTCTTATTGAAAGTGTTCGAAGAGTACTATCGTTTCTTCAATTGGGACAGTCTCTTTTCAAATGATCAATTTATCACATTCAAAATACTCAACATCATTTCCATTTCTGGAATTGTTGTTGTTAGTTTTTTGAAGTTTGTTAGTTTTCTAATATTTCAAGAATTTCTTGGAATTCTGGTCATAAACCCGATATCATCATCAACAGCAGCATCATCTGGTTCATCATTGTCGTTTGTTGCGTTGGATGCTAGCGATTCTTGTTATTTGCCAGATTCTCTTTTCTAACCTACAACTTTACATTGTGGGACGTTAGATTACCAATTAAATCTTCTATTTTCATAGTACTATTTTCATTGGCTTCTTCAATTGTTAGAGCCTTCTGAACCAAATTCACTAGAAAGTGAATTCAAGATCTTTCTGACTTGATCCTCTTCATTAATTTTCTTTCCTAATGATGTTAATGCATATGCTATATCCTAAAATTTAGAATAGATATCAAAAATAGACTCATTTGGTTTCATTTGAAAAAGTTGAAACTGGTCAGTTAGGGTACATATCTTAGTTTGTTTTGCTTTACTAATGCTCTCATGTGCGATTTGCAGTGTTCTCCAAATTTCATATGTACACTTACAAATAAACACCGATTAAATTCATATCTATTTAGAGATAAAAATAAAATGTTCATGGACTTTGAGTTACTCAGTGCTTTGTCCTTTGATCTAGTGTCTATTGTGAATAGTTCACTTAGGGTTCAGTGTACTCTAGCTGGGTAATGTTCCATATATCTAAACTATTAGACTATGAATAAATTGTTATCCTACAAGCCCAATATGCATAATTTCTACCATCAAATAGAGGGGTTTAGTAGTACATTATTCTTCTATAAAAGTGTTATGAGTGTAATAAGTGTCATTAGCCATTTATACTTTTCAAAAACCAAGTTATGATGTTTGAAAACCAGTGCTCTGACACCAAATATTTGAAAATGGGGGTTGTCTATTACTTAATGTGAAATAGATCTTAAGGCTATTTAAACATTAGATGGGATGAAATGTGTATTTCAAATCTATAAAACTAACTTATGGATTTAACACTATATTTATTCAAATTTTAAACAAAAATAAGTAAGTAATAAAGTAAAATGTAGTAAAGTAGATAAACCCAGATTTTTATACTAGTTTGGAATAACCAATCCTACATCCATCCTATACTGCACTACATAGAATTTCACTATAATCTCTTGTTTTTCATGGATGGAAAGAACACCTTTACAATCTTTATTTTACGGGACATACGAAACACTATCTTCATTTACGGGCTAAAAGATCCTTTATTGCACAAGATACAACAACACCTTCTTCTCTTTACAAACAATAATATAGTATTTTAAGTAGTCATATCTTCGATATAGATTCTTTCAGATTTGGTACAATGATCCTAAGACCTCCAATAGCAATATGTCTTTGAATTCTTTGAGGAATAGGATGAAATCAAAGAGAGAATGACATGAATTCAAGTAAAATTTTCTAATATTGTGTGGTTTGCAAATCAGTAAAGAATTAGAGTGAAACAGTATCAATTTGCAAAGAGAATGGAAGAGTATGCAATGGAATTTTATTATAAAAGCATGGAAGAGAAAGAGTGAGAAAGAGGAGAGAATTGATTGGAAAATTTGTTTCCTAAAGGCTGTAAATAGTGGTTAAAGAGACATTTCTTTTGGTGAAGAGGTGGCTGAAAAATCCCTTGATTTGAATTTAAAAAAATGACTAACGGTACGTATGTCGACATACATATAGGAATTTCTCAAAGAGAAAAGAAACGTTAATAAATGATGCAAATTTTCAAATTTCAAAGTACCTTATATTTATGGATTTTTTTATGATTCGGATGAGGTCAATGGTTGATAATCTTCGAGTATATTTGCCATAGGGTCTTTAAGGAATTCTAAGACTCAACCAGTTACTCATCACTTCAAACACCTCTATCCTTTTAGCATTCTTCTTCCATCGGTATTTTTTCCATTGCTCTGATTAACCTTCATGTATAATCCATTTTCTTTCACTGAGTTCTTATTTATCTCTATAAATTTTCCAATAATATATCTGAACCAACTATACAACTCAAAGATACATTAGTAGTAATATTTATATAGTTTTTATCAGTAAAATCAATACCTAGGATATTAACACTAGCAAGTCGAAACATGAAAGGAAAAAAAAGCATGACTCCATATAAATGGCCTATTACCGTGAGCAAATAAGTGGGGGAAGGCAGGCAAAAGGAATGGGTGATGTAATGAATGCCTTTTCGATTGCCGAATTTCGACGCTAATACATCCACGGTATTCACAAGACGAGCACCCAAGTTCCAGAAAGACAGAACGTTATGGTAAAGAAAAAGAAGAAAAGAAAAGGAACAAGAAAGAGGAAAACAAAAACATAAGAATCTCACAGTTGAATGAGAACATATAATATCATAAGATAATTCACAGAGCTACTCTAATATACATAGTATGTTCGGGTTACTAATCAAATTACTATCATCGGTCTAGACAGATATAATTTCCTTCCCTTACTATTGTTGATATATTTACATAAAACAATGCAAAGGAAATAAGAATAGTATGGTAAGTAAACATCCAACTCCTCTCCTAAAGCTCAATGAATATCAACGAAACCTTCCTTTCTCGGAATGCTCAAAAGAGCATACGAGAATTTTAGTGAAAATAAAATCCATGTGTCAGACATAAGTATGGTATGAGAAACTCAAAAAAAAATATCTAGCATATAAAACCACCTTTTGAGACCGTCGTTATGGTTGTTCCCTCAAAAGAGCCAACCATCTAAAAAGTATGCATTGAGATATTATAGATAATATGTAGGGTGACTAATTTATGTGAGTTAAGAGGCTACATAGTATTTTCTTGTGGAGGTCTTATGTGGAATACCCCAAAGGAGTTTGAGAACAACAAATATTGGTTGACTAATTTATGTTATGAAAATAAGTTTCGTAAACTCAAAATTAAATCAGTTGTATACGTAAATATAATGGCAAGTCATAAAACGTTTTGGAATACTTATTATGTTGCACTGAAAAACATCTGTTATTTCAAGAAATGCCAAATTCATGACGAAGAAATTTCTTTTAGCAATTATTCGTAGTAAAATGGATTTGAATACGATCCAAAAATAAAATTAATTTCATAATATAAAATGAAACTAAACAAGCCTAAAATAAACAAAACTCTTTAGAATGTTTAATAATAAAATTCTCACACATTAAAAGGAAGTTATGATCCTTAAGCAATAATGAGTATTGACTTTGCCATATGGCTTAATATGCAAATCCGAAACGGATTCTAAGTACATTATCGAAATATGATTTTGATAGTTATACCTAAAGGGATATGTTCCATCAACCTCAAATGTGTTCTCAAAAGAAGACCGTTGCAGTTGGAATGTAGTAAAAAACATGGATGGGAATCACATCATAAATTTCAAATTGTTAAAATTAACGAAACAGATTCATTATTTAACATGCTTAAGTTAATTCGGGTTTTACTCGCAAATTTATCGCTCGGTATGATTTTGATCAAGCTTTAGTTTAAATAAATGATTTTAGAAATTATTTCCAATAACTAGTTTCAAATTAAAGACTAGAAATGAGTTTAGGGAGTTGGTTTTCAAATTGTCTTAAAAGGATTTTGTTTTATGCAATGGATTTCTTTGTCGACGCCGTTAAATAATGTAAAACAAATATGATGAATAATGCTAAAATGTTGACACATTATGCAAACTCGTCTTATATTTAGCACTAAAACATGATGAGTAGACGTTCCTTTATCTATGAGATCTAGAACTAGAGTGCTTTAACTAAGGCAAGGCCAGATGTAACCAGTGCCCTGATTTACCTGGCTTCGATTATGGGCGAGGGATAAAGAAGCCAAAATGTCGAAGATGTAATAAGTATAAGAGAATTAAATTCTACAAATTGGTCATGATAAATGAAGCATATGGAAGGTACTATATCTTATGCAGACCCTAAATTTTGATGTATTGAAGCTCATTTCTATTTATGAGAGTTTAAATATGTACGTCGAGGCACAGGTAGTACAATAACTTGTTCGTCTTCATTGTGAACCAGGAGATAGTATGGGGATGAAATCGAAAAATGGAGATAAGTATTTGATGTCCGATTTTCCAAATGCAAACTATATACTTACACCTAATAGTGGTTTATCCATTTTCGATAACTTGACCTATTTTGGCTTAAGAAGTATATTAAAGCTTCGCAATTTCATACGGTTTGAGATTCCCTTGGGAGAAATCATTCTAGTGAAGCAACTCTCGCTTTAAGAGTGGATATTTGTGAGATCCCTTTGGGACTCTTATATCTCGACTTACTTATGCAAAAACCAGGATTGAGTCAATCAAAAACTACCCATTTTTGGTTCGGAGAGATATCGAGATCAGATAAGCATGACTTATCCGAAAACCACGTTGAACTCGCATAAGCATTCTAATTTGGACATCTTAAGGATAGTGGAATCAAAGATGTATTTCTTTGAACTGCAAGGGCTACTTACCATTAATCCTGAGGGTGATTCCCAAATGGATGTAGTTGAAGTAGTGTCATCAGTTTGTTCATATTCTAAACGACTTGTACTAATGAATATTAGCATTGCATTGTTTCCTAAAGGGCGATGTTAGCATTCCAAATGGGATTTATAAAAAAATAAAATGTAGCCTCAAGCCTCATACCAAGTAATGTCTAAAATAGGGGATATGTAGTAGCGTTATGTGGGTCACACCCATTAGGGTATAGTTGTCACCAAATCTAGATTGATATTTATGGATTTATTTATGTTAGTGGCCAAAATATGGTTGTATGCAACAGCTGAAGTGATGACATATTCGGTAATATCCAGGAAGGGGTAGGTTGGTTTTATGTTACTAGGGGGTCCATGTGAGGACCTCGATACATTTTTCTAAAAGCATATTGTGGTAGGTGGTACCCTAGTAGCCTTGTCATTGTATGGAATCCATTTTCCAATACGCGCCTTTATGAACTTAGTTGTATACGAAATATGTTGTTGAATATAATTAATGTAACCATTCCAATTATTATAATATTTATTTTAAAACCTAGACATTATTATAGTATCACAAGATTTCCTATGAAATGGTTTGCTTACCGTAAAGACCCGTCCATATTTATGTCCGAGTGGTCTTACAGGATAACTTTACAATTGAAAGGGTTTTATAAATATAGCAATCCATAAATTTGAGTTTCTCATGCTGGTTTACTAGACTAATCCTAGTGTTATTTTCATATAATACTTGGGTCAAACCTAAGTACTTTTTCGGATTTAGCTATGGGTGCTTGGAGTTTCCAAAGACGAGCTAGATGCCTCCAGGACCTGACGTATTTTATTTCCCACTATATGTAAGAACATGCTGTTATAGCTGTCCATGCTAATGAATTGTTAGTTACTCCGATTTGTTGTGTGTGTATTAAAGTTTCCTATTGGAAAGATTATTTGGATTTTATATACTGCTCGTTTTAACGTGAGATTCTGTTCTATCTTTCTTTCACTCCAACAATCTGTCATTTCAGTACTCGGATGCTCGGCATGTGAATATCGTGGATGTAGTTTGTCAATTTTTAAGGGTCGAAAAGGTAGGTAATTACACTTGGTATCAGAGCTTAGGTTGAGCGAACACCTAGGCCTTGTTGGGGAAAACTCATTAGAGTTAGGGTAGAATGAGTTGAGCACGTATTTTATATTATGTTTTTAATTATGCATGACTGCTTTATATTATGTTGAAATTGATAAATGAAATAATTTTACCTATATTTTATATACAAAAGAATAATTTTCAAAAACTATATCATTATCTATGATGTGCTTGTTTGTTAGGAAATGATAATATGCGATTATTATCATTAATTGTTTGATTAGTCATGCTCATCCAGTCAGGAGGATTGGTTATTATTTGTTGATTGATTTTTTATGCCCGGCTAGTTATGAGAATTCATTGTTTGATTAATTAAATATGAAAATCTTATGAATTCAATTTCACAATTTAACTATAAGGCATTCATAAGTAATATAGGTGTTGAAAGTCTATATGAGTGGAACGTATTATATATATGTGCAAGTATAAGTAATCAACAGTGAAACTAGATAGATAATAGTAGTAAAGTAAATTAAACTAATCACACCAGGATTTTATACTGGTTCGGACCTCCCGTCCTACGTCCAGTCCCGAAGCTCCTCTTCGGAATTTCCTTTCACTAACTAACCCTCACTTGACCCGGAGGAACAGGTTTACAATAGCAGAGTTTCTTTGTCAAAGATGTGTTCTTATAACACCGATGTTGACCGTTGAATACAAGTGCTTCCAATATATTTATCTAGAAAGTGTTGAATGCGTAATCCAGAATATATGGAAGTGTAAGTAGTTGATTGCTTTGAGAATAGATGTAAGTCAGAGTATAGAAATCAATAGCATAAGTAAGTAAGTTTTTCTTTGGATTGTTGATGCTATTTATACTGATGAAGGGTTATCTTGTATAGTTGTATCCGTTGTAATCTCCCTAAAGTCGCTTCTGATGATGATGAAGAGTTGCGGTAAGAAGAAGCAGACGTGTCCCTTCGAGTGTGACAGTTGGAGTTTGAAATTGCTCCGTCGAATTCAAAATCAGATGTCTGAGGGCATGTGTCAGACGTCTGCCCTTCATATATATTTTTGTGTATGGTTGTCTTTCAGACGTTTGAGTTTAATACCAGACGTCTGATTCCTTCTAAAATATAGAACCATAGAATATCATCCGACGTCTGGTATTTTTATCAGACGTCTGTTTTGTATTGATTGGCAATACAGAGGAATAATCCAGACGTTTGGTAAGTGCACCCAGACGTCTGGAAGTGTGTATTCTTGCTTTCTTTGTGTCTGTGTATTTCCATTTCGACTTCTATTGATTTGTTTGCCTTTTGATTCTTGTTTCTATCTCTTTGGTGATGCTACTTCATCAACTACCTGTAAATATAGATATATGCATACATACGATTTCCATTGTATAGTTGTTATCATCGAAACCGTAGAATAGATTTCCTAACAATCTCCCTCTTTTTGATAATGACAACTTATTCAATGTACTTATATATAGATTTGAAATCTCCCCCTGAAGATATGCTTATTCATATTGTTTTATGAGAATATTAATATTTCTCCCTCTTTGACATTACCAAAAAGAATTTATAAAAAATAAGCCAATATGTCAAAAAATATTCATTAATAAGAAAAAGTTTACATGCATTGTTCTATTACAAAAGTACACAAAAGCTATAAAAGTAAACTTAAATTTATTTCAGAGAGGATTGATTTGGGTCATCTTGTTTTGGTGAGGCTAGTTTTGAATCACCTTCCTTTGGCGAAGCTTGATTTGTATCATCCTTGTTTTGATCTTCTTTTATAGAAGTACTAGTTTTTGAAGGAGAAATCATAGCTTCCTTTGGAGGTTCATCCTCAACTAATTTAGAGTGCTTTGTAGGAGGGGAAGGAATGGGAGTTGGTCAATCCTCAGAAGGTGGAATTGGACCACGGACCCGTTGTAATACTTCTTTCAGCACTGACAAAGCAGTTGAAAGGGAATCTTCAACTGTGGCTAGGCGAGTAGCAAGTGATACTTCAAGGTTGTCAATTCTCTTAGCCAAGTGTCTTTGATTTTGGGAGAGTATGTGTTGATTTCGAAGTGTGAGATCTCGAATACTTTCATTTGACTCTGTTTCTAGTCGAGTCTCCATAATATCCTCTTGTCCTGGGTAATCAAAAGGTTAAGGAGGAGGAGGAGGAGTTGCTTCTTTTTGTTCTTCTCCTTGAGAAGGAATCATGGGTGGTGGAGGAGGAGGCTCAATACATCGAGATTGTCGATTGCGTGTCCAATCCTCAAATGTCATGAATTCCGAGGGAATTTCGGGCAAGTGCATCAAGGAGAAAAATTTTGTTGAAGCATATTTGGGTGAAATTTCTTCGAATGTTGATAAATACGATTGAATGTTATTAGCCCGAAGAAGTCGCATAATATAAGTTGGGTAAATAATGGAAGGTCGAGAGCGATTCCAAAATTGCTTAAGCTCATCGAAAATAAATCTTGCCCAATTCACTCTTGTCTGACTAAATATAGCATACAATGCTTTATGCTCCATTTCTGTGATTTTCTCGTGACTACCTAATCGTGGAATAATGGTGTTTATTATCATCCTTGTAAGTAGTCGTGCCTTCGGGCGTAAATACTTGGAAGCAAATTTTGGCATATTATCTTCCCAAATTTGATGTGTAACCTATACCTAGGCTTAAATCTCATATCGGGAATGTTATACAGGTCTTCCCCGGTGTCAGAACAACCAAGTGTTCGACCTATTAAGCCAGGGGTTGATCGAATTGTGTTTCCATATACACTGGACCAAAGCCAATTTTCTTCATTCTCAGTATTCCAAACTGCGGTGCTATCTAAATTTGAGTAGAATAGGAAGATGGCTAGTTGGTCAATTTGAATATCGTTTGTTTGAAAAGAAATCAGGGTTTCTAAACCGGCTGTTTCACATAATTCGTCTAGGTCATACATAAGGAATTTTAATAAATTGTAGAAGGGACCTGTGTGAAGTTTCTTTTTTTGAATCTCTTCGTACATTTTTAGAGAATGAGGAGCTCTATTCATCCAACGTTCGATTTGATCATCCGAACAAACTTGCGGATGTGAAGATGTTGTTGGTTGATCTTGCTTTCTCTTTTTGGTAGGATTTTTAGTACAAGGCGGCATTGTTGTTAAAAAAATTGCTGTATGATTTAGAGGAAAGAATTCTATTTGAGAAGAAGAAGAAGAAAAAAACGGTTTTGGAGTAAAAAAAATGACGTTAATCTGATCGATTTTATATGGTCGATTGGGAACCAGACGTCTGAAAAAGTAATAAGACGTCTGGTTTGCCCTAATTTATGTCCAGTAGGTAAAAACAGACGTCTAATATCTTGATTAAGACGTCTGGTTGGTAGTTTATGTATAATATGTTGATGCAGAGAAAAATGTCAGACGTCTGGAATTTAAAACAGACGTCTGTTTTGGTTTGAGATTGAAACAGAGAACTTATACAGACGTCTGGTTATCATTCGAGACGTCTGAAATGGCCAAAATTTTATTTTTGAGAAGACAGAGACATATTTCAAACGTCTGGCATTATTTCAGACGTCTGATATATGCACATAACAACAGCTTTAGTATAGTATCAGACGTCTGGTAGCTGTTGGCAAATGTCTGAAGTTTGTAAATTGACAAAAAATGATAGAAATTTTATTTTATTGAACATAAATAATAAATTTCCTTATTATTATAAAAACTCGTATACTTATAGATACATACATCAATTAATATAAATAATTTATTTAGATGGAGACAGAGTTTTAGGATTTCTTGATTCATCATCATTTCATTGATGAATTGGCGACCATATATTTCCACGTTCGTGTGTTCGTGGAGAGCCAGAATGTCGTCTAGGTGAAGGGTCTGAAGTTGTACGATACGAAGAAGATGGATCCAATGAAATACAAGGTTTTGGAAGTGGTTCATGAACATCTTTCTTGCGTGATGAACAAAACTTCATTGCAACTTGCTCGAGAAAGTTTAACCTCCGTGTCGTAACTTTTTGTTCGAAATAAAGTTCCTGTTGAAGATCCATCTGTTGTTTTTGGTAATGATGGATTTCATTGATTTTCTCCTTTGTGTTAGGAGACGTAAACAAAGATTTTTTAGCTTTCTTATTATCTGGTGTAAAACCTGTGTGATACGAAGACCACCTATGAGTTTGTTCTTGTTTTGGGGTCGGCGTTGGGAGTTGTTGTGGTGTGTCAACCTCGCTATCCGTCGAGGGTGTTGATACGGAGATGGATATATAGGAATTTGGTGAAGACATTGTTATATATATATATTACAAAAATAGTTGGTTGAATAAAGTTTTTCTATTTGGCTATATTTATTATTTGGAAAGTATATAAATATAGACAAATTAAAAAATTTAAAGGTGCAGAAATAAATAATCTAACTTGTGGTTGTTATTTTTCTGAAAACCTTAGAAGTGCAGAAATCAATAATATTTCTTGTGGTCGGTATTTTGGTAACTAAATGTATCTTTAAATTTTTATATGTAATGTATTAAGGTAAAAGATCATTTAGTGAGCAAATTCCTAAACTTCGTTGAAGCTTAGAAAAAGTTTGTTCATTTAATGGTTTAGTAAAAATGTCGGCTACTTGATTTTCGGTACTAACGTATTCTAATGAAATGATTCCTTTTTCAACAATGTCTCTTAGAAAATGATGTCGTATATCTATATTTTTGGTTCTTGAGTGATTAATTGGGTTTTTGGAAAAATTAATTGCACTTGTGTTATCACAATAAATTGGAGACTTGATGATAGTTTTGCCGAAATCTGTTAGTGTTTGTTGCATGTATATTACTTGAGCACATGCTAGTGCCGCGGAGATGTATTCGGCTTCGCAAGTTGATAAGGAAACGCAATTTTGTTTTTTTCTAAACCAAGAAACTAATGATTGTCCGATAAAATGACAAGTTCCACTAGTACTTTTACGATCTGTTTTACATCCTCCGAAATCCGCATCACTATATGAGATAAGTTCAAATGAGGATCCTTTATGGTAGAACAACCCATAATCTTTAGTACTAGAAAGATAACGTAAAATTCGCTTAACTGCTCTTAGATGTGACTCTTTTGGTTTGGCTTGAAATCGAGCACAAAGACATACACTGATCATAATATCAGGTCGACTAGCCGTTAAATAGAGAAGAGAACCAATCATGCTACGATATTTCTTTTCATCAAAATCTTTTCCGTTTTCATCTTTTTCTAAGTTAGCAATGGTACTCATTGGAGTTGGTTTACTTGAGGTTTTATTCATTTCAAAACGATTTAATAAACTATTACAATATTTTTCTTGATGAATAAAAATTCCATTATCAAGTTGTTTTATTTGTAAACCTAAGAAAAAAATTTAATTCTCCCATGTGGGACATTTCAAATTCACTTTTCATAATATTTGAAAATTGGTTGCATATATTTTCATTAGTTGAGCCAAAAATGATGTCATCGACATAGATTTGCACTACTAAAATATCATTATTTTCTCTTTTAATAAACAAAGTTGTATCAATTTTGCCTATTTGAAAACCTGATGTAATTAAATGATTTTTAAGACATTCATACCAAGCTCGTGGGGCTTGTTTTAATCCATATAAAGCCTTGTGTAATTTATATACGTGATCGGGATATTTTTCATGAACAAATAGTGGTGGTTGTTCTACATATACATTTTCTTTGATAAACCCATTTAAAAAAGCACTTTTGACATCCATTTGAAATAGTTTAAAATTATTATATGTTGCAAAAGTGAGTAATGTATGAATGACCTCCAATCTTGCTACTGGAGCAAAGGTTTCACCGTAATCTATTCCTTCTTCTTGATTGTAGCCTTGAGCAACTACTCGTGCTTTATTTCTAATAATATCTCCGTTTTCATCGGTTTTGTTCTTAAATATCCATTTTGTTCCTATTACCGATTGATCTTTAGGTCGTGGTACTAATTCCCATACGTTATTACGTTCGAATTGATTTAATTCTTCTTGCATAGCTATTATCCAAAAATTATCATTTGACGCTTCTTTATAATTTTTGGTTCAAAGTTTGACACAAATGCTATATGGCTTATATGATTGAGATGATTTCTAGTTACTCTTGTATTAAGGTCTCCAATAATATTATCTATTGGATGATTTTTAAGAATTCTAGGAGGTGATACCAGAGTGTTATTTTCAATATTTATGTCATTATTAATGGTATTTGTTGGATTTATTAGTGGAATATTTTCTTCTTCATCGTTAGTTTTAAGATTACAAAGATTTTCATCGAACGAAACGTGTAAACTTTCTTCAACGGTATTAGTTCTTCTATTAAAAATTCTATAAGCTTTACTCCGATCCGAATATCCAATAAAGATACCTTCATTAGCTTTTGGATCAAATTTACCTACGTTATCTTTTGTATTTAAAATAAAACATTTTGACCCGAAAGTTTTAAAGTATGATACCTTAGGTTTTTTACCAAAAAATATTTCAAAACACGTGTGTTTAGTCATATGACGTATTGTCACACGATTTAATACATAACAAGATGTCGCAATAGCTTCAGCCCAAAAGTGTTTTGGTAAACCACTACTATTTAGTAATGTTCGTGCGCATTCTTGTAATGTACGATTTTTTCTTTCTACGACACCATTTTGTTGCGGTGTGCGAGGAAAAGAAAAATTGTGAGTTATTCCTTTTTTATTACAAAAATCTGTAAAAAGATCATTTTCGAATTCTCCTCCATGATCACTTCGGATATTTTTAATTTTTAAGTTCATTTGTGTTTTAATTCTTTTAGCAAAACTTTTAAACATTCCAAAAGTATCACTTTTATGTTTTAAAAACAAAGTCCATGTATATCTTGAAAAATCATCAACTATTACAAAGACATATTTGTTGTGATTTATAGACCTAATTTGTGTAGTGCCAAATAAATCTAAGTGTAACAGTTCTAATGGTTGTTTTATAGAAATATTATTTTTAGATTTAAACGAGCTTTTCTTTAATTTTCCAATTTGGCAATCATCACATAAATTTTCTACTTTGAAATTTATTCTAGGTAGTCCCCTTACTAGTTCGTATTTTGCTAACTTATTGATACTTTTAAAGTTGATATGATAAAATCTTTTATGCCATAACCATGGATCATCATGTTTGACGGTTAAGCATAAGTTTGAATTTTTATTTATATTCATGTTTAAGACATAAATATTTTTGTTTCTAAATCCTTCAAAAATGAGCTGTTTGTTATTATCAAAAATATTACATTTATCTTTTTCAAAATTTATTTGAAAACCTTTATCGCATAATTGACTAATGCTTAGTAAGTTGTGTTTTAGATTTTTTACTAATAAAACATTTGTAATAATAGGAGAATTTGATATACCAGAGTTGATGAATTCTCCAATGCCCACGACGTATCCTTTTGAATTGTCTCCAAATGTTACCGTTCCACCATCAACATATGATATATTTGATAATATCTTTGAATTTCCGGTCATATGTTTAGAGCAGCCACTATATAGTATCCATTTCTCTTTATTTTTTATTTTGGGTACCTGCAAAATAAAAGATGTTTCAAATGGCACCCATATATTATTAGGGTCCTATTTGTTAGCAGAAGGTAGCCATACCCAAGATGGTTTGGTACCTTTATAAATATAATTTTATTATAGACCATATTCTCTATATAATTATTGATATACTTTTGTCTAATTAAATGATTATTTGTTTTAGGAATCCAAATTTTTATAATTTTGGTATTAAATGTAGACTTAGGTAAACTTTTAGTTTTTTTATAACTAAGATTTTTTGCAACGTTTTCTTTTTGTTTAGAGGAATTTTTAAAACCTATTCCATTTTTGTTGCTTGATGGTTTTGATATTTTTATAAGGTTTTCCAAATCTTGTTTTCCTTTATTAAATTTTGACACATTATTTGTAATCTTATCTAGCTTTTCTTTTAGTTCTACATTTTCAATTTTAAACAATTCAATATTATTTTTAAGGTCGGTATTTTCTTTCAAAAAATTATCGTTTGCCTTTTTTGTGTTTTCAAGTTCTATAGTGGTAGCCTCATTCATTATCAAATTACTTTTGAATTTTTCTTGAGATAATTCAAGTTCTTCTTCTAGAATGATTTTTTCATCTTTTAACATACCTACTTCAATTTCTAATCTATTTATTTTAGCTATATATTCTTTATTCAATATTTTAACCTGTCTAAATTTATCATCCAATTCCACGCTTAGTTCAAATAATTCGTCATAGCTAAGTTCTGGACATACCTCATCGTTTTGTGCCATAAAACATACATTTGCTTGTTCTTCGTCACTATCGCTATCACTTTCTGATGATGAAGAATCTGAATCATCCCATGTTACTTTGAAAGCTTTCTTCTTCTTGAATTTTTCAAATTTATTCTTCTTTTTATCATTGTTGAGTTTTGGGCATTCTTTCTTCATGTGTCCGTATTGATCACATTCATAGCATTTGATTTGAGATTGATTTGTCGAGTTGGACTTTCCTTCTTTTTGAAATTTTGTCATCTTTCTAAATTTATTGAATCTATTATAGTTTTTGGGAATGAATACTATCTCATCTTCATCTAAATCCGAGTCGTCATTCTTTGTTGCCTGAAATGCTATGTTCTTCTTTTCCGAATTTAGTTCTTTTCGTGCCTGCAAATTTGCTTCATAGGACATCAAACTTCCAATCAACTCTTCAACTTTGAGGGTAGAAAGATCATTAGCCTCTTCTATAGCCAATACCTTTCATTCCCAGTCAGGTGTTAAAGAGTTGAGTATTCGAGAAACTAAATCAAAATCAGTAAACTTAACTCCTAATGCCATAAGATCATGTTGAATACTTTGAAATCTAGAATACATGTCTACTATAGTTTCATTTTGTTTCATTTTGAAAGATGAGAATTGGTTTTGCAAAATTGAAATTTTAGTTTGTTTGACCTTTGTTGTACCTTCGTGTGTAATTTGTAAGGTACGCCAAATATCAAATACAGTGGTGCATAGCATTACACGTGAAAATTCATTTTTGTCTAAAGAAAAAAATAAAACATTTATAGCTTTAGCATTGTTTGTTGCTAAGCTTTTTTGTGCATCGGTCCAAGTGTTCATAGCAGTAGTGGGTGCTTCATATTTATCTTGAGTGGCTGACCAAATTTCTAGACCGTTAGCTTCCATAAAAATTCTCATACGTGTTGACCAATACGCATAGTTAGAGCCATTAAAAAGTGGGGGTCGTGCTGTGGATTTTCCTTCTTGAAAAATACTTTCCATATTAAAAAAGATTTAAAAACGTGTTACTGTTCTTTGATCAAACCTTGCTCTGATACCAATTGAAAGTCTATATGAGTGGATCGTATGATATATATGTGCAAGTATAAGTAATCAACAGTGAAACTAGATAAATAATAGTAGTAAAGTAAATTAAACTAATCACACCAGGATTTTATACTGGTTCGGACCTCCCGTCCTACGTCCAGTCCCGAAGCTCCTCTTCGGAATTTCCTTTCACTAACTAACCCTCACTTGACCCGGAGGAACAGGTTTACAATAGCAGAGTTTCTTTGTCAAAGATGTATTCTTATAACACTGATGTTGACTGTTGAATACAAGTGCTTCCAATATATTTATCTAAAAAGTGTTGAATGCGTAATCCAGAATATATGGAAGTGTAAGTAGTTGATTGCTTTGAGAATAGATGTAAGTCAGAGTATAGAAATCAATAGCATAAGTAAGTAAGTTTTTCTTTGCATTGCTGATGCTATTTATACTGATGAAGGGTTATCTTGTATGGTTGTATCCGTTGTAATCTCCCTAAAGTCGCTTCTGATGATGATGAAGAGTTGCGGTAAGAAGAAGCAGACGTGTCCCTTCGAGTGTGATAGTTGGAGTTTGAAATTGCTCTGTCGAATTCAAAATCAGACGTCTGAGGGCATGTGTCAGACGTCTGCCCTTCATATATATTTTTGTGTATGGTTGTCTTTCAGACGTCTGAGTTTAATACCAGACGTCTGATTCCTTCTGAAATATAGAACCAGAGAATATCATCAGACGTCTGGTATTTTTATCAGACGTCTATTTTGTACCGATTGGCAATACAGAGGAATAATCGAGACGTCTGGTAAGTGCACCCAGACGTCTGGAAGTGTGTATTCTTGCTTTCTTTGTGTCTGTGCATTTCCATTTCAACTTCTATTGATTTGTTTGCCTTTTGATTCTTGTTTCTATCTCTTTGGTGATGCTACTTCATTAACTACCTGTAAATATAGATATATACATACATACGATTTCCATTGTATAGTTGTTATCATCAAAACCGTAGAATAGATTTCCTAACAGGTTTAACAAGTTTACTTTATTAAAAGGGTTACTAAAATAAAGAAAGTTATTATATAAAGATAATTTTATAAATTTGGTTTATAAGATATGATTTATAAAATAAAGATAATTTTTGGGAATTTAAATTTTGGTGTCTTTAGAAAAAAGGATTTCAAATGACTTTCAGAAAAAGTAATAATAGTATTACTTGAAGGAATTTGTATGTATAAATATTTCCAAGAGATTTTTAAAGTAAGATACATTTTCTTTGGATAGTTAGAGGAAAATGTCTCAATTTTTTTTGTGGTAATCCGAATAATCTTCTAAGTGACAATCAAATGTTTGTTTATGAGAACATTGTACACTTAGTACATTATTCTCTTTGTGGTTGTGCAACCGAAACGAGTTTGAATTCGAATGAACCAAAAGCAATTTCGGTAGTTGATATTTTTGTTTATTTATTCGAAAATATATATAGTATGGTTTCGAAATGGATTTCGAAAAAGAGGAAGTATTCTTATGTTAACTAGTTCGAGTGGCTCGAAAGTAACTAAAAATAGGCAAGCGATGTGTTCGGATGTTAAGCTCTTCTCTTAGGTATTTCCCTTCTTGGTAAGGGGATGTGTACAATTTGGTAGGATACAATTCCTTGTTATCATTGTGGTATTACTCGGTCTATATGTATATTATCTATGGATTAAAAACATTGTATTGTTTCAAAAAGGGTTTTGAAATAAAAACCAGGTATCTACTTAAGTTTCCTTAAGGAAATGGATACAAAAGAAAAAGGTATTTTGATAAAAGTATGTGTTGATAAATGAAAATTTTATTATGGATTTATATCACCTTGGTTAAAGAAGAAATAATTTTGAAGAAGTTCTTATTGGGTTAATTTTAATAATAAGGGTTTAGTAAGCTTTGTTTTATTAAACTGTGTCTTTTGTTTATCATCTATGTTGTAGAAACTACTTGATGTTATCAGGTCAGCTAATAAAAAACTTTACCTCAGAGGTGTCTAAGGAAAAGTAACTCTTGGACTGAAGGATAACAGCATCCTACTATGCTTAGCTACTTACCAGACCGGATGGGTAAAGAGGTCGACTCAGTTTTAAGACCTAGATTTATTTTTAGGCATGCATCTAAATTTAAGGAAAAAGATAAGATAAAAGATTAAATCAAATAATTGTATATACTCTGTAACGTCCCGCCTTTTCGCACACTTTAAAACGACACACATGCCGATTCAAAGCATACGCAAGGGCGGATTGTTATGGGGGTAAATAAGAAAAAACAAAGAAGAAATAAAACAAAATAGAATCTCACAGCGGAAGGATAAAATATAATAATAAATATACAATTCAAAACAGTTTACAAAATAGTTATTTCACTTATACAATGAACATCAGAGTCACACATACCAATACAACAATGCAGCGGAATATAAAGAGTGTGTGGTGCAATACTATATATAAATAATGCTGAATCTTCGTCTTCGTCCTCCAAGCTAAATCTGCTATCCTGAAATGCTCGGACTGACCCGAGCGAATTTGAAAAGACAAAAACACTCGAGTCAGACTAGAATATCTTATGTGAGTTAAATAAACAGAAATAAATATGAGTACAGTAACTCAAGAGATGCTCGGGATTTACATCTCCTAAGGATCCGTTAAACTATTTACTATGTAGTATATTGCGTTATTATAATAGTGTCTATTTATAAAATAAACTTACTTTTTAATAGCGTTAAGGGGTTACCCATATAGCCCTTAACACATAATAGTCCCAGTAGTCCGTCCAATATCATAGTCCCTCCTGATCGGGAAGCCACTAGAGGATACCACACGGGCTACGGGAGAAAACCAAACTCGTACAAGGCGCGATAGGGTAGGTGACACGGCACAACTAGGCAATGCCAGGGTAGATATACCAATTACGCTTCCGGGCCGATGGTAACGCGAAGCCGCAGCAACCGCCCACCTCGAAACAACTCCCCAAATCAAAAAAAATAGAAGTGGCCACTGAATCAATCCAAAGTCATAGTATAATATCGAAGAGGAGTGTCCGATCAGAGGAATGACCTCATTAACCCGTCGATCGCTCCTGTTTTAGCCACCTTATGCCAACTCACGGGAGTCGGGTCCACGTATTTACCTTACAGGAATCGTCGCCACCAACCTACTTCATTCTGGAATCTCCACCGCGTACACGGTTAGTCAAAGTGGTTTTCGGTATCGACAGAGAGTATGTCCATATCCGATCCCGGTCTCTTTGCCAACCCGTCGTTATTATAACACCGCGGTTATTTAAAACAGTTTATACTTTTAAAACCAGAATATAATCCATTTCAAAACCATAATATTACGATATCATTCCAAAACCCAAAACCATATTTTACCACTTATCCCAAATATAATTTCTTTCCAATAATAAAAAGGCTTTAACTTCATAATATCTGAAAATCGAATATTTTCAAAGCATAATATTTTTGGAAATCCATAATTTCAAACCATAACTTTTAAAACTCAAATGGTTTGGATATTCAACGGTATATGAATTTCAAGGGCTTAACTTTACTGTCACTTTGTAAAGAAATAAGTTATATGGCTTTATGGAAATATTTCTTTATCTAAAGTTAAGACCATAATTTAGATATCACTCTTAAGTTCCAAAACCATTTCAATTTCCATATATATAAATCCATTGGAGTATTAATATTCAAAAACTAAAATTGGAATATATTCTTTCAACAAATTAAATGTTTTATTATTTAGTTTGAATATTCACATAAATCCTTAAACAACTCCAATTTCTAGTAATAAAACATATGTATTTTTCGATTCCAATTTATATTAGAATATTTTTCCAATTCAAATTCATATTAGAATATTCATTTCAATTTTTTCCTTGGGAAAAATCCAATTATAAATATCATATCTTAAATTTCCAAACTTAACATTTAAACATATGATATAAATTTATCCAACTCCATTTTCTAAATTTTCTTCCATTTTACTAAGGGAATTTATACACCTTTTTATTTCAAAATTTCCAACTTTTCATGTACATAAATACG
Source organism: Allium cepa (assembly GCA_030765085.1). Lineage (NCBI taxonomy): Eukaryota > Viridiplantae > Streptophyta > Magnoliopsida > Asparagales > Amaryllidaceae > Allium > Allium cepa. Next base: position 1,029,550,546 of record CM060932.1, on the reverse strand, counting down.
GAAGAAAAATATTTATACAGTATAAAATTTAAGATTATTATAAACCGTATTCCATCCAAACCATAGAAATCACATTAAAATAGTTATATATAGACCGCGGTGCCTGTATAAAATTTTCTATCCTATGGTCAAGTGATACGGATATTTATCATTTCAATCCGCAATTTAAAAATAAACTTTGCGGTTTTATCATTTCAAACCACAATCCCGAAAAATGAAAAATGCATACTAACTTGCAGTTTAATAATATCCAAATAAAACATCCATTCAACAACACGTCCATCATCCAATCACAAACATCAATCAATATCAGTCAATAACCATATATGTTTGGTAATATACAACAGGTAATAATTTGTAGTTTTATCTCAAATTATATTTATCAACTATTAATCTAACAGTTTATATTCAGTGATAATTTGTATAACTGTTAACTAGCAGTTCATATGCAAACAATAATTTCTAACAGCCAATTAATACGCAATAAATCAATTAAATTTACAGTTAAATTTAATAAAATGCAATTCAACAGATATGAATGAAATAACATGCCAAAAGCTCATAAATAAATTTCTATTCATTTCTAAAATTTATTTAACAAACATAAAAGCTTCTAGTAATTGTGAGTGGGTTAAAACACTCACCTTTTGAATTTAAATCGAATTTAAATTCGATTTAAACCCAAAAATTCGCCCGTCTCAGAATTTGTCCAAACCAGCGTCATCAAGTCCGGAATTAAATTACGAACCTAACAAAAAAAACCGTTCGTAAAACGGGTATCGTATGAAAAAGTTATTTGGTTTTATCGAGTTGAAATTCAAATATAAATTAATAAAAAGGAACATAATCACCTCAACAAACAAAACACGTCAGCACTGAGATCCAATCACGTTTCTCCTTCTCGTGAGACTCAGGCTGTTCGAACGCAAACCCTAAGTTGACTGAGCCGCCACCATCATCGAATTTGCTCACCTCCCACGGCCATCTTCAGGCTGATCAGAGCACGGCAATCGAAACCCTAGGTCAGGCCGCCCCCACCTCGAGCAGTCGCGAAGCCTCCGGTCGCCCCTCCTGTTACGCGACCGCCGCGCCTCTTGAGCCAATTCCTGGCGAACTCGCTTAGCATCTAGGTGAATTGGTACCAGATCCAAGACCTGCACGTCACCAGCTCCGCAACGATGCCTCCCGATCGACGATTGGGCAAAGATCCACCGTTGGATCGACCAAGATTCCAAACGAACGGCCGAGAAAGAACTGCAGATTCTGGACAAACGACGCCTCGAAATCAGAAACGAATTGCACCAGAATATTACGCATATCGAAAACATTGACATATATTTTTTTTGGATTTTTAGGAGGACTTTGAATTTTCACTTTGTTTTGCAATTTGAAATTTGATCTGAGATGTATACATTGAGGAAGAAAGAGGGCTGAAGGCAATGAACGTACAGACAAAGACAATAAGGAGGAGGCTAGGGTTTATGATAGCATATATATAGGTTGGGCTGGGTTAGAATGGATGGGCTAGATAGATGAACGTACGGAACAAACAAAGGCCCAAAAAGCTCGTTCTGACCCCGGAACGAAATTCGTCAAACCCATATATCGAGATAGGTATTTTAAAATATTCTGAACGCGATGGAAAAAGTTTCGTGACCAAATTTGATCGTATGAAGAAGTTATGCTGAAAACAAGATTTTCAAATTGATTTCAAATTGATTTTAATAAAATTGATTTCAAGGCGTTTCGCGTCCGTACGATCAAACGACAAGTCCGATCGATACGAAAATTGAAACCTTATAATAATTCACCGATACGGATCCGATGAAACTGGTTTCGTCGAAATCCGAGTCCGTGACAAAAATGGCTATTTTTAATATTTATTAAATCGATTTACTAAATCACAAAAATCAAATTTTATTATTCAACTCCCAATATTGGCCAAATTTCATTATTTCTATAGTTCAATCAATTCCAAATTATTTACCAAGCTTGGATGTGAATTAAAACCTATAAATGTCTCAATTTGAAGTGTTAATTTCTGCATTTTTTTATTATTATTTGGGAATTATAAATTATATTCTAAACTCACTTATTAAAGCTTATATCTTATACTCTCAATCAAAATCCAATTAGATAAATAGATTTGATTTCCATTCCAATTCATTTGATTTCAAATAAACTTTTTACCCTAAATAAAATTCCAAATTATTAATAACTTTATCCCCATTTCCTTTATTTTCTTAACTATTATCAATTCCAACCTTAATGAGTTCAACCTTAAAATTGTTGATTGATTTTATTAAATTCACTTCCTTTCTATTATCCAAAGTTATTGATGTCAACTAACATTAGTTTAGGATTTCACTCCAATGTTTGAAATTTTCATTTTACTTTAATAACGTAATAATTTACGTTTAATTCCATTTATATATGTAGTAAGTACCATTTGTTGGATTTAATATTCAGATTATAAATAAAGTCTTGCTTTCTAAAGTTGTATCAACTATGGTCCAACTAACTTGAATTAGCCTTAACTTAAATTTATGGACTCAACTATTGCAACAAATCCAAATAAACAATAAGGCTTGATTCCTATATTAACTTCTTGTTTTCAATTAACTTTATATCCACATGATTTCAATGTATAATTGACACTTTTATATCCACTTGATTTCACCATTTCATCTTTTATTTATTAAATCCACTATAGCCAAATGTATGAATTTAACATACATAAATTTTTCAATCTCAACTTAAATTCATTTAACGTAATCATAAACGTTTAAATTTTCTTAATGGCAGAAATCCAATTACCTCCATTCTTTTATTCACATGGATAAAATCTGGTTTTAAAACTTTACTATAACCCATAGTCTCATTTTATTAGGAATATACACTACCTGTAAAGTAAATTTTTCTCAGCAAAGATCTTACACACTATGTTCCGTAAAATTAGATTTCACAAATTTAGCTACTGCATTTTCTAGTTTAAGTAACATAAAGGTTATATACCTTGAAATCATTCTAAATTTCCCAACTCAATTTACAAGAAACAAGAATAGGTAACATATAATAGTCGTTTACTCCAAATTCTAGTCACCTAAATAGGCTTTTACTACATGCAAATAAATGTTACTATTTATTTTCATAGTACAAATCTCAATAATTATTCCATTTAAATTTGCTTAGGCCATTTATAGTCCACTATACATATCTACATAAATGGGCAATTTATTCTATTTTATTAAGTATCAATCCTATTTAGTCCTGTTATATTTTTATGCATTCTTCTCTTTTACTTTACAAAATGGAATAACCCTTTAAACTCATCCCTTAATAACAAGACCGTTATAAATCCAATAAATTCCCAAAAATCGAAGTTTGTACACATTTTCACAACTATCATGATTTCTTACAACGTTGAATTTATTAAATGACCATTTATTAAAGTTAAATTCCTTTAATTGAATCAATGCTTATTATTATATATATTTCATTCTTACCATTATAAATTTATTAACGTATTTACACATTTCTATCTTTCAAATATTAATAACCCAAACTGATTACAAACACTGTTTCTATAAATTTTCATAAATTTGTTCCACTATACTTTTGTTTACATAAAATAAATTCTATGTTACTATTAGTTTTCTTTTTTCTTTACTACAGACATAAATTATTACTATCTACACTAATTACATCTTTATATTAATGAATACCATTAAAGTAAATATTCATATTAACTTTTACAGATTCAACTTAAATTTGTTTCTTAAAATTACTTCAAATCAAGTTGTGACAATTTACATTGTCCACCTCTATTATTATAAAATATTGTAGTTACACTAAATTGCAATTACTACAACTATACCAAATCTCTGCATTTTATTCTTAAACAAATAAGAACTTATATAAATCTATTCTATTAAACATCATAATTTTAACGGGTCGTTACAATCTCCCCCACTCAAAACTTTTCGTCCCCGAAAAGGAAAAGAAGGGAGGAGGAAGAATAACAGTGCATTTTACTTCAAATATTAACTTATATTTTACTGGATTAATTTCCTTTAATGAAATATACTTGATTTATAATCAATCATATCCTTTAATACTTGTATTATTAAAGTTGGGAAAATATGTTTAGCAAAATTCTAAGTCCAAAATTCACGGAAAATTTTGGCAGAGTCTCCTTTGTACGGAGGGACTCTTAGAGAAAATATAATATCCAAATATACAAATACATTACATATATATCCCAAAATAAAATATCCCACACGGGAAAATATATAAAATAGCGCTTTAAACGTAATCCGGAAACGTACCTATTTGTCGGGCAATACGCTTTTATTATTTTGGAACCAAAAGCCGTAGCAGTTGCTTCCATTACCTGTATTCACTTATATAGTCTGAAAAATTAAATATTTAATTTACAGTGACATGTTTAGTTGGATTCAATCATTCATATCCTATTAATGCAACAACCATAATCTTTTTAACAAACAGCACACATCACAAACAACAAACAATCATTAAATCAAACAACAATTAGTTGTTCGGGTTCAAATTTTGAAGTTGTACAAATGAAGAATAACTATCAAGTACATCCATTGCTCAACAGCCTTGGATGGAACAAAGATAGATTATTTGTAAATCTAACAACTCCATAATTCCTTACCCAACAACATACATCAACCAACAATTCAAATCAACACCAAAATATCTCATTATACATTTATTTCATAATTCAGTGTTTTGATTTTTCTTTCCTTCATTTATGAGGGATTTCTTTGTTTCTTACAAGTTTATTTTCCAATTATCACCAAATTCATTATATTTGTATTTCCTTTTTATTACTTAAGTTTCCTTTTATTACTTAAGTTTATAAAATAAATTCTCATTAATAACAGCAATTTATTGAATACCTTTATTGCTTCAAGCTTTACTTGCAAGATTTTCTTTTACATATTCTTACTAACATTTCAACTTTTATTTTATGGTAAGTTATATATATTTTAAGAATGTAAGTGACAATTTACATGTTTCTTCTTAATTCCTTTAATTAATATATATATATTTGTTACTTACCTTTAATCTCATTCATTTATTTAATGTGGAGGTTTCCATTATATTGGAATAGAGGAAATTAAAACATACTTAAGTTAATAATCCTACAATCAATTCTTATTTAGAATTTCATTTTATTTACTTTAAGTTCATATCACCTATTAGTAATTCTTAACTTATTTTTTTTTTTTTTTAGTAAAATTTCAATCATAACTTAAGTTTATACCATTAAATTCTTATTTATACAGTCGTTTATTGAATACTTCAATTTTTCCTAAATTCCTACTTGTAAAATATTCAATTCTAGTTTCTTATTTAACATTTCAACTTTTATATTTGGGTAAGTTATTTATGTTAAAGAAATTGCAATTGAACTTATACAAGTTAAATCTCCATTCTTTAATTCAATTCAATGTTAATCCTTATTACTATTCTCTCTCCTACGTATTTACTTTCTCTTTATATCCTTGCAATAATTCTCTTAATTAAATTAGAGGTTTTAATTTATTTATTACTTAACCCCTTTTTTTTCACTAACATAATTTTAAACAATTTATTAATGGAAATTTAAGAATTTAATACCGGGTCAAATTTCAAAATTACTTTAAAATAATAGATAATATAATTTCTTACAACTCTTATATCTCCAATTATCTTTAAACAATTAAAATTTCAAATAAATTCAAAACAATTCTGTAGTAGTATTTACTACAGCGGCCTTTCCCCTTCGAAACTCGAAAATGAAAGTCGATGATGCGGCCGTCATCACCGAATTTATTTTCCAGCGACGGAGAGAAAAGTACATAATTTATTTCCCCAAAATCTTCTTTTAAAACAAATTTCCCGAATTTAAAACGGAATATTCATATCGGAAAACATATATATGACAATATTATTATACTTCCAAATTATACTTTTTATATAAGAAATTTCTTATAAACCAAATCATTATTTTTCATAAATTCTTTGAAAGCACATTTCAAAAATCCCGGACTTAAGTTCTAAAATCTCCCATTTGATTTATCATAATTTCAACTTAGCTTCAGTTATTATAAATATTTTTATTGCCTAACATCCAATCTATAGCAACCAAATATATATATCTTTATAAAATATTTTTATATATAGAAAATATGATAGGCAAAATTATTTCATTCACCTATATTAAAAACTAATATTATGTCGGCCTGTCCTATTAAGTGTTTAGAAATCCCTATTGATGGCATAGCGTCCCATGCATCAACCAGAATTTATAAATACAAAGCGGAACAGATTAACACAATATCAAAAATTTTTATTAATACTAACAAGTACGCTCTCTCATATATACACTCAGCGACTCCCATAGGATATTTCTACCCTATTAACAAAGAGTCAAACCCCACAAAGCCAAGGTTTATCGCTAAACCAAAGCTCTGATACCAACTGTAACGTCCCGCCTTTTCGCACACTTTAAAACGACACACATGCCGATTCAAAGCATACGCAAGGGCGGATTGTTATGGGGGTAAATAAGAAAAAACAAAGAAGAAATAAAACAAAATAGAATCTCACAGCGGAAGGATAAAATATAATAATAAATATACAATTCAAAACAGTTTACAAAATAGTTATTTCACTTATACAATGAACATCAGAGTCACACATACCAATACAACAATGCAGCGGAATATAAAGAGTGTGTGGTGCAATACTATATATAAATAATGCTGAATCTTCGTCTTCGTCCTCCAAGCTAAATCTGCTATCCTGAAATGCTCGGACTGACCCGAGCGAATTTGAAAAGACAAAAACACTCGAGTCAGACTAGAATATCTTATGTGAGTTAAATAAACAGAAATAAATATGAGTACAGTAACTCAAGAGATGCTCGGGATTTACATCTCCTAAGGATCCGTTAAACTATTTACTATGTAGTATATTGCGTTATTATAATAGTGTCTATTTATAAAATAAACTTACTTTTTAATAGCGTTAAGGGGTTACCCATATAGCCCTTAACACATAATAGTCCCAGTAGTCCGTCCAATATCATAGTCCCTCCTGATCGGGAAGCCACTAGAGGATACCACACGGGCTACGGGAGAAAACCAAACTCGTACAAGGCGCGATAGGGTAGGTGACACGGCACAACTAGGCAATGCCAGGGTAGATATACCAATTACGCTTCCGGGCCGATGGTAACGCGAAGCCGCAGCAACCGCCCACCTCGAAACAACTCCCCAAATCAAAAAAAATAGAAGTGGCCACTGAATCAATCCAAAGTCATAGTATAATATCGAAGAGGAGTGTCCGATCAGAGGAATGACCTCATTAACCCGTCGATCGCTCCTGTTTTAGCCACCTTATGCCAACTCACGGGAGTCGGGTCCACGTATTTACCTTACAGGAATCGTCGCCACCAACCTACTTCATTCTGGAATCTCCACCGCGTACACGGTTAGTCAAAGTGGTTTTCGGTATCGACAGAGAGTATGTCCATATCCGATCCCGGTCTCTTTGCCAACCCGTCGTTATTATAACACCGCGGTTATTTAAAACAGTTTATACTTTTAAAACCAGAATATAATCCATTTCAAAACCATAATATTACGATATCATTCCAAAACCCAAAACCATATTTTACCACTTATCCCAAATATAATTTCTTTCCAATAATAAAAAGGCTTTAACTTCATAATATCTGAAAATCGAATATTTTCAAAGCATAATATTTTTGGAAATCCATAATTTCAAACCATAACTTTTAAAACTCAAATGGTTTGGATATTCAACGGTATATGAATTTCAAGGGCTTAACTTTACTGTCACTTTGTAAAGAAATAAGTTATATGGCTTTATGGAAATATTTCTTTATCTAAAGTTAAGACCATAATTTAGATATCACTCTTAAGTTCCAAAACCATTTCAATTTCCATATATATAAATCCATTGGAGTATTAATATTCAAAAACTAAAATTGGAATATATTCTTTCAACAAATTAAATGTTTTATTATTTAGTTTGAATATTCACATAAATCCTTAAACAACTCCAATTTCTAGTAATAAAACATATGTATTTTTCGATTCCAATTTATATTAGAATATTTTTCCAATTCAAATTCATATTAGAATATTCATTTCAATTTTTTCCTTGGGAAAAATCCAATTATAAATATCATATCTTAAATTTCCAAACTTAACATTTAAACATATGATATAAATTTATCCAACTCCATTTTCTAAATTTTCTTCCATTTTACTAAGGGAATTTATACACCTTTTTATTTCAAAATTTCCAACTTTTCATGTACATAAATACGGAAGAAAAATATTTATACAGTATAAAATTTAAGATTATTATAAACCGTATTCCATCCAAACCATAGAAATCACATTAAAATAGTTATATATAGACCGCGGTGCCTGTATAAAATTTTCTATCCTATGGTCAAGTGATACGGATATTTATCATTTCAATCCGCAATTTAAAAATAAACTTTGCGGTTTTATCATTTCAAACCACAATCCCGAAAAATGAAAAATGCATACTAACTTGCAGTTTAATAATATCCAAATAAAACATCCATTCAACAACACGTCCATCATCCAATCACAAACATCAATCAATATCAGTCAATAACCATATATGTTTGGTAATATACAACAGGTAATAATTTGTAGTTTTATCTCAAATTATATTTATCAACTATTAATCTAACAGTTTATATTCAGTGATAATTTGTATAACTGTTAACTAGCAGTTCATATGCAAACAATAATTTCTAACAGCCAATTAATACGCAATAAATCAATTAAATTTACAGTTAAATTTAATAAAATGCAATTCAACAGATATGAATGAAATAACATGCCAAAAGCTCATAAATAAATTTCTATTCATTTCTAAAATTTATTTAACAAACATAAAAGCTTCTAGTAATTGTGAGTGGGTTAAAACACTCACCTTTTGAATTTAAATCGAATTTAAATTCGATTTAAACCCAAAAATTCGCCCGTCTCAGAATTTGTCCAAACCAGCGTCATCAAGTCCGGAATTAAATTACGAACCTAACAAAAAAAACCGTTCGTAAAACGGGTATCGTATGAAAAAGTTATTTGGTTTTATCGAGTTGAAATTCAAATATAAATTAATAAAAAGGAACATAATCACCTCAACAAACAAAACACGTCAGCACTGAGATCCAATCACGTTTCTCCTTCTCGTGAGACTCAGGCTGTTCGAACGCAAACCCTAAGTTGACTGAGCCGCCACCATCATCGAATTTGCTCACCTCCCACGGCCATCTTCAGGCTGATCAGAGCACGGCAATCGAAACCCTAGGTCAGGCCGCCCCCACCTCGAGCAGTCGCGAAGCCTCCGGTCGCCCCTCCTGTTACGCGACCGCCGCGCCTCTTGAGCCAATTCCTGGCGAACTCGCTTAGCATCTAGGTGAATTGGTACCAGATCCAAGACCTGCACGTCACCAGCTCCGCAACGATGCCTCCCGATCGACGATTGGGCAAAGATCCACCGTTGGATCGACCAAGATTCCAAACGAACGGCCGAGAAAGAACTGCAGATTCTGGACAAACGACGCCTCGAAATCAGAAACGAATTGCACCAGAATATTACGCATATCGAAAACATTGACATATATTTTTTTTGGATTTTTAGGAGGACTTTGAATTTTCACTTTGTTTTGCAATTTGAAATTTGATCTGAGATGTATACATTGAGGAAGAAAGAGGGCTGAAGGCAATGAACGTACAGACAAAGACAATAAGGAGGAGGCTAGGGTTTATGATAGCATATATATAGGTTGGGCTGGGTTAGAATGGATGGGCTAGATAGATGAACGTACGGAACAAACAAAGGCCCAAAAAGCTCGTTCTGACCCCGGAACGAAATTCGTCAAACCCATATATCGAGATAGGTATTTTAAAATATTCTGAACGCGATGGAAAAAGTTTCGTGACCAAATTTGATCGTATGAAGAAGTTATGCTGAAAACAAGATTTTCAAATTGATTTCAAATTGATTTTAATAAAATTGATTTCAAGGCGTTTCGCGTCCGTACGATCAAACGACAAGTCCGATCGATACGAAAATTGAAACCTTATAATAATTCACCGATACGGATCCGATGAAACTGGTTTCGTCGAAATCCGAGTCCGTGACAAAAATGGCTATTTTTAATATTTATTAAATCGATTTACTAAATCACAAAAATCAAATTTTATTATTCAACTCCCAATATTGGCCAAATTTCATTATTTCTATAGTTCAATCAATTCCAAATTATTTACCAAGCTTGGATGTGAATTAAAACCTATAAATGTCTCAATTTGAAGTGTTAATTTCTGCATTTTTTTATTATTATTTGGGAATTATAAATTATATTCTAAACTCACTTATTAAAGCTTATATCTTATACTCTCAATCAAAATCCAATTAGATAAATAGATTTGATTTCCATTCCAATTCATTTGATTTCAAATAAACTTTTTACCCTAAATAAAATTCCAAATTATTAATAACTTTATCCCCATTTCCTTTATTTTCTTAACTATTATCAATTCCAACCTTAATGAGTTCAACCTTAAAATTGTTGATTGATTTTATTAAATTCACTTCCTTTCTATTATCCAAAGTTATTGATGTCAACTAACATTAGTTTAGGATTTCACTCCAATGTTTGAAATTTTCATTTTACTTTAATAACGTAATAATTTACGTTTAATTCCATTTATATATGTAGTAAGTACCATTTGTTGGATTTAATATTCAGATTATAAATAAAGTCTTGCTTTCTAAAGTTGTATCAACTATGGTCCAACTAACTTGAATTAGCCTTAACTTAAATTTATGGACTCAACTATTGCAACAAATCCAAATAAACAATAAGGCTTGATTCCTATATTAACTTCTTGTTTTCAATTAACTTTATATCCACATGATTTCAATGTATAATTGACACTTTTATATCCACTTGATTTCACCATTTCATCTTTTATTTATTAAATCCACTATAGCCAAATGTATGAATTTAACATACATAAATTTTTCAATCTCAACTTAAATTCATTTAACGTAATCATAAACGTTTAAATTTTCTTAATGGCAGAAATCCAATTACCTCCATTCTTTTATTCACATGGATAAAATCTGGTTTTAAAACTTTACTATAACCCATAGTCTCATTTTATTAGGAATATACACTACCTGTAAAGTAAATTTTTCTCAGCAAAGATCTTACACACTATGTTCCGTAAAATTAGATTTCACAAATTTAGCTACTGCATTTTCTAGTTTAAGTAACATAAAGGTTATATACCTTGAAATCATTCTAAATTTCCCAACTCAATTTACAAGAAACAAGAATAGGTAACATATAATAGTCGTTTACTCCAAATTCTAGTCACCTAAATAGGCTTTTACTACATGCAAATAAATGTTACTATTTATTTTCATAGTACAAATCTCAATAATTATTCCATTTAAATTTGCTTAGGCCATTTATAGTCCACTATACATATCTACATAAATGGGCAATTTATTCTATTTTATTAAGTATCAATCCTATTTAGTCCTGTTATATTTTTATGCATTCTTCTCTTTTACTTTACAAAATGGAATAACCCTTTAAACTCATCCCTTAATAACAAGACCGTTATAAATCCAATAAATTCCCAAAAATCGAAGTTTGTACACATTTTCACAACTATCATGATTTCTTACAACGTTGAATTTATTAAATGACCATTTATTAAAGTTAAATTCCTTTAATTGAATCAATGCTTATTATTATATATATTTCATTCTTACCATTATAAATTTATTAACGTATTTACACATTTCTATCTTTCAAATATTAATAACCCAAACTGATTACAAACACTGTTTCTATAAATTTTCATAAATTTGTTCCACTATACTTTTGTTTACATAAAATAAATTCTATGTTACTATTAGTTTTCTTTTTTCTTTACTACAGACATAAATTATTACTATCTACACTAATTACATCTTTATATTAATGAATACCATTAAAGTAAATATTCATATTAACTTTTACAGATTCAACTTAAATTTGTTTCTTAAAATTACTTCAAATCAAGTTGTGACAATTTACATTGTCCACCTCTATTATTATAAAATATTGTAGTTACACTAAATTGCAATTACTACAACTATACCAAATCTCTGCATTTTATTCTTAAACAAATAAGAACTTATATAAATCTATTCTATTAAACATCATAATTTTAACGGGTCGTTACATACTCTCAAGATGTACTAGGATATTATAAAAGTTTAAAAATTAAGTTTTATTTTATGAAATGTTTTCATAAATAATTTTGGGAAGTAAAAAAGAATTTTAGTGATTATCCTAAATGGATAAAACCGTAAGTTTGACTTTGATCATCTTATTCGCATGACAGTTTTTGATCCAAAGTTCAAGCATATGATTTGAGGTGTTATACACCAGTCCTAACTAGGCAGTTCATTTAATTCTTGAATGAGAACTTCAAATGGATTCTTGGGATGATGTGAGTGTTTTCTATCATAGTTTAGGACTATATAAGGAAAGCATAAGTATCAGATCAAGGAACCGGATTAGGGTTCCGCAATGGAGAAAGTTAAGTTATATATACTAGTTTAGATGAGAGATTTATTTATCCAAATGAATTATCAAATATTGTGTATAGGTGATTCATGCATACTGTACGAGCTTAACTATATTTAACTTTAATGTTTTATGGTAGTTGGGCATGAGGTATGCATGAATCATAAGGTATTTGATAATTGATAATTCGTTGGATGACTCATGCATAGGAGTTAGGTGGATTTATTTATCATAAGGTAGTGGTAGATGATAAATCAATGAGAGATTTATTTATCCAATATCAATAGGAGTTAGGTAGATTTATTTATCATCTTATGCATGAATCACCTATACAGTATGCATGAATCACCTATACACAATATTCATGCATAGGAGTTAGGTAGATGACTCTTTGATTTATCATAAGGTAGTGTGAATAATCGATTGACTAATAACCTATGGCTGTTGGGCATGAGGTATATGCAGTAGATTGTTTATCATCTTGTGTAATCATAAGATTGTAAACCTGGATATATCTAAGTTTGTTTGTTAAACATTTTAAATTTCAGGGAATGTTAAGAATTGGTATGGCTTAATTCTTGGTTGTTTGTCTGTGATGAAATTTTGGGGTCAAATTCTTTTAAAGGGAATAATGTAACGACCTGGAAGTTTATCGCCTTGATAATGAATATTTAATCAAATTTAGATATTTAAATAATTGATTTTAAAAGCCTAAATAACTCATTTTTAAAATTTAATAATGATGGTAAACTTGTTTTGGAATTTTGTTTACAAAAATAAGCAGTTCGATGAAAAATTGAAAATGTCATCGAAAAACGTTTTTTGGATTTTTGACTTTTTTATTGAATGAAAGTTGTCGCAATGTTATTGCACTTATATGCACTCTTTTGTATTATAAATATAGGCATGCAATAAAGTGTTTAAAAGTACAAAGAGTGATTAATTAAACTTAAGAATCTTTAAGTGTTTTTAATATATAATTAAGTAAAAAAGGGAACATTTGTCCTTATTTAAAATGAATATATTACTAACATCATTACAGAAGTACAAAGCCATGTGACGAGGGTGTGGTACATGAGTTGGCATATGGAAGAGTGTATGGAAGATGTCGTTTTTAAGGGGTAATTTAGTAACTTGGCTAAGTGGCATTTAAAGTCTTTTTCCATTTTTTTAAATTCTATACAAGGAACACCTTCCACTTCATTTCCATCTTTACTTCATTTTCAAAGCTTGTATTCTTCTCCTTCTACTCTTCTTCACTCTTCTTCCATTAAAAGAAATCACTTAAAAAACAACTCCTTTTCTCCTTAAACTTCTTCCATAGCCTTGAAATAATATTGCAAACACCACTTACTACCCAAAGATCCTAAATTTGGAACACAACACCCTTTTTTTTGTCATGGTTGTGAGCACTAGGATGGCCATGGTCCATGAGCATGAGGGAGGGAGGGTGGAGCTAGGATTTGACATGAAGGGAGGTGTTAGCTTTGGCTTTGGAATGATGACAGGAGGAAGTGGTTGCATGTTGGTCGAATGAAAGTGTGATATCTTATTCTAAAATGGTTTTAAAAAAAAATTGAAAAAAAATTGTAAAGGTATAAATTATTGCTTATGTTGTGTGTATAATATTTGGTATTGCTTGATTCCCGCTTGGAAGCGGATGACATGCGTAAATTTGATTTGCAGGGACTAGCAAAGAAGAATGGAAGTCAAAGTGACTTTGTAGCAATTAAGTCGCTATAGGAGCACTTCGAAGAATATAAATTATATAAAGGGATCCTAAAGGATTCCTTGCCATGTTGATTTTTATCTACATACATTCTTGATTATGTAAATGCTTGTGCATATGGGAAGTGAATGACGCTTAGTTATAATTAATCTACTTGTTGTTGGTTTGTACACGACTTTGAAATCCCTTGCTTTCTCTTTGATGGTATACTACTTTGTTTCCTATAGTATTTTGAAATGATTTCCATACTTGTTTTTTGTTTTCAAACCTTTTTGGAAAGATATGGAGTGGTTTAAAATATATAAAGGAATGTGGTTTATAAGTTATTTGGTTTACAAAAAAAGTTTTAAATGTTATGCTGTATATAGCGGTAGTCGCTATGGATGCAGTTTGAAAATTTATGTTTTTAGTAAAGCATAAAAGGCTATCTACTTTAGATATTTTATAAATTCTTTTCGAATGTGTTTTATAAAATTAGTATAGTTATTTAAAAAGAGATTGAAGATGTAAATATACTTTTAAGAATTTATTTAATTTATTTAAGCAAGAGGTTTAAATTTTATAAAGGAAGCTGCGTTGTTCCAAAAGTTAAGTTTTTTTTAAAAGCGACCATCTTTAAGAAGATGTTTTTAAAATGCAAGTGTCAAATATGTTTTAAAGAGTTTTAAAAGTAATTTTAAAAGTGAAAGAAAAGATAGATTACAACATTATTTCATAATAAATATTTTCGAGAAAAGGGAAAGAAATTATTGAACATTTCGGAAAATTGGAAAGGAAGTTTGGTTTGTATGTAAAGACCCATAATTATAACTATTTTAAAACTAAATTTAATATGATTATTTAATTAAAATGGTTAGAAATAAAAATTTAATGGTTTATTAATGTAAGTTATTGGATATGAACTTGGAATAAAATTTTGCAATAACCAATTTCGAAAATTTTGGAAATAACAAGTATTGAAATAAATTCTATGTATTGGTTGTATTTATAATCAACAACTGAAATCGAATAATAAATGTTGAATTATTTTGATGAAAATAAAATATTTTTTGATAATTAAAATTCATTTGAAATTCTATGATCAATTAATGTAATTTATTAGATAATTAAATTGTTTAAATTTAACATTGAAAATTATGTAAATAATTGAATATCGTAATTTAATATGAATGGGAATGATGTCGAAAGTTGATTTAAATTTTATTTAAACAACAGTGAAGATTATTTGCTTTTAAAATTGAATTTAAAAGAGAATAAATTAAAATTTTAAATTACTTGTTTTAATTAACAAGCAAAAATAGCCATTGTGGCCACTATCTCGGATTTCGACGAAACCAATTTCATCGGATCCGTAATGGTAAGTTATTATAGGATTTCAAGTTTCGTAGCAATAAGACTTATCATTTGGCCATGTAAGCTTGAAACGCGTAGAAATTAAAATTGAATTGAATTAAAATAATTTGGGTTGAAAAGCTATCTTCTGCATATGATCAAACTATGCCTTGAGACTAGTTCCATTAAGTTTAGAATAGAGGTAAAATATATTGAGCGTCAGGCGGCACACTTCATTTGGAGCTCGAGAATTGTCGAACATTTTGAAGCTAGGTATTTTCAAATTAAAATAATATATATTGACTTTCTCTCCTTTGACAACTCGTACACATCCACCCCTTTTCTTGTCGACCCCGTACTCTTCTTTCCCCCTTTCATTTCAAATTATTCTCATATCGACTAAAAGAAAGAAAAAAGAAAAAAAATCGTGAGCGTCGAACGATCACGCGCGTGCAATGGTGGTTGGAGGCTGCGATGCGCAGTAGGACTTCGTGACTTAATCTATTGGCATGTAGCCTGATCGAGGTAGAGTATGCTTTGATTATCGCATTCGAAATTTAGGGTTCTCATGAGCAATCGAAAGCGATGGAAGCTACAAGATTTGGGGTAGTGGCTGAGAGTGAGGCGGCGCGGCTTGTGGTGGCAATGGATGGTGGTCCGGTTGTCAGATGGCACACGCGTGTGGAGAACTTGTCACCTGGTTTGGGTGGATGTTGCGTGTGTTCCTGAAGTATCATGCGTGAGAGAGGAACAGTGATGTTAATTAGGTATGTTAATTATTTTTATTAAGTTAATTAATATGTTAATTATAAAATCGAAATAATAATAAAATCCTTGCACTTGCATACGATGTCTGTTTTGGATGAGATAAATTGCGTTGGGATTGTATCGACGACGTCTACAGCATGGAATCGAAGTGGTATGTATTTGAAGTTGGAAAATTTTTCAGTTTCAAATAAAAGGTAAGTGTTTTAATGCTCACAAATGACTAAATTATTTTTATGTTAGTTAAATTGAAGTTGTGAAGCGATTTAAATTTATTGGTTGTGTTGAAATTTAACTAACATTTAAATTGACAACTGAATTGAACTGATATGAATTTAAATTGACAGTTTAATTTGAAATTGAATTAAATTTTCAATTAGACACATGATTTTGATAACCAGTAAATTGCTGTGATATTGGCTATTTGGACGATTGATTGTGATGGATGCCAATTGACTGTTGTTTTGGTTGATTAGATGTTTTTTTATTTCATATATTCTGTATCACCCTGTAAATTATTTGACAGTATCTAAAACTATTAATTGAATTATTTCGAATAAATTAAGAAATAGGTTGAAATAGACCTATGCATTTATTTTGGATTGAAATGATACATGTCCATCGTTGAAATATAAATCCAAATAATTAATTCACTTGGCCATAGGATAGAGAATTATATATGGACACCGGATTGGTTAAATTAAATGATTTTAAAAATTCTGATTTGAAATTATTTAAATGGTTTCGATTTAAAGAAATAAAAAATGAATTTATGGAAATCGAATTATTTTCAAACTTGAGCTCAAATGTTGGACCTAGAATTTGTTAAACGAAATAGTTTAAAAATGAAATTTGAGATTTTGAAGTTATAATTGAAATTTGATTTGAATTTCGGAAATTGATTTGTTTTAAAAAAAGATTTAAACTTTTATTTGAACTTTGAATTATTGCTAAATAAAGGTAATATAAATGGATATGTGAAATTTGGACTCGAGAATGGAATCAATTTTAAGATCTGAATCAAAAATTGAAGTGTAATTTGAATCCAGTGATTTAAATCGATATTTTGAAATTGAACTAGAAATTGATATAAATTGAAATGGTTTTAAAAAATTAAGAATTAAATTAAAATTAGTTTAAATTGGAATTGAATTAAAATTAAATTGAATGGAAATCGAAAATGAATTAATTTGAACTCAAAATTGAAATCGATTTTAATTAAAATTGGAATCAAAGTTAATTCGAATTGAGATCGGAATTGGATCAATTTAAATTGAAGTGGAAATTGGAATTGATTTGAATTGGAAGCTTTGGAATTGAATCAGTTTTACTTTGAAACTATTTCCAAATAAATTATTTTAATAAAAATTGTTTAAATTCTATCTTCCTGAATATTCGAATTATTTTGATTTTCCAAGCTATTTTACTATATAAACAGTTTTCAATACTCAAACTATGTTATATTAAACTATTTTAAATTTTAAACTATTAAAAAATTCAAACTATTTTCTAAAAATTCAAACTGGTAAAAGCGGGAACTGTTTATATTTAAATCATGGATTTAAATACGAATTGGGTTAAAATGAAGTTGACCTAAATTGAAATCCGGAACAATTTTGGGGGCGAAATCAATATATAGGCAAAAATGATTTTGAAGTGAAATAGTACATTTTGAGTAATATAATGATTTTGAAATGAAATTTATTTGAAGAGAACATGATATTTGATATCAAGTATGAATGGTTTTCGAAATGTAAAAGAACCAATCGGTGTGTAAAACGATGTTAGGTTGTTAAAGAGACCAGGGCCTCTTATTGCCATACTCTCTGTCAATTTTAAAACCACTTTAACAACTGTGTACACGAAGGAGACTCCAGAATGAAATGGTTGGATTTGGCGTCATTTACTGGATTTGAAGAAAGAGAATGATAATCGATAGACCCTGACACTTGTGCCAATTTGAAATGACTAAAACAGGACGGCTTGACAGGGCCAAGCGGGCTAATTACCCATAGTGGGCATCCATTCTTTGATTTATTTTGGACTTGGTCCATATTATTACTCTTGTTGTTGGTTTCGATTGGTGTAGTTTGATTTTGGGATAACCTCCTGAATCGATATGGGATGGATGGACGCCTTGGGTGGTCGTGGCTATGATGCGTTACCACCAGCCCTGCGGTCCGAACTAGTAGTATCATACCTTGAGCATTTCCACACATGTCTTGTCATACTTTTATCCCTATATGAGACCACTATAATTTTGGTTTAGTGTTGCTGTATCACGGAACATCCCTCTTCCCCGACATGCTACTGGGGCGTTCTATGCAAACTGTACGACAATGCTTAAAAACACATTAAAGGGGATTAATGTAAAGCCTTAGCACTAAGAAAAAAATTATTTTACTGATTAGACATTACATATATGGCGTAGTCTACTATATATAATATTTGACGGATCCTTAAGAGATGGAAAATCTCATAACATCTCCTGAGTTATTGCACGCACGTTATACACTAGATATGATATGTGAAATCCCGTAAACATCTTCATTGCTATTACACTCATGTTATGTGACATCAATTTGAATCACATAAGGATATTTTAGTCCTAACACAAATGTTTTGTCATTTCATTATGCTCAAGTCAGTCATGTGTTTTTCAACGCATTGAAGATCATTTTCTAAAGGACGAAGATGAAGATTGTATATATTATTACTATTATTATTCCTTGCATCATGTTGTTCTACTACATTATTTTACTTGTCCCCGTTGTATATATAGATTTGATAAGTGTTGTATAAATTATAATCAAATGTATAATATAAATAGGTTCATGAACTGTTTATTTGATTATTATATTTTTCATTCCACTACGAGATTCTGTGTTTGTTTTCTTCTTCCTTCTTATTTTTCTTAAATAACCTCATTGATTATCTATGTTTCAGATTGTTTTAGTAGGACATGTGTGGATTATTGTCGATTTAAACCTTTCAAAATGTGGATCGTCACAGTTGGTATCAGAGCTTTAGTTTAGCGATAACCTTAGCTTTGTGGTATTTGACTCATTATAGGTAACACCCTAGAATGAGTTGTTTGCGTTGTGTATGTCTATACACACACACACACACACACATGAGAGCGCGTACTTGTTAGTGTTATAAAATGTTTTATGTTGTATTAACTTATCCATTGAGTTGTTTATGGATTCTAATCGGTGCGTGGAACGCTATGTTATCGATAGGGGATTTTAAACACTTAAATAAGGCAAGTTGACATAATATTGTTTAAAATAGGGTAAATGAAATAATTTTACCTAAATTATATTTGATATATATAACGATTATTAATGAATATTGTTTGTTAGGAGATGATAATATTTAGTTATCATCGATTATTGGTTGAATTAAATTAAAAACGAAGATGAAATGTTTTGGTAATAATATAATGAAATTTGTATAAGTATATTTATGATGTAGCTTATAAATAGGAAAGACTTAAAGCCAAGAATTTTAGAATTAAAAATCCCATTGATTTTCAAATTGTTTTCAAAGCCTTCAGAATTTATAATAATATTATTTGAAAGTGGTTTGACTGGGAATATATTTTGAAAAGATTCATGAGAAAATAAAAGCATTGAACTCGCTTTAGTCTGGGGATCACTGCAACATCGCCAGTATTCATTTTCGAGTTTTTGAGTAGGAAATGCTACTTAAAGAAATTTATTTTAAGTTAAAAAAGTTTTTACTATGGAAAGTATTCTATGTACGATTTGTTAAATATATGAAAATAGTTTTTGAACATATAAATTGAAAATAGTATAGATAAAAATAAGTTTATAGCTTATAAATTTGAACAGGGGAATAAAATCGAATTTTGAAATGATTAAACATTTTGTTTAAGCAAACAAAAGAAAATTTGAATATGAAGATATGAAATAAAATAATTCACTTAAGAACTATTAAATAAATCGAGTTCATGAAATGAAGTAAATAAAATGAAGTTTAACTCAAGAAAGCTTAAATGAAAGTGAATTGTATTTGAAATGAATTAGATAAATAATAAAATGAAACTGTAAGTGAATTAATTTATATAACTTGTAGATTTGATAAATGTTAAGCGAAAGAAAATTGTAAATTTGTTGAATATGAATGGTAAGTGAGGGAGAATTTCACTTAAATAAACTGAGTAATGGATTAAATGAAATAAAATCTAACATAATAAAGATTAAATGAATTGAATTGGATTCAAATATAACTAGATAAATTAGTAAAGTGAATTAATTCCACCTAATCTGTAGAATGAATTAATAGAATGAATACGAATTTGAATTATAAAAATAAAATGCAATTTGGGTATGAAAGAAATTGAATAAAAATAAATAAGTGGAAGTAAAATTAATGTGAGTAATTAAATTTAATTTAAATTGGATGTAAATAAATTAAATGCAAATAGAATGAGTTTCAATAAAAATTGAATGGTAACTAAATAAATATAAAATAAGTTAATGAAACGAATTATAAAATGGAAGTTAAGTTAAGGAACTTTAATGAAAGTGATTGTGATAAAAAGGAAAACTTTTATTTATATGAACTTGAGTTATAAAATAAAATTTACTTAAGTTAATGACATGAATAAATGAAATAAACTAATGAAATGAATCAAAGAATTAATATTGAACTTAAGTTTTGAAGTGATAAATAAACATGAATTGCGTTCTATAAAATGGTTGTAATAGACTTAAATGGTTTATAAATGAGGTTGGTGTTAAATAAAACATACTAGGTGTAATGAAATAAAATTTAACTTGAATAATATTTAAATGAAATGAATTTCATAAAATGGTTCATAAATGAATTTATATGAAAATATGTTAAAAAGGTGAAATAATTGAAATTTTACAAACTAATTGAATAATTGAATGTGACTGAAATAGATGTGAATAAATTTGAAGCAAACCGATTAAATATTAACATTGGATAATGTAAATTCACATAGTTATGAATTAATTGGATTAATTAGATGAATATTAATAATTGGTTAATGGTTTTCTTGGTTGTAAATCATTGTTATAACTGTTTTGGCTGCATATTATTGTTTGTTGTAAATTGGGGCTAATGTTTATGATTCGGAGCCAAAATCCATGCAATATAGTTCTATTTAACTCATACATGTTTTATATTTTATTATAAGTAACTAATATTCTAATTTGAGTTGAGATAGGTATATACGAAGACTGTTTGGATATATATGCGGGTTTTTATGTGCTTTTGCTTGCCAAATACGAGCGAACTCGCTCGTATTAATAATGATAAGGTACACATCTCGGATTACATAATGCACTTTTATATTTTTCTCTACGAGATGCCTCATCATTGAGATGAGATTTATATTTGATATGTTTGGTATGTATTTTTGTTATATATTATATTGTAAAAAATTTCTGATCGAGCCGTGCAAAAGAGACTCTGCCGAAATTTTCCGTAAATCCGGGTGTTAGAAACATTTTGAGGTTTTAAAATTTTATAACTTGCTTTATAAAATAAGTTGTAATTTTCGTAAACCGATATCGAAGTGGCATAGTATAAGCACAATAAAGGTTTTGTAAATAATATTTTAAATTTTCGCATGTTTATTATTGTGAATAAAATATATCAAGCGTTAAATCCTTTACTTAACCCCTTTTCAAGGACGAAACATTTTGAGTGGGGGACAGTGTAACGACCTCTAATTTTAACTATTTTAAATTATTAAATTTAATCTAATTATTGAATTAAAATGGTTAAAAATAAAATTTTAATGATTTATTAATGTAAATTACTGGATATAAACTTTGAATAAAACTTCAAAATAACCAATTTCGAAAATTTTGGAAATAACAAGTACTGAAATGAATTTTATGTATTGAACGTATTTATAATCAATAACTGAAATCAAATAATATATGTCGAATTATTTAGATGAAAATAAAATAATTGTAGATAATTATAATTCATTTGAAATTCTATGATCTATTAATGTAATTTATTAGATAATTAAATTGTTTGAATTTAATATTGAAAATAATGTAAATAATTGGATTCTGAATTTAATATGAATTAAAATGATGTCAAAAGTTGATTTAAATTTTATTTAAACAACAATGAAATTGTTTACTTTTAAAATTGAATTTAAAAGTGAATAAAATAAATTTTGAAATTACTTGTTTTAATTAACAAGTAAAAATAGCCATTTTGGCCGCTGTAACGACCCTTTTTTCGATAATTAGAATATTTAATTTAATAAGATTTTAGTATTTAACATTGTATGAAATTAGAAATTTATGATTTGTTAGTAAGAAAACAATTAGAATGTAATTTAATAATGTGATTTAATGTAATTGATTACTATTTTAGTGTAATTTCAGTTTATTTTAATAATTGTTTGAATGTAAGTTCCATTGATTGTAATAATAGATATTAATATAAGAATGGAATAATTTAAGAAATAAATGTTGAAATATATGAAATGAACAGAAATAGTTGTGGTATAATGAGAATTCATTTGAAATCTAATATTGAATATAAACTGCTATAAGAGTTGTTGGAATCTTTTAATTGGAAAAAAAGACAAGTGCATTGTAATTAATAAGTTCAACATAAGAACTTATATTTTAAATCAAATTAAGATAAACATTTTAGTGAAATTTAAGCTTTGACTTGAAAAGAATAAATTGTAGGTTTGTCTCTAATCGGAATAACAAATGTTGAATTTGAATAAAGGATGGAGTGAATGTTTTAATGAAAGAATAACAAAAGTCGCTATTTGAAATGCATCAAACTAATTTTCAATAAGATAAAACATTTACTTTGTAAATAGTGTATAAATTTTTGTTGTGTACGAAATTTTATAAAAATGTTTGAATTGGTATAAATGAAAAGAAAAAATGTTTTATAATTAGGATTTTTTTTGAAATTAGTAATGAAATGAATTGGAATTAGATTAATTGAAATGTTTCAATTAAAAGGAAACATAAATGAAAGTTTAATGAATGTGTTAATACAGGAACTTGCATTTTATGTCAATATGGAATGAACATTTTGATTAAGATAATTGCATGTTTTGAGACGTATAAAAATAAAATTATCATTTTGAATAAGTATGATTTTGAAAAAAAAATTGAATATTAGAATAATCTATATATACAAATTTTTATATTCAAATTTTTAAATATATCAGAGGGTTCATGGTTGTGTAAATGTTTTGAAATCAATTAGAATTACCTTGTACTAACAATTTTACATTAATTACATAAGTTCACATATATTTATTTTTTAATTTTATATATGGTTAAAACTTGTAAATTGATTGCATTAGTATGACCTTTACAGTAATTAAAAAAAGTAAAGTAAATCACTTTTGTAATGCACAGACAGATATATATTCATTAATTAATAAAATTGGTTTGAGTAACGTAAATAAATATATAGATTGATTGGTTGATTGATTGATTGTTAATTGATTGAATGCGTAATGGAGTGTGCACATATATATTAACATAAAGCGAATGTTTTACTATGGAATTAAATGATGTAGGTATGTGTATATTTGGATTTATTGATATGAATTAATTGGAGCAAGTTTTCGAATTTCGACCCCCAAGGTTTGTTTATAAGATATAGGTGGTCTCTTCATTTTCTTTACATTTATTATCATGTCGCATTCTCTCTCTTTTCGTTTTCAAATTCTCAGCGTAGTCTCCACTTGAGCATTCATTTAATTATTAGACTACTCATTCGTTTCTTATTAATTAATAATAGCCTCATTTTATTTATTTCTAATTAATAATTGCCCAGTCATTTCATTTGTTTCTCATTTGTTCGCTTGCTCCTTTCAAGTGCTTTAGATGAAGTTTTTTTCCTTTTCTTTTTTCCATTTTTAATGTGAACATCCAAATTAATATCCATGTCATCTACTTAGCATTTACTATTCTCCGTTTCTGAAGTTTATTTCGTTTATGCGTTATTAGTTCTTGTAGCCTCCTTTCATTAGCAACTCTTTCTTCTGAAGCTTCATATTAAAAAATGGAAGATTTATTTTTATCTTTATTCATATATTTATTCCTTTACTTCACCTCTTTCAATACTGCCATTTTAAGATGTTCATATTTTTACTTTATTTCAATTTCTAGTTTGTTTATATATACTTTATTAGCTTTTCATTTGTTTCCATCTTCATTTTTGTAGCCACATTTCATTTTTCGAATCTCATTTTCTGTAGCTTCATTTCTCCAAACAAAATTCCATCTCATTTTTTCTCTCTCTCTCACTCTCTTCATTTTCCTTCTTCTTCAAATCTCCTATTTTTTCAAAGCTTCCTTTTTCTTATTCTTATTCTTCAAATCTTCTTCTTCTTTTTCAAAGCTTCTTTTTCTTCTTCAATTCTTCATCTTCTTTAAAAAAAATCTTCTTTTCCAAACATTCTTCTTTTTCTAAATCCTTTTCTTCAAATCTTTATTTATACAAATTTCTCTGTCTCTTCCAAAACTTTCTAAAAAAGGGAAAATATGATAGTAACGAAACAAATCAAAAGGGGGAAGTAGTAGTGGAACCAAAGCCGACTAGAAAAGGAAAATCCATAAGGTGAGTGTTTAAACTCACTCCCGATGTGATAACCCAATTTTTTTTTAATAAATATCTTTAATTCATTTTATTTGAAACTTTGATTTTTAGTTATTTAAAATTTGAAGTTTTGGAATTTTTCAATGTAATTTTGGATTTTGTTTATAAATTATTTTCCAAATACAATAAAATACTTATTTTCGAAAAAAAATATTTTGGTCAACTGAAAATCAAAGTTTGACCACAGTTGAAAATTTTAAATTTTAATTTTTAAATACTAATCTTTTTCTTTGGAACAATACTTGATTCTAATATTCATGCTGTTTTTTGTTTCGTAAAATTCCATTTTATACTTTTTAAATTTGATAACTTTCAGCATTTTCCACGCGATTATTTTCAGTAATCTTGTCTATTTTATATTTTATTTTTCAACTTCAACTTCATTTCCATTTTTCTATTTTCTATTTTATTTTACTTTTACATTCTCATTTCTATTTGATTTTTATTCTGAATTTTGGGCTTGGAAATTCAAAAAGTCTTCGGTTTCTTTCCTTGGAAATCAAGTAAGGCCTCTTCATATGCCTAGCCATTCATTTCCACATCTTTAGCGGTTCATTTTTTAAACCTATCCGCCACTTCGTTTTGCAATTCACGTACAAAAAAGGTTTCTCATCTCTCAATTTCATTTGCGTCCTGAAAAAAAATACAAGTTCTCATGGCTTCCTCCTCTTGTTTTAGTTCTCTTTTTCTTTTGTTCTCCTTAAACTTTGCACGGCCTCTACCATATGACCACCAATCCTTGCCGGCTTCTCCACCATCACCTCCTCATCCGCACCAAACCAAGGCCAAGACCACCATGATGCCATACATCACAAAAACTTGATGCAAACCTAGCCAATCTCCTATACATCAATCACCATCTCCTTGCCATGCCATGATCTACAACATCCCTAGCCGTGTCTATTGATATGCCTTGACCAAGATCCAACCCATGGCTGAACCTATGTGAACCCAAAACCCTTCCATGCTTTATAACTTGCCATTTTTCACTTCCCTTGCATGCTCGTGCATTTTCTTGACTCAAACAAACCCATAGCCGAGCATACTTGCATCAAATTAAGTCATGGCCAAGCCATGTGTAGATGGTCAAGCCCATTGTGACCATGGCCGAGCCCACTTGATGTTTAAAGCAAAGGTTATGTCATTCTCTTTCATATCTTTGCATTGTTTTGATTTATAATCTTATATTGAACCATATACTTATGTTTGTGTATTTGTTTATGTACAAAGTTTGGATCTTGGCTCTCCATTTACTCGAATTTGGATCGTGCTTTCAGTGTGTTCATGTGCCTTGAATTTATCATCTCTAGCATCAAAAGGTGAGTTTATCACTCTCGACATTCATACTTATATAATTGTGAAACTGTAACATCCCCGTTTTTAAATCAAATTTGAATTGGTAATTTATTTAATTTTGGAATTAAATTGTGAATTAATTTTGAATTAATTGAAAATTTTCAAATTTTAATATGATATTTGTTTGTTTATTTATACGTATATAAATTGATATTTAATAGAATTTGGATTTGAAATTCAAATAAATATTTTTGGATTTATTAACTTTATATTCTAAAGGAATTAATATATATGAATATATGAAACATTTTATTTTAAACTACTAGATAATTTGTTTTCTAAATTATAATATGTGATATATATGAAAGTTATATTTTAATATAGTAAAAGTTTAAAAGTTGTTTAAAGTTAAATTTTTATCTAATATACATATGTGTGTTTATTTGTTAAAGTATAATTAGTTTCAAAATCATTTTTTTTTAAATTGGTATAAGTAGAAATAGTAAATAAAATGTATGTAAAACAAGGAATAAAAAGTTTAAAATAATACATATATAGATAGTTATAAAAGGAAATATAATTAAAAAGGAATATAGAAATATGTTCAAACATTTAATACATGTGAAATACATATAAGTATTTTTAACAATGAGAAAAAAATAATAACATGTGTAAACATTATAATAAGAAAGAATAGAAGTGTAAACCATTTAAACTCACATTTAAACATTTGTAAGCTTCATATGCCTTGTATAAACAAGTGTCAAGTTTCCCAATTTCTTTTCATTTTAAATAAAAGATAAAATCAGGTTATATGCATATTTTTCTCCTCCCTCTCATTTTTTTCTCTTCATATCAAAGATTTTTTTTATTAAAAATCTAGAAATCAAAGCCAAAAACTAAAATCTGAAAACAAATTTGAGCAAAGATCAAGGGCAAAGAAAATTCAAACAACTTCAAGATCAAAATCATGTTGCATAGATCAACTACCTTCTCAAACAAATCAAGTCCCAGATCAAAGTCAACTTCATGATCAACAGTTCCAGTTTTCAAATTCAAAAACAAATAGCAGCTTCTCTGTTCTTCAATAAACTGTGAGCAAACTGACACCCTAAAAAGTTAAAAGCTGTTTTATATCTGATGATTATGATAAGTACTTGAATATTGTTGTGAAAATTACTGTTTATGCTTGCAGTGTGATATATATGTGTGTGTGTGTGTGTGCATGTTTGGAAACTAGAAAATAAGCCTCTGTTCTTTGTTTCAGGCATCTAAATCAAGTAACAAAAAATTCAATACCTTTGTATACATCCAATTTTAGGTGGTGAAATCTAAAAGAAAATTGTTTGTAATAACAAAAACCTATTTATAAAAATATAACTAGGTATAATCAACAAATAGATTACTGAAAGGAAAAGAAATTGCAGTGAAGCCTTTTTAAAACTGAAAAATCTAAGGTCTTAAATTCATGCTTTGATTTAATAATCGGATTCACACTTGAATATGACGAATTTTAGTGCAGGAATTAGGATTTCTAAGATCGTAAACGTCGAGAATCATTATGTTGAACGGAAAAGTTTAACATGTCGATTTCTGATGAACAACGTGGAGTGGAGGCTCGGGGTTGATGTCGGAGGTAGGATGAAGGATGGGAAGTAGAAAAAAAATAGTGCGAAGTTTTCCTGATGATCGTAGCGACCAGCCGATGCCATTTTAGGGTTTTAAACCTAGTTCTGCTCGTCGTAGTTTCAAGGGAAACGTCGTCGTCGTCATGGAGCCGGAATAGATCGTACCTTGGAGGATTGAAGCATTGGCATGTGTTGCGTCTCTGAGAGGAGCGAGGTGGATTCCAGTAATCAAAATCGTTGGCGATAGAGGTTTTTCGGATGAAGGATGGGTTTCCAGGTGAAGCTCGGTAACTTATTCACGATTTCAGGTTCGAATCAAGGTTTGGGTGGTCGAAATTGGTAGAGGAGGTCAACGATGATCTGTGGATGACCACGACGATGGTCGAAGGTCGGTCAGGCGGCTGTGCACGTGTACACGTGAAAATGTGTATTTGTGATTTTTGGGAAATTAAGGAAGAAGACGTGGACTCAGGGACGAACCCGAAGAAAATCGCGAGATAACTCGAAGCAAGTGAAAGGTTGGGGAACTCGAAGTAAGGCTCGGGTTAAACCAGTGTTCGACTCGGGTTTGTAATGTTATAGTTTTAAAAATTTAAAATAAGCAAGTTTTTCATTTAAATCAAATTTTAAACCTTTATTCTTGATTTATTTTTGTAAGATAATAAATGTTTATCTTTGGGTTTGAATAAATTAAAGGTTTTAAAATATTTTAATTAATCAAACTTGTAGTGTTTTAACCCTTTATTAATTCTTAAATTTAATTTAAATAAATATAATAGTATAATTAAGAATTTAATTAAGAAGATTAAATGTTTGTTTTTCTTAAATATTTTGAGTTAAATTTGGTTATAATGATAATTTGTCACAAAAGATATTTAAAATAAGATTTAAATGATGATTTTGTAACTAATAAAGATAAATAGTTTATCTTTTAAAATT
This sequence comes from Allium cepa, assembly GCA_030765085.1. NCBI lineage: Eukaryota > Viridiplantae > Streptophyta > Magnoliopsida > Asparagales > Amaryllidaceae > Allium > Allium cepa. Next base: position 1,029,521,517 of record CM060932.1, on the reverse strand, counting down.
ATTTAAGGTCCTGAGTAATTTCTTAATGAAGATGATGCTATTTACCAAATGTAATCAATCAATGGTTGATTAATTGATATAATTAATTAAAGGATAATTTATTTATGATTAAGGTAGTTAATTACTTAAAGGTAATTACTTAATTAAAAGTAATTAATTAATGGTTAAAGTTGATTAAGTAATTAGGGATAATCACTATCGTAATTAACTAAAAATAATTAATTAAATGATAATTAATTAAATGGTAACTAATTAAGGGTTAATTAATTAAGTAATTAAGGATAAACAATCAAAGGATAATTAATTAATTAAGGATTAATTAATTAATGGAAAATGATTAAGGAATGATAATTAATTGAGGGTTAATTAATTAATGTAATTAATTAAGGATAATTATTTCAAGGTTAATTTAATAATTAAAGGATAATTATTAAATGATTGAAGGTTAATTAATTATTGATTAAGGTTAATTAATTAATAATTAAAGGTTAATTAATTTATTATTAAAGGTTAATTAATAAATGATTGAAGGTTAATTAATTAAGATAGTTTGTAATTAATTAATGTTAACTAACCAGAATTAGTAAATTTATTCATAAATAATTAATCTGATTTAAATTTATCATATGATTAATTGATCTTGCTTATGGTTGTTTGGATTGTATTAAATGCTTTGAATTGTTTGATATCCCTAATATGTAATGCTTTGTGATACGAATCATTTTGATTTGAGCTGTGATGAATGTAGTTTTATTTATCTGTGATGAATTTATATTATTCATCTTTGAATCTGTGAATGAAGATAAGCGTTATAGGATTATACCGGTTATCGATAATGCTGTGCTTGAATCTGTGGTGATTGATGATGTTGCACTATTGTATAAAACCCCTGGACAACACCATACACACACGAATATGGATTTCATGAGGAAATCGATTAAGTCACAGATATTTGAATTTAATAAAATGGTTTTAAAGTTGAATTTTGAATCCAAATGGTTTTAGAAAAAAGAATTGAATTGAATATGGAAAGCTTTTGGAAAGGGAAATTTGAAATTTAATTTAGTTTGAATAGAATATATCTTGTTTAAGATTTGAAAATTATTTTGGATAATATGGTTTGAAAAGCGGTGATACAAGTTATATAATATATATATATATATATATATATGGATTTTAAACCATTTGTGAAGTATTTTAAAAGTATTATTTTGGCGATTTAAATGTAACCCAAGTATATACCTTAAATGCTATAACTTGTGCATATTTGATCAGATTTTTCGAAACGAAAACTCTTTGTTTTCAAATGATAATGGCATTCATATAAAGGAAGGTTTCTAGTTTTTGTTGAAAATATTTCATGTTTGAAATGAAATTGTTTTGAAAGCTATGAATGAAACTTTGTTAAAGATTGGTAAACTTTGTTTCCAAGTGAAGGGGATTTTAAAGGCATGTCTTTTGTATAAAAGATTTGGAATTGAAATAGTTTTTAAAGATATGAATGAATCTTCGTGAAAGACTGGTGAACTTTGTTTTCAAAGTAAAATGAATCTTTTTGTTTAAAAAGATTAAAGTGGGATTTGGTTAAACCATTTAAAAGGAAAAGGTTTGGGGATTTAAAAGTGTGACTTAACTTAGATCCTAATATCCATATGTTTTTGAAATTAAGCGCTCACTATTCGGTTTAGCCGGGAGAGGACTTTATGTCTTATAACCCATTCTGAATAGTGATACGACAAGATGGATAGCATTTGAATACCGTTGGTCAAGACTGGGTATTTTTTAGAACGAAAGGATTACCCGTCGAATGTCTCTGCACTGAGTCGTGCTTGTATAGAGATCTCCATATGTGATGGGGAGTCCGATCGGGATTGTGAATATCCGGATTGCAAGGGCCTCTTTATAAAGTGCCTTCAGTTCTGTTTGAACCCGGAACAGACTTGTATGGATATATGTCTGACGTTACACTTTGAGATGTAAAGCTGGTTTCTATCAAATACATTTTTGTTTGATGGCGGAGAATTTATTCTCTTAGTTTAACACCCTTCTTTGAGACGTACGAGCTCAGAGGTTATGTAGTTGATGGTTACTACTGATACATTCCCGATTTAGTAATGTGGCATACGAAGTGCTGTTGATCATGTGTTGATCAAAGCATGGCTTTTGAGAAAAGCGTAGCTTTATGGACGAGACTTCATCGAGCCTCACAACCCGGAATGGTCGCAACAGGAAAGATGCGGCAAGGTTATTTGGGGGTAGCGCCCCCTGAGGGTAAGTCCATTTCCTTCTGGATAGAGGTGGTATCATGGTATGGAGCCCAGATATTTAACCTATGTGGTTACTGCAAATACATTGCTTTTGTGGTTGTTGGTATCGAGCGCTCGGATAAAGGTTGGTTATGATCGGGGGATGGCATACTCGTGTCAGTACTTACCTAATTACAGATGTAACTCGGCCTTGTGTTGGCATAGAGCTGGTTAAGTTCTCGGGCGTCCCTCCAGAGTCGTACCCGTGTGGCCCAGGAAGTTCTTTTGTTTGACCATTTGATGAAAATCCAATCACCAATACGCGCCTTGTACGGTTTTAGTTACAGAACCTGCCATCTAACATGGTAGCTATAGTATGCATACTATAATGGTATGTATGCTGGCTAAGATTAATATTATATTTGCAAATGTTTTCCACTATGCACTAATAATAATATCAAAATATTTTCACGTATTAAGCATGTTTGACTATCATAAGGAGAAATCTTCTCCAATTGTGCGCTTGCATTGTGTGTGTGCGGGGAGGTCTTATGGTAGTTTCATTTTCCAAAAAGCATTGTGAATTTCTTTTAAATTCTTTTGTTTTGATTTTGATAAAGACAGACTGTTTTCATTTGCTCACACCAGTCCCATGACTAGCCTGGAGTTTATTGTTCCTTTTCTAAACTCGGGGTGCCCACAATTTTCCACACGGGCAGTCTAGAATTAGATTTTCAGATAGTCTGCTAGTAGGAGTAGCAATTTGAAATCTTCTTCATTCTTTGGTCTTTGAAGCTTTTGGATTGAGCGATCGCATTTGCTTCACTTGGACTGACCTTGCTTAATGCATCGATGATGGTGGTTCGAGCTTTTGGTTCAAGCTATCTTTGGTTTGGAGTTTTGGAGATGGAGTTGCAATATGGAGTTGGATTCTTTTGGAGACTCTTCTATCTATTGGTGCTATCTTTCTGCTGCTATTTGTTCCGCTGTTGTATATTTTTGTCTCTGATATTATAGAGCATCTATTGTATCATACTGTATTGGATGTTGTATTCATTGTTGTATGAACGATATATATTGTTTTCTTCCGCTGTGTTGTTGTACTTAATGTGTTATAAGCTCCATCCGTACTGGAGTTCGACATTTGAATCTGCGGCATTCGAGTACGAGTGAAGTATGGATGTCGATTTTCGAATGCCGGATTTCAGGTGGTGACAGGTGGTATCAGAGCTGAAGGTTGAACTTTAGCTCAGCGGTATAGCACATTAGGTAACTCATTAGAGAAAGGGTGAAGTATACCCTAGAATGAGTATATCCCTAAGATATCCATCTGTATGCCTTAGTAAATTCTCTTACTATTCACTGATAGTGAGTATGAGTGCAAGAAGAGGACGAGATAGGGAACAGGGAAGTACCACTACAAATGGTCAATACCCTGTAACAACAAGGAAACAACTCTTCTCAATCTCCTTTGATTCAGTTCCAATTCTTTGATTGCTTCGTGGCAGCTCGAGAAAAGAAGCTTTGGTGTGACGGTGGCCCTACAATCGTTCCTAATTCGTATTCTCTTCAGCAGTTTCCTTCAGCTTTTCGTTTTAACTTTAATGAATTTAAAATTATTTGAAATGAATTTGTTAATGTAATATGAAACTAAATTGGATTATACCGATAGAACGATTTCGGTCAAAACCAAATTTGAAATTTTTGTTGTGATTTCTTGTGAGGATCAAAGTCGGAAGAGGAATAAGTTGGTGTGAATTTTGGAATATTCCAACCTGAATTGAATCCATTTGTCTATTCTTTTGGGTCTAGATATATTCTACGAATGTTAGTTATCCCTTCGGACTGACCAATACCCCTATATATTTCGTAGACTGGATGGTCTGAGTACTTCGTGAAATATTGATGAGTTTGTCCTCATAATTATTGGTGATATTCTGATTTGGTGAGCGAAATACAGAATGGATATTCAGTTTGATCTGGAAAATTATTCTCTATCTTTGTGTGTCCATCTGTTCTTAGGTTTGTCTCCATGTTTAGCAAATTTCGGGGACAAAATTTTCTTAAGAGGGGAATTTGTAAAATCCCTGTTTTTAAATCAAATTTGAATTGGTAGTTTATTTAATTTTTGGAATTAAATTGTGAATTAATTTAAAATTTTCAAATTTTAATAAGATATTTGTTTGTTTATTTATATGTATATAAATTGATTTTTAAAAGAATTTGGATTTGAAATTCAAATAAATAGTTTGGATTTATTAACTTTATATTCTGAAGGAATTTATATATATGAAATTTTTTTATTTTAAACTAATAGAAATTTTTTTTCTAAATTATAATATATGACATATATGAAAGTTATGTTTTAATACAGTAAAGGTTTAAAAGTTGTTTAAAGTTAAATTTTTATCTAATATACATATGTTTGTTGATTTGTTAACGTATAATTAGTTTTAAAATCATTTTTATTTAAATTGGCATAAGTAGAAATAGTAAATAAAATGTATGAATACAAATATAAAACAAGAAATAAAAAGTTTAAAATAATACATATATAGATAGTTATAAAAGGAAATATAATAAGAAAAGAATATAAAAATATATTCAAACATTTAATACACGTGAAATACATATATATGTATTTTTAACAACGAAAAAAAGTGTAAACATTATAATAAGAAAGAATAGAAGTGTAAACCATTTAAACTCAACATTTAAACATTTGTAAGCTTCATATGCCTTGTATAAACAAGTGTCAAGTTTTCCAATTTCTTTTCATATTAAATAAAGGATAAAATCAGGTTATATGTATATTTTTCTCCTCCCTCTCATTGTATTCTCTCCATTTCAAAGAATTTTTTTTATTAAAAATCTGGATATCAAAACCAGGAACTAAAATCTGAAAAAAAATCCGAGCAACGATCAAGGGCAAAGTAAATTCAAACAACTTCAAGATCAAAATCGTGTTGCACAGATCAACTATCTTCTCAAACAAATCAAGTCGCAGATCAAAGTCAAGTTCATGATCAACAATTCCAGTTTTCAAATTCAAAAACAAATACCAGCTTCTCTATTCTTCAATAAACTGTGAGCAAACTGACACCCTAAAAAGTTTAAAGCTGTTTATATCTGATGATTATGATAAGTACTTGAATGTTGTTGTGAAAAGTATTGTTTATGCTTGCAATGTGATATATATGTGTGTGTGCATGTCTGGAAACTAGAAAATAAACCTTTGTTCTTTGTTTCAGGCATCTAAATCAAGTAAAAAAATTCAATACCTCTGTATACATCCAATTTTAGGTGGTGAAATCTAAAAGAAAATTTTTCGTAATAACAAAACCTATTTATAAAAATATTGAAAGTGTATAGGACTGTGTAATATGGATATACAGTAATACAGAGTATAGTGATGATAAATAGTGCAGAATATAAAAGCGGTATAGTAAAATGACACCAGAGATTTTATACTGGTTCGAAGCACCGTCCTACGTCCAGTCCCAGACTTCTTCTGGAATTTTACTAACAACAATCCGCACTTAACCCGGAGGAACAGGAATACACAGTCAAAGCAGCAGAACAGACACCTAAGCAGCAGAACAGGATTTTTGCCTCAACAGCAGAAGAGGACTTCACTAATACAAAAGAATATCTGACACTGTGTGTTCTTGATAACACTGATTTGTCTCTAATGGTACAAACCTCCTATAATCAAATCCTCAAGTATATGAAGTGTATGTGAAGATATGAAGAGAAGGTAATGCTAAGAATCGAAGATTATGAAAGTTATTTGTAGATTCAAAGCAGTAAAAATGTATGTTCACTGTTTGAATGCAAATATTAAAGCACAAAAAGAGTGTTAGACAGTTTGAATGAAATTCAGTGAGCATGAAGTGTATGGGAGTATCTATATATAGTAGTTGAAGAGTTACTTCCATTGGTGAAGGGTTCTGACGAAGAGGAGCAAGTATTTCCGTTCAGAGAAGTGTTGCATCCTTTCGAGAAGAAGATGTATTTTCGAAAATATGGCAGTTGGTCTTAGGTCAGTCGACTGGTCGTTCTTGGTCAGTCGAATGAGTATGCAATATATTTAAAAAATAGACAGTGCATATCGTATATGTACACAGTCAGTCGACTGGTGGATTTCGATCAGTCGACTGGTTACAGAGTGCAAAAACTCTCGGGCTCAAATTCAATTGACTGAATATAAAAACATGAATATATATGTTAAAAATGCACAGATTCAGTCGTCTGGCTGACTGTAATCAGTCGAATGAATTCTATTGTTAAAAAAAAACTGTAGTAGCTCATTTGGTTAGAGTACTTGCCTTCCAGACTAGTGACTTGGGTTCGAGCCCCACTCCATGCATTTTTTGAAAACTTGATTTTGATTAAAATATGCATTCAAGTTTATTTGAATGTGAATGATGGTTTTTCAGGAAAGATTTTAAAAAAGCACTAAACTAGACTCTATATACACATATGATGACTCTTGTTAAAATATATAACTATACAAACCATATGTTGAGCCGATGAGTGTGGATGTTATCGTAGTCGTAGATTCGTGAGTTGTTGTATCTTGTCAGCAATCAAAACCTTTGTTCCAACATTCTGCCCCTTTTTGACGATGACAACTTCATTTGCTATGAATGAATCTCTGACAAGCTTTGTTGATCTTATCTTTCCCACTAAATATATTCCTGTAATTGTGCTATAGATTTCTCCCCATGAATCTATGGTATATATTCCTATAAATAATTAATCTTTTCTCCCCCTTAATCTGTGCTAGCATGATTTATTCCTGCAAATAGCGTTAGAGCAACATCTTTTTTCCCCTTTGTCATCGACAAAAAGGAGAGTTTATACGATGACATAAAATATATTCGATGAAGCAAAAACAATATATAACATGAGTTATATAATATTAGTTTTCTCCACCTAAATATATGGCAATAATGTAAACTACATAAATCTTGTTTGTAAACTTTTTCTCCCCCTTTGTTATCGACAAAAAGGAGTAGACATAACCAATAAAGCATAGAATAAGTATAACTAACATAACAAACCAAGATGTAGCTATATAATGTATCGTAGGAAAAAGCAAATAAAGTTCCATAAACCAAAATAACACAAGGCTATTTTCCTCTCTTTTTAAGTGGGAACACAAAAAATAAAATAAAAGAATAACATTGGTACCCACCTTTTAATAGGGTCCTAAGAGTTAGGTCTTAGGAAACCAAACCCAAGAGGGCTCAGTATCCCATTTAAAAATGTAATCTTTATTTTTATGAACAGTTTCTAAAAAGGTGTTTATATATTTCTTCCTAATCAGACTGTTGTTTGTTTTAGGAACCCAGACTTTTATGCTTTTTGGGTAATAATTCCTTTTTGTCTGTACGGTAGTAGGATTAATATTTCTCCTAATTTTCTTTCTAGGTGAAGCTGTTATTTTCTTAACATATCCTAATCCTTTTCTACTTGAAACAGATTGAGAGCTATAAATAATTTTAGATAAAGTTTCTCTTCCTTTATTAAAGTTTGAAACATTTTTGGTGGTGCTTTCTAAATTAGTTTTGAGACTAGTGTTATCCAACTCTATCAATTTTACCTTAGTTTTTAGTTCATGATTTCTTGAAACAAGAGCATCATTCTTCTCTTTTTGAGTTTCAATTTCTTGACTCAAAAGAGTGAGTTGAGAATTGATATTAGAGAATGATTCTTGTAATTTTTCAAGTTCTTCCTCTAGTATTTTCTTCTCATCTTTAAGCATATCTCTTTCGAATTCTGCATTGTTCCGATGTTCACGAGTCTCCTTACATTTTCTTTTGAGATTTTTCAGCGTATCAACTAGCTCTGAATTTATCTCTATCATATCATCAAAAGTAAAATCACTAACCTCGTTTTCAATAGCCATGAAACAGACATTTGCTTGCTCATTTTCACTTTCACTAGTGTTATCTGATGAAGAAGTATCTGAATCATCCCATGTTACGGAGAATGCTTTCTTTTTCTTGTCTTTTCTGCCTTTGTTTCAACATTTTCTCTTTAATTCTGGGCATTCCTTCTAAATATGACCTTTCTTATGACAATTGAAACATTCTAGAACAGAGGATGATGGTTTGTTTGGAAAATTTCTTTTTCCATTATTTTTGTTATTTTTTCGGAATTTCAAGAAATTTTTGAAATTTTTGGAAATAAATGCTAGATCTTCTTCATCCGAATCTTTATCTTTTTCTTCTTTAGCATGAAAAGCTATGTTCTTTTTGTCTTGTGCTTGTACTCGTTTTGCCTGCAAATTCACTTCATAGGACATTAGATTTCCTATGAACTCTTCAGGTTTTATGGTAGAGAGGTCATTAGCTTCTTCAATAGCCAAGACTTTTCTTACACATTCATCCGTTAAAGAGTTTAGGAATTTGGATACAATATCAAAATCAGTGTACTTTTCTCCTAATCCTAATAGTAAATGATATATATCTTGAAATCAAGAATACATATCATTAATAGGTTCATCTTGTTTCATTTTAAAGTTTTGAAACTGATTTTTGAGCATGGAGATTTTGCTTTGTTTGACTTTGTTAGTTCCTTCATGAGTGATTTTAAGCGTTCTCCATATTTCATAAGCAGTTTGACACATGCTAACACGATTAAATTCATTTCTATCTAGAGCACAAAATAACATGTTTATAGCTTTAGCATTGGCAGTTGCATATAATTTTTGTGTGTTTAACCAAGTGGAGTATTCTCCATTAGGAAGAGTGTATTCATTCAATGTGGTATTCCATGATTCAAAACTATTAGACTGCATATAAATTCTCATACGAGTAGACCAATAATTATAGTTTAATATATTAAAGAAAGGAGGTCGTGCAGTGGATTGACCTTCAATAAAACTAGTGTTAGTGGTAGTGCTGGTGTTATTTTCCATATTAATAAGATATCAGATAACTTTGTAATGGTTATAAGATGCCTTGCTCTGATACCAAATGAAAGTGTATAGGACCGTGTAATATGGATATACAGTAATACAGAGTATAGTGATGATAAATAGTGCGGAATATAAAAGCAGTATAGTAAAATGACACCAGAGATTTTATACTGGTTCGGAGCACCGTCCTACGTCCAGTCCTAGACTTCTTCTGGAATTTCACTAACAACAATCCTCACTTAATTCGGAGGAACAGGTATACACAGTCAGAGCAGCAGAACAAACACCTGAGCAACAGAACAGGATTTTCACCTCAGCAGCAGAAGAGGACTTCACTAATACAAAAGAATATCTGACATTGTGTATTCTTGATAACACTGATTTGTCTATGATAGTACAAACCTCCTATAATCAAATCCTCAAGTATATGAAGTGTATGTGAAGATATGAAGAGAAGGTAATGCTAAGAATCGAAGATTATGAAAGTTATTTGTAGATTCAAAGCAGTAAAAATGTATGCTCGTTGTTTGAATGCAAATATTAAAGCACAAGAAGAGTGTTAGAGAGTTAGAATGAAATTCAGTGAGTATGAAGTGTATGGGAGTATCTATATATAGTAGTTGAAGAGTTACTGCCATTGGTGAAGGGTTCTGACGAAGAGGAGCAACTATTTCCGTTCAGAGAAGTGTTGCATCCTTTCGGAGAAGAAGATGTCTTGTCGAAAATATGGCAGTTGGTCTCAGGTCAGTCGACTGGTCGTTCTTGGTCAATCAACTGACTATGCAAAATATTTAAAAAATAGACAGTGCATATCGTATATGTACACAGTCAGTCGACTAGTGGATTTCGATCAATCGACTGGTTACAGAGTGTAAAAACTCTCGGGTTCAGATTCAGTCGACTGAATTTAAAAACATGCATATATATGTAAAAAATGCACAGATTCAGTCGTCTGGCTGACTGTAATCAGTCGACTGAATTCTGTTGTGACGACCCACTATTTTGTACCATTCAAATTCGACAATAAATTAAAACCTGTCAAACTTGAATAGTTCAAAACAATAGATTGTAAATATTATTAGGAGCAAATGAAATCAAATCACAGAATCACAGACACAGATATCAGAAAACTCGCAGCGGAATTTAACAATACTTAGTGGTTCATGAAGCCACTATAAAAGTCTTAAACAATAAAAATTACATAGTCTTTCAATCTCAAATATATTTTAAAACATCAATAGAAAATCCTAATATCCCATAGTCTTGATTACATAAATAAGGTAACGGACTGAAAGTTTGCCGGCAGCTTGAAAAGTGATCTACAGAAGTCCTAGCTCCGGAATGAAGAATGAACTGCAATTCAGGCTGACCCAAGCATAAAATAAACATAAACACTCGAGTCAGGACATACATACTTATATAGTGTAAGTTAATTCAAGTGTACTGTAATGTAGAGCAAGTAACTTAAAGGATGCTTGGGACCGCCCATCCTCTAAGGATCCGTTAAACTATTTACTATGTAGTAATATTTTCGCTATTATAATAGTGTCTATATTAAAATAAACATACTTTTAAATAGCGTTAAGGCTTTACATTTTCCACCTTAACACGTAATAGTCCCAGTAGTCCATCCAATATCATAGTCCCTCCTGATCGGGAAGCCACCAGAGGATACCACACGGGCTACGGGAGAAAACCAAACTCGTACAAGGCTCGCTATGGTAGGTGACACGGCACAACTAGGTAATGCCAGGGTAGATATACCAATTGCTATCCGGAACGATGGAAACGAGTAGCGCGCAGCTGCCGCCCACCTCGAACAACACTCCCAAATCAAAGGTACGCACCAAAACAATCACAAGAGTAATAGAATGGCATACGAAGAAGTGCGTCCGATCAGAGGTGCTACCTCATTAATCCGAGAATCGCTCCTGTTTTAGCCACCTTATGCCAATTCACGGGAGTCGGGTCCACGTATTTACCTCAATAAAAACGTCATCACCATCCTACTTCATTCTGAAATCTCCACCGCGTACACGGTTGTCAAAGTGGTTTCGGTATCGACAGAGAGTATGTCAGATATTCGATCCCGGTCTCTTTAACAACCAAACGTTATTATAACCCATGGTTACAACTTTTAAAATGGTATTTATACTTTAATAATCAAAATAAATTTCAAATACCTTTCAACATCAAAATATCATTTCAACATCATTTATTTAAACATCAGTCATTTTATTTCATATAAAATACCATTTAAATCTATTCAATTTATTTAGGAATTAATTGCCTTTCAACTCACATTTAAAAGTAAAATTCTTCCATTTAAAACCATTTAAAATCAATTCCTTATTTTTATTAATTCCATATTAAATTCTGAAATTTAAGCCTTTTCCCAAAGATTATTTCTATTACATTTTATTAAAACAATCAAAAATTCAGTTTCCGTAGTACTTATAAAATGCTACCTAAAGTTAGAGGTTAAAATAGTCCATTTATAAAAGATAGCATTTAAATGCTGTAATAGATTATTAATATTAAACTTTAGTTTAAATTCCAAAATATAACTTATCAATTTACTTAACTAACATCTAACTTTTAACAAAAATTCAGAATTTCCAAAATAAGTTATAATCCCAAATTGTACTTAACATTTATTTATTTAACCTGTTGATCATTCAAAAATCATTATAAATTTTATAAAAATCCTTTAAATACATTTTTACCCAGAATATTATAACTTCCCATTTAAAATATTTTTAAAACATTTCAGAAAAATATTATATAAACCACGGGTCTATATATAGTTTTCTAGCCTAGGTCAAGTGATACGGATATATATCATTTCAATCCGCAATTTACAAAAAACCGGGTTCTATCATTTCAAACCCGCAATCCCAAGTTAAATATTTAAATTTAAACAATTAAATAAATAAATGAATAAATAATTATAGTGCAGGCCTATCGTTTCAGCCTATAACGATCTCAAATTTACAGGGAAACTTGCAGCGATGATTTAACAGTAAATAAGCATTAAATAGTATAACTGCAATAATATAAAATAAATAAACAACTGATGATGTGTCAAATTTATAATGGGGTTTAACATTATACATTATATCACAGACAGATAAAATTTAATAAAATAAATTACAATTACTCTTGTGATAAATTCACAGATATATAGGTATGTTTGTCTGGTGAGAAATACTCACCTTAAAGCTGCAGATAATCAGATTCAAACGATTGTATTACTTGATAAAAGAACGTACAAATGGCACGATTAGATTTCCACGGATGCAACGTCTTGATTCAAATCTAGAACAAGATCCAAATAAAACCAATACGCGACTTAAATTTATGGTCAAGAGCAAAATTTTAATAAAACGAATTTGGGACGGGATTATAAAAGATAATTGGACTAAACTTTGCTCGACCCCTCCACCATCCAACTCGACTCTTTTTTTTTTACTAAGTTGCACAGTCAACTACACCAAATTTTCACAATGCAAAAAAAATGACATCCCTCCTCTATAGGCCGTGACATGATCATGTACAGTTAGCCATTTTGCCCTCTCATGCACTCTTCTTCCTTTCCCTTCCCATCATATTCACGTACTAACTTGTCCTCTCCTCTTTTTTTTTTTTAAATGTTGACATGTAACAAATACTGGAAAAAAATGAATCACCTCAGAGATCTTGGTGATGAAAATTTATCAACCGAAACATCTCTATCAGGATTAGAAAATTTTTATAACATCACTGTCAACCAAATGTCTTAATTCCAAATGTTAGCATGACTTTATATTAAGAGGGCACGACACGGGTTTGCTTGGCTGTGCATGGATTTACACGGCATGGCCTTATATTTAGTTTGAAAACATAACTTATACAAAATATATGTCTCACAAACAGGACTCGACTGTGCACTAGGGGATGTGCCAAGTACAGGCAAGGAAGGGGATGGTGATTCATGAGTGGAGGAGTGAATGTAAGTTGGTGGTAGCCTGTGGAGGTGGAGGTTGAAGGCAGTCGAGTAGGTGATATGAAATTGAATTTAAAGAAAAAGGAAAAAAAATATAGAAAGGAAATATAAAAGAGAAGAAGAAGTAGGAACCCATACCTGAAGCTTGCTCGAATATGAATGAGGATAAGATGTTATGCAACGGAGGTTGTGAACGAATTTTTAAAGGCAGGGGTGCATGATATTTTGAACGAATATAGGGAAACTTGCGTGATTTATTTCCAGTTATACGAAAAAATTGATTGCAAACGTTTCTTTTTTTTCAATTAATAGGTTGCGTGCGTTATTTATAGGCTGAGTGTTTTTTTTTATACAAAATAACAGCAAGGATTTAAAATTGCTATAAAATAAAAAGCTGCATGATTTAATGTGAATGATTATAGGAAGGAAATAAATTTAAATTAACTTTAACGGTTGCTTTGATTTACATAAAGAATACCCAGGAATACTAGGCAATACTTGAACACGTTTAAAATTTTAAATAATAAGTAAATGACTCTAAAGGAGGCAATGCTGAGAAAAGAAATTACTACGTACGTGACACTTGCATTGGTGGTTGATTTTGTTGACTGAATTATAGATACGGCAAGAAATAAGATTTTCAAATTCTCGTGTTTTATTAAAAAGGAAAAACTAGCGAAATTAAAGGTGAAGAAAACGGCAGGTAATTGAAAAGAAACGACAATGATATTAGCTTTTGATGCTACTTCATTAAAAGATTTTATACTAAATATAATAGCTGCGTGTTAAAAATTTGTTAGGCTAAAAGATGTATACATATACAGAGAATTTCGAAATCTGGGTAAGAAATAAATGCAGACAAGAAAGAAACGGCAACTAGAAAATTTGAAATTTCCGTGCGTTGATAAAGAGGGATGAGTGAAATTTATGGTGAAGAAACGGCAAGTGATTAATAGATTGGTTCATTTCAAACTTTTTCTTCAGTTAATGATTGTGTGCATTTCTTTCTTTATATAGGCTGAGTGATTTTAGCAAGGATTTTAAGCCAATTTAAAACCAATGAAAGCTGCCTTGACTTGCTGACAAGTCGCACACCTACTCACATAGATAGAGACATCGCGCTTCATACCCTTCCACCAGTAAAGTTTCTTTAAATCCTGATACATCTTCGCTACGCCAGGATGGATGGAAAGTCGGGACTGATGATGTTCCCGAAGTAACTCCTGCCTTAAACCATCAACATTCGGGACACAAATCCGATTATTTATCCTTAAAATCCCTCTACCATCAATATGAGCTCCACTACCATCAGAACTATTACTACCTCTGCTCCGGACATTCTCCTTAATCAATCTGATGATCCTATCCTCATCTTGCTTAGCTACGATACGATCCACAAGAGGAGAAGAAACAATAAGCTGGCATAACAATGACTTTTTCCTACTCAACGCGTCCGCCACAACATTTGCTTTCCCAGGAGTATAGTTGATGTCGAGATCATAAGATGCAAGAAACTCGAGCCACCATACTTGTCTCTGATTTAAATCCTTCTGGGTAAAGATATATTTCAAAGACTGATGATCGGTGAAGAGATCAAACTTAGCCCCCAAAAGATGGTGTCTTCATAGCTTTAATGCAAAGACAACAGCCAACAATTCTAAATCGTGGATAGCATAATTTGCTTCATGGTTCTTCAACTGACGACTAGCATATGCAATTACCTTCCCGTCTTGCATTAAAACTGCTCCCAAACCCTCGCGACAAGCATCGATGAATACTGTTAATCTCTCATTTCCATTTGGTATAGTAAGCACTGGTGCGGAGGTGAGCTTATCCTTTAACTCTTTGAATGCAGCTTTACACTGATTGCTCCATATAAACTTAGCATTCTTTCGAGTCAGAGCAGTCAGAGGGGCAGAAATTCGAGCGAAGTTCTCAATGAACCTCCGATAGTAACCGGCAAGGCCCAGAAAACTGCGAATATCAGTTGGAGTCTTAGGTACTTCCCAATCCTTGATCGCGGCAATCTTGACTGGATCAACAGAAACTCCTTCACTAGAGACTATATATCCGAGGAATCGGACTTCCTCTTCCCAGAAATGACATTTAGAGAACTTAGCCTTTAATTGGTGATTTCGGAGAGTCTCTAAAACATACTTCAAGTGCGACTCATGCTCATCCCTTGTTTTGGAGAAGACAAGGATGTCATCAATAAAGACAAGAACAAATTTATTGAGCACGTCGCGGAAGACATGATTCATCAAGTCGACGAAGAAGGCAGGAGAATTTGTCAACCCAAAAGGCATAACTAGCCATTCGAAGAAACAATTCTCAGTACGGAAAGCAGTTTTGGGTATTCTCTCCTCAGCAACTCTAAGCTGGTGGAAACCCGTGGCTAGATCGAGCTGAGAGAAAACAGTCGCTCCATAGAGTTGATCGAACATATCATTGATGCGGGGTATAGGATATCTGTTTTTCATAGTAAGCTTGTTCAGCTCCCTATAATCAACACACATCCGAAGGGAACCATCTGATTTGGTGACGAAAACTACGGTTGCTCCCCATTCTGAAAAGCTAGGTCTGAGCAGACCCTTAGAGGATAAGTCTTGAATTTGCTTTCTTAATTTGATCTTTTTCCGTGGTGCCATTCTTCTGGGTGGAAGAACTACAGGTCATGCTCCAGGAATGAGATCGATACGGAAATCAATTTCCCGCTTCGGAGGTAGAGAGATGACTTCACCAAATACGTTGGGAAATAGTTTGACTACAGGGGTCGAATGGATATCATCAGGGAAAGTGTCGAGAGAATAGATGAAGCTACCAGCGAATTCTTGAGGTAAACTACACTGGATCTTTAATGGATTTCCTAAATCATCTTTAATGGCAACAATACGAGAACTACAAGAGATATCTGCATCATGCCTATCTAACCAATCACCTCCAAGCAAAAGATCGAAAGCATCGAACCCCAAAACATAGAAGTCACCAGTGAAACACTGCTGGAAATGGAGGAGCTTTACTTGCTTACAAATCTTATCAAGATTTGCGGGCCCACCGATGGGATTTGAAACACATAAAGGCATAGAAGAAAACTCAGGAGAAAGGAGATGCTCAAATTTATTACAGAGGTCCGACGAGATGAAACTATGGGAAGCTTCGGTATCGAATAAAACGCGAACAGGAGATTTAAACAAATTAAAAGAACCTTGAAGTGTACCTTGGGAGTCGCTAGGAGCTGGAGCGGTTGCAGGTGCAGGTTGTGGAGCTGGAGAGGATGCTGAAGTCACCGCAAAGATTCCTGATGCCGTGCCCTTCTTCTGCGTAGGGTAGTCTCTCTTGAAGTGTCCCGGATGAAGGCAGATGTGGCAGAGGTCTCGTCTAGCCAACTGAGAAGGAGGTGGAATAGCAGCACCCAAGGTAGGACAGCTATTCGCGTAGTGTCCCTTTTGGTCGCATCGGTAGCAAGTAATGGTAGATAGATCCACAGGCTGCCTCTGGGATGACGAAGATGATGATCTAAGCCCTGGAGTCCTATTCCTCTTATGACGGTAGAAGTTGGACTTCCTTTTCTTAGAATTTCCAGAAGACTGAGATGGTGCAGATTGGGCAGCTGGAGTGGCCCTAGAGGTAGGGTTCTCATACCGGAGAGCCATGTCCATTAGAGCGGTGAACGTCCCATGCACGTGGGTAATAAGTCGATCGTAAAACTCGGGGTGAGCACCAGCGATAAATTTCTCGTTCTTCTTAAGCGGAGTGTCTATCAAATTCCGGCCATACTGCGAGAGCTCATTAAATTTTCTCTCGTATTCCGTGAAGGACATATCGCCCTGCTTAAAATGCATAAAGTCTCGATATAGCTGAGACTTGCCCGCCTCGGGCATCCATTTGACAAGAAAGGCCTCCCTAAATTGCTCCCAGGTGATGTCAGCCTCATTAGTGTGAGCAGTGACTGATAGCCACCAATTCAAAGCGGCTCCCTTCATCTGCCAGGCCGCCAATTGCCTCTGCTGGGCATTTGTGATTTCGAGACAGGAGAAGATTCTCTCTAAGTCTCGCAACCATTGTTGAGCTTCTATTATGGATTCAGAACCCGTGAACTTAGTGCCACCAAGCTCGGTATAATCTTTGCAAAGCTTTGTAAATCTAACAGGGGCTGGGGGTGGAGGAGCTGGGGCATCAGCTCGTCCCCTACCTTTAATATTTCCTTGATTCATCCTGAGACATCAAGAATGAATTTAAGAATAGAGGAAAAATATTGATGTCAAGATATTTTAGTGATAAGATAAAATTTAACTTGAACAAGCACTTAACAAAGGCTCTAATTATAAGATGGAGAAAAGGAAAGAACTAGTTGGAAAATTTTATTTTTAAAACAGGAAGGTTTTATATAAAAATACTTCTTTGAAACCTTTTTGAAAACCATTTTATACTTTAAATAACGCTCTCTCACAAGAAAAGGATTCTAGAATTTGACTTCACTCATTCTAGGTTATTGCTACCCTATCTCTAATGAGTTTTTACTCCTTAGGCTATGGTTAAACCTGGCTCTAATACCAACTGTGACGACCCACTATTTTGTACCATTCAAATTCGACAACAAATTAAAACCTGTCAAACTTGAATAGTTCAAAACAATAGATTGTAAATATTATTAGGAGCAAATGAAATCAAATCACAGAATCACAGACACAGATGTCAGAAAACTCGCAGCGGAATTTAACAATACTTAGTGGTTCATGAAGCCACTATAAAAGTCTTAAACAATAAAAATTACATAGTCTTTCAATCTCAAATATATTTAAAAACATCAATAGAAAATCCCAATATACCATAGTCTTGATTACATAAATAAGGTAACGGACTGAAAGTTTGCCGGCAGCTTGAAAAGTGATCTACAGTAGTCCTAGCTCCGGAATGAAGAATGAACTGCAATTCAGGCTGACCCAAGCGTAAAATAAACATAAACACTCGAGTCAGGACATACATACTTATATAGTGTAAGTTAATTCAAGTGTACTGTAATGTAGAGCAAGTAACGTAAAGGATGCTTGGGACCGCCCATCCTCTAAGGATCCGTTAAACTATTTACTATGTAGTAATATTTTCGCTATTATAATAGTGTCTATATTAAAATAAACATACTTTTAAATAGCGTTAAGGCTTTACATTTTCCACCTTAACACGTAATAGTCCCAGTAGTCCATCCAATATCATAGTCCCTCCTGATCGAGAAGCCACCAGAGGATACCACACGGGCTACGGGAGAAAATCAAACTCGTACAAGGCTCGCTATGGTAGGTGACACGGCACAACTAGGCAATGCCAGGGTAGATATACCAATTGCTATCCGGACCGACGGAAACGCGCAGCGCGCAGCTGCCGCCCACCTCGAACAACACTCCCAAATCAAAGGTGCGCACCAAAACAATCACAAGAGTAATAGAATGGCATACGAAGAAGTGCGTCCGATCAGAGGTGCTACCTCATTAATCCGAGAATCACTCCTGTTTTAGCCACCTTATGCCAACTCACGGGAGTCGGGTCCACGTACTTACCTCAATAAAAACGTCATCACCATCCTAGTTCATTCTGAAATCTCCACTGCGTACACGGTTGTCAAAGTGGTTTCGGTATCGACAAAGAGTATGTCAGATATCCGATCCTGGTCTCTTTAACAACCAAACGTTATTATAACCCGTGGTTACAACTTTTAAAATGGTATTTATACTTTAATAATCAAAATAAATTTCAAATACCTTTCAACATCAAAATATCATTTCAACATCATTTATTTAAACATAAGTCATTTTATTTCATATAAAATACCATTTAAATCTATTCAATTTATTTAGGAATTAATTGCCTTTAAACTCACATTTAAAAGTTAAATTCTTCCATTTAAAACCATTTAAAATCAATTCCTTATTTTTATTAATTCCATATTAAATTCTGGAATTTAAGCCTTTTCCCAAAGATTATTTCTATTACATTTTATTAAAACAATCAAAAATTCAGTTTCCATAGTACTTATAAAATGCTACCTAAAGTTAGAGGTTAAAACAGTCCATTTATAAAAGATAGCATTTAAATGCTGTAATAGATTATTAATCTTAAACTTTAGCTTAAATTCCAAAATATAACTTATCAATTTACTTAACTAACATCTCACTTTTAACAAAAATTCAGAATTTCCAAAATAAGTTATAATCCCAAATTGTACTTAACATTTATTTATTTAACATGTTGACTCATTCAAAAATCATTATAAATTTTATAAAAATCCTTTAAATACATTTTTACCCAGAATATTATAACTTCCCATTTAAAATATTTTTAAAACATTTCAGAAAAATATTATATAAACCACGGGTCCATATATAGTTTTCTAGCCTAGGTCAAGTGATACGGATATATATCATTTCAATCCGCAATTTACAAAAAACCGGGTTCTATCATTTCAAACCCGCAATCCCAAGTTAAATATTTAAATTTAAACAATTAAATAAATAAATGAATAAATAATTATCGTGCAGGCCTATCGTTTCAGCCTATAACGATCTCAAATTTACAGGGAAACTTGCAGCGATGACTTAACAGTAAATAAGCATTAAATAGTATAACTGCAATAATATAAAATAAATAAACAACTGATGATGTGTCAAATTTATAATGGGGTTTAACATCATACATTATATCACATACAGATAAAATTTAATAAAATAAATTACAATTACACTTGTGATAAATTCACAGATATATAGGTATGTTTGTCTGGTGAGAAATACTCACCTTAAAGCTGCAGATAATCAGATTCAAATGATTGTATTACTTGATAAAAGAACGTACAAATGGCACGATTAGATTTCCGCGGATGCAACGTCTTGATTCAAATCTAGAACAAGATCCAAATAAAACCAATACGCAACTTAAATTTACGGTCAAAAGCAAAATTTTAATAAAACGAATTTGGGACGGGATTATAAAAGATAATTGGACTAAACTTTGCTCGACCCCTCCACCATCCAACTTGACTCTTTTTTTTTTTTACTAAGTTGCACAGTCAACTACACCAAATTTTCACAATGCAAAAAAAATGACATCCCTCCTCTATAGGCCGTGACATGATCATGTACAGGTAGCCATTTTGCCCTCTCATGCACTCTTCTTCCTTTCCCTTCCCATCATAGTCACGTACTAACTTCTCCTCTCCTCTTTTTTTTTAAATGTTGACATGTAACAAATACTGGAAAAAAATGAATCACCTCAGAGATCTTGGTGATGAAAATTTATCAACCGAAACATCTCTATCAGGATTAGAAAATTTTTATAACATCACTGTCAACCAAATGTCTTAATTCCAAATATTAGCATGACTTTATATTAAGAGGGCACGACACGGGTTTGCTTGGCTGTGCATGGATTTGCACGACATGGCCTTATATTTAGTTTGAAAACATAACTTATACAAAATATATGTCTCACAAACAGGACTCGGCTGAGCACTAGGGGATGTGCCAAGTACAGGCAAGGCAGGGGATGGTGATTCATGAGTGGAGGAGTGTATGTAAGTTGGTGGTAGCATGTGGCGGTGGAGGTTGAAGGCAATCGAGTAGGTGATATGAAAATGAATTTAAAGCAAAAGGAAAAAATATATAGAAAGGAAATATATAAGAGAAGAAGAAGTAGGAACCCATACCTGAAGCTTGCTCGAATATGAATGAGGATAAGATGTTATGCAACAGAGGTTGTGAACGAATTTTTAAAGGCAGGGGTGCGTGATATTTTGAATGAATATAGGGAAACTTGCGTGATTTATTTCCAGTTATACGAAAAAATTTATTGCAAATGTTTCTTTTTTTTCAATTAATAGGTTGCGTGCATTATTTATAGGCTGAGTGATTATTTTTTATAAAAAACAACAGCAAGGATTTAAAATTGCTATAAAATAAAAAGCTGCATGATTTAATGTGAATGATTATAGGAAGAAAATAAATTTAAATTAACTTTAACGGTTGCTTTGATTTACACAAAGAATAGACAGGAATACTAGGCAATACTTGAACACGTTTAAAGTTTTAAATAAGAAGTAAATGACTCTAAAGGAGGCAATGCTGAGAAAAGAAATTACTGCGTACGTGACACTCGCATTGGTGATTGATTTTGTTGATTGAATTATAGATACGGCAAGAAATAAGATTTTCAAATTCTCGTGTTTTATTAAAAAGGAAATACTAGCGAAATTAAAGGTGAAGAAAACGGCAGGTAATTGAAAAGAAACGGCAATGATATTAGCTTTTGATGCTACTTCATTAAAAGATTTTATACTAAATATAATAGCTGCATGTTAAAAACTTGTTAGGCTAAAAGATGTATACATATAGAGAGAATTTCGAAATCTGGGTAAGAAATAAATGCAGACAAGAAAGAAACGACAACTAGAAAATTTGAAATTTCCGTGCGTTGATAAAGAGGGATGAGTGAAATTTATGGTGAAGAAACGGCAAGTGATTAATAGATTGGTTCATTTCAAACTTTTTCTTCAATTAATGATTGCGTGTGTTTCTTTCTTTATATAGGCTGAGTGATTTTAGCAAGGATTTTATGCCAATTTAAAACCAATGAAAGCTGTGGAAAAAGTAACGTTTTGCTATAAAAATCTACTAACTGATTTATTAATCCATATAGATATTGCAGTATGAATTTTAAAATACGCTAAACCGATGCAATACAATACGCCCAAAATTTATGCAAAAGTAACATTTTTAATTTATACGTTTATACGTTACTTATACCATTACAATGCGTGTCCTTTTTAAATGCGAAATTTAACAGTCTGTAAAACACTTAATTTTACAAAGTTATTACTTAACTAAAATTTTAACTTGTTTACATTCTTCGTATTTACTTATTTTAAATATCAAAAATTCATTTTTATTAAAATTCCAAATGGAGTTGTCTTTAACAAAGTTAAAAATTTCAAAACTTAAATTTTATATTTAGTATGGTAAGGAAATGATTCAATCAGATAAAAATTAAAATAAAATAAATTTCACGGTTTAATAAATAAAAGAAATAAATTTCACGGTTTAATAAATAAAAGAAATAAATTTCTAGAAAACTAGGGCTGTTACATCTGTTGTTAAACAAAAAAATTGTAGTAGCTCATTTGGTTAGAGTACTTGCCTTCCAGACTAGTGACCCGGGTGCGAGCCCCGCTCTATGCATTTTTTGAAAACTTGATTTTGATTAAAATATGCATGCAAGTTTATTTGAATGTGAATGATGATTCTTGAGGAAAGATTTTAACAAAGCACTAAACTAGACTCTATATACACATTTGATGACTCTTGTTAAAATATATAACTATACAAACCATATGTTGAGCCGATGAGTCTGGATGTTATCGTAGTCGTAGATTCGCGAATTGTTGTATCTTGTCAGCAATCAAAACCTATGTTCCAACGAATATAACTAGGTATAATCAACAAATAGATTGCTGAAAGAAAACGAAATTACAGTGAAGCCTTTTTAAAACTGAAAAATCCATGCTCTTAAATTCATGTTTTGATTTAGTAATCGGATTCACACTTGAATATGATGAATTTTAGTGGAGGGATTAGGATTTCTAAGATCGTAAACGTCGAGAATCATCGTGTTGAACGGAAAAGGTTAACACGTCGGTTTCTAATGATCAACGTGGAGTGGAGGTACGGGGTTGATGTCAGAGGTAGGATAAAGGATGGGAAGCAGAAGAAAAATAGTGCGATGTTTTCATGATAATCGAAGCGACCAAGCGATGCCATTTTAGGGTTTTAAACCTAGTTATGCTCGTCGTAGTTTCAAGGGAAAGACCGTCATCGTCGTGGAGCCGGAATTGATCGGACCTTGGAGGATTTAAGCATTGGCGTGTGTTGTGTCTCTGGGAGGAGCGACGTGGATTGCAGTATTCAAAATCGTCGGCGATGGAGGTTTTTCCGATGAAGGTTGGGTTTCCAGGTGAAGCTCGGTAGCTTATTCTCGATTTCAGGTTCGAATCAAGGTCTGGTTGGTCGAAATTGGTAGAGGAGGTCAACGATGATCTATGGATGACCACGGCGATGGTCAGAAGTCGGTCAGGCGGCTGTGCACATGTACACGTGTGCACGTGAAAATATGTATCTGTGTTTTTTAGGAAATTGAGGAAGAAGACATAGACTTGGGGACGAACCCGAAGAAAATCACGACATAACTCGAAGCAAGTGAAAGGTAGGGGAACACGAAGTAAGGCTCGGGTTAAACCAGTGTTCGACTCGGGTTGGTAATGTTATAGTTTTAAAATTTTAAAATAAGCAAGTTTTTCCTTTAAATCAAATTTTAAACCTTTTTTCTTGATTTATTTTTATAAGATAATAAATATTTATCTTTGGGTTTGAATAAATTAAAGGTTTTAAAATATTTAACTAATCAAACTTGAAGTGTTTTAATCCTTTATTAATTCTTAAATTTATTTTAAATAAATATAATAGTATAATTATGAATTTAATCAAGAAGATTAAATGTTTTTTTCTTAAAGATTTTAAGTTAAATTTGGTTATAATGATAATTTGTCTCAAAGGATATTTAAAATAAGACTTAAATGATGATTTTGTAATTAATAAAGATAAATAGTTTATCTTTTAAAATTAATTAAGGTCTTTAGTAATTTCTTAATGAAATTTAAAAGATGATGTTATTTACTAAATGTAATCAATCAATAGTTGATTAATTGATGTGATTAATTAAAGATTAATTTATTTATGATAAAGGAAATTAATTACTTAAAGATAATAACTTAATTAAAAGTAATTAATTAAATGATAATTAATTAAGGGTTAATTAATTAAGTTAATTAAGAATAAATAGTCAAAGGATAATTATTTAATTAAGTATAAATTAATTAATGGAAAATGATTAAAGAATGATAATTAATTGAGGATTAATTTATTAATGTGATTAATTAAGGATAATTATTTCAAGGTCAATTTAATAATTAAAGGATAATTATTAAATGATTGAAGGTTAATTAATTATTAATTAAGGTTAATTAATTAATAATTAAAGGTTAATTAATTTATTATTAAAGGTTAATTAAAAATGATTAATGGTTAATTAATTAAGATAGTTTGTAATTAATTAATGTTAACCAACCAGAATTAGTAAATTTATTCATAAATAATTAATCTGATTTAAATTTACCAGATGATTAATTGATCTTGCTTATGGTTGTTTGGATTGCATTAAATGCTTTGAATTGTTTGATATCCCTCATATGTGATGCTTTGTGATATGAATCATTTTGATTTGAGCTGTGATGAATGTAATTTTATTTATCTGTGATGAATTTATATTATTCATCTGTGAATCTGTGAATGAAGATAAGAATTATAGGATTATATCGCTTATCGATATTGTTGTGTTTGAATCCGTGGTGATTGATGTTGTTGCACTATTGTGTAAAACCCCTGGACTACACCATACACACATGAATATGGATTTCATGCGAAATCGGTTAAGTCATAGATATTTGACTTAAAAAAATGGCTTTAAAGCTGAATTTTGAATCCAAATGGTTTTGGAAAAAAGAATTGAATTGAATATGGAAAGCTTTTGGAAATGGAAATTTGAAATTTAATTTAGCGTGAATAGAATATAGCTTGTTTAAGATTTGAAAACTATTTTGGATAAATGGTTTGAAAAGTGGTGATACAAGTTATAATATGTGTGTGTGTGTCTGTGTGTATGGATATTAAACCATTTGTGAAGTATTTTAAAAGTATTATTTTGGGGATTTAAATGTAACCCAAGTTATACCTTAAAGGCTATAACTTGTGCATATTTGACCGAATTTTTCCAAAAAGAAAACTCTTTGTTTTCAAATGATAATGGCTTTCATATAAAGAAAGGATTTCCACTTTTTATTGAAAAAATTTCAAGTTTGAAATGGAATTGTTTTGACAGCTATGAATGAATCTTTGTTAAAGATTGGTGAACTTTGTTTCCAAATGAAGGGGATTTCAAAGCCGTATTTTTGTATAAAAAATTTAGACTTGAAATAGTTTTGAAAGCTGTGAATGAATCTTCGTGAAAGATTGGTGAACTTTATTTTCAAAGTAAAGTGAATCTTTTTGTTTAAAAAGATTAAAGTCCGATTTGGTTAAACCATTTAAAAGGAAAAGGTTTGGGGATTTAAAAGTGTGACTTATCGTAGATCCCAATATCCATATGTTTTTGAAATTAAGCGCTTACTATTTGGTTTAGCCGGAAGAGGACTTTATGGCATATAACCCATTCCGATTAGTGGTACGATGAGATGGATAGCACTTGAAGACCGGTGGTGAAGACCGGGTATTTTCGAGAACGAAAGGATTACCCGTCGAATGTCTCTGCACTGAGTCACGCCGATATAGAGATCTTTATATGTGATGGGGAGTCCGATCGGGATTGTGAATACCCGGATTACAAGTGCTTCTTTGTGAAGTGCCTTCGGTTCTGTTCGAATCCGTAATAGAATTGTATGGATGTATGTCTAACATTACACTTTGAGATGTAAAGCTGGTTTCTATCAAATAAATTTCTGTTTGGTGGCGGTGAATTTATTCTCTTAGCTTAACACCCTTCTCTGAGACGTACAAGCTCAGAGGTTATGTAGTTGATGGTTACTAGTGATACACTCCCAATGTGGTAATGTGGCATACGAAGTGCTGCTGATCATGTGTTGATCAAGCATGGCTATTGTGAAAAGCGTAGCTTTGTGGATGAGACTTCGTCGAGCCTTACAGCCCGGAATGGTCGAAACAGGAAAGATGCGGCAAGGTTATTTGGGGATAGCGCCCCCTATGGGTATGTTCATTTCCTTCTGGATAGAGTTGGTATCATGGTATGGAGCCCAGATATTTAACCTATGTGGTTACTGCAAATACATTGCTTTATGGTTGTTGGTATCGAGCGTTCGGATAAAGGTTGGTTACGACCGATGGATGGAATACTCGTGTCAGTAGTTACCTGGTTACAGAGGTAACCCGGCCTTATGTTGACAGAGAATTGGTTAAGTTCTCGAGGCGTCCCTCCAAAGGCGTACCCATGTGGCACAGGAAGTTCCTTTGCCTGACCATTTGTTGGAAATCCTATCACCAATACGCGCCTTGTACGGTTTTAGTTGTAGAACCTTCCATCTAACATGGTAGCTATAGTAGGCATACTATAATGGTACGTATGTTGGCTAAGATTAATATTATATTTGCAAATGTTTTCCACTATGCACTAATGATAATATCAAAATATTTCGCATATCAAGCATGTTTAACTATCATAAGGAGAAATCTCCTCCAATTGTGCGCTTGCATTGTGTGTGTGCGGGGAGGCCTTATGGTAGTTTCATTTTCCAAAAAAATCATTGCAAATTTATTTTAAATTCTTTTATTTTGCTTTTGATAAAGAAAAACTGTTTTCGTTTGCTCACACTAGTCCCATGACTAACCTGTAGTTTATTATTCCCTTTCTGAACTCTGGGTGCTCACAATTTTCCACACGGGTAGCCTAGAATTAGATTTTCAGATAGTCAGCTAGTAGGAGTAACAATTGGAAATCTTCTTCAGTCTTTGGTCTTTGAAGCCTTTGGATTGAGCGATCGCATTTGCTTCACTTGGAATGACCTTGCTTAATGCATCGATGATGATGGTTCGAGCTTTTGGTTCAAGCTATCTTTGGTTTGGAGTTTTGAAGATGGAGTTGCAGTATGGAGTTGGATTCTTTTGGAGACTCTTCTGTCTTTTGGTGCTATCTTTCCGCTGCTATTTGTTCCGCTGTTGTATATTTTTTTCTCTGATGTTGTAGAGCATCTATTGTATCATATTGTATCAGATGTTATATTCATTGTTGTATTAATGATATATTTTTTTTTCTTCTGCTGTGTTGTTGTACTTAATGTGTTATAAGCTCCATCCGAACTGGAGTTCGACGTTTGAATCTGCGGCATTCGAGCACGAGTGAATTATGGATGTCGATTTTCGAATGCTGGATTTCATGTCGTGACAGAAACAATGACATGTGAAATGTTGAAATTGGTATGCTATGTTCATATATGCCTATGATATGATTATATGATGTATAACCTATGTATATACCTGTTACATCACCTGATATGATATTATATGCTATACTATTTTTTTTTCTGTTCTCATCACTGCAAGTTCCTTGTTAGAATAGAATCACAATGGGTTGAAATGATACATACCCGAACGGACATTAGAATATAAAAAATCATTATGAGTTGAAATGATAGGCTCAAGCGATTTTTATTTATTTTATTTAACTTGGAAGTGCGGATTTGAAATGATAGAACCCGGATTTTTATTTTTAAATTATGGATTGTAATGATACATATCCGAATCACTTGACTATGTTAGAAAATTATATGCAGACCCATGGATAAATTTTAATAATATTTTCCTAAAAATTATTAAGTATTTTTGAGTTTTAAGATATATGAAATTTTAACTCAAAGGTTAATTTAATGGTTTAAAATATAAAGAGATATTGGTTTCCTATGAGTTAAAATTTTACAAGTCAATTGTTGATTTTAAGTTGAATTTAAAGATTTTCATTTATAATAAATAAATTAATAATTAAATTTGATTTGATATGGGATTTTAAATCTAACCTAGTAATTGTAGTCAAATTTATTTACGAAATGGATATGTCTTGTATAATAAAGTTCATAGTGATTTTCTATAAGTTAAAAATGTATAAGTGAATAGTGGAATGTATTTAAATTGTGACTTAAGTTGACAATTGAAAATTTAATTTTCAAATGGAAGTTTTAACTTTAATTTGGTGATAAAATATCTTATTTGTGAAATGGGTATTTTAAAAATAAAGTGTTAATTTATTTGTTAAAAATAAAAAGTTAAGTAAAATAAGGTACTTTCCGCATAATAAATGAATTATGGCTTAAATTGGATATTTGTTACAAAACTTCATTTTATTCAAATCATAAGTTAAATGATACCCAATTGAATATTTTCTGAAGTGTGAAATATGGTTTTATAAGTTAAAAATAGCTAAAATTAAAGTTTTAATGTTTTTGGAATGTTATAATAAATCTAGAATTATTATTGGTAGCATTTTCAAACTGCTGTGGTTTTAAGATAGCATTTGCTAAGTGCTATCATTTCTGAAACGTAACTATGTCCTGAAATAATTAAATACCTATTACAGCACTTTATAAGTGCTGCTATTTCTGAAACTGTTTTGAAAAACTAATACCCACTGTAGCACTTTATAAGTGCTGTCGTTTCTGAAATTGAGCTATTTTGAAATACTAAAATACCTACTATAGCACTTTATAAGTACTGCTATTTCTGAATTTGGCAATGTTTTTGAAGTATTACTATATCTACCAAAAAAATTTATAAGTGCTGTTGTAGCTGAAATTTACAATGTTTTGCAAATTTTATAATTGAATGAATGAACTTAGAACTATTACAACTTAAAATAAATATTATTTGACATTGAATTAAGATGGTTTAAATGAAGATTATTTTAAAGGTGTTATGATTTTCTAAGTATTATGATTTTCAAAAGAATAACATTTCCAAAGTGTTATGATTTTAAGTAGTATGATTTCCAAATGATAACATTTCAAAATTGTTATGATTTCAAAGTATTATGGTTTCAAAGTGTTTGGTTTCAGAGTTGTTATGACTTTGAAAGTACTATGGTTTTGGAAATGAAATTATTTGAAATTGTATTTAATTGTCGTTAAAGATATTAATTTGAAACTTATTGAAATTGAAGATTTAAGAATATGACTTTATAAAGTGGTTTGGTTTAAGATTCAGTGATTTGAAAATTTGGGTTTTATTTAATGAAATATTGATTTGGTTTTGGAATTTAAATGATATATTATTACTTCGGTTTTGAAATGGAAATTATATATTGATTTGGTTTTGAAATAAAATAATATAGTATTTAGTTTTGAAATGGATATGATATTTTTGTTTTAATGTATAAATGATTTTGAAATAAATATCCATGGGTTATAATAACGGTTGGTTGTTGAAGAGACCGGGATCAGATATGGGCATACTCTCTGTCGATACTGAAAACCACTGTAACAACCGTGTACGCGGTGGAGATTCTACAATGAAGTAGGATGGTGGCGACGTTCTATTGAGGTATATACGGGGACCCGACTCCCGTGAGTTGGCATAAGGAGGCTAAAACAGGAGTGATTGACGGGCTAATGAGGTAGCTTCTCTTATCAGGCACACTCCTTTGATACCATTCTATTACTTTGTGATTGATTGGGCCCTTTGATTTTGGGGGTGTGGCTTGAGGTGGACGGTAGTGTCTGCTACCCATTACCACCGGCTCGGAAGCGTAATTGCTATATTTACCCTGGCATTGACTCGTTGTGCCATGTCACCTACCCTAGTGCGCCTTGTACGAGTTTGATTTGTGTCGTACCTATGGAGTATCCTCTGGTAGCCTCCCGATCAGGAGGTATTACGGTACTGTATAGATTACTGGCGCTATAAATGTGTTTCAAACTTTGTGTTTAAAGTTTTAAAGGGTGTATTATTTAAATTATTTCAAGTAGAAATTGTTTCAAAGAATTTTTAATTTGTAAATCAGGGCTCTTTTCTTTGTCGCTGGAAAATAATTTCGGTGATGACTGCCGCATCATCGACATTCATTTTCGAGTTTCGAAGTGCAGAGACCATTCTGTAGTTTTGCTACAATCTTGCCTTGGAGAATTAAATTGATTTGGATTTATAAGATATGACTTGATTTATAATATATGTCATATACGATTTAAAATTTGATTTGATGTATATTGTGTATATTTTTTTTATTTATAAAATAGTTTGAAGTTAGTCGGAAATTTAATTCTTAAATTTTATCTTGAAGGATGATTTCAATTATAAAAGAAAATCAAATTTTTAAATAAGTATTTAAGCTTGAATAATTTAATTAGAAAGTTTTATTTGTATAATACTCAATTGTATTCCAATATAACTTACCTTAATTATTAGAAGTTAACTATCTAATTGAATAATTTACACTGCAAAATGATGTTAAAGGAATTTATAAATAAATCGGAATAGTTATAGTTGGAGTAAATATGCTTGATATATGCGATTGGATATATTAAGTGGAAAATTTAATAATAATTTAGAATAAAGAAGAATTAAATTTATTGAAAAAAATTATGAGTGTAATAAATGTTCTTCAAATTCGTGATTTTAGAAATTGCTACCTTAAGATAATTGGAGGATAAGAAAATGAAATTAGAAATAATTAAGATTTATTTAACTTGGGTGAAATTAAATGGATGAAATCAATTATTAATTTAAATTGAAATTTTCTTGGTTTTAAAAAAATTTATCATCTTATTTTTTTTCCAATTTATTTTATTTTGGGTTGTTCGTATTCCCCTGCATCCCTAAGCGGGAAATTGTATTCTGAATTGATCTTATTCCTGAAGTTCGACTTGTAGTTCTTCCTTCCAGAAGAACTTATCTTTACCTTTCAGTTTGGGAAACTTCTTAGGAACCTTTGGTACTCATTTGAATCTGAGCACTGCTTACCATCCACAGACCGACAATAAAATGGGAAGAGTGAATCAGATTCTAGAGGATCTTCTTCGTGCTTTTGTTCTTGATTTCGGAGGATCTTGGGAAGATCATCTCCATCTTGTTGAATCCACCAATAACAACAGCTATCAGATATAATTTCAATTTTCTCTTCACCTTGTCATAATCCTATCTCATTCTATCTTGTTTCTCTATTTCGATGTCTCGTTCCTTTTCGAGGACGAAAAGTTTTGAGTGAGGGAGAGTGTAAGAACCCAAAATTTTAATAAATATTTTTAATTCATTTTTATTTGAAACTTTGATTTTTAATCATTTAAAGTTCGAAATTTTGGAATTTTCCAATGTAATGTTGGATTTTGTTTATATTTTTTTTCCAAATACAATAAAATAACTATTTAAAAAATAAATATTTTGGTCAACTGAAAGTCAAAGTTTGACCATAGTTGAAAATTTTAAATTTGAATTTTTAAATTCTAATATTTTTCTTTGGAACTATACTTGATTCTAATGTTCGTGCTACTTTTCATTACGTAAAATTCAGTTTTATACTTTTTAAATTTGATAACTTTCAGCGTTTTTCACATGATTAGTTTCAGTAATCTTGTCTTTTATTTTTCAACTTCATTTCTACTTTTTTATTTTCTTTTTTATTTTCTTTTCCATTCTCTTTTCTTTTTGATTTTTATTTTGAATTTTGGGCTTGGAAATTCGAAAATCTTCGGTTTCTTTTCTTGGAAATCAAGTAAGGCCTCTTCATTTGCCTAGCCGTTCATTTCCACATCTTTAGCCGTTCATTTTTCTAACCCTAGCTGCCACTTCATTTTGCAATTCACGTACAAAAAAGGTTTCTCATCTCTCAATTTCATTTGTGTTCCAAAAAAAATATACAAGTTCTCATGGCTTCCTCCTCTTCTTTTTATTCTCTTTTTATTTCGTCCTCCTTAAACTTTACTCGGCCTCTACCATATGACCACCAACCCTTGTCGACTTCTCCACCATCACCTGCTCATCTCCACCAAACCAAGGCCGAGGCCACCTTGATGCCATACATCACCAGAACTTAATGCAATCCTAGCTAATCTCCTATACATTAATCACCATCTCCTTGCCATTCAATGATCTACAACATCCCTAGCCATGTCTGTTGATATGCCTTGACCAAGATCCAACCCATGGTCGAACCTATGTGAACCCAGAACCCTACCATGCTTGACCTTTTGCCTTCTATGCTTTATAACTTGCCACTTTTGACCTTCCCTTGCATGGCCGTGCATTTTCTTCACTCAAATACACCCATAGCCGAGCATACTTGCATCAAATTAAGTCATAGTCGAGCTATGTGTTGATGGTCAAGCCCATTGTGACCATGGCCGAGCCCACTTGATGTTTAAAGAAAAGGTTATGTCATTCTCTTTCATATCTTTGCGTTGTTTTGATTTATAATCTTATATTGAATCATACACTTATGCTTGTGTATTTGTTTGTGTACAAAGTTTGGATCTTGGCTCTCCATCTACTCGAATTTGAATCGTGCTTCGTCGTGCTTTTCAGTGTGTTCATGTGTCTTGAATTTGTCATCTCTAGCTTTAAAATGTAAGTTTATCACTCTCCACATTCGTACTTATATAATTGTGAAACAATGACATGTGAATTGTAGAAATTCTTATGCTATGTTCATATATGCCTGTGATATGATTATATGATGTATAACCTGTGTATATACCTGTTACATCACCTGATATGATATTATATGCTATACTGTTATTTTATTTTCCGTTCTCATCACTGCAAGTTTCCTGTTAGAATAGAATCACTATGGGTTGAAATGATACATACTCGAATGGACATTAGTATAAGGAAAAATCATTATGAGCTGAAATGATAGGCTTAAGCGATTTTTATTTATTTTATTTGACTTGGGATTGCGCATTTGAAATGCTAGAACCCGGATTTTTATTTTTAAATTACAGATTGAAATGATACATATCTGTATTACTTGACCTAGGTTAGAAAATTATATACAGACCCATGGATAAATTTTAATAATATTTTCCCAAAAATTATTAAGTATTTTTGAGTTTTAAGATATATGAAATTTTAACTTAAAGGTTAATTTAATGATTTAAAATATAAAGAGATATTGGTTTCCTATAGGTTAAAATTTTATAAGTCAATTATCGGACTTGAGTTGAATTTAAAGATTTTCATTTATAATAAATAACTTAATAATTAAATTTTATTTGATAGGGATTTTAAATCTAACATAGTAATTGTAATCAAATTTTATTTATGAAATGGATATGTCTTGTATAATAAAGTTTATAGTGATTTTTTATAAATTAAAAATGTATAAGTAGATGGTTGAATGTATTTAAATTGTGACTTAACTTGATAATTGAAAATTTAGTTTTCAAATGGAAGTTTTAATTTTAATTTGGTGATAAAATATCTTATTTGTGAAATGGGTATTTTAAAAATAAAGTGTTAATTTATTTGTTAAAAAAAAAAGTCAAGTAAAATAAGGTACTTTTCACATAATAAATGAATTATGGTTTAAATTTGGTATTTGTTATAAAACTTTATTTTATTTAAATCATAAGTTAAATGGTATCCAAATGAATATTTTTTGAAGAGAGAAATATGGTTTTATAAGTTAAAAATGGCTACAATTGAAGTTTCAATGTTTCTGGAATGTTATAATAAATTTGGAATTATTATTAGTAGCATTTTCAAAATGTCGTGGTTTTAAGATAGCATTTGTTAGGTGCTATCATTTCTGAAATGTAACTATGTTCTGAAATAACTAAATACCTATTACAGCACTTTATAAGTGCTGTTGTTTCTGAAATTGAACTGTTTTGAAAAACTAATAACTAATGTAGCACTTTATAAGTGCTGCATTGTTTTAAATATATTAATTTGAAACTTATTGAAATTGAAGATTTAAGAATATGACTTTATAAAGGGGTTTGGTTTAAGATTCAGTGATTTGGAAATTTGGGTTTTATTTAGTGATATGTTGATTTGGTTTTGGAGTGTAAATGATATATTATTACTTTGGTTTTGAAATGGAAATGATATATTGATATGGTTTTGAAATAAAATAATATAGTATTTAGTTTTGAAATGGATATGATATTTTAGTTTTAAAGTACAAATGATTTTGAAATAAATATCCATGGGTTATAATAACGATTTGTTGTTGAAGAGACCAGGATCGGATATGGGCATAATCTCTGTCGATACGGAAAACCACTTTAACAACTGTGTACGCGGTGGAGATTCCATAATGAAGTAGGATGGTGGTGACGTTCTATTGAGGTATGTACGTGGACCCGACTCCCGTCAGTTGGCATAAGGTGGCTAAAACATGAGTGATCCATGGGCTAATGAGGTAGCTCCACTTATCGGACACATTCCTTTGATACCATTCTATTACTTTATGATTTATTGGGGCCCTTTGATTTTGGGGGTGTGGCTCGAGGTGGACGGTAATGGCTGCTATGCGTTACCACCGGCCCGAAAGCGTAATTGCTATATCTACCCTAGCATTGCCTCGTTGTGCCGTGTCACCTAACCTAGCGCGCCTTGTACGAGTTTGATTTGTGTCGCACCTATGGAGTATCCTCTGGTTGCCTCCCGATCAGAAGGTATTACGGTACTGTATAGACTACTGGTACTATAAAATGTGTTAAGGGGGATATGGGTAACGTCTAACGCTATTTTTAGATATATTATAATTTACTTCTAGACATTATTATAATAGCGTATATTACTACATAGTAAATAGTTTAACGGATCCTTAAAGAATAGGCGGTCCTAAGCACCCTTAAGTTACTTGTATCTTTCTATTACAGTTCACTTGAGTTGGTTTACAGTGTATAAGTATGTATGTCCTGACTCGAGTGTTTTGTGTTTTGCTTTACGCTCGGGTCAGATTGAGTGACACAACCTTAGAGACTCACCTTCAGAGTCGGAGCTTTGCTTGAAGATCCAGCTATCTATTTCGCTTTCAGTCATTCAGATGATTCCAGGGATGTATTCGACTTTGTTCTTGTTTATCATATTGAAACTTCTGTGGTAACTTGTTACTTCTGTTGTATCTTATATAACTCTTATGGTATATAGTAGCTTCATGAACTACTATCTCTTTGCTTCTGCTGCATTATTATATTACTCTATGTCTGTGATCTGTGATTTATTTACAGTATATTCTAAGTTTTTCCAAATTTAAATTAACAATTCGGTATTTTGAGCTATTCAAGTCATACATGGGTGGTTTTATTGTCGATTTGAATGGTCCGAAATAGCGGGTCGTTACACACGAAATACTAAAATTTTATTGTAAGTTAAACCAGGTCATTTAGTGACAAATTTTTCATTGTTGGTTTGTAATTTTAAGTGATATTTAATTTGAATACCTAAACTCCAATATGTGATAACTAATAATTATTGTGCAATGTTATTGAATTGGTTGATTGTTAAATTGGTTGATTTGAATGTTGATTGTATGTTGTGATGGATGCTACTGTGATTGAATGTGTATTTGTTCATTTATTTTGATATATCCTTGTTATCGCCCTATAGTTTTTGTAATCATATAAATTTTCATATTGATTATTAGAACACTGAAAAAAGATATGAAACCCATCAATTTCATATATTTATATGAGAAAAAAATTAGTATGTTTAGATTTACTATTTGAACCACAAAAATGATTTTTGAAAAACAAACCATTGTTACCTTATTTGGAAGTTTTCAAAATTAAAATTTGAAACATTAGGTAGTTTTCATAGAATTGAATGTTGAAACTTTGGAACATTTTTATAAATCAAATATTTTGAACAATGAAATTTAATTGGGAATTGTTCTGTAAATTTGTAAGTTACTATAATGGATCTATTATGAAATCTATTGTATTTTGAATATGGAAACAATAACTTTTTTGGAAAATTTGAACCTTCAAAAATGTAGTTATCTATATTCCTTATTTCATCTAATTTTGATTTAATTTGTATAAGATTTTTTAGTTCTAACTCGAGTGTTTTGTCTTTTGATTATGCTCGGGTTAGTCTGAGCTTTTCAGTGAATTGAAGACTATTTTTTGGGAGACGAACTCAAAGATCCAGCATATTATTGCTATTTATTATAATTATTCTACTGCATTATTTGTTTGTTCCTGCTGTATAACTCTGATTTGTATTGTAAAGTGTAATCAAATGTTATTTGTAAAATAGCTTCATGAAATGTTTATTTTATTTTTATATTTTGTCAATCCGCTGTGAGATTCTGTGTTTTTTTTCTTTTCTTTTATTCTCTTATTTATCCCATTAACAATCCTTCCTTTTGAATGTATTGAATTGGACATGTATGGTTTATTGTCGATTTAAACCGTCCAAAAAGGTGGGTCGTCACAATTGGTATCAGAGCTTTGGTTTAGAGATACCTTAGCCCATTGAGGTTAACTTATTAGAGATAGCTTGTAATATTCAAGAATGAGTTTGTCTAAGTGTGTGTGTGTGTATATATATATATATATATATATATATATATATATGAGAGCGCGTATTTGTTAAAAAGGGTTTTACATAAGTTTTGAAATGGAATAATTTTCCTAATATTATATGCTATATATAAGGAATAAAATTTTATAACTATTATATTTAATGTGTTTGTTTTATGAAATGGTAATATTTAATTATTATCATTTATTATGGATTGGTTGTATTTAGTCACTTTATAAGCATTCGCTGTTATTGTTAACTGAATTTATAAATTAAACACAAGTTAAATAATGGTGTATTAAAGAGAATAAAGTGAATAATTAGGATATTTGGTTATGAAGCTGAAATGTTTTGTTGTGTGAATCTTGTTGTTTCATTGATTGGAGGTTTCAACTATTGAAATAAAAGGGAATATCTGGAAATTTTGGATAGTCAAAACTTATGAATTAAAATATGAGTTAAACTTAGTATTTTGTTAAATTATGCAGTTGAAATCGATAACCTTAATTTGAAAGCAAGTGAAATGAGGTTTAATTTGGTATATCTATATTTGGTAAATGAATAGAATTGTTGTATACCTTCTTGGCATGCAATGTAATAATATACAAGTGTGAATTTTAAGCCTTGAAATGTTTAATTGAAATTGTGATTAAGGATATGCTGTAAATGAGATTAAATTGAAGAAAAATTTATTTACAAACTTAATTAAAATTTATGAAATGTATCATAAATAAAATTGAAAAATAAAAGTCAAAACTAATTGAATAAACAAATATGTATTAAAAGTGAAATGATCATAAATAAAGTCATGACCTATAAATTGTTTATGAAATAAATGGATGTTGTAATAAATGTAGTATTAAATGAGAAATATTACATGTGAAATTGAATGTAATTTAAAATTTAAGAGAAATATAAGCAACGTATGAATATGTTAATGTCTTGTATCAATTACAGAATATCTATGAAACCAATATTAAATTATGAAGTGATATTTGTGTCAACCAATGAGATTTATAATGAAGTTAAATTGAAAGTGAAATTGTGATGAAACAAGTTGGAATAGATATGTAAGTTGTACGTATATTGTTGTATTCACATAATTAATTTGATACAGATTTGAGTACACAAGTTCGAGGTGAATTTCACCATTTCATGTTAGGATTTTTTATTCAATTCTTGATGGCGAATATTTGATATGGATTTTGGTTCGGTTCTAAAATTCTCTATCGTAGTATATGGCTATGTGAGAAGAATGATGGTTTCTAGTCAAGAAACCATATCGAAGTCTGAATTAGGGAAGTTGAATGGACAATACTAGTTCGAAGGCGAACTTGTGCGATCGAGCGAGCAATCGAATGTGATTTTACAAAATGATGACATATGTACATCTTATGTTCTAATGTTATTGGTATGCTTTGACGTTGAAATTGAAAGCTGTTGGGTTGGATATCTTTGTAATTTAAATTGAAAATTTTCTTTTAAGTAAAACTACGACTAATTTAAAACCATTTTACAAAACCATTTTCTTTTATGTTTCATAAACAAACTATTTTATTCTATTTTACATACATACTATTTTACAAACTATTTTATTTACAAAACTATCTTACAAACTATTCTATTTACAAAATTATTTTATTTACAAACTATTTTATAAAACTATTTTATGCATAAAACGATTTTTATATAAAAAACTGTTCTAAATTCCAAACTTTTTATAAAGCAAAGATGTTCAATCTCATATGGCTCTTA
This sequence comes from Allium cepa, assembly GCA_030765085.1. Lineage (NCBI taxonomy): Eukaryota > Viridiplantae > Streptophyta > Magnoliopsida > Asparagales > Amaryllidaceae > Allium > Allium cepa. The sequence goes on along the minus strand of CM060932.1, from coordinate 1,029,483,483 downwards.
ATGCAGCGTAATTGATTTTGAAATTTTTTTGATTCTTATATAAGATGGACTTTATGTAAGTATAAGGTGATTTTGAAAACCGTTGATTTTGGAAAGTACTATATTTGAAAATGAAATCTTATATATAATGGAATTTATATAAGTATGATATTTGAAGTTATGATTTTAAAAGGGCACTATGTATAATATGATATATTTTGAAGTAAATGATATAGGTAGTATCTTCCATCGGACCCCTTTGGTGGGTCATTTATCGAATCCCTTTGGTGGGTCACTTGTTATATTCATTTGATATTGTTTGATAGCGTAAATCGAGGGAAGCGATGCCAACAACTACAAGTGATTCTGCTAGGAAAACGACGTAACCATTTCGCTACTACGATTTATCAACCATGGCGTAATTTGAGGGGCCGGATGCCTACAGTGACAAGTGATTCTGCTAGGATAGCGGCGTAACCATTACTTAACTGCGATCCATGGGGGAATGTACTTTCCATATCCATTTTTAATGTTTTTAAGTATTTTCACTGTATGTTGAAACAGGTCTACTAAGTACTTGGAGAAGTCTAGCCTTGCACCTGATCAACGCTTGGCTAGAGTCTATAAGAACATGGGTAAATTTATTCAAACATTGAGTTATAAAATGTTTTGATAAATTATATTATAAATATATTTTAAAGTTAATGATTATTGATTTATTAAAGATGTTTGAAAAGTATTTTGAGATTTAAACTAACAAATTTATAAATAATGAATTTAAGGTTTTCAATAACTCCTTTTTAAATATAAGTAATGATGTAAATAATTATTTTCAAATAGTCTACATATATTTATAAAGATGTCATTTAAGATTTTTAAATGGTATTTATAAATGAAGCAAGAAACTTTACTGATGAATTTTGTAAAGTATTAAAGATGATTGATTGGCAAATGAAGTATCAAATAAATATTTCGAGTAAAGATATATTTCTTCGAATGTATAATTTTAAAGATATTAAATGATTTGAGAAATTTAGTTTAGTAATATGCTTGAAAAATAAATTGGAATTGCCATTTTTGAAGTATATTTTTGAAATATTTACTTGATTTCAAAGTACTAATAGTTGTATGTGATATATTTGTTTGGAAGGAAGTGAAATTTTATAAATATTAATTGCAAAATAGGATATATAAATAAAATGAATTTAATTGAAAATTTGAGAACTCAAGTTTCGGGATTTTGAAATTGTTTTTCAAGTGATTTTGAAATTTAATACTAGTATTGTTTGGAAGTATTTTGGATAAATATTCTCAAATGTGATTTGAAAGAAATATTTTTTAAAAAAAAATTAAAAGGAAAATAAGTTATGTACTCCCCTATTTTGCCGTTGGAAAATAATTTAGGTGATGAGTACACGCATCATTGACGTTCATTTTAGAGTTTCAAAATGGAAAGACCGCTGTTGTAGTTTTACTACACAGTACTTTTTATAAACAAATCCTAATTTTGTATTTCTAGATATGATTTGATATATAAAAGCTATGAGTGTGTACATATATATTATTTCATATGATTTGAAATGAACCCGACATTTAGTTCTTTAAATTTCTATAAATTAGAGATTTCAATTATTGTAATGAAGGAAATTTTGACTATATTAATAATTGGAAACTTCTAAATTGAAATTAAGGAGTTAGATGTTAAGTGATTAATGAAATATACAAGAAATTGAAAATAACTTGTAAATATGAAAAATTTAGAAGATATAAATTATTGAACATTTTGTTAACTAAAGTGAATAAGATAAACTTGTGTAACATTCAAATTCATTCTATAAAACACATATATATATATATGTGTGTGTGTGTATAACTTACCAAAATAATAAAAATTGAAAATGTTAAATAGGAATATGTAATAAAATATAATATGGTAAATCTTTAAGTACTCGAAGTGTTCATTGGAATTATTTCTATAAATAAGAATTTTGACGTACAACAAATGTTATCAACGCAAGTTGATATTGTGAAAAGCTTGTAATTAAATTAAATAGTAAAATGGTAAATACAGTTTAGGTAAATGATTATAAACATAAGAAAATGAATAAAATGATTTACTGCTGAATATTAATATTAAATTGATATCAAACATTATTGTAAGTAAATAAATGTAAATTAAACTGCAATGAAAAGTATGTAATACTTAAATAATGAATTCTTTGATTATTTTAGATATTGAATGTGAAATAATTTATGTAAGTGCATGGAAAATACATTATTTTGAAAAGGAGACTCGCTTGCGACGAGGCTGAGGCGAGTAGTCGCGGGGTGGCAGCGGATCTATAAGGTTGCTGACTCGATGGTGATGGGGTAAGGAAGCATGTACGGCGGACATGGGAGACTTCATTCGGGAGGATTTCAGTTGCGTGCATGGTCGAGCTCGGTGTTGGATGCTTGGGCTTGGTCAGTATCGGCTTCGGGAGAGGCGGGTTCTAAGCTCGGATGGGAACTTGGTGGATCAAGGGGATGGGCTCGGTTGACATTTGTGGGGAAGAATGGAGGCTACAGGCAATATGCATTTGAATATCTTCATTTTTTCATATTATTAATAGCATGAATCTGAGCCAAGGGAAGTAGGAGCAGGAATGGGTTGGGAAAATAATATGCAATAGGCAATAACAGGGAAGAAGACGTGCTCTGTTATATGAAGAGGCAAAGGAAATATGTGAACCGGAAAAGAAATCAAATCAACGATTATTTTGGAAAGGTAGGAATTTCAGAAGACACAGGTCGGATTTTTAGAATTATAAATGCCGGTGTCTATTGGTATATACACGTTGGGTCAAAGAATTCCAAAGGGACAAAAGAGTACCGATACGATTAATTGGTTCACCGATTCCGCCTTGCATCGGATGTCAAAACACAGAAATGAGAATGTTGTAGAGATCGGCACGACGAGACGATCAAAGCAGTATGCAGATATCAGTGGTACAATTGAATTATGAAAATTCGAATTTTATAATAGTGGAAAATGCATGAAAAACGTAGAAAAATAAGATCGACGGAGCCAAAAATGTCCGAATTTGAAAAAACGACAAACAGACATCTTGCTCAGAAGATGTTTTAGAATTTTTCTATGTAAAAATATTTTGATTTTGAAAACGTTTTATTTTCATCGCTTTTTAACTGATTAAATTGAAGTAAATTTACGCACGAAATAAATTTTCGTATTTTCGGACGAAAATTTATTAGTTGCTACGTTTAACTGGACGCGTTTCAAATATCGAATTTTCGTTGCGAAATTTTATAGTTTATTTTTATTTAACGAAAATTTCATTTAACGCAAAATGCACGTTTCTTACGTTAAAATTATTAATTTGGTTTCTGTTATTGGTTACGACTATTTCATATTATTACATTGCGTTTTTAATACGTATTATATTATTGGCCTTATCGAAATTGGTCATCTACGAATTTGGTTTTGGATTTGTAATATATATACAAAGAGATTTCCATTTAATAAATCGTAAAATTTTATTTCTATCGGATTTTTAATTAAAATTTTATTTAATTTAGTATTTTAAAAGCATTAAAAATACGGGTCATTACAATCTCCCCCACTCAAAACTTTTCCTCCTCGAAAAGGAAGAAGGTAGGAGAATAGAAACAAACAGAAAAAAATAGATTGAAAACAGAGTAAAACAATTAATTCAAACCATATAAATTTCAATTTAAATAAATTTATATTCAACAATTTGTTTCTAAATTCAAGATTTTCCATTAAATTGATTTGATTTCATATTTATTAACGTTAAGTACAAAATGTTTCTTTTCAAATGAAATTCAATTTATATTCAACTAATTCAAGATACTACCTTACGTTGCTTCAATTCAATTTATTAACTTTAAAAACAAATTTTCTTCTATTAATCACACCTATTATTATTTTTTTAACTTATTATTCTATTCATTTCCATAAACATTTTATAATTAAAATTTAAGTGAATAACATTTATTATACGCACTCACATTTTATTTATAAAGATAATTTATATAATATATTATCCAATTTTCTTAAATTAACAATTTCAAAGATCATAAATTTGAATGGTCATTTGTTATAATCATATTTTATTCGACAAATTTAATTCTTCTTTATTCCAAATTATTGTTAAATTTATTCTACTTAATATATCTTCTCACATGTATATTAAGTATATCTACACTTAATTATAACTACTCAAATTTATTTAAAATTCTTTTAACATCATTCTATACTGTAATATTCAATTACATAGTTGAGTTTTGAAAATTTAGGCAAGTTATATTGAATGCAACTGAGTATTATTTGAATAAAATTCCTAATTCAATTCTCTCAAGTTTGAATGTTAGTTCAAAATTTGGTTTCATTCATAATTGAAATCATCTTTTACCCAAATCTAAGAATTAAATTTCCGATTAACTTCAAATAATTTAGAAATAAATAAATAAATATATACATTATACCCAAATCAAATCTGAATCAAAAACTTATATATATATATATATATATACATATATATATATATATATTTTAAATCATGTTGTACTTCAAAAATTTCAAATCAAATTCATTTCAAAACAAGAATGTAGCAAGCTACTGATGGTCTCTCCACTTTGAAACTCGAAAATAAATGTCGATGATGTGGCCGCCATCACCGAAATTATTTTATGACGACAAAAGAGAAGAGCACTAATTTTAAACGTTTTAACTCTTTGAAATAATTTAAATTTGAAAATATTTTAACTATACACTTTAAAACTTTCAAATCAAAGTTTGAAATCACCGGAAATTAAATTCTCAAATCCTAATTTAAATGCATTTCAAATTCCAAATTAAATTATAACCAAATTTTATAAATTCATTTATTTATTTTATGCAATAGTCAATGATTTATAAAACAATAAATGAAAATTAATTTTTTCACATTTCGGACAACAGATTCACTAACATTTTAATTTTAGAATAATTTATATTTATATATAACAAAATCATTCAATATTATTTTATTTACTAAATTTGAAAACAATATTGTGTCAGATTGCTTTGCTCAAGTGTTTTAGAAATTCTATCGATAGCGTTGATCAGACGAATCGATCGAAAATCCAAATCAACATCAACAACACAAACAACACAATATATAAAACATTTTTAATGAAATTTACAATACACTTCCTCGCTCGACGATACAAAAATGGATTTCAAAATAAGTATAGAGATTTAAATTTGATGGAAATCAAATCAAAGAAAAATTTGATTCGATAATAAGTTCGAAATAGAAGATAAGATAATTTAATTAACAAATGGATAAGCTTATTTAATTCACTGGCAACCTTAACCGGGTTGACCGTAACTTCAAGAATAAGGTCGATGCAGAATTTCGAGCCAAATCTACATCTGATCTCAAGAGATAGAATTCCGGTATAGCAGGGAATATATGGCATCGTGAACCGAGGATATAGAAATTTCCGGTAAATCGATGTCTATTGTAAATGAGTTTCACCCACTTATAAATATTTCGAAGATTGGCGAGACCGCCGATCTATTATAGATATCATTCGAAATGGAGTTATGAGATACTCCAGAATTTAAAAGAAGACGAATGGTGAGGGACAAGAATGAATTTTGGAACCGAGGGACGTTCCGAAAATTCAAAGGAATTGATTTAAAAGGAAGAGATTAAAACTCGAATGAGAGTGATTCTGTAAATATATTTACCATATATGCTAAGTCTTGCCAAGAGCTACCAAATGCTCTGATACCAACTGTAACGACCCGCTGTTTTTGGACTATTCGCATCCGCACATGTCGGACTTGAATAATTCAAAATAACGAATTGTTAATTTTAAATTTGGCAAAACTAGATATACAGTAAATGAATAATCACAGAATCACAGACACAGAGTAATACTATGCAGCAGAAGTAAAAGAGATAGTAGTTCATGAAGCTACTATATAAATATATAAGATACATCAGAGTTTACAACAGAAGAGAAATATAATACATCAAGTACAAATCAGAATACATCACTGGAATCATCGAATACTGAAAGCAGAATAGATGGCTGGATCTTCAAGCAAAACTCCAACTCCAAAGGCGAGCCCCGAATACTGGTATACTCAGTCTGACCCGAGCGTAAAGCAAAACACAAAACACTCGAGTCAGGATTAATATTCTCATATCAACAAATCCAACTCAAGTGAAAAAGCAATCGAAGTATAAGTAACTCAAAGGATGTTGGAATCACCATCCTCTAAGGATCCGTTAAACTATCTACTATGTAGTAGTGTACGCTAAATAGATAATGTCTATCAGTAATATAAAGTATCAAAATAGTGTTAAGGCGTTACCATTATCCCCCTTAACACATTTTATATAGATGTCATAGTCTATACAGCACTGTAAACTCCACCGTAAACTGGTGGGATATCAGGGAGTGCTCCATAGGTACAACACAAAACAAATTCGTAGTGATCGCGTATATAGGGATACAAGTATGACAAGGCACATGAGGCAATACCCAAGGTAGTGAAACTACCGTTTGCCTGATCCGGACTGGTGAGAACGCATCGCTGCAACGATCGCAACACCGCGAAACAACACTCCTGAAATTCCGGGGGTGCACCAATCAATCACAAGTAATGAGTAGTAGTTACGAAGAAGTGTGTTCGCTCGAGGTGGCTAACCCCATTTGGCCCGGCACGGCTCCTGATTTTAGTCATTTCCAATTTGACACAAGTGTCAAGGCTATCAATTATCGTTCTCTTTCTTCGGTCATCACGTACATCATTCCAACCACTTCATTTTGGATCATCACTCCGCGTATAGTTATTAAAGTGGTTTTCGGTTTAGATAGAGAGTATATCCATAACCGATTCCGGTCTCTTTAATAACTTTCGTAATTATTACACCGATTGGTCGTTTAGTAAATTTCAAACCAAATCAAATTCAATTTCAATTTCAATTCGAAAATCAACATTTCATTTGTCTTTCTAAATCGATTTCCCAAGTTTACGTTTCAAAACATCCAAATTACCATTTCGAAATCTTATAATTCGATTTCAACTTTTATTTAAACAATTCAAATATCGATTCAATTTCGTATATAAGTTTCATTCCGAAATCATTTAAATGGTTTAATTTTCATTCAAATCAATTTAATTCATTTATCGATTTCATTCAATATTCATTAAGTGGATTTGTCATTCAAAACCACTTCTATTTAAATTCCAATTCATTTAGATCAATTACTTACGTTGAACTTCATTATATCAAAACATCCAATTGAAATAAATTAAATTCGGCAAATCAATTCTTTAATTACAAGTCTTACGTTAATTTCAATAAATCTCATTCATTCCAATAAATCACATTTTATTTCTTATTAAAGAAATTCAATTTTCACTTATTTATTGACCTCGTTACAAATTTCGAACTCAATTAATAAAGAACTAAATTTCACATAATCGGGAAGTTTCGATTTCACTTATTAACTTACTTAAATATTTTTCCAAACCTTGTAAATAAAGAAACCTCATTTCATTTATTAACGAAGATCAAATTCACTTAATCAAAAGTTCGATTTTCTCTTATCAAAGAATTCAAATTTTATTCAATTATCAAATAATTCAATCTTATTCACTTATTTAATAATTTCAATATTAATTATTAATAATTTCAAAACTTAATAATTACAAACTTGATTATCAATTAAAACTTAATTATTAAATCATTTCCACTTAATTATGAATTCAAACTTAATTATCAAATCATTTCAACTTAATTATAAATTCAACTTAATAATTTCAAACTTAATTATAATTCCAAACTTAATTATAATTTCAAATTTAATTCAAAAATAATTTCAAACTTAATAATTTCAAAACTCGATTATTACAAATTCCAAATTATTTATTAATAATTTCAAATTTAATTATTAAATAATTAAATTTCAAACAACGTTCTTTCATCAATTACTACGCTATATTTGTTTTCAGATTTCAATCTTTACATTTTTCTTTTATAAAGATTCAAATTCTAACCTTACTTCACAACTTATTCTTTATTCGAATAAAATCATTATTTCATTTCTAAATCAAATTGTTGACCAATCGGACTTTTATTTAATTCTCTATCCTAAGTCAAGTTCATTTGGGTATTTATCATTTCAACCCGATTCCAATTCAATTCAAAAATCAGATATAACAAAGGGAACTTGCAGTGTGATAACTGGGATAGTGTCGAAGTAAATAAACAAGCAAAAACAACAATTAATAACAATTCAATAATCAATTCAAATAATCTCGAAATAATCGTATTAATTCACATTGTTGTTTGTGCGAATTAATATAATTATTTCTAGAATCTACACTATCATTTCATGTAGATTATAGATTATTACACTAATTTTTCATACGGTTCTTCACTTGTCATTCGATTTCAATTTTACACTACAACAATTAATCCTATATACAATCAATGGTTTAAAGTGTAATTTATCCAATTCTACGTGTCAATTAATTTAACAATTAAAAGGGGTCGTATTATACAAATTTAACTAATCAAATTCAACACATATGTCGATTCATATTTTTAACTATCCTACGTCAATTTCGATTTTAAATTATTTATCACTTGCAACATTAACAATTTTGACGTCCAATATCTACATCAAACAATCAAACATTTATCAACCAAACTGTATTATCACCGCATAAATAATTAACAGATAATGGTGTCAGATGTCATAGGTGAACAGATGCAGGTAATAACATATATAACAGTGTAACTAACTACAGCAGCATATTTCAATTGTCGTTTCAATTGAAATCAAATTTAATAAATAAAAGAACATTAATCGTGAGTGATTGCTCACCTTTCGAGGCTAGAGAACACAGAAGATGGCACGGATACGCACACTGATACAGACACTGAAATTGAATTACGAATCCAAGTTAAGCAAGATTGACACGAATCGACGAACAGAACTGAAAAGTAGAAATGGACGAAATCAAATCAGGACCGGATTGATGATGATAAATTATATAAGCGAATCTATATGTAAAACTATGTGCTAAATTCAAACATGTATTGAATTAAATGTATAAGCATGTATTCCAAAATCCATTGTAATCTTTTTAAACGCGTAAAAAGAAATCACACTTAAATATATAACGTTGTATTTTGAAATAATTATGAATGAAAAATACTTACATTTAAAAACAAATATATATAACCAAGATATTGATCAAAAAGTTAATTAAATTTCAATCAGTTAGGATTTGTGATTAGATTTGTATTCAATTCATATGTATGCGAGTTCCAGTTTGTATATGCTTATAAATTAATGATTAGATTTGTATTCATTCATTTGTCATGGCATGCAGTATCATGATATGATAATCTTTTGCAAATATAATCACAATCTAAAAACAATATCAAACTAATGGAACAAACAGACGTAAAATTTTATTACGCTGCTATGTTTCCACTGCTCAGTGCAGAAATTTGGTTTGCACTGATCAGTAAAATTTTGCACCAATAAGTGGCATAAACAAAACCCAAATATACTTCCTGAATAAATATATGGTCATCAAGATATATAACAGATTGCATACTATAGAAAATATTATTTTATAATAAACATACAAATTAAAATATGTATGTATTCACATAACCATATATATTAAACACCTAATCTATGCTTGTAACACAACTGTAAGTAACAAATTATATAAACAACTTTAACATAAAATGTTCATAACCGAAATATAAATATTTAATACAAACTGAAATGAACAACATTTTATAGACATTTATATATGAACGTCTGTTGTATGCAAAAGCTAACCAACCCAACATGTTACAACAAAATATAAATGTACACCTGAGAGAATATGAGCATGCACATATCAGGTGGGAACGCATGCCAATAGGTGGCTTAAGGCCGGAGTGGGTGTCGGAAAGGAGAGTGATGCGGGACGGTTTTGAGCATGGCCGGAGGGGATGGGAGGTCGGGAGATGATGGCACAGAGGGGGTCGGGAACGGTTGCGGCACCAACGTGCGCTATGGTGGATTGGTTTTGGAAATGGAGACTCGCTTGCGACGAGGCTGAGGTGAGTAGTCGCGGAGTGGCGGCGGATCTATGAGGTTGCTGACTCGATGGTGATGGGGTAAGGAAGCATGTACGGCGGACATGAGAGACTTCATTCGGGAGGATTTCAGTTGCGTGCATGGTCGAGCTCGGTGTTGGATGCTTGGGCTTGGTCGGCATCGGCTTCGGGCGAGGCGAGTTCTAAGCTCGGATGGGAACTTGGTGGATCAAGGGGATGGGCTCGGTTGACATTTGTGGGGAAGAATGGCGGCTACAGGCAATATGCATTTGAATATCTTCATTTTTTCACATTATTAATAGCATGAATCTGAGCCAAGGGAAGTAGGAGCAGGAATGGGTTGGGAAAATAATATGCAATAGGCAATAACAGGGAAGAAGACGTGCTCTGTTATATGAAGAGGCAAAGGAAATATGTGAACCGGAAAAGAAATCAAATCAACAATTATTCTGAAAAGGTAGGAATTACAGAAGACACAGGTTGGATTTTTAGAATTATAAATGCTGGTGTCTATTGGTATATACACGTTGGGTCAAAGAATTCCAAAGGGACAAAAGAGTACCGATACGATTAATTGGTTCACCCGATTCCGTCTTGCATCGGATGTCAGAACACAGAAATGAGTATGCTGTAGAGATCAGCACGAGGAGACGATCAAAGCGGTATGCAGATATCAGTGGTACAATTGAATTATGAAAATTCGAATTTTATAATAGTGGAAAATGTATGAAAAACGTAGAAAAATAAGATCGACGGAGCCAACAATGTCCGAATTTGGAAAAACGACAAACAGACATCTTGCTCAGAAGATGTTTTAGAATTTTGCTATGTAAAAATATTTTGATTTTGAAAACGTTTTATTTTCATCGCTTTTTAACTGATTAAATTGAAGTAAATTTACGCACGAAATAAACTTTCGTATTTTCGGACGAAAATTTATTAGTTGCTACGTTTAACTGGACGCGTTTCAAATATCGAATTTTCGTTGCGAAATTTTATTGTTTATTTTTATTGAACGAAAATCTCATTTAACACAAAATGCACGTTTCTTACGTTAAAATTATTAATTTGGTTTCTGTTATTGGTTACGACTATTTCATATTATTACATTGCGTTTTTAATACGTATTACATTATTGGCCTTATCGAAATTGGTCATCTACGAATTTGGTTTTGGATTTGTAACATATATACAAAGAGATTTCCATTAAATAAATCGTAAAATTTTATTTCTATCGGATTTTTAATTAAAATTTTATTTAATTTAGTATTTTAAAAGCAATAAAAATACGGTTCATTACAATATAGGTGGTCCCTTTATTTGCTTTACATTTATTATCATGTCCCGTTCTCTCTCTTTTCGTTTTTAAGTTCTCAGTGTAGCCTCCACTGGAGCATCCATTTAATTATTAGACCACTCATTCGTTTCTTATTAATCAATAATAGCCACATTTGATTTATTTCTAATTAGTAATTGCCTAATTTTTTCATTTGTTTCTCATTTGTTCGCTTGCTCCTTTCAAGTGCTTTAGTTGAAGTTTTTTTTTCCTTTTTTTCCATTTTTAACGTGAATATCCAAATTAATATTCATGCCATCTAATTAGCATTTACTATTCTCCGTTTGTGAAGTTTATTTTGTTTATGCGTTATTGGTTCTTGTAGCCTCCTTTCATTAGCAACTTTTTCTTCAGAAGCTTCGTGTTAAAAAATGGAAGATTTATTTTTATCTTTATTCATATATTTATTCCTTTACTTCACCTCTTTCAATACTACCAATTTAAGGCTGTTCATATTTTTACTTTATTTCAATTTCTAGTTTGTTTATATATACTTTATTAGCTTTTCATTCGTTTCCATCTTCATTTCTGTAGCCCCGCTTCATTTTTCAAATCTCATCTTCTGTAGCTTCATATCTCCAAACAAACTTCCATCTCATTTTTTCTCTTTCACCTCATTTTCTTTCTTCTTCCTTTTTCTTATTCAAATCTCCTTCTTCTTCTTTTTTTCAAAGCTTCCTTTTTCTTATTCTTATTTTTCAAATCTTCTTCTTCTTTTTCGAAGCTTCCTTTTCTTCTTTAATTCTTCTTTTCCAAACACTCTTCTTTCTTCAAATCCAGAGCTATACAAACTTCTCTGTCTCTTCCAAAACTTTCTAAAAAAGGAAAGATATTATAGTAAGAAAACAAATCAAAATATGGAAGTAGTAGCAGAACCAAATCCGACTAGAAAAGGAAAATCCATATGGTGAGTGTTTAAACTCACTCACGAAATACTAAAGTTTTATTGCAAGTTAAACCAGGTCATTTAGTGATAAATTTTTCCTTAGTGGTTTAGGATTTTAAGTGATATTTAATTTTAATACCTAAATTCCAATATATGATAAGCAATAATTATTGTGACATGATATTGAATTGGTTGATTTGTTGAATTGGTTGATTTGAATGTTAATTGTATGTTGTGATGATGCTATTGTGATTGAATGTGTATTTGTTCATTTATTTTAATATATCCCCGTTATCACCCTAGAGTTTATTGTAATCGTACAAATTTTCATATTGATTATTTGAATACTGAATAAAGATATAAAACCCATCAATTTCATATATTTACATGAGAAAAAAATCAGTATGTTTAGATTTACTGTTTGTACCATAAAAATGAATTTTGAAAAATAAACCGTCGTTACCTTTTTTGGAAGTTTTTAACGTTAAATTTTGAAACGTTGGGAAGTTTCTATAGAATTGAATGTCGAAACTTTGAAACATTTTTATAAATCAAATCTCTTGACTTATGAAATTTAATTGTAAATTGTTCTGTTAATTTTTATGCTACTAGAATGGATCTATTGTGAAATCTACTGTATTTTGAATATGAAAACAATAACTTTTGTCGAAAATTTGAACCTTCAAAAATATTGTTATCCGCATTCCTTATTTCATCTAATTTTAATTTAATTTGCAGAAGATTTTTTAGTCTGAGCTTTTCAGTGAATTGAAGATTATTTTCTGGAGGACGAAGTCGAAGATTCAGTATATTATTGCTATTTATTATAATTATTCCACTGCATTATTTTTTTATTCCTGCTATACAACCTTGATTTGTATTGTAAAGTGTAATCAAATGTTATTTGTAAAATAGCTTCATGAACTATTTATTTTGTTATTATATTTTTTCAATGCTCTGTGAGATTCTTTTTTTCTTTTTTTTCTTTTATTTTCTAATTTACCACATTAACAATCCTCCTTTTTGAACGGTTTGAATTAGAAATGTGTGGTTTATTGTCGTTTTAAACAGTCCAAAAAGGTGGGTCATCGCAGCCATCATCTTGGATTTTTACAAAACTAGTTTTATCAGATCCGTAATGGTAAGTTATTATAGGATTTCAAGTTTTGAGGCGATCAGACTTATCATTTGTCGTACGAGCTTGAAACGAATAGAAATTAATTGAATGAATTGATTAAAATAATTTGATTTGAAAAGCTATTTTCTGCGTACGATCGAACTACTAGTTCCATTGTGCTTGAAATAGAGGTAAAACATGTCGAATGCTAGGTGGCACACCTCGTTTAGAGCTCGAGAATTGTCGGACGTTATGAAGCTAGATATTTTCAAATTAAAATAATATATATTGACTTTCTCCCCTTCGACAAATCATACACATCCACCCCTTTTCTTATCGACCCTGTACTCTTCTTTCCCCCTTTCATTTTAAATTCCTCTCGGATCGATTAAACGAAAAAAAGAAAAAAGAAAATATCAGGAGTGTCGAACGATCATGCACGTACGATGGTGGCTGGAGGCAGCAAAGCATGACAGGGCTTCGCGACTTAATCTACTAGCGTGTAGCCTGATCGAGGCGGAGGGCGCTATGATTCTTACGTTCGACATTTAGGGTTCGCGTGAGCAATCAGAGGCGATAAAAGCTACAAGACTTAGGGTGGCGGCTAAGAGTGAGGCGACGCAGCTGGTGGTGGCAATGAATAGTGGTACGGCTGTCAGATGGTGCGCACGTGTGGAGGACTTGTTGCTTGGTTTGGGTCGATGTTGCGTGCTTTTTTGAAGTGTCATGCGTGAGAGAGGAACAGTGATGTTGATTAGGTATGTTAATTAGTTTTGTTAAGTTAATTAATATGTTAATTATAAAATCATCATATTAATAAAATCATTACGCTTGCATATGAGGTCCGTTTCGGATGAAACAAATTATGTTGGGATCGTATCGACGACCTCTATGGCATGGAATCGAAATGGCATTATTTGAAGTTGAAAAAATTTCAGTTTCAAATAAAAGGTGAGTATTTTAATGCTCATAGATGACTAAATTTTTTTTGTTAGGTAAATTGAAGTTGTGAAGCGATTTATATTTATTGGTTGTTATGTTGAAATTTAACTGACATCTGAATTGAACTAATTTGAATTTAAATTGACAGTTCAATTCGAAATTGAATTAAATTGTCAATTAGACAACCAATTTTGATAACCAGTAAATTGTTGTGATATTGGCTGTTTGGATGATTGATTGTGATGGATGCCAATTGATTGATGTTTTGGTTGATTGGATGTTTTTTATTTTATATATCCTATATCACCCTATAATTATTTGATAGCATATAAAACTGCTAATTGAATTATCTTGAATAATTAAAAAATAGGTTGAAATGATATACACATATGACATTTATTTTGGATTGAAATGATTTGTATCTATCCCTGAAATAGAAATCCAAATAATTGATTCACTTGGCCATGGGATAAAAAATTATATATGGATACCAGTTTGGTTAACTTAAATGATTTTAAAAATTTTGATTTGAAATTATTTAAATGATTTTGAATTAAAGAAATAAAAATCGAATTATTCTCGAACTTGGGCTCAAATGTTGGACTTAGAATTTCTTAAACGAAATTGTTTAAAATGAAATTTGAGATTTTGAAGTTATAATCAAAATATCATTTGAATTCCGGAAATTGATTTGTTTTAAAACAAAGATTTGAACTTTTATTTGAACTTCGAATTATTGCTAAGTAAAAGTAATACAAATGGATATAGGAAATTTGGACTCGGGAATGGAATTAATATTAAGATTTGAACCTAATTCGAACATTGAAGTTTAGTCAAATTCAGTGATTTAAATCGATATTTTGAAATTGAACTAGAAATTGATATAAATTGAAATGTTTTCAAAAAATGAGAATTGAATTGAAATTAATTGGAATTGAAATCGAAAATGAATTAATTTGAAATCGAAATTGAAAACGATTTGAATTAAAATTGAAATCGAAGTTAATTCGAATTGAGATCGAAATTGAATCGATTTAAATTGAAATGGAAATTGAAATTGATTTGAATTGGAAGCTTTGGAATTGAATTAGTTTGTCTTTGAAACTATTTTCAAAATGAATTATTTTAATACAAACTGTTTAAAGTCTATCTTCTTAAATATACAAATTATTTTGATTCTCCAAGCTATTTTACTATAAAAACCATTTCAATACTCGAACTATTTTACATTAAACTATTTTAACCTTTAAATTATTAAAAAAATTCAAACTATTTTCTGAAAATTCAAACTGGTCAAAGTGGTAACAGTTAATATTTGAATTATGGATTTAACGAATTGGGTTAAAATGAAGTTATAACCTATATTGAAATCCGAAAAAAGTTTGGAAGCGAAATCGAGATGTAAATCATTTCAATACTCAAATTATTTTATATTAAACTATTTTCACTTTTAAACTATTAGAAAATTTTCAAACTATTTTGTGAAAATTTAAGCTGGTCAAAGTGGGAACAGTTTATATTTAAATCATGGATTTAACGAATTGGGTTAAAATGAAGTTATAACCTAAATTGAAATCCAAAACAATTTTGGCAGCGAAATCGAGATATTGAGGCGAAAATGATTTTGAAGTGAAATAGTACATTTTGTGTAATATAATGATTTTGAAATGAAATTAATTTTAAGGAGAATAAGATATTTTGATGTCAAGTATGAATGGTTATTAAAATGTAAAAGAACCAACCGGTGTGTAAAACAACATTTGTTTGTTGAAGAGGCTGGTGCCTCTTATTGGCATACTCTCTGTCAATATTGGAACCACTTTAACAACCGTGTATGTAGAGGAGACTCTAGAATGAAGTGGTAGGATTTGGCGGCGTTTGCTAGATTTGAAGAAAGAGAACGATGATGGATAGACCCTGGCACTTGTGCCAATTTGAAATGACTAAAACAGGATAGCGTTATGGGGCCAAGCGGGCTAATTACCCCTAGCGGACATCCATTCTTCGATCTCTTTTGGACTTGGTCCATATTATTACTCTTGTTGTTGGTTTTGATTAGTGCACCTTGATTTGGGGATAACCTCCCGACTCGATGTGGGATGGATGGATGCGGAGGGTGATCGGGGCTACGATGCGTTACCACCAGCCCTATGACCCGAACTAGAAGTATCCTACCTTAGGCATTGCCTTACGTGCCTTGTCATACTTTTATCCCTATACGAGATCACTATGATTTTACATTCGTGGTTTTGTATCATGGTGCATCCCTATTCCCCAACGTGCTATTGGGGCGTTATATGCAAACTTTATGACAATGCTTAAAAACACGTTAAGGGGGGTCAATGTAAAGCCTTAACGCTAAGAAAAATATTTATTTTTACTGATTTGACATTATATATATATCATATTCTACTATATATAATATCTTGATGGATCCTTAAGAGATGGATTATATCGTAACATCTCTTGAGTTATTGCACTCATGTTATACACTGGATAGGAGATGTGAAATCCCATAAACAACTTCAATGCTATTACACTTACGTTACGTGATATTGATTTGACTCACATAAAGATATTTTAGTCCTGACTTGAGTGTTATGTATTTTCTTTATGCTTGGGTAAGCTCTGAGTTTTTCAGTGCATTGAAGATCATTTTCTTGAGGACGAAGATGAAGATTTGGTATATTATTACTATTATTATTCCCTTCACCATGTTGTTCTACTTCATTATTTTATTTTTCCTCGTTGTATATATAACTCTAATAAGTGTTGTATAAGTTATAATCAAATGTATAATATAAACGGCTTCATGAACTGTTTACTTGATAATTATATCTTATCATTCCGTTGCGAGATTCTTTGTTTATTTTCTTCATCTTTCTTATTTTTCTTAATTAATCCCATTGATTATCTATGTTCCGGATTGTTTTAGTTGGACATGTGTGGATTATTGTCGATTTAAACATTCCGAAACGTGGGTCGTCACATTATAACACTTTATTGTTATTAAATAAGTTTTTTACTTCATAAAAAGAAATAGGATTCCTTTTGAATCAAGCTTTGGTTTCCAGATTGTTTAAAAAAGACTTTGTTTTATGTCAGGGATTTCTCTATTGGTGCCATTAAGTAACATAAAACAAATATGATGAATAGATCAAAAATTACACGTTTATGGAATATGTCTCATCTTATACTTAACGCAAAAAACCCGATGAGCAGACTTTCCTCTACCTATAAGATCTATAGTCGGAGTGCTTTAATAAGGCAAGGCTAGGTGCAACCTGTGTCCTGATTTACCTAGCTTTGATTGTGGGCAAGGGATAGAGATGTCAAAATGTCGAAGTTGTGGTAAGTATAAGAGAGATAATTTCTATAAATAGGTCATGATAAATGAAGTTTACCGAAGGTACTTCATCTTATACTCGACATTAAATTTTGAGGTACGGAAGCCCGTTTCTACCTGTGAGAGTTTAAGAATGTACATCTAGGTAAGAGTAGTAAGCTAAATTGTCTGAATTTATTGTTAATCGAGGGATAGTGCGGAGTTGAAATCATAAAGTGGATATAAGTATATGATGTCTGATTTTCCACATGCAAACTATATGCTTACCAGATAGTGGTTTATCCACTATCGATAACTTGACCTATTTTGACTTAGAAAGTATACTAAAACTTCACAATTTCATATGGTTTGAGATTCCTTTTGGGAGAACTCAATCTGATGAAAATACTCTCGTTTTAAGTGTGGATATTCCATATTCCTTTAGAAACCTTATATCTTCCGCTTACTTCTGTAAGAATCGAGGTTGAGTCAACCGGAAACTATTGATTGTTGGTTTGGAGAGACTGGGATTGAATAAGCATGAGTTATCTGAAAATCACTTCAAACTGGCATAAACGTTTGAGTTAGGATATCATGAAAATGATGGAATCGAAGATGGAGGTTTTTGAAGTGCAAGGGCTACTTGCTATTAATCTGGAGGCTGAATCCAAAAAGCATGTAGTAAAAGTAGCGCCTTCAGTTTGTTTATATCTTAAATAACTTATATGGATGAATGCTGGCGTTGCATTTTTGCCTGTAGGGCAGTGTTCATATTCCAAGTAGGATTCTCTAAAAGGATAAAATATAGTCTCAATCCTCGCACCCAGTAATAACTAAAACATGGGATATATAGTAGGGCCATGTGGGTCGCACCTATTAGAGTATGGTCATCGTTCAGGCTAGATTGATGTTCATGGATTTATGTATGCTAATGGCTAAGGTATAGTTGTATGCAGCAACTGGGGTTACAAATTCAGTACTATCTAGGAAGGGGTAGGTCGGTTCTACGTTGGCAGGGGTTCATATGAGGATCTCGGTACATTTTTCTAGAGGTGTACTTTGGTAGGTGGTACCCCAATAGCCTTCTCATTGTATGGAATCCAGTTTTCAATACGTACCTTTACGGACTTAGTTGTGTACTAAATGTGCTGTTGAATGCAATTAACATACTTATTCTGGCGATTAAAATATCTATTTTAAACCCTAGACATTATTCTAATATCATAAGTTTTCTTATGAAATGGTTTGGTTATCATAAGGTAAATACCATGTTGAGTTTATATGCAATGTGGTCTTACATAATATCTTTATTTTTGAAAGGATTTATAAATATAACGATCATATGATTTAAGTTTCTTGCGCTAGTTTACCAGACTGATGTAACATCCCCCACTTGGAGGCCTAAAACTAAAGGCTATTGATGTTGCAGTCATCCATAGTTATAAATCCTCGGCGACCAAATACAGTAATGTTAGGTACATCAAAAACCGAATGACATGGATATGGAAAAATGTTAAAAATCAAAAAACATCTTTCTTGTTTCATTTCAAAATATTTCAAATTCATTACATAATCCCAATACGAGAACCATGTTCAGAAAAAATATATTTATTACAACATACGCCACGAGCGACATATGAAGATGCCCCTTTAGATGATCAGAGTATATATGGGTAATTAAATAACTTTGCCTTTACAACAACAATACAGCGGAATCAAAATGAAAGAGAACTCTAAATAGATAACATGCCTGCCGCATGTCTCTGGAAGTTTATTTGTCTAAAGAGGTACCAAAAAACCTCAACTCTCAAACTACTCAAAATCAATCGATACCCGAGAGTTTAAGGGTAAAGCATAAAATTCGAATCAGACATAAAGCCTGGTATGAATAATAATTTACCATCTCAACCATATAGATATCTAGTGTGACCACGCCGCTTAGCGAAACGGGTTTTCCCCTCACTAGTATCCTAAAACCATATACTGTGCTCCTATATACACAATGGTTAAAACATAAAAGTTCAAAATATTATGATGATATGCAGAACAAGTAAATCAATTCTGGATTACCCATCCTCATTCGTTTTGGCTATCTATCTCAATTATAGTTTGTAGGGTTACTATTAACCATTAGTTTTCATGGGCGAACTAATAATCTGTTTAATGTTTATGGACTCTCTGTCCTATTTCATAGTTTTCATGGGATCACTAAGAACCTTTTGACCCCTGCCAGTATCATCATTGTTTCATGGGTTCTCTTTGGACCTATTGGTAACTCCAATAACTTCCCTCTTATCCTATTTTTCGTGGGTTGATAAGGACATACCTATTGACTTCTATCAATATCTTAATCCACATATAGTATTCATAGGTTCACTACAAATCTATTGGGCCCTACCAATATTTCAATCAATCATAGTTTTCATGGGCTTACTATGAATCTGTCTTCCTGACATCTTCATTTATACATAGTTTTCATGGGTTTACTATGAACATGTTAGCCCCTGCCAATATCTCAATATAATCATAGTTTTCATAGGTTTTCTATGAACCTATTAGCCCCTAACAATATCTTCTTTTAATGTTTAAGCATCCTATACTCTTGTCTTATTGACCTCCTGGATGAAAAACTACTCACTCAGGAGTTAATTTAATTTATATTCACTATTGGGTCAACCTAACTGGTTATTCTGCCATTTTCCAAATTAAAGTTATGGGTCTATTAGAATGTGAATATATTCAAATACATATATGAAAAAGCAAGCATAATAATACCGACTCATGTGGTTTAATATCCTTAAAATCATTTTATATAAAACTTCTTTAATCCCTTTAACCAATAATCAATGAAAACTTCTTCAAAAACTCCATTTCAAAACACTTTATTTATGCCATGGTTTTCCTTTAAAAAGAGACTGGTTTATTTGTTTTGAGAACTAAGGCTTTCCAAATCTTTGAAGCATAACTTCCGAAACCCTTGGATAACCTCCTTCGAAAGCATTGAAAATTACTTTTCAATACACAAAGTGTGTATCTCTTTCGAAGCTCTTTAAATTATCTCCTTTGAAACCAAAATAAGCCTTTCGAAAGTATCAACATGTTACTCAATAATCCTTAGAAGCAAAGCTTCGAAACCTATGAAAGTAACTCTTTCAAAACCATTGAGTTTACCTTTAAAACATCTTTTGGGTCAAAATGAATATATATATATATATATATATATGTATGTATACACACGAATGTATCTTTTTCAAAACCTTTAATAAAATTGTTTGGGGAAAATTCAATAGCATCGGAACCATCCATTTGAAAGCTCAAACCTTTGAGAAAAACTTAGAAGGATAGCATCGAAACCCCCTTTTGAAGTCATTTCCTTTGAAACCCTTTTGATAGCATTTTTAGGGAGTGACTTGGTATAAGTTTAAAACGTAAGACTACCCTTCGAAAGCATTGATGGCTTCAACACACTTGAAATGTAAAAGAATGGCAGTAGGATTTCGACTAGGTCGGAACCATCATTTTCGAAAGCATTCTTTTATAAATAATGGGTCAAGTTCGAAAGCAATAGGGCATCGACTTGGTCGAGAGTACCATTCAAAAACTAGGCAGGCGCATATCTTTTAAAACTAAACAATGATTTCGACTCTATCGGAAGCAATGCTTTCGACACCTTGCCTTCCGCCCTTCACCAATCCACTTCTTACCAATCTTATTAACACCATGTGTACTGGTTTCGACTTTAGTAGGTCACGGCTAGGTTGGTTTCGACCGAGTTGAAACGGAAGCATTGGAGTTAAAAGGTGCTTCTAAAGGAGGCGGAACCAACTTTTCTGGGTGAGGCTAAATTAGTGCTATTTTTATTAATGACTTTATAACTAACCTGCCTATTTGTAATCCTTTGATTGGTTTCCTTAAAAGATTTCAAATTCTTTATAAAATAATTGCCGCTTGTTATCAAATCTAAATCAAGGAAATTTTAACAACTAAGCCCTTCCATTAAGCAAAACCAAAATTGCACTTAAATCCTTCTTTTAAAATAATCTATTTTCCAAAGTAAATCTCATAGGAAAAATCCCAAAAAATTATAGAAATTCAATTTCATTATGCTTTCAAACATATCAAAATCTTAGACCTAAATTCTTCCTGAAGAATCAAAATTAATTTTTATCCCAATTTTATCATATATTTTTTTGAAAATTCGTACTAAATTTTCCATAGATTAGAATATTACAAAAATTGAGACTCATTTCCAAAATCATAATTTACGAAACATATAAATTTTCCATGGCGTTAGAAATTATTTACAATCGGCTTTGCCATAAAACCGTATTAGTCCTTATTTAAATATTTTGATTTAAATCAAACATATTATAATTCAAGCATATCATCATCCAAAACATCATAGAAACGAATTTAATCATAAACCAAAAAATATACGATCATAAAATAAAATAGAGATGTTATAGGTTGTTATTCACCTTGAATATGATAGGGAATTTGAGTTTTGTTGTAGATTAATTTCCCATAGCTTTAATTCTTAGCTTTGGATTGGATTTCTCTTCCTTTCTTCCTTGTAATGGTCGACCTTGCTTAGATTTACGTTTTTTTTTAATGTTTTTTGAGAAATGAAAATGAACATGCATATGAAAGGATGTATGGGTTATAAGAGGCCGCTATTCCTAATAAGCCTCTTTTGTAAATTAATTAACATGTAAAACCATTATAAGCACATTTAATTGGTTAAGCATGGCCTTCTTATCATTTTTTCAAATCTCAATCTCCTTATCATTCTAATTCTTACATTATTCTATTTAATTTATCTAGTTAAATCCCATTCATAATGTTATTAAAAATTAGGGATGTTACATACTCCCCTCCTTAAAGAATTTCGTCTTTGAAATTCGGTAAGGACTAAATACTAAACATAGCAATTATCCGTAACAACTCCTAACAACCATACAAGCCTACCTGACTAGCGACTATCTATACAAATTTAATATAGACATACACTTAAAGAAGATCAGGCTAAGTATCTCTAGTCTTGTCTTCAATCTCCCAAGGACAGTCCTTCTCATTGTTGCTCCACTAAACTTTCACCAACCAGACTGTCTTATTCCTTAATCTTTTATCATCTCTCGCTACAATCTGAACTGGTTGTCTAACAAAAGTCAAATTAAGCTCTACTATCAAATCTTCTAACCCTGTTGGAAGAATAGTAGTCTTTGGATCATGCACATACTTGCAAAGATGAGACACATGGAATACATCATGGACACCTGCCATACTACTCGGCAATTCTACTCGGTATGCAAGCTTTCCAATTCTCTCTATAATATGGAATGGACCAACATATCTCAAGGCCAGCTTCCCTGACTTTCCAAATCATACCAGACCCTTTATCGGTGATACCTTAATGAAAATCTTATCTTCAACTGAGAATTCTAAGTCTTTACCCTCTTATCTACGCAACTTCTGTCTAGACCGAGTTTCCTTCATCCTTTCTTATAGTAACTCAATCTTCTATATCACCTCTCTAACCAGATCTGGACCTAAGACTATTCTGTCTCTAGTCTCCAACCAACATGCTGGTGATTTGCATGGCCTTCCATACAAAGCTTCAAAAGGCACCATTCCTATACTAGTCTGATAACTATTATTAAAGGAAAACTCAACCAAATGCAGGTGGTCTTTCCGAGACCCACCAAAGTCCAATACACAAGCTCTTAGTAAATCCTCGAGTACCTTTTTGACGCTTTCTATCTGCCCATCCATCTGAGGGACATATGCAGTACCCATCTTGATCTTAGTGCCTAACATATCTTGTAGACTCTCCTAATTTGCTAGTAAACGAAGCATCTCTGTCGCTGACTATACTACTAGGAATCCCATGTAGTCTAATTATGTTCTTCATGAACAACTTAGCTAAAACAGGTACCGTCCTGATTGACTTTACTGGAATGAAATGTACACTCTTGGTCAATCTGTCCACTATGACCCATATACTTTTATTTCCTCTATTTGACCTTGGCAACCCGTTTATAAAATCCATAGATATTGAATCCCATTTTCAAACTGGAATCTCTAAAGGTTGAAGCAGTCCACTTGGTTTCTGATGTTCAGCTTTTACTTCTTGATAGTTTACACACTGCCTTGATCACAAGCCAACATCTCTCTTCATACCTTCCTAATGGAAGCCCTCTTCATATCTCGTTACATCTTGGTCCCTCCAGGATGAATCGTAAACATAAACCGATGACATTCTTCAAGAACTTCTGTCCTTCAGCTCTCAACACTTGGAACACAAAACCGTCCATTCTCTCTTAACCATCCCCGTTGTTAAGACTAAAAACTTTCAGATCATCGATCTCGGTTCCAAACTCAAGCCTTCAAATCTTCTTGGAAAATAATGGATACTCTTTCTGCTTAGAAGTAATCCTCTCGATCAATACTGGTTGAACTACTAAATAGAACAACATGGTAGTACTCTAACTAGAACTAGTAGTCGATCTTAACCGCACACTGCAAGTATTCAAAGCTTCCAAATCTTTCTATTCTGCTAACATACCTAACATCACATTCTGATGTCTTTTGCTAAGAGCATCTGCTACTTTATTACCTTTCTCTGGTGTATACCCTATACGAAACCATAAGCTGCCAAAAACTCCAGTCACCTCTGCTGTCTCATATTTAACTCCTTTTGAGAGTATAAGTATCTTAAAAACTTACATTCTGTGTATAGTTCAAATCTCTCCCCTAAGAGATAATGCCTCCAAATCTTCAATGAGAAGATCACTGCAGCCAACTCCAAATCATAGCATAGACAATCACTTTACCCTTCAACATCAACACAGCTCTTAATCCAGTCCCACGTGCATTGGTGTACACCAACAACCTTTAGTTTCCATCTAGAATGACTTACACAGGTGCATTGGTCAACAAATGCTTTAACTTAAGGAATGGTTGCTCATATTTGTCGGACAAGACATAGTTTACATCCTTTTTGGTTAGTTTAGTCAAAGGTGCTGCAATCCGTAAGAAATCCTTAATGAATCTACGGTAATACTAGCAAGTCTAAAAAACTTCTAATCTCAGTCACCGTCTCTGGTCCCTTCCAATTTTTAAGAGCTTTGATCTTATTTGGATCGACTGAAAAGCCCTTCTCTTAAACCACGTGACCAAGAAAATTAACATCTTTTTTCAAAACATGACACTTGGAAAACTTTGCCTTCAGTTGATGCTACCTCAACGTCTCAAGCACAACTCTAAGATGATCTTCATGCTCCTTTCATTCTTAGAGTACACTAAAATGTCATCAATAAATATCAACACAAACCTATCTAAGTACTCTTGAAAAACTTGGTTGATTAAATCCACGAAGAAAGCAGGTGCATTCGTTAACTCGAATGACATTACTAACAACTCGTACGAACCACACCTAGTTTGAAATGCTATCAAAGGAATATTGTCCTCTACCACTCTTAACTGATGGAAACTTGTCGCCAAATCCAACTGGAAAAACACTCTGGCTCCATAAAATTGATCAAATAGATCATCTATTCCAGGCAAAGGCGACTTAATCTTAATCGTCCTCTCGTTCAACTTATGATAGTCAATACACATCCTCAACGACCCATTTAGTTTCTTCACGATTACCACGCCTGCTACCCAGGTGAACTGCTTGGTCTAATAAAATTCCTTCCTTTTAGATCCACTAGTTTAACCGTCAATCCCTTCATCTCAGTTTGGTGTCATCTTACTACGTAGTCTACTAACAGATCAGCTCCTGGCACAAGATCTATCTAAAACTCAACAGCTCGTTTCGGTGGTAGTCCAGTGACTGGCTCAAAGACATCTGCAAACTCCCTTGCTACACGAACCTGAATTAACTCTCCTCTAACTCCATAGCACTCAACAAAGCATAAACACCCTTGTCAAAATTCTCTACTGAGAATATGATTCTCTTATGCCTATCTGGGTGTCTCAATTATATCTCCCTATTTTAGAAAAATATTCTAACCTCATACTTACCCAATCAATCCATACCCAAGATGATTCCAAAATCTATGAAATCAAAAACATACAGACTGCATGCAAACTTATGACCTAACAAATCAAGTTCTAACTGGTCACATCTCATTCCTAGAGTCACATACCTTCCTATCGCAACCCTTAAGGAAGTAACAAGGTACGTGGTTTAAGTACAATCTATCAACCAAACACTGAGATAAAAATGAATGTGATGCATTGGTATCAAAAAGTACCCTAACTGGTAAATTCTTAATCAAAAGCGTACCTTCCATCATGGTCTTTCCTTTATTAGCTGCAGTTGGCCAAATAGATCCAATAGCAAAACCTTTCCCTCTGTCTGCCCTGGCTTGCTTTGGACACTAATTCTTGTAATGCCTAACTTGATCACAGCTAAAACACTTCATACACTTCTTATCCGCAGCCTTCTTCCCCTTGCCTAATCCGAACTCATTTGCATAATGACCCTTCTTGTCACACTTAAAGTAAACTAAATCAGCTTTTGCCTTTTTGGTAGCTTCTCCCTTCTGGGATACCTTCTTCTTAAAGAATTTTCATTCTTTCCCTATGAACTCTGGGTCTCAACTGGCTTCTCTCTAGCAAAAATAGCAAGCATCTCCTCATGGAGGATTTTCATCTCCACAACTAAATTATTAGGATCACGGAGATGTATCAGGGTCGCCCTAGCAATCTCGGGCCTCGATCCCCTAATGAACTTCTCGTTTCTCCTAAATATAATGTTTGTAGTATTATATCCATACCGGGATAACCCATCAAACTTAGCAGCATACTCAACAACTGACATCTCTCCCTGCTCTAGATCCAAAAACTTGCACAACGACGTTGATTTAGCAACCTCAGACATAAATATTTGTTTAAATCTCTTCGAAAATCATCCCAAGTTAACTGCTTCTCCAGAATTCCTACAGTAATACTCTTCCACCAATGAAGCGCTGACCCTTGCAACTGCGTAGAAGCCAACTTCCTCTTTTGCTTATCGTCTAAACCCAAATCAGCAAATAATCTCTCACAATGCAATAACCAATTCTCTACTTCTATGGCATTCTTCGTCCCCATAAATGGCTTTCTACCAAGACTAGTGTAATCTCTGCTTAGCTTAGCATAATTATTCCCAACTGGAACCACGGATTAGCTCCTCCAACATTACCAGCAACTCCAGCAATAGCTCCTACTTGCATCATATTGATGAAGAACTGATACATCACCCCCATATCTAATGATGTATTTCCAACACCCACATTGGCATCAGCAATTTGGTTATTGGCATTAGCCGATCGACCCAGCTTCCTTCTGGTGGGTCAAGCATTTCCATTGATTGTGGTGCTTCCTCCACCGAGATTTCCTCTTCCTTTTCCTTCTTCCATATCTTCTTTCTACATACGAACCTTAGTAAGATACAGTAGAATGGTCTAAGAGAGCGGCGAATACGTACTTATATATATATATATATATATATATATATATATATATATATATATATATATATATATCAAACACAAGTACATTACTATAACGTTAACCCAACTCTGATCTATTTTCTGATTCAATGTATTATGTTTGAAAAGTCTTTTAGGTTTAAATTTCTTTTAAGTTTCATAAACATATGCTTTGAACTAACTTGCAACATCCCCTATTTAGAGGCCCAAAACTAACAGCTACGGATGCTGCAATCAGCCATAGTTATTAATCATCCGCGACTAAATACAGTAATGTTTGATACATTGATATAACAGAAACGCATGGACATGAAAAAAAATAAAAAATCAACAAACATCTTTCTCATTCTATTTCAAATTCATTACATGATCCCAATAAGAGAACCACATTCAAAGAAAATATATTTATTGCCGCATATGCCAAAAGCGACATAAGAAGGTGCCCCTTGGACGATCAGAGTATGTATAGGCAATTAAACAACTTTGTCTTTACAACAACACGACGGAATCAAAATAAAAGAGAACTTTATATGGATATCATGTCTCATGCATGTCCCTAGAAGCTTATTCGTCTAAAGAGGTACCTGAAAACCTGAACTCTCAAACTACTCAAAATTAATTGAGTAACCGAGAGTTTAAGGGGGAAAACATAAACTTCGAGTCTAACATAAAGCCTGTTATGAATGATAATCTACCATCTCAAACCATATAGATATCTAGTGTGACCACGCTACTTAGAGGAATGGGTTTTCCCCACACTAGTATCTTCAAACCATTAAAAACACCATATACTGTGCTTATGTATCCACAATGGTTAAAACATAACAGTTCAAAATATTATGATGATACGTAAAACAAGTAAATCAATTCTGGATTGACCATCTCCATTCATTTTGACTATCTGTCTCAATTATGGTTTCTAGGGTTACTATTAACCTATTAGTTTTCGTGGGATGACTAATAACCTGTTTAATGTTTACGGACTCTCTGTCCTATTTCATAGTTTTCATGGGATCAATAAGAACCCATTGGCCCCTGCCAATATCATCACTATATCATGAGTTCTTCCTGAACCTATTGGTAACTCCAATAACTTCCCTTTTATCCTAGTTTTCTTGGGTTGACTAGGAACCTATTGGCTTCTATCATTATCTTAATCCAGATATAATATTGATGGGTTCACTACAAACCTATTGGTCCCTACCAATATCTCAATCTAATCATAGTTTTCATGGGCTTACTATGAACCTGGCTTCATGACATCTTCATTTATACATAGTTTTCATCGGCTTACTATAAACCTGTTGGCCCATCCCAATATCTCAATATAATCATAGTTTTCATTGGTTGGAAATGAACTTATTGGCCCCTACCAATATTATCTTTTAATGTTTTAGCATTCTATACTCTGGTCTTCTTGACCTCCTAGATGCAATTCTATTCATTCAAGAGTTAATTTAATTTATATTCACTACTGGTTCAACTTAACTAGTTATTTTTTCCTTCCTCAAATTACAGTTATGGGTCCATTGTAATGTGAATATATTCAAATACATATATGAAGAAGCAAGAATAATAATACTAACCCATATGGTTTAATATCCTTGAAATCATTTTATATAAAACTTGGTTAATCCCTTTAACCCATTAATCAAGGAAAACTTCTTCAAAACCACCATTTCAAAACACTTCATTTATGCCATGGTTTTCCTGGCTTTCGAAGCCTTAAAGCGTCACCTCTGAAACCCCAGGATAACCTCCTTCGAAAGCATTGAAAACTTCTTTCCAAAACACAAAATATATCCCTTTCGAAGCTCTTTAAATTATCTCTTTCAAAACCAAAATATACCTTTCAAAAGTATCAATATGTTACTAAATAATCCTTAGAAATGTTAGCTTCGAAACCTATGGAAAATAACTCTTTCAAAACAATTGGGTTTACCTTTAAAACATCTTTTGGGTCAAAGTGAATATATATATATATATACGAAAGTACTTCTTTCGAAACCTTTAATAAAATTGTTTCGAAAAAATTTGATGGCATCGGATCTATCCATTCGAAAGCTCAAAACCTTTGAGAAAAACTTTGAAGGAAAGAATCGAAACCCCCTTTCGAAGCCATTGCCTTCTAAACCCTTGAACCCTTTCGAAAGCATTTTTAGGGAGTGGCTTAGTATAACTTCAAAACAAAAGTCTACCCTTCGAAAGCATTGATGGCTTCAATACACTCGAAAGGTAAAGAACGGCAGTGGGATTTCGACTAGGTCGGAACCATCATTTTCAAAAGCATTCTTTTTTATAAAAAACGGTCTGGTTCGAAAGCAACTAGGTATCGACTTGGTCAAAAGCACCCTTCAAAAAAATGTAGGCACACATCTTTTAAAAGTAAATAATTGTTTCGACTCTATCACATATAGTAGGTTTTGGCTATGTTGGATTTGACTGAGTTGAAGCGAAGGTATTGGAGTCGAAAGGCGCTTCTAAAGGAGGCGGAATCAACATTTCTGGGTAAGGCTGAAATAATGCTACTTTTAGTAATGACTTTATAACTAACCTGCCTATTTGTAATCCTTTGATTGGTTGCCTCAAAACATTTTCAAATTCATTACAAAATAACTACCGCTTATTATTAGACCTAAATCGAGGAAATTTTAACAATTAAGCCCTTCCATTAAGCAAAACCAAAATTGCACATAAATCCTTCTTCTAAAATAATCTATTTTCCTAAGTAAATATCTTAGGAAAAATCCCCAAAAATTACAGAAATCACTTTCATCATGTTATCAAACAAATCAAAATCTCAAACCAAATTCTTTCTGAAATAATCAAAATTAAGTTTTAACCAATTTTATCATATTTTCCTTTGAAAATTCGTATCAAATTTTCCATACCTTGGAAAACTGCAGAAATTGAGATTCGTCTCTAAAATCATATTTTACAAAACATATAATTTTTCTATGGCATTTTAAAATCATTTATAATCGGTTTTTCCCTAAAGCCATAAAATCATTATTTAAACATTTTGATTTAAATCAAACATATTATAATTCAAGCATACCATCATCCAAAACATCATAAAAATGAATTTAATCATAAATCCAAAAACATATGGTCATAAAATGAAATGGAGATGGTATAGGTTATTATTCACCTGAATATGATAAGGACTTTGAGATTTGTTGTAGATTAATTTCCTTTAGCTTTAATCCGTAGCTTTAGATTGGATTTCTCTTCCTTTCTTCCTTGTAATGCTGGCCTTGCATAGATTTACATTTTTTATGTTTTTAGATAAATGAAAATGAACGTGCATATGAAAGGATGCATGGGTTATAAGAGGCGGTTATTCCTAATAAGCCTCTTATGTAAATTAATTAACATGTAAAACCATAATAAGCCCACTTTATTAGTTAAGCACGGCCTTCTTATCATTTAGTCAAATCTCAATCTCCTTATCATTCTAATTCTTTCATTACTCTATTTAATTTATCTGATTAAATCTTATGAATAATGTTATTGAAAATTAAGGATGTTACAATTGATATGGATGTTATTTTCTTATAATACTCGGGTCAGACCTGAGTACTTTTCTAGATTTAGCGATGGACGCTTGGAGTTTCCAAAGATGAGCTAGATGCCCCAAGACCTAGCGTTATTTTTCTCCATAATTCTTTTCTATAATTTTCAGCAACTGTAAGGACATGCTATTATAACTGTTTAGGCTAATGATAGGTTAGGTACTCTGATTTGTTATATGTGCATTAAAGTTTTCTTTTGTAAAGATCATTTGGATATCATATATTACTTGTCATGATGTGAGAATCTATTCTGTATTTTTTTCTTTCACCACAACATCCTGCCATTCTAGCACTCGAACGCTTGGCACAGGATACCGTGAATATATTAGTGTCAACTTTATAGGTTCCAAAAGGCGGATCATTACATCATTGAGCTTCAATGTGGATACTGCACTTTGATTATATCTAAATAATGGCATGATGAAAATCGAGCAACTATAGTTGGATCTAATTTGAAACATTGAAAGTGAAACACCACTCAATAGAGAATTCGTCTCCTCATTTGTATAAGGTTAGTATCATGGTCAAATATAGCCCAAATCTTTGGCTAGAGTATTACCGTTAATAATAAATATTATTATTGAACCAGGGATTTTTCTTATGGACTACCTGAGCTGAATGTGGATGATATTATAAATTATAAAGTGATATTGTGTGGACGAAGAGAATATGTGTAAATAATCATTACTAAAAGGTGTCTCTTAAACTATAAAATTGGATTTTACTTATGAAGATTTATAAATGATAAATATGGCGATACTATCATACTGTTTTTATTTGAATTGTTCGGTATTAATCGTCGAATGAATTTGTACCTACGTGTCACACGTCGCATTGTTGATTTCTCCAAAATACCACCTGATTTAATTGATTTATTATTGCTATAAATTAAATTAATTAATATTTATGAAATATTAAGTATTTATTTATTTGATGTATTAGTTTTTATTATATTTCTTAGGTGTCATTAGTACTTAATTAGGTGTGTATATAAAAGTTATGTACGTACATATTCATATATAATATCAATGCACATTTAAATATGATTCAAATGATATTAACTACTAAACGAATTTTTTATTTTTATTGGTTCATGGAGCCCACTATTATTGCCGACCATGACATAGAGGGGAGGTAGAATATTTTTTTTACTTTGAATTCTAGATTCGGATTTAAGAATTGGTGAGAGAAGAAAGAATAAAAGGAGGTGAACTTGTCCTTCCTCCTTCTCTATTAAAACCAAGCCTTCCTCTTATATTTTTTTCGTTTGATACTCCATCATATCTTGGTCAAAATCAACAACATCCACCTATAGACAACCAAGCAATCCTATAGCTAAAAGCATGTCAAAACAAATAAAAACAAGTGAAAATTTAGACTGTTTGCGAAGTCCGATGATTGGTTTTTCCAAAATCTAAGAAATCTCTTCAAATAATGTGCACTTAAATGCCATTTCTTCTAAGGTATATGTCTTAAGTTTGTTATTTATGTCTGATATATCATGTTAACCCGAAAGAATAAATTTGTATGTGCACTTTTTATCACCTAAAATAGTCTGAATTTGAATTATTTTGAATTACCTATAATGATTGATGTTGTTGAACTGATCTATGTATAAAATCAATTGAAAAAATATATTTTAATTCAGCCTTACACAATATTATTTACTTATTGTTTTTAAAATTAATATTATTTTTTAATAATCTAAAATGCAGTTATAATTCTTAAATAATATTATCTATAAAATGTATTTAATATGTTTATAAAATAATATATAAATTTGTTTCGATTTTATAAAAAAAAAATATTTTTGCCTAATCCAAATATTAGTATAGTATATTTATATTTATATTTTAATAATTAATTAAACAATGCTTATATTAGTAATACACATACATGCACACATATATATACATGTTTGACGCCAAAAATAACCACCAACACCTAATAGAATCTATAAGAGATCAAATGAAGAATTAAATTAAAATAGAGAAAATATCATAAATGAATACGCAGATTTTTATAGTAGTTCGACAATCTTAGCCTACATCCACTTTATATTTTTATTGATCTTTCACTTGATTATGATTACAAGAATGTTTGGATCAACTAGGATCCATTAGTACAAAAGTGAAGAATAAAAATGGCAGAGCCTCGGCACAGAAAGTAGGACCCCTTTTTTGACGCCATGTTTGCTGTATTTATAGGGAAAGATGTGCACAGATCTAATTGGAATTTCGATAGAAGGTTCAGAAGACCAAGACGATGCAACCTAAAAATTTGCATGCCCATTGGCCCCAAAATAGGGATCAATACCGATCCCTATTAGTGTATCCAAATAGGTTGTGACTATGAAGAATGACCCATGATGTTAGCTACTTGTTCCCTAAATTTTGTGCAATTCTGACGTACTCCTTTCATTTTTAGAAATGATTTATAACTTCCAAATCATTATTTAAAACACTTATTCATTTATTTAACCATTCCATAAATCCTTCAAATCACCCTTAGAATATTCCATTAATCATTTAAGAACCTTTATAAAAGATTTGGAAAAGAACGGTTGTGCTAAAACTATATTTCAAAGGTTATTGAAAAAGTGCGGCGAAAAATTGCTGTGGAAAGTGCTTTTTAAAGCTATATTGATTAAAATGACTTTTTATTATTTGAAAATCTATATTTATTACTTAAATCACTTTTAAAACATTTTCAAAGATTTATAAGATTTATTTCATATTTTTAAATAATTTTAAACATAATTTTCAAAGAAATCCAGTTTTCAATTCCATGCTACAAAACAGCGATTTTTTCAAAAATTTGTTTTACTCATATCTTCAAATCCGCTTATCGAAACCTCGATTTTCTTTATTCATTGGAAAATTATGGATATAATAATTTGGAAAATTCTTATCTCGAAGAATTTCGAGCTATATTCCACTTTCTACACTCATTTAACTTTTATGGCACGAAATCCGAACTACCATTACGCAAGGCGCCTATTTTTGACTAAATTTTCAATTTCATTTCAAACTACATGGAAAAACTTTTTAATGTTTGTAAAACATTTTTAAATCATTTTAAACTCATTTCATATTTATATGGATTTAAATTCCTATTAAATTAACCATGCTTACTAACCATTTTTCTTTTCATTTATCAAACCGACTTATCATCCATATCACAAACATATAATCAACCATAAGATCAAACAAGTTATCATCCATATCACAAACATATAATCAACTATAATATCAACCAAGTTATCATTTATTAAATCATCTAACATATACTAAACTTTTCATGTTATTAACTTGAAATATTTTTTAGAAATTAGTAACTTTCAATATATGTACTCACCTTTAACCAAATTGATTAACATCCTAACAACATGCATTTAATCCAACACTTCGCTATTAGTTTCAAATTCAACCAACTTCGGAAAATTCGACAGAGCTTCCGCAGCACCTTGAATTTGCTTCTAGCTACTTAGAATGAAATCGGCGGCATTTCCTTCCCTTTTTCTTGCTCCGGAGCTTCACGAATTGCTGCTCCCTCTTCCATAGGTTCGGCCCCCTCCTATTCCACTCTTTCCTTCATCATTTCTTCACTTATTAGATGTTAAACCATGTTTTAATGGTATTCTAAGGTCTTTGGCAAAGCTTAGTTGTGTTTGGAATTGATTTGATATGATTTTGCAAAGATTAGTAAGAAAAAGAGAGAAGAAGAATCCATTAAAGAGAGCTTCAAGGAGGAGGAAGAAGGTAGAAAATAGTGTGAAAAAGGTGAGTAAGTGGTTGGTATTTATGGAAAAAAATAAAGTGGTAAGTTACCAAAATATCCATTTACCAAATTACCAAAATAACTTACTTACTTCTTAAGTAACCTTATTTATTTCAACACTTAACTTCACATTTCAAATCATTATTTTATGTCATTTTCACTTAAATATTAAGTAAGGAAAGTAATAATTATGTTTGTTTGATTTGATGTTTTATTTTTTGACTTTTGTAATTTTTTGGTCTTTCTGTGCTTACTTTTTGTTAATTATATTCTTGAATTTTCTAAATACGTTTAATAAAAGTAAAATTGATCGGTGAGTTAATTAATACTTATACTATTTGAATATATTTTTCTATATAAGAAAATAAAGGTGTGATTACGTTGCGACAACTTTTAATCGATAAAAAGTTGATTTGCGATAAAATGTTTTATGGTCACATTTTGACGTTTTAGTCAAGCTATTTATTTATGTAAACCAAATTTAAAAATAAAATTTATAATGTTATTTAAAAATATAAACACTCATCAATTAATCAAAATAGTTTACTTAACCATTGAAACTTACTTTTCTAAAATCATCATTTTGTCACTTTTGTCGATATATGCAAATGTTACTATTTTTGTGTACACTTCTCTTTCCAAATCCTATCTAATATTTTTTGAATCATATAACATTAGATATTTTATATTTAAAATCACTTTAAATGGTATATTTTAAAGTGGTCAAATTCTGGGTTGTTACAATCTCCCCTACTTAAAAGAATTTCGTCCTCAAAATTACTCAAAACTAAAGTTTGCCCAAAACATTTATCTTTAAAATTATTTCCATATAATATACACAAATCATATGTATGAAATATCTTATTTGATCTCTTATTCGAATACACAACTTTATTTTTGAACTAGTATCGATCTCCCAATCCTTTAATGCGGGCTCTAATCAGGCTTCTAGATCAGAAACCTTTGCTTTCCTTGCATATTTCTCAACTATGGTTGAAAACTTAAGTACCTAACCACAAACCCTCATCAATGTTCACCATCAAGAATCAAGTGATAAATCCTTTTTTGGACCGGTGTAAACAACTTAAAGTCCCGAACTTGAATCTTAGAGCAAAAATTTATGCGATGAAATGATCTACATATGATATATGTATTTATTAAATTTCAAAAACTTTTCATAAAACTTTTATCTTGAGTTCAAACATTTTATAAAGGTGCTTCTTTATATAATCTTATCAATTATTTATTTTCAAATATTTTTATTAAAGGAAAATATTTCAAAGGAACAATTTTTCACTTAAAAGGTGATTTATCTTTAGTTTAAACATTTTTTAAATACTACTAATAAATTTATCAATTAATGATTCACATTATCTCTTTAACTTAAGAAAATTATATACATCGAGTAACTCTAAAATAATACCAGGGAACTGGGTGATACCAATAGTATCATATATCCTCTTAACAAGAAGAGTACTACTTAAGAGAAGTGTTTACCATCCAAACACATCTCCTGCCCATTTTTAGTTTATTTTCGAGCTATTCGAACTAGTTATCACAAAATACCCTTTTTTAAATAATACCATTTTCAAAATCCTTTAGAGATTACTTTTATTTATAAAACTATTTTATAAATTCTTTTTATAAATTCATCTTTTACATAATCATTTTCTATTTGTTAAATACATTTTCATCTTATTTGTTCATTTCTTAAGCAAATCTTATTATCAAACACCTTACGGTCAAAATATGAAACTTAATTTATAAGGTATTTGTACTTAAACTTTTAAATCAAACAATTGATCAATTTATGATAGTAATTTAAAATTAACATTTCTTAATTTGTTATTTTGGAATAAATATTAAAGATCTTAATAACCTTATCAGATTTCTTACTTATCAATGTCTTTATGAAACATCTTATAGTCAAACAATGAAATTCTAATCACAAGATGTTCATATTTAAATTTCACTAACCTTGATCATTCATTTCTAATTATGAAACCTTTCAAAATATATACTTTATGTTCAAAATATAATCCTAAGTAAAGTTATTTCATTTACCAATTTTCCAAAAGTACTGTGTAGATTCGCCTTGTTTAAATGTTTAGGAACCCTCATCGATAACGGTGATCGGGTGCATCGATTAGAATCCATAAATCACTCAAAAAATAAATCAACACAAAACAATTTATTAGTCATTTACAAATACACACTCATATATAATACACTCAAACTCATTCTAGGGTATTACTAACCCTATCTCTAATGAGTTACTCATTCTAGGGTATTACTAACCCTATCTTTGATGATTCTTTACCCCAACAAAGCCAAGGTTCACGCTTAATCTTCAGCTCTGATACCACATTGTGACGACCCTAAATCGACACATTTTGAATCCGACAATAAACCACACATGTCTGACCCTGAGTGTACCGATTGCAGATAATCGTGAGAAAGAAAAGAGAGGCTGAGAAGAAAGAAGAAGAAAGGAGAAAATGAAGAGAGAAGCAAAACCCAAATAATACAAAATCTCACATCACAGTAGAATAACATATAATATAGATCAATAATGTTTACAAAGAGAATCTGTAATATACATAAGTCAACATCAGAGTATACAATGAGTAATCATCAGCTTGGACAGTTATAATGACATGTCCTCACAAATGCTGATAATTTACAACAACAACAATGCAAAGCAATGTAGCGGAATAATAAATAGATACATGTATACGACATAAAGATCTCCAACCCGCATATTGAAGCTCCAAAAGCACCAAATCTAAACCTGTAAATATACTCGGTCTGACCCGAGCATTGAAAAGGAAGAACGTCCGGATCAGTTGGGCATACCAGCATGAGAAAACACATCTCAACTGAATTTTAAAGTTACCAAAACTTCTCCTTTGTCAAAACAAAAGGTATCTCGTAAGACCGAGTCGCAAGTAAAAACCGACAAGGTTTTTACCTTACAATAACCAAACATCTCATATCAAATCCTCTTATATTATAATAGTATCTATTGCAAACAAATAATATTAAAATAGCTGAAATTGTTATATTATTAAATTCCAGCATACACCTTGTAATACAAGGCTTTATACAATAGAAAATGGCAGGCACGTATTAGATTTTGGATTTCCATACAAATGACTATGTGAAGGCACTACCTTTTCGAAACTCGGTACACCTCTTGAAGGATGTACCTGGGATCCAGATATTGGGCGCCTAAACCAACACAAGACCGGCCTACCCCTTCCTAGATAGTACCAAATGTGTCATCACTTTGATCGTTACCAACCTTTAATCATGGCCACAAGCGTACATCAACAATAATCAGATACACGACGTCGTAGCATGTAAACATATATCTAGAAGAATGATGACATCTCCTGATTGGGAGCGACCCACTTAGCCTTACTGCTTCTATCGCTGTTTTAGTCATTTATCTGGGAGTAAGGCCAAAAAGGTACCGATTACCTTTCACATATCACATATCACATCACTTTGAATGCCACATTGCCATTTCCGTTGACTATTAATTGCCTTCCACAAAATTACAACCCTTGAGCTCGTACGTCTCAAGGAGGGTGTTAAGCTAAGAGAAGTTGCCTTCTCCGCCACCACTGATGTACGTTTGTAAAAACCAATGTATGTAATCTTAGAAATGCAATGTCAGCCACTCGTCCATACAAGTTTTTAAGGAACAGAACAAACCGAAGGTACTTTCCTACCACATCCTGTCAGGAAATCCCTAGGATTAGTTGCGAATAGTCCTTGCATTGGATGTTTCATAACAAAGAAACTACTACTACTAGATGTATATTGGGATTTTAACCCCAAACGATCAACAAGCAGTCCTTCACTATGAAAATCCTAAATATCAATATCATCGACCAACCTACACAGTCATTGTATAAATGTTGGTTTGAACCGATTTTTAGATAAATTTGATGCTGGTCTCTTTGCACAACAACGTAAAAGCGTTTCTCAACCTCACACAAAAATTAAGCCCCATAGACTTATCACGTCTCTAACTTTCAACTTGCTATCCTTCCACCAAGAAGGAAGCTCGGTAGATCGGAGTAATCATTCCATACTAAACGAATCAATATTCTTAACACAAATGATAATCAAGCCTACATAGTCAGTTACATGCTAAGTGTACAACCAGTTAGTTCCCACCTCAAGTTGATGAACTAAATGGCCAA
Source organism: Allium cepa (assembly GCA_030765085.1). NCBI lineage: Eukaryota > Viridiplantae > Streptophyta > Magnoliopsida > Asparagales > Amaryllidaceae > Allium > Allium cepa. The sequence continues at coordinate 1,029,444,693 of CM060932.1, read as the reverse complement.
ATTTTATAGTCAGTTATTTAACTATCAATGCAACAAACGAAATCTAGCGGTAAAATAATCATTGGGCCTGATTTTATTAATCGTTTGTAATTCAAAACACGTCCCAGTTATTCACTTCAAAATATCTTTAAAAATATAATATTCACAACCGTTTCACTTTATTGGATATTTAGAAAACACTTTCATATACTTATTTTAATAATAATTAAATTCACAACTTATTTTATTTTCAAACCAATTAAATTCCCTTTTTATAATATCACTTTCCAGAACATCCATTTTATTTAAAAGATTATTCACTATCCAAAATCGTGAATATAATTCGTTTATCGAATTCATTACTTCTACACATTTAATTTAAAGGATTATCCACTTTCCAAAATCGTGAATATAATTCTCATACCAAATTCATTACTTTTATACATTTAATTTAAAGGATTACTCACTATCCAAAATCGTGAATATAATTCTCTTACCAAATTCATTACTTCTACACATTTAACTTAAAGGATTATTAACTGTCCAAAATCGTGAATATAATTCTCTTACCAAATTACATCTACACATTTAATTTAAAGGATTAATCACTGTCCAAAATCATGAATATAATTCCCTTACCAAATTACATCTACACATTTAATTTAAAGGATTATTCACTGTCCAAAATCGTGAATATAATTCCCTTACAAAATTACTTCTACACATTTAATTTAAAGGATTATTCACTGTCTAAAATCGTGAATATAATTCCCTTGATAAATTTACATATTTAACTTATCAAATTAAATTGATTTCTCATATATAAAATAGTGTTTACGAATTCAACTTATAATTTATAAGCATTTCCATATATAGAATTCCTTTACAAACAAATTCCATTTATATCTCATTTATATGTCCAAATCTGATTATAGGTCAATTAACTTATAAATATCCTATTTAACAATTCATTCTTTTCAATTCTTTTTATTTACAAAATCCTTTATAAGTTCATTTCTAAATTTCAATTGTAAATCCATACATAAATTGGATTACAGTCCCATTTCTAATATTTATAAAACATTTTTATAATTCCATTACTTTTATTTATAATGTATATCAATTTTATAAATCTTATATATGGATCATTTATAATAAATTCAAAGAATTCATTTCTTTTCTTTTGTCTTGGAAAAAACTTAATTATTTTAGAGCATCCAAGCTTTCCTTTCGATCTGTTCCACTCTTCGTCTAAAAGATAAAATAAAGGTCAGGTAAGTTCAGGGCAATGATTGCTCCATTCCTAGCCTTAGTTATGTTGAGACTTGGTTTTGATTCATGCCACGAAGCTATCACTATGACATACATATTTAACGACTGCTATGACAAAAAGAGAATATATACTACAAGGATATGAGACTTCAAAACCGGTGCATCAATTATATTATTTTGTTTTTTGAGTCTTAGGTCAATGTTGTTAAAATCTCTCCTCGGTTACGTACATATTAGGTTATATATTTAATCACTCTATTTTCCAAATATTTTATACATATATAAGCATATATTAAATTATATAAGTGTTTAAAGTTATACCTGTGTAAACTGTGCATATTACATAGATTTCACTAGGTCAGTCGACTGGCCCAGAGGTTCAGTCGACGGACACTGGAAAATTTGTGCAACATGCATAGGTGCATAGATATACAGATATATATTTAAAAGTTATTTTGAATATTCAGTCGACTGAACCAGAGGCTCAGTTGACTGAATTTCTACAACAACTACTTTTCGAAAAGACAAGGCTTTTTGTGAAGAGTTACGAACCTCTACGAAAAGATTTGGACGCAACACTTCAATCGAAACTCTTCACCGACAGTCTCTAATTTCTATCCATTATAAATACATACTCAAACTCGATTCCAAATCACTGAATTACAATCAAATTTTCTTTTCTCTCTGATCTAACACTCTGGAATCTATTTGCTATTATACTTCCAATTATTCCGCATTAAAGCAATACTATATCTTTCTATTCTTCATATACTTCAAATATATATATATACACACACACACACTCGAGGAGAAGATTATAGGAAGGGTGTACTACAAGTTACAAGTTATCAGAACACGCAAAAGTCAAAACTATTTTCGTATTTTTTGAAGTCCTGTTCTGCTGCTCAGGCGAGTGAAGTCCTCTTTGGCTGTTGAGGCGAAATCCTATTCTGCTGCTCAGGTCCCTGTTCGGCTGCTCGGGGGTTGTATAGACCTGTTCCTTCAGGTTAAGTGAGGGTTGTTGTCTTCGTGAATTTTCAGAAGGATTCTGGGACTGGACGTAGGACAATGCTCCAAACCAATATAAAAATCTCTGGTGTCATTTTACTATACTGCTTTTATATTCTGCACTGCTGTATTACTATCATCACTATACTCTATATTATCATATATCCATATTAAACGATCCATACCACGCTTTCATTTTGTATCAAAGCGAGGTCATCATATAACCGTAACACAATTATCTGATAATCTACTAATAATATGGACACTAGCACTAGTACTAGCATTAACACTAGCTTCATTGAAGGACAATCCACCGCGTGTCCACCGCTATTTACTGGCATGAATTATAATTATCGGGCCACACGAATGAGAATATATATGCAAGCAAATACTTTTGATTCATGGAATATAACTCAAACAAAATATACTATTCCTACCGAAGAATATTCTACTTAGTCGAATACACAAAAACTAGATGCCACGGCTAATGCAAAAGCCATGACTATGTTGTTTTGTGCCTTAGATAAAAATATGTTTAGTGTAAGCATGTGCATACTACATATGAAATATGGCGTACACTCAAAGTTACAAATGATGGAACTAACAAGGTCAAACAAAGAAAAATATCCATGCTCAAAAGTCAGTTTCAAAACTTTAGGATGAAAGAAAATGAATCGATAAATGATATGTATTCAAGATTTCAAGATTTCTACCATTCATTAGTAAGATTAGGAGAAAAATATTCAAACTTTGATATTGTATTCAATATCCTTAACTCTTTAACGGAAAAATAGGAAAGAAAATTTCTTGCTATTGAAGAAGCGAATGATATTTCCAAAATAATTTCGGAAGAGTTAATAGGAAATCTAATGTCCTATGAAGTAAATTTGCAGGCTAAATGAGTTCAAGCTCAAGATAAAAAGAATGTAGCATTCCATGCAGAACAAGAAGAATCATATCCAAACAAAGCCGACCTAGCCTTTATTGCCAAAAACTTTAAGAAATTCTTGAAATATAGAAAAGAAAACAGAAATAATGGCAAGAGAAGCTCAAACAGCGCTAAACCACCGTCTTTATCAGTTATGGTGTGTTCTAACTGTCATAAAAAGGGGCATATGCAGAAGGACTGTCTAGATCAAAAGAAAGAATATCGAAATAAAAGGATGGACAAATTTAAAGAAAAGTCATTATAGTTATATGGGATGATTCATATTCCTCCTCTTCTTTTGGAAGTGAAAATGACAGCGATATTGAACATGCTAACTTATGTTTTATGGCCGAAGATAATAAGGTTAGCAATTTAACTTTTGATGATATGATAGAAATAAATTCTGAATTATTAGATACTTTAAAGAGTCTCAAAAGAAAATATAAAGAGGCTATAGAAAATCAGAACAAGGCAGAATTCGAAAGAGATATGCTCAAAGACGAAAAGAAAATATTAGAAGAAGAACTTGAGAAAACTCAAGAATCTCTTTTAAATGTTAATTCTCAACTTATATTATCGAGTCAAGAAATTTGAACTCAAAAAGAAAAGAGAGATGGTCTTGTTTCTAAAAATCATGTTTTAAAAACTAATAATAAAATAGGAGAATTAGAAAATTCAAATCTAAAGACCAAACTAAAAGGAATCACTAAAAACGTTTCAAATTTTAATAAAGGAAGAGAAAATTTATCTAGAATTATTGAGAATTCACAATCTGTTAACAATAAAAATGGTTTAGGACATAAGAAGAAAGTCAGGAATTCACAATCTAGTAATTTAAACAAAGTTATGTATGATAAAACACCCACATCTTCAAAAGACTAGTTTCTAAAACTATAAATATATCGACACCTAAAACTAATCGCAAGTTAATAAGGAAAAAGTATATTAATTCATTTGTAGAAGATGTACGTAATAATAAAAATTATATTTATAAAAGGGATACTAAGCCCACTTGGGTTTGGTTTCCTAAGACCTAACTCTTAGGACCTTATTAAAAAGGTGGGTACCAACATTATCTTATATTTTTTGCAGGTCCCACTCAAGAAAAGAGGAAAATGGATACTCGACAGTGGTTGCTCAAAATACATGACAGAAGATAAAGATATGCCGATAAATATTACGTACTCAAATGGAGGTTCTGTCACTTTCGGAGATAATTCCAAGGGATAACCAAAGGCGATGTGAGCAATTATGGTACATCAAATTACCTCTTATTACGTACGTTTTATTAGTTAAGAATCTAAAACATAATCTATTTAGTATAAGTCAATTATGCGATAAAGGTTTTAAAATATCATTTTCTGAAGGAAAAAATGTAGTATTCTTAATCAAACTCAAAATCTTATTTTCGAAGGAAATAGAGATAAAAACATTTACGTTTTGAATATGAAAGTTAATCATAATTTAGATATGTGTTTAATAGCTAAAGAAAATGATCCTTGGATATGGCACAAACGACTCTGCTATATCAATTTCAAGAATATAAATAAATTTCTAATAATAATCTTATAAAAGGATTACCAAAGATGAATTTTAAAGTTAATAATATATGTGACTCATGTCAATTAGGTAAATTAACTAAATCCTCGTTTAAATCTAAGAAAGTTATTTCAATATTACAACTGCTTGAGTTACTTCATATGGATTTATTTGGACCTACCAAAATTCAATCTATAAATCATAATAAATACATATTCGTAATAGTTGATGATTTTTCTAGATATACATGGACTATCTTTATGAAAAATAAAAGTGATACCTTTGAAAATTTCAAAACTTTTGTCAAACAAATTCAAAATTTAAAAGGTATTAGAATTAAAAATATTAGAAGTGATCACGGAGGTGAATTTGAAAATATACAGTTCGATAACTATTGTAAAAAGAAGGGAATATTTCATAACTTTTCGTTTGCTAGAACTCCACAACAAAATGGAGTTGTAGAACGAAAGAATCGAACTCTACAAGAATGTGCAAGAACTTTACTAAATGAAAGCACGTTACCAAAACATTTTTGGGCTGAAGCTGTTACAACTGCTTGTTATGTTTTGAACCATGTTTCTATTAGACCTCTCGCCAAGAATACTCCTTACGAACTTTTTAACGGTAGAAAACCAAACATATCTTATTTTAAAATATTTGGATCAAAATGTTTTATATTAAATACCAAAGATCAGCTTGGCAAATTTGATTCAAAATGTGACGAAGCTATGTTTCTTGGATATTCGAATCGAAGCAAAGCTTATCGAATTTTTAATAAACGAACTAATACTATCGAAGAGTCACTCCACGTATCTTTTGATGAAAACTCTAAACTTATTTCAAAAACAAATAATGACAATAATTTTCTTAATAATAATAGAAATTCAATAATAAACAACTCAAGAGATGATGACGATAATGTTTATAATCCTAGAGAATATGAAAACATTGTTACTAATTTAGAAAATAGAAATACTACTAATACAATAAGATCTCCTCGAAGAGTCTTACGAAATCATCCAACATAAAATATAATTGGAGAAATAAATTCACTTCGAACTAGAAATCAACTAAATTTGATGGGTAATATAGCTTTTCTCTCTACTATAGAACCTAAAATACTAAGGAAGCATCATTCAACAAAAATTGGATTATTGCTATGCAAGAAGAACTAAATCGGTTTGAACGAAATGAAGTTTGGGTACTAGTATCCAGACCGACCGATCAGACTGTTATAGGACCTAAATGGGTTTACGAAAATGAAGCAGACGAATTAGGAAATATAACTAGAAACAAAGCTAGACTAGTAGCACAAGGATATAACTAGGAAGAAGGAATAGATTACGAAGAAACATTTGCTCTATTCGCTAGACTAAAAGCAATACGAATCTTATTGGCGTATGCATGTTTTAATAACTTTAAACTCTATCAAATGGATGTTAAAAGTGCATTTTTAAATGGCTATATTAAAGAAAATGTTTATGTTAAACAACCTCCTTTATTTATTCATGAAAAATACCCAGATCATGTATATAAACTTAAGAAAGCTTTATATGGTTTAAAGCAAGCACCATGTACTTGGTATGAACGCCTTAAAAGCTATCTAATTGATTCAGGATTCGAAATAGGAAAAGCATATCAAACTTTATTTATAAAACATTCTAAAAATGATATATTGATAGTTCAAATATATATCAACGACATTATATTTGGCTCAAGTAATAATGATTTATGTAATGAATTTTCTAAAATAATGACTAAAGAATTTGAAATGTCTCATATGGGAGAATTATCATATTTTCTAGGACTTCAAATAAAACAAGTTTCAAATGGAATATTTATTGATCAAGAAAAATGCTGTAATAATCTTATCAAACATTTTGGAATGGAAAACACTTCTGCCAAACCAACACCTATGAGCACAACAACACATCTTGATAAAGATGAAAATGGAAAAAGTGTAGACAAAAAACCATATCGCAGTATGATAGGATCACTACTTTATCTAACAGCAACTAGACCAGGTATTATGATGAATGTGTGTCTATGTGCACGATTTCAAGCTGACCCGAAAGAATCACATTTACGTGTCGTAAAACGAATACTACGCTATCTTAGTAAAACTATAAATTTTGGACTTTTCTATCCGAAAGAGTGCTCGTTCGAGTTAATATCATATAGCGATGCTGATTTTGGAGGATCACGAATAGATAGAAAAAGTACAAGCAGTACGTGTCACTTCATTGGTAAATCTTTAATATCATGGTTTAGCAAGAAACAAAACTGTGTCACACTATCAACTTGTGAAGCAGAATATATTTCTACGGCACTAGCTTGCACACAAGTAATTTATATGCAACAGACACTTAAAGATTTTGGTGTCAATCTATCAAAATCAACAATTTACTGCGATAATTCTAGTGCAATAAATCTATACAAAAATCTAGTAAACCACCCAAGAACTAAATATATAGATATTAGACATCATTTTCTACGCGATAACATAGAAAAAGAAGTAATAAATTTAGACAATGTACCATCAGAAAATCAAATAGCCGATATTTTTACTAAACCATTGTTAGAAAATACTTTTATAAAATTACGCCACAAACTCGGTATAATATCAATTAAAGATATATAAATAAAAATACAAAATTTTTGACTAGAAAAACTTAAAAATAAAATTTTTACAAAAAAATCATAATTCTGACCATGCTGAGACTCGAACCTATGATTTGTTGTGAATAGCCCAAGTGTCTTAACCGCCTAAGCTATTGATTATTTCTATTACAGTCTAGTATGGGGATTTTATTGTATGGTGACATCAATATATACTAAAATTATATGTAACATTTAACTTTATAAATATACTTTACTTCTTTTATGAACATTATATTATATAAAATAAAACAAACAACAGAAAAACCAACTAACTACCTTATTACTTGGCTAAATTCAAGACAAGCCACTTATTTCTACCAAGTTTTGCGCTAAATTTAGGCTATAAATAGATATGCCTCCTCCATTCTTTTTCAGACAATCAAACTGAAATACAAACAAAGCTTTCATTCCTTTTCCTTTCAAAAACTATTTTTCAAGATGTCAACCTCTTCATCCACTGATTCTATCGAAATTCTTGCCTCAATCAATTCACCAAAAACTCCGGTTCATAAAACTTCACCATCTTCTGCCTATCATACCGGATATACTCCGCATAAAAAGAAAGGAAAGAAGACGATTGACATATCTCCAAATACCAAGCAAAAGATAGATGACCTGCATCATTATCAACAAGAATCGTTAATGCTACAACATGAAATGTACTACGAACAAAAGATTAACTCCAAACAATTAGGAATTATTGAGCATATTGCTATGAAGTCCTACGGGACCTCTTCACATCCGATAGACGAACATGTTGTTTCGCCTACTAGACGACCTTCGACTTCGTCCCTGCCGCGACCACCGTTCTCACCAAGTTCATGAGATAGGAATGAAGAATCTAATGCTCGTCGGGAACAACTAAAGGGATACAAAACGCCAAGTCCTTCAAAACAAAAACACAGTTGTTATTTTAATTTTGTTTACAAATAATTCTAATAAGTATGTATGATTTACTTATGGAATATTTTTTTTTCATGTCATCAATATGTAAACTAATTATAATGTTCATAAAACTCACAACGTTAATATATATAAAAAATTTATATAAATTTACCCCAGAAAAGTTCACTATAGAATTTACCCAGGTCAGTCGATTGAACTAGGGGGTCAATTGACTGAAGCAGAAGTAAATAATATATAAAGAAAGCTTGGTCAGTCGACTACCTCAGTGCCTCAGTCGACCGGACCAGAATGATGAAAATTTTGATTTTCAGCTTCAGTCGTCTGAAGCACTGATTCAGTCGACTGTATCGTAAATCTGAGTAACTTTATTGCTTTTACCCACCCACTTTCCTCCTTTTAACTTCCACTTTACCTTCTTTCACCATTCTTATCTCAGATTTCAAATTTTTCCAAAACCCTAGCCATTTAAAAACTCTATTTCTATTCTTCAAAAATTCAAATTAATGGCTCCTAAGAGAACGGGACAAGCTTCTTCATCCTCTCAACCTCCTTAAAATGAGAAAATCCAAAGATGGCTATTCGATGACACTGTAATTAGGAGATGGAGACGAATGCTAGATTCACGTATCTTCAAAGGTTCGTTTGTTAAGTTTTCTGATTTCTCTCCATACCATGTCCTAGAATTAGCTCGTAGGAGCAATTTGTAATCGTTATTCAACATTCACGATAATAAGCACAAAATTAATCTAATAATGGTGAAACTATTCTACGCAAATCTAAACTTGGGTCACCAAACTGTTCAAAATCAACAAGATTGTGTATGAAGTGTAGTGTGTGGAAAACCCGTCTTTTTCTCCTTAGATCGAATGACTCATATTTTGGGAACCGAAAATGATGGATGGAATTGGCCAATATTGATTGTCATTTGGTTGTTCGTGACCATATAATTCATTTGTTTTAGAAGACGACATGCATAAACTCAAATCCATCTCTCTACGACTAAAAGCAAGAATTATACATCGCGCTCTAATGAAAACCATAACTCCGAGAACCGGGAGTTATGAACTTGTCTATGAACATAACTTTAAAGCTTTGTACGCTGTTTCAGAAACATTAAAATAAATTGGCTGCGATAAATTCTTGGTGAATTCTTAAGCTTCAATAATGGTAAAATGAAAGTAATCTACTACGGCGAATATATTATGCGACCACTAAAGGCTTGCGAGATTCTGGAACCTGACTCATCGGTTTCTACTATTGGATATTTGAATTCTCGCACTTTAGCATTAATGAAGCTGCCAGTTGCTCGACCACCTCCTATCATCACTTTTGAAGAATGGACCCAACGACTACTATCTCAAGAACAATCACAACATCAAGAAGGCGAAGCATCTCAAGGCCCATCTCGTCAAAGATCAACTCATCGTCAACAGGACGAAATTTTGATTCCGAATCCGGGCCTTCCTCCATGTGAGTCGATTTCTATAATATGCCGTAACCAACGAATTCTTCAATCCAATATCACCAAAGTTGACAAGAAGATTAGGGTTGTTAAAGGATTTTTTACAAAGTTATGACAAGCTATCTCATGTTCTTTCGGGACTTCCACGGCTACTTTACGCGATCCGGGTAAGCAATCCGTTATCACTTGGTCTTCTTCTTCCAACAATCAAGCAAGTAGTAGTGAGGATGATGAAGATGGAGAGGATAGTAGTGGTCAGACATCACATAGTGGTAGGGATAAGCAACCAATGGCATAAGATGTTTTTCTTTTAAAACATTAGTATTCATTTCGTATGGCTTGTACTAAATGGCCACTATATTCATATTATTTCAAAGACTCTTGTTTATGGAAGTTTAATGTATGAATAATTGTTTTCTTTGTAATAACTGTGACATTATAACCTCATACATTTATATTCCTTATTCCTTTTTGTCGATGACAAAGGGGGAGAAATATTATTGCTAACATTAAGAATGCAGGATATAGAGCGTCAAAGATTCAGGGGGAGTAAGTATCTATGCTATATATATACAGTCAAAATCTATATCTATTTTACAGGTTGTCATCAATCAAAAAGGGGAGAATGTTGAGACTTGGTTTTGATTCATGACACGTATCACTACGACATACAGATTTTACGACTGCTGCGACAAAAAGAGAATATACACTACAAGGTGACGAGACTTCAAAACTGGTGCATCAATTATATTATTTTGTTTTTTGGGTCTTAGGTCAATGTTGTTAAAATCTCTCCTCGGTTACGTGTATATTATCTTATACATTTAATCACTTTATTTCCCAAATATTTTATACATATATAAGCATATATTAAATTATAAAGTGTTTAAAGTTATATATATTTCTATACCTTTGTAAAATGTGCATACTGCACAGATTTCACTAGGTCAGTCGACTGACCCAGAGGTTCAGTCGACTGACACTGGAAAAGTTATGCAACATGCACGGGTGCACAGATATACAAATATATTGTAACGACCCGAAATTTTCGATCCCGAAAATTCCAGATAGTTAGGAAAAAGAAGAAAGAGATAGAAGAATAAGAAGAACAGAAACACCAACATCTCACATTCGCAGTGAATAAAATATAATAACAAATAATAACAGTTATACAAAGGAAAACTGTACTTGTCAAATTTCACTTTAATACATCAGGGTTACAACATATATACATATACAATCAACATTACTCAGATATATACAACAATATAATACAGAGGGAACTCTCCATATATTCATGTCATCCAGCCCATCTCCTGAGCTCCAGAAAGTCCTTACCTGAAAACCTGTAATACTCGGTCTAACCCGAGCATTACATCAAAGTAACACCCGGGTCAGGTTGGAAACCAGCGTGAGTAAACCCATCTAACATGGAATATAAAGCATACAACTTATATAAAACCCGGGGTAACTCGTATCAATTTACAAATTCACAATTTGTTATAGACATCACTTAGTTGACACATCAATTTTCTAAGTACCAAAATTTAGATTAAATAGTCCAATTCACTTAAATCATTTCATTCCAGCGTATTGATATCACATATCATTCTACAAAAATTCAAAGTGGTTTCGGGTATTTTCTAATACCCAACCCCGGTCTCTTCGAGTCATTTCATCCTAACCCAAGTTATCCAAATGAAATACACTTCAAACTTTAAATACAGGATGTCCATTTACGCAACAATTCATCATTGATAGATAACCACAATATCCTGTCCGTCCAAACATATGATACTACAAAACATATTAGAGATATCAATTCATTCAAGGCATCCAATACCATTCAATCATCCATAAGCAAACTTGATCACTTCCGAAATGAATTTAATCACTTCTAATTGAATTATTAACCTCAATCACTTAGATTCCCTCACTTGACATTAGTTAATTTCAAATCAATTAATTAATCACCCTAGATTAATTATCCTTCAATTGCATTCAAGTAATTATCTGTAATTAATTACAAAAATTAATTATTCTTAACCAAAAACAATAATTAATCTTTAATTACTTCATAAATTAATTAACTATAATTAATTCAGTTATTCCTTAATTACTTATATTGATTAATTTCTCACAAAATCACTTATTATTGATTAATTAATCTTAATTATTCAACCTTTAATTGCATCATTAATTATATAAATTAATGATTTCTAATTACATTTTAATTTATCCTAATCTAAATTAATTACATTAAGTGATTAATCATTAATTAAACCATAAATATTAATCACTCTTGATTAATCTCAACCAGTAATTAACTACCTATTTATCTACTTCATTAAATAAATTAATTACTCATTTTATAAAAGAAGTTTAAAGGAATTTAAAACCAAATTCATTTTTAAATTCAAATCAATTTAAAAATGCACTTTAACATTCAAGTTGTTAAAATAATTTAAATTTAAAAACTTTATTTGTTTAAAAACTGAGATTCACTAACTTGAATTCCAGATTTAACTTTGATTTAAAACTTGTTTTAAATCTCAACTTTACAATTTAACTTCAGTTTTTAAAATCACTTTTATTTCTTTCCAATTCATTCTTATTTTTATTCTATACTTATTTCACTTCCAAAATTTACTCTTATATTTTTTCCAAAAAAATCCAATTCTAAATATTTTGATTACCCAGTGTACCGAAATATATTCAAGCAAACCATAGTATTCAATATTCCAATTATCAATATAATTCATCACAGAATATCAAATATTCATAACACAGAATATTAAACAATCTAAATAATTTTGAGGAATCCAGTTGGATCCCTCAAACCTATTTCCCTACATCCACAGACGTTAGCACAACATAAAATACCAATTCCACTTCGAGGTGGAATATCGTGATTTATATAATATCATCCGCTATTATGCGGTGCATAGGGTCTCATCCGCTATATAATGCGGGAAATCAATCATTCCAATATATACTATATACTACTATATATAATATAGCACATCAAATCAATTCAATCATTCAACCAATTGATTAAATTTAACCATTTAAATTTAAATCAAAAACCAGAAGAGTGAGATTAACTCACCTTTGCCCCTTAAATTTGCAAATCCACTTCATTCTCGATTTGATCCCACCATTTTTTACCTTGTATAAACATTATATAATTTATTAATATTTGAAATAATCGAACAATTAAGTTTCAATTTATAAATTTGACTAACCAATGAATTATTTTAAACTAAAGATCTTATTTTAAACTGATTTCCCTTTTATAAAAAAATATTTTTAACATAAATAACTAAATCAATTTATTAAAAAATTAATCACCAATATACATTATTTAAAATAAACTCGTAGATATAAAAATGTGTATATGTATATATTTTTTCTTTCTTTCTTTTGTGTATATATATACACATTAAAAACTGCCTATATATACCTCACGGTATTTATATTTTCATTTCATTTTATTTCACCGTGTATACAATTTAGTAAAATTAAAAACGACTTATACCTGCACTGCCCCCAGCCGAAGACGTCGCCGCCCTACACATCGCGATTGACTTCCAAGTGATCGCAAACTGCCTACCCCACGACCACGGCACTCAAGTCCACCGAGTATAGCCACCATCCCAGCACGTCGACGCTTCGCCCAAATCGGTAACACCATCATCTCGAACGCGCGCCTCCTTCAAGCATTTTGACCCGCACCCGGATCGAGTTCCTCTGAACCCAAGCCCTAATCTCGATCTTCCCCAGAAATCGCGTCACCGCCGCCTCGCGCCACCCCTAACCCTCGCGAATCTCCTCTCGAGTGCGCGCGCGAAAACATCGAACCCCCTAAAGCACTCCATGCGACTATGAGATTTATTCTTCTTCTTTTTTATTCGGTTTCCATCTGTAGAGAGGGAAGAAAAAAGGAAATTAGATTTAACGGTGGCCGCCCTTTTTTCTTGAGATGAATTTCAGAATAATTTGTAAATGAAGGAGGCTGATCTCGGTTTAAAAGAACGAAGGCAAGAGGCTTGCTTCAGAAGAAAAAAGGGGCACGATTTGATTTATCACGTGAGAAAATCAATTACGGTCTGGAAGGATGAAAGACAGCTTGACTTGATTTTGACCAGGATAAAAATAAATATTTTAAAATTTAAATCCAAATTATCTCAATAAATGCAACTTAAAATTTCGAATCCCTATCGAGGCGTGCAACTAGGCGTTTATAACGTTAAACCCCTATTCCGAACGCAATGGAAAAGGTTTCGAGTCCTAATTCGATCGTATGGAGAAGATAGCTTTTTGAACCCAGTTATTATATTAAATTTCGATTTAATTTTCAGCGGTTTACCTCTCGTACGGTCAAACAATCACTCCAAACACTGCGAAAATTGAAATCTGATAATAATAAAGTATTACGGATCCATTGAAACCGGTTTCGTCAAAATCCGAGACTGTACCTCGGAATGCTATTCTTAAATATCGATTTAAATGATATATTTTCAAAAATGAACAAATCACCTTTAAATTCAATTTTAACACTTTTACTATCTTCAGTATTACCAATATAAATTTAACAAACCCCTAAATTATTTTTAACAGACTTAAAACTCCAGATTCAACATTTTACCCAACTTCAAATTATTAAATTCAATAATTTAATTATCAAATAAATAGTGATATTTGAATTCAAGTTAAAAATTAACTTTTAAATATTTAAAATCAATTAAATATTCTAATTTCAAACATCCAAAAATTCCGGATCGTCACATTTCTCCAGCCTTAAAAGAATTTCGTCCCCGAAATTGCTAGTTAAGAAGAATGATCCAATACCCATTACTATTTTCCAAAACCAAACGATTTTATCAACTTGCCATAACATATCTTTTATTAAAGACCCACTTTTACTTTAACCAACTTCCCAAAACCTTCCAAAATTTCCAACAACATTATTAACTCCATTTATTTAAATTTAAATTTAAATCCAAATTTAAATTAGCAAAACTTTCTCAAAAAATTTCTAACTCTCTAAATTTTTGAAAAATTTCGTCAGCGTCTCCTTTGCGCAGCTAGCTCGGTACAACTACAAAATGCCTCCATGGGCTCCCAAATTCCAAAAGAAAACAAAAGGCCAAGTGGCTAGATTAAAAACCCAATCAAATTTCATACAGAAATTTAAACACACGCCTTTTTAGTCAGGCAATTCAAATTATCTTCTGAAATCAAAATCATCCATTAATCCTTTGCCTTAACACACATGTATATCCTATTTAGCAATAATGTCCAATTACAACATTTAAAATCATTTTTTGCATTTCCTTTCGAAAGTTTCAACTAAACAATTAGTTCCAATTTCCATTTCCAAAATTCCTTATTCAATTCTAATTTGAAATTGTTTTGTCGCTAACAAAAATTTTCCCAAAAAAAATTTAATTTTTTTTTCTAACTCTTAAAATTTTCAGAACATTTTGGCAAAGTCTCCTTTGTACGGAGGAGCTTTTGCAATTTGACAAAAGATATAAATATATATACATCGAACCAACATAGTCGGAAAAACAAAAATAGTTCATATTTCCTATTTTTATTGCGTAGGCGTACCTTTATTTAGTATTTTTAAGCAAGCGACTTATTATTTTAGCATTTATCGCGTCCAAATCCAGCCAAACGGCTTCCCGGTACCTGTTCTAACTCAATTCAAATATGTAAGTGCCAAAATCATGTAACTTAACAACATTTTACATATTTAACCAGTAAACATACGAGTTTCTATAAGCAATGCAGGTTAAACAATATTTATACACAATTTATGGGGTTCCGACAATAATTTTAATTGTTTACAACCAATTCGTATACAACTTCATTCAATTTAAATGGTTTACAACTCAATTGCGTACATTCAATTCCCTTTTTAAGCAAAACAAACTCATATTCACTTCAGTTGATCTTAAACCAATTTATTTAATCTTTATCAACTCATAGAATTTTAATTACCTTTATTTACGTCAAACTACAATTCATTCTATGCAATTTGATGATATCCATGTGAATAAATAATTACTTAAGTTTTATAACCAATTTAAATTGATTCCGACTTAATTTATATTTAATTCCTTCCATTTTAATTCATTCACAACCATTTAATTTAGCTCGACACATTCCATGCTTGTATACTACTAACCATTCCCCAATTAATTCAACCCAAGCTTTTATTTAATGGTCTACCCTTCCTACTTGAATTCGAGCTTCTATAAATTTTAAACTTATGTTAATTTACTTTAATTTAGTCCAACTTTAAAACTTAAGCTTACTTCATTTGCAAAATAAATTTTCCTTTTCAATTTAACTTGGTTCTATTTCAATCAAATCTCATTTCAATATACAAATTTATTTGATTAGTTATTACAAATTTAATTTCCAAATTCAATTTATTCACGACTCGTTTTACTAATAATGTAACAACCCGCATATTCATCGATTATATATTTAAATATTTTGTTTAAATATTTTATCGCTATTCGGATATTGGTCCGAAAAGCTACTTTTTGCAAATGGTCGAATTAGGACTCGAGACCACTTCCATTGAGTTCGAAATGACGTTTACAATTTTTTTAAGTATAAACATTGATAAGTTTGGAGTTAGTGAAATTTCACTAACTTTTCCCGCTTTGGACTTTGGATTAGTCTAGCCATTACAACTCAAGCCCACTTCTCTCCTTCTCCTTACTCTTCATTAATTCCTGCCAAACTCTAGCTCAAGCATTAATGGTGAGTGGAAATGGAAACTAAAACTCCAACCTAGGCTTCTACTTCAAATCCATCTTTCAACTCCAAATTCAAAGAGAATATATTGGATTCAAGCTTCTTGTGTTGAGATTAAAGCGGATTGATTCTTGCTTTGCTTCAAAGCTTCATTTTTATTCATTTTTGGCCCAAAGGTGAGATTTTAATCTCACAATTCTAGCCTATAACTATCTTGGACTGTTGGGAATGATTCCCTATCACTTTTGCATGTACACTTGCATTTGGTTTGGATTGTATTGGCGAAAAATTCCAATTTCTAGTGTTTTTGGTGAAAAACTGCACCTAGGTCGCACTGCGTCGAAACCCTCGGGCTGTAAATTTTCGTTCGCCCTTAGGTCGTCTGGTGTTAGGTCGGTTGGGTGTTGGGTCGTAGGTCGTAACTCGTTGGTCGTTCCCTCTGTTGGATAAGGCTCTCGGTGTTAGGTCGTTCAGTATGGCTAGGTCGTACAGTAGTTAGGTCGTTCATGACCTTATTCCTCTCGGCCACGTTTGGGATGGTTAACCCCTTTAGGTCGCTAGGTCGTATGACCTTAGGTCGTTAGGTCCTATGGCTTTTAGGTCGCTTCCACGCTAAGTCGTTCGACTCTTAGGTCGTAACACTTAGGTCGCTCGCCTCTTAAACCGATAGGACGCATGACCTTTATACTTTTAGGTCGCTAGACTCTTAAATCGTTAGATCGTTAAGACCTTAGGTCGTCTACTCGTTAGGTCGCATGACTTGTTTGCTTTCACTAGGTCGGTTGACCTTTATATGCCGTTAGGTCGCTTGAGGGTTAAACCGTTAGGTCGCTCGAGTGATAAACCCCTTAGGTCGCGTGTCGTTGGGTCGTTCCACCTTGACCCTGCTTGAACCCAATAGGTCGTAGGTCGCTGGACATTAGGTCGCTAGGCCTTCAACCTTAGGCCGTTCTATTTAGGTCGCTCGACCGTGCTAATGATAGGTCGTGAGCTTCTTGAGTCGCTCGATCCTATCCTCCCTTAGGTCTTCACTAGGTCGTACCGTTTTGGACGGGGCGCTGCCCCGCACCCCGCCGAGGGCGCTGTCCCCTGGACCCCCGCGACCTGACCGGGCAGGTCGAACCCCGTAGCGGGGGTGTTGCTCCTGCACCCCCACCTTGGGGGTTTGCCACCCCCCTGGACCCCCCCTCCGTAGGGGATCTTATCTGAAAAACATTCAATAGAACTTGCTTTGTTGAGATGCTAAGTTGACCATTCTTCGTGACAAACTATCTTTGGCTTCTCGGTCGATTTTATGGTATCACGGGCGGGATAACAACTTTAGAAATATGAAGGTTTCAATACTAGTAGTAAATATCAAAACTCTTTCAACAAAATGATTTCAACTCTATTTTCAATAAAAAAAAAAGCTCTTTTCTTAAACCGTTTTCCAATCTACTAGTATATACAAACCTTTACCTCACTCGGATGAGAAATCTAATCAAACGGCTTAGTAAAACAAGTGGTATGAAACGCTTGCGTTCACTTTGTCGGTTAATTCTTGGACTTGTTCGATTTAACCTCTTGTGACAATTTTCTAGTGAAGATTTACAGTTTTTTCGTAAATATTTAAGTTAAGCAAGTGGTTATGGGACACGAAGATAAACTTTTATATTTACTAGCTTAGTGTAATTGACACTTCTCGTTGATCATGACGATCATTTTATGATTTAGACTAGCAATTGTGTGATGTCTCTTTGTTTGCAAGGTTAGACTAGACCTCATGGGTGTGATTTCGACTCACACATATCCCTTTGTCCGCAAGCTTAGTCTAGACACCATTTGTGTGATTCCACTCACACATACCTTTTTGTTGCGAGGTTAGGCTGGACACCATTTGTGTGATTCCACTCACACATACCTTTTTACTTTTTGGTTAGCCTAGACCTCATCTGGGTGATTCCGACTCACCCATATGGGGTAGCTCTCCATGGTCTTCGGACCGTCATGTGATAGGCCTCTTTTCCTTTTTCTGTGATTTCTGGATTTCTTGTGTTGATTTCTGGAATTTATGTCATTGACTTGTTATGAGTACAAGTTTAGGGTATGATGCCCTCTTTGGATCTTTGAGAAGATTCTTGTGATATTGATTTATCTCTTGTTGATTGATCTTCTGTTGATCATCATTTGCATACTTATAGTAGTATGTCAGTATGGATACTTTATGTTTATGCCATATCTTTTATTTTATACCATGTCATCTGATATTTATAGCTAGACTGATCTGTTTATTATTTTCTTAAATAATACTCGGGTTAGACCGAGATGTTACAAGTGCTTCTGCTTGACTTCTTCCCGGGATTTGCTACTCTGACTTTTGGCTAACTATTTAGATTGGCAGTTTTTGTTGTATACATGAGATATAGACTCATAGTTGTATTCTTTTGTATAGCACGTGTTGTTATTCTTTTGTATTATTGTGGATCTTTTTGACCACTACTCTGATGTACACTTTCATGTGTTAGTTATATATTCATATCTTCTTCCGCCTTTGTGATATGGATGTCTGTGACTGATTTGTGTTATGCTTATTTCTGTGTTTGTTTCCAAAGATTATTTATAGCCACCGTGTGATAAGTAATCACATGGATGGTCTCTCCTCAACAGCCTTATTCTCCGTGCTACTTGACAGCACTACCCTGTAGTGTTCTTGGCTAGCGTGAGTATAGAGGTGGGGCGTCACAAATTACAAGGCCATTTTCAATTTATTTCTACCTTCTTGAACTTAATTTGCAATTCAAACCATTTATGTTTCAATTCAACTTCCTTTTTATTCGAAAATATTCAAATTGTATTCAATTTACTAACAATTCATGTCAAATTTAATTTATAACTCAAGTTTTCATTTCAAAACTCCATTTATAACTCCTAATTCAACTTCTATTTAACCAATTTAAATCTTATTAACATACTCACTTAACTAATTCATTTAGCTAACTAGCTTACTCCTTTATTTTAAAATTTTATAAATACTTTTAAATTCACATAATACTGTTAAAATAGCTTTTTATAAAAATACTTCCTATAACTCGATGTCTCAACCAGTCCATCCTTGTCCTCATAGAAATTCGGTCATACGTTGATCAGGACTAGAACTGAAAATCTATAAGTACCTAGCAGACCCATTTTCAACATCTAGTGAAAATACTTGGAAAATAAGTTTATTGAAAATATCGAAAACATTTTTTTGAAAACAGAGGAAATATCTTTGGTGAGAATGCTCTGGAAATCATTAGTCCCATCCGTGGTCGCAGTTACATCCTGGGTTACGTTGCCATTGCAGCAAAAGTCCATATGACTGTAGTCACTCCTCGTCCCTCGATTACGCCATGGAACCCACAACAGATCGCAGTAACATTCCAGGGCTACGTTGCCATCGCAGCAAAAGTCCATGTAACTATAGGCATCAGCGCCCTAGATTTTCGCTGCCAAAATGAACTTCTCAACTCCCACATAGGTCGCAGTCTACCGATGTAAAATCGAACGTAGACTGTTGGCTATCAGCGGCACACACGACTTTCGCTATGTTACCATAGGTCGCAATCTACCGATATAAAATCAAACGCTGACTGTTGGCTCTCTGCAGCACCCTCGACTTTCTCTATGGTCTGTGGTAGATCGTACTGACATAGATTTACACTGTCGTCGCAGCATAACCCAAATGCCTCTGTAGGCATCAGCGCCCTCCTCTTTTGCTACACACTACTCATAATCCTCAGGAACTAGTTTTGTCCGGACTCCTCACAGGATCAACTTTAGAACCCCCCCAGGGTTCAAGGAGTACCACCCTGTGACACTCCTGAGAAGTTCATTTCAAGGGAGTGCCTTTTTCCCTAGAGCCATTATCAAAACACTTCATACTATTCACATATAGTATCTTCCAAATCATACACCTAGTATGAATCTCATATAAAACTCTTTTTCTCAAAATTGATTATCCCAAAATCAATAATTCTCAAACTAGGCTTTCTAAATTCCAATATTGATTTTACCCAAAAATCAAAAGTCTTTCCAAATCCAAAGGTTCCCAAAACCTTTTTTCCAAAATCCTCATAAGATCCTTTATATATATATAGATATATTAAAAAATTAAACTTTGGATCATTTCAAACTTGAATAAAACTCCTTTTATACTTCAAACACTTTCAAAATCCTTTTCTTCCAGCAATAGATTTAACAAGGGGAGATTTATCTTATATAACAAAGATATATAATTTTGTTTATTCAAAATTAAATATTCAAATTTGATTACTCTATAAAGTCACTTACCATTTTACTTTTCTTATCCATAAATTTCAATATCAATTTCATTCAGATCCATACGATATACACCTATCATCCGTATGCTATACCAATCTGATCGTTCACTCGATCACACAATTTCACTTCCGAACTAGTATCATCCACCCGACTTCCTATTGCGGATTCAGATCTGGTTTCTAGATCAGAAACCGTCATTCTCCTTGCATAGCCATAACTATGATAGAGAATATCCAGAACCAATCAACAATCCATATCCAGGCTCGCCGTCGAAAATCGAGTGAAAAATCCCAACTCGGTTCGATAAACTATATAGAAATTCCATGCTTGAATCTGGATCAAATCACTATACGAATAGAATAATATACGTACATCCACATATCCATCCTCATTGATTTATTAACCAAAACAATTCCCTTTCTATTCACATTCACTTTAATTTACATTCACTTGTTTACAATTGCTTCAATCCCATTTGGATTATCACTTTAATTCTTATCTCAATTGGGTAATTTAATCAACAATAGTTTGAACGCCGACCAGTTTATATTTAGAAAATATCTTATTTTTTTTAAAAAATCGATAAATAATTATCAGTTTGTAAAATAGCTATAAAATAGTTAAATAACGATAAAATAGTTGGAAAATAGTCAAATAGTTATAAAATAGTTAGATAATTAGTTTAAAATAGTAATTAGTTATAAAACAGTCGAAAAACTGTAATTATTTTATAAAACGGTTAAAAAATAATTAAATAATTTCAAAAATATTTATAAAATAAGTATAAGATAGTTTTAGGTTTAATAAGAAAGGTTGTATATATAATAAATAACTTGGAAAAATAGATTTGTACCAAAACAATTAATTTTAAAAATTGTCTAGAGTCAAGCTTTTCAATTCCCAACCTCCATATCCAATCAACTCAATTTAAATTTTTACTTCCATTTAAATTGATCAATTCCAATTGATCCAAATCAAATCCAATTTGAACTAATTCAATTCAAATTTCGAATTTAAACCATCCCCAATTATATAAATTTGAGTTAAATTTTAAATGTTGATTTAATCCTTTAAATCAAATCAACTTATATCTTTAAACCATTTAACTTTGAATCCAAATTCCATTTTTAACCTATGTCAAGGTTCAAATAGTAATTCAAATCAACACAATATTAAAACAATATATATTCACTAACAAATACGCGCTCATATCTATTAATACACTCAAACTCATTCTAGAGTACTACGGACTCTATTAAATGAGTAATCCCCACCAGAGCCAAGGTTCTCGCTTAACCTTTTAGCTTTGATACCAGCTGTAACGACCCGAAATTTTCGATCCCGAAAATTCCAGTTAGTTAGGAAAAAGAAGAAAGAGATAGAAGAATAAGAAGAACAGAAACACCAACATCTCACATTCACAGCGGATAAAATATAATAACAAATAATAACAGTTATACAAAGGAAAACTGTACTTGTCAAATTTCACTTTAATACATCAGAGTTACAACATATATACATATACAATCAACATGACTCAGATATATACAACAATATAATACAGAGGGAACTCTCCATACGTTCCTGTCATCCAGTCCGTCTCCTGAGCTCCAGAACGTCCTTACTTGAAAATCTATAATACTCGGCCTGACCCAAGCATTACATCAAAGTAACACCCGGGTCAGGCTGGAAACTAACGTGAGTAAACCCATCTAACGTGGAATATAAAGCATACAACTTATATAAACCCGGGGTAACTCATATTAATCTACAAATTCACAATTTGTTATAGACATCACTTATTTCACACATCAATTTTCTAAGTACCAAAATTTATATTAAATAGTCCAATTCACTTAAATCATTTCGTTCCAGCCTATTGATTTCCCATATCAATTTATAAAAATTTGAAGTGGTTTCGGGTTTTCTAATACCCGACACAGGTCTCTTCGAGTCATGTCATCCTAACCCAAGTTATCCAAATGAAATACACTTCAAACTTTAAATACAGGATGTCTCTTTACACCACAATTCATCATTGATAGATAACCATAATATCATGTCCGTCCAAACATATGATACTACAAAACATTTCATATCAGAGATATCAATTCATTCAAGGCATCCAATACCATTCAATCATCCATAAGCAAACTTGATCACTTCTAAAATAAATTTAATCACTTCTAATTGAATTACTAACCTCAATCACTTAGGTTCCTTCACTTGACATTAATTAATTTCAAATCAATTAATTAATCATCTCTTAATTATCCATCTTAATTAATCACCCTGGATTAATTATCCTTCAATTACATTCAAGTAATTATCTTTAATTAATTACACAAATTAATTATTCTTAACCAAAAATAGTAAGTAATCTTTAATTACTTCACAAATTAATTAACTATAATTAATTACATTGATACTTAATTACTTATATTAATTAATTTCTCACAAATCACTTATTATTGATTAATTAATATTAATTAATCAACCTTTAACTTAATGTAATTAATTTAGATTAGGATAAATTAAAATGTAATTAGAAATCATTAATTATATAAATTAATGATTTCTAATTACATTTTAATTTATCCTAATCTAAATTAATTACATTAAGTGATTAATCATTAATTAAACCACAAATATTATTCACTCTTGATTAATCTCAACCAGTAATTAACTACCTATTTATTTACATCATTAAATAAATTAATTACTCTTTTTATACAAGAAGTTTAAAGGAATTTAAAACCAAATTCATTTTTAAATTCAAATCAATTTAAAAATGCACTTTAACATTCAAGTTGTTAAAATAATTTAAATTTAAAAACTTTATTTGTTTAAAAACTAAGATTCACTAACTTGAATTCCAGATTTAACTTTGATTAAAAACTTGTGTTAAATCTCTACTTTACAATTTAACTTCAGTTTTTAAAAATCACTTTTATTTCTTTCCAATTCATTCTTATTTTTATTCTATAGTTATTTCACTTCCAAAATTTACTCTTATATTTTTTCCAAAAAAAATCCAGTTCTAAATATTTTGATGAGCCTTCACCAAAATATATTCAAGCAAACCATAGTATTCAATATTCCAATTATCAATATAATTCATCACAGAATACCAAATATTCACAACATAGAATATTAAACAATCTAAATAATTTTGAGGAATCCAGTTGGATCCCTCCAACCTGTTTCCCTCCATCCACAGACGTTAGCACAACATAAAATACCAATTCCACTTCGAGGTGGAATATCGCGGTATATGGGATTTATATAATATCATCTGCTATTATGCGGCGCATAGGGTCTCATCTGCTATATAATGCGGGAAATCTATCACTCCAATATATACTATATACTACTATATATAATATAGCACATCAAATCAATTCAATCATTCAACCAATTATTTAAATTTAACCATTTAAATTTAAATCAAAATCCAGAAGAGTGAGATTAACTCACCTTTGCCCCTTAAATTTGCAAATCCACTTCACTCTCGATTCGATCCCACGATTATTGACCTTGTATAAACATTATATTATTTATTAATATTTGAAATAATCGAATAATTAAATTCCCATTTATAAATTTGACTAACCAATAAATTATTTTAAACTAAAGATCTTATTTGAAACTGATTTCCCTTTTATAAAAAATATTTTTAACATAAATAACTAAATATATTTATTAAACAAATTAATCAGCAATATACATTATTTAAAATAAACTCGTATATATAAAAATGTGTATATGTGTGTGTGTGTGTGTATATATATTCTTTCTTTTGTGTATATATATACACATTAAAAACATCCTATATATGCCTCATGGTATTTATATTTTCATTCCATTTTTTTCACCGTATATATACAGTTTAGTAAAATTAAAAACGACTTATACATGCACTACCCCCGGCCGAAGACGTCGCCGCCCTACACATCGCGATTGAATTCCAGGCAATCGCCTACTGCCGGCCCCACGACCACGACACTCAAGTCCACCGAGTATTGCCACCATCCTAGCACGTCGCCGCTTCGCCCAAATCGGTTCCACCATCATCTCGAACGCGTGCCTCCTTCTAGCATTTCGACCCGCACCCGGATCGAGTTCCTCCAAACCCAAGCCCTAATCTCGAGCTTCCCCAGAAATCGCGTCGCTGCCGCCTCGCGCCATGCCTAACCCTCGCGAATCTCCTCCCGAGTGCACGCGTGAAAACATCGAACCCCCCAAAGCCCTCCAAGCGACTACGAAATGTATTCTTCTTTTTTTATTCGGTTTCGATCTGTCAAGAGGGAAGAAAAAATGAAACTCGATTTAACAGTGGCCGCCCATTTTTCTTGAGATGAATTTCACAATAATTTGTAAAAGAAGGAGGCGGATCTCAATTTAAAAGAAAGAAGGCAAGAGGCTTCCTTCAGAAGACAAAAGGGACATGATTTGATTTACCGCGTGAGAAAATCAATTACGGTTTGAAAGGATGAAAGACAGCTTGACTTGCTTTTGACGAGGATAAGAATAAATATTTCAAATTTTAAATCCAAATTATCTCGATAAATGCAATTTAAAATTTTGAATTCCTATCGAGGCGTGCCACTCGGTATTTATAACGTTAAACCCCTATTCCGAACGCAATGAAAAAGGTTTCGAGTCCTAATTCGATCGTATGGAGAAGATAACTTTTTGAACCCAGTTATTATATTAAATTTCGATTTAATTTTTAGCTCGTTTACCTCTTGTACTGTCAAACGATCACTCCAAACACTGCAAAAATTGAAATCGATAATAATACAATATTACGGATCCAATGAAACTGGTTTCGTCGAAATCCGAATCTGTACCTCGGAAGGCTATTCTTAAATATCGATTTAAACGATATATTTTCAAAACCGAACAAATCACCTTTAAATTCAATTTTAACACTTTTACTATCTTCAGTACTACTAATACAAATTGTATAAACCCCTAAATTGTTTTTTAACAGACTTAAAACTCCAGATTCAACATTTTACCCAACTTCAAATTATTAAATTCAATAATTTAATTATCAAATAAATAGTGATATTTGAATTCAAGTTAAAATTAACTTTTAAATATTTAAAATCAATCAAATATTCCGATTTCAAACATCCAAAAATTCTGGGTCGCCACATATATACTTAAAAATTATTTCGAATATTCAGTCGACTAACCCAGAGGCTCGGTTGACTGAATTTCTACAACAGCTACTTTTCGAAAAGATACGACTTTTTGTGAAGAGTTACGAACCTCTGCGAAAAGATTTGGACGCAACACTTCAATCGAAACTCTTCACCAACAGTCGTTGCTTTCTAACCATTATAAATACATACTCAAACTTGATTCCAAATCACTGAATTACAATCAAATTTTCTTATCTCTCTGATCTAACTCTTTGGATTCTATCTGCTATTATACTTTCAATTATTCCGCATTAAAGCAATACTATACCTTTCTATTCTTCATATACTTCAAATGTATATATACACACACACACACACACACACTCGAGGAGAAGATTATAGGAAGGGCGTACTACAAGTGACAAATCCGTGTTATCAGAACACACAAAAGTCAAAACTATTTTTTATTTGTTGAAGTCCTGTTCTGCTGCATAGGCGAGTGAAGTCCTCTTCGGTTGCTGTGGCGAAATCCTGTTCTGCTGCTCAGGTTCTTGTTCGGCTGCTCAGGGGTTGTATAGACTTGTTCCTTTAGGTTAATTGAGGGTTGTTGTTTTAGTGAAATTCCAGAAGGAGTCTAGGATTGAACATAGGACGGTGCTCCAAACCAGTATAAAAATCTCCGGTGTCATTTTACTATACTGCTTTTATATTCCGCACTATTTATTATATTACTATCATCACTATACTCTGTATTATAATATATCCATATTACACGATCCATAGCACACTTTCAAGTTACACACTTATTTTGCCGTTTAGATCACACAAGCGGGACAAATGTACTAGTCGCTTCCTCATATTCCTTTCATTTTTAGAAATGATTTATAACTTCCAAATCATTATTTAAAACACTTATTCATTTATTTAACCATTCCATAAATCCTTAAAATCACCCTTAGAATATTCTACTATTCATATAGGAACCTTTACAAAAGATTTGAAAAAAAGAGTGGTTGTGCTAAAATGATATTAAAAAGGTTATTGAAAAAGTGCTCTGAAAAAGTACTGCGAAAAGTGTTTTTTAAAGCTATATTGATTAAAACGAATTTTTATTATTTGAAAATTTATGTTTATTACTTAAATCACTTTTAAAATATTTTAAAAGATTTAAAAGATTTATTTTGATATTTTTAAACAATTTTAAAACAATTTTAAAACATTATTTTCCAAGAAATCCAGTTTTTGATTCCGAACTGCAAAACCGCAATTTTTCCAAAAATTTGTTTTACTCATATCTTCAAATCTATTTATCGAAATCTCAATTTTCTTTCTTTATTGAAAACTATGGATATAATAATTTGGAAAATTCTTATCTCGAAGAATTCCGGGCTATATTCCACTTTGTGCAGTCATTTAATTTTTATGGCGTGAAGTCGCGAACTACCATTACCCGAAGCGCCTATTATTGATTAAATTTTCAATTTCTTTTCAAACTTCATGAAAACACTTTAAATGTTTATAAAACATTTTAAACTCATTTTAAACAATATTTTTCATACACGTATTTATATGGATTTGAATTCCATTTAAATTAACAATGCTTACTAACCATTTTTCTTATCATTTATCAAACCGAGTTATCATCCATATCACAAACATTTAATCAACCATAATATCAACCAAGTTATCATCCATATCACAAACATATAATCAATTATAATACCTACCAATTTATCATCCATTAAATCATCCAACATATGCTAAACT
The DNA here is from genome assembly GCA_030765085.1 of Allium cepa. Classification (NCBI taxonomy): domain Eukaryota; kingdom Viridiplantae; phylum Streptophyta; class Magnoliopsida; order Asparagales; family Amaryllidaceae; genus Allium; species Allium cepa. Next base: position 1,029,416,942 of record CM060932.1, on the reverse strand, counting down.
TTTCATGTTGCTAACTTGAAATATCTTTTAGAAATTAGTAACTTTGAATATGTGTACTCGCCTTTAACCAAATTGATTAACTTCCTACCAATATTCATTTAATCCAACACTTCACTATTGTTTCCAACTTTAACCATCTTCGAAAAATTTGGCAGAGTTTTCGCGGCACCTTGAATTTGCTCCTAGCTCCTTAGAATGAAATCGATGGCACTTCCTTCTCTTTTTCTTGCTTTGGAGCTTCACGACTTGCTCCTCCCTCTGCCATAGGTTTGGCCACCTCCTATTTCACTCATTCCTTCATCATTTCTTCACTTCTTAGATGCTAAACCATGTTTTAATTTTATTCTAAGGTTTTTGGCAAAGTTTAGTTGTGTTTGGAGTTGATTTGATATGATTTTGAAAATGTTGGTAAGAAAAAGGGAGAAGAAGAAGCCATTAAAGAGATCTTCAAGGAGGAAGAAGAAGGTATAAAATAGCGTGAAAAAGGTGAGAAAGTGGTTGGTATTTATAGAAAAAATGAAGTGACAAGTTACCAAAATATCTCTTTACCAAATTACCAAAATAACCTTACTTCTTAAGTAACCTTATTTTCTGTCAACACTTAACATCACATTTCAAATCATTACTTTATGTCATTTTCACTTAAATATTAAGTAAAGAAAGTAATGATTATGTTTGTTTGATTTGATGTTTTACTTTTCGACTTTTATACCTTTTTGTCTTTTTGTGCTTACTTTTTGTTAATTATATTCTAGAATTTTCTAAGTATGTCTAGTAAAAGTAAACTTGATTAGTGAATTAATTAATACATATACTATTTGAATATATGTTTCTATATAAGAAAATAAAGGTGAGACGACGTTGCGACAACTTTTAATCGACAAAACGTTGATTTTCGACAAAATGTTTTACCGTCACATTTTGACATTTTAGTTGAACTATTTATTTATGTACATCAAGTTTAAAAATAAATTTGTATAATGTTATTTAAAAATATAAACACTCATAAATTAATTAAAATAATTTATTTAAACATTAAAACTTGTTATTTTGAAATCAGCATTTTATCACTTTTGTCGATATTGGCAAATGTTACTATTTTTGTGTACACCTCTCTTTCCAAATCCTATCTAATATTGTTTGAATCATATAACATAATGTTATATTTAATATCATTTTAAATAGTATATTTTAAGTCGTTAAATTCTGGGTTGTTACACATATACGTGCACATATTTGGACAGCATACATGACATGACATACAAAATGAGCTAATATGTCTATTGCGATGTAAATCCCAACATCTACATATGGACATATTATATATTTCATGGATTATATATTACACATGCACTGACAAATATATGCATATGATACATTTATGTATAAACTAAATCAATAAAATTAATTTCACGTCTTAATATTTTTGAATTTAAATAAAATAAATGATTTTATTTAAATGAAATTTAGAAATGTTCCAATTTAGATAGACTTCATAGGTCCAATAAAGTTCCAATAGGGTAAAAATTTTGAAATTCACCCATAACTTCCGCTGCGTGCTGATCCAGTTCCAACAACCTCAGCAGTATTAGTATATTTCAAACCAATATTTTTTCAATACCTAGAAAATATCTATATTCTTATCTCAACGGTATAAGTTTATTAACAAAACTTGTGGGAAATTTCCTCTTTTTCGAAATCATATTTGAATGGGACAAAAACAAATATTATTTAAAATATTTCTTACTATAAACCAAACCCTATCCTTTAGTGTTAAGTAAGAAAAGAATGTTTAGATAGCACCATAATTATAAGAAGGATTAATCATCAAAATCAATTCCCATTCCTTTATATAAAACTCTCTTTCTATAAGCCTATTTAAGACTTTAAATCCTTTTATAACTCTCCAACTTAATTTATAAAACTTCTTTTGTAAATCTCTAAAAAAATTGTAAAATCCTTTTTCTGTAAAGTTCTTTTATAAATCTACCTTTATAACTCCTGTATAAAATCCTTTATAAAATATCATTTACCAAATATCATTTTGAAAAATCTCTTTTAAATAAACATACTATTATTTATAAATTCTTTTTATTTAATTAATTAATTTCCTTTAAACATCATAAATAAATAATTAATCAATTTTATAACTTCATTAATAAAAAATTAATTAACTTAAAATAACTTAAATAAAAAAAATAATTAACCTTCTAAAATAACTAAATAAAATAATTAATAACTTTTCACTTTACAAATCATTCATAAATGATTGGTTAACTTTAAAATATCATTTTTAAACAATATTAACTAAAACATAAATATAGAAAATATTTTACTTCAAAATATTTTAAAAGTCAAAGTAAATCCAAATCCAAATCCATTGTTTTCCAAATTTTGGGAAAAGGCTTAGCTATCCTAAATGGCACTTAAATACGCTACCACTTATTCTAATTCAACAATTTAGGTCATGTCACTGATATTATAACGACCCAATATTTCGTGTCATTCGCATCCGCACATGTCGGACTTGAATTGCTCAAAATATCATATTGTTAATTTATATTTGTTAAAACTCAGCATATACAGTAAATAAAATAATCACAGACACAGAGTAATATAATAATAAGCAGCGGAAACACATGAATAGTAGTTCATGAAGCTACTATATATATATATATATATATATATATATATATATATATCAGAGTTAAGATAAGATACAACAGAAGTCTTGAATACATAGAAGTCTCAATACAATAGTCAAATAACAAGATCAGAATATAATGCAGGAGTCAACTGAATAACTGCAAGCTGAATAGATAGATGGATCTCCAAGCGAAGCTCCAACTCCAAAGGTGAGTCTGTAATGCTGTGACACTCAGTCTGACCCGAGCATAAAGCAAAACACAAAACACTCAAGTCAGGATTAACATTTTTATATCAGTAAATCCAACTCAAGTGAAATATCAACTGAAATACAAGTAACTTAAAGGAAGTTTGGGACATCCATCCTCTAAGGATCCATGGAACTATCTACTATGTAGTGTAATACGCTATTATAATATGTCTATAATGAAGTAAACTATTAATATAACGTTAAGGCGTTACCCATATCCCCCTTAACACATTTTTATATATTTCCATAGTCTATACAATACCGTAATCTCCACCGTACTGGGCGTCTTCAAAGGGCACTCCATAGGTATGGTACAAAACAAACTCGTAGTCGTCTCGATAAGGTAGGTGACATGGCACAACTAGGCAATGCCAGGGTAGATATACCAATTAAACTTCCGGGCTGGTGCTAACGCATAGCCGCAGCTACCGCCCACCTCGATCCACACTTCTAAAAATTCGAGGGTGCACCCAATCAATCACAAAGTAATAGAATGGTATTGAAGAAGTGTGTCTGATCGGAGGAGCTACCTCACTTGGCCCATCAATTGCTCCTGTTTTAGCCACCTTAAGCTAACGTATGGGAGGCAGGTCCATATATATACCTCATATAGAATCGTCACCAGCCATCCTACTTCATTCCGGAATCTCCACCGCATACACAGTTGTTAAAGTGGTTTTCGAAATTGGCAGAGAGTATGAAAAATCCGATCCTGGTCTCTTTAACAACCAAACGTTACTATAACACCATGGTCATTTCATTTCAAATTATTCGTATAAAAAATTAGTATATTAAAATAGTTTTATAGTAAAAATAGTTTATAATAAAAATAAGTTTATAAAGTAAATTTAATTTAACATCTCAATAAACATAAATTTGCATTGATTTCAAAAATAGATTTGAACTATAAATCAAGCCACTTCGATTTCAATAGGTTTCAAGGCTTTAAACATTTAAACATTTACAATATTTAATTTTGAAATATTCACTTAGTAAATCCAATATCATTTAAATAAAATATTAAATTACAATTTAAATAAACTAAATATTCCTTTAAATTTATTTATTTGAAATATTCATTTAATCACTTTAAATCAAAATCAAGTTATAAAATCATATCTTTAAAATCTCAAATTCAATAAGTTTCAAATCAAACCTTATTTAAGTATAATTCTTAAATATATACAATTTCAAATCAATTTCAAATTTATCTTCCCAACCCAAACTTATTAAAATTATTATAAAATCTATTTTTAAAAAAAATATAATTTTAGATAAATAATTAAAACGTATTATATACTAATTAAACTAAACTTTATTAAATTCAAGCTTATTATTAAATCTATTTTATATTAAAACTACCTTATAATTATAAAATTTTCAAACATACAATTTTAAAAAAAATCAAGAATTTAAACATATATAAAATAACATTTATATATATAATATATTTTTTGAAATCAAAATTTATATGAAACTATATATATTTCCTTTTAAACCTTGGAAATCATTTCAAAATATATATATATATATATATACACCAACGGCGTCTGTATAAAATTTTCTATGCTATAGTCAAGTGATAAGGATATTTATCATTTCAATCCGCAATTTAAATATTTGCTGGTATATATCATTTCAACCTGCAATCCCAAATTTAATTCAATGAAAATCGCTTGGTTTTATAATCTCAACCCATAACAATTTTCGCCTATTCTACAAGATCGTTTGGGCATGTATTATTTCAACCCATAAGGAATTCTATACAAACAGGAAACTTGCAGAGTGAGAACAGTGATGACAATAATATAACATATCAACAACAGGCATATATCATCAATAACAGATAAAATATAAATGACAGATCATGGTGTCAGATGTCACAGGTGAACATTTACAGATAATGACATATCATATATAGCAGTTATATAATTAATAGTTCAGTTTAGCAGTATATTGCAATTATCGTTTCAAATGAAATCAAATCTAATAAATATAAGAATGTTAATCGTGAGTGATTGCTTACCTTTCGACGCTAGAGATGAACGAGAATGAGATGAATTACGAATCCAAGCATGAATTCCAAAGCAAAGTAAGATTGACACGAATTAGATGAACAAAGCTGATAATGAGGAATCGATAAAATAATTAAAATCAGTTTGATATAAATTAAAACGAAATGTAAATTATATCGTTAAATTTTTCAAAATCAATATAAAGTTTAAAACACATACATATAAAATATAATCTTTACATGTTGTATTTCAAAAATAATTTTTATCACATATATAAGCTATGTATATACACCACTGACAAAGACTTTATAATAAAATATATATAATACTTTACAGATTACTCATATAACTATAAAAACAGTGACAATCATGCCATTTCAGAAATACAAAACAAATGATATATATATATATAAAGACAGTATCTTTTAAAACCAATATTTAATCCCAACACATAAACACCTATATAAAAATAATTAAAAAAATCAAATTCACGTATACCAACATATAAACTAATGTATATATACATATACACAAACTTACATACATATTATATCTTTAAAATCAATGTTTATAATAAAATTCATATAACTTTACCCTGTTATATAGACTCAAAATAGATCATACATAGCATATATCAACCAATATACAGACAGATTATATATGGATATATATCACTTATACAAATTTTTGTATAACAAACAGATTTTAAACACCTATACAACAAATCTCTATATACGTTTATTCAAACCCAGACTCAAGTATACTTATCTATATATATACAAATAAACGATTTACAAATAGCTTATCCAAAATTTATGCATATAAACATATACACGTAAACCAGTATATAAAAATATGTATTCAAACCCTAAAAAACCTATTTTACATACTTTTATTAATACTATATATATAAATAAATTTTTATAAGCAAGTGTTGTGCATATATATATATATATATATATATATTAGAATGAAGAAGAGACAGAGGTAAGCATGCTAGAATTTTATATTGTTTCCAAACAAACCAAGAAAAGGAATGAGGCGAAGGTCAGGGCAACAAGGCGGTCGGTAGCAAGGGGAGGCGAAGGCTATGCTAGAGGATGGTTGTGAAGGAGAAGCGGCTGGAGTTGTGAGCCCGACGGGAACTTGGAGTCGTGGGATGAGGGGCTAGTGAGGCTTCGAGTTATGGCTTCTCACGTGGGTTGCTGGGGAGAGCTGATGGTGTCTTCGGCATAGGAAGGAGGGAGCATAGGTTGTAGTGGTGAGTGGAGTGTGAGGCGCACAGCGTGGTGGAGAGGTTTGCGATGTGGATGAGGTGAGAAGGGAAAGTGGAGGAGGAAGTTTGGAGCGGAGGTCTTAGCAAAAAGGAAGGAAAAAAATACGGAGAAATGGGTTTCTGGAAAAATATAAAAGGAAGATGGATAGGCTAGGAGAGACTGAATATATGCAGCCTTATACACGTTACTTAGTCTAGTAAAACATATTTTCAGTAATGAAACGACAGAAAGAAAGAATGTGAACCAATTTGAATTGAAGTGGTATATTGAAACGTGGGATAACAAAAGCCAACAGTTGGATTCTCGAATTATTAATTGTTAGTGGCAAATGGTTATACGATGCAAGGTCGGTCAGCGGAAAAGGCGCTTGGATCTTGGTTGATTGAATTATGCGGTAGGCAATTGAAAAGACAAAGGATACAAATGTTCGAATACGGAACCGATACAGAATCGTTTCGCAGATTGTATCGCACACCGAACTCCGAAATAGAAAATTGAATATACCACAGAGATCAGCATGACGAGATGATCGAAATGGTATCCAGGTATCAATGGTGCGACCATCGTATCAAAAGTCGATATCGGTACTGAAAATGCTACTAAAACGCCGTAAATAAGATAAACGGAGCAATAACAGTTCAAATTTGATGAAAGGGAATGTGACGTCTCACTCAGAAGATGATTTACAAATTTATTATATAAAAATATTTAGGTTTATAAAACATTTTATTATCATCAAATATTAACTAATTTAAATTTTAAAAAAATCACACAATAAAAAAAACTTCCATATTATCTGATAAAAACTTACCATTTGCTATATTTAAGTAGACATAATCAAATTTTTATTTCCAAATTCATTTGTTTAAAATTTCACAAAATTCAAGTTAATTACGTTATTAAAACCATTAAAATTTACGGATTGTTACACTCTCCCTACACAATTCGTCCCCGAAAAGGAATGAGGTAGGAGAATAGAAATAATCAGAAAGAAAACAGACTAAAGTATAAAATAAAACAATTAATTAAAAACCATATAAATTTCATATATTTTCAAATTGTTTTATATTCAACTAATTGATTTCAATTCAAGGTATATTGACATTTATTATAACCACTCAAAATTTATTTAAAATTTCATTAACATTATTTCATATTGCATTTAATTCAATTACATATTTAATTTCTGAATAATGAAGGTAAGTTATATATATAATGGAATGCAATCGATTATTATACATATAGATTTTATCTCATTGCAATTGTTTAAGTTGTTTAAATTCCAATTCCAATTTTAAACACTTCAAAATATTTCAAAATTTTTGATTTACTTCAATACTTGAAAACCCTAACTTAACACAGAATTTAGGAATTAAATTCCCAGTTTCACTTCAAACCATTTTGAAATAATATGTGTATGTATCAAATATATACCACTCAAACCGATAAATATATACATATATCCATATTATACATCAAGTCAACTTAAGGAATTCAAATCAAATCCATTTTACAAAACAAAATTGTAACAAAACTACTAAGTGGTGTCTCCACGTTGAGACTCGAAAATGAATGTCGATGTTGCTGTAGTCATCGCTGAAATTATTTTCCAGCGACAAACGAAAAGAGTACAGACTTAATTCCTTTAAAATTATTCTTTTGAAACAATTTCCATTTGAAAATACTTTCAAATAATATATTCCAAAACTTTAAAATCCAAATTTTTGAAAATACTAGAAATTTAAACTCTCAAATTCTTAATTTAAATTCATTTCAATTGCAAATCAAATTTATAAACCATATTTTTATAATTTCATTTGTTTATCATGTGGCAATAGTCAATGGTTTACAAAACAATAAACGAAATCAAATATTATCATTTCTAACAACCAATTCATTTAACCTTTTGATTTCAGAAAATTTATATTTATATATATTATATAATCATACAAAAATCTATTTCATTCACCAATTTTGAAAATAATATTGTGTCAGTTTGCTCTATTCAAGTGTTTTGGAATTTCTATCGGTTGCGTTGATCGAACGAATAGAACGAATCTCGAATCAACATTAACAGCTCAAACAACACACTAGAAAATATTTTATATTAATGGCAAATACACTCCCTTACTCGATGATACAAGAATGGATTCCAAAGTAAGGATAGATATCCATATTTGAGGAACCCAAATCAAATAGAATTCTAACCAAGAAGATATGCTTGAATGGGAGATAAAATAATTAAATTTAAAAATAGGAAGATGGATATATTGATATTAATCGCGGGAGACCTTAATCGGGTCAACCGTGACTTCAAGAATAAGATTGATGCAGAATTCTGAGGCAAATCGACATCTGATCACAAGTGAATTACCATGGTCGTCTACTAGGGAACATTCGGCATAGCAAGAGATAGCAGCAGCGTAAACCGAGGATACATGAATCTCCGGTGAATCAATGCCTGTTGTTAAGGAGTTTCACCCCTTTACAAATTATACAGTGGAGCTATGGGATGCTCCAGAATCAAGAAAACATGAATAAGGAGAGACAAGAATGGATTTCAGAATGAAGGGGAAAGTTACAAATTTCAAAGGAAATCGATTCAAAGAGGAAGAACTCAAGCCCGAACGAAGGTGATTATGTAATTACATTTACTCTATATGCTAAGTTTTGCCTAAAACCAGAGCACCGATACCAACTGTAACGGCACGTCGCCGGTGGGTTAACGCCCACCGTAAAATACAGCCGTACCTGTGATCTCCTTTTACGCCAGCCTCTCGACTCCACCAGCCTCGTAGGACATGTAGGAGTAAGAAATATATGCTCGCTACCAAACCTAAATGCGAGAACCCCCTATCATGTTGCACCCTCCGAGTGCCAAAGCAGACATACATTCCGGACTTGAATTGCTCAAAATATCATATTGTTAATTTATGGCGAAACTCAGCATATACAGTAAATAAGAATCACAAACACAGTAATATAACAATAAGCAGCGAAAACACATGAATAGTAGTTCATGAAGCTATATATATAAATATCAGAGTTAAATAAGATGCAACAGAAGTCTCGGTACGATAGTCAAATAACAAGATAAGAATATAACACAGGAGTCAACTGAATAAATGCAAGCTGAATAGATAGTTGGATCTCCAAGCGAAGCTCCAACTCTAAAGGAGAGTCTATAACGCTGTCACACTCAGTCTGACCCGAGCATAAAGTAAAAGACAAAACGCTCGAGTCAGGATTAACATTTTTATATCAATAAATCCTATTCAAGTGAAATATCAACTGAAATACAAGTAATTTAAAGGATGTTTAGGATATCCATCCTCTAAGGATCCGTGGAACTATCTACTATGTAGTACAATACGCTATTATAATATGTCTGTAGTAAAGTAAACTATTAAAATAGTGTTAAGGCGTTACGCATATCCCCCTTAACACATTTTTATATATTCTCATAGTCTATACAGTACCGTAATCTCTCTCGTACTGGGCGTCGTCAGAGGGCACTCCATAGGTATGGTACAAAACAAACTCGTAGTGCTCTCGATAAGGTAGGTGACACGGCAAAACTAGGCAATGCCTGGGTAGATATACCAATTACACTTCCGACCTGGAGGTAACGCATAGCCGTAGCTACCGCTCACCTCGATCCACACTCCCAAAAATATGAGGGTGCACCCAATCAATCACAAAGTAATAGAATGGTATTGAAGAAGTGTGTCAGATCGGAGGAGCTACCTCACTTGGCTCGTCAATTGCTTATGTTTTAGCCACCTTAAGCTAACTCACAGGAGTCAGGTCCACGTATATATCTCAAATAGAATCATCACCAACCATCCTACTTCATTCTGGAATCTCCAATGTGTACACAGTTGTTAAAGTGGTTTTCGGAATTGGCAGAGAGTATGAAAAATCTAATCCTGGTCTCTTTAACAACTAAACATTATTATAACACCGTGGTCATTTCATTTCAAATAAATCGTATTTCAAAACCAAAATATCATATCCATTTCAAAACCATATCAATACGATATCATTATTCACTTAAAATATATCCATTTCCAAAATCATAGCACTTTCAAAGTTATAACACTTTCGAAATTGTAAAACTTAGAAATTATAACACTTTGGAAATCATAGCACTTTGAGAACATAATACTTTGGAAATCGTAACACTTTGAAAACATAAATTCCTACTTAAAAAGTTTAGATATAGAAAATAGTATATATAATAAAATAGTTTATAAAATAAATAGTTAGTATATTAAAAATAGTTATAAGTTAAAATAGTTTATATTAAAATAATTAGTATATTAAAAAAGTTTTATATTTAAAATAGTGTATATAAAATTGATTTATATTAAAAATAGTTTATATTAAAATAATTAGTATATCAAAATAGTTTTATATTAAAAATAATTTATATTAAAAATAAATTTATAAAGTAAATTTAATTCAAAATCTCAATAAACATAAATATAAATCGATTTCAAAAATAGTTTTTAACTACAAATCAAACCATTTCAATTTCAATAGGTGTCAAAGCTTTAAATATTAAAACATTTACAATAACTCAATTTTGATAAATTCATTTATATTTCAAATCCAACTTTACCATTATTTAATATTTAGTGAATCCAATATCATTTAAACAAAATCTTAAATTACGATTTAAATAAACTAAATATTCCCTTAAACTTATTTACTTGAAATATTCATTTAATCACTGTAAATCAAAATCAAGTTTTAAAATCATATCTTTAAAATTTCAAATTCAATAAGTTTCAAATCAAATCTTATTTAAGTATAATTCTTAAATAAATACAATTTCAAATCAATTTCAAATTTATCTTCCCAACCTGAACTTATTAAAATTATAATAAAATTTATTTTTTTAAAAATATAATTTTAAATAAATATTTAAAACATATTATAAACTAATTAAACTAAACTTTATTAAATTCATGCTTATTATTAAATCTATTTTATATTAAAACTACCTTATAATTATAAAATTTTCAAACATATAATTTTTTAAAAAAAATCAAGAATACAAACATATATAAATGAACATTTATATATATAATATATTTTTTGAAATCAAAATTTATATGAAACTATATATATTTCCTTTTAAACCTTGAAAATCATTTCAAAATATATATATAGACCAACGGTGTCTGTATAAAATTTTCTATCCTATAGTCAAGTGATACGGATATTTATCATTTCAATCCGCAATTTAAATATCTACGGGTATATATCTTTTCAACCCACAATCCTAAATTCAATTCAATGAAAATCACTTGGGTTTATTGTAGGATCAATTTCACCCTAGAGCAGGGGTGAATAGGGTGATACTAGTAATTATAAAAATTTATTACGGAAGTATATAAAATAATTTCAACACAGATATAGAAGAATTATAGCAGCACAGAAAAAAGGAGAATAAAAACAGAAAGTAGAACACATAGATTTACGTAATTTCGGCAAAACCCTGCTTACGTGCTGCCTCTAAGGTTTCTACTAGAACTTAAATAATCAGACGCTTACACACGTAAACTTGCGACACCCGCTATTGACTAACTTTAACTCTACGCTCAAAACACTGCCACAATTCAGCCACTGAGTTGCGAATTCTCGAACTACACCACCGTAGCTCGTCCCGTAGTCACACGACTAGAAATTACAAAAGTTTAAAAGAGAAAATACGAATTAAAAACAAATTAAAATCAAAACCCTAATTTTAAAATATTAAAGCAAGTCCAAATCTATTTAATCCGGCCCAAAGTAAAAATAAGCTTATGTAAAAATATTTCCCCCTTTTGTTTATTTCTTCGGCCTTGTTCTTTGAGTTAAAAATGGCTGCTTTGTCTGTTGCTCGTTCATTTCTTCTTTGCATTGAAATTAGGGCTTCTGATTAGAAGCTGCCGACAATAGTTGATTGATCGAATATGTAATTTCGCTCCTTGCTCTGTCGATCGACCGTCTCCATGTAGCGTGCTTCGGCTGCTTTGATCGAGTTCGATTTTACTGGTATGTTATTCCCTTTTCTTTACTCGTTAGTTTTTCTTAAACTCGATCTGGATTTGAGTTGAATGATTATTCTTTTTTGCTTAAACTCGAATGCCTTTGCTGCTAATGATGATTAGGGGTTTTATAGGATTTGAATTCCTATATTTTTGTTCGTTTGAATTCATTTGAATTCGTCGATTATTTTGTTTTGGCCATTTATCTTCATTTGGAAGCTTGAGATGATTACTGACTTATTCCAATTCATATATTTTTGCTTGGTTCTCACGGCTTTGATTTCTGACTTGGTTCGACTTCCTTGGTCATCACGGCCCTGACTTCTCTGGCGATGTTGATATATTTTGACTTTGGCCATTTGATTTGTACCTGTTGTTCCATGATTTGTTCGAACTTGCTGATAATCTTGATTGGCTTGTGGCTTGATATTGTGATAATTTTTTTGACTATGGCACCGACTTGTTCATCTCGGCTTCACGAAAACTCTGGCATGTCTGGCTTTGCTTTGACTTTGGTTGTCATAGCACTGACTTGATACACTCACTTATATTTTGCTGTTTCATGACTTAATAAATTCTGATTAAATTTGGCCTTGACTTTGGTCAGCGCTTTGCTTGCATTGTTTAAGTTAGTCTGCACTTCCCTGTCTATACTGCCTTTAGTTTCACTGCATAGCTTTGAGTTTTCTTGCTTATGCTTTGACCATTTCGAGTTTGGTGCTTGACCATATGCATATTGCTGTTACTTTGTTCATGCTTCGAACTCTAGTGTAGGTATAGTTCTGGCCACTGTGTACATTGTTTGCCATGTGTACATTATTTTGTGATCTGGTTCCATTGATGAACATTAATACTTTCATATATTATGCACTGTGCATCTCCATTTGTGTACTTGACTATTTGATGTTTGGTTCATGTATGGTCTGCTAGTGTTAGGTCTGGTGATCTGCACTTGTGTACTTCTAATCATGCTACTTGCTTCGAGACAGTTTGCATACAGTCTTTGTTGGTCTTGTAATTGATTTCATATGCTTGATAAGCTAGCTCGAGTCTGGTACCTTGATTCACTATTTGCTGCCTGGTCATCATTGTGTACATGTCATATAGCTTATAGTCATGTTTCAATGTGTACTCCCTTTGCACATTTTATGTTGCATATGTATACATGTAACTTTGTTTGCATGATGGACTCTGGTAGTTACATTGTTGTTTGTGTTCATATGCATACTTGAGTCATGTTACTAATGTGTGTGTGTGTGTGTATCTTTTTGAAATTGCTTCACTATTGGCTGTTGACACGTGTTCACGTACATTTGGCTGTATTTGAATTCTTGTGCTTGGCAATGTTATGATGTTTTGTAGTGCACCTGAGTTGAATCCAGCTTAAAGCTCGGGTTTGACCTTGTGCTGATATCGTGACTTTCACTTGTGTTGAACTCGACTTTTGATTTGGGTTTGACCTTGTGCTCACCTGTCCCTGTAATTTTAGCAAGTGTATATTGGTGTGCACGGCCTTGTGGCATGTACAGTGATACACTGTGCATGTCACAAGTTGTTCGTGTTTGATGAATTCAAAATAAATGATTACGAACAACCTAAATAACTGAGGCAAATGATATTTTCAAAATATACACTTTATTTTTTACTGCAAAATATTTTCTTTTCAATTTTACTACGCTAGTGTTTATTTTGCAAAATGCTCAGATGCTCTATTCAATCTGGAATAGTGCTGAAGAACAATTACGAGTGAATGAGTGAAATGTTGTGAGTTGCACATTGTAAATGAAAATTGTGATGTAATTGAAATTGTAATGTAATTGCAAATTGTATATATACAGCGAGAGCTCAAATTTGTACTATCTAAAATTGTAATAAACATTGTTTAAAAAAATATCTATTTAAATTTAAATACTGTGTTATTTATTTTATTCAGCAAATATTTATTTAATTATGTGAAAAATAAAATAGTACATTAATAAATACATTTAAATGAATATATATGTGTGTGTGTGTGTGTTTATTATCATCAAACAAAAATCATATACTTGCATATTCAACAATCTCCCTCTTGTGATGATAACAAACATGTATTTAAGATTTTGAATATATGAAATGTATTTGATTATTCAATTTTATCCCCCTATTTGAATGCTCCATCTCTACATAACTTCCCCTTCATATCTGCAGAAAAATATGTAAATGAATAAATGAACCTAGATGCATATAGAAAATAAAATATTTGACTTTTATTTGCCAAAATCTAAACCTTTCTCTCCCCATTTTATTATCAGCAAAAGAGTAATAGTGTTAGAAAAATAGAGATAAAGTGATTGACAATAATTCAACATTATTACTCAATCGAGTATAAATATTAAATCTCAATAAAAAATCAAACAAAAATCATAAATACTCTGTTTGATGCATATTCCACTTTAGAATGATAAGGATAATATCGTTATATAAAACCATATAGTTGTGTTTATTTATGGTATATTTATATCAAGAATTTGAATATCTACTAACCATGCATAACAATTAGGACTTTTAATTGAGATTAGTAGTATTCCAAATTTTTATTAAAAAATGAATTCAAGTATCTTCTAACCATGCATTAAATCGGATTAGAATCAACTTGTCTATTTAATTAATCAATTTTGACATGCGTTACATACATGCATAACCGTGAGGACTTTTAAATGAGCATGGAAGCACATAATCAAAAATTCCACGTAATTCACTCATGCATAACCATGAGGACTTTTAAATGAGAGTGAATACTTTGGATGTTTTTATTGCCTAAAAAAATTGGAAAACGAACGATCTCCTGTTTAAAATACCACATATTAACATACTATATTGGATTTTGATGAGTGATGGCCGAAAGAAATATGATAGAAATAGATATGGTCATGGAATTTTAGCCAACACAAAGTTTTATAACTCTCGTTTAAATTTCTAAAGAAGGTTACTAATTATATTGTCTCGGGTTATAATATATGATTTATATCAACACTCGTCACTTTTTCTATCACTATTTATCTTTTCGATAATTAGTAGGGGGTCAGATTTGTTAATGTAGTCATTTAAGATCAATTTCAAAAATTATTATCAAATTTTTCAAAATGACTAATCTGAAACAAAGGTCGGCAAAAGATGATTTTCTAGAAGGGGTTTTCTTAGAAAAATGTATGGTATTTGAAAATTATTTGAAATGAAAAATATGCAGATATTTTCTTTGGAAAACGCGATGCAGCTAATGAATATCTCAACATAACTTACGTTCAGTTAATAATTTTTCTATCAATTAGATTACCAGTGTAATCTGCATCTGAATTTTTCTTTCACTCGAGATTATCATTAATTGAATATCATAGACCAGACTGTGAAGTTTCAACAAATTTCTTAAAGTCATTTTTAATAGTTTTTAAATGAAATTCTCTTGAATTTGAATTGATGCCATGCCATTGAACAAAAAAGACCATGAAAATAGAGTCGGCCAAATGTATTATAATCAACCAATAGAACACCATCATTAATCCAAACTAATCTATATGAAATAGTCCAAAGACTCGAGAGATTTTTAAAGTGTTCTTGACATAGGAATATAATTGGCCAACAATTTTAGAAAAGTCAGAAACATTATCATCATTCATCTCTTTATAACATAACTAGCTGATTTAAATTCAAATTATGGTGTACATTATCATATTTAATATATCGTTCAAAATAAATATACCATTTACTGTTTTACCTTTTACCGATAATTTTTCGTTGTTTCCCATTGTGATTCTGCCACCTTTATACTAGGCTAAGGAACTTTGATTTGTAGCCCGTTGTATGTTGGAACAGCTATAGTCCAGATAACACTGTTTTTGTTCCTTGGCCTGCCACCACACCTACACGATAGAATATTTTTGTGACCTATTTGTTTTTATAAGTCCATGGTTGTTAGTGGCAAAATATTTTAAAAAATAATTTTGTGGAGACCCATATCTATTTATATATGTTCCTTTTGGCGCCCAGATTTGTTTAAATTTGAGAGATTTTATATTTGTGCATTTTGGAACCCAAACTGGAATGATTTACACTTGTTTGGGTCTATACCAACAAATATTTTGATTGTGTCCAAATTTTCCACAAATTGTACACTTGAATTTGACTTGATTATTTTTTCTTCTATCAAGTTTAGATTGATTATATCCAAGTCCTTGTCTAACAATATTAGTTTGTTTCCCTAATAACATATTTAATGATTTTTCTCCTTTGGAAAATTTTCCTAAAGTTGTAGACAGTTGTTGGACTTGTTTTTTAAGTGATTCATTTTCATTTAATAATTGAGTGCACTTTTTAATAAAAATTTCTCTTCTAGTATTTTCACACTTTTTCGAAATCAGAATTTCATTTTCAAGACATTTAATTTTAATTTCTATTTTTTTTAATCTCTTCTTCGAGTGATGGACACATATTAGGGCTCCTACTTTGATAGTTTTTAATTAATTGATCAAGATGTTTATTTAAATCTATTAAAGTATCTCTTTGTGATTCAATTTTAGTGTATTTCTCCTTAAGTCGTTCAAAACACCCATTTACCTCATGAAAATATATAAGTAATTCCGAATGAGAAAGTTTTGATACCTTTTTTGGCTCGTCTCATCGCTTCAGTTATATCACCTCGAAGACGCAGATCTACTTTTTCACTCTCACTGCCAGTGCTTTTATTTGGCTTCATCAGTTTCATCCCAAGTAGCAAAAAAACTTCTCCTCTTTGGTTTCTTTCCTTTGCCGAGTCGATTTTGAGGACAATTGGGCTTGATGTGACCATGTTTGTTGCACGTGTACAAATGATTTCTAGCTTTTATGGGTTGTCTAGAACTTTGACTATTCTGCTTTTCAATTTTTGATTTAGAGCTGGATTTCCATATTTTCAGTTCCACTTTTTGAATCTCTTCATTAGTAGTGCCAGCTCAGCAGCTCCATCGTCATGGTCATCACTTTCAGTTATTCCTTTGAGCGCTATTGATTTCTTTCGAGTATCTCCACCTTCACGCTCTTCCTTGAATTTCATTTCTAGCTCATAAGCGATGAGATTTCCGATGAGTTCTTTAACTTTGATTTGTTTCAAATCTTTCGATTCATGAATGGCAGTCACTTTTGCTTCAAAACTTCGTGAAAGGACTCTAAGGACTTTTCGAACTATTTCCAACTCTGTATATGATTTTCCAAGAGCTTTAGATTTGTATACGAGATTAGAAAGTCGTCTGTACATCTCTTTTACATTTTCATCCTTGTCCATTGTGAAATTCTTGTATTCGCTACTAAGCATGGCAAGGCGAGATTCTTTGACATAAGATGTTCCTTCGTGAGTCACTTCTGTATGTGCCAGATTTCCTGTGCAGTTAGACAATGTAAGACGTGATTATATTCAATATGATCTAATGAACAAATAATAGAATTCATAGCTTTAGCATTAGCATTCTGTAACTTATTTTCTAAATTTGTTCATTGATCAATTGGTTTTTCAATTTCTTGATTGTTTACTATTATACTTGGTGTTGTATAACCTGTCTCAACTATAATCCAAGCATCAATGGTTTTCAGAAAAATTAATTCTATTTTTCCAATAAGCATATTCACCATTGAACATTGGTGGTCTAAATATGGAATGACCCTCCGAAAAAGCAGTATTAAAAGAAGCCATTTTAAAAATTCAAATTTTTAAATAAAACTTGGTTTTTGAAAAATCAAAATTTTAAAACAAAAATGACTTTTGTTCCTAGCTCTGATACAACTTGTAGAATTGATTTCACCCTAGAGGGGGGTGAATAAGGTGATAATAGTAATTATAAAAATTTATTACGAAAGTCTATAAAATAATTTCAACACAGATATAGCAGAAAACTAGCAGCATAGATAAAAGTAGAATAAAAATAGAAAATAGAACACACACATTTAACCAGCTTCGGCAAAAAACTGCCTACGTGCTGCCCCCAAGGTTTCTACTCGACATTAAGTAGTTAGACATTTACACACGTAAACTTACGACACCTGCTATCGACTAACCTTAACTCTACGCTCAAAACCCTACCACAACTCAGCCACTGAGTTGCGAATTCTCAAACGACACCACCTAGATCGTCCCTTTGTCACACGACTAGAAATTATAATAGTTTAAAAGAGAAAATACAAACTAAAAAAAATTAAAATCAAAATCCTAATTTTAAAATATTAAAGCAAGCCCAAATCTATTTAATTCGGTTCAAATCTATTTAATCCAGCCCAAAGTAAAAATAAGCTTATGTAAAAATATTTCCCCGTTTTGTTTATTTCTTCAGCCTTGTTCTTTGAGTTAAAAATGCCTGCTTTGTCGGTTGCTCGTTCGTTTTTTCTTTGCTTTGAAATTAGGGCTTCTCGGTAGAAGCTGCCGACAATAGTTGATTGATCGAATATGTGATTTCGCTCCTTGCTTTGTCGATCGACCGTCTCCTTGTAGCTTGCTTCGGCTGCTTCGATCGAGTTCGATTTTATGGAATGTTATTCCCTTTGCTTTGACCGTTAATTTTGTTTGAACTCGATCTTGATTCGAGTTGAATGATTATTCTTTTTTGCTTGAACTCGAATGCCTTTGCTGCCAAGGATGATTACGGGTTTTATAGGATTTGAATTCCTATATTTCCATTCGTTTGAATTTATTTGAATTCGTCGATTATTTTGTTTTGGCCATTGATCTTTGTTTGGATGCTTGAGATGATTACTAACTTGTTCCAATTTGTATATTTTTTATTGATTGTCACGGCTTTGATTTCTGACTTGGTTCAACTTCCTTGGTCATCATGGCTCTGACTTCTCTGACGATGTTGATATATTTTGACTTCGGCCATTTGATTTGAACCTGTTGTTCCATGATTTATTCAAACTTGCTGATAATCTTGATTGACTTGTGGCTTGATATTGTGATAACTTTTTTTGACTTTGGCACCGACTTGTTCAACTCGGCTTCATGAAAACTCTGGCATGTCAGGCTTTGCTTTGACTTCGGTTGTCACAACACTGACTTGATACACTCACTTGTATTTTTCTATTTCATGACTTGATAAATTCTGATTAAATTTGGCCTTGACTTTGGTCAGTGCTTTGCTTGCATTGTTTAAGTTAGTCTGCACTTCCATGTCTATACTGCCTCTGGTTTCACTGCATAGCTTTGAATCTTCTTGCTTATGCTCTGATGACTTTGAGTTTTGTGCTTGACCATATGCATATTGTTGTTACGTTGTTCATGCTTCGAAGTCTAGTGTAGATTTAGTTTTGGCCACTGTGTACATTGTTTGCCATGCGTACATTGTTTTGTGATCTGGTTCCATTGACGAACATAAACACTTTCATATATTTTGCACTATGCATCTCCATTTGTATACTTGACTATTTGCTGTTTGGTTCATGTATGGTCTGTCTATGCTATGTCTGGGGATCTGTACTTATGTACTTCTGACCATGCTACTTGCTTCAAGGCAATTTGCATACAGTCTTTGTTGGTCTTGTAATTGATTTCATATGCTTGATATGCTGGCTCGAGTCTGGTACCTTGATTCATTGTTTGTTGCCTAGTCGTCATTGTGTACATATTGTATAGCTTATAGTCATGTTTCAATGTGTACTCCCTTTGCACATTTTTTGTTGCATATGTATACATGTAAGTTTGCTTGCATGATGGACTCTGGTAGTTACATTGTTATTTGGTTTCATATGCACACTTGAGTCATGTTATTGTTGTATGTGTGTATATATATATATATATATATATATATATATTTGAAATTGCTTCACCATTGTTTGTTGACACGTGTTCATGTACATTTGGTAGTATTTGAATTCTTGTGATTGATAGTTTTGTGATGTTTTGTAGTACACCTGAGTTGAATCCAGCTTAAAGCTCGGGTGTGACCTTGTGTTGATATCGTGACTTTCACTTGAGTTGAACCCGGCTTTTGATTTGGGTTTGACATTGTGCTCACCAGTCCCTGTAATTTTATCAAGTGTATATTGGTGTGCACGGCCTTGTGGTATGTACAATGATATACTGTGCATCTCGCAAGTTGTTCGTGTTTGATGAATTCAAAATTAAAAGATGACGAACAACCCAAATAACTGAGGCAAATGATATTTTCAAAATATACATTTTATTTTTTACTATAAATATTTCTTTTTCAATTTTACTGCGTTAGTGTTTATTTTGCAGATTGCCCAGATGTGGATTCAATCTGGTATAGTGTTGAGGAACAATTAAGAGTGAATGAGTGAAATGTAGTGAGGTGCACATTGTAAATAAAAATTGTGAGTTAATTGAAATTGTAATGTAATTCCAAATTGTATATATATAGTGAGAGCTCAAATTTGTACCATTCAAAATTGTAATAAATATTTATTTGAATAAAATTTCTGTTTGAATTTAAATACCGTGTTATTAATTTTTCTCGACAAATATTTATTTAATTATATGAAAAATAAAATAGTATATGAACAAATGCATTTATCATTTCAACCCATAACGATTTTCTCCTATTCTACAAGATCGTTCGGGTATGTATCATTTCAACCCATAGGGAATTCTACACTAATAGGGAACTTGTAGAGTGAGAACAGTGACGATAATAATATAACATATGAACAACAGGCATATATCATTAATAACAGATAAAATATAAATAACAGATCACGGTGTTAGATGTCACAGGTGAACAGTTACAAATAATGGCATATCATATATAGCAATTATATAACTAATAGTTCAGTTTAGCAGCATATTTCAATTTTCATTTCAAATGAAATCAAATCTAATAAATATAAGAATGTTAATCATGAGTGATTGCTCACCTTTCGAGGCTAGAGAAGAACGAGAATGAGATGAGTTACGAATCCAAGCACGAATTCCAAAGCAAAATAAGATTGACACGAATTAGACGAACAAAGATGATAATGAGGAATCGATAAACCAATTAGAATCAGTTTGATATAAATTAAAATGAAATGTAAATTATATCGTTGTAATTTTTTTCAAAATCAATGTAAAGTTTAAAACACATACATTTAAAACATAATCTTTACATGTTCTATTTCAAAAATCATTTTCAACACATTTATAAGCTATGTATATACACCACTGACAATGGCTTTATAATAAAATATATATAATAGTTTATAGATTACCCATACAACTATACAAACAGTAATGATATATATAAAAATAGTATCTTTTAAAACCAACATTTAATCACAACACATAAACACCTATATAAAAATAACAATGAAAAAACCAAATTCACATTACAAATTTTTGTATAACAAACAGATTTTAAACACCTATACAATAAATCTCTATATATGTTTATTCAAACCCAGACTCAAGTATACTTGTCTATATATATACGGAAAAACGATTTACAATTAGCTTATCTAAAATTTATGTATATAAACATATACACGTAAACCAGTATATAAAAATATGTATTCAAACCTAAAAAACCTATTATACATACTTTTGTCAATACTATATATATAAACAAATTTTTATAAGCAAGTGATATGCATATAAATATATATATTATTAGAACGAGGAAGAGACAGAAGCAAGCAAGCTAGAATTTTATATCTTAACTTTATATTATTTCCAGACGAACCAAGAAGAGGAACGGGGCGAAGGTCAGGGCAGCAAGGCGGTCAGTCACAAGGGGAGTCGAAACCTAGGCTAGAGGATGGTTGCGGAGGGGGAGCGGCTGGAGTAGTGAGCTCGGCGGGAACTTGGAGTCGTGGGCTGAGGGCTGGTGAGGCTCCGAGTTATGGCTTCTCACGTGGATTGTAGGGGGTGCTGAGGTGTCTTTCGCATAGGGAGGAGGGAGCACGGGTTGTGGTGGTGAGCAGAGTGTGAGGCGCACAGCGTGGTGGAGAGGTTTGCAATGTGGATGAGGTAAGAAGGGAAAGTGGAGGACGATGTTTGGAGTGGAGGTCTCAGCAAAAAGGAAGGAAAAAAATATGGAGGAATGGGTTTTTGGAAAAATATAAAGGAAGATGGACAGGCCTTGGAGAGATTGAATATATGCAACCTTATGCACGTTACTTAATCTTGTAAAATGTATTTTTAGAAATGAAACGACACAAAGAAAGAATGTGAACCAATTTGGATTGAAGTGGTAAATTGAAACGTGGGATAATAAAAGCCAGCGGTTGGATTCTCAAATTATTAATTGTTTGTGGCAAATGGTTATACGGTGGAAGGTCGGTCAAAGGGAAAGGCGCTTGGATCTCGGCTGATTGAATTATGCGGTAGGCAATCGAAAAGACAAAGGATAAAAATGTTCGAATACGGAACCGTTTCGCAGATTATATCGCACATCAAACTCCAAAATTGAAAATTGAATATACCATAGAGATCAACACAACGAGGCAATCAAAACGACATACAGATATCTGGTACGACCATCCTATCAAAAGTCGATATCGATACTGAAAATGCTACTAAAACGCTGTGAATAAATTAAACGGAGCAGTTCAAATTTGATGAAACAGAAGATGATGTTTCACTCAGAAGATGATTTATAAATTTATTATATAAAAATGTTCACGTTTGGGAAATATTTTAATATCATCGAATATTAACTGATTTAAATTTAAATAAAATTACACAATAAAATAAACTTCCATATTATCTGATGAAAATTTACCATTTTCTATGTTTAAGTGGACGTATTCCAAATATCAAATTTTTATTTCCAAATTCATTTATTTAAAATGTCACAAAATTCCAGTTAATTACATTATTAAAACCATTAAATTTATGGGTCGTTACAGATATTTACATAAGCAATAAATATGTAAATAAATTCAGAACTAATAAACGATAGATAACACGTCGTCTGTCTAAGTCAACTGACAAATTAATAAATATCCAAATTAGTAAAATAGTAGGATGGAGATTATCCTACTAAATAGAAGGCCAATGATATTTATTCAAAATAAATATAGCAAAATGGGGTCTTATTCTGCTATCGGGATGTCATTAATAATCTATGTCAATTTTTTTTAACAAAATAGTGTTTATTTGGCCAAATAGATAATACTAATAAAGTACAATTTATTTAATCATGTTATTATTTAAAAAAACATAGTTAAATGCAGTTAGTATTATTTTATCATCAAATTATACTTCACTAAAACTAGTAACTATTTATACCAGTGTACTACTATACGTACGAACATAAAGCAAACACCTACGGGTCAAACGGATTTAAAGTTGGTGAGATATTGCATTTTATACTTCACGTACTTAATTGAAAATAAACCAATAAAGTAATTACTTCTCCGCAAAAACGAATAGGCCAAGCCTAGCCTAATAATCCCAAACCCAAATCTCCAATGCACATGAACTATCTCCTTACAAAAATCCCCAAATCCAAACACGATTTTTTTGGAACCCATTTTAATGTGCATGTGCACGGCCCATCCCCACTGCCATTCGCCCGACTCTGGTCACTCAAAAAGTCCATTCGTCAAGCTCATCATGACCCCTACCTTGCCATTGCATTCGGCACCCCTTAGCTAAAACCGATCGTGCTCCATTCAAAACGAATGCTTACAGGCAAATAACACTGCCTGTTCAACTCTCTACCACCGACGCCTCGGCCACTTCCACACCATCGTACCCCTACCATCGAACTGCCGCCTCTTTGCTCCACTTCCCACACCCACAACGTCGAACTCGATGACCCCCGAGCCGCCATGGCAATGCCAAAATGAACACGATCGATGCTTCCTTAAACCCTAGATCGACTTCTACCTAACGCCTTAGACCGCCGCACGCCATATAACCGTCACCCAAGCTTTGCCACACCTCCAGGTAGCTCCAACCACTCGACCCCATTCCACCTAGACCGCTTGAAATTGATTTTTGATCTAAATCCATTCAAATATTGATCACAACCTCATCTAACGCTCTAAAATCCTACGAACAACTCCTAAAACCAAGATTTGACGATACAAACACAATTATGAAGGCCATTCGTCGATTCTTGATCGATGAAAACTCGACTATATCTAACCACGGATTGTTATTAGTAATCTTTCTCAAAATACACTCGATGAAAATCCAACAACTATTTTAAAATAACTATGGACCAAAACTAAGAACTCTCTATTTGACTACAAGTGCAAATTCTAAATGGTTTGTGAGATATCAATCTTTGAGAGTAAGAAATGGTTATGTTTTTAAAACAAGATAAAGAAATAATTTTTGAAAGTAACCCATTTCGAAATTTCAAGCCAATATTACTAACTTATGAAATTCAAACCTATTTCATACACAATGAATATCATAGAATTCATAAGTAAGCTAGCAAATAAATTTCTAAAATAATTATTTTTACCTAAAGTATTAACAAATTGAATAACTCATTTTATTTTTCCATGCTTTTTAATGCTAATCCAAACTTAGGCTATTAAATGTTTGATTCTTGAATGAATAAAGATTTTGAACAAAAAATGAGATTTTTATTTTAAAAATTATGGAAGTGGAAGAAAGGAAAATTGGAGTTAAGAAGTAAATGAAGATGGAATGAAATAAAATGAAAAATGGTTACGTTTTATAAAATATAAAGCTAATGAGAAAAATGCCCCTAAATACACTTTTCCACTTTGCCATCAAACCTTAAGCCACCCAAAGTACCAAGCATGTGAAAACATAGTGTTAATAAGGTGTTACATGTACCTTAGTTCATTCTTACACTTAAGGAATCATTTCAAGTCACATCTATCCTTTATTTGAAATTTATACATATTATATTTTTAAATATATTTTTTATTGTATTATTTCGAAATAAAAGTGTATTTAATATTTAAATGTTGTTTTAGAAAAAAATCAAAGATATCACAACTTATAATAATTTGCAGTTCGATAAGAAGCTAAAATTCCAAAAAATGCGTTAAGATCACATTTCCAATTTTTCATTGTGCTACCTATTTATGTAAATAAAATTCAAAAATGAATTTTCCTTTATTAGTTATAAATTAAATGAGTGCTATTTAATTAGTAAAACTATTTATTGAATATTTAAAATATATCAAATATTCACAAATCAAAGCAATAAAATTTTAGGTCAACTCTTTTTATCAAAAAAATAAAAAATAAAAATAGTAAAAGTATTTTATGAATTATACATATTTATATATAATTTAAATAATAAAATGATATTTAACTGATTTATGGATCAAATTTTGAATTTTAAAATTATTTTTACCAAGTCAAAATTGGATATTATAGACATTAAATTCGAATTTAATTTTTATCGACTTGGTCGAAATTTGATAAAATAGTTTAATAGGTTTATTTTATTTAATATATGAATATATTTTGAAATTATATAACTAATTATATGTATATTATACAATGTTTCCAAATAACCAATACATATATAAATTGCGAATATATATGTGTTATTTGTAAAGCCCGACATATATATGTATACATTAACTATTTACACTTTTCTATATTGCACACACATCATAAAAGATAAGATCTAGTAAAACCTAGGAGACTTCATAGACCCATTTGGTCCAAATAGGGATTTTTTTTTAAACTCGCATATTTTACCCACTGCAGACCGACCTAGTTCCAACAGTAGGAAGTTACCCTTAAGGTATGTGTTTACTTTTGGAAGTAAAAATGTTAGTTTGAGAGCAAGGTTGTAAATAATGGTTCCCTTTAATTGTAAAGTGGAAGAGTTGATAGCTTCAGTTGAGGCATCTAAGGAAGCACTATATTAGAGACAATTATCGTGTGATTTTGATTTTGTCTAAGATAGTGTGGTGACAAATTGCGACATCTAAAGCACAATTCATTTAGCTCAAAATTCAACATTCAACTCAAAACAAAACATAATGAAGTGAGGGAGTCATTTCTTATGAAGATGTATAATAAGGAGTTGGTGCATCTCGAGATGATTCATATTAAGGGTTGCGGTAGCAAAGTTCGAGCATTGTTGGAACTTGATTCATCTTTTGAGGTGCTAGCGACACAAGATGACACTTTTAGAGGAGATTGATTGTTAGAGGTTCAGTACTCTTCATTTTGTTGAAGATTCAATTAAGAATGTGATATTCTTCTTTTGTTTGATATTGATTTTGGTTCCTTATTGTTTGGGTATTTTTAACCTATTGTTGGTGAGGGATGGATTTGGCAGAGCTTGTTAGCGGAGTGTAGTGGGTGGTGGCCATGCCAAATCTTATTAGGAAAGGGCCTATTCAGTTGTTCGAATTATCTTTAAGAAATTGGTTTGGGGGGGGTTGATGAAGGTATTGTTTAGAGATATACATTGTATCAAAGTAGAGTTTCAAAACATGAGATACAATATATGGCGATTAATTTATTCCATACTACAAAAAAAATCAACCTTGATTATCGATGCTCATATATGAAGGAAGCCTATCAAGAGGCACCTTTTGCATTTCTTTTCTCTTCTTTGTAAAATTTATCTATTAATTGGTGTGAAATCTGTCTTTATAATTTTTTTCTTGAAGTATTAAAAAAAACCTCTTTCCATAGTGGACATGATAGAGTAAGGGATATACCCTAAGGACAATTACATAATTTGTTACATATATCTAACTTGATAATTAACATTGTTCGAAATAAAAGGTGTTTTCTTTCTATTATATACTTGATATAATATGTATTTTAATTCAATTAAAAGTATATTTAATAGAATATCCATAAGTGGTATGTTTTTGTGTTAGTATTCACAATGTGTTGTACCCATGAGTAATATATCACAATAAAAATAAAATACCATTTTAAGTATTCCCAGTCAAGATGTATTGAGACTAAAGATCGATATATCCGTTGATATTAGAGTGTGTAACGCTCTTCAATTGTTGGGCAGTGTATTACTCATGACTGCTTAGGGCGCTAAGGGGTTATGTACTGGTTGTTATTGGAAAGGCTATGGAATGACCCACCCGATATTTTTTTGTTAGTTAATATAAATAATGTCAAATAGAAAATATCGACTTGATAAAATTAACCAGTTCTCTTGACTTGAGAATACTGTTGATCTTCAATGTGGAAGCTCTACTTTAATTATAGTTGAATCATGGCTTGATGTCCATCGAATAACTATAGTTGGGTCAAGTGGAAGAATTGGAAGTGAAACACTATTCAAGAGAGGATTCATCGCCTCAATTATATGAGGTCTAGCTAGAGAATTTAGGTTAATAATTATTATTATTATTGAACCAAGGACTTTCTGTTTGGACTATAGAGTTGAATATGGATGATATTGGACTTTTAACCATTATCAAATTTCATAAGTTCAAAGTGATATAGTTTTAACGAAGAGAATTAATGTAAATAATTGTCACTATTGGGTAACGCTTATAATAAATAAAATTAGATTTTGATCAAATGATATGTAAGAAATAGATTTAGCCAAAATATTACACCACTAGCTAAGCTGGAGTGTGAACTTAATATTAAATTGTTCAATGTTAATCGCTAACTAAATTTACCCCTATGAGTCACTCAATCGAAATAATGAAGATTCCAAATGAACCACATGATTTAATTGATTTTAAATTGTTGGAACTTAATTAAATTAATTAATATTTATGAAATATTAACTACTAAATTTTATTAAATTTATTTTTAATACCATTGGTATTTAGTAAAGTACGCATATAAAAGTTGTAAACTCGTGTATCGATAGACGATATCGATAGAATATTTAAACCTGATTTAAATAGAATAAATACTAAAAAGGACTTCAAATAAATTAAATTAATCAATATTTATGAAATATTAATTGATAAAAAAATTCTTATTCGATTTTTTTGATTTCCACTAATATTTAATAAAGTGCATACATAGCAATTATAAGCACGCCTATCGGTGTACGATATCGATAGGAAATTTGAATTGGATTTAAATGAGAATAATACCAGTTAGTTTTTGGAATGTATGGTGCTTAGATAGCCCACGTAATAACTGGACTTACTTCTAGGAATAAGGGGAGTCTTTTGTTATGAATGAGAAAAAGTATTATTAAAAGGAAAGGACCCTCAAAAATCGACACTAATACATCATCGGTATCCACGTGCCGCAAATCCAAGTGATGGAGTGGTAGATTGTCATAGGATCAAAGAAAATAAAGATAGAACATAAACTTACACAAATGGAATAATATACGTTATTTTAATATATATATATATATAATGTTAATTTTAAATACATTTATCAGAGTCAATCTTAGAAATCAGCCTGGACAATTATAAATCTTTGTCCTTATAAACGTTGAATATAATCAGTAAACTAATGCGGTGGTAATGAAAATAAGGAACTATCCATAGGAACATCTTCATCTCTAAGCTTGACGGTCCATCACAATGCTCTAAGTAAAAACAGACTACTTGGCTGCCAAGAGGCACCCAGAGTTTAATGGAAAAGAAAATAAACTCCAGGTCAGTAATAGGACATGTGTGAGAAACCCAAATTATAGATATTTGGAAACAAAGGGTATCTCATAAGACCAAGCCGCATATAAAAAAGGAATGGGTTTTTACCTTATGTAACCAAAATCTTTACTATGTAAAATCTGGTAATATTACTTTTTGTGACATTCTTTTTTAAAACACTTTTCAAGTGAACTTATATATAATCTTAGCCAAAATTGTAACATTGATTAAATTCCAACATAAAGGTTCTACAATCAAGTCCGAAGACACTTACTGGATAGAGGGAATTAGGCATAAAGACAAACATTGAAAAAAAATTAGGCTGAAGGACATTAAGTTTCATTTTTTAGTTGAAGGACAAACCTTGAAATAAAATTAGACTGGAGGACAATGCTAGTTATAACTAGCATTATATTTTGTTTTTACACCATACAAAATGCTATTTATAACTAGCATTGTATTCAATTTTACACTGTAAAAATGCTAGTTATATTTAGCGTTGTCTTTTAGTCTAATTTTTTTTAAGTTTGTCCTTCAGCCTAAAAATGAAACTTGTTGTCCTTCAGCCTAACTTTTTTTTTCAAAGTTTGTTCTTGTGCCTATTTTCCATTATTGAATAATGGATATCCATACAATAGCAAGTAAGGAACTAGCTTCTGTATAGTGCATTTCTAGAGGATGTACCGAAGATTAACACCTTTGAAACCACTGCACTGACAACACCAGCCTACCCGCATACCCATCTAGCGGTAGATAAAATGAAATATGACATCATGCCGATCATTCTCGACCTATTCGAGATCTCTCATAACATACACAACATACCCAATATATATAAAGGATAATCTAGAATGTTGATGACCATACCTTAGTGGTTGATAACCACATAGCCTTACGCCATGCCCTGTTTAAGTCGCTTCCAAGTGATGAGGCCCGAGGTAACGATTACCTTTCACATAGCACATTTCACTTTAAATTCCACATTGCCAATTCCATCACACACTATTGATTTCCACAAATGTATAACCTCTAAGCTCGTATGTCTCAAAGAAATGTGTTAATTATAGAAGAATTACCTCCTAGATGTACATTTGCAAAAATCAATGTACAATCATTTTAGAAATGTAATGTCTGACATTCGTTCATATAAGTTGTCCAAGAACGGGATAAACCTTAGGAAATCTCGTACTACATCCTACCGAGAATCTTCCCTAGGGTTAGTAGCAAGTAGTCCTTGCATCATATATCAAATGAAGATACTACTGCCACATATATTTGACATGGGAAATTTCCCCTGAGGGTCGGTGACAAGCAGCCCTATATCCCATCTTTTAATTTATCATCAGTCCAAGTCTCACCTTCGAACTCGTAAATTGGTTCGAAGTGGTTTACGGATAGGAATTGCCCAAATCCGATCCCGGTTCCTTCGCACCAATCATCGACAAAAAATGTTAAATTTGAGGGTGATTATCATCTCATTTATTAATATCTTTTATCAAATAAAATATCTTTTTAGAGAAACAAATCTTTAAATTGTATTCCTTTTCAGTATATATGAAATCATTATACATCTCTTTAACATTGGAAATACCAAATGAAAATCATTTCTAATAAATCACATTGCAAAACCTTATCAAGTAAAAAAAAGGTCGATACAAATTATACTAATTTTACTCGATATCACATTTTGTGTCCAACCTTTACCATCCATAGAATTATGGCGGAATCACCTTTTAAATTCACATGGATAGTATGAGTTTCCTCCTCCGAATTAAATACCAAGTATAAGCTATAAATCTAAGTTGTATTTAACTTGGAAAAATTAAATCTTTTATACTTGCTCCAATTTTGACATTTCGACCTTATCTATTCATCGCCTAGGAAAGAGGCCAAGTAAAATAGGGCAGTGGTTACACCTGAAAATCTCCATTGTTTAAGCTCCACATGTCCGGATCTCATAAATAGAAAATTCCAGTCTACACATCGGCTTTTAAAGTCATGATTAAATCATTTATTTAAAATCTTTTAAATAAATTATAAAATGTAACGACCCGTATTTTACGTGTCGATAGATTGTAGAATTTATAGGTCGTTAGTGTTGATAAGTTGTGTGGAAGTTAACTCGTATGGTGCTTAGGTCGAATTTACGAGTTAAGTTAGTCAACGACTTAGTGCTTAAGTCGTTTGGTAGCCTAGGTCGTTAGGGATTGAGTCGTGACCGACTTAACGTCTTAGGTCATGTGATGATTGAGTCGGTAGGAGCCTAGGTCATGCGAACGAGTCATGGAGGTAGCCGACTTAGGGGATAGCAAGTTATTGGGTTGGTCTGACCTAGAGGTTAAGGGCTTAAGGTGTGGCCGACTCATGGGTTAGTGGAAGTAACGACCTAAGACAATTGCCGAGTTACGACCTATAGGTTTGGACCGAGTTAAGGGTGTTAGTGACTTAGGAAAACCTGAACGACTCATGGGTTGACGACCTAAGGGGATAGGTCGTTTGGATGTTAGGTCGTTGGGGAGTCTAGTAAGCGACCTAAGAGTTAACGAGTCAGCGACCTACGTGTTAGTGAGTCAGTTGTTGGCGAGTTAAGTATGTCAACGACCTAAGAAAAGTTAGGTCGTTGAACGACTTAAGGGAGTGTTAGGCCGCTGGGCAAGTTGAGTCGCGTGAGCGACTTAGTGTTAGGGATGCCGTGTATTAAGTCGGCAGGACTTGAGTCGTTAGCGACTTATAGATAGCTTGGGCAGGAGTTAGGTCAGCATTGTTGAGTCGTAAGTCGTTGTGGTTAGGTCGCATGAAGGCCTGGGGAGTTAGGTCGTTGACTCGGTTGTGTTAGGTCGGCAAGGAGTTGAGTCGGCAGGGTCTTAGGTCGTAGGTCGGCATGCTAGTTAAGTCGTCAGGCGACCTAGGACTTAGGAAATGCGGCAGTGTGTTGAGTCGTGTGACAGTTGGGTCGGCAGTGCGTTGAGTCGTTAGGTCGGCCTGTGTTTTAGGTCGCGTCTGGGTTAAGTCGTAAGTCGGCCTTGGTTGTATGTTGTGTTGGTTAGGTCGTAGGTCGTAGGGGCTGATGAGTCGGCAACGACTCATAGTTAGGTCGGGGACGACCTAAGGGGCGACGACCTAAGGGGTTTCCAGCCTATAAATAGAGGGGTTTGGCTCACTTTTTGGCACCGGTTTTTGAAGCGACGAAGTGCTGCCATTTTGAAGACTCGACTACAACATTTCTTCATCTTCTTTTCTCCATTCCAATCAAGTGTTAGCATCCATCCAAGATCGAAGATTTAGATTGAAGATTCAAGTGCCAAAGTTGAAGATCTTCATCCGTTCGAGCTAGATTTCATCGATTGAAGCGAGATATTGCCGGATCAAACCTTGATCTTCGCTGTCCAGATCTGAAGTGTGTAGTTTTTGTAGTGTTTGGGTGATTTGGTGAGTGGTAGTTATCTCTCACGCGGATCCAAAGGAGTATATTGGATTGGTGGCATGTTTGGGTGTTAAAGTTAGAGATTTCATGCATTTTTCTTAGATCGAAGTCTAGACCCATGGTTTTTGAAGATGTTTACTTATGCAAGTTAGTTTAACAAGCATTAGAGACAAAACCCATGTTTTATAATTGATAGATCTATGCTAAAAACCATGATTCCACATATGTTGGACTTTTGCTCGTTTATTTACGAAATTCCCATTATAGTTGATATTGCTTAAATTGCTTAATAGATCTTGTTTGAATGATTGATTATTTGAATGTATGATTGATTTGATTGTTTCCAAGTTAGCTAGTAGTTGATTTGGAACAAGATGATGAAAGAGGATTCAAAAGCTATGGAAGAAGGCTCTTGAATGGTGAAAGCTGCTTAAGGCATATGTAGCGGATGTTGAAGCTCATATGTATAGATTGGATGATGTTGAGATGGGACTTTGCCATGATTTGATGGGGCAAACCATGTTGTTGAGTTGAGACTTTGCTTTGATGCGATGAAGCGAAGTATGATGTGAGTCTTGGCTTAATCCAAGCAGGGATCATTCCAAGCATGTTGATAACTTGAAGAGTAGTTCAAGTTGGTTGATAATGGATTGTTCAAGAGGTAGCTTGAGCTTGTATGAGGATAGTCGTCAAGAAGGATGGCTAGGAGGCTTGGATCTCGTCGTTGTTGAAGGTTCTAGCATGCTCAAAAGCAAGAGTACATGGGGCGCCCATAACGACTACAGGTAGGTAGTCGGGACACCCAAAAGACTACAGGTAGGTAGTTGAGTACTCTGGGCAAAGTAGATAAGTCCTAGGCACAAGGCAGTGTGCGGAGTTATGGTTAGAACCGGGGTTACCATTAGCCCTTGACAGATGGTCATTCAACTAACGGTGAAATCGAGGCAAGGATAACAGTGATAGCCAGAGTCATGGATGTTTGGTTGTATTATCATTCGGCTTCAAGAGCGGTGTTTTCTGGGTGCTTATCTGATCTTGGTTTAGGCCTTGGGGGTTTGTATTTGGAAAACATCGTCCTTGACTCGAGTGGTATTCGCTTTACCTTAATTGTCTATGTTGTTATGCTTGCTTCTCCTTAGTGTATGTCTGGGGCTATCACTGTAGAAAGAGGTGGAGTGGGATGGTTTGGTTCCTATTCCTTTTATCCTTTATGCTCTTTTGGTATGTTTGATAGTTAATTTACTGCTCACTAAGACTTTGTCTGACTCAAGGTTTTATGTCTCCTCTTATTACCTTGGGCTGTTCATCCATGTTTGGGATGGGCAGACTAGGTAGCAGGTGACAGGTGCTGTGCTAGGAGTTCTACGCTGAAGATGACGAAGACGAGCAGGAGGCTTTGCATATTAGTTTTCTTACTATATGTACTGGGTATCCGCTGCTGTATTTGGTTGAGTGATTTGTAGTGAGGCTTTCATGTATGGATTTGTGTAGATGATTGTATAAAACTACTGTGATGCTTATATGATGATGTTCTGTTCTATGGAGCTTCACTATATTATATTTCTCTATTGTATTTTATCCATGCGCTGTGAGTTGTACGATAGAGATTCTTTTGTTTTTGTTTTACCCTGACTATCGTCCATGGCTGCCTGGCACGCCTTTCAGCGCTTTATTTCCTTGTTTTGGTGCGGGAGTCATGGGCGGTCGTCACAAATTTGGTATCAGAGCCTTGGTTAATCGATTTTAGCCAACGCTCGCTGATGTAACTACGTAAGAGAGACGTAATTGTAATTTGATGGATGATTACTATATATAATATAGTAGTTTAGAAGGGTTTGAACTCCTTATGCAGTTGTTTCTTAAGGTGTTCTAATCATTCTTATTTACAGATATTAAGGATGAGTCGAAGTGAGAGACAAGCTGCGAGGGGTAGCCGTGATGCTAGGGAAGCTGTTGATTATGCTCCTATGTTTGAGGCCATGATGACTTCAATCATGAGGAGAATACCAGCTTCAGGATCATCTGTGGATGTGGGAGTTCAAGTCCAAGCTCCGAGACCGGTGGATTTTGCCAAGCTTTGCAAGGATTATACTGCTCTTGGAGGGAAAGTTTTCTTGGGGACGGAGTCGACTATTGAGGTGCAGAGATGGATTGATGCTTGCAAAAGAATCTTTGGTGACTTAGGGATTGAAGATGCAACTAAGAGGAAGCTTGCATCGAGACAGCTTCAGGGAAGAGCTGCTGATTGGTGGAATTCTATCACCATCGATACTCCAGAAGAAGAGATTACTTGGGAGCAATTCCAAGTTAGATTTGGAGCTAAGTTCATCTCTACTTCTCAGAAATCTGTCTTGTTTAAGAAGTTTGTAGAGCTCAAGCAAGGGGGGAGACCTGTTCTTGAGTATATTTCTGAGTTTGAAGCCTTATCTAAGTATGCCAGATCGTATATTGATTCTCCCTACCAGAAGAATGAAAAGTTTGTGACAGGCCTGGATGCTTATCTTGGGAGGCAGTTGGTGGATCATTTGGACGATCCATTTGAGAGGCTTGTGGAGAAAGCTCTCAGGCATGAGAGTTTGTTTCCTAAGGAGATGACTGTTGTTGCTGTGACTAAGGAGGAATCTAAACCACAGCAGGGTGGATTTAAGAAGAGGAAACAGCAACAGCAGAAGGGGAAGAATGGCCAGAAGAAGCCGAAGGGCGAAGTGACCTGCTACAACTGCCAGCAGAAGGGCCATCTTTACAAAGATTGTAAGAATCCCAAAGTGCCGGGAAAGTGTTACAACTGTGATAAGCTGGGACATATCAAGAAGGATTGTCCAGAACCGAGGAAAGATAGGCAGGTTGTGCAAGCCTATGCTTTGGGGGCTGTTCCATCGTCTTCGAAAGCTCCTACTGCTGAAGAGAAGGGGAAGAGTGTAGTTGTTCAAGGTACTCTTTCTATTTGTGGTGTTCCAGTTAGAGTGTTGTTTGATACTGGAGCGTCGCATTCTTTTGTTTGTGATGATTTGGTAAGCCGGTTAGGTATGAAACCGGATATTGTTGATAGGCCATTGGTTGTGACTAATCCAGTGGGGGGTTCGTCATGTTTGTGTATGATATGCCGTGGTCTAGTTGTGTCGAGTCATGATTGCTCGTTTGTTTGTGATTGCTTTGTTCTGAACTTTGCGGGGTTCGGAATTATTTTGGGTATGGACTGGCTTAGGAAGTATGCGGCTAGGATTGATTGTGAGAGGCTTGAGGTGACAGTCGGGAATGTGGAAGGGCGAAAGGTTGTGATACGATGTAAGCATGAAGAAGGCGTCTTCATGAGCTTCATGTATTCGCTAGTTGTTCCACGGGATGGACTGTCATCGGTGCCTATTGTGAATGAGTTTGAGAATGTCTTTGAGGAAGTCAAAGGGTTGCCGCCGCATAGGGAGATCGAGTTTCGTATCGATCTAGTTGAGGGAGCCAGACCTGTTGTGATGCCTCTTAGGCGGATGGCACCGAGGGAGCAGCAAGAGCTGAAGGTGCAAGTTGATGACCTTTTGCAGAAAGGATTCATTCGGAGAAGTGTGTCCGAATGGGGTGCGCCAGTTGTGTTCGCAACCAAAGCGGATGGATCGTTGAGGTTGTGTGTGGATTATCGTGAGCTGAATAAGGTGACTAAGAAGAACAAGTATCCATTGCCGAGAATAGATGACTTGTTTGATCAGCTTCACGAGGCGAAGGTGTTTTCTCAGATGGATTTGGCAACGGGGTTTCACCAGTTGAGAGTGGCGAAGGATAGTGTGCCGAAGACTGCTTTCAGGACACCATCTGGTTTTTATGAGTGGCTGGTTATGCCGTTTGGATTGACTAACGCACCAGCATATTTTGTGGATCTTATGAATAGGGTGTTCAGAGATCAATTGAACAAGTTCGTGCTTGTGTTCGTGGATGATATTCTGATTTACTCCAGAACTGAGGAAGAGCATAAGACACACTTGAGGATTGTGTTGGAAATCTTGCGGAAACATCAGCTGAAGGCTAAGTTTTCGAAGTGTCACTTCTGGAAGAGTGAAGTGAGATTCTTAGGTCATGTTATTTCTGGAAATGGAATAGCGGTTGATCCCGCTAAGGTGGCAGCGATCCAGGATTGGATTAGACCTAAGAATGCATCTGATGTGAGAAGTTTTCTTGGATTAGCAGGATATTATCGTCGGTTTATCAAAGACTTCTCTAAGATAGCTGCACCGTTGACAGGATTGACAAAGAAGAATCAGGTGTTCAGTTGGGATGCTAAGTGTGAGCAAGCCTTTGGAATCCTGAAAGAGCGACTGACCAGTGCTCCTGTTTTGACTATTCCAAGTGGGAATGAAGAGATGGTAGTTTACACCGATGCATGTGGTACTGGACTTGGAGCAGTGCTGATGCAGAAGGATAGAGTTGTAGCATATGCAAGTCGACAACTGAAGCAGCATGAAAGGAATTACCCGACTCATGATTTGGAGTTGGCGGCGATTGTGTTTGCTCTGAAGATGTGGAGACATTATCTATTGGGAGTTCGATTTGAGTTGTTTACGGATCACAAGTCATTGAAGTATCTTTTCTCCCAAAAAGATTTGAATCTTCGGCAGCAACGATGGTTGGAATTTTTAGCATCGTATGATTTTGGTATAGCTTATGCTCCGGGAAAAGGTAACGCAGTGGCAGATGCGTTAAGTCGAAGACATGCAGGATTGGGAGCTATGTTTTCGGAATGGAAGAGTCTTGAGTATATAGCTGGATTTGATTTCAGGCCCAGATGCGAATTGGAACCTGAGATGTTGGCAAACTTATCAATAAGGCCTACTCTTGTGGAAAGAATTGGCGAGGGTCAAAAGCAAGACGATAAGCTTGTCAAGGTTATCCGAGATTTGGAATCTGGATTGGACCCAGAGAAGAATAAAGGATTTGAAGTCGATCGAGAGGGTTGGCTTCGAAAGCAAGGGCGACTAGTTGTTCCCGATGTAGATGGATTGAGAGATGAAGTTCTGAGGGAGAGTCATCACTCGAAGTTGACAATTCATCCAGGTGGAAATAAGATGTATCGGGATATGAAGAGAACCTACTACTGGGAAGGTATGAAGAAGGATGTTGGAAATTTTATTTCCAAGTGTATGAATTGCCAGTTGGTGAAAGCTGAGCAGAAGAAGCCCAGTGGATTGCTTCAGCCATTAGAGGTTCCTACATGGAAGTGGGAGCAGGTGTCGATGGATTTTATCGATGGTCTACCTAGGACAAGAGCGGGAAATGAAGGGATTTGGGTCATCGTAGATCGTTTGACCAAGAGTGCAAGATTCATTCCTGTTCGATCGACTAGGACTGCATCGAAGTTGGCTGAGTTGTATGTTAAGTGGATAGTTCGTTTCCATGGTGTTCCGAAGAGTATAGTGAGCGATCGAGACCCATTGTTCACTAGTAGATTTTGGAAGAGCTTCCAGGAAGTTTTGGGAACCGAGTTGTGTTTGAGTACAGCTTATCACCCTCAAACAGATGGTCAGACTGAGAGAGTCAACCGAGTTTTGGAAGATCTTCTTAGAGCATGTGTTTTGGACTTCGGAGGATCATGGGAAGATCACCTTCATTTGGTGGAGTTTGCTTATAATAACAGTTATCAGTCGAGTATCGGTATGGCACCATATGAGGCATTATATGGAAGACCGTGTAACTCTCCGACATGTTGGTTGGAAGCTGGAGAAAAGCTGATGCTTGGGCCAGAGATGATTCGTCAAACTACGGATTGTATAGAGATCATTCGACAACGAATGAAGGCAGCCCAGGATCGTCAGAAAAGTTATGCAGATAATCGTCGTAAGGATTTGGAATTCGACGTGGGTGATATGGTTTTTGTGAAGATTTCTCCTCTGAAGAGTGTCATTAGATTCGGGAAGAAAGGAAAGTTAACTCCGAGATTTGTTGGACCATTCCCGATTATCGAGCGTATTGGAAAGCTCGCTTATAGATTGGAGTTACCGGAAAAGATGGCGGGTGTGCACAGTGTTTTTCATGTATCTTATCTACGGAAGTATGTGCACGACCCAACTACGGTGGTTTCTGCTGATAGCTGTGAAGACTTGGAGGTTGATCCTGTTGTTTCGAGACCTCGTAAGCCGCTTCGTATTGTTGAAACCGATACGAAACAGCTTAGGAGGAAGACGATTACGTTGCTCAAGGTACAATGGAGTGATGATGTTAACGACTGTACATGGGAGGAGGAAGAGAGGATGAAGGCAGCTCATCCCGGACTCTTCGAGGTATGGCCCTAAAGTGTCGTGACATCTCATGAATTTGTAGCTTGTTCTAAGTCTTAGAATTCTGCATGCTAGGTTAGAATTGGATGCATGATCTGTTGATTGCTATGGATGGTAGGCATGCGGAATATCTTTGATTTCTGTTGATTGCTTGGAATTTCGAGGGCGAAATTCCTAAGGGGGAGAGAATGTAACGACCCGTATTTT
The DNA here is from genome assembly GCA_030765085.1 of Allium cepa. Lineage (NCBI taxonomy): Eukaryota > Viridiplantae > Streptophyta > Magnoliopsida > Asparagales > Amaryllidaceae > Allium > Allium cepa. Next base: position 1,029,378,340 of record CM060932.1, on the reverse strand, counting down.
ACGTGTCGATAGATTGTAGAATTTATAGGTCGTTAGTGTTGATAAGTTGTGTGGAAGTTAACTCGTATGGTGCTTAGGTCGAATTTACGAGTTAAGTTAGTCAACGACTTAGTGCTTAAGTCGTTTGGTAGCCTAGGTCGTTAGGGATTGAGTCGTGACCGACTTAACGTCTTAGGTCATGTGATGATTGAGTCGGTAGGAGCCTAGGTCATGCGAACGAGTCATGGAGGTAGCCGACTTAGGGGATAGCAAGTTATTGGGTTGGTCTGACCTAGAGGTTAAGGGCTTAAGGTGTGGCCGACTCATGGGTTAGTGGAAGTAACGACCTAAGACAATTGCCGAGTTACGACCTATAGGTTTGGACCGAGTTAAGGGTGTTAGTGACTTAGGAAAACCTGAACGACTCATGGGTTGACGACCTAAGGGGATAGGTCGTTTGGATGTTAGGTCGTTGGGGAGTCTAGTAAGCGACCTAAGAGTTAACGAGTCAGCGACCTACGTGTTAGTGAGTCAGTTGTTGGCGAGTTAAGTATGTCAACGACCTAAGAAAAGTTAGGTCGTTGAACGACTTAAGGGAGTGTTAGGCCGCTGGGCAAGTTGAGTCGCGTGAGCGACTTAGTGTTAGGGATGCCGTGTATTAAGTCGGCAGGACTTGAGTCGTTAGCGACTTATAGATAGCTTGGGCAGGAGTTAGGTCAGCATTGTTGAGTCGTAAGTCGTTGTGGTTAGGTCGCATGAAGGCCTGGGGAGTTAGGTCGTTGACTCGGTTGTGTTAGGTCGGCAAGGAGTTGAGTCGGCAGGGTCTTAGGTCGTAGGTCGGCATGCTAGTTAAGTCGTCAGGCGACCTAGGACTTAGGAAATGCGGCAGTGTGTTGAGTCGTGTGACAGTTGGGTCGGCAGTGCGTTGAGTCGTTAGGTCGGCCTGTGTTTTAGGTCGCGTCTGGGTTAAGTCGTAAGTCGGCCTTGGTTGTATGTTGTGTTGGTTAGGTCGTAGGTCGTAGGGGCTGATGAGTCGGCAACGACTCATAGTTAGGTCGGGGACGACCTAAGGGGCGACGACCTAAGGGGTTTCCAGCCTATAAATAGAGGGGTTTGGCTCACTTTTTGGCACCGGTTTTTGAAGCGACGAAGTGCTGCCATTTTGAAGACTCGACTACAACATTTCTTCATCTTCTTTTCTCCATTCCAATCAAGTGTTAGCATCCATCCAAGATCGAAGATTTAGATTGAAGATTCAAGTGCCAAAGTTGAAGATCTTCATCCGTTCGAGCTAGATTTCATCGATTGAAGCGAGATATTGCCGGATCAAACCTTGATCTTCGCTGTCCAGATCTGAAGTGTGTAGTTTTTGTAGTGTTTGGGTGATTTGGTGAGTGGTAGTTATCTCTCACGCGGATCCAAAGGAGTATATTGGATTGGTGGCATGTTTGGGTGTTAAAGTTAGAGATTTCATGCATTTTTCTTAGATCGAAGTCTAGACCCATGGTTTTTGAAGATGTTTACTTATGCAAGTTAGTTTAACAAGCATTAGAGACAAAACCCATGTTTTATAATTGATAGATCTATGCTAAAAACCATGATTCCACATATGTTGGACTTTTGCTCGTTTATTTACGAAATTCCCATTATAGTTGATATTGCTTAAATTGCTTAATAGATCTTGTTTGAATGATTGATTATTTGAATGTATGATTGATTTGATTGTTTCCAAGTTAGCTAGTAGTTGATTTGGAACAAGATGATGAAAGAGGATTCAAAAGCTATGGAAGAAGGCTCTTGAATGGTGAAAGCTGCTTAAGGCATATGTAGCGGATGTTGAAGCTCATATGTATAGATTGGATGATGTTGAGATGGGACTTTGCCATGATTTGATGGGGCAAACCATGTTGTTGAGTTGAGACTTTGCTTTGATGCGATGAAGCGAAGTATGATGTGAGTCTTGGCTTAATCCAAGCAGGGATCATTCCAAGCATGTTGATAACTTGAAGAGTAGTTCAAGTTGGTTGATAATGGATTGTTCAAGAGGTAGCTTGAGCTTGTATGAGGATAGTCGTCAAGAAGGATGGCTAGGAGGCTTGGATCTCGTCGTTGTTGAAGGTTCTAGCATGCTCAAAAGCAAGAGTACATGGGGCGCCCATAACGACTACAGGTAGGTAGTCGGGACACCCAAAAGACTACAGGTAGGTAGTTGAGTACTCTGGGCAAAGTAGATAAGTCCTAGGCACAAGGCAGTGTGCGGAGTTATGGTTAGAACCGGGGTTACCATTAGCCCTTGACAGATGGTCATTCAACTAACGGTGAAATCGAGGCAAGGATAACAGTGATAGCCAGAGTCATGGATGTTTGGTTGTATTATCATTCGGCTTCAAGAGCGGTGTTTTCTGGGTGCTTATCTGATCTTGGTTTAGGCCTTGGGGGTTTGTATTTGGAAAACATCGTCCTTGACTCGAGTGGTATTCGCTTTACCTTAATTGTCTATGTTGTTATGCTTGCTTCTCCTTAGTGTATGTCTGGGGCTATCACTGTAGAAAGAGGTGGAGTGGGATGGTTTGGTTCCTATTCCTTTTATCCTTTATGCTCTTTTGGTATGTTTGATAGTTAATTTACTGCTCACTAAGACTTTGTCTGACTCAAGGTTTTATGTCTCCTCTTATTACCTTGGGCTGTTCATCCATGTTTGGGATGGGCAGACTAGGTAGCAGGTGACAGGTGCTGTGCTAGGAGTTCTACGCTGAAGATGACGAAGACGAGCAGGAGGCTTTGCATATTAGTTTTCTTACTATATGTACTGGGTATCCGCTGCTGTATTTGGTTGAGTGATTTGTAGTGAGGCTTTCATGTATGGATTTGTGTAGATGATTGTATAAAACTACTGTGATGCTTATATGATGATGTTCTGTTCTATGGAGCTTCACTATATTATATTTCTCTATTGTATTTTATCCATGCGCTGTGAGTTGTACGATAGAGATTCTTTTGTTTTTGTTTTACCCTGACTATCGTCCATGGCTGCCTGGCACGCCTTTCAGCGCTTTATTTCCTTGTTTTGGTGCGGGAGTCATGGGCGGTCGTCACATAAAATATCCATATTATCTTTAAAATACTTAATTATTTATTTTAAAACATATAAAAGATTTGGGAAAGAACACATTAAGTTAAAAGTCGTGTTTCAAAAGTTATTAAACGCTACTGCAAGAAGTGCTTTTAAGGCTTATTTGATCAAAACAACTTTTCTATAATTTATAAATCCATTTTTATGACTCAAATATCATTTAAATTTTTTTATAATATTTATAGAATTTATTCCATATTTTTAAAGAATTAAAATACCACTTTTAAAGAATTTATTCACTTTGGTTTTTGGACTACCAAAGCGCGATTATTTTGAAAACTTGATTCGCTCCTATTTCGAAGTCTACTAAACGAAATCTTGATCGTTTTCTTTTGTTTGAAAACTATGATTATAATAGTTTGAAAAACTTTTATTTCAAAGAACATAGATTTATAATCCATCGTATAAATGGATTTGAACTTTGCGGCGTGAGAATCGCGAACTACCGTTATGCAACGTGTGTATTTTTGATCAACTTTCATAACTTGTCCCAATTTCACCAAATTAGGCTTTAGTGTTTATAGAACATTTATAAAACATTTTAAAGAGGTTTAGAAATCTCATATACATCATTTCATTTATTAAAGATAGTGATTTCCTTTGTGATATTCGAGTATTAAACGTGAATTGTTTAAACATCCAAACAAACATATTATCATATCAAAATATAATAAATAACCATCATAACCAGGCATGTCCAAACATAAATATCATCCAAAATCTCATAATATAAATTGAGTTCCTCGCCTTCATTTATTTCTAATTTTACGAAAATTTGCTATTGCTTCGCCATGATCGAATCAAAACTTATAGAATTGAGTCTTGGACCTTTGGATAGCTACGGCCTAAGCTTGCAAGTGGTGGTGAGCTCAACATTGGATGGTAGGAGGTTTGACCGTGCGTTTAGAGTACAGGAAGAAGTGATTTGCCTTGGTTTTGAAGTAGATTGCTGATGTACATACACTTATATAAATTTATTTGCTTTTTTTTCTAATTTTTCTTCATAATTTTCCTAAGGTAGGAAGCCATTAATGTAGCATATAAAGAGGTGAAGAAGCTTCATAATTTATGAACAAATAAAGTGAAGATGGACGGTGGTATCTATAGGCAAAGAAGTGGAAAAAATCATGATTTATGTGCACACATATCATCATTTCATTGCCACCACACCCTCATCACCATATATAGCCGAACACTTCCCACTCCTATGAAGCTCTATGTGTGTGAGTTGATGTGTATAAGAGTGAAGTGAAGTTTGCTTTTTAAATGTGAAAATATCTTAGGTATTTTTGTAATATATATAAGTGTATACGTATATTTGTATGTGTGTGTGTATATGTTCATATGTATATTAGGGCGTGGTTGTATATATTATATATGTGCATAAGACATATAAACAAGGTTGCAACAACTTTGAACAACTTCCGTTCATTCAACCGTTGAAAATCTAAAATTCGACTCCCGGTTATATTTGCACTTATAAATTAGTTGACATATAAATGTAAAAAAATTGAAAACTTATTTCTTACCATTTTGAACTAATAAAAATGATCTTATTTGAATTATAAAACCATATCAATCAATATTAAACAATTGTTCATATAAAGTGCTATTATATCGATAAAGCGATATCAATTTTCCCTATAATTTAAATTCAAACATAAAACTTTATAAAGCTATTATAAATGATTTATCATCACTTCATAACTAATTAAAATGAATTATATCATTTACAAACAATTATTTGAATAACTATAATAATTATTAGATCATTAAATCTCAATTTAAATTCATAAATCAATTATTAAGTATGAAGTCATAGATGCATTTTATTTTTCAAAAATAAAATAAATAATTGTATTTTATATTCTTATTTAAATTGTAAATAAGTCTGTGTATCCCGCTATGTGCGTGGTTTCTGATAATTATAGAGCAGATTATTGACAAAACGATTTTCGACCATTTTGTCGATATTCCTTCAAAGTTATATTTTTGTAAATACTTATTCAAAATAAGATCACCGCCAATCTTGTTCAAAACACCATAATCTATGTTTTTAAAAAAAAATTGAATAATACAAAAATAAATATAATTTATGAAATTTATAAATTTGCGAGTCGTTACATACTTTCCCCTTAAAAGAATTTAGTCCTCAAAATTACAAAGCAAAATCCAAAGGTCTTTGCCAAAATATCTATTTTTAAACTTACACCATACTGTAACGACCCGTAAATTTCTGATGTTTAAATCGTTAATTTAATAAGATTTTGGTAATAAATCTGAATAAATAAAAATTTTGAAATTTGTTAATGAATTAATAACGGGAATGAAATGTAAGAATGCTAAGGCAAGTTAATAAATAACTAATTTAGTGCAAATCCAATTAATTGAAATAATTGCAAGGTCATAATTGATTGTAAATAGTAAATTGGGAAATAAAGTCAAAGTTATATTAATTGACGAAATAATACGTAATAAGCTGTAATTTGGAAAAATCAATATTAGATAATTAATTGTAATAGTTATGGGTTGATAATTAAGTATGAATAGGATAATGATTGATTGAATAAAAGAAATGGGAATCAAGATTTATTAATTTAAATTTAATAATTGGATTAGCTAGGATTAAATGAAAATTAATATTTAAATATTACGTAAATAGGGATTAAGATGAAATTGGGAAATATTAATGTACCATGTTATAAACCAATGTTAATTATATCCTTATTATAATAAAAGACTTGAATAACAAAGTTTAAAAGTTAATAAATGGATTTTGGAATTTTAAATTTATAAATCTCTGAATTTAATGAAATTGAAATTCAACACTGAAATTGAGTAATTAATAAATTTTAAATCAACAACTAAATTTGTTCAAATTATTTGGGAATGGTTAAGAAATCAAAATTGATAGAAGTTCTAAATTATAAAAATTTAAAATGGAAAGTGATTTATGAATTAAATATTAATTTATTTAATTAACTAGAAAATTGCCATTTTGGCAACTGACTCGGATTTCAACGAAACTAGTTTCATCGGATCGGTAACGGTGAATTATTATAGGATTTCAAGTTTCGTAACGATCGGACTTGTCATTTGATCATACGGACTCGAAACGCCTAGAAATCAATCCAATTGAAATCAATTTGAAATAAGTTAATTTTAGTATAACTTCTTCATATGATGGAATTTGAACTTGAAACATGTTCCATTGATTTTAAAATTTTTAAAACATCTATTTTGTATGGGTTGACCCATTTTCGTTCCGGAGTCAGAACGGGCCTTTCGGGCCATTGGTCGTTCAACTTTCAATCCAAATCTCTCCGGTCCATTCTAATTTTAGGTTGCCTATATATACCTCGTTATAAACCCTAGCCTATTTCTTATATTCATTATTCTATACGTGGCAGAAACTTATGTTACTCCTCTTCCTTAATGGCTGAAAACCCTAATCTTACCAATCCAATTTCAATTCAAAATACAACTTCAGAAATCAAACTTCACTAACTATATCGAATTACGTATGGATTTGAAGCTCTCGACGAGCACAACTCAAATATATGATTCGTTTTTCAATCAAGGTTTCGGTGTGGCCGGAAATCGATGAACTGTTCATGGCCATTCAATACGCCGCGATCAAACTTGGCTGATTGTCAAATAAATTTGTGGGTGTTGTAGAGTGGACCGAGCATAGCTCATCGACGAAGGTTGCTCATCAGATTAGTGGTTAGATTTGGCACGAAAATTCATTAGGGTTCATGAGAAAGGGGCGACGGTTGTTACTTTCGGTGCGTACGTGGCCGATCGAGGGGGCTTCTTGGAGTCGCGGCAGCCTCTGGTGAGGGACGGTGGCGTTGCGATCGACAGTTGTTCAGGCGACGCCGTGATTGGGCAGCGATGTTTTGCGTGTGTTCGACTGTGTATAGGTGCTGTTGCGTGTAGAAGATGATGACGTGGTGAGCATATATGCGATGCATTTTTATTTTGTTTTGTTTTTATTTTTGATTTCATATGTTCTAACCAACAAAACTTTACATACGAGGTCTGTTTCACGCGCGGTTTTCTCCACTGCGATCGTAGTAAAATTCGGGACATTTTGGCACTGGTTAGGACGAATTCTGAGACCGTCCAAATTTTGGGTTTAAATTGGATTTAAATTCAATTTAAATTCGAAAGGTGAGTGTTTTAACCCACTCACAGCTTCTAAAATTTCTTATGTTCGTTAAACTGATTATGATGTGATTAGAAATTTATTTATGACCATTTGGCATATTTTAATCATCATCTTAGTTAAATTGAATTTATTTGAGTTAAATTGTTATCTAATTTATTATTGCATATAAACCACCAGTTAAATTTTTATTTAATTTATCATTGAATATAAACTGCCAGTAAATGTCTGTTATTTATTATCTATTCTATGTTGATGTTATTGATTGAATTGGATGAATGGATGTTGTATTTTATATTGTTATAAACTACAAGTTGTTATGGATTTTATTTCATTCGAGATTGCGATTTGAAATGATATATAACCGTATTTATATTTTAAAAGGCGGATTGAAATGATAAATATTTGTATCACTTGACCATATGATAGAAAACCATATACAGACACCGTTGTCTATATATAAAAATATTTTGAAATGATTTCTGTGGTTTTGAAAAGAAATATTGGTTTTATAGAAATATTGATTTCAGATATTATATAAAAGTTACTATATATATATAGTTAAATTCTTGATTTTTAGCTATGTATAAATTTGTTTGGTATAAAACATGTTTAAAATAAAGATTGATTTTATTGAAAATGCAATATGGTTATGTATTTATATAAATTAGACTTTTATATAGAGTTTATAATGATTTTTAAATAAATTAAGGTTGGAAGACAAATTGAAAATTTATTTGAATTTGAATTTATTTAAGAATTAAACTCAAATAAGTTTGATGTGAAATTTATTAAATTGAAAATTTTAAAGGGGTATGATTTTATACCCTGATTTTAGGTTAAGGTGAATAGTTCAAGTATAAATAAATTGAAGGAAATATTTAGTTATTTGTAATTCAGGATTCATTTAAATTATAATTGATTTATTAAGTAAATGTTTCGAAACTAAATAATAGAAAATTTAATTTGATATATGTGAAATTATCAAACTTAGTTTTGAAATTGTTGAATACTTAAAGTTTGAAATGGTTTATTCTGTGGATCAAATCTGTTTTTGAAATTGATAAAATTTGGTATAGTTTATTTGAAAACTTAATTGAATTGAAATTTATGATTTGGGATTTGGTTAAATATGAAAATGCAGAAATTCGAGTTGTGTTGGTTTTGATTTGTGAAATTGAAGAAGCTATTTTATTATACAAAGTATTTTAAATATTTAAACCATTTAAGTGGTGGAAATTATGCTTCAAAGTTATGAGTTTCAAGGTATTGTAGTTTGGAAGTGTTATATTCGAGTGTTTTGATTTCGAAATGTTATAACTTTGAAAGTGTTATAATTTTAGAAAGGATATTTTTGAAATGAAAATGATATCGTATTGATTTGGTTTTGAAAAAGGGCAATGATATTTGATTTTAAAGTATAAACTATTTTGAAAATGACGGTGATGTTACAATAACGATTGGTTGTTAAAGAGATCGGGATCGGAAGTTTTCATAATCTCTGCTAACTCCGAAAACCACTTTAACAACCGTGTCCGCGGTCTAGATTCCAGAATGAAGTAGGATGGTGGCGACGTTCTATTGAGGTATATACGTGGACCCGACTCCCGTAAGTTGGCATAAGGCGGCTAAAACAGGAGCGATTCTTGGGCCAAGAAGGTAGCCCCTCTTATCGGACACACTCCTTCGATATTATCTTATGATTTTGAGATTAATTTGTTGGCCACTTTTGATTTTGATTCGGGGGTATAGCTCGAGGTAGGCGGTTGTAGCTGCTACGCATTACCACCAGTCCGGATGCGTAATTGGTATATCTACCCTGACATTGCCTTGTTGTGCCGTGTCACCTACCCTGTTGTGCCGTGTCACCTACCCTGTTGTGCCTTGTACGAGTTTGGTTTTCTCCCGTAGCCCGTGTGGTATCCTCTGGTGGCTTCCCGATCAGGAGGGACTATGATACTAATGGACTACTGAGACTATTATGTGTTAAGAGGTATATGGGTAACCCCTTAACGCTATTTAAAAGTAAGTTTATTTTACTATAGACATTACTATAATAGCGAAATATTACTACATAGTAAATAGTTTAACGGATCCTTAGGAGATGTGAATCCCAAGCATCTCTTAAGTTACTGCACTCACATTTGACACTGGATAGGAGATGTCAAATCCCATAAACATCTATGTCGTCATTCCACTCACATTTATTTCTGTTGATTTAACTTACATAAGATCTTTTAGTTCTGACTCGAGTGTTTTGTCTTTTCAATCGCTCGGGTCAGCCTGAGCATTTCAGGATTTGAAGGCCTTATTTTTGGATGACGAAAACGAAGATTTTAGTACTTATTATTATAATTTGCTGTATCATGTATTCCGCTGCATTATTTATTATTCTCTGATATGTGTAACTTTGATATGTATTGTATAAGTAAAATCGAATATTTTATAAAATATTATTATATTTTATCGTTCCGTTGTAAGATTCAGTTTTGTTTTATTTTCTTTCTTCCTTTTTCTTATTCACCCCAATAACAATCCGACCTTCTGTATGGTTTGAGTCTGAAGTGTATGGTTTATCATCGATCAGTACAAAAGGTGGGATGTTACATCTGGTATCAGAGATTTGGTTTAGCGATAAACCTTTGCTTTGTGGGGTCTGACTCTTTATTAGTAGGGTAGTGATACCCTATGATGAGTCGTTGAGAGTATATATATGAGAGAGCGTATTTGTTATTGTTATAATAGGTCTTGATATTGTGTTAATTTGTTCCGTTTTGTATTTATAAATTCTGGTTGGTGCATAGGACGCTATGACATCAATAGGGATTTCTAAACACTTAATAGGACAGACCGACACAATATTTGTTTTGAAAGATAGGTAAATGAAATAATTTTTCCTACTATATATTTTATATATAAATAATAATTTTATAAATGATATATTTGGTCGTAATATATATTTGTTGGTAGGTAGTGAAATTTATAAATATTGGTTGTAAAATAAAATTATTAAATAAAATAAATGAAAATTGTGACATTTAGAGCTTAATTTCCGAGGATTTTGAAAATTTCTTTCGAATGATTTTGGAATATAATAATAATATTAGTTAGAAGTATTTTCTGATACAAAATAATTCAGTATAATTTAGAGAATTTTTTTTAAAGGAATTTTGGAAAGAAATAAGTTATGTGCTCCCCTCTCTGTCGCTAGGAAATAATTTCGGTGATGAGTGCACGCATTATCGACATTCATTTTCGAGTTTCTAAGCGGGAAGTCCACTGTAGTAGTTTTACTACTGATTTATTTTGATAAACAAATATAAATTTCAAATTGTTTTAAATCTAATTGGATATATAAGTTGTAAGTATATACATTTACCTATTATATTAAAACGATTTGAAATTAAACCTGGTATTTAGTTCTTAAGTTTCTGTTAGTTAATAGTTTCAATTAGGGTAGTGAAATGGAATTTAACTAATAATTGGAACCTATAAATGAAATAAAAGATTAATGCTAAGTTATAAAGGAAATTAAAAGAAAGTTGACATTTGTAACCTATGAAACAAAGGACATTATTATTGAACATTAAGTTAATTAAAGGAAGAAAAAAATAAACTAGTGTAACTTTCAATTACATCCTTAAAAGCATATATGTAACTTACCAAATATTAAAAGTTCTAATGTTTAATAAGAAAATGTAATGGATATTGTACAAGTAATTAACTTGAGGTAATGAAAGTATCTAATGAAATTCATTTATAAATAATGATTTGATGTTATAATTGTTGTAAACTTAAGTTATAATTGAAATGTTACTGTAATAAAGGTAATAGGAAGTAAGTAGTGTAACTATAAGATTACAAACTTAAGTAGATGAACTGATATGCTAAGAAATTTGAATTAAAACATGAATACCATAAACAAATGAATAAATGAAATTAAGTAATAAATGAATGAATGGAAATTGAAAATATGCAAGTAATAAATGTAAATAAAAAGATAAATCATTATATGAATGAAAGGAAATCAAACAACAAATATTATAAAATGAAATTATTAAAAAGGAACTCGATATGTTGTTTGGAATTGTTGTTTGTTTGGTTTATGGTTGTTTGGGAAAAGATACTTTAAATTGGTTTGAATGAATGAATAATCTATTTAGTTTATCTAAGGCTGTTGAGTAAACGTTATACTTAGTAGTTTATTTTTCATTTTGTACAATTTAAAGTTTTTGAACCCGAACAACTATTTGGTTTGTTTGATATGAATGGATAATTGATTCATATTGATTTTATGGGATGGTTGTATGCTTTGTTGCTAGCGATTGTTGTTTTAATTGAATTAGTTGAAACAACTTTAAATATTTCATTTATATAATTTGTAACGGCCCGTAAATTTCAATAATTAAAATTGGTTAAATTAATAAGATTTTGTAATTAAATTTAGAAAAAAAAATAAAAAACTTTATTTTGTATTGGAGAGAATGTTAGAAATTAAATGTACCAATTGTAATAAAAATTAACAATATAAAATGAAATTGCAATTAATTGAAATAATGTGAATTTTCATACTTGGCTATAAGTTAAATATAAGAAACAAATGGGAATGTTGAACTTGTGATTTTTTAATGAAAATGATAACTAGAATGGAATTCAAATTGATATAATAATGGAAAGTGTAAATTGTTGCATTTGGGCATAAAATTTAGAATAAGTAAATAAAAGTAGGCATTTAAATTTACAAATAGACTAATACATTAACTAATAGTAACTGAATGTAAATTAATGTAATACGGTTGATGCAAGTGATAAGTAACTAAATTAGTACAATACCTATTAATTGAAACAAATTGTAAGGTTATAATTGATTTATACTAGTGAATGGGGAGATAAATTCAAAAGTATATTAATTAATGAAATAATATGTAATAAATGACAATTTGATAAGTAAATATAATAATTGTGAGTTGATAATTAATGTATGAAGGTGAGTAAATTTGGCAATAGTGATAATTAGTAATTGTTACCCATTCATTTAATCTATTGAATTAGATCTAAGCAATATTTGTTTGTTATTAATAGCTTATAGGTGAGAATAAACGTTAATAGTAACAATTGTTATAAGTTAACCATTTATTTTGTCTATTAAATTAAAACGGGTAGTAAATTGCATTAAATCTAAATTAAATATTATGTTAATGTAAATTAAGGTAATAATTGGGAATAACGTAAATTTTATTTATAATATGATAATTAGTTGAATTAAAAGAATGGAAGGCAGGATTTATTAATTTATTGGAATTTAAAGTTCAATATTGGATTAATTGCAAATGAATGAAATTAAATATTTATTTTTGCGTTAATTGAAATTAAGATGAAATTTGTGAATAATAATGTAATAAACGATGAACCAGTGTTAATTTAATCCGTTGGATAATGATGAAATGAATAGTAGAATGAAAATATATTTTAATAGAATTTTTGGAAATTAAATTTATAATTTCTGAATTTAATGAAATTGTGGTTAATACTGAAATTGATAAATTTATCAACTCTAAATTGATATTTTTTGTTTAAATCATATTAAATGATTGGGAAATCAAAAATGATGAAATTTGTCAATTATCGAATTGAAACTGAAAATTTGATTTAATTAATTTATTTTTAATTTATTTAATTAACTAGAAAATAGTCATTTTAGCCACCGACTCGGATTTCGATGAGACTAGTTTCATCGGATCCATATCAGTGAATTATGGTAGGGTTTCAAGTTTCGTAGTGATCGGACTTGTCGTTTGATCGTACGAACGTGAAACGCCTTGAAATTAATGAAATTGAAATCAATTTGAAAAATATTGATTTTAGCATAACTTCTTCATACCATGGGATTTGGATTTGAAACCTTTTCCATTGCACTTAAAATATTATAAAACATCTATTTTGATATTCGGGTTGACCCAATTTCATTCCGGAGTCAGAACGGGCTTTTCGGGCCATTCATTGTTCAACGCGTTTATCAATCCAATTCATCTATTCTATTTTCAGCTTGCCTATTTATACCTTGTTATAAACCCTAGCCTACCTCTTTTTCTTATTTGTATGTGCGTAAAATCCCTCTTCACCTCCTCCTCAATGGCAGACAATAAAATTTTAGATCCAATTGAAATCCCCAATCAAATCCAAAGCCGAAATTTCAAACTCCTCAAAAAAATTCAGAAAAATTATATATCGAAGCTTTCGATGTACGCATCTCAGATCTGCAGTTCGTTTTTGGTTTTGAATCACCGTTTATCCAGAAATTCAAGATGAACCTCGGTCGTTCAAAGGCCACTATCTCGATCCAGCGGCGGATCTTCAGTTATTGGACGATCGGGAAGCACCATGATGCCGAGAGGGTCGAGCGGGCCTTAGATCTAGTGTTCGTTCGCGTTGTAAGTTGAGGGGATCGCCAGAATTTTCTTTGAATCATTGGCGGCGACGAACGGCCTCTGGTGAGCCGCGATGGGCCGCGTGGGCAGGGGAGGGGCGACTCGGCGAGGCCAACGCGGTGGCATTCTCTGATCGTGACCGATGCGTCGGCGAAAATTCACGTGATTGTGGCGGCGCAAATTCCTAGAGTCGCAATTTTTAGGGTTCGAGCAATGTCGAGTGCGCTGTTGCTTGGTGATGTGGCAGTAGGGTAAGGCCATTTTAATTTGTTTTATATATTTTATAAATTTGATCGTTCAATGTTCTAACGTATGTATCTTTCACGTACGAGATCAAATTTGTGTGTGGATTTTTACGCTAGGATCGTATCGAAATTTCGAACTTTTTGGCGCTGGTTTGGATGGATTCTGAGACTGTGAAAATTTTAGGTTTAAATTGGATTTGAAATCAATTTAAATTCAAAAGGTGAGTGTTTTAACCTACTCACAACTTTTAAAATTTCTTATGTTTGTTAAATTTATTTAGGATGTGATTAGAAATTTATTTATGACTGTTTGGCGTATTTTTGATCATTATCCCGGTTAAATTGAATTTAATTGAATTAAATTGTTATTTAATTTATTTATTGCATATACACTTCTAGTTAAATTTTCATTTAATTTATTATTGAATATAAACTGCTAGTTGATACCTATTGTTTATTATCCGTTATATATTGATGCTATTGATTGAATTGGATGATGATTGTGATGAATGGTTGATGATTGATATTGGATGAATGGATGTTGTATTTTATATCGTTATATACTGCAAATTGTTATGCACTTTATTTCATTCGGGATTGCGGTTTGAAATCATATATAACCGTATTTTTATTTTAAATTGCGGATTAAAATGATAAATATCCATATCACTTAATCATAGGATAGAAAATTATATACAGACACCGTCGGTCTATATATATATATATATTTTGAAAATGATTTCTATGGTTTTGGATAGAATTATACGGTTTAATAAATATTGATTCTTTTTTATATTATATAAAAATATTTTATATATAGTTAAATTCATGTATTTGAGCTACGTATAAATCTGTTTAATGAAAATAAGTTAAATAATGGAGTTTGATTTATTAAAATAAACATGGTTAAGTATTTAAATCATATTTTTATATAGAGGTTATAATGATTTAAATAAATTAGGATTTGGAAGATAAAATATGAAGTGGATGTGAATTAAATTATTTAAAAATTTTACTCAAATAAAATTTGATTTAAAAATTAGATAAATTTGAGATTTTATGAATTGAATTTATTCAAGAATTAAACCAACAGGGTTGATGTGAAATTTATTAAATGGAAAATTTTAAAAGGTATAATTATTATAACTTGAATTTTGGGTCTAGGTGAATTAAATGATTATTTCAAGTATAATGAATCGAAGGCAACATCTAGTTATTTGTAGTTTGAGTTTTATTTAAATAATAAGGGGTTTATTATATAAAATATTTCAAAACTAAATAAAAGGAAATTTAATTTTTGAATCGAAATTATCAAATTTAGTCTTGAAATTTTGGAATATTTAAAGCCGTGAAATATATCGAAATTGAAATGTTTATAGAAATTGAAATGTTTAAAGTTATGAAATTCATAGCATTATGTTTTAAAGGTGTTAAAATTTCAAATGTTTGGTTTTGAAGTATAAAATTTGGAAGTGCTATGATTTTGAAAGGGGGATATATTTGAAATAAAATGATATTATATTGATTTGAAATAAAAGGGATATCATATTGATTTGGTTTTTATATTTGAAATGATATCGTATTTATATGGTTTGAAATAAATATTATATCCTGTTTTGAAGTATAAATTATTTTGAAATGATCGCGGTGTTATAATAATGTTGGGTTGTTAAAGAGACCGGAATCGGAAGTTGTCATACTCTCTGCCAACTCCGAAAACCACTTTAACAACCGTGTACGCGGTGAGATTCCAGAATGAAGTAGGATGGCGACGGCATTTCCTTTGAGGTAAATATGTGGACCCGACTCCCGTGAGTTGGCATAAGGTGGCTAAAACAAGTGCGATTGACGGGCTAATGAGGTAGCACCTTTTATTGGACACATCCCTTCGATATTATACTTTGACTTTTGGATTTATTCGGTGGCCACTTTTGATTTCTTTGATTTGGTGGTGTGGCTCGAGGTGGGCGATAGCTGCGGCTATGCGTTACCACCGGCCCGGAAGCGTAATTGGTATATCTACCCTGGCATTGCCTAGTTGTGCCGTGTCACCTACCATACCGATCCTTTACTATGAGTTTCTATTTCTATCGTACCTATGGAGTATCCTCTGGTAGCCTCCCGATCAGGAGGTATTATGGTACTATATAGAACATTGGCATTATTTGTGTTAAGGGCTATATGGGTAACCCTTTAACGCTATTTTAAAGAAAGTTTATTTTACTATTAGACATTATTTTAATAGCAAAATTTTACTACATAGTAAATAGTTTAACGGATCCTTAGTAGATGTGAATCCCGAGCATCTCTTAAGTTACCGCACTCATGTTGACACTGGATAGTAGATGTCAAATCCCGTAAACATCTCTGACGCCGTTCCACTCATATTATTTACTGTTGATTTAACTTACATAAGATCTTTTAGTTCTGACTCGAGTGTTTTGTCTTTTCAATTCGCTCGGGTCAGCCTGAGTATTTCAGAATTTGAAGCCTCTATCTCTGGAGGACGATGACGAAGATTTATTGTTATACTATAGTACTCCGCTACTTTCACACCGTTCCGCTGCATTATTATTGATTATTCTCTGGTATGTGTAACTTTGATATTGTATTGTATAAGTAAAGAAAATCATATGTTTTTGTAAAACAACTCCATGAACTGTTTATTTGATTATTATATTTTATAGTTCCGCTGCAAGATTCTATTTTGTTTTTTTCCTTCTCTACTTTTTCTTATTTACCCCATAACAATCCGCCCTTCTGTATGGTTTAAGTCTGACGAGTGTGGTTTATCGGTGATTTAAAGTGTGCGGAAAGGCGGGATGTTACATAATTATTATTAACTCTTTTAGATTATATAAGTGAAATACAGGTTATTGAAGCAATTGCTACTGCTTTTGGTCTTATAAAATAAGCATAAATTGCCGGACTAATAGGTACGTTTTCGGATTACGGTTTTATAGCGCTATTACACTGTTTTTCCCGTGTTGGGATATATATTATTTTGGAAAATATATGTTGTATATTGTTATATTTGATATTATATTTTCTCCCGAGCCTCTCGTACATAGGAAACCCTGCCGAAATTTTCCGTAAATTTTGGACTTAGGAAATTTTTTGAAATATTTTCCAAACTTTATTAATTTGAGTATAAAAAGATTTAATGGTTATAAATAGGCGTATTTTATTTAAATTAATGGATTTTGTAAATTTATTTGTTTATAAAGTTAATATTTTTGAATAAGATGTATTGTTTACTTAAATTTCTCTTTTCCCTTCTTTCCATTTTTCAAGGACGAAAAGTTTTAGGTAGGGGAGAGTGTAACGACCCATAAATTTCTGATGTTTAAATTGTTGATTTAATAAGATTTTGGTAATTAAATCTGGAAGAAATAAAAAATTTGAAATTTGTTAATGGATTAATAACGGGAATGAAATGCAAGAATGCTAAGGCAAGTTAATAAATAACTAATTTAGTGCAAACTCAATTAATTGAAACAATTACAAGGTTATAATTGATTGTAAATAGTAAATTGGGAAATAAAATTCAAAGTTATATTAATTGACGAAATAACATGTAATAAGCTGAATTTGGAAAAAACAATATTAGATAATTAATTGTAATAATTGTGGGTTGATAATGAAGTATGAATAGGATAATGATTGATTGAATAAAAAGAATGAGAATCAAAATATATTAATTTAAATTTAATAATTGGATTAGTTGGAATTAAATGAAAATTAATATTTAAATATTACGTAAATAGGGATTAAGATGAAATTGGGAAATATTAATGTACCATGTTATAAACCAATGTTAATTATATCCTTACTGTAATAAAAGACTTGAATAACAAGGTTTAAAAGTTAATAAATGGATTTTAGAATTTTAAATTTATGAGTCTCTGAATTTAATGAAATTGAAATTCAACACTGAAATTGAGGAATTAATAAATTTTAAATCAGCAGCTAAATTTGTTTAAATTATCTGGGAATGGTTAAGAAATCAAAATTGATAGAAGTTGTAAATTATAAAAATTTAAATTGGAAAGTGATTTATTAATTAAATATTAATTTATTTAATTAACTAGAAAATAGCCATTTTGGCCACTGACTCGGATTTCGACGAAACTAGTTTCATCGGATCTGTAACGGTGAATTATTATAGGATTTCAAGTTTCATAACGATCGGACTTGTCGTTTGATCATACGGACTTGAAACGCCTAGAAATCAATTGACAATCATTTTAGAAATGTAATGTCTAACATTCATTCATATAAGTTGTCCAAGAACAGGACAAACCTAAGGAACTCTCCTACTATATCCTGTCGAGAATCATCCCTAGGGTTAGTAGCAAGTAGTCCTTGCATCATATATCAAATGAAGATACTACTGCCACATATATATGACATGGGAAATTTCCCCTGAGGGTCGGTGACAAGCAGCCCTATATCCCATCTTTTAATTTATCATCAGTCCAAATCTCACCTTCGAACTTATAAATTGGTTCGAAGTGGTTTACGGATAGGAATCGCCCAAATCCGATCCCGGTTCCTTCGCACCAATCATCGAGAAAAAATGTTAAATTTGAGGGTGATTATCATTTCGTTTATTAATATCTTTTATCAAATAAAATATCTTTTTAGAGAAGCAAATCTTTAAATTGTATTCTTTTTCAATATATATGAAATCATTAAACCTCTCTTTAACATTGGAAATACCAAATGAAAATCATTTCTAATAAATCACATTGCAAAACCTCATTAAGTAAAAAAAGTCGATACAAATTATACTAATTTTATTCTATATCAATTTTTGTGTTCAACCTTTACTATCCATAGAATTATGGCGGAATCACCTTTTAAATTCACATGGATAGTATGAGTCCCCTCCTCCGAATTTAATACCAAGCATAAGGTATAAACCTAAGTTGTATTTAACTTGGAAAAATTAAATCTTTTATACTTGCTCCAATTTTGACATTTCCACCTTATCTATTCATCGCCTAGGAAAGAGGCCAAGTAAAATAGGGTAGTGGTTGCACCTGAAAATCTCCATTGTTTAAGCTCCTCATGTCCGCATCTCATAAATAGAAAATTCTAGTCTACTCATCGGCTTTTACAGCCATGATTAAATCATTTATTTCAAATCTTTTAAATAAATTAGAAAATCTCCATGTTATCTTTAAATACTTAATTATTTATTTTAAAACATTTATAAAAGATTTGGAAAAGAATACATTAAGTTAAAAGTCGTGTTTCAAAAGTTATTAAAAGCTACTGCAAGAAGTGCTTTTAAGGCTTATTTGATCAAAACAACTTTTCCATAATTTATAAATCCATTTTTATGACTCAAATATCTTTAAAAACATTTTATAATATTTATAGAATTTATTCCATATTTTTAAAGAATTAAAATATCACTTTTAAAGATTTTATTCACTTTGGTTTCTGAACTACCAAAGCGCGATTATTTTGAAAACTTGGTTTGCTCCTATTTCGAAGTCTACTAAACGAAATCTCGATCGTTTTCTTTTGTTTGAAAACTATGATTATAAGAGTTCGACAAACTTTTATTTCAAAGAACTTAGATTTCCAATCCATCGTATAAATGGATTTATACTTCGCGGCGTGAGAATCGCGAACTACCATTATGCAACGCGTGTATTTTTGACTCAACTTTCATAACTTGTCCAATCTTCACCAAATTAGGATTTAGTGTTTATAGAACATTTATAAAACATTTTAAAGAGGTTTGACAATCTCATATACATCATTTCATTTATTAAAGATAGTGATTTCCTTTGATATTCGAGTATTAAACGTGAATTGTTTACACATCCAAACAAACATATTATCATATCAAAATATAATAAATAACCATCATAACCAGGCATGTTCAAACATAAATATCATCCAAAATATCATAATATAAATTGAGTTCCTCGCCTTCATTTGTTTCTAATTTTACGAAAATTTGTTATAGCTTCGCCATGATCGAATCAAAACTTATAGAATTGCGTCTTGGACCTTTGGATAGCTACGGCCTAAGCTTGCAGGTGGTGGTGAGCTCAACATTGGATGGTAGGAGGTTTGATCATGCGTTTAGAGTATGGGAAGGAGTGATTTGCCTTGGTTTTTAAGTAGATTGCTGATGTATATACACTTATATAAATTTATTTTCTTTTTTTGCTAATTTTTCTTCATAATTTTCCTAAGGTTGTAAGCCATTAATGTAGCGTATAAAGAGGTGAAGAGGCTTCGGAATTTATGAACAAATAAAGTGAAGATGGACAGTGGTATTTATAGGCAAAGAAGTGAATAAAAAAAATCATGATTTATTTGCACACATATCACCATTTCATTGCCACCACACCCTCCATAACCATATATAGCCGAACACCCCCCCTCCCCCATGTGGCTCTATGTGCGTGAGTTGATGTGTATAAGAGTGAAGTGAAGTTTTCTTTTTAAATGTGAAAATATCTTAGATATTTTTGTAATATATATAAGTGTATACGTATATTTGTATGTGTGTGTGTATATACATTCATGTGTATATTAGGGTATGGTTGTGTATATTATATATGTGCATAAGACATATAAACAAGGTTGCAACAACTTTGAATAACTTCCGTTCATTAAACCGTTGAAAATCTAAAATTCGACTCCCGGTTACATTTACACTTACAAATTAGTTGACATATAAATGTAAAAAATAAATTGAAAACTTATTTCTTATCATTTTTAACTAATTAAAATGATCTCATTTGAATTATAAAACCATATCAATGAATATTAAACAATTGTTCATATAAAGTGCTATTATATCGATAAAGCGATATCAATTTTCCCTATAATTTCAAGTCAAATATAAAACTTTATAAAACTATTATAAATGATTTATTATCACTTCATAACTAATTAAAATGAATTATATAATTTACAAAAAATTATTTGAATATCTATAATAATTATGAGATCATTAAATCTTAATTTAAATTCATAAATCTATTATTAAATATGAATCCATAAATACATTTTATTTTTCAAAAATAAAATAAATATTTGTATTTATATTCTTATTTAAAATCCAAAGGCCTTTGCCCAAAATATTTATTTTTAAACTTACACCCGTACTATAACGACCCGTAAATTTTTGATGTTTAAATCGTTAATTTAATAAGATTTTGGTAATTAAATCTGGAATAAATAAAAATTTTGAAATTTGTTAATGAATTAATAATGGGAATGAAATGTAAGGATGCTAAGGCAAGTTAATAAATAACTAATTTAGTGCAAATCCAATTAATTGAAACAATTACAAAGTCATAATTGATTGTAAATAGTAAATTGGAAAATAAAATTCAAAGTTATATTAATTGATGAAATAATACGTAATTTACTGTAATTTGGAAAAATCAATATTAGATAATTAATTGTAATGATTATGGGTTGATAACGAAGTATGAATAGGATAATGATTGATTGAATAAAAGAAATGGCAAAATTTATTAATTTAAATTTAATAATTGGATTAGTTGGAATTAAATGAAAATTAATATTTAAATATTACGTAAATAGGGATTAAGATGAAATTGGGAAATATTATGTACCATGTTATAAACCAATGTTAATTATATCCTTATTGTAATAAAAGACTTGAATAACAAGGTTTAAAAGTTAATAAATGGATTTTGGAATTTTAAATTTATAAATCTATTAATTTGATGAAATTGAAATTCAACGCTGAAATTGAGGAATTAATAAATTTTAAATCAACGGCTAATATTTTTAAATTATTTGAGAATGGTTAAGAAATCAAAATTGATAGAAGTTGTAAATTATAAAAATTTAAATTGGAAAGTGATTTGTTAATTAAATATTAATTTATTTAATTAACTAGAAAATAGTCATTTTGGCCACGGACTCGGATTTCAACGAAACTAGTTTCATCGGATCCGTAACGGTGAATTATTATAGGATTTCAAGTTTCATAACGATCAGACTTGTCGTTTGATCATACGGACTCGAAACGCCGAGAAATCAATCCAATTGAAATCAATTTGAAATAAGTTAATTTTAGTATAACTTCTTCATATGATGGAATTTGGACTTGAAACCTGTTCCATTGATTTTAAAATATTTTTGAACATCTATTTTGATATATGGGTTGACCCTTTTTTGTTCCGGAGTCAGAATAGGCCTTTCTGGCCTTTAGTCGTTCTACTTTCAATCCAAATCTCTCCGCTCCATTCTAATTTCAGCTTGCCTATATATACCTCGTTATAAACCCTAGCCTATTTCTTATGTTCATTATTCTATACGTGCAGAAACTTCTGTTGCTTCTCTTCCTCAATGGCTGAAAACCCTAATCTTTCCAATCCAATTTCAATTCAAAATACAACTTCAAAAATCAAACTCCATAAACTATATCGAATTATATATGGATTTGAAGCTCTCGATGAGTGTAAGTCAAATATATGATTCGTTTTTCAATTTGGATCTCGGTGAGACCAAAAATCGATGAACTGTTCATGGCCGTTCATCACGCCGTGATCAAACTTGGTCGATCGTCAAATAAATTTGAGGGTATTGTAGAGTGGATCGAGCGCAGCTCATCGATGAAGGTTGTTAGTCATAGTAGTGGTTAGGTTTGGCTCGAAAATTCATTAGGGTTCATGAGAAAGGGGAGGCGGCTGTTGCGTTCGGCGCGTACGTGGCCGATCGAGGGGGCTTCGTGGAGTCATGGCGGCCTCTGGTGAGGGGCGGTGGCGTTGCGATCGGCAGTTGTTCAGGCGACACCGTGATTGGGCAGTGATGTTTTGCATGCATTCGACTGTATATAGGAGCAGTTGTGTGTAGAAAATGATGATGTGGTGAGCGCATATGTGATGCGTGTATTTTGTTTTATTTTAATTTTTGATTTCATGTGTTCTAACCAACATAACTTTTACATACAAGGTCCGTTTCACGCGCGGTTTTCTCCGCTATGATCCTAGTAAAATTACGGACATTTTGGCACTAGTTAGGACGAATTCCGAGACCGTTCAAATTTTTTGTTTAAATTGGATTTAAATTTGATATAAATTCGGAAGGTGAGTGTTTTAACCCACTCACAACTTCTAAAATTTCTTATATTCATTAAAATTATTTATGATGTGATTTGAAATTTATTTATGACCGTTTGGCATATTTTAATCATCGTCTCAGTTAAATTGAATTTATTTGAGTTAGATTGTTATTTAATTTTTCATTGAATATAAACTGCCAGTAAATGCCTGTTATTTATTATCTGTTCTATGTAGATGTTATTGATTGAATTGGATGATGATTGTGATAAATGTTTGATGATTGATATTGGATGAATGGATGTTGTATTTTATATTGTTATAAACTGCAAGTTGTTATGGATTTATTTCATTCGGGATTGCGGTTTGGAATGATATATAAACGTATTTATATTTTAAATTGCGGATTGAAATGATAAATATCCGTTTCACTTGACCCTAGGATGGAAAGCCATATACAGACACCGTGGACTATATATAAAAATATTTTGAAATGATTTCTATGGTTTTGGAAAGAAATATATTTTGAATAGCAAGTAGGGTTGAATGGACCCTTACCATCTTTATTAACCACAAACAGCACAAACAAAAGGAGAGCAATAACAATCTAGAGCTCACAAAAGAGAACACAGGGAAAACCAAGAAGAAGAGGAAGAAAGACTGAAAACCAACTAAACAAACTAACACAAGAACAAAACAAAACCCTAACCTAGGGAGCCATACACCATATGATGAGAAGACTTTTCCTTTACCCTAGAAATTATAATGTTTATCAAGGCACTTTCAAGCTTCATATTATTGTCAAAGACACATGAATTTCTCTCAGCCCATATCACATGCACATACACTTTCAGAATCAATAAAAGCTTATATGAAGTAGCATTCTTCCATTTAGTTTTTCTAAATAGTCTGTTCCATTCAGCATCACCATAAAGAATAGGCTCAGAAAAACCACCACTGAAGAGACAAGTTTTCCAAATTCTATTTGTAACCAAGCAGTCAAAGAAGAGGTGAGATCCATCTTCAATAAAGTTATTGCAGAAAGCACACATCAAGTCAATACTATAAACTCTCCTACATAATTTATCCAGAGCATTTCTTAGGACTTTCCAAAGGAGGAAGTTTAAATTTTGTGAAGCTATTGGATTCCAGACTCTTGCATGCCATCTAAATATAGGGCTACCATCATCTATCATCAAGGCTTTATAAACTCTTGCAATGGAATGTTGTCCATGATTAGCTGCCCAGACATACCCTTCTTCACCAATGGGGAGCTTCTTGCATTGCACATCATCCCACAGCCGCTTGATGATAGGGTTAGAGGAGTAAGGCAGAGTTATATCACCATTATACAAATAATCAATAGCCCTAGCATTCAAAGGGATGCCTGTTTGATTCCTCTGATCATAGGAGAGCAGATCATACAAAATAATTCCTCTTCCCACCCATGGTTCAAACCAGAAATTAGCAGTACTGTCAGGGCCAAGCACAAGCAGAACTTGAGGGAGTAATGCCCCTGAGCTTAAGAATTGGTCTCCACACCCAACCACACAGAGGAGAGGGTTCCATTTTCCAGAAGTTTTTATTGCCAAGATGATGTTGCCTTGCCCACTTAACCCACAAATTTGGTTTTTCATTTATCAAATTGTCAAAATGCTTAGAAAATGCAGCTTGATTCCAAGTTCTCATACATTTTATTCCCAATCCACCATATTTTTGTGATTTCTCCAATTTAGCAAAGGCAATTGGAATTAGCTTTTTAGAATACATACTCCCTGTCCATAAATAATGATTCATAGCTTTCCTAATGGAAGTAAGAAGAGCAGAAGGTAAAATGAAACATCTGCACCAATATACAATCATAGCATGTATAATTGATTTGATGATGGTGGTTCTACCTGCCTGAGATAATTTATTGCTAGCCTATCTATTCATTGCTTTAGTGATTCTTTCAAACAATGGCAGACAAGCAGTAGCTCCAATTCTTCTAGAGCACAAAGGGATACCAAGGTGCATTGTACCATCAGGAAGATTAGGCAGTTGACTTTCATGGTGGATGTGATGTTTATCACTGTCATTTAGGCCTGCCACCAGAAGGAAAGACTTGCTTCTATTGACTTGCAGGCCAGTGCACTTCTCAAAAGTGTGCAGGATGCTTTTTACACATTCCATAGTAGACACAGTAGGCTTAACAAAAAGTAAAACATCATCAGCAAAAAGAAGAGAGGTAATAAGGGGATTCCTGCATTTGGGATGTAACTCATAGTTGTTGTTCACATCCTGCTTATTGACAAGCTGAGTAAAAAATTCCACCACTATTATGAACAAGTATGAAGACATCGGGTCTCCTTGCCTTATTCCTCTCTGGCTTCTAAAATAACCAACAATACCACCATTGTAACATAAAGAGTAGGAAACAGTAGATATACAAGTATGTATCCAGCTAACAAAGTGACCAGGAAACCCCATTAACCCCATAATTCCAGTCAAAGCTTCCCAGCTAACAGTATCATATGCTCTTTTTATATCAAGCTTCATCATTGCTCTAGGGGAGACATGAGCTCTACCATAACCATTAAGAAGCTCATGAGTAACCAGCACATTATCAAGGATACTTCTATTATTCAAAAAAGCAGCTTGGTTGTCAGAAATAACAGTGGGAAGCACACGTCTGAGTCTAGTAGCAATGACCATAGAAATGCATTTATAGATTATGTTGCAGCAAGCAATAGGACGATATGCATGCAGAGTAGTAGCATGCTTACCTTTTGGCGCCAAACATAAGTCGGTAGCATTAATGGAAGTTGGTAATTTATTGTGCTCAAAAAAATTATGCATGGCATTCTCGAGGTCAGTAGCAATGACATCCCAACAATGAGTAAAGAAAACAGCATTAAAGCCATCAGGTCCACCACAGGAATCCCTCTTCATACCAAACATAGCATTATATATTTCTTCATCGGTAACTCTAGAAGACAAAAGTTGGATATCAGATTCATTCAGCCTAGGCAAAGGAGTTGACATGATTTCATGAGAGTTAGGGTTCCACGAATCATTAGGGGAGTAAAGGTTGGTATACAGATCAATGAAAGCTTTGTCAATTTCTTCTGGCTTGTTTAAAATCCTTCCTTCATCATCAAGTAACTGGTGGATGTTTCTTTTAACATTTTTAACCTGAAGGGTACTATGATACATTTTAGAATTTCTATCACCATACAAATCCCACTCTTTCCTCAATTTTTGTTTCTTCATACTTAACTCAGAGGCCATAGCTTCAGTTAGTTGCTAAGTTAGCTTATGTTCTTGCTCAGAAAGGCTGATATTACCAGGGTCTTCAAGCATACATAATTAAATAGCTGATAGTTGATTCTGCAGATTATTTGAGTTCTTGTCACCATCACCATACTTGTTCTTTGCCCATATCTTTAATGCCTCCTTGGTTGCTTTCAATTTTTGCTGCAAAATATACATTTTATTACCAAATTTAGGTTGTTTCCAAACTTTAACAACTAAAGGCATAAATTCTGGATCATTGATCCATGAGTTAAAAATTTTAAAACTTGAGTTCCTTTTAATGGCTTTGCATTCAGTGGCTATAAAGACAGGAGAATGGTCAGAGAGTAGAGGAGGGAGGATATGGTTCAATGCATTGGGGAATTGAGTAAGAGCTTTGGTGTTGAGAAAGGTTAAGTCAAGTCTACTCATGGTTCTCACTCCAGATCTACTCTTATTGTTTCATGTGTATTTTGGACCAATAAAGGCACCTTCATGTAAATTGGAGGAAGAGATAGCTTGGTTGAGAGGAGTGATGTCAGAAATTGTAAGGGGAGAGCCACCACAACGATCATCAGCAGCTGACATACAATTAAAAAAACCTAACACAAACCATGGGTGTGTTTCCTGCCTGAAATGTGGTAAATAGTTCAGCATTTCTTGTCTAGCTGCAACATGGTTATCCCTATAAATATAGGTAAGATAAAAGGTGGTAGAGGATGGAATATGCATGGCATGGAAATGGATAAGTTGTTTGTGGGATAATATAGGAGTGAGGGTGTAGATGGTAGGATCAGAAATAACCATTATTCTTCCATATGGTGCCTCAACCAAATTATGATGAACACTCCATAATGGATTAATTAGTTTAACTGCTTTGAGAGTAAGGTCATGGTTGAGTTTGGTTTCCAGAACGACAAAAATACCAAGTTTATTATCAGAGTTAATACGTTTTGCTTGCACAAGCTTTATTTCCATATGTGCACCCCTAATATTCCAAAACCCAAATTTATGTAACATGGATTAACTTATGGGAGAGAAGTTAGTAGTCTCATAGACCTTCTGAGGCCTGAATTTGGGGTTGTATCCTTTTCAGGTAAAGTTTCAAGATAGTCAACATTCTTGCCTTTGTCAAAATCTGACAGATTACATTCCTTTTTCCTCTTAATATTGCTATGATTCTTATGTATTGGGATTGGAGTTTTGGATTGAGAGGGAAGTGGGTGTTCCTGATTAGACAAATATCCAGGAGGGGGTGCTATATGAGAATAAGGAAGTTTTGTTTGATAGCCAGGGGATTTGGGTTCTTCAGATACATGCACACAGACATTGTGTGCATGTGAATTTTCAGTTTTCTCAAGATGACTATGCAAAAAGTTGGAATGAGTTGCTTTGGATATTGAATTATGAGTTGTATTACTGGGTAAAAGGGAAAGCACACACTTCCCATCCAAGTTGACTTTGTTTCCATTATTTTCTGATTGCACATTTGCTTCAGCTTGCTTATGAACTTTTTGTTTTCCTTTAGTCATTTCATGCTCTCTTGCCAGTCTGACCCCAACCAATTCCTGAACTAGCATCCCATAATTTTTTAGCAATTTGGGTATTACCTTCTACATCTGCCACAACACTTAGCACTTCTGAGTTCTTCTCCTTACATGCTTCTAAACTTTCTATATCCACTATTGCTTCCTCAACAGTCAGATTAGAAACACCATTAGACTGTTCAGAGTTATTTTTATCTCCACTTTCTTCAATACTTAAATCTCCATTTACCTCATTCAAATTTTGTAGCACTTGATATTTATTGCCAATATTCATCACTAATTCCTCAACTACTTCTCCTTCTTCAACCAAGTCATAATTTACTTCATTCTGAGGCCTGAGTTCTTCTCCTTATATTGTTTTATAGAAATATTGATTTCAGATATTATATAAAGATTACAATATGTATAGTTAAATTCTTGAATTTTGCCTATGTATAAATTTGTTTGGTATAAAACAAGTTTAAAATAAAGATTGATTTTATTGAAAATGCAATATGGTTAAGTATTTATATAAATTAGATTTTTATGTAGAGTTTGTAATTATTTTTAAATAAATTAAGGTTGGAAGATAAATTGGAAATTTATTTGAATTTGAATTTATTTAAGAATCAAACTCAAATAAGTTTGATGTGAAATTTATTAAATTGGAAGTTTTAAAGGGGTATGATTTTATACCTTGATTTTGGGTTAAGGTGAATAGTTCAAGTATAAATAAATTGAAGGAAATATTTAATTATTTGTAATTCAGGATTTATTTAAATGATAATGGATTTATAAATAAATGTTTCAAAACTAAATAATAGAAAATTTAATTTGATATATGTGAAATTATCAAACTTAGTTTTGAAATTATTGAATACTTAAAGTTTGAAATGGTTTATTCTGTAGATCAAATCTGTTTTAAAATTGATAAAATTCGGAATAGTTTATTTGGAAACTGAATTGAAATTTATGATTTGGGATTTGGTTAAATATGAAAATGCAAAAATTCGAGTTGTGTTGGATTTGATTTGTGAAATTGAAGAAGCTATTTAATTATATAAAGTATTTTAAATATTTAAACCATTTAAGTGGTGGAAGTTATACTTCAAAGTTATGAGTTTCAAGGTATTGTAGTTTGGAAGTGTTATATTCGAGTGTTTTGATTTCGAAATGTTATAACTTTGAAAGTGTTATGATTTTAGAAAGGATATAATTGAAATGAAAATGATATCGTGTTGATTTGGTTTTGAAAAAGGGCAATGATATTTGATTTTAAAGTATAAACTATTTTAAAAATGACCGCGGTGTTATAATAACGATTGGTTGTTAAAGAGACCGGGATCGGAAGTTGTCATACTCTCTGCCAACTCCGAAAACTACTTTAACAACCGTGTCCACGGTGGAGATTCTAGAATAAAGTAGGATCGTGGCGACGTTCTATTGAGGTATATATGTGGACCCAACTCCCGTGAGTTGGCATAAGGTGGCTAAAACATTAGAGATTCTCGGGCCAAGGAGGTAGCCCCTCTTATTGGACACACTCCTTTGATATTACATTATGATTTTGAGATTGATTTGTTGGCCACTTTTGATTTTGATTTGGGGGTGTAGCTCAAGGTGGGCGGTAGTAGCTGTTACGCGTTACCACCTGCCCGGACGAGTAATTGGTATATCTATCCCGGCACTGCCTTATTGTGTCGTGTCACCTACCCTATCGCGCCTTGTACGAGTTTGGTTTTCTCCCGTAGCTCGTGTGGCATCCTCTGGTGGCTTCCTGATCAGGAGGGACTATGATACTGGATGGACTACTAGGACTATTATTGTTAAGGGCTATATGGATAACCCCTTAACGCTATTTAAAAGTAAGTTTTTTTTACTATAGACATTATTATAATAGCGAAATATTACTACATAGTAAATAGTCTAATAGATCCTTAGGAGATGTGAATCCCGAGCATCTCTTAAGTTACTGCACTCATATCTGACACTGGATAGGAGATGTCAAATCCCGCAAACATCTCCGATGCCGTTCCACTCATAATTATTTCTGTTGATTTAACTTACATAAGATCTTTTAGTTCTGACTCTAGTGTTTTGTCTTTTCAATTCGCTCGGGTCAGCCTGAGCATTTCAGGATTTAAAGGCCTTATTTCTGGATAACGAAGACGAAGATTTTAGTACTTATTATTATAATTCACTGCATCATGTATTCCGCTGCATTATTTATTATTCTCTGGTATGTGTAACTCTGATATGTATGGTATAAGTAAAATTGAATATTTTGTAGAACATCTTCATGAAATGTTTATTTGATTATTATATTTTATCGTTCCGCTGCAAGATTCTGTTTTGTTTTCTTTCTTCCTTTTTGTTATTCACCCCAATAACAACCCACCATTCTGTATGGTTTGAGACTGACGTGTGTGGTTTATCGTCGATTTGAAATATACAAAAAGGCAGGATGCTACAAGCACAATGTATATATATCATCCATAACTTTAATTCTAAACTAGAATTGATCCTCGGATCCTCTTGTGCAGACCCCGATCTGGCTATCTGATCAGAATTTTAGTTTTCCTTGCATGGCTCTCAACTATGATAGAAAACTTAAGTATACAACTACAAACCCTCATCAATATTCATCATCGAGAATCGAATGATGAATCCTTTTTCGGAGTGGTGTAAACACCTCAAAGTTCTACACTCGAATCTTAGATTAAAATCATGCGACGAAATATTCCATGTACCACATGCGTACTTATTAATTTTTCCAAATTAATTTTACGAAAGAATTTCATAAAATCTTAACTTTGATTCAAACTCCTTTATAAAGTTATTTCTTTATATATAAATTTATTCTCTAAGTATTTCTTCTTAAAGGAAAACATCTCATTCTAGAAGATAAATACCTTTTCCACTAAAATTATAATAAACATCTTTTATTAGAACACATTTCTTTTCTATAAACATCTCTTAACAGTGTTTGGAAAAAACCATTTTCAAAATAATTCAAAAATTGATAAATTATCTTTTATTTCTAAAATTATAATAAACTCCCCCATATTATAATTTATTTCCTTTATCAAGAATTCTTATAAATTTTCTTTAGTGAATTATATAAGTGCAAATGAATGAAGTTAAAATGAAAGATCATGGTTATATTATACAACCTTATATCTTACATTCATCACTTCTACCACACTTGGGTCATTCCTAATTTATCCCACTCCTACTTAAGTACACAATACAAATTCAAATACATTGCTAACTACCACATCACCTTATCACAAGCCTTACTTATAAGCTATTACTTAATACTTAATATTAGATAGATATAACTAGTTTTGAACCATAATCTCAATCATCATTCTGAATCTGTTGTCGATGGTG
The DNA here is from genome assembly GCA_030765085.1 of Allium cepa. NCBI lineage: Eukaryota > Viridiplantae > Streptophyta > Magnoliopsida > Asparagales > Amaryllidaceae > Allium > Allium cepa. The sequence goes on along the minus strand of CM060932.1, from coordinate 1,029,347,121 downwards.
CATTTCAATATCGAAACTCCAATGAAACTTCCCAACATCCTCATCCTCATCTCTTGTTCGTCGTCGACTTCATTTTTTCGTCTTTATTTTTCACATGCGATTGTCAAGGCTAATTCCATGGAACATGTCCAAATCCGACTGGTGCTTCCTACAACATTTCCACTTCCTCTAATTACTCCAATCCTTGCATTCCTATCTCCCTGGAATTCTTGAATTCCTCCTTAGCTTCTTCCTCAGCTTGCACTTCATCATCTTCCATATCAATCCACTGAATGTATGAACTTTATGACTCCTCACACCAAATAAGAGGATCCCCATCCATCTCCTATATGATATTGCAGCACCACTACTGTGGTTTGATTCATTTGATATTATATCATTCGGGACTTCCTCTTGTTCAGACTCTTCTTCCATGGGTTCTTCTTTAGGTTTGAATTCTAAACTTGCGGGGTCAGTGTTCCACCTTCCTTTTGAGGCTGGAGCGCCGTTTGTGTCACTGGATATCATGAACATATCTGGAATAGGGGAGGTATAAGCATTCCTGCTACTGGGTAACCATCTTTGTCACCATGAGTATACGGATCATATTCCTCCTTTAGGGGTTCTTCCTCATCACTTGAAAGAATGATTAGATCATCATTCTCACCCCAATTTGCTCTTGAGGTTTCTCCTTTTGAATACGTTCCTTTGTATTGATTCTACAAATATAAACGCAAATACTTAGAAGCGTACACTAAGTATTTATCCCACCTAACAAGTATACTGCTTTTCAAACCAAGGTTTGATTAATACTTAAGAAACAAATCGGGATATTTATCAAAGTGTTTTCTCTCTTTCCAACAATTCTTTTGATTATTTAAAAATGTTTTCCAAACCTTATTATCATCAACTTTCAAAATCCTTTCTAAAATAACCTTTTAGATAAAAGTTCTCATTATCCAAATCTTGGGCTTTCCCTCTATTCTTAATCCTCTCAATACCATCATTAAACATCTTATAGTCAAACTGTGAATTCTAATCACAAGATGTTTATTCTTGATTTAACTATCTTGTTTTTAAAATGATTATCCAATTTATGACTTTAATATCATAACTAATTGTATTTCCAAATATATTGTTCTTATTTAAAATATTCCCTTAGGTAAATTATTTCATTTACCATATTTTCAATACAAACCAATTTTTATATATCATTAACAAATGCGCGCTCTTATATAATACACTCAGCACATTTTAGGGTGTCACTTACCCTATCTCTAATGAGTTACTCATCCTAGGGCATTACTAACCCTATCTCGGATGAGACTTTACCCCTATCAGGCTTAGGTATTCGTTGAACAGAGCTCTGAAATTCAATATGACTACCCGCCTCCTCGACCCTCGAAAATTAACACTAATACATCCTCGATATTCACGTGCCGCAAATCCAAGTGCGGGAGAGGCGGATTATCATAGGATAAAAGAAAATGAAGATAGAACAGAGACTTACATGAATGGAATAACATATATTATTTCAATATATATATATATACACACACACCAGAAATTTTTAATACATTTATCACAGCCTTCTAATAAATCAGCCTAGATAGTTATAAATCTTTGTCCTTATAAATGTTGAATACAATCAATAAACTAATGCAGCAGAAATGGAAATGGGAACTATCAACATGAACATCTTCAGCTCCGGGCTTCGAGCTCCATAATAATGCTCCAAGCAAAACCTGACTACTTGGATGCCCAAAAAAATAGGGAAACTAGAGTTTAAGGGAAAAAAAATAAACTCTGAGTCGGTCATGGGACTGTTGTGAGAAACTCAAAATAAAGATATTTGGAATGGGTATCTCATTAGACTATGCCACATATAAACACGGAACATGTTTTACTTCATGATAACCAAAACCTTTACAATGCAAAATCTAGTATTATTATTTTTAATGGCATTCTTTTTTAAAACACTTTTCAAGTGTATATATAATCTTAGCCGAAATTGTTACATTGATTAAATTCCAACATAATAGGGTCTACAATCAAGTCCAAAGGCACTTATTGGAGAATGGATTTTCATATAATGACAGGTAAGGAACTACCTTCCATACAGTACATTTGTAGAGGGATATATCGAATATCACACCTTTGAAACCTCTACACATGGAAAGACCGGCCTACCCATAGACCAATCTGGTGGCAGATAGAACCGAATATGACACTTCCTTAGTCGTTTTGGACTTATCAGAGTGCTCTCACACATACACAACATACCTAATATATAGAGGGTAATATAGAAAGGTTATGACTATACCCTAATGGTTGTGAACCACATAGCCTTACGGCATGCCCTTTTTAAGTAATTTTCGAGTGATGAGGCCCAAGGTGACGATTAACTTTCACATAGCACATTTCACTTTGAATGCAGCATTGCCAATTCCATCACCCACTACTGATTTCCATAAACGCGCAACCTTTGAGTTCGTATGTCTCATAGAAGGGTGTTAAGTATAGGAGAGCTACCTCCTACACCACCAAACAGATGTATATTTGTAAAAATCAATGTATGTGTATTTTATAAATTCATTGTCAGATAGTCGTCCATACAAGTTGTCCAAGAATAGGACAAACCGAAATAACTCTCCTATACATCCAATTGGGAATAACCCCTAGGATTAGAAGCGAGCAACCTTTGCATCAAAGATTACATGAAGATACTACCGCCACATTTATATGATATGGAAAATTTCCCTTAAGGGTCAGCGACAAGCAGCCCTACAATCCATCTTCTAATTTGTTATCATTTCATTTCTTCACCTTCGAACATATAAATTGATTCAAAGTGGTTTTCAGATAGGAATCGCCCAAATTCGACCCCGGTTACTTCGGACCAATCATCGATAAAAAAATATGTTTGAGGGTGATTATCATTTCATTTATTAATATCTTTTTTCAAATAAAAATACCTCGTTTAGAAATATAAATCTTTAAATCATATTCTTTTTCAATATATATGGAATCATTAAACCTTTCTTTAACATTGGTAATATCAAATCAAAATCATTTCTCATAAATCACATTGCAAGACCTCATTGAGTAAAAAAAGGATCGATGGAAATTATACCGATTCTACTCAATATCAATTTCCATATTCAACATTTACTATTCATCGCATAACAGTGAAATCACCTTTTAAATTCACATGGATAGTATGGTTTCCAACCTAGAAATTTAATACCAAGTATAAGAAAATTATTTCTACAATTCAAGTTGTATTAAATTTGGAAAAATTAAATCTTTTATACTTGCCTTGTTTCTGACATGTCGACCTTATCTATTCCTCGCCCAAGAAAGAGGCTAGGTGAGCCAAGACACTGGTTGCACATGAACATCTCCTTAGTCTAAGCACCTCACATTGGGATCTCACGAATAGAAAATCCATTCTACTCATTGTCTTTTAGAGCCAAGATTAAATCATTTAATTATAATAGCTTTCTTTAAATCACTTATTTAAACCCTTTTAAATAAATTATAAAACCTCAACATTATCTTTAAAATGCTTAATTATTTATTTGAAAACATTTATAAAATATTTGGGAAAGAATACTTTAAGTTAAACGTCATATTTCAAAAGTTATTAAAATTTTCAATTTTTTCGCTCAGTTTTTTATGTCTTTTTTCTTGCCTTTTTATGATATTTCCAATGTTCTTGGGTTATTTCTCCATCATTCGCTCATCCGAATCGTTTTTTAAGTCTGTTTGAATACTACCTTCTCAAAAGGTCGGATAACACTCATTGATACTGATTTCTACTAATCGCATTACGTTATAAAACCCAAAATTTTGATAAATTAGTTTTGGGTGCATTTTCCAAACTATTTAATTGAATAAATACATCGTAATATTCTCCAGAAGAGATAAGCCATATGCCATTACACTTGAAGAGATGTTTTAGATTTTTATTTTATTTATATTACAAAATCCAAACATCCCAGAAATATGTTATAGAATTTTTTTAAAATTGCAATTACTTAAGAAAAAATGCAGTATCCTCTAAAGAAATATCATATAAAATTTTATAGGTAGTGAGATATTTTATCTCTAAAAGAGGTACTCTACAGCCACACTACATTCCACAAGTAGTGGTTATGTCTCTCACATCTAACTTTTATTTTGGCGCATCCAATTTTGTTACGGTATTTAAAATTTAATATGACAATTCAAATGTAGTTACAACGAAAATCTCCAGCAGAGAATTTTATGCTACTTTGGAAATAGTAATTATGTCATTTATATAGGAAAAGATATTGAATATAAATGACATTCCCCAAATAGTGCATATAAAGCACCTTTAAAAGAGGTATGTAACACTCCAGAAACGACTTTTATAAAATATCCCCAGAAGTAATATAATATCCTTGTATAGCACTACAAAAGCGTTGTCTATGAAACATTTTCAAATATTATATAGCACTTCAAGAAGCAAAGTGACAATAATAACCCAAAGAATTTGTAAATCAAAATAAAATCAGAAGAGACGGATGTAAAATACATTTACAAAATTTAATCTACCATTGTCCTGGAAAAATGTAGCTCCATTAGACAAATTGAAGACTAAATAATGATCTATAATCTATTACTTTTCGAAAATATACCTTGATATCATATGCATAACTAATCTTGAAGAAATATCTTTAGATATCCCCTTAAAGAGATGATCTACATGTCGTATCATAATTTTCATGAAAATTAAAATATGGCCTTAAAGAGATCTTTATGTGTAACAAATATAATTGCATATTTCTGTAACATTTCAAGTGTCCAAAAGATACTCTTATTTCTGTTGTAAATAATTTTTTAAATTTAACTTTCCAGAAGAAATGTTAGTATATAATTCGAACCTATATTATTCTCTAATAAATAATTACAAATAATTATAAATAATGTTCAAAGGAGATATTTAAAATATAATTAAAGAATAAACCTTAACAGCTCCAAGTTGTAAACGTAATTTGTTTGAACTAGAAGTTCAACATGGTTTGGATGAAAACCATTAAGTTATTTTTGAATTATAAATTCGAACGTTTTTCTTTAGCACATTCGAATAAATATATGCAGAAAGTCTCGATTATATTATATACTCGCATAGATTCATATATATAAGTGGATAAAAATGAGCATAAAATTTGAAATTTGATAGTGGAAATAAACAAGAAGCTATATGAAATATTGAAAATAATAATATTAACTAGAAGTTTAATATTACATAGAAAAGTTTGACTTCAATATTAAACTATGAAATTCTAACAAACCATAAAACTTAGATCTTGAAGATCTTTATTCTTGATAAGTCAAAAGTAATTAGAAGTTATAATATATCAAATAACTTATTAAAGTTATTATGATAAGTCAACCTAGACGCATATAACTTTCAAACCATATGTTTTGAACGTTATCGTGCAGTATTTAAGGATTTACATTATCATCGGTTCATAAATAAAAATTAATGGTTTGGATCCTTGTAATAGTTTGTTCTAAAGTCACTAACTCAAATGAGAAAGAGTATGCAAAACTATAAATATATAATGCATAGAAGCATGTATATATCTATATATTTAACTAACAACCTGAAGATTGTTATGAGCTCATCTTATAGATTATGCATAGATATCATTCTGTGATTTAAAATTCAATCAACATAAATATTGAATGACTTGAAGTCATGTATGTATTCAAATGACCTACATAATAAGTTAGTTCCTCAAATTGATTAGATCAATGAATAAAATAAACTCTAAAAATAAGCAATACCACTTGAATGTGTCTTATCAATGATAAAAGTATTATCCACCTAAATGTGTATAATGTACTTACTAATAACAATATTGTAACGACCCGCAAAATTTTCACTTTGTTGAATTATATTTATTTAAAAAAAATCAAATATAATCTTTTCAACATTGATTATGTTGTCTTGAACAATAAATAATGATGGCAATCTTATCTTGAATAAGTATTTACAAAAATATATGCTTTGGAAAAATATCGATAAATGACCGAAAACCGTTTATCAACAAATAGCTTTATAATTATCAGAAATCACGCACGAAGTCGGATATATACACTTAGTTATCTATTTAAACAATAATATGAAGTAAAATAATTTATTTTGTTTTTGGAAAATAAAAAGTATTTATGACATCATCGATATGACATCGTATTTAATAATTGACTTATGAATATAAATTGAGATTTAATGATTTACAAATTATTGTAATTACTCAAATAATTGTTTCTAAATGATAATAGTTCATTTTAATTAGTTATATAGTGATAGTAAATCATTTATAATAGTTTTATAAAGATATATACTTGATTTGAGAAAATTGGTATTGCTTTATCGACATAATGCGCTTTTCGTAAACAATTGTTTAATAATAATTTATATAGTTTTATGAATCGAATGTGATCATTTTCATAAGTTAACTATGATAAGAAATTATTTTTTAAATTTTGTTTACATTTATATGTAAATTAATTTATAGGTGAAAATGTGACCGGGAATAGGCTTTCCAATTTTCAACGGTTTAGTGAACAGAAGTTGTTCAAAGTTGTTACAACCTTGTTTATATGTCATGTGCACATATACAACATACACATGCACACCCTAAGATATACATGGACATATATATACATACAAATATACATATGCACTTATATGTATATATATATGTATATATATATATGTATATATATAGTAAAAATATCCCAGATTTTTTTTCATATACTTCATCCTTAAGAAAACCAAAGTCAACCTCTTACACCCATAGTATAAGCACATGGAGTGGCCCATTGGGGGATGTTCGACCGTGCAATGTGATGGAGGAGGTGGGTGTGGTGGTAAGGCAATGGTGATGTATATGCACATAAATATCATGATAATTTAGTTCACAAATTTTTCTATAAATACCGTCATCCATCTTCACTTCATTTGTTCGTAAATTTTGAAGCTTCTTCATCTTCTTATACTCCTCTTAATATCTTCTGGTTCATAGGAAAAGATATAGCAAAGCTATAGCATATTTTCAAAATAACGTAAAATATATACATATGTGTATATCATGTCGATCCTCTTCCAAACCAAAGCCAAATCATCCCACATCTCTACCCAAACTCATGTCCGCCACCTCCTGCAACCAAGGACGAGCACTCCACCTCTTCCCAAGCTAGGCTGAGCCTATTCATAGGTCCAAACCTCTATTCCGTAGGCTTTGATTCAATCGTAGTGAAACTATAGCGAATTTTTGAAAAGTTAGAAACAAATAACGATGGAAACTCTGTGTGTGTGTGTGTGCGAGTATACGATTTCTATGGATTTTACTATGCTTTGATCATCAAGTTTGGTTAGTTTAATATACTTGTTTAATTTTGTAAACAGGTCATGTTAAATACAGGTTGATATTATATAAGAAAATCACTTTCCAAATCAAGTTATAAAAGTGATATGAAATCATTAAAACCCTCTGAAATGATTTAAAATGGTTTATAAATGTTTCATAAATACTAAAATCCAATTTGGTGAAGTTTTGACAAGTTATGAAAACTAGGTCAAAAAAAGGCGCGTCGCATAACGACAGTTCTCGATTTTATGCCATAAAAAGCTAAATCCATTTATACAATAGATTCGGAGTCGAAATTCTTTGTAGTAAGAATTTTCCAAACTCTTATAAACATAGTTTCTGAATGAAAGAAAATGACTAGATTTTGTTTAGTGGATTTCGAAATATGCGTAAAATAAGTTTTCAAAATAGTCGCGCTTTGGCAATTCGAAAGCCAAAGCGATAAAATCTTCAAAAGTAATATTTTTAATTCTTTAAAATATGGAATAAATTCTATAAATCTTTTAAAATATTCCATAAGAATTTTGAGTTACAAAATGGAGTTCTAAATGATAGAAAAGTTTTTTATTCAAATAAGCTTAAAAGCACTATTTGCAACACTATTTGCATCACTTTTAATAATTTTTGAAATATGGCTTTAAACTTAAGTATCCTTTCCCAAATCTTTTATAAATGTTTTCAAATAAGTAAATAAGTATTTTAAAGATTATTTAAAGGTTTTATAATTTATTTTAAAAGGTTTATAATAAACGATTTAAAGAAAAGTTGTTATAATTAAGTGATTTAACCTTGACTCTAAAACCAATGAATAGGCGGGATTTTTCTATCCGTGAGATTCGGATGGGAGGTGCTTAAACTAAGGAGATTTGGATGGGAGGTGCCCTGGCTCACCTGCCTCTTTTTTGGGCGAGGAATGGACAAGGTTGAAATGCCAGAAACGTGACAAGTATAAAAGATTTAGTTTTTATAATTAGTTAAATTGCAACTTGGATTGAATGGAGATAATCTTCTTATATTTGATGTTAAATTCAAGGAGGATACCCATAATATCTGTGTGAACTTAAAAGGTGATTTCACCGTTAAAGGTTCAATATCGAAATTGATGTTGAGTAGAATTAATATAATTTCAATCAACCTTTTTTACTTGAGAAATGATTTCCGTTTGGCATAATTTCTATGGATCCATCTTACTCGAATATTAACAAATTTGATTTTACCATCTTAGATAACGTGGTTTCAACCTGTTAAACAGATATTTATTGGAAATAAGAAACCTTCGTTAATATTCAAATAAATGATTTAGAATTAATTTAATTCCTGTACTTAGAATTAATTTTTTTGGGTTTATAGTAAAAGATGTCTTAAATAACGTTATTTTTGATCCATTTTAAAGTTATGATTTGGAAAACTTTGTTAATTTATATAAATGATTTGGAATTATTTTCTTGAGTAAAGAATGAAATTATTTGGAATTATCCCAAGATTTAAAAAGGTTCAACAAATTGAAGATTTGATAAAGGAGGTTTAATAAATCCATAAATACTCAATAGAAAGGTTTTAAAGATATATATTACTAGATGATATTTTTGATACAGAGAAAAGTAATCATTAAATGATAAGCACCTATTAACTTAACATCTTTTTTGATGATTGGTAAGGAAACGGGGTTGGATTTGAGTGATTCTTATCCGGAAACCACTTCAAACCAATTTATGGGTTTGAAAGTGAAGAAATGTTAAAGGCAATAAAGTTAAAGGTGGGGATCTTTATAATGGAAAAATTGTCTGTCGATAATTTGGGAGTAGCTCCCAAGATAAATAAATACCAATGGTCCCTTCATTCTGAGATCCTCGTATGCAATGACTACTCACTACTAATCCCAAGGGATGTGGTAGGAGAGTGCCTTTGATTTGTCCTATTCTTGGACAACTTGTATGGATGAATGTCTGACATTGCATTTCCAATATCGCTTCCCTTGATCTCTAAAAATGTACATCTGTTTGGTAGTGTAGGTGGTAACTCTCTTATACTTGACACCCTCCACTAAGACATACGAGCTCATAGGTTGTATTTCTATTGAAATCAATAGTTGTTATTGGAAATGGCATTGTGGCTTTTTAAGTGAAAATGTTTTAAGAAAGGTAAACGTTACTTTGAGCCTCACACCTGAGGAATTGTGAACATAGGTTGCTTTAGGGCTAAGTAATTCGCAACAATTAGTGCATGATATCACCTTTCAAGATTTATTTTTCTCCCGCTATGAAGTCGGGTGAAAAAACATGTGATATCATATTCAGTGCTATCCGCCACCAAATGAGTCTACGAGTAGGACGGTCTTAATTCGTAGAGGTTTCAAAGATGTCATCCTCAGTATATTCCTCTAGAAATGTATTGTACTGGAGGTAGTCCCTTACCTCACTATTTATTGGAAATCCGCACTTCAATAAGTGCCTTTGGACTTAGTTGTAAACCTATTATGCTGGAATTTAATTGTCACAATTTCGGCTATTTGACATGTTTATTTGAAAGGTTTTCAAAAGAATGTCATTAAAAATAATATCATTGGATTTCTCATAGAAACGTTTTAGTTATTATAAGGTAAAAACCTATTCTGTGTTTATATGTGGCTTGATCTTATAAGATACCCTTTGTTTTTCAAATACTCGTACTTTGAGTTTCTCACACCAGTCGCATGACTGACTCGGAGTTTATTATTTTTCCCTTAAACTTTTAGGGCCCTATTTTTTCAGGCAGCCTAGTGGTCAGGTTTAGTTTGGAACGTCTTGAAAGAGCTCAGAGCATAAAGTTAGAAGATTCTTTTGAAGATTGTTATCCATTTCCACCATACTCATGTACTATTTTATTTCACATTTGTAAGGATAGATATTTATAAATGTCCATGTTAATGTTAAGTTAAACTTACAACTATATTTAAAATTTTCCGCCGTAAAGATTATATGTTGAAATAATATGTGTTAATCCAAGTAAGATTATGTTTTTCTACTCTGTTTCTATTTTTATTTTCTTTTCCCCTAACTGTAATGACCCGAAATTTTGGTCGTTAATTTTGAAAATTGAATTTATTTTAAATTTTGAGTGTGGGTTGTTAATCGATTTTGAAATATGAAGATTTGGGTTGAATTAATAAAATGAGCTAAAATTTCAAATATAGCAATTTAATTGGATTTGGATAAATAATAATTTAATATTTGGAATTGAGATAATTTGTAAATCTGAGAAATAAATGGATATGAAAATGGTTTTAAAATTTAATTAAAGTCTAGTTGGTATTGAATTTTAGTACTGGACTTTTGGATGGAATCAGAAGTCGATTAGTTAAAACTGGAATTTATGTTAATTTAATAATGTAGTTTAATATATAGTAATAATGTAAATAATCAAATTTTGATTTAAAATGAATCAAAATGATTTCTAATGTGAATATAAATTCTATATGATTTATAATTAAGGTAATATAGTTTTAAAAGTGAAGTTTTAAATGATTTTGACAATTTCGAAATCACTCAATTTAAATCGACGAGTTGAAATAACCTTCCGGGGCATAGTCTCGGAATTCGATGAAACAAGCTCCATTGGATCCGTAATAGTTAATTATTGTCGGATTTCAAATTTTGTAGCGTTTGGAGTTATCGTTTGCTCATACGGGTGAGAAACGCGTTGAAATTGAAATTGAAATTTTAATATTTTAAACCGATTCAAAAAGCTATCTTCCTCATATGATTGGATTGGGCTCCGAAACACATTCCAATGTGTTCGGAATATGGGTAAAACCTTTTAATCTCCAGGCAGCACGTGTTGTTTGAAGTTCGTTCGAAACAGCAGTTACAATTTGAGAATGATAATAAAATATATTATAAAAATGATTTATATAAGCATCCAAACAGTAAAACCCTAGTTATTATTCTCGGTCGCCACTTCAATATTTCAGTGGCCGAAATACATCGGCATTCATCTCCAATTTTCGATCAATCCTTTGAATTACAGCAGATTCTTCCAACTGGAATATCGTAGAAGGCAGAGAGATGCATAGATCCAATAGTGGAGATTCGTTTTTATGGTCGCGATTGGCGGGGCCGGGCTCGAGAAGGTATTTCGTTCGCGTGCATTTTTCCTTGGATTTGGGGAGCCAAGTTCGCTGCTTTTGCTGGCAGTGGCACAACACGTGAAGAGCTACTAGTCGACGTTGGTGGATCGTCGTCAAGTGGGTTGTCGAGGGGGCGCGGTTGAAGGATGAACGAGCTTTGATGGGTTCGTTCGAGTAACCTGGAATGCATTTGAAAGGGGAAGAAAAGAGGGAGCGGCCGCGATTTATTAGGTTATATAAGAAATAAAATAAATAGAATTTTGTTTTATAATTGTACGTAATCTTTAAAAATTAATATCTCATGCATGCATGGTCAGATTCCGACAAAACAGGAAGCGCCGGAACCGCAGCAAGGAGCTCTACGTGCTGCAGCAGATCTTGAAGCAATTTGAGCGATTAGAAATTTTAGATTAAATTGAACGGGCTCGATTTAATTTAAAATTGAAACACCGACACAAGATGAGTTAATCTCACTCCCATCTGGATGACTAGTTAATTGAAAATCGTTTAAATTTTAAATTATTGATTGAATGTGATATTGTATATAGTAGTAGTGTGTATATATATATATATATATTGGAGTGATTGATTTCCCGTATTATATAGCGGATGAGACCTTATGCGCCCTGCATAATAGCGGATGACCCATTATACCGTGATGTCCCCCTCGAAGTGGGATTTGGTATTTTATTGTTGTGCTAACATCTGTGGATTCAGGGAAATATTTATGATATGTTATGCGATATCCTGTGACAGATTGAATTGGAAATTAAGATATTCGGTGCTATGGTTTGGACGAATATAATGTGGTATTTTAAAATATAGAATAGAATGAATTGGGTTTTTAAAGGAAATGAAAAGAAAAATTTTAAGTAAATAATTATTGGGAATTTGGATAAATCGAGTAATAAATTAAAAGGGGATATAAACCAGGATATCAGTTTGAAATTGATTAAGTGTTTTGAAAACTGTGATTTAAAAGGAAATGAGGAATGGAAATTTGAAAAATGGGATTATAAATGAATTGGAATATTTATCAGTGGATAAATTTGGAAGCATGGATTTCTGTGGAATGTATAAGAAAAGGTGCAATTCATTTTAAAAATAAAAAGGTGATTTTATTTTAAAAAGTTGGAAAGTGTAGTTTTCCTGGAAAACTAAGTATCTTTTTTAAGAAAAGATTTCAAAGTATAAACTAGAAGTTTGAAAAATATTTTTTTAAGAATGTTTTAAAAAAATTATTATTTTAATTATTTTTAAGTGAAAAGTTAATATTTATTTAAGTTAGTTATGGTAGTTAATTACTTTTAAAGGTAAATTAGTATTATGATTTTTTAAAAGGAATTTCGACATAAATATTTGATATAATAACTTATTTAAATAAGGAAACTTTTGTTTAAGCTTTACTCGAAAACTCTTATAGAGTTCCTTAGGTATAATTTTTATTTAAGTAATTTTTGTAGCCTTAATGCAAATAATTTAAGTATATATGTAACGACCCAGAATTTTTGTTAATGAAAAAATTGAATATTTAATTGATTTTAAATTTTAATAAGTGAAATTTATAAGTCGAATAATTTTATCTCGAATATCTGGATTTAATTGGATAATTAAATCGAATATTTAATATGTTAAATTACAGAAATAATTGAAAATCGGGTTTAATATGATTGAAATTGATTCGAAAATTTTTATTTTATCATATTGGAGTTAGAATGATATTATAGAACTTTTAAAATTGAATTAAAAGTTTGTTTGTGAAAATTGAATATTTTAATATTTAATTATCGACTGAAAATTAGCCAATTTTCGAACTGTCTCAGAATTGGACGAAACTAGTTCCATTGGATCCGTAATAGTTTGTTATTGTCGGATTCCAATTTTTGTAGCAATCGGAGTTTTCGTTTGACCCTGGCAGCTCGAAACGCATCGAAATTGTTTTAATATATTTGGCGAGTTAAAATAGTCATTTTTCCAACAGTCCCAGATTTCGACGAAACCTGTTTCAACAGATCCGTAATGTGATATTATTGTATGGTTTCAAATTTTGTGCCAATCGGATTTACCGTTTGTCCGGGGCAAGCTAAAACGCACAAAAATTAGTTTAAATCGGTTTAATTTAAAATCGGTCGTTTATTGCCGTAACTCGCACAGATGATCGAATTGGCCTCCGAAACACGTTCCATTGTGTCTGGAACGTGGGGTAAACCTTAGAAACGCCAACCGGCACGCTTCGTTTGGAGTTCGGAAAATCCGGGATGAATAGTGTCACGTATTTTTCCTATATAAGCCCCTCTATAATTCATTTTGCGAAAGGAAACAAAAGGGCTAGGGTTTTCATCAGTAGCCGCCTCCAATAACAATCAATGGCCGAAAAACTATCAACTTCCCCCTCGTTTATCTCCTCATCCATCGACTTTCATCCAAATCTTTCAACTAGAGAATGGTAAAGAGCATCGAGATCTATAATGTGAACGGGTATGATCATAATTGAAGCAGAGAATCAACGGCAAATTGCATGTAAATGTCACGCGTTCGGCCTCGTTTCGCGTGCCAAGGATGGAGCCGAGCTTCGTGCTCTTCTGGCCGAGCATGGAGTTCGTGATGGACTTCAATATGGCGCTAGTTGATCGTCTTCAAAACGTCGAATGATGGTTGCAAAATTCATGAGATGGTGGCGGCTTTGGGTTATTTGCGTGCACGTTTTACTGATGAAGGGGGAGAAAGAAATGGGCGGCTGTGATCTGCAGGTTGAAGGATGTACGGTGGATGATGGTATTAGGGTTAGAAAATATAATATAAATTGTAAATTATTTATATATATATAAATTCGTGTAACTTTAAATGTTCATAACTTTTTCATACGAGGTCGAAAACGCACGAAACAAGTTGCGTTGGGTTCGTATGGACGAGCACTACGCTATGGAGCTGGTTTGGAGTCGTTTGGAGCTAGTGTGAATTTCGGATAAAATTAAACGTACGTTTAATTTTATTCGAAATAAAACGCGAAAACGGAATTGAAATCGAGGTGAGAACTTCTCACTCAATCGAATTGTTTCGATTTAAATTTTAAATAGCTAGATTTAAAATTATTGATTGTATGCCTGAATGATAAATTATTATCTGTTGTTGATTGAAATAGACATTACACACCGTTATTAAGCGGATGTTTTTTATTAAAAACATATACCGCGATAATTCCAAATTGAATGGAATTGGTATTATTTATGTACTTGGAGTTGATTTCCCGCATTATATAGCGGATGAGACCCTATTGCGCCACCTATTAAGCGGATAATATTTTTATAAATTCCATATACCGCGATAATTCCGTACTGGAACGGAATTGGTATTGTGCTAACATCTGTGGATGTAGGGAAACAGCTTGGAGGGATCCAACTGGATTCCTCAACTATATTGATTTATTTACAGATATTGTGATATTTGTTGATTATCATATTGATATATGATATTTGGATGTCGTGATTGACTATTTGGTGTTGTTGCATCATCGGATCCATTTTTTAAAGTTTAAAAATAACGATTTTGATTTTAAAGGGATTTTTAAAGTGATTTTTTGAAATTATACGTTTTATTCAAATTTTGAATTAATTCATCTTAAATAAAATAAATGTTAAAATTTTAATATTTTAAAATTATGATTTTTGCGAAATATAACTGAAATGTGATTTTTGAAATAAGTAGTTTATAAATTATAAAATAGTTTAAATTTGGATTTTTGAATTATTATAAACAATTTATATAAAAGTTGTATAAAATTGATATTTATAAATTAAAATATAGAAATTATAAAACGAGCTTTCATAAGTGTTAAAATAAAGTTTAAACCTAGATTCATAAGTAAATAAGAATTTTTGATTTATAAATTATTGTTGATATAAAAGAAGGGATTTGTGAATAAACGAATTATAAGTAATTTACTTATAAACCGGATTTCGACATGTAAATGGAATATAAATAGAATTGGTTAATAAAGGAGATTTATAAAACGAAGTTGTTATAAAATATAGAAATGGAATTTATAGACATTGTTTATAAATCCGAAAATGACTTATTTTGATAAGTTAATTATTATAGCTTATTAAACGAAGTATATTCACGATTTTTGGACAGTGAATATATTATTAAATAAAATGGATTTATTTTGGGAAGTGATGTTTTAAATAAGATTAAAATGATTTAAAGATGTTTTAAAATGTATTATAAATCGAATACATAGATTTCAACATTCATTGTTGAAATAGACGTTTTCGAGAAATAAGGAAATGGTGGACTATAACACTGTTGTTATAGTAAATGGTTTTCGAAAGGAAATATTTTGTATAGTATTGGGATTTATATATCTATTTTAATTTTGAATCCCTATACTAGTGATTTTGGGTCGTCGTAACGGTGTTTTATGCAACATTCGTTTTGACTCAAATAAATGTGTTTAAGTGAATGTTTTCCTTAAAGAATGAAATATATACTTAATTTCGATATTAAGTATATTGAATATTTTCTAAGTATTGAAAATAAATGGTTTTGTGAATTACTTATTAATAAATAAGTATGGAAATGTTTTCCAATGTGAAATGAAACGTTTTGAGAATTTATCTTTTTG
This sequence comes from Allium cepa, assembly GCA_030765085.1. Classification (NCBI taxonomy): domain Eukaryota; kingdom Viridiplantae; phylum Streptophyta; class Magnoliopsida; order Asparagales; family Amaryllidaceae; genus Allium; species Allium cepa. Next base: position 1,029,331,004 of record CM060932.1, on the reverse strand, counting down.
AAGACAAATTGAAAATGAATATTAGAAATCGATTTGGGAATCATATATTCATAAATATTTTAGAATGTAAATTCACTATGGAATTTATAAATTAAAAGGGAAATTTGTTTAAAAATAAACGTTGATTTATTTTTGAAGTGTGGGAATTAATTTACGGATTTGGAACGTAAATATAAAGTAAATCGTTAAGGATTTATTTAATTGGTTTGAATGAACCATTTTGAAATGAAAGTATTTCCGCGTAAGGAAAATGATTGAAATTTGTTTTCAAAGGAGATAAAGGTGAAAAGTGATTTGAAAATTTGTTTTCAAATGATTGAAGTGTGGAAATGATATATCTAGTAAAGATGTTTTGGAAAATTAATAATTTGGGAAATTATTTGGAATCTGGTGATGTTGAGCATGCCTATTGATAGTTAAAAAATCTGACTATCAATATTTACCTTTAAATAGGTATTTGTTGTGATTGCTTGAATTTGAATTCCACAATTATTTTTAAAAATAAGCGCTCACTATTCGGGTTAGCCGGGAAAGGACCATGGGGTCATATAACCCATTCCGAATATGTGATACGTCGTAATGGATTGCATTTGATAACCGATGTTGAAGACTGGATATTTTTGAAAACGGAAGGATTGCCGTTGAGTTGCTCTGCATCGGCTGATCTCCGATATAGAGGTTTTATCACCCTTAGTGACGGGAAGTCTGGACGTGATTAGAAATTATCCGAATGCAAGGACTTCTTTGTAAGTGCCTTCGGTTCTGTTCGAGCCCGGAACAAACTTGTATGGATTATATGTCTGACATTACAGGTTGAGATATAAAGCTGATTTCTTTCAAATATATTTCTGTTAGTGGCGGAGAATTTATTCTCTTAGCTTAACACCCTTCTCTGAGACGTACGAGCTCAGAGGTTATGTAGTTGAAAGTTATTAGTGATATACTCCCAATTTGGTGGTGTTGGCATGCTGAGTGTTGTTGTAGGATGATCATTGTTTGATCATTTGTGATATGATCGTTTTTTTGATCATTTATCTTGGTGATCATTACTTTGATCATTTGTTGACCCAAAACACAGCTTTTGTATAAAGCGTGGCTTTGTGGACGAGACTTCGTCGGACCTCACACCCCGAAATGGTCAAAACAGGAAGGATGCAGCAAGGTTATTAGGGGGTAGCACCCCTTTAGTGTATGTCATTCCTTCTGGATAGAGGTGGTATCATGGTATGGAGCCCAGATACTAAACCTATGTTGTTGCTGCAAATTTATTGCTTTGTGGTTATTGGAAATCGAGGATCCTCAGATAGATCGGTTACGATCGGGGGATGACATATTCGTGTCAGTAGTTACCCGGTTAGGGGTAACCCAGCCTTGTGTTGGCAGAGATCCGGTTTGGTTCTCGGGTCGTCTTTCCAGAGGCGTACCCATGTGGCAATGGGAAGTTCCTTGGCCTGACCATTTGTTGGAAATCCAAAGAAACAATACGATCTTTGTAATATCCCGGAATTTCACACCCAATTTAAATATGATAATCTATATAATAAATTAATTTAAATTGATAAATTTGTTATTTTATTCAACAACTAATAAATGAATGGTAAATATAAATTTATTCTAATTAAAAATTATTACATATATAAGGAATTGAATGTGTTAAAATTTTATTCATATCAAATTTAATTTTTAATTGGATTTTTAAAAAAAATTCAAATTGTGCTTGAATTGATATATTAAAAGATTTAAACTATGTTAATTTTTATTCTAAAATTATACTTGGAGTACTAAGTTATATTCTCATAATTTTAATTATGTTATAACATTGGTTTTATATTCATTATTTAAAAAGGAAATTGATTTTTTTCTAAGGATTTAAATATAAACATATATAAGAAAATCAATTAAGTAAATATTTAAATTTCATTTTTTGCATGAGATAAACACATATTAACATCTAAGCTTATTAATAAAACATGTGTTAGGAATTTAACCATTAATTTGACAAGTGTCATAATATAAATTTTCTTTTCTTTAAATTTTTATAAAACAAAATTCTAAAAGTCATTCATGTATGTTCTCATTTTATTAAAAAGAAAATTTTCATTTCTTCTCTCCAAAAATCTGAACCTTTCCAATCTTCACATCTTCAACAAAATTTCTGCAACAATCACAAAGTTTTAGCCCCAACTTATTCAAGATTTAAAGCACCAACATCAAGTCATCTCAGTTTTTTTTTAGAAGCCTGCAGTTCTTACATAATTTGTTCCTGCAAATTTGAATCTTCATCAGAAAAAAATAAGGTGAGTAAATCTTTAAATTAAACCTTAAGTATAAAAGTTGTATGTTGAATGTTAGTGATGAAATCTTGCATGTTAATTGATTTGTGAAATGTTGTTTACAGTTTTAAATATCTGTGCATGTTAATGAAACTGTGACCCTCTGTTGCTTCAAGATCAAAGCAAATTTTCTTAGCAAACTTTAAATTAAAATATAGTACGGTGATGTTAGATATATATCTTCAAATATATATAAGTTAGAGTCAATATGATATAAGTATTAAAAAATATACATACTGATAATACTGTAAACTGCAGAAAGTAAGTATATGCAGTAAAAAAAAATCATAGCATGTAAATTATGTTAATTTTTGATGAATCAAATATATATGTTGAATCTATAATGCATGTTATGAATTTTCAAATTGAAATCAGAATTTATAACTTGCAATTGAATTCGAATTTTGAAGATTACTGTATTTGGGGCTTTTGTAAAATTCTCGAGCCTAGTTTGATTTTAGCTTTTGAAATTTAAAATGAAGCTTTGTTAAATGTTGATTATCACTAGAAAAATAGTGATTGATTTTATTTTGCAACATGGAATTGGAAATTTGGGTTTGTAGGGTTTTGAGTATTGTGTTGTGTGAGCTTCTGTAATTCGATCGCGTGATTCATAGAAGGGACCGAGCTTCATATGGTTTGAGGAGTAGTTGCGTGAAGTTGTTGCGCACGCATGGCCGAAGTGGGGCGCCGGAATGAGGTGAGATGGTCGTGGTTGATGGATTATTCCCTCTTGCGTCTGCAGTTTGAGTTTTTGGCTCGAACACTCGATTTCGTTTGAGCTCGCGTTGTTGGTTACTGGGTTGAGATTATGGGTAGAGTATGGATTTGGGGTTTGCGCGTGAGGCCAGCGGTGGCGATGGTGGCGCGGTGACACTGTGCAGGTGCATGTCGAGGCCGTGTGTATGTGTCTGTGCGTTTTCGTGTGTGCGTGAGTTGAAGCTCGAAGTCGCGCTTGAGAGAAGACTCGTGCTTGGTCGCGTGATTTGTCGTGTGTGGCTCGGGTTGAGGGGTGAGTGTAGCGTGCGTTGGAGTGTGGGTTCAGGTGAGTGTTGTGAGAGGGAGGGTAGGAGATGGAGCTGGATTGTGTTAGTTGGGTTTAGGGCCGGGCTTTAAACATGTTAATGAAATTAAGTTTAAGTTTATTTTGAAAGTTCAATTTTGTTTTAAGTTTCAAGTTTAACACCTTATATTATCTCTATTTTGTTAAGTAATTAGTTTTTAATAAATTGAATACTTAAATATGTAAGAGTTTTTAAAGATGAGTGAACATTGTTTTGTTTTGAAGTTAATTAGATTTTGAAATTTAAGTTTACTTAAATTAAAAAAGTAATTAGTGATGGAATTAATTAATTAATAAATTTTGGTTAATTAATTGTTAAGATTAATAATTGATTAATTAAATGATTAATGGTTAATAAATTAGTGATTAAGAAGTTAATTAATTAATTGATTAAGAGTTAATTAATTAAGTAATTAAACATTAATTAATTTATAATTAATTGTAAATTCATTAAGGGTTAAGATTTAATTAATTAAATAATTAAGGTTAATTAATGAATAATTAATTATGTAATTTAGATAAATTAATTTGTGATTAATTAAGAATTAATTAAGGTAATTAAGAATTAATTAAGGTTAATTAATTATAAATTAAGGGTTAATTAATAACCAATTAAGAAATGATTAATTTTTAATCAAAGTTTAATTAATAAATAAATATAGTAATTAACTAATAATTAAATAAAGATTATTAATTAATTAAGTAGTAATTAATTAATGATAAGATAATTAAGAGGTGATTAATTAATTAAATGGTTGTGATTAATTAATTAATGTTTGGTTAAGCAAGATTAAGTGATAAATTCTTAAGTAATTAATTTAATTTAAATTAATTAAATTAATTATGATATGAATTAAGTAGTGCTTGTTTGTGGATGATAGTTTGTATTGATATCTGTATATGGTTGATACCTGTTGAATGATAGTTGAGTTATATTCTGTGATGAGATGTTGTATATCTGTGATAGATATTGGTTATTATCTGTTGATAATGTTGTGTGATGCTATGTTTAAATCTGAAGTGAGTTGTTTAAAACTTTAAACAACTTGGACCTAAAAGACACGCTTTGGATTTCAATGAGACCGGGATCGGGTTTCCATATTTGGATATCCGAAAACCACATCGATTCCAAATAACGTTAGGTCGTGAATGTTATGTGAAGAGTGAAGACTCGAGGTGTAAGGGCTATACGTCAGTATAACTCTGTGGGTGATTCCGTAATGAGTTGACGGAATAGTACTTATAGATTCGAGATGGTGAATCAAAGTGCAAGGGTTATCGTCGTTAACTCTGAGGGTGATTCCAAAAATGTGCGTAACGAGATAATGCCTTCGGTTTCGTTCGAACCCGGAACGAACTTGTATGGATTGAATGCTTTCAGATCATCGTCAGGTGGACGATGAGCATTCTAAGAGATGAGTTCTTTATAAAGGTAATCTTAGCATCAAGCCTCATCAACCGGGAATGGCTAAAACAGGGGAGGTGCAGCAAGGCTTCGTGGGTAGCCCCCACTTGAGAGTGAGATTTACCCCTGTCTAGAAGTCCCTTATTATATATTCGGCTGTGTGGGCAGTTGTTGGCCACAACTGCGGGATCGTCTTGTTCGGAACTGTCCAGTAAGGGATGGGTCCGGACTTGTGTTGCAGGGGATCGGGAGTGATCCTCGGTACGGTGATCTAGGCCCTGTACTGTGACGGACGGTACCCCAGTAGCCCTGCCATTGATGAAAACTCATTTTCCCTACGAGACCCTATGGTTTTGATTGTATTACCCACTTTCGTGGCTAGTAGCTGGAATTTAATCATGTAATAATTTCGGCTATTTTCTATTTACTTGAAAACCCTAGACCCTATTATAATATCACTGAATTTCCTATCAAATGTTTTGGTTAGCGTAAGGTAAAAACTTACACATGTTTATTTGTGGGAAGTCTTACGTGATACCTTTTGTTTCAAAATGATTTTTAAAGTTAAACAACTTTAACTGATTTACTCACACCAGACCCATGTCTGACCCGAAGTTTATTTGTTTTTCATAAACTCTTGGGTACTCAAATTTTTATGAGTAGCCAAGTGATTAGGTTTGGATTAGCATATGTTTTGGAAGCTGGAGCTGGAGTCCAGACGTACTATCTATCTATATCCGCTGTGGGGGCATTTTGGTGTTATGTTTTGAGTTGTATGGGCTGGGAAACTCTTATGAATGGCTAATGTAATGGAATAGTATTATTTTGTGAACTCTGATATGTAAATTATGTAAGGGATATATGTAATATGATATTTTGTTCGTTTCCGCTGTGAGATTCTGATGATTGTTGTTTCTTTTCTTTCTATCTTTCTATTTCTATCTCTTTCTTTTCTTATTGATGATACGTTTTTCTATGGAATGAAAGACGGGTCGTCACAATCTTGTACGGTTTTAGTTGTAGAACCTACCATTCACTTATGGTGGCGCCCTACTGTTTGGATGGTAGTTATAGTAGGCATAAGTGCGTAATGCCTATGCTGGCTAAGATTTATATCTTTATTTTCGAAATGTTTTCCTACACTATGCACTAGTAATAATATCAAATGTTCTTTTTAATGCGTATCAAGCATCTTTGACTATCATAAGGAGAAATCTCATCCGATTCTGCGTTTGCATTGTGTGTGTGTGCGGGTGGCCTTAAGGTAGTCTCATTTTCTAAAAAGCATTGTGAATCTATTTTAAATTATCATGTTCTTTGTTTTAAAGATAAACTGTTTTAGTTCTCACACCAGTCACATGACTAACTCGGAGTTTACTGTTTTCCTTCCTAAACTCTGGGTGCCTACCAATTTCCACACGGGCAATCTAGAGTTAGGTTATCAGGATATTCTGAAATTCAGGAGTTGCTGGAGGCAAGCTGGATGGCATGGCGTATTCACTAGTATGTAGTATTTCTTTTCCGTTGTTTGTTGTTGTTTGTTGTTGTACACTCTGATGATGTAATGTAATGTAAAATGATGTAATATAATAACTGATATAGTTCTTTGTTTAAAGATTATTCATTTTTTTTATTATATGTTGTTCAGCTACGATTGTGAGATTCTGATATTGTTTTCTGTTTCTTCTTTTTTTTCCCTTTTCTTCTATCATTTTCTTTTTCTTTAACCATAACGGTACGATTTTACGGCCTTTGATTGCTCGGCAGTTGATACAGTGGACGTATTGATGTCGGTTTTCGAGCGTCGAAAATTCGTGTCGTCACAATATTTTTTTTGGAAAGTGATTATAAGGAGATGGAAATGTGTTTTAAAAATAAAAAGTGGTTTTATTTTTCTAAAGTGTTGAAAGGAATTTATGAGATTGGGACGTAAATTAAATTGGGATAAATCGAGTAGGATTTACAAGGATTATATGGGTTATACAGAAATGGAAGTGTATTTCCCTGTAAAGCCAAGTATTTTTTCAAAGGAGATTTTTATATATAAGTTGGAAGTTTTAAAGGTTTTAAAACGAATGTTTTAGGGAATTTTTTTTATTTAATCATTTTAATATTTGTATGTATATATTTATTAAGTTAATTATAGTAGTAATTATTTTAAAGGTTTAACTAGTATTTGATTTAAAAGATGGTTATTAAATATTAATACTCTGTCTAATAATTAATTTAAAGGTAGTTTTGGTTTAAGTTATACTTGGAAAATTAGTATAGAATTTCATAACTATTATTATAAATTAAAGAGTATTTAAAGTAGCTTTATTTTAAATGTTTTAAGAATATATTTTGAAAATGATTTAATTTATTTAAAAATCTAAATTTTATAAGACTGGATGTTTTCGGTGGAAATAAAATAATTAGCTGAATTGATTGTTGATTTGATAGTTAAATAGCTGACTATCAAATCTGGACCTAAATATAACTTTGGAAATATCTAGAAGGGGTATGAGAATTATATGGTACAGTTACCATTCGTGGTGCTATACTGTATGTATAAACTCGTTCGTTCTTCTAGGACGTTATAAGGGAATCTGTCCACTAACGGTTAGGAGGTGAAATCCGATCTTATACTCATCTGTGTATTTCTTAAAGAATTGGGGTTGAGTTTACCGGGAAATAGCGAACGTTGTTTCGAAGTGACCGGGATCGGATTTGAGATCTGAAAACCATTTCGATCCAACGAGTATGTTTTCGAGATGAAGACAAGAGCTTGGAGTCGAAGATGGAGCAGTGAAGTGCAAGGGCTAATCGCTACTAATCCTGAGGGTGATTCCAAAATGGATGTAGTAGGAGTAGTACCTTCGGTTCCGTTCGGACCCGGAACGGAGTTGTATGGATGATGCTATTAGAACATCGTTAAGAGGACGATGAGCACTCTAAGTGAGATGTGTTCTAAAAAGGTAACGCATAGCCTCGAGCCTCATCAATCGAGAATGACTGAAAATCAAGGGATATGAGCAAGGCTAAGTGGCTAGCAACCAATTTGGGTAAGGTCATCCCAGTCTAGATGTCCCTTTCTATTCGGCTGTGTGGGTGGTTACCGATCCCAATTGCGGGGTGATCTTATTCGGGCTATCCAGTAAGGGGTAGTCTGATCTTGTGTTGCAGGGGATCAGGGTAGTCCTCGGTATGCTGATCAAAACCAAGTATCGTGACTGGTGGTACCCCAATGCCTAGTCATTAGTTGGAAATCCATTCTCCCTACATGCCCTTTACGGTTTTGATTATAGAGCCTAGTAATTTTTGGAATTTAATGAATGTAACAATTTTGGCCATTTGAATAAGTATTTGTACTTAGACACTATTATAATATCAGAGGATTTTATAAAAAATGCTTTGGTTATCGTAAGGAAAAAACCGGCATGTTTATTTGTGGCGTGGTCTTACGAGAAACCTTTGATTTTCAAAGGATTTTGAAACAATAATAATTAAATCGAGTGTATTTTTCTCACGCTGGTTTTCCAGACTGACCCGGGTGTTATTTTATTATAATGTTTGGGTCAGACCGAGCATTATAAATACATGATGGGATGTTGTGGAGCTTAGGAGACGAGCTAGATGGCGAGACGTATCACACCTACTTGAAGTATATTCCGCTGTGCAGTATAAGCTGTATAGTCAGTTTTTGTGAGGACAAGTTAAGATAACTGTCTAGTAATTATTTTGATTTTGATGTACTCCGATGATGTAATGTATAAAACAAGTCTAGTTTCTTTTTGTGTAAAGATCGGTTATTATCTATTATATTTTATTCCGCTGTGAATGTGAGATTCTGATGTTGTTTTGTTTTTCTCTTCTTCTACCTCATTCTTTCTTTCCCTCAGCAATCTGTCTTTTACGGCATTCGATCGTTGGCATAATATATAGTGAGTATTTGTGCCGATTTTCGAGGGTCGAAAAGAGCGGGTCGTCACAGGTTGGCGATAACCTAGGCTTTGGTGGGTAATTACTCATTAAAGATAGAGTTAATAGTACTCTAGAATGATTTAAGTGTATTAATAGCTATGAGCATGTATTTGTTAGTGAATACAAAAACTTCTTTTATAGTGTGTTGATTTATTGGTTGTGTATTTATGGATTCTGGTCGATATGTGGGACGTCATGTCATCGATAGGGGTTTCTAAACTCTTAGATAAGATAAACCAACATAGTATTGTTTTTAAAGTGGGTAAATGAAATAAATTTACCCAAAATTATATTTTGATATAAAAGAAATAATTTTCTATTTTTTTTATATATTTGGATGTTTGGTTGTAAATAATAAAATCAAATAAGAATCTAAAATTTAAAATGGTCTATATTTATAACCAAATAGAATTGTATAAGTACGAAATAATACCATGGAACCTAACCAAATTTTAATTTAAACCAGAATTTAAATCCTGGAAATTTTGGAATGTTTAAAATGAGTTTGAACCAAGTGTGGAAATTTTCAAATCTTGAAATTTTTGAAATGTTTTCCATAGTGTTTGAAGGAAATAATGGAGTATTATTTGGGAAATATTTTTGAATAGAAATTGTTTTGAAATGAATTTGGGGAAGTCGGGAAGCACTGAACTCACTTCAGTCGCTGGAAAATAATCCTGGTGATGATGGCTACATCATCAGAATTCATTTTCGAGTTTCTAGGTGATGGATTGCTACCGGGATAGTTCGGTATGATCGTTGTTTGGACTTGTTTGATAAACAAGTTAGTTTTAGAAATTTCAAAGGGGAAATTGTTTTGGTAAAACCAAGTTGCTTTGGAAATCCGAAGGTTTGATTTGATATACCAAGAGGGTATGTGTTATTTATGATTTCAAATTGGTTTTGAAATAACATCGGTTAATTGAATTATGGGAATTCTATTTTGAAATGATGAGAAAAGTCAAAGGGAATCGGTGTTAAATTTATAAAGTGAGTTGATATAATTAAGTAAGGAAAATGAAAATTTTAATCCTGGAGTTAAAATTTGATTTGAATAATAAAAGTAGATAAGATATAATTGGATTTAACTTAAGACAAGTTAAATTAAATTAAGTTGGGTTTCAATTGAATTGGATATTACGTGGGAAGGTATAACAATTGTATAAGTTACAATTATTGAATGAGATGAATACACTTAAGCCCTTAACTGAAATAAATATCCTAGAATTATGGATATAAGATGTAAATGGACTCAAGTGAGCAATATAAGATGTTAAAGTAAATAAGTTGAGAATAAAATTGCACCGAATTGAATTTAACCTAAATTAGATGAATTTGAGTTGAATTTGAATTGAAATCCAAATTCAGATGAGTTATAAATAATATTGAATGGAATTAAATTATTATTTAAATTAGTAAAAGAAATGGTATGGATTTGAGTTGGTTAAATAAAATTTAGTTGAACTTGAATTAAATTGAAAAAGAATTGAATTGAAAGGAAATTTAATTTAATTCAAATAATACTGAATAAAACTTGTTTGGATAATGAAACTGAAATGTAAGAGTAGGAATTTAAATTAATAATGTAATAGAAATGAAATGTATGGGTTGTGGATAATTCATAATGGGATGAAATTAATATAAATTGACTTAGAACTAATTTAAAATGGTTATAAGCTTAAGAAATTGTTAATTTCTTGGATAACATCAAATTTGCATAGAAAATTAATCGTCTTGTCGTAGATGGAAATAAATGAACTAAAGAAGTGAATAAGATTGGTTTTTGAATCAATTGGATGAGTATGGGTTGTTTAAAATTAAAAATGGATTGGATGTAAGCAAGTGGGTTGTAAACCATTCAAACTGAATGAAAATGGCATGTGAATAAATTGAAAAACAGTTGAATTAGTATTGATGCTATATAAATTGCTTACGGAAAATGTTAGTATGCATTGCTAAGAACACATGTGTTTAACTATTGCAAATGAATGAAATGTTATTGAAATTTCATGGTTTTGGAAACTTATGTGCTTGTTTGAGTAAGTATAGGTACGGGAGGCAATCGGTTAGAGTTTGGAGCGCATAAATGCATATATAATAAGCCGCTTTCTTAGTAATGCTAATATGAGGCACGCTTACGCAATAAATTAAGAAATGATATTATATTGTTATATATTTTGTTTTTCGACCATGTGGGCCGATGTATATATATTTATCATATTTGTGATATTGTAAAAGCCTCTCCGTACAAAGGCGACGTTGTCAAAAAAATTCGAAAATTATGGGAATTAGTAAATTTTTTGGAAGTTTTGGGAAATTTTGGTTAACTAGAAAAGTTGATTTTTTTTTTTGGAACGATGTAAAGAATCCAAGTTTTTGAGTTAGAATATAAGCTAATGGTTTTGGGACTAAACTAAAAGGTTTTTGAGAAGTGAATGTAAGTTTTAATTAAGTGAGTTTTGGGTAAGTTAATGGGTTAGGAGAGTATTTTTCCTACCTTAGCAAATTTCGAGGACGAAATTATTATAAGGGGGAGGAATTTAACGACCCGAAATTTTGGTCATTAATTTTAAACATTTAATTTATTTTAAATATTGAGTGTGGGTTGTTAATTGATTTTGAAATATGGAGATTTGGGTTTAATTAATAAAATGAGTTAAAATTTCAAATATAGCACTTCAATCGGATTTGGATAAATAATAATTTAATATTTGAAATTGAGATAATTTGTAAATCTGAGAAATAAATGGATATGAAAATGGTTTCTAAAATTTATTTAAATTCTAGTTGGAATTGAATTTTAGTATTGGACTTTTGGATGGAATCAAAAGTCGATTTGTTAAAACTAGAATTTATATTAATTTAATAATGGAATTTAATATATAGTAATAACGTAAATAATCAGATTTTGATTTAAAATGAATCAAAATGATTTCTAATGTGAATATAAATTCTATATGATTTATAATTAAGCTAATACAGTTTTAAAAGTGAAGTTTTGAATGATTTTGACAATTTCGAAATCGCTCGATTTAAATCGACGAGTTAAAATAGCCTTCCAGGGCACTGTCTCGGAATTCAATGAAACAAGTTCCATTAGATCCGCAATATTTAATTATTATCAGATTTCAAATTTCGTAGCATTTGGAGTTACCGTTTGTTCGTACGGGTGAGAAACACATTGAAATTAAAATTGAAAATTTAATATTTTAAATCGATTCAAAAAGATGTCTTCCATATATGATTGGATTGGGCTTTGAAACACATTCCATTGTGTTCGGAACACGGGTAAAAACTTATAATTTCCAGGCGGCACGTGTTGTTTGGAGTTCGTTCGAAATAGCAGTTAAAATTTGAGAATAATAATAAAAAATATTATAAAAATCGTTTATATAAGCATCCAAACAGTAAAGCCCTAGTAATTATTCTCGGCCGCCACTTCAATATTTCAATGGCCGAAATACATTGACATTCATCTCCAATTTTCGATCAATCCTTTGAGTTATAGCAGATTCTTCCAACTAGAATATCGTAAAGGGCGGAGAGATGCACAGATCCAACGGTGGAGATTCGTTTTCGTGGTCGCGATTTGCCTCGCCGGGCTCGAGAAGGTATTTCGTTCGCGTGCGTTTTTCCTTGGATTTGGGGAGCCGAGCTCGCAGTATTTGCTGGCGGTGGTGCGGTACGTGAAGAGCTTCCAGACGACGTTGGTGGATCGTCGTTAAGTGGGTCGTAGGGGGCGTGGTTAAAGGATAAACGAGCTTTGATGGGTTCGATCGTATAACTTGGAACGCATTTGAAAGGGGAAGAAAAGAGGGAGTGGCCGGGATTTATTAGGTTACAAAAGAAATAAAATAAATAGAATTTTGTTTTAAAATTACATGCAAACTTTAAAAATTAATATCTCATGCATGCATGGTCAGATTCCGATGAAACATGAAGCGTCGGAACCACAGCGAGGAGCTCTACGCGATGCAGCAGATCTGCAGGCAATTTGAGCGAGTGGAAATTTTAGATTAAATCAAATGGGCTCGATTTAATTTAAAATTGAAACGCCGATTCAAGTTGAGTTAATCTCACTCACATCTGGGTGACAAGTTAATTTAAAATAGTCTAAATTTTAAATTATTGATTAATTGACTGATTGTGATATTATATATAGTAGTAGTATATATATATTGGAGTGGTTGATTTCCCGCATTATATAGTAGATGAGACCATATGCGCCTCGCATAATAGTAGATGACCATTGTCCCCCTCAAAGTGGGATTTGGTATTTTATTGTTGTGCTAACATCTGTGGATGTAGGGAAACAGGTTGGAGGGATCCAACTGGATTCCTCAAAGTATTATAATTATTTTTCATATCTGTAATATGTTATGCGTTACCCTGTGATAGGTTGAACTGGAAATCAAGATATTCGGTGCTATGGCTTGGACGAATATACTGTGATATTTTAAAATGTAGAATAGAATGAATTGGGTTTTTAAAGGAAATGAAAAGAAAATTTTTAAGTAAATAATTATTGGGAGTTTGGATAAATCGAGTAATAAATTCAAAGGGAATTTAAATCAGGATATCAATTTAAAATTGATTAAGTGTTTTGAAAACTGTGATTTAAAAGGAAATGAGGAATGGAAATTTGTAAACTGGGATTATAAATGAAGTGGAATATTTATCAGTGGATAAATTCGGAAGTATAGATTCCGGTGGAATGTATAAGAAAAGGTGCAATTCATTTTAAAAATAAAAATGCAATTTTATTTTAAAAAGTTAGAAAGTATGTTTTCCTGCAAAATTAAGTAAATTTTTAAAGAAAAGATTTCAAAGTATAAACTAGAAGTTTAAAAAATGTTTTTTTTAAGAATGCTTTATAAAATTTATGATTTTAAGTATTTTTAGGTGAAAAGTAAATATTTATTTAAGTTAATTATGGTAGTTAATTATTTTTAAAGGTAAATTAGTATTATGATTTTTTAAAATGAATTTTGACATAAATGTTTGATATAATAACTTATTTTAAAAAGGAAATTTTGGTTTAAGCTTTACTCAGAAACACTTATAGAATTTCTTAGGTATTAATTTTATTTAAGTAATTTTTGTAGCCTTAATGCAAATAATTTAAGTATATATTTTTTTGGAAAGTGATTATAAGGAGATGAAAAGTGGTTATAATGAAATGGAAGTGTATTTCCCTGTAAAGCCATCAAAGGAGATTTTTATATATAATTTGGAAGTTTTAAAGTTGTTTAAAAAGAATGTTTTAGGGAATTTTTTTATTTAATCATTTTAATATTTTTATGTAAATATTTATTAAGTTAATTATAGTAGTGATTATTTTAAAGGTTTAACTAGTATTTGATTTAAAAGATGGTTATTAAATATTTATACTCTATCTAATAGTTATTTTAAAGGTAGTTCTGGTTTAAGTTATACTTGGAAAATTAGTATAGAATTTCATAACTATTATTTTAAATTAAAGAGTATTTAAAGTAGCTTTATTTGAAATGTTTTAAGCATATATTTTTGAAAATGATTTAATTTATTTAAAAATCTAAATTTTATAAGACTGGATGTTTTCAGTGGAAATAAAATAATTGGCTGAATTGATTGTTTATTTGATAGTTAAATAACCGACTATCAAATCTGGACCCAAATATAACTTTGAAAATATCAAGAAGAGGTATGAGAATTATATGGTACAGTTGCCGTTCGATGTGCTATACTGTACGTATAAACTCGTTCGTTCTTCTAGGACGTTATAAGGGAATCCGTCCACTAACGGTTAGGAAGTGAACTCCGATCTTATACTCGCTGTGTATTTCCTAAAGAACCGAGGTTGAGTTTACCGGAAAATAGCGAACGTTGTTTCGAAGAGATCGGGATCGTATTTGAGATCCGAAAACCACTTCGATCCAACGAGTACATTTTCGAGATGAAGACAAGAGCTTGGAGTCGAAGATGGAGTAGTGAAGTGCAAGGGCTAATCGCCACTAATCCTGAGGGTGTTTCCAAAATAGATGTAGTAGGAGTAGTGCCTTCAGTTCCATTCAGACCCGGAACGGACTTATATGGATGAATGTTATCAAAACATCATCAGGAGCACGATGAGCATTCTAAGTGAGATGTGTTCTAAAAAGGTAACGCATCGCCTCGAGCTTCATCAACCGGGAATGATTGAAAATCAAGGGATATGAAGCAAGGCTAAGTGGCTAGCAACCAATTAGGGTAAGGTCATACCTGTCTAGATGTCTCTTTTTATTCGGCTGTGTGGGTGGTTGCTGATCCCAACGGCGAGGTGATCTTATTCGGGCTATCTAGTAAAGGGTAGTCCGGTCTTGTGTTGCAGGAGATTAGAGTGGATCCTCGGTATGTTGATCTAAACCAAGTGTCGTGACATGTGGTATCCCAGTGCCTAGTCATTAGTTAGAAATCCATTCTCCCTACGTGCCCTTTACGGTTTTGATTCTAGAGTCTAGTAATTGCTGGAATTTAATGAATGTAACAATTTCGGCTATTTGAATAAGTATTTGTACTTAGACACTATTATAATATCGGAGGATTTTATAAGAAATGTTCTGGTTATTGTAAGGTAAAAACCAGCAAGTTTATTTGTGGCATGGTCTTATGAGATCCTTTGATTTTCAAAGGATTTTGAAACAGTAATAATTAAACTGAGTGTATTTTTCTCACGCTGGTTTTCTAGACTAACTCGGGTGTTATTTTATTATAATACTTGGCTCAGACCGAGCATTGTAAATACAAGATGGGATGCTGTGGAGCTCAGGAGACGAGCTGGATGGCGAGACGTATCACACGTACTTGAATTATATTCTGTTGTGTATTATAAGCTGTTAGTCGGTTTTTGTGAGGACAAGTTAAGATAACTGTCCAGTAATTATTTTGATTTCGATGTACTCTGATGATGTAATGTATAAAATATTTATAGTTTCTTTTTGTGTAAAGATCGGTTATTATCTATTATATTTTTTTCTGCTGCGAATGTGTGATTCTGATATTGTTTTTTTTCTCTTCTTCTGCCTCCTTCTTTCTTTCCCTCGGCAATCTGTCTTTTTCGGCACTCTATCGTCGGCATAATATACAGTGTAGTATTCGTGTCGATTTTCGAGGGTCCAAAAGGGCGTGCCGTCACACTAACTATCTGCTTTTTCGTTCAAATTGGGTTAGATATGTGTGGTTTATTATCAACTTTAAATATAAGAAATTATGGGTGTTACAAATATCATAATGGATCAAAATGAGAATCCTAAGACGATAATTATTCAATGTGACAATGTTCGTCAACATTGAGGACGAGGATAAAAGGGATACTAGTTCATTTTGACTATCAAGATTAAATATTTGTTAACATATACAAAGTTGCAAAATGTTGAGTAACTTGACGAATTTTCAATAATATCCCTAGTAAACTTGCTTCGATATTGATTTATATCCCTGAAGGGTCAAAAGTATATAAACCACATCTGGACTATGGTAGAGAAGTCAGTTCGAAATATTTTTAGAGTAAGTAATATAGATCCCAAATAAACGAGGTGATTGTTCTTGTAGAAACACGATTTGTGCCCTAGAAGAGACCCATGACATAATTATCAAATAACCCAAAAAGTGGTTTATGTACCTAAAACATAATAAATAAAGAGATCTGAATAAATTGTGTCTGAAACTGACAAGAAGTAATCATCGATGATGAATTTGAAAATATTCAAGCGCTTATATTTATAAATATATTAAAGATCTTGAATTAGAGGAAAAAAATGATTGGTCATTATGAATCCTTTTCTAAATGTGAAATGTGGGCCTGTAGTCCTCAAAATATAATTCAAAACAAATATATATAAAGTGGCAAATGCACATTGACATTACTAAAGCACATACATTATCAACAATGCATTAAGTGTCATGGGCATGATACTTTTAGAAATAATTAAATTGATTGAAGTAATGAAAGTGTTTAAAACACTTAAAATACCCCGAATGTACAAATATTGATTAAATCATACTAAATGATTAAGTATAAAATTCCTAAAGAAAATAAATAACTTCGCTGGTTATAAAGTGTGCAAAGAACAAGGAGCATATATTACAACCTTATTTTAAGTATTGTTGTAATGAAAATCTTGATATAATCCATAATGAGTGGATTACTTCCTATTTTAAAGTATTGTTGTAATGAAACTATTAATATTCATTGAAGTGGTAGCCGCAATATGCAAAACTTATTAAAGCATCAAAATGAAAGTACCTGAAATACTTTTTATAACAGTAGCATATGAAGTGCATAAAATGCAAAGCATATTTGGAAGAAACAAATTTGGAAAAATCGATTGCACAAAAGAAAACTATTTATAAAGGGTGAACATCTAAAGATGAGAAAATAGAGTCATTATCTTCCGATCTTAGTTTCTTCAACGCTTGTCTAATCTATGTTACAGTATGAATTAGAAGTATTTATAGCTGATTTGAATTATCATGACATGTATTCAAACTAAAAGGGAATATAAAATCGGGGAGAGCATATATAAGTATTCCATAATATACTATTTTTTCTTCACTAAGATTTTTCCCACAAGATTTTTCCTAATAAAGTTTTAGTGAGGCATTACATTGTTTTGAGAAGTATCAAACTCCCTTTGATGCAAAAAGCTTTTGTAGTGTGTCATACTATATCGTATTCTTTTTCCTTCACAAAGATTATTCCCACTGGATTTTTTAGTAAGGTTTTAATGAGGCATTATCTAGATCTAGAAGTATCGATATTAAAATATGTCATTGTACTCTTTTTCTTATATTAAGATTTTTCCAATTGGGTTTTTCTTAATAAGGTTTTAATGAGGCATTATTTTGATCCTGAAGTATTGAACTCTTTAGAAGGAATACCATTTTATGATATCTATGATTTTACAAGTTTCTTTCTTTTCCTCGTCCATAATTTTTCCCATTGGGCTTTCCCAACAGAGATTTTTAATAAGACAACATATAATATCTATATTAATGATATATGCAAGCAAGAAAATAATGAGGGGAAGCAATCATTATACATATTTCAAAAAGGATAATTTCAAGTTACCATATGAGCATCCAAGATTTTGAAGACTTATATTCAAGTGGGTGTTACAATATATGGAAACAATAATGGTGAATATGTTATATGTTGCATAGGAATTATTGTAATTTTCATTTTCTATGACATGCCTGTATGGTACACCTATGGTGAATAAAATACCTCCTCTTTCTTTCCTTAAGGGCTTCTTATTTTCTTATAGTTTACAATAACTAGTTGTTATATCCACATTTTTGACTAAATTTTTTGATGCCATTATTTATTTACTAAACAATATATACATTATTGTGACATTCCTTTATTTAACATGAAACATTTGATGTATATTATTTAAATACAAATAAACATAGATATGATTAACATTATTTGATATAATAATATATTGAAAAAGATCGCAATAAATATTTAATATTATTTAATATAAAAGTAAACATTCTTGATAACACAAATAATATTTTGCAACTTCGACAGTTTATTTTTGAAATTGCCTCTTTTATCCCATCGCGTGATCCAATGCCACCACATGCTTTAAGCACTTACTGCTTCAATCTTAGACAAGGTTGTAGTGAGTTTTGACCGCTCTTTACCCATTTGTACGCTTTGATGTTAGTTCCGAGTATTTGTAAAGCTTACTCCAGGTCTTTCTCCAAAGCTTGCTTGAGTCTTCAAATGAGTGATCTAGGTATAGCTTTGGGCTGGGCCGGCCCATGCACTAGGCCCACTAGGCGGTGACCTAGGTGTTAACCCAAAAAATGGATCAACATCCTGAATTGAGTGTGAAAGCATCAGCCTATTTATCAAGGCAAATAAAATAGAAAAGGCAATAGTAAATTGAAAAAAAAGTAAAGAGATGAGATATTTTTATAGTGGTTAGGCTGTTAACGAATCCCGCGTCCACTTTATAGCTTTTACTGATCAACTGCTGCTACAAAGGAGTTTGGATTACAATATGATTCCTCTTTCCTAAGTTTGATCAAGCTAACATTATTAGAGACAACTGGAAGGATCTCAGTTGACCTTTAATGATTTTTGTGAGGGGGAATAAGAGTGAAGAAACAATGGCAGAGTTTCGGTAGAGATCCAAGCAGATCCTTTTTCGGTTGCAGATGGGATGGTATTTATAGGATTTGGATGGCACTTGGGCCAGGGCCACTTTGCCAGGAGGCTGTATTCGTCACGCAAAAGGAGCCCAAAAAGTTTGGTAATGATTTAAGCTAATTATCTATATCGATACCTTTCTGATAGGGTCAGATCGAAACCCGTCCGAATACTTAGTGAATTTCTGAGTTTTGAGTCCTTTGGAGGTTATCTAAGCTAAGAATTCAGATCGGTACCAATCTGATGTGGTCGGACCAGTACCTATTCAAATACTTGGTGAACTTTTTATTCTTCTCAGTTTGGTTGCTTCATATCCTATAATTGAGTGCATTGTCCAAATATCAAGTCGTTTGGAGTTCGTTTGATCATCCGTCTTCATGGATCATCCCATCCATTTGTTTGTAGGAGATCCATCCATAACTCACTCAATACTTAAAAAATTGTCACAAAAATTCGTACATGCAATGTACATGAGAAGAGGAGCCTCCAAATGGGATCTCATGAGGATCCAAGCTAAGTATTTGAATCGGCAATGATCTAATTGAGTCGGATCGGTGATGATCTAAACCCTTACCTTATTATTGAATCTCCTCTTCTGGGTTATAGGAGATCTAGCCATAACTCACTCAATACTTGACCAAATGATATGAAACTTAATACATGCAATGTACATGAGTAGGAGAGCCTCTAAATCAAATCTCATGAGGTGGGGAACATCCTAGGTGGGTCGGACCTGATCCGTCAAAATAGCTCAACTTGGAGGAGATCCATCCTTGACTCGCTCGATACTTATCGAAATCAGATGTAACTTTGCAGGTACCTTCTAGAGGGAGTGTGGGACCTAAAAATGAATCTAAGGTGGTGGGGCCCAAATTAGTTGAATCAGACCCAATCCACATTTGGTTCGGTATCGATCCAAGTTGGCTTGACCAATTGAGATGATTTTTGCACTGAGGCTTCTATTATGTATTCTAATTGTTTCCTCCAAATTTCAAGTTGATCTAAGGCCGTATGAGTTTTGTAGGTCCATTTTAAGTTGCTTTGATCCAAAAGTGGGTAAACATTCGAATGGATCAGATGAGTCTTCACTTCTTGAAATAGTTGCTTGGGATGTTACCAAACTTGATAGGTGAGCTTAGTAGAGGCATAGGGTCACGATGCAAAAGAGTTAACGATCCTACAATTCAAAAATTCAGATCAGTACCGACTCGAATGGATTGGATCGATGCAGATTGGATTGGACCGGTGCCAATCTGAATAGATTGTTTATTTATGGTCAATTTTCTTGAGGTCCAACCTCTTTCTCTTTTAAGAATTAGTCATGTTTCAAGCCATTCGAGTTAATCTGAATGTTCTAATTCCTATTGAATTCTGATGTGTTAAAAATCCGGTTAACATTTTCCTTCCATGGTATACTTTCACTGAAAATAATATGTGTTATGGAATTGATTATCTTCGGATTTCCATTTCAAGGAGCATTATGGATCATCTTGAACTGTCTTGAGAAGTTATCTGTGATGTGTCGGTTTGCCATTTAGCTTTCAATGTCGATCTTCATCGCTCATGATTACGAAGCAATCTTAACTTGATAATCTTCGAAGTGCACACGTACATCAGGTAGAACATGTCGGAGGAATTTGGGGCAGTTTGGATGAAGAATTTCAAGTCGGTATCGATCCAATTGGATCGGGTTGGTACTGATCTGAATACTTAGCAAATTTTCTGTAAGATAATCTTTCGCTTACTTAAGTACTTAACCAACCCGATCTTAAACACTTTACTTCGTATCATTTTGCTTCAGGCGTGTGTACATTATCCCGAGGATATATCTTGCTTTTCGTCTTCAACTATCTCTTTTCGAGGATTTGGCTAAGCTACTATCGTCATTTTGAATTCTAGCATGACGATTTATTCGAAAATTGAATATAGTGGATTATTCCATCATATTACTTTTCCAATTTCTGCACTTCTAGTGATCTTGAAAAGAAAAGCTTCCCACTTCACTTCGTACAACGGCTCCATCATCGATTTCTCATCGATAACGGGTGAGTTTCAAGAAAGCTAATCTTAAAGTATAACGTGAGTCGTTATTCTAGCACGGATGAGGTATCTAAGAAGGATGTCTGTTTGTGGTGTTCGGGACACCAGGCCCACTCTGTATAGATAACACGTTGACAATGTTGAACGCCAAGTTTTGTTATTGAAAATGACTTTCTGGTCATCCAGTCTTTAGTCTAGCAAAGAAATTTCATACCTCCAACAGTTGGATCCTTTGTAGCTTAGGTTTTGCCCTTTACTCCCGTTGTTTCGAGAAATTGAGTGTGGCTAAATTATAAGGTTGCTCTTGTAGAGTTGTGATTGAAGTTCGATTAGGCACACCTTCGGTCACCGAAAATTAGTTCATGAGTTATTCGATGGCAAATATCCTTCCTTTGTGTTTTTTTGAATTCAATCTGTACACTAGCTTCTGTTTCCAGGGAATATTGGCTTAATTCCTTGATTTCGAGAATTGTTTTTTCTAGAACAATGAGGTAGCTTGGTTTAGCCAGTTCTTGACTGTTCTTGTTTATGTTCAGTCGAGTTCATGCTCAGCTGAGTTCGTTCAACAAAGCATTGGTGTATATGCCCCAGTCCATAGGGCTGGTTACTTTGACTACTGAACCAACATGTTTTGAAGACTAGATCTTCTGAGCAATAAGTTCAATTACCCCAATCTGATTGAAACGATAGCTCTTATCTTCGAGAACTGGGGACTTCGTTGCTAGATACCACGATTTGAGTTTTGTAATGATGTCGGTATGCATTAGAAAGATGTGTTTCGGGCATCTTTTGCTAAAGTAAATTCTTCTGAGTTCGATGTCGAGATCTTAATCATGTGTTGGTTTCTATCTTTGAAAACTCATGTACGGATGACTCAACCCTGTGGCCCTTGATGTTGTGGATCTTTGGATAACATAAGATTCCATAAGGGAGGATTAAAGACTCGATTATGCTTTTGCTTCTGTTTTCGAAAGTCAATGTATTGATAATTTCATTTTATAGGTCTCTTCCTAGCATCACCAATCATCAACGATGGCATATTCCTGCAAGATGGTACCAAATGATCTGAAAATTGAATCCTTCATTTTTGCCTTACTAGCGGTTTGCTATTAGAAATGTCTATTTAGCATAACGAAACTGTTATCTAACCAACTCCGTAGTTTGGATAGAGGATTTGTACGCCTATCCCTATTTGCAAACCTAGCTATTTTGTATTGTCGAGTTTAGACGCTTGCGAGAGATGGAAAGGTGTGGGGTAAATTGCTCAATTTCCCCCAATCTAGCTCTGAATCCCATTTTGGAATTGAGGAAGTTCAGGGATTTTATTTTCGACCTTCCATGATTGTTCCCGCTTATCCTTGGCCATGCATGCTTTTCTTGATTCCTGACGCTACCACGAAATATTTGTTTATATGTCAACTCCTGTCTTTGGGAATTAATAACCTAGCTGCTTGGTTGTAAGTAACATTTCCTCGAGGCCGCCTATTTTTTCGCTATATCTAAATTCTTTCTAAGTTGAATTCTAGAATTAGCTTATGCACCAGCTTTAGTCCTTAAAAATTACCACATGAGCAATTCAATCCTAGGATTTCCTTTCTACGCAGCTTTATTCCCGTGTAATGGCTGACTTTTGCGATGTCAGGTTGAACCATCCGATTGACCTATGAAATTTTATGTCTTCTTGTTGTTGCCTATCTTCGGGCAACAGTATTTTTTTGAAAACAAGGGCATAACTCAATAAAGAACTAGCTTCTATCTCCGGAAGTTAGTGCATTGATGGTTCACTATGGTGAGTTTTCTCATTATCCCTATAGATTAAAGTTTTCCTAGCGTTACCAAGGCAACATCGTACTTACTGAATAACAAATTTTTCGACATTGTTGAGGCAATGTTGGTATTTAGGGAATATAAAGTTTCCCAGTGTTACTGGGGCAACACCGATACTTAGGAAATAAAAAGTTTCCCGACGTTGCCGAGGCAACATCGGTACATAGGAAGTAGAAAGTCAACGTTGCTGGGGCAACACTAGTACTTATAAAGCGAGAAAAGGCCTCGGTGTTGCAGGGGAAACACTCACACTCAGGAGGTTGCGATCGATTTTTCCCACCAACTCGATAGTGCTTTTAGTCTAGTTAGGTACCAGTTTCAGTCTTTGGAAACTAGCACTTCGATGATTGGATTGTAGAAGTCTTTTCTTAGTGACACCTATCTTCGGGCAGTGTTAAAGTCATGTTGGTAAGGATTGAATCATTTATATGATTCTATAAAGTTGAGAAGATTCCTTTTAACCCAATGTGTTTGATTTCTTAATGTTGCTAAATCCGGGATACGCCATTTCTGGAAGGATGAGAGTCCTAGCATCTTCATTACTTTGCTTTGTCTTTAACCGTCAAGTGCTTCCTTCAGCAGTATAATGTCATTGTTTAGCCAATGCCATGGTTATTCTTATATAGGGTCAAATTTCTGTTGGTCTATTTTTTTTGCAAACCGACTTCCATTTGTGGAAGTCGTTGTTCCCAAATGCTAAATTGTGAGCACTTATAGAAGATTAGATGACGTGGGGCAAGTCGTTACATTGCTCTCCAGTAAGTTTGCACTCTTTCCATCGTAATCATGGATAGAAAGAGTTCAATATTGTTTGTTATGAGCCAATGACAACTAACTTCGCTTGTTCCATGCCATGTGTGCTCCACTAGGGCATTGACATTGTTGCGGATATCTGCCTTATTCATTGGTTCCAATCTTCGAGAATCAATGGTTTACCTTCTCAATTCTAAGTGTTCTCTCATTGTTGTTGTCTATCTTCAAACAACAACTAGTTTTCTGCAAGTAGAGTCGAGGTATCTGATTGGTCCATGCATGGTTGATTACATCAAGTGAGGCTAAAGTTCAGACCATGATGAATCTATGATGATTGGGAGTTATCCTTCCTGACGTCACTAGTCTCTGAGCGATGTCGGATAGATGAAAGACAAGGTATTCCCTTCGGGTGTTGCTAATCTTTGGTCCACGCTGGATTCTTGCAAGTTGGGAATTGAGTAATCAGTTGAGCATCTACATTTACCTTTGGAACGTGGTGTGTCGATGACTTGATTCTAGAAACGTCTTCGATCATCGTCTATCTTTGGTCGACGGTAAGTTCCTCAATTATCTTTTAGTACGAGAGATAATGAATTTTAAGGAGTGTGATTTTCTTGTTGATAGGACAATCTGGAGTACTCGATATTGTTGAGGCTATATCGATGTTTAGCAAGTTGGAGCAGTTTCCCTTTTAATTCCTCAGTCGTTCAGCGTACTATATTGCTAAGTTCTGCTGTGATTGCTGAAATTATCTTTTTGATGTAACAGAGCCATGGAGTGAATTTTTGTCCTGACTAAGTGTTAGTGTGTTATGTTTCCCTGGTCCACGGGGTTGATTACTCTGAACATTTGATGCGACATTTGATGTTCTGGGCAGCTCTTTGGATGCCGCCAGTCAAACTTATGTCGACAGCTCCTATCTCCGGGAGCTCATGACTTGAATGTCTTAATTTTTAACACTTTTTTCAAAGATCGAAATTGTAGCGACCCGACTTTCTATCACCAGAAAATCGCATCACTATTTAAGAAAGAAAGGCATAGAAGAAGAAAGAACAACAACACAACAGAATCTTACAGCGGAACGAATGAAATATAATATATAACATATACATAATATCTTATACATCAGAGTACACAACTATACATCTCAATTTAGACAGTTATAACATTTCTGTCTAATATACAATACAAGAACATCAATACAGAATAACACACAACGGAAACTCTAACTATATATCTACACGCTGAAGCCTCCTGCTCCAAAGCTCCTCCAGAATTTGTCAAGGATAACCTGAATCACTTTACTCATACATAATATGAGTACCCAAGAGTTTAATAAAACAAAAAATAAACACTTGGGTCAGACAGGGGTCTGGTATGAGTAAACGGTTTAAAATTGCTTAACTTTAGAAAATCCTTTTGAAAAGAAAAGGTATCACGTAAGATTTCCTACACATAAACATGGAAAAAAATTTACCTTACGCTAACCAAAACATTTGATAGGAAATCCAGTGATATTATATTAGTGTCTAGGGTTTTCAAAATAAAATACAGAAATAGCTGGAATGCTTACATCTCACGTTCCAACATAGTTGGGCACAATTAAAACTGTACAGGCACTTATTGGAGTTTGGATTCCATATAATGGCAGGGCTACTGGTTAACCGTCCGTCACAGTACGTGGCCTAGATCGCCGTACCGAGGAGTACGCCCGCTCCCCTGTAACACATGGTCGGGACCATTCCTTACTGAACAGTCCCGAACAAGACCACCCCGCAGTTGGCTGCAGACCAACCGCCCACAAAGCCGAAATAAAAAGGGACATCTAGACAGGGATGAATCTCGTCCTACTTGGGCATGACCCCCTTAACCTTGCTGCACCTCCCCTGTTATAGCCATTCCTGGTTGATGAGGCTTGAGGCTGCGATTACCTTTGTAGGACACATTTATCTTAGAAGCTCATCGTCCACCTGACGATGTTCTGAAAGTATTCAATCCATACAAGTCCATTCCGGGTTCGAATGGAACCGAAGGCACTATCTCGTTGCACTCATATTGGAATCACCCTTAGAGTCAACGACCATAGCCCTTGCACTCTGAATCACCATCTCGAGCCTATGAGTACTATTCTGTCAAACTCGTTACGGAATCACCCACAGAGTTATACTGACGTATAGTTCTTACACCTCGAGTCTGCACTTGCACTCCACTTGGATTCATGACCTAACGTTTATTTTGGATCGGTGTGGTTTTCGGATATCCAAATATGGAAACCCGATCCCGGTCTTACCGAATCCAAACGCCATTTTAATGTCCAAGTTGTACTTTAGGGTTTTAAACAGTAGATATTCAGAAATATCACTTAACATAAATGGATGATTCACAACACAGATAGATAATCCACTATTATCACATTCATTCATACATATCACAAAGCAGCATATATATCACATCTCAGATACATCACATTCATATCATCACATATCAACCAATAACATACGGTATCATCCAATGTCATTACTTCATCCAAAGATACTTATCAACCAATCATTCATCATCCATAACAAGTTTAATCCAAACTTAATTAATTTAATTAATCCTTAATTAAATTAAATTCTTACCTAATCACTCGGATTATCATCAATCCATCTTACCATTCCTTAATTAATTACAAATTAATTAATAAACATCACTCAATCATTCTCTTTAATTAATCATCCTTGATTAATTATTACTTAATTACTTTAAGTAATTATTCCTTAATTACAATATTAATTAATCATCTTGATTAATTACTTCTTAATTATACCAAGTGATTATTTCTTAATTACCCTTCAAAATTAATCACACTTAATTAATTATTATTTAATTATCTGATAATTATTCCTTAATTATCCTTTAATTAATCACACCTGATTAATCACCTTTAATTAATCATACTTGATTAATTACTCTTGATTAATTTCCTTTAATTAATCACACTTGATTAATCATTTATAATTAATCATATTTAATTAATTACTTTTAATTAATCACATTTGATTAATTACTTTTTAATTACATTTAGTAATTTAAAACTTAATTATAAATTAATTATCCTTTAATTATTAATTAACAATTGATTAATTATTTCTATTAATTAATGATTACTTCCATTAATTAAAACCTTAATTAATTACTTAACAAGTAATTTACCACTTAATTAAATTCTCTTAATCCTTTATTAATTAACCATTAATTAAATAATTTAAACCTTTAATTAATTTTTGTTAATTAATTCTTTAATTAATAACTCAAGTGATTAATCCTTAATCATATCCACTTAATTACTTTCACAAAGTAATTATTTCTTACTTAATTATCTCATGTAATTAACCACTTAATTACTTCACCCAGTAATTATACTTAATTATCTCCAAGTGATTATTTTTAATTAATTACAAATTAATTACTTAACTTAATCATTTAAATTAAATGATTCTTAACCTCTTATATTATAAAAATTCTTAATTAAGAAAACATCATCTTAATTAAATCATATATTAACCAATAACACTTGATTATTAATAATAATTGAATTATCTCAATTATTCTCACAATTATTTATCTTTAAATAAATCAAACTTCTAATTTATATAAGTTAAATCTTTATTATAATTGATTAATAAATTATATTCGAAATCGATTATAATTAAAATAATTTTAATCATTCAAATAAAACTCTTGAACTTTTACAAAGTTATTAAATAAAATTTAATACGAACCTATTATTAAAAATCCACTTATTTATTTTTAAATTTTTTATATTTCAAAATATAAGAACTTTGTTTAAAACTTAACTTTAATCAAATTTTGTTTTATAATTAATACTTGTTTAACTTCCGGTTTAAACTTTAAACATTTTCGAAATCAAGTTTCTTTGCTTAAACTTTATATAACATTACTGTCAAAAATTTTAGACTTCACTGAACCAAACTAAACAATCCTACAACTCGAGCAATCCCATAGCAATCACGCGACAGCCCCCGAGTCACCCAAATCTTCACTTTGCTTAGAGAGAAACATCAGAAAACACGACACAATCTTCGAGCCCCAAACCTGCCTTCTTCCCAAGCACTGCAGAAACACGAGATCGTGCACGTTAACGTGCACGTCGCCGTTGGTCGACGGCAAACTTCCCTCAAGCCTCCAACACGTCGACTTCAACCACGAGTCAACAATCTAAACCCAAAAATCACAAATTGATCGAAAATCAAAATATCACTATCGAACCCAAACTATTCGAAGACCACATCGCCAGAAAACCACCCTCCACGGCAACCCAAGCCTCGAAACAACCCACGATCTCTACCGTAGCCTCGCCACAACCTCCAGAAACTATGGCATGAGTGCGGTCTACTCCAGTAGCCTCACGACGCCGTGAAGCCACGATGAACACATCGACAATATACAGGGTATAAAACCCTACTTCGAATAATTACGGCCACCACAACCAAAGATAAATCACCGAACTATTTTTCCCATGGTCACTGACGCTCCCTCCACCTCCGTGCTCAACCACGTTGACCAATTTGCCGCCGATCGCCGTAGATTGGCTATTTTACCCAAAACAGAAAATTCCAGAATTCTCTTAAATTACTAATCTAAAAATCATGATACAAATTTCAAAAATCATGATTTGGCATTATGAAATCAATTATGTAATTCAAACTCAAAATTGATTCGATTAATTTTTGACCCATATTAAAAAATTTACTGTAAATTTCTAAATTTGAACTAAATATCCATTATAAAAACCTATAATTATTTTTAGAAGGAAGATTGCATGATTTCAAACAACTATTGTTTACAATTCATAGGCCAATTCGAATCAAAAATTCAGTTATTGAATTTCATTATGAAATTTGAAACTATGTTATAAGCACAGTGACATTTTTTTTATTATACAGGAAATCTATATACACAATTCAAACATGCATCAAATTTTTAATCCAAGTGTTCAAATAACATCAAGATACTCAATTCCCAAACAAGATGAAATTCAGATTTTAAAATATTTTTAAAAGAAATCCATTTACTCACATTGTTTGCAGAAAACAGAAAGTGTTTTCCAGGTTTGATTTCACTGCATTCTTCTTGAATTGATTTGCATGCTGATGTTCCAGCATTGCTTGTTGATTTCTAACTTTGCATGATGATGTTTTACATCTGGATGCTTGAATGTATTTAAAACCTTGCATTTGAATTTGAATATCCAGATTTTACAGTTTTTCACAGATTTCGTTTTTTTTAATCTTTGTTTTGATTTACATTTTGTTGAAAGAAGAAAGTAATTTTGCTGAAGATTAATTTCTTCTTTTAATTTTACAACTTATATTTTAAATTTTATTTTATTAAAAGAATGACATTTGTCATCTAAATACTCTAATGATCTTACACATGAATATTCTACTTACAATTGTCCCTTACATATATTAATATACTTACATGTGTTTTTAACATGTATTATAATGTTTACAAGTATTGTTTTCATGTTAAATTAACACTCTGAATGTTATTTTCTTTTTAATAATTTGTTTAAGCTATATACATATATTTATGTAATGTGTAGATAATTATAAAATGTTTTTATCTTATAAAAATAAACTTTAGACCTTAATAAATATTTCAAAAGCAAATTCATATAGGCATTTATAAATAACTTATATTTTAGATCCAATTTAATATAACATACGTTTATGGATTTGAGAATTTTATTTAACTTTCTATGTAAAATTTTAGAACAATCTATCTTATGATAAAATTAAAATGAAAGAATAATAAAAAAAATAAACTTTTAATTTAAATCTTATTTAAAACTTAAGTACAAAATATATGTTTATAGTAAATAAGAAATTAACTTTGTTATTTGAAATTTAAATCTCAAATATTATTTTCAAAAACATTAAATCAAATTAACATTTCAAATTACAAATTATATTTTTATTAAAGTTTGCAAATACTTATTAAATTCAAATTAATAAAATTCCTATTTCAAATATATATAAATACATATACACATTTCAAATGTAAAAACATTTTAACATTATATTTGATAATTACTATATTAAATTTTGAAACACAAACCAAATCATAATATATACATTCATATATATTACAATTTGAATATAAAGTTTTATTACATTAAAACTTCCTATTTACAAGATATATATATATTATAAATGGAAAATATTTTTGATTAGCTTTTGAAAAATAAATCTTACCAATATTAAATTGCTAAAATAATACTTCCAAATCATTAGTTTTCAAAAGAATTAAACTTGCCTATTCATATTGTTAAGAAAATGTTAATAGATATTATCAAATTATTATTAATCTTTTTAAAATAAATTTTAATTTGTCAATTTATAATGTAAAATGATCAAATCAATTTAATTATTAACAAAGATTATTAAATTGATATTGCTCAAAATTCCGGGTCGTCACATTCCTCCCCCCTTAAAAGAATTCCGTTTCCGAAATTTAAAAGCAAAGATAATTTAATAACCCAGCAAAAGAATTTAAATTTCAAACAGCAATCACACAATTAATCATACACTATCAATTATAGTAACCAAAGCAACCAATTCAAACAAATAATTTTATCTATCCAGACAAAATTCTGAATAGAACTTCCTAATATTATCAAGAGTTTTCCAGGTACCTATTCTGGAGTACTCGCTTTACAGAATCTTAAGTAACTATACTACTATAACCAAGAACTCCCTCGTCTGATCTACAAATCTGAACAAGATATCAGATTGAACTCAAAACCAGCTCAACTCCCAAATCCTTCTGAACTGCTGATACTATAACTCGAAGAATCATACACATATACCTCAGAGATATGTGAATTACAATGAATTCTAGTTATCCGAACTTGCAATTCAATCCTGTAGATCAAAATCTAATCTCTAGAGAACACAGGAAAATCCAAAATACCTCCGGAGCTAACTCTCTAGTTTTACCACATCTTATATCTCTTTTGATCGGATAAAACTAAAACAATATCCAAATTCCAACTTCACATTCCAAATCTCCTTAATTCTTAACTGCATAACTCTTATGATGCTACTGAGTCACCTTCAATATTCCTGATCAGCTTAACCCTTGCTGATTTCTTTATGAAACAAACAGGACCAAAATCAAACCAATCTCCAGGTCCTATTCAACAAAGTGACTCTCCTAAAAATTTGCTAAAATCCAATACACAACTCTATTCCATAAGCCTTAGTGGACTTCAGTCCTACATCTCTTATCTGGAATAGCCAAACAGTTGCACTTGCCAATCTTGCCTTCTAAATCCAGAAAATTTCTTCATACTTGAATTTCCTATAGAAATCCTTAAATCCAAGGAAAACTGCAACTCATGGTTGCTCTCATACTAAAATAACCGCTATCTCGCTTTCGCTGCACAACTTTGATCTGGAGTAGATAAGAATGCTATCGAAGAACTCGAGCATAAACATTCTCCATACACTGTCCATCCGACTCATAAAATCTTAGTGACCATTCCACTTGGTCAAAACATCCCAGTAGAATCTTAACTAAAACTAGATGATCAATCCTTCTCCAAAGAATCCTGAGCTGCCTTGCCAACCCTTCTCGCTTCAAGAGTCATCCCTCTACAAGGTTGAACCATCAGTATTACTCCTGGAATCCAAGTCGATAAGAAACTCAATCTTCGATTCGGGTAAACTTCTGATTTCCTCAAAAATATCTGGAAAATCTCTAACTACTTTCATAGCTTTCACCTCCATATGAGATTCCTCCAACCAAAGAATACTCAAAGATTCCCAAACTAATCGCAAGACAATTTTGCGATCTTACTCAGTTCAGATTCCAAAGATCTATCTTCACCAACAAGAACAACTTCCCTAATTGGGATCAATCTTCTAGAATGGCTTATCTACCAGAAAACTGATAGATCACTACTAGCAAATATCCTGCTCTGCTGAGCTTCCCGAAGAAATGGATATGCCTTAACTATCTGCCTGATCTGCCGATAGTAGAATCCCAAATATTTCTGAATCATCAAAGAAACGGATCCACGCTGCTGCTTCCAAACTTCACTTCAATGATACAGCTAAACCAAAAGATCATCCTTAACCACAAGCTTCTTGAAACACAAAACTATCAACCAATTCCACTAAAAATACTTGAGACGAGTAGACATCTCCTCAAGAAACTCGGCTCTAAACCAAACACCAACCACTTATCTTCTTAAGGAAAATAATGAGACCATGTCCGAAATGAGGTAACTCATCGACCTTAGCCTCATACTTCAATAGAGATAAGACATCCTTACTTAAGATCCATAAAATCTCTAAACATCCAAACCTTCACTGTAGTAGTCATCACAGTTCCTTCAACACCACCTAAATCTTACTCCAAAAGAACATCTTCAAAACCATCTATGGATACTGCATCCCAACATCACAGCTATTCCTTCCTGAAGCTACCAAGATACCATCACCTGCTTCTGCTCAGCTGGCATATTTAACTCTTGGAAATCCCACTCACTCGAGAGAAAATCAACCCCACACTTCAAAAATATACTCCAATTCTTGAAAATACTTCCTCTAGGATCAATGAAATCCTTTCACCAATCTACAAAACTTATTCGAGACGGTATTAGGTCTACAATCTCGACAGATACACTTCCAACCACAACATATGAGCCTCTACCATTAGTGGTAGTCGTGTTCCACACACTTCTACGTTATCTACCTTTATAACCTATGTTGGAAAATCCGAACAGATAACCCAACAGATTAGGTAGATATATAAGTATATATATATATATAAATTACAAGTACGCTCCCTCAAGATAGACACCACTTCAGAGCCTAGGTATTCACTCAACCTAATGCTCTGATACCAACTATAGCGACCAGACTTTCTATCACCATAAATCGCATCACTATTTAAGAAAGAAACGGATAGAAGAAGAAAAGAAAGAGAAGAAAGAACAACAACACAACAGAATCTCACAGCGGAACGAATGAAATATAATATATAACATACACATAATATCTTATACATCAGAGTACATAACTATACATCTCAATTTAGACAGTTATAACATTTATGTCTAATATACAATACAAGAACATCAATACAGAATAACACATAGCGGAAACTCTAACTATATATCTACACGCTGAAGCCTCCTGCTCCAAAGCTCCTCCAGAATTCGTCAAGGATAACCTGAATCACTTGACTACTCATACATAATATGAGTACCCAAGAGTTTAATAAAAAAGAAAATAAAAACTCGGGTAAGACAGGGGTCTGGTGTGAGTAAATGGTTTAAAATTTCTTAACTTTAGAAAATCCTTTTGAAAAGAAAAGGTATCACGTAAGACTTCCCACACATAAACATGGAAAAAAAATTACCTTACGCTAACCAAAACATTTGATAAGAAATCCAGTGATATTATAATAATGTCTAGGATTTTCAAAATAAAATATAGAAATAGCTAGAATGCTTACATCTCACGTTCCAACATAGTTGGGCACAATCAAAACTGTACAGGCACTTATTGGAGTTTGGATTCCATACAATAACAGGGCTACTGGGGTACCGCCCGTCACAGTACGTGGCCTAGATCACCGTACCGAGGAGTACGCCTGCTCCCCTGCAACACAAGGTCGGAACCATTCCTTACTGAACAGTCTCGAACAAGACCACCCCGCAGTTGGCTGCAGACCAACCGTCCACAAAGCCGAAATAAAAAGGGACATCTAGACAGGGATGAATCTCGTCCTACTTGGGCATGACCCACCTAACCTTGCTGCACCTTCCCTGTTTTAGCCATTCCCGGTTGATGAGACTTGAGGCTGCGATTACCTTTGTAGGACACATTTATCTTAGAATGCTCATCGTCCACCTGACGATGTTCTGAAAACATTCAATCCTACAAGTCCGTTTCGGGTTCGAACGGAACCGAAGGCACTATCTCGTTGCACTCATATTGGAATCACCCTTAGAGTCAACGACCATAGCCCTTGCACTCTGAATCACCATCTCGAGCCTATAAGTACTATTCCATCAAACTCCTTACGGAATCACCCACAGAGTTATACTGACGTATAGTTCTTACACCTCGAGTCTTCACTTGCGCTCCACTTGGATTCACGACCTAACGTTTATTTTGGATCGGTGTGGTTTTCGGATATCCAAATATGGAAACCCGATCCCGGTCTCATCGAATCCAAACGTCATTTTAATGTACAAGTTGTACTTAAGGGTTTTAAATAGTAGATATTCAGAAATATCACTTAACATAAATGGATGATTCACAACACAGATAGATAATCCACTATTATCACATTCATCCATACATATCACAAAGCAGCATATATATCACATCTCAGATACATCACATTCATATCATCACATATCAACCAATGACATACGGTATCATCCAATATCATTACTTCATCCAAAGATACTTATCAACCAATCATTCATCATCCATAACAAGTTTAATCCAAACTTAATTAATTTAATTAATCCTTAATTAAATTAATTTCTTACCTAATCACTTGGATTATCATCAATCCATCTTACCATTCCTTAATTAGTTACAAATTAATTAATAAACATCACTCAATCATTCTCTTTAATTAATCATCCTTGATTAATTATTACTTAATTGCTTTAAGTAATTATTCCTTAATTACAATATTAATTAATCATCTTGATTAATTACATCTTAATTGTACCAAGTGATTATCTCTTAATTACCCTTTAAAATTAATCACAGTTGATTAATTATTATTTAATTATCTAATAATTATTCCTTAATTATCCTTTAATTAATCACACCTAATTAATCACCTTTAATTAATCATACTTGATTAATTACTCTTGATTAATTTCCTTTAATTAATCACACTTGATTAATCATTTATAATTAATCATATTTAATTAATTACTTTTAATTAATCACATTTGATTAATTACTTTTTAATTACATTTAGTAATTTAAAACTTAATTATAAATTAATTATCCTTTAATTATTAATTAACAATTAATTAATTATTTCTATTAATTAATGATTACTTCCATTAATTAAAACCTTAATTAATTACTTACAAGTAATTAACCACTTAATTAAATTCTCTTAATCCTTTATTAATTAACCATTAATTAAATAATTTAAAACTTTAATTAATTTTTATTAATTAATTCTTTAATTAATAACTCAAGTGATTAATCCTTAATCATATCCACTTAATTACTTTCACAAAGTAATTATTTCTTACTTAATTATCTCCTGTACTTAACCACTTAATTACTTCACCCAGTAATTATACTTAACTAACTCCAAGTGATTATTTTTAATTAATCACAAATTAATTACTTAATTAATTACTTAACTTAATCATTTAAATTAAATGATTCTTAACTTCTTATATTATAAAAATTCTTAATTAAGAAAACATTATCTTAATTAAATCATATATTAACCAATAACATTTGATTATTAATAATAATTGAATTATCTCAATTATTCTCACAATTATTTATCTTTAAATAAATAAAAATTCTAATTTATATAAGTTAAATCTTTATTATAATTGATTAATAAATTATATTTGAAATCAGTTATAATTAAAATAATTTTAATCATTCAAATAAAACTCTTGAACTTTTCCAAAATTATTAAATAAAATTTAATACAAACCTATTATTAAAAATCCACTTATTTATTTTTAAAACTTTTATATTTCAAAATATAAGAACTTTGTTTAAAACTTAACTTTAAACAAATTTAGTTTTATAATTAATACTTGTTTAACTTCCGGTTTAAACTTTAAACATTTTCAAAATCAAGTGTCTTTGCATAAACTTTATATAACATTACTGTTAAAAAGTATAGACTTCACCGAACCAAACTAAACAATCCAACAACTCGAGCAATACCACAGCAATCACGCGACAACCTCCGAGTCACCCATATCTTCACTTTGCTTTGAGAGAAACATCAGAAAACACGACACAATCTTCGAGCCCCAAACCTGCCTTCTTCCCAAGCACTGCAGAAACACGAGATCGTGCACGTCGCCGCCGGTCGACGGCGAACTTCCCTCAAGCCTCCAACACGTCGAATTCAACCACGACGTCAACAATCTAAACCCAAAAATCACAATTTGATCGAGAATCAAAATATCACTATCGAACCCAAACTGTTCGAAGACCACATCACCAGAAAACCATCCTCCACGGCAACCCAAGCCTGGAAACAACCCACGATCTCTACCATAGCCTCGCCACAACCTCCAGAAACTACGGCACGAGTGCGGTCTACTCCGGTAGCCTCACGACGCCGTGAAGCCACGATGAACACGTTGACAATATATAGGGTATAAAACCCTACTTCAAATGATTACGGCCACCACAGCCAAAGATAAATCACCAAACTAATTTTCCCATGGTCACTGACGCTCCCTCCACCTCCGTGCTCAACCACGTTGACCAATTTGCCGCCGATCGCCGTAGATTGGCCATTTTACCCAAAACAGAAAATTCTATAATTCTCTTAAATTACTAATCTAATAATCATGATACAAATTTCAAAAATCATTATTTGGCATTATGAGATCAATTATGTAATTCAAACTCAAAATTGATCCGATTAATTTTTGACCCATATTAAAAAATTTACTGTAAATTTCTAAATTTGAACTAAATATCCATTATAAAAACCTATAATTATTTTTAGAAGGAAGATTGCATGATTTCAAAAACTATTGTTTACAATTCATAGGCCAATTCGAATCAAAAATTTAGTTATTGAATTTTATTATGAAATTTGAAACTGTGTTATAAACACAGTGACATTTTTTATTATACAGGCAATCTATATACACAATTCAAACATGCGTCAAATTTTTAATCTAAGTGTTCAAATAACATCAAGATACTCAATTTCCAAACATGATGAAATTCAGATTTTAAACTGTTTTTAAAAGAAATCCATTTACTCACCTGGTTTACAGAAAACAAAAAGTGTTTTCCAGGTTTGATTTCACTGCATTCTTCTTGAATTGATTTGCATGCTGATGTTCCAGCATTGCTTGTTGATTTCTAACTTTGCATGATGATGTTTTACATCTGGATGCTTGAATGTATTTAAAATCTTGCATTTGAATTTGAATATCCAAATTTTACAGTTTTTCACAGATTTCATTTTTTTTTAATCTTTGTTTTGATTTACATTTTGTTGAAAGAAGAAAGTAATTTTGCTGAAGATTAATTTCTTCTTTTAGTTTTACAACTTACATTTTAAATTTTATTTTATTAAAAGAATGACATTTGTCATCTAAATACTCTAATGATCTTACACATGTATATTCTACTTACAATTGTCCCTTACATATATTAAAATACTTACATGTGTTTTTAACATGTATTATAATGTTTACAAGTATTGTTTTAATGTTAAATTAACACTTTGAATGTTATTTTCTTTTTAATAATTTGTTTAAGCTATATACATATATTTATGTAATGTGTAGATAATTATAAAATGTTTTTATCTTATAAAAATAAACTTTAGACCTTAATAAATATTTCAAAAGCAAATTCATATAGGCATTTATAAATAACTTATATTTTAGACCAATTTAATATAACATATGTTTATGGATTTGAGAATTTTATTTTAACTTTCTATGTAAAATTTTAGAACAATCTGTCTTATCATAAAATTAAAATAAAAGAATAAAAAACAAATAAACTTTTAATTTAAATCTTATTTAAAAATTAAGTACAAAATACATGTTTATAATAAATAAGAAACTAACTTTGTTATTTAAACTTAAATCTCAAATATTATTTTCAAAAACATAAATCAAATTAACATTTCAAATTACAAATTATATTTTTATTAAAGTTTGCAAATATTTATTAAATTCAAATTAATAAAATTCCTATTTCAAATATATATAAATACATATACACATTTCAAATATAAAAACATTTTAACATTATATTTGATAATTACTATATTAAATTTTGAAACACAAACCAAATCATAATATATACATTCATAAATATTACAATTTGAATATAAAGTTTTACTACATTAAAACTTCCTATTTACAAGATATATCAATATATATATATATATTATGAATAGAAAATATTTTTGATTAGCTTTTGAAAAATATATCCTACCAGTATTAAATTGCTAAAATAATACTTCCAAATCATTAGTTTTCAAAAGAATTAAACTTGCCTATTTATATTGTTAAGAAAAATGTTAATAGATATTATCAAATTATTATTAATCTTTTTAAAATAAATTTTAATTTGTCAATTTATAACGTAAAATGATCAAATCAATTTAATTATTAACAAAGATTATTAAATTGATATTGCTCAAAATTCTGGGTTGTCACAGAAATTCTTTGTCAAAACCTTGGTTTGGGGACTTTGCGGCATTACTGGAGCAATGTCAGTCCTTTTGGGTTGTAGGGATCGATTCCTATTATTCCTATAATAAATGAGTTTCCTGGTGTTTTAAAGACAACGCCGATACTTAGAAAATTTTGATGGTTCGGTGATGATGCTGAAGAAACATTGAGCAGCGCTTGCTTAGCTTTTGAGATGCGCGGTGTCGGATCGATTTCACCCTAGAGGGGGGTGAATAGGGTGATGTTATTAATTGTAAAAATTATTGCGGAAGCTTATAAAATTATTTCAACATAAATATATCAAAATAATAGCAGCACAGATAATAGCAGAATAATAAATGCAGAAATAGATCGACATAGAATTTACCCAGCTTCGGCAAAACCCTGCTTACATGCTTCCCCTAAGGTTTCTACTAGAAATTAAGCAGTCAGACACTTATACATGTAAACTCGCGACATCTGCTATCGACTAGCCTTAACTCTATGCTCAAAACCCTGCCACAACTCAGCCACTGAGTTGCGAATTCTCAAACTACGCCACGCAGTTTGTCCCCTAGTCACACGACTAGAAATTACAATGGATTAAAATGGAAAATACAATTTAAACACAATTAAAAACAAAAAACAAAACCCTAATTATAAGCCTTTTATTATAAACCAACACAAAAGTAAAGGCCGGCCCAATTTTCTTCGATCTCTAATCGGTCCGTCCTTATTTGGTGAAAATGGCGGCTCTGGTTTCGTTCTTTCATTCCTCAATTTGGAATTAGGGCTTGTAAAATTTTATGAAGCTGCTGACTTTGTTGATCGATTAAATGGATATTTGCGTGAAGCTTTAATCGATCGTTTCCTCGTTTCTCACTTCGGCTGCTTCGACGAGTTCAATTCGTAAATCTGGTATGTGATCTTTGCTTTTGCTTCTTCTGATTTGCTTGCTTGAACTCGATGATTTTTTACTGATGATGTTGATTGCTTATATAGGGTTTGAATCCCTATTTTTTCGTTCGAATATAATCATTTGAATTCGTCAATTTATCTTGCTCGGCTGGTCGATATTGCTTGGATGCTTGAGATGGATTCTGACTTTATCAATTTCGTATATTTATGATTTCTTGATTGACACGGTGTTGATTTCAATTTCTTGGCTACCAAGATGCTGATTTTGGTTTGAGCTTCGGCTGTGATAAAACTGTTAAATATACTGTAGCATTTTCAATGCTCGGCCATTTTGGATATTTTGATAATCTGGTTCTTCTCTGTGTCTTCGTCACTGATTTGGTTTGAAACTGTTGATCTTTTATTTGACGATGTTGATTTCTTTTGTGGCCACCACGACTTCAATTTCTGTTGACTTCGGTCACTTGACTTTGTTTATGCGATTCCATGACTTGATAATGTCTTCGGCCATCACCGTTGCACTATTGCTTCTGGTCATTTTACTTGCACCATTCGAATCGTGATATATCTGATTTTGGTTACAAGGTGCTGCTATGTGAATTTCTACTGTGACTTTGGCTTGTCTTTTATTTTCTCTGTTGGCATCGGCTCTTGATATTTATGGGATAACACTACGGATCCATGATAAGTTCGAACTTGCTGTATATCATTAGTTTGGAACTGCTACAAGATGCTTGTATTCATCTAGAAGTTTTGTGTTGCTTTGTTCTTTGACATTGCCTTATATGCATACATTTTGTAGCTGAAGTTTATTTTGTTTTTGCTGTGTTGTCATATTCACTTGGTGGCATTTGGTTTGCATACAGTTTTCACTTTGCAGCCTTGCTCATCACGGTTTCGATTTTTCTGGTTTGACTTTGGCACTGACTTGTTCAATATCGGCTTTGACACTTTTGTTGATATTATTTGAAACTGCTACCTGATGCTTTGTTCAAAACCGCTGTTATAATTGAATCTCTGTCATATGTTGATTTTGGCCATTATGTCTCTGATCTGTTGGCACTGGTTTCATCATGTCTGCACTTTGATAATCATGTTGCCAGGCTTATGTATATATGCACATGTTCTATTTTACTTTGGTATTGAATCAGATCTTTTGGGTCTGGTCTTTAATGATGCTTGACTACTTGTTATTCATGTAGATATGTACTTTAGTCTGAAGCTTGGGTTCATCTTTGTTGTAGCATTGTGTGCATGTGTGCACATTGATGTATATGCATTTGTTGAGTTTTTCCACTGATGCATCACTTGTCGCTATTCACTTGAAATCAGTTGCATTTGTCTGGTTTGGTGCAGTTTCATGTTGCCACCTCTGTTTGCTTTCACCACTTTGCACTGTGGTTTCTCTGACCAGTCTGGGTTGAACATTTTGATTTTCTGGTTTATATGATGCACTTTTTTGCTTCCCTATCATGGCTGGTTTGAGCTTTGCTGTCACAACATGTATGTATACATGTATATATACATATGTGTGTGTGTGTGTGTTTGTGCATTGTCTTCATGTAGTTTGTACCACTGCCTTTGTGCATTGTTTGGTTCATATTGCATTTGTACATTTGGATTTTGGTTGAGGCTTGTTTTAGTTGTCTTGGCCATTTTCATGAACTTGCACCTGTATTGAATCCAGCTTAGAGATCGGGTTTCACCTTGTGCGGATATTGTGACATTATTTTTGTTGTACTTGAGTTGAACCCGGCTTTTTATTTGGGTTTGACCTTGTGCTCACCTGTCCCTGTAATTTTATCAAGTATATATCAGTGTGCACAGCCTTGTGGCATGTGCAGTGATATATTGTGCATGTCACAAATTGTTCGTGTGTGATGAATTCAAATATAAATGATGACGAATAACCTAAATAACTGAGGCAAATATTATTTTCAAAATCCACATTTTATTTTATACTGCAAAAATATTTCCTTTTCAATTTTACTACGTCGGTATATATTTTTGCAGATTGCTCGGATGTTAGATTCAATTTGGAATGAAGTTGAAGATAAAATACGAGTTGAGTGAATGAGTGATATGTAGTGAGGTCAAATGTAAATGTGAATCGTGATGTAATCAAAATTATATTGTAATTGAAATTGTACATATATAGTGAGGGCTTGAAATTTGTACTATTCAAAATTGTAATAAATATTTGTTTGAACAAATTATCCGTTTGAATTCAAATTCTGTGTTATTTATTTTATTCGGCAGATATTTATTTAATCTGTGAAAATAAAATAGTACATTAACAAATACATTTAAATGAATATATATATATATATATGTTTATTATCATCAAACAAAAATCATATAGTCGCATATTCAACCATCTCCCCCTTTAGATGGATAACAAACATATATTTAAGATTTTGAATTTGTTAAATGTATTTGATCATTCAATTTGCTCCCCCTACTTAAATGCTTCCTATCTACACAAAGCTCCCCCTTCAATATGCATACAATTAAAAATGCAAATGAGCCAAGATGCAAATAGAAAATATTTGACCTTTATTTGTCAAAATCTTAACTTTTCTCTCCCCCTTTTGTTATCAGCAAAAGAGTAATAGTGATAGAAAAATAGAGATAAAGTGATAGACATTAATACAACATTAAAACTCAATTGAATATAAATATTAAATTTCAATAAAAAAATCAAACAAAAATCATAAATACTCTGTTAGGCGCATATTCCACTTTTAGGATGATGTGAATGATGTCATCATATAAAACCATACAATTGTGTCTATTTATGGTATATTTATTCCAGGAATTTGAATATCTACTAGCCATGCATAACCGTTAGGACTTTTAAATGAGATTAGTAGCATTCCATTTTTTTTAAATGAATTCAAGTATCTTCTAACCACGCATAACCGTGAGGACTTTTAAATGGGATTAGAATCAACTTGTTTATTTAATAAATCAATTTTGATATGCGTTCCGTACATGCATAACCGTGAGGACTTTCAAATGAGAGTGAATACTTTGGATTTTATTTTATTTTATTATATATATATATTAAAAAAATATAAAATGAAAAACGAATGATTCCTGTTTGAAGTACCACATATTGACAAACTATGATGGATTTTGATGAGTGATGGTTGATAGAAATAGAAATGGTCATGGAATTTTTACCAACAAAAAGTTTTTATAACTCTTGTTCAAATTTCTAAAGAAATTTACTAATTATATCATCCCAAGTTATAATATATGATTAATATTAACACTCATCGCTTTTTTAATCACTATTTATCTTTTCGATAATCATTAGGGAGTCAGATTAGTCAATATAATAATTTAAAATCAAATCCAAAAATAATTACAAAACCACATTTTTCGAAGCGACTAATCTGAAACAAGGTCAAAAATGATTTTCTAGAAGGGTTTTATAAAAAAAATGTCTGCTAATTCGAAAATTATTTGAACTGAAAAATATGCAGATATTTTCTTTGAAAAACGATGCAGTTACTAAATGTCTCAACATAAATCACGTTCCACTAGTAATTTTTCTTTCAACTAAATTACCAATGTAATCTGCATCTGAATTTCTCTTTCACTCAAGATTATCATTGAATGTTATAGACCAAATCATGAAGTGTGCAACAAAATGTCTGAAGATTATTTTTAACAAATTTTTAAATGACATTCTCTTGAATTTGAATTGAACTCGTATAAATAATCAAAAACCGTGAATATAGAGTCAACTGTAAAATAACCAAATGTATCATCATCCAATAAAACTCTATTATTAATCCAAACTAATGTATATGAAGTAATACAAAGACTCTAGAGATTTTTATAGTGTTCTTGGCTTAAGAATATAATTGGCCAACAATTTTCAATAAGTCAAAATCAAAATCATCATTTATTTCTTCATCACATTATTGGCTGATTTAATTCAGACTACGGTGCAGATTATCACATTTAATATATCGCTCAAAATAAATATATCATTATCTGTTTTACCTTTACGATATTTTCCGTTGTTGTCCATTGTGATTCTATCACCTTTGTACTAGGCTAAGGTTGTTGTCCATTGTGATTCTATCACCTTTGTACTAGGCTAAGGAATTTTGCTTTGTCGCACGTTGTGTTTCTGGAACAGCCAGAATTCAGATAACACTTCTGTTCTTCCTTAGCCTGCCACAACTCCTACACGATAAAAGATTTTTGTGACCTATTTGTTTTTATAGGTCCATGATTTTTAGCGGCAAAATATTTTAGAAAACAATTTTGTGGAGACCCAAAACTACTTATATATGTTCCTTTCGATATCCAGATTTGTTTAACTTTGAGAGATTTTATATTTGTGCCTTTTGGAATCCAAATTGGTATAGTTTTCACGTGTTTGGGTCTATACCAACAAATATTTTGATTGTGTCCAAATTTTCTACAAATTGTGCACATTGAATTGACTTGATTAATTTCATTTCTAACATTTTCAAATTAATTATATCCAAGTCCTTGTCTAACTGTATTAACAGTTTGTTTTCCTAATAGCATATTCAACGATTTTTCACTTTTTGAAAATTTATCTAAAGTCGTTGACAGCTGTTGGACTTGTGTTTTGAGAGATTCATTTTCGTTTAACAAATGTGTGCACCTTTTAATAGAATTTTCTCTTCTTGTATTTTCAGTCTCTTTCAAAAACAGAATTTCATTTTCAAGCGATTAAATTTTGAT
Source organism: Allium cepa (assembly GCA_030765085.1). NCBI lineage: Eukaryota > Viridiplantae > Streptophyta > Magnoliopsida > Asparagales > Amaryllidaceae > Allium > Allium cepa. The sequence continues at coordinate 1,029,287,339 of CM060932.1, read as the reverse complement.
TTCTGATTTTTTATTCTCTTCTTCGAATGTTGGATACTTATCACACTTAGGGATCCTACTTTGATAGGTTTTAACTAATTGTTCAAGCTGTTCATTTACTTCTATCAAACTATCTCTTTGTGATTCAATTTTAGCATATTTCTCCCTAAGTCGTTCAAAACAGCCATTTACTTCGTGGAAATATATAAGTAATTCTTAGTGAGTGAGTTTTGATACCTCACTTGGCTCGTCATCGACGCTATCAGTTATATTACCTTGAAGGCACATATCTTCTTTCTCACTCTCACTGCTAGTACTTTGATTATCTTCATCACTTGCATTACACGTGGCTGCAAAATTTCTCCTTTTTGATTTCCTTTCAAAGTCACGTCGATTTTGAGGACAATTGGGCTTGATGTGTCCGGGTAGGTTGCACTTATGACAGATGATTTTTCATTATTCTGTGTTATCTAAAACTTTGATTATTCTGCTTTTTAATTTTTGATTTAGAGCTGGATTTCCGTATTTGCGGTTCCACCTTTTTAATTCCTTTATTACCATTTCCAACTCTGTTGCTCCATCCACATCATCATCACTATCAGTTGTTCCTTTGAGAGCTATTGATTTCTTTCGAGTATCTCCTCCTTCACGCTCTTCCTTGAATTTCATTTCTAGCTCATAAGTGGTGAGATTTCCGATGAGTTCTTCAACTTTGATTTGTTTTAAATCTTTTGTTTCTTGAATGACAGTCACTTTTGCTTCAAAACATCGTGGAAGGACTCTGAGGATTTTTCGGACTATCTCCAACTCTGTGTATGATTTTCCAAGAGCTTTTGATTTGTATACGATATTGGAAAGTCGTCCATACATCTCTTTAACATTTTCTTCCTTGGCCATTGTAAAATTCTCGTATTTTCTAGTCAGCATGGCAAGGCGAGATTCTTTGACTTGAGACGTTCCATTGTGAGTCACTTCGAGTGTGTCTCATATTTCCTACGCAGTTAGACAATGTGAGACACGATTAAATTCAAACTGATCTAATGAACAAATAATCGAATTCATAGCTTTGGCATTAGTATTCTATAACTTATTTTCTAGGTCTGTCCATTGATCCTTCGGTTTATTTATTTCCTGATTATTTACAATTATAGTTGGTGCTCTATACCTTGTCTCAACAATATCCCAAGCGTCAATGGTTTTCAGAAAAAATTTCCATCCTATTTTTCCAATAAGCATATTCACCATTGAACATTGGTGGTCTAACTATGGACTGACCCTCCGCAAAAGCATTATTAAAAGAAGCCATTTTAAAAATTCAAATTTTTAAAACCAAAACTGGTTTTTGAAAAAAAAAGAATTTTCTAAAAACAAAAGTTGACTTCTATTCCTAGCTCTGATGCCACTTTTAGGATCGATTTCATCCTAGAGAGGGTTGAATAGCATGATGCTATTAATTATAAAAATTATAGTGGAAGCTTATAAAATTATTTCAACACAAATTTATCAAAATAATAGCAGCACGGATAATAGCAGAATAATAAATGCAGAAATAGAACTATACAGAATTCACCCAGCTTCAGCAAAACCCAACCTACGTGTTGCCCCCAAGGTTTCTACTAGAAATTAAGCAGTCAGACGCTTACACACGTAAACACACGACACCCGCTATCGACTAGCCTTAACTCTACGATCAAAACCCTGCCATAACTCAGCTACTGAGTTGCGAATTCTCAAACTACGCCATGCAGTTTGTCCCCTATAGAAATTACAACGGTTTAAAATGGAAAATACAATTTAAACACAATTTAAAACAAAAAAACAAAACCCTAATAATAAGCCTTTTATTATAAACCAACACAAAAGTAAAGACCGGCCCAATTTTCTTCTATCTCTAATCGGCCCGTCCTTATTTGGTGAAAATAGTGGCTCTTGTTTCGTTCGATCGTTCGATCCTCAATCTGGAATTAGGGCTTGTGAAATTTTATGAAGCCGCCGAATTTGTTGATCGATTAAGTGGATATTCGCGTGTAGCTTTGATCGATCGTTTCCTCGTTGCTCACTTCGGCTGTTTCGACGAGTTCAATTCGTAAATCTGGTATGTGAACTTTGCTTTTGCTTCTTCTTATTTGCTTGCTTGAACTCGATGATGTTGATTGCTTATATAGGGTTCGAATCCCTATTTTTTCGTTCGTATATAATCATTTGAATTCATCAATTTATCTTGCTCGGGCGGTCGATATTGCTTGGATGCTTGAGATTGATTCTGATTTTATCAATTTAGTATATTTATGATTTCTTGATTGACACAGTGTTGATTTCGATTTCTTGGCTACCACGGTGTTGATTTTGGTTTGAACTTCGGCTTTGATAAAACTGTTAAATATACTGTAGCATTTTCAATGCCCGGCCATTTTGGAATTTTTGATAATCTGGTTCTTCTCTGTGTCTTCGTCGCTGATTTGGTTTGAAACGATTGATCTTTTATTAGATGATGTTGATTTCTTTTGTGGCCACCATGACTTCGATTTTTGTTAACTTCGGTCACTTGACTTTGTTTATGCGATTCCATGACTTTATAATGTCTTCGGCCATTACTGTTGCACTGATATTGTTTCTGGTCATTTTACTTGTACCATTCGAATTGTGATATATCTAATTTTGGTTACATGATGCTGCTATGTTAATTTCTACTGTGACTTTGGCTTGTATGTTATTTTCTCTGTTGGCATCGGCTCTTGATATTTATGGGATAACACTATGGATCCATGATAAATTCGAACTTGCTATATATCATTAGTTTGGAACTGGTACATGATGCTTGTATTCATCTGGAAGTTTTGCGTTGCTTTGTTCTTTGACATTGCCTTATATGCATACATTCTGTAGCTGAAGTTTATTTTGGTTTTGATGTGTTATCATATTCACTTGGTGGCATTTAGTTTGCATACAGTTTTCACTATGCAGCCTTGCTCATCACGGTTTCGATTTTTCTAGTTCGACTTTAGCACTGACTTGTTCAATATCGGCTTTGATACTTTTGTTGACATTATTTGAAACTGCTACCTGATGCTTTGTTCAAAACCGCTGTTACATTTGAATCTCTGTCATTTGTTGATTTTGGCCATTATGACTCTGATCTGTTGGCACTGGTTTCATCACGTCTGCACTTTGATAATCATGTTGCCAGGCTTGTGTATATATGCACATGTTCTATTTTACTTTGGTATTGAACCAGATCTTTTGGGTATGGTCTTTGATGATGCTTGACTACTGTTGTTCATGTAGATATGTACTTTAGTCTGAAGCTTGTGTTCATCTTTGTTGTAGCATTGTGCGCAGGTGTGCACATTGATGTATATGCATTTGTTGAGTTGTTTCACTGATGCATCACTTGTTGCCATTCACTTGAAATCGGTTGCATTTGTCTGGTTTGGTGCAGTTTCATGTTGCCACCTCTGTTTGCTTTAACCGCTTTGCACTGTGGTTTCTTTGACCAGTTTGGGTTGAACATTTTGATTTTCTGGTTTATATGATGCACTTGTTTGCTTCCCCATCATGGCTGGTTTGAGTTTTGCTATCACTACATGCATGTATACATGTGTATATACATATGTGTGTGTGTGTGTGTATTTGTGCATTGTCTTCATGTAGTTTGTACCACTGCCTTTGTGCACTGTTTGGTTCATATTGCATTTGTACATTTGGATTTTGGTCGAGGCTTGTTTTAGTTGTCTTGACCATTTTCATGAAATTGCACCTATGTTGAATCTAGCTTGGAGCTCGAGTTTGACCTTGTGCTGATATTGTGACATTATTTTTGTTGCACTTAAGTTGAACTCGGGTTTTTATTTGGGTTTGACCTTGTGCTCACCTGTCCCTATAATTTTATCAAGTATATATCGGTGTGCATGGCCTTGTGGCATGTACAGTGCTATACTGTGCGTGTCACAAATTGTTCGTGTGTGATGAATTCAAATATAAATGATGACGAAAAACCCAAATAACCGAGGCAAATATTATTTTCAAAATCCACATTTTATTTTATACTGCAAAAATATTTCCTTTTCAATTTTGCTGCGTCAGTATATATTTTTGCAGATTTCTCAGATGATGGATTCAATTTGGAATGAAGTTGAAGATAAAATACGAGTTGAGTGAATGAGTGATATGTAGTGAAGTCAAATGTAAATGTGAATCGTGATGTAATCAAAATTGTATTGTAATTGAAATTGTATATATATAGTGAGAGCTTAAAATTTGTACTATTCAAAATTGTAATAAATATTTGTTTGAATAAAATATCCATTTGAATTCAAATTCTGTGTTATTTATTTTATTCAGCAAATATTTATTTAATCTGTGAAAATAAAATAGTACATTAACAAATACATTTAAATGAATATATATATGTGTGTGTGTGTGTGTGTGTTTATTATCATCAAACAAAAATCATATAGTCGCATATTCAACACGCGGTTCATGAGAGTGCATGGCTTACGAGAAGTGCAGCATCTAGGAGTGCTCAACATGCAAAATGCATGACTTATGAGATCGATATGACCCATCGATAGTTTGGAACTTCTCGGCATTGCTAATTTTTGGGTAACGTGAGAAGTTCGTGCTTCGAGAGCATGGTTTGACAGCTTAAGAAGTGATGCGCAGCTTATGGGTATTGCAGTTTATGAGAGTGCGTGGCTTATGGGGTGCGTGGCTTATAGGGGTGCACGGCTTATGAGATGCATGGTTTATGGGATCGATACGACCGGTCGATCCGAGAAGGTTTGGAATTTCTTGACATTGGTAATCTTGAGGTAACATGAGAAGTTCGTGCTTCGAAAGCATGGTTCCATGGCTTAAGAAATGACGCGTGAGGGTTTGGGCCTTCCCGATGTTGCTGGGGCACCACTAGTTCTTAGAAAGATAGGATCGAGATTTCCCATTCATCCGGCGATTTGATTTGATTTGCTTTCTTTGACTCGGCGAGTAGATGGAGCGTACTTTGGCATGGTTTGAACGGTCCAAATAGCTAAACAATGATTTTCGAGTCGATTTTACCCCATCGCCTCAGATGGTTGCTTACATGAATGCGGTTTATTGGTTCATGAAGCTAAGCAGTTTTTGGTTTGGGTAACCATGGCCTAGATTATGCTTCCTTGTCTCAGGAAGATGTACATGTCTAAATAGATCAGGCTGCCGTGGTGGAGAGATCTGCATTTGACCGCATGAAGATGGATATGAAGAAAGAGCCCGTGGGAATTCAGGGCAAGACCATTAGCTCTTGGTCCAAATTGCTTTTAGAGATGGCCTAAGAGGAAAAGGAACTAGTCACCAAGAGCAGTAAAGTAGGAGTTGGGAAGAAGTGGGAAAGTATTATGCTAGTATTTCATTTGTTGCACTAGCTAGATCGTTAAGTCCGTAATTGTCAGAATGTCAAAAATTTTGATCAAGCATAAGAAAACTGTGATATAATTCGTCTCAACCTTCCTTTTGGCTATTCAAGTGTGAGCGGTTCCCCCCCCCCCAATGCTGCAGGGATGTTTGCATGCTTGAACTGTACCTAAGGTTTCCCCATAACTTATCTGGTTGCCCCTTGTAAAGACCCGTAAATCCGTACTCCTTGAATAGACACTAATCTCCTTTGTTTAATTCAAGATGAACGAAAATACGAACCCTTAGGGGTTTTAAAAAGATTTTAAGAAAAGGAAAAGTAGAAAAGAAGGTAGAAAGAAGATAGAGGGAAAAGGAAATAGAAAATAGAAATTAGGGAGGAGAGAAAACAGAAAAGAAGATAGAACATTTTAAAATAGAAGAAAAAGAGAATAGAGGAAAAATAGAACGGAATAGAAAACAACAGAATCACATCAGAATCTCACAATTCGCAGCGGAACAACATATAATAATAAATGAATAATCTTTAAACAAAGAACTATATCAGTTATTACATTTTATACATTTCATTACATCATATCATCAGAGTGTACAACATCAAACAACAACAACAGTGCAGCGGAAAAAGAAATACTATATAACTAGTAATACGCCATGGTCTTTTCCCGGTTAACCGGGAAAGGATTTGTTTGAATGTGAATGCCACACTTATTTTTGAATAAGCGCCTGGTCTAGTGGGTGCGGATGTGCCTCTTAGATGATTAAAGCACAGGAAAGCCTGTATCTTTGGGGACTTGCATATTAGGGATCCAAGACTCTTGATTCTCTCGTGTGCCGAATCTTGGCTTAATTTGAGTTGGCCTAATTAATTACAAGGTTGATTCAATTTTTTTTTAGTTTCTTTGAGCGACTTCGAAGCTATGGAATTCAGCAATGTTTGCTTCTTTGGTCATTAGAAGTGATTCCATTAATTCTACGGAGTGACTAATGTGACTGTCGATTCATAGCCCCAAAAGTGCGGTTTCACAACTTCGAGTAATTCTTGATCAGATGACCAGCAATACACTGGTTTCCTTTATAATGCTTTAGTTCATGAAAGACCTTCACATTCGTAAAGGGTTTTTGTAGTCGGATGTCCGACAACCAGACGGCCTTAGAGCGATAATTTATCTACTTCATGAGGAATTTTGGTCGGATGTTCAACAACCAGATGGCTTTGGGGCGATAATTCATCAACTCTAAGAGGAATTTCGGTCGGATTTCCGATGGCTAGACGGCCTTGGAGCGATGATTCATCAACTCCAAGGGGAATTTTAGTCAGATGCCGACGACCAGACGGCTTGGAACGATGATTCATCGACTCCAAGAGGAATTTTGGTCAGATGTCCGACGACCAGACGGCTTGGAATGATGATTCATCGACTTTAAGAAGAGTTGGGGCTCAGCTCGTGGGAACATAGTTTTATCTATTCCTAGATAATAGCATATTGGATCTGTTTGCTCGATGATTTTTTTGGATAAGCCTTCTCGATGTTATTGAAGCAACGCCGTTTTTAGAAGGAGGGATCGGTATGACCTGTGGATCCCGTGATTAGTAACATGTGGTTTTCATTCATAGTTCAAGGGCATAGCAGTGTTTCTTTTTTCGTGTTGTCTACAATGCCCCTAGTGTTTGACAAGGCTCATTTGGAAAGGAAAGTAGATGGGGACAGTTGAGAAGGCATCGCTTTAGGTCGCTGCCCCATCCCTTAGTAGCTAGCTAGCCATAGTGTTATTTGATAATCATCCTTTCGTCAATTAGCTAAGGCTCTTCTCTGCTGGCTCTTAGCGGCCTTACTTAAGCAAAAGGTCCATCAGGTCCTATAGCTCCTTTACCGTTTGGTGTGTTCCTTGGCAAATTGCTGGGTTTGCCTTTGGCCAATTGTACTACCTCCAGTCTCTAGAACTGGCCCAGTTTCCTATTGAATTCTTTTGAGGTAGAAGTTGTTTCACCCTTTAATGATTCATGAAGGCCTTGCAGTAGACTACATATGTCGCCCTGGCTTTGTCCATATGCCGATCATAAGAATGATATATGCATGATTGCTTAAAGCTTGAAGGATTGTAAATGCCGATCGAATGGCAAATCAGTTAGGATGGGGTCACCGACCAGTGACGATCCCCAAAAATTTTCAAACTGGATGATATTCATATGGGATTATAAGGAAGGCCCCATCAGACTTCATTCCAAATTTAAAGGCATTTGGAGTTCGTATATTCAAGTTATAAGCAGAAGAAGATGGATTGACGTTGACGGATCGGTGGCATTTACTTGGAGTCCGACCCAAGGAAATTTGTTGTTTGCTTAGAGTCAATACATGGTTCCCTTGGAGTCACGGCATTTGAAGTGCTGGGTTGATGACTAATGGTGCTTGAATTCATTTGTATGTTTACTTGGAGAAATTCTTGGTCGTACTTGAGTTAGATTTTGGGCCAAAATTTCCCAAGTTGGCTTTGAGTCAATTGGGCGATTACCTGAGTTCGACTTCGAGTCAGGGCCCCTAGAATCTGCTTCGAGCCAAATTAGCAATTACCCTAAATCGAGTTGGAGTCAATCCTGAAGTAGGTTTTTCATTGACCTACGCGACGATTTTTGATGATTTTCGATGACAACCACTTGTGACTCAACGATGGAAGTTCCATGATGGGATTGGAGGTTGGTCAATAGAGAGTGATCGCAATCTACAATAGGAGCTTGGTCTGGTAATTGATCCCATTTTATGTCATATTTCATTGATTTTCCTACCTTTGAGAGTACCATTTGAGTAGTAGTTCCTCATCCATTACTTGGCACTATGCTACTGCATGAGTTCAGGTGTAGAAGCAGTTCTAGTGAATAGGCCGATCCATTGTTTCTAATTGACCTTTGTGTTCTTTACTGCTTCATTAGCAGGTTGCGAGGAGGTAGCAATTGTCTTTTCCTTTCTTGGAGGCCTTGTAGTTAGTTTCCTTGTGGACTTTTTCTAAGCTTGAATAGAGTAGGAAACTTTGTAGATATAAATAAGGACCTTATCTCACAGATAATTGAATCCAAAGTAGATGGTGAGTTGATCTCCGCAATGAGATATGATGGCTTGAGATGGAATCACTATACGATACGAGTTGTTTGTAATGAATTAAATCACACAATGTAGAATAATGATTGTTTTTTATTAAGTGCTCGACTACATTTGCGATGTATGCCTTACTAGTTTGGTCATCCACTGGTCGACTGTAAGTAGCTCCGCCAAGTGTTTGACTTCGCAAACGGCCCCAGTTGGATAGCAGAAGCCGAGGCTCTCCATTCTTCGGGAGTGCAATTCATGCACTTCTGGTATTCTGGACTAAGTCGGTCTTACAGGGCCAATTTGAACTTTCCTTACGGTGCTTTGGACGTTAGCGTCCAAATTCAAGTCATCTTCATCAAGGTGTAAGTCATCTTTAGAATCCTAAAATCCGTCACTATGTTTTCCTGTGGAGTTTTAACTCCTAGATTTGAGTTTGTAGCAGGTGGTTTTGCGATAGCAGAGTGTTTGCACTTTCTTCTTTGACAATTCCTGCAGTTTCGCCCATTACTCCTTTTTGCTTATGTCTTTTGTTTTTTCTGTTCAAGCCAGAAACAGAGGAATTCTTTTGCTCCACAATAGCTACGTCCTCGGGTATCATTCTGGGAGTATTTAGTGGTTGCAGCGCTAAGGGAGCATTTATCTAAATCATAAGAGCTTTTTGACTGCTTGTCGTTTTTCGGTTAATTTCATCAACCATCTTGTTCAATTCCTCTTTAGGTAACAACTCATGTTGAGTGGAGGATTCCGGTGTTTGATCTTTGGTACTATTCCTTATACTGGCCCCTGTTAGTAGATTGTCGGTGTTGTTAACTTCATTTTGCTAAGGATTTACCTTTTCTCTAGAGACAAAAGCTCCCATAGATCTTTCGGAAGTAGTCCTTTTTCTTCCTGTCATTAGTCCTCAATGGTAAGATCTCCAACTTCCTAAAGCAGATTTTGCAGATCTAATTTCTGGATCAGGTGGATTCAAAGAGGAAAATTAGATCTAAGAATGGGTTTACTTCTCAGTGAAAGCACCAAAATGTTAACCCAAAAAATGGATCAACACTAAGCACCGGCCATGTTTATCAAGGCAAATAAAATAGAAAAAGCAATAGTAAATCGCAAGAAAAATAAAGAGATAAGATATTTTTATAGTGGTTCAGTTGTTAACGAAGCCTGCGTCCATTTTATAGCTTTTATTGATCAAGTGTTGTTACAAAGGGTTTTGGATTACAATTGATTCTTCATTCCTAAGTTAGATCAAGCCACCATTGTTAGAGACAACCAAAAGGATCTCAGTTTTCCTTTAGTAGCTATTTTGAGGGTGAAGAAGAATGGAGAAATAATGGCAGAGTTTCAGCATAGATCCAAGCATATTCCTTTCTCGTTGCAGATGTGATGGTATTTGTAGGATTTGGAGAGCACTTGGGCCAGGGCCGCTTTTCAAGGAACTTGTATAAGTCATGCAAAAGGAGCCCAAAAAGTTTGGTGGTGATTTGAGCTAAGTATTTGGATTGGTAACAATCTGATGTGGTCGGATCGGTACCTATCTGAATAATATGTGAATTTCGAAGTTTTGAGACCTTTTGAGGTTATTTGAGCTAAGTATTCAGATAGGTACCTATGTGATGGGGCCGGATAGGTACCTATCTGAATACTTAGTGAATTTTTAAGTCTTCTTGGTTTTTTTGTCTTTCTATCTGATAATTGAGTGCCTTGTCTGAATATCAAGTCGTTTGGAGTTCGTTTGATCATTCATCTTTATGGATCATCCAATTCATCCGTTTGTAGGAGAACCATCCATAACCCACTCAACACATAGAAAAATGACATGAAACTTCGTATATGCAATGTACATGAGTAGGAGAGCCTTAAAATCGAATCTCATGAGGATTCAAGCTAAGTATTTGCATCGGCGATGATCCAATTGAGTCGGATCAGTGGTGATCCACACAATTAGCTTATTTTTGAATCCCTTTTTCTGGGTCGTAGGAGATCCAGCCATAACTCACTTAATACATAACCAAATGACATGAAAGTTCATATATGCAATGTACATGAGTAGGAGAACCTGCAAATCGGATTTCATGAGGTGGGGTCCATCCTAGATGGGTCGGACGTGATCCATCAAACTAGCTCAATTTGGTGGAAATCCATCCATAACTCGCTCGACACGGAATCAGAAGAAACTTTGGAGGTAACTTTTAGAGAGTTTTTGAGATCCACAAAATTAATCTCAGGTGGGGCCCAACTTAGTTGGGCCAGATCTGATCCAAAATTTGGATCAGTACAAATCCAAATTGGCATAGCCAATTGTGTTGATTTTTGGTGTGAGGCTTCTTTTATGCCTTCTAAGTGTTCCCTCCAAATTTATAACCCATCTAAGTCATTTGTGTTCTATAGGTCCATTTTAAGTTGCTTTGGTCCAAAATCGGGTAAGCATTTGAATGGATCGGATGAGTCTTCATTTCTTGAACTAGGTTATTTGGAATGTTACAAATTTTAATAGGTGAGCTTAGTAGAGGCATAGGGTCATGATGCAAAAAGTTTGGAGAACCCATGATTCAATAATTCGGATCGGTGCTGACCCGATTAGGTCGAATCGGTGCCGATCCGAATAAATTGCTTATTTTACGGTGAATTTTCATGAGGGCCAATCTCTTGCTCTTTTAAGTGCTTTGGTTATGTTTCAAGTCATTCGATCTTAATCTGGATGTTCTAACTCCTATGAGTTCTAATGGGTAAAAACCCGATTAATACTAGGCCCTCTACAGTTTGAAGGTCCCAAAATGCGACTTGTTGTTATGTATAATCAGTTAGCAAAAATGTTCAAAAGTTGGTTTGGATCAGTGGTTGAGCATGTCTAAAGGAATATAGGCAACAAGAGTTCAAATCTACATATAAATATAAAAACTAATCAAAAGAAAATAAAAGAGAAGTGATAGAATTAAATCGGCGGACCAAAATTTACAAACCCCAGCCCAAAGCCTTTCCTTATTTCTCTAGAATACTTTCCCACCTTCAACCCTAAAAACATGTATTGACTTCAACCTAAAACACAAAATATGTTTTGTGTCCTATTTTTAACCAACTAGGAAATCATGAGAGAGAAAAGATCGTCGACGCCATCGCATCACTCGATGCTTGGCAAATTAGCAGCAACGATCTACTCAAGAGGAGAGAGAAAGCTGCGATACGGCAATGCTTGGAGCATGTCATGACCTGGGGGCGACTACCGCATCGAATGAAACTAAGTGTCGCATCCTGGAGGCAACGATGACGAAGCATAGGTGGTTGTAGGGCTAGTGGTGACAACAATGTGAGTAGGTGGCTTGATGTGGTGTTTGGGTGCGTGCAAATCGAAGTGTCTCGTTTGAATTTTTAATGAAAGTGAAACGGAGGAGCAGACGTTGATGGAAGGAGGGTGTGGTTGGTTGTGTATGTACAAATTGTGATGGAGATGAACAACAGGATGTAGTAGCCATATGGCTGAAGTGGAAGCATCGAGGATTCTCAATTAGACTTTTGGTGAGTTTTCTACTCACATATTTATGTTGAAATCATTGAATCCCTTTTATATCGAGTACCTAGGTTGACCTGTGAATGATTTTAACTGTGTATGTTATTGAAATTGTGAATATTGGAATAGGAAATTGGTTTGAAATGGATTTGAAATATAAATATTGTAAAATAAGAAATATATTTAATTAACATTCAAGATATTTCAAAGTAAAATTCATGAGGTATGTGAAATACACACACACACACACAACTAAAATTAAACATAAAAATGAATAAAACGGTATAAATACAATATTTAGGATACAATTAAAGTTAAATAAAAGTAGTTGAATAAATATATGTTTTAAGAAGTTTATTTGAGAATTTATAAATGTAAATATGAGTTAAGTTTAACAAATAAACAAGGTTTAATAAATGTAAATATTAAATGTTATTTAGTTGATGTTGTATAATTATTAAAATATTCATGAAACTCTAATAAATATATGTATAATTCCCAAACATAATATGTATTTATTTGATTATGAGTATGTTAAATCAATCGGGATATTTTATAATTATCTAAAATATTATTTTATTATAGTAAATATGAAATATATTTTGTCTTAGAAATTATAAAATAAATATTTTATGAGATGTTTTGCTTTATAGACTATTTTGGGATTTCAAAAGTAGAATATGTATTTTCTAAGTATGATAATGACTATAAAATTAATATTTCAAAGTAAAAAAGGTTGGAAAATTAATAAATTATTGAATTGTAGATCTGATATTTGGCTTGATTTATTATTTAAAGTTTAAAAATTATATAAGTTTATGAAAGGTTTTATAAATGACAGCTATGGTATTGTAAAGGATATTATACAGATAGGAAAATTATTTATAGATTAATAACTTGAGATATAAATATATTTATATTTAATTTCCTAAATACTTTGATTTCTCATTTTCTCTATATCGATTTTCATGATTGCATGATTCACCGTTGAAATTGATTTGATTGATGATTTTGAGATGATACAATGATGACATCCTTATGTGATTTCATGATGATTTCTATTCGTGTAGCGAGGAATTTGAATAAATGGAGTTATAATACCGTCTAGTATGGAACTTTCAGTAATATTGCTCCGGTTGTTCATTGGACTTGTTATATAGAATATTGGGTAATTTGAGTGTATTTTATAAGCGGTTAATAAACCTTTGAGTATCATGCAGTGGTATGTGACGCTATTGTGATACTCATTCGATTATTCATTGTAGTAAATGACTCACATGATGCGAATAGAGTGGATAATATGAGGTGATACGTAGTGATATATAGCTCTGTGCCTATACTTAGTGAGATTTCGAGTCTATACAGGCGCGCGCGCGCACACACAAACATATATTGGTTCTATATGACACTATTACGATATACTCCTAATTAAGTTTGTTGGAGAAAACTAGATGGCCAGTATCCATCCTAGCGGTCTCATCGTGGGATCGCACTTCAGATCCATGACACCTTTTATATATAGCTTGGTATTTCAGCTTTGTGTTACCCTTATATGCACATTAGCCACTTGTGTTAGTAAGCCAGTAGTCTGTTACCAATAAGGGCATTTGTAGTGTTGTGACTTAAAGTTCTTGCGTTGACGAGCACACCAGTGGATACGTGTCACGACGACTGGAAGGTAACAAAGGACCATAGAGACTTAGTGCCTCTGAAGCTTGCTTAGTGCTATCAGTCTCCCTTTCGGTATTGATGTAGTAGTGGATTGACATTTTCGATTGATACACCTCACCGTAATAGTTATGTGGGCTAGGTGTCGCATATATATGTGTGTGTGTGTGTGTGTGTGTGTGTGTGTGTGTGTGTGTGTGACTCTACTTAGGACTTCGTGTCTTCTATACAGTCATATCTCGTCATGATACTTTTTGATACTATAGATATGAGGAGAAGGGATTATACTTGTGATACATATCCAGAGTATAGTGGATTCTCAATATTTGATAGGCAGCATGTCCTATTATATATATATATATATATATATATATATATATATATATATATATATATATATATATATATTGATGATGGTGTTTTATTTATTAAGATTGAAAGATATATTTAAGCAATGCTGATATGTATGATTCACCCATTAATGTTGATTCAGTGATTCTTGATTTGAGATGTTTCTATATAGGTGGTGATATCTTTTGATATCAGTGTTGATTGTTTTTTTATGAATTTGAATTATTTGGATGATGTGATGCCATGATAATTATTTATAACATTATATACAGGCATACATTACCATATTTATATGCGTCCTTTGACTTATTGTCTTATGATTTGATTACCGATGTTAATGTTATTATCTTATTGTTCTGTATATATATTGTGGTACCATTATTATATACCCTTGATTAGACATAGTCTAACCCGTATGTTATTTTATAATACTCGGGTCAGTTCGACACGTTTCAAGTACAGGGATGACATGACCAGCATTTGTTTTATTGGGCTTAGAGGAGTTTATATTAGGATTGTTATATGATATTTGTATGTCTTTAGATCACTGTATATATATTTGATATTGAATTGTATATTGATTGTTCATCATATTACATTGGGGTAGTTTATAGATGCGATGTTTTGTATCATTATGGTGTTGTATATATTATATATGTTATCGCTGCGATTGACTCTATGTTCTCTGTATTTTCTGTACATTATGTATTGTTCTGTTCTGAAGACATACATATTTATTGTTTTATACTGATACTGTATACGTATATGTGAGGTATTTATTTGATGTTTTAATACGTACTAGTATTGGTTTAATGGAAAATTCAAGTGTGCACCTTATATAGCCCAACTCTTCGTATTATCTGATAGTAATACTTTTGGATAGTATAGGTATTGAGGTGAGGTGTTTTATCAATTCTTGTTCGGTAGTCTCAACATCGAAGAGATTCTGTACGGTAAGCATCTCACTAAACAATAAATGATTTCTGATGCATACAAACAAAACCCCGAATAAAATAACATGTTTGATATGGTTTAAAGAACAAACCGAGAGAAGCCAATCAAGGCCGAATGAAGAGAAGCCATGGAAGGCCGAATTAAGAAGCATGAGGAAAGCTAGCCAGCAAGTTATCCACGTGCATCCATCGAACCAATAAACCCCAAAAAGGGCCCGTCAAGCCCGACCGATCAAGTTATATATGGAATGAAATTTAGATATATTTGAATATTTTATGATCATATTTTTTATATATAGAAACATCCGAACCAAGAAAATTATACATGGAAGTGGTCTAATTTTGCTAGAGTAACCTTCTGATCTCTACGCTCTTATAAATATCCAAGCATCTAGCAGCCATGGGTATAATTTTTAAAACCTGAAAACTCTATCAAGTAGAAACAGTGGAACAGAGCGTCTAGATTTCAATATCAAAAAATAAACTTTGTATTTTACATTCAAACACTTGTAAAAGCTTATATATTAAAAAAAAACCATAAAAAAACAGTGGTCATAGGTTCAGTATTACCAAACCACTATAAATTTAGGTGTAATTTTTTTTTTCTACGCTCGTATTGAATCCAATGTTGTAAACTTGATTGGAGGTGTGTCTACTTTTCGTACAAACAACACCAATCAAATTCGATTATCCAAACAGATCTAATTTAACTAGTCCCTTCAATGACCGATTGACGTGAGACGTACTCAAGTGGTCCGTTCTATGCCTCTGATTCTACCCAATCGTCTTTAGCTGAACTATCTTGAGCTTCATCTTACCAATTTCTTATATTCGATTGCGTGGTTCTGCATTTAAATACCAATGAGAAATTCTCATATTGAAATCTCATCCAAGTTATGTCATTTTATGCAATGATGATAGTTCTTATTTTGTCTTGCACCGTCTGTAACAATCAACTTTAAAACTTCGAATTTATCAATTTTTTTCTTCAGTGTGCGAATAAAATGACATGTTACATGATGAAGATGGCTAAGTAAATTGGTTAAATGATCAAAATCAGGTCTCTTATGCAATTCTGGTTTATCACAACTAGCATTTCCACGACCCAAGCACCACCAATTTATCTAAGTTTATTAATTAATTGGATGTGGGACCACTCCAAATTCAATCCCACACACTTGTGTGTATATAATGGGAAATCACAGCTAACACATACATTCATTAAGTTTTACTTATCCACTTATTTAAATGAATCAATACATAAAAAATGGTTGGTTAGAATATAAAAGAGACAGAAAATTCGGAGGTAAAGAATACCAGGTGAATTTGACCGTAAAGATGCAAAAAGAAAGAATCAAGGAAAGGACAAAAAGTCGTATAAATTAAGCTTCTAAGGCAATAAATCTAGCACACTTAGGCAGCTTGATAATAAGCAGCTATTCTCAGTACACTCCAAATCAGAAGAGATATCGCAAGCCATTTTTATCCAAGTTACTAGACAAAGCACAAATAAAAGAACGAACAGTTTCAAGGATTTGTTTAAGTCAGCAAGACATACAAAAACACACAGAATGTACAACGAACCCGCATTAACTATGACAAGCTATCTTGCTCTGCTGTAGCTCCACATCTTTGGTCAAAACATAAGATGTTAACTCAGAGGAATGTCTTCTCCAGTTAAAGTTAGTCATGTCTGATGAGTACATTGTTGAGCATCAGGACTGAACATGCTTCACAAACTGCCCTTTCACTCGAGGCCGCTGCTCAGCAAGTTTTTTCCTGCTTTGGTATCTAACCTGCAAATATTCAATTGCATCTTAAGATTGTTTCTCTTTAGAGAAAAAAAAAACTTTAAATTACAACCCTATTTCTATTTTCAATAACTTTCTCTTTAAAAAAAAAATGAACCTCAACTTAGCCGCATGTTTCAATAATCAAAACTCCTGCTTTTTTATTCTGATAAAATGCAACTACTTGCAGATATTTCAGCAAATATGTTTGAAACTACTTAGAAAATGGTGAGCTTGTTTTCAAATAAGGGCCGCTGATTATTTTGAAATTTAAAAGAGGATGTTTTACAAAACAACACTGCAAATAAAATATATGTTTATATAAATCAAGTTGGCATCCAATACCTTTTTCTCGAAACACCTCTCTTTTCTCTTCAATCTGAACTTATTCAACGCAACTTCTCTCTGAGTCAAGCGGCACAAATCTGCTTCTTTTTTCTCCACTCGATCGCTGTACGATACATTTGTCGAGGTGTTATTACCATTTGTGCTACTCCCATTGCATATTCCGCTGCCTTCATCTCTAAGCTCCTTATACACACGTTCGGTTTTCGAACCATAGTAATCCAATTTTGCATTAGATTGAGTTGCATTTGGACTCCACAAATTTTGTGAAGACCCTGGATACAATGTTGGTTTCATTATGCCACCTCCAAATGGAAACTGTTGCGGAATAACTCTAATTGGAGTACATTTAGTTGCAATGTTATTCGGCATAGAGGCAGCAATGCTTGTATCATACGATGTCTGGTTTGTACAAGGAGCATAGTTATATTCATTGGCATCACTTTGTGTGTATGTTCCTTCTCTTGACACTTGGTTTTTACTGTTAGTATACCTACAACATGAGATTAATAATTTAGTACAAAAATAGGAATATGTTTCACCAGTATAGATCAAAGGCTTTTCATTAATTTACATATTATAAGTGTAATCTATGTGAATGATCACTGGTCTTGGGTTCGATCCTTTAAGCGTATTCTATAGTAAAGTTCAAAAACAAAAGTGTAATTAGTACCACTGGTACAAATTCATGTACTCTTTAGACCTTGTTTGACAACTTTATATAAACAGTCAAAATTGCTCACAAGTAACTTATTTGAATTGCACTGTTTAGAAACTCCACGTATAAATAACTAGCAAAAATAACTTGGAAGTATTCAAGAAGCAACTGTATGTTGCTTAAAATTTAAGAATGAACTTCAAAAGTTACTTTTATCAAGCGAATGACTAAAATAATTTTGTGTCTTCATAACAAATAAATGCTTCATGAACATAAATATATCAAATTGTAATTTACTATACATTCATTACTTATAAGTCATTATAGTCAAACACTAAAATTAACTTATTCCAACTTCAGAGTCAGATTAAATCAAAACATTTTTACTTGGAAACTACTTAGAAACTGCTAAGGAGGATTCAAAATAAGTTGTTGCCAAAGGGGCCTTCGGACAATAACCATAATATTTCATCAAATTAAAAAAATGCATATACACTTACAGTGAAAAGGGGGAGGAATTGGAGTGGTTTAGAGCATGACTATCTGATTTGTCTTCCTCCATGTTATTACTGGCATGTCCGTATCTCTTCAGCGATAGTTCCAAATGTGGTGGAGAATCTGATTTTCTCATGTAATTTACATTATGGGAAACCGCATTTGAATCTGTTAGTCCATAACACAATTGTTGCTGATTATTTATACCACCAATCAAGTCGATACAGGTTCGGTCCTCTATTTCAGCACTAGAATCTATAGGTTTCGCATCCTGATTTGCTGTGTTTTCTACTTCTGCACAAGAATACTCTTCTTCAGGTAGTTGTGGTATTGCTGCTCATGGTAAGCTAATGTATTAGTTTCGGAGAAAGGTTTTACATTTCGAAAAAGAAATGTGGAATATGGATTAAGTAGTACCATGCTCTTTACTATCATGATGATCTTGTGCTCTGGAGTTTTGAAGTAGATTTTCGGAAATAGGCGAAGTATCACCAAGTGGTAGCCTATTTTGTTTGAAGATGCTCTGAGCTTCCATATCTGAACTTTTACAACTCTACACAAAAGAATTCAAAACTTGTAGTGTCAATATATAGCTCCATGCAAATACAAACATAAATATTCATTTGCATAAACTAAACTAATAATTAACCACAATATGTTGTAAAGAGGGATCTTTGATCAAATAATTTCAAGACATTGCTTGTTAAGGCTGACAGGTTTATACATTACACAATCACAAAGAGAGCATGTTTAATCTAACTTTAAAAATCAACTCATGGCACTGTTGAATTCTTGTTGAAAACATGTCTATGACTAAAGCTAGTTCCATGTACAAGGGAAGAACTAACCTCGGTATAACTCTTTTTCTCGCTGCATTCTTTATTGTTCTCCACATTCTCAAGCTTTTTCTTGGTATCATCGCCTTTAACATTTTTTATCGCCTCCTGGACATCACTTAACTGGACACAATACAACATACATAGTTATATAAACTGGTCAAGTTATCAAATGAAAGATACATCTACAAACTCTGCAAAGATATAAGGAACAATTTTGCATACCTTGCGTCTTCTCCAAACATGTTGCCACAAGTTCCTCAACTCGTTTTTTCGAACAGGTTTGACAAGGAAATCAGCTGCTCCTTTTAACATGCATTTGTAAACCATGTTCACAGAATCATTGTAAGAAATCACTGCAAAATTAAAAGAGTTAGGCATGTATTACTATATTGCCAATCCTCCAGAAGTAAATTGAAGGAAAATGGAGACTTACTTATAACAGGAATATGTTTACAAATCTCATGACCCATGATCAAAGAAAGAAGATCAACACCAGGGAGTGATGGCAACTCAACTTCCATGAGAATTACATCAATACTACGTGCCTTTTCTTTTAGTATGTCCCAAGCTTTTAGTCCATCTGCTACTGCAGCAACTGTGGAGAGTATATGTGTAAATTTAGCCCTCGACTTATGGTAAAAATATTGAATCCAAATTGCTAAACATACTTCAACTTGCTTAAGCCTTAAAACAATGAAATACAAAAGTAAGACCTGGAGGCATCAAAATAAACCACCATAATAATCGTAATAACAGTCAATTAATTTTTTATCACTACAAAATGATTTAAAAAATTAGTCCATATTAAAGCATCCACACACCTCAGCATTAAAATAATATGCGAGGGAACTGAACACTGATTTTATCATCGTTAAATAAATGAGTTTGATGTACTCCTGGACATCAAATAATCAATTCTCCTGTAATTAAATCAATAAGTTGAGGTTTTATATAAGAATATCTTAAAACATATGTTCAAGAAATACAAAAATATTTCGTGAGCTAATTAGTTGCTTTTTTAAGACTTGAAATGAGCAGGATGTATAAAAATCTCACAGCATACATCTGATTAATTAACAAGAGATGTGTACTATGTCATCAAATGGTTCAAACCAAGGTTCAAATTTTCAATTTCCATTTCCTTCATTTCATATTTTCTAAAGTTTGATTATGAATCTAAATCAAATTTTGGTATTTTTATTCTATAAACATACGTTGATTGATTTGTACTTATGATATTAGAATGTGTTCTATGTCAAACATGCTGATTTGATTGTTCATTTTTACTGTTTTTTTTTTTTTCATGTTATTTCTGTTGAAATGGACCGGACATGACAAATGTATCGCGATTTTTTTGAAACTGTTTGATCTTTTTTTTCATTTCTTATTAACTTGTTGACTTGTCTTTTAAATTCTTTTACATGTTTATTGCACTCCTTACCATTTTCTGTTGTTTTTTCTTATAACTCTTTATCAATTCTTGAAGAGTACATCCAAAATTTAGTCCAGAATCAGAATTCATACCGGATTTTGTAAATGGAAGGACTGGAATGCCAAAATTTCAGTCGGAATTTATATCATGGTTCAAACTCCACCTTCCCATTTACAAATGATGCTCAATCACCCAAACCTCTTTAAGACAAGTTAAAGTATTATCTAACTATTATGTTAAAATCTATTAAAATTGTAAATAAATTAGACCTTTTTTGTATGATGTTTTGATTACTGGGCGGCAGGATTGTAATTTATTTTAAATTTTTAGCATCTGACCATAACTTCGATATGTTGGAGTAGGTAATGAATCAACTGAGCAGGGGTATGCTGAAAAATTATGCGACCATTAGATCATGAAATTCAGTGCATTTTAGCAACAGTAACTTTGATATAGTACAGTGGAATAGTAGATCACATGGTCTTCCATGTCCTAGTGCGCTCCACCAATAAGCACTAGATACGTAGTCAAATATTTTGCAGAAAGACTAAGAGAGAGAATGGATTTTATCGTAAAAAACTGTGTTTTGAATGGCTTGGATCACCGGACAGGGAAGGTTGGAATCAGGTGATTTGTTCACGTACAGCATCTAAAATAGACAGGATTTCCGGGTTGTGTTAGATCTATGATGAATGTAACAACGCATATTTTCCAGTGTGTCCTTGCTCTAGATAAATCCAAAGCAGGTGATGCTCTAGAGTGCGGATGTTAACATAAGACCTACGGTCATGATCTTTTAAAAAAAAAAAAAATACTTGTAAATAATTTTATCGATACTATTTTATGAATACATCATATAATGGGAATTTCACATAAAGTCTTGCCAAAGACACTATGTTTCTCTTTTCAAAACACTCAATTGCAAAACGCTTCCGAATTTCTATTTTAAATGGATTAAAGGTTGTTCAGCATAAATATTGCCAAATAATCATTCTCATCGGACGAGACAACGGTTGGGAGTATAAAAAAGTCCATTTAGTGAAGCACTGCTAAATAAAATTTGATAGCCTCAAATATTAGCATGCTTTTTCTTAACCAGATGCTAACAAGATTCAAACTAAATTTTTTTGGTGAAACTGACCTAAATTCTCATCCACCCTAATTAACCAAACAATAGAAGAAAAGCAATCGTAGTACAAACGAAAGAACAAAATACCTTTGTAATTGCATTTTCGAAGCAGAGCAGCAATAATCTGCCTAGTAGAATCATCTCCTTCAATCAGCAAAACTCTCAGAGACCCCCCCGAAATAAAATCGTCCAATTTGAGCCCCATCTCCCTTCTTCTTCTTTTACAGCTATTCACAAAACTGCTGCTCTCTTCTTCTTCATCATCTATCATCATAACCTCTCTCTCTTCGATCTCTCTTTCCATTCTCGCCAATTGTAAAGATCTCAAATATCAATCGCTAATTCTCGTTGACTTATTTTATTTCCGAATTCTTAAGGAGTGGTAGAAGTAAGGATACAAGGGCAATAAAAAGAAAATAAATAGATAGAAGGAGATCAGTACGGTGGAGACAATTGGGCAGAGAAAGAGGAAGCTGACGTGGAAGAATGTAGGCCTTGGATTTGATTCAGATATTTTTGGTCGCCACTTGCTTCTAGATCTTTATTTGAAGTTGTGTTCTCGAATGCAGTTTTCGATTTATTCTCGCTTATCGATTGTGTGGCTGTACATCTGCTGGACAATTTCTACGATTAAAAAATTGAAGCGTAATCTAATGAATAATCGACAAGTGGCCACTTTATGTGTGTGGGTTGGATAATGGCCATCAGTTTTATTACCTTTTGCCGCTAGATATTTTCTCATACTTGTTTTTTACTATTTTTCTTGACGAGGGTGGAAATTGACCAAGCGTTTCTATTATACTTCGTACATGTGCTTGATAACTTCTTCAGATAATTTTTTAACCTACTAAATGATGAATCTAATTAAGTGGAAATCAGGACGTATCCTTCTTTCTAAGCTTATTTTTTTACTACTTCTCTTTTAGAACATATTTTTCTACGTACCTTTTTTTTTCGAACCTCTTTTTTTTAACTTCAATCGTTTCTAAATTTAAAAACAGTTATTTCGATGGTTATAATTTATGCACGTATACCCTAAAAGCGTATGTTAAATTCGGTACAATTATCAAAATGCCTCCGTGAATTTCACCGTTTAGAAAAAAAATAAAGATGCAATTTATAAACGAAAATTAAAAGTGATCTAATGTTAATTTTTTATGATCATAAGCGCGTATGCTAAAATTTCCCTTTAATTACTTTGTTGTTTCTTCAAATTATATTACCTTGTAACATATTTCAGATCAATCCAATATTATCGACCAAACTTTTATTATACGTGCCATAATTGTTTAAATAGTGTCCAAGCAAATTGAAGAAACCTCTTCATTCCATCATCAAACTAATTTGACTCGTTTGTTTGAAGAATTGTCTACTTAACTAAGAACTGGCTGATCATTCCAAACAAAATTGTAGATAGATGTTCCATTGGGTGATCTTGTAACTCAATTTGTACCTCCTTTATGCTATGATGTAGTAAAGTAATAAAATTGGTTGTTGAGTTCATGGACGTAGATCGATTTTGATTGAATCGTCTGATTATCGTGGATTGATGATGATGATTAACTGACAAATTAGATCATGGTGTGTAGTGTAGAAATTTTGTAATATTTTGGTATCGAAGCTTGTTAATTTGATTAAAGGTTGGTTAATGATAATTATACCGTTTATGTGTGACGTTGGAAACATAGGCAAATGCATTGTCGTTCCATGTGATGTTAAAAGACATTTTGGAACATATAAATTGAAGATGAAGGCGATGCTATAAAAGGAGAAGACTCTCAAATATTTGTGTATATAATTAAAGATACCAATCCTACCAAGGTAGATGACTTGCAGGATGAAACACTTAAATGTAGTTATTCCTTTTAAATGAATTGGTAGAGAAAATTGTCATGTGAAAATGGAAAACAACTTCAAACTAAGTTACAAAAAGCTTGTAAGGACATACCCTAGACTAACAACATGACTCATCAAGACTGCATACCTTCATAACATTTCAGTGTATGCTGATAGCCTGATACCCTTGACACTTTTGTCATGAACCTGAAGTAGATATTGATATTACTGATGAGGCTCAAATAGCAATTTTGTTATGTTTACTTCTAAAAAACAATACCATGCTCGTCGATTTCTACGATTTATGAACAAAGCTAAGTTAGTTTGACCGATATGGCGATAGATTTGCACAATGAAGTATAGAGGGAGTTGCTAGTGAGAGTGTTGATAGTGATTCATAAGATTTGTTTGTTTAGTAAGGCACAAGTAAAAGCAGACCATAGCCTAGCGAGGGGAGAAACAAGTGCAGATCTCAATCCAGATGATCTCAAAGTGGGGTTTGTTATTATTGTACAAATGAAGTACATTTCAAATCCCACTGTATACCCTTAAGAAAAAGAGAGATGAGCAAAGAAAGCTTTTGTTGGATTTGGGTCAGCATGCAGATGGGTAAATGAATAAATTTCAAAAAAATAAAATTCATTTGGATCTTATTGGACCTATGAAGTCTAAATATATTTAGATCTTACCTAGATTTATTTTAAATAAAATCTGTATTCTATTTAATTTATAATAAAGTTTTATTATATTAATATTCTGTATAATATATGGTATAATATGTGTATCATATACACATATGTGTATACGTACACGCGCAACATAAATGGTGTACATAATTTGACATGTCTGTATATAAGTGTTGAGATTTACACCACAACGAACATGTTAATTCCTTCATATACATATGTATCGTTTAATATGTGTGTATGTACGTGTATATAATTATATATATATATATATATATATCTTTATTACTAATAATGATAATTCAATGAACTAGTATCAATCGTGCCTTTTTGAAATCCCCAAACTACCCTTCACATGTCGCCACCTTTATCATCCGCTTGCTAGCCCACGAAAACATTGTCAGCCTCATTTTCTAATCCTCCACTACTTCAACTACATCGATGCAATCCTCCACCACTGCAACTACATCAGTCAATTGTCCACTAACCGAAATCAATTCAAATACCTACGGCGATTTCTACGTTTTCTCCAATGAGTCGCATCCATTATAATTTGTAATTAATTAATTATACTGTTGCATTATTATTATATGCTTCTGTTGCCATCAGATGATTAACAATGCAATGAAATATGTTTCTATAAATTAGTATGGGTTTCTGAACCACCCGCTTCTACATTTTTCAGTTTTGCAACAAATAGTCTTCTCTTCTTAAAATTTGCACATACGATAATAACCTGTCATTACTAAAATAGCAATTGGAATAAAATTTTAGGTACTATAATATATACAGGTTTGTTTAACGCTGGACTAAAAATCGGGTGATCAAAATTTGTAAGACGGGTGGATTGCTGAGTCAACGCATTGCTTCATCTCAAATTTTGGATGCTGCACATAATATACAATATCGAATAGCACATATCTTACTATTAATAAAGAGAATTCAATGAATATAATTTCCACAGTGTTTTTTGAAAATTTCAAAAATAACCACTTTTATCAACGGAATCTCATTATCGGTGAACTATCTCTACCACCGTCCTCTTTACGACCACCCATCAATGGATTTCACCCAACCAACACCACAAACAACTGTTTGAAATAAAAGCGCTGTGACCATCAAAGATTTTGCACTTATATCACATATCCATCCATTAATTTTTTTAAATAAAAACCAAATATCTTTAGCCATTAAATGCACGTATCGTGCAATTATACTAGTATAATAAAGTAATATTTGTAATATATTTATATATGTGTGTGTGTAAATATACATATACATATATATATATCTATGTATGTATGTATGTATGTATGTTTGTATGTATGTATGTATGTATATGTATGTATATATGTATGTATGTATGTTTATATATATAGTTAATACTATAATATAAAGTAATTTGTATATTTAATATAAATAATTACAAATTCAAATTTAAAATTCAAATACTACATCTTAGATCCACATCTATATAGCTAATATCTAGAGAATTCAAATTAAAAATAATGTATTAACTTAAATATATATATATATATATATATTACGAAACCTAAAAATATAATTGTATGTATATAAATGTGTGTAATTATATGTACGCACATAAAAGTAAAATTTAAGAATTTTATATATAATAAAACATATATATATATATAAGTACATATATTATAGTAAATAAATAATTAAAATTTATATACATTTGGCTAGAACTAATATCTTTTTTAAATCTTATGGTTAAAAAATATGTTTTTAATTTTGATTTTCTTGCGGAAATCATTATATATATAAAAAAACCAACAACTAATTTTTTTTATTAAATATGAATTTACATATTACATATTGTATAGATATATAAATATTGTATAATTTATATTTTACATTTAACACAAATTGTATGAAATATATATAAGGTTAATTATTTTTCGAAAACATGTTATGTATACATGATGATAAAATTTATACGTATATTTTACGTAATGTCTATACATGTGTCACAAAATTGAAATGGTTTTAAATATTATTATATCTTTTGAATTATTTACAAAACTAAAATATGAAAAAAATATTTTTTATTGCAGAATGATATATATACAATTATATATCCAAAAAAATTATTATTTAACATGGATACACACACACACACGATCATATTCATCCAATGTTAACGACACAAATATATGTGAATTCGTGATAATATACACATAAATAATACAACATGATGATATAATAGACAAATAATACAAATTGGATTATTACCTTGTCCAAAGCCTTGATGATATATCTTGAGACGTTGAATCCATTCACTCCTTGGATCGGTATCCAAAACTTCTGATAGAGTCACCAATCTGAGTGCAGCAACCACCGGCCTTTGAATTTAATTTAATTTGTAAAATTTAAAGCTTGAATTTGAGGAGGAGGCAATATTGTTGGCCTTGGCTAGTTAAAATGGAGCAAGAGAGAGTCTGCTAAAGATGGGGTAAGAGATGAATATATAATGAAGATTCGATGAGTAAAAGGTGGATCGAGATGCTTCTTTCTCTATTACTAATTCACCTACTTTTTAAATCAAAATTCAAACCCTCTTAAGCCTCATGTAGAAGGCCATGATAGGCTCCCTTATGGGCCTCAAAATCACTACAAGGCCGAGCAGTAAACACATTTAAATCTAATTCAAATGCACATTGATATTGTATATCGATACATATGTTTATAACCATTACGTACCCACTATTTAATATGATCAATACAAATTAAAAAAATTATAATTAATATTTCATAAATATTAATTAATTTATAATATTTATAATTAGTTAAATCAAGGTGTAGTTGGAGTATTCAACATTTCAGTTGTAGATGCAAATTTGGTCAGCGAATAATATCGAACAATTCAAATATTAACATATACATGTCACTTACCAGGTAATGCTACATTATGGCCAAATTTATTATTGACATAGCTTCGATAAAATCTATTTTACTTTATTTAGGTGCTAACCAATAGTGACAATTATTTACACCAATTTTCTTTATCAAATTAGGATTTATGGAATTTGATAATGGTCAAAATTCTAATATCGTCCATATTCAACTTTATAGTCTAAACATAAAGTTATTGGTTTAATAATAACAACTATAATTAACCGAACTACTATATTCAGAGGTTTTGTCTTTAAGTTGACTTCAGTTGACTATGATACTAATCTCATATAATCGAGGATACAAATCCTTTCTTTAATAGTGTTTTACTTCCAGTACTTCTACTCGACCCAATTATAGTTACTCAATTGACCTCATGTCACAATTTAACTATAATCAAAACAGAGCTCTCATATCGAAGATCAACAGTATTCTCAAGTCAAGAGAACCGTGTAGTATTGTCACATTGTTATTTTTGGTTTGACCTTAATTATATTAACTAACAGAAAACTATCAAGTGGGTCATTCCAAGTTATCCAATAACTATCAGTATGTAACCTCTAGGTTCCTCCAACAATCATGAATAATACACTGACCAACATCTGGAGAGCATTACATACTCTAATCTTAACGGATACATCGGTATCTAATCTCAATGCATCTTGACTAGGAATACTTAAAATGATGTGTTCATTACATTGGGATAAAATACTCATGATTATAACAATTACAATTACTGTCACAAAACTAACAATTTAGAGATTTTCAATTAATATACTTAAATAAAATAATTAATTAATTATAACTCATTATATCAAGTATATATAGAAAGAAAAGCCTTTATTACGAACGAGAATGGACTACAGAATTAATAATTTGCAATAAATTACAAAATTGCCTTAAGGACGTACCCCCAACTCTATCAATCTCCCACTCACACTTAGAGCCAATTATGGAATCTCAATCTCATCCCTTTCATTAGCTTCTCTTTAGAATCGATCAAGTTAGACCTTTTGTGAATGGATCTGTTATATTGTCCTTAGCATCTACCTTTTGTATAATTGAACAATGTCATTGGATTCTCTATATCGGGAATCACTCTGAGCTCATTTAAAAACTAGCACGTCCATATCGCTCCTTTGGTTGTCTCATTGAGGGTGATGTACTCGGTCTTCATCATCGAATCGACTACTATTTCCTGTTTGGAACTCTTTCGACTAAAAGCCCCAGTGTTAAGTGTAAAAACATAACATGACACCGACTTACTGTCATCTACGTCACTTTGAAAACTAATGTCGGTATGCCCCTTCATAAGGAGGTCTCCACTCCCACATATTAGGAATAGGTCCCGAGTATTTCTTAAAAACTTCATTATACATTTTACAACCATCCAGCGCTTTTCTCCAGGATTAGACAGGTATCGACTTACACATCCTAATGCTATGCCGCATCTGGTCTAGTACATAGCATAACATATACTATAGAACCAATTGCACTCCTTCTCCTCATCGATATTAGGAGCGTTCTTCTTAGAAAGGATGATTTCATATTGCATTGGAACATTTTCATGCTTGGAATTCTCCATATTAAATCTTTTCCGTATGGTATCTATGTACATGGACTGGAACAATCCCAACAGCCTTTTAGATCTATCTCTATAGATCTTTATATCTAATATATAGGCTGCTTCTCCCAAATCCTTCATCGAGAAGTTTGTGGAATGCCAAGCTTTCACTGATTGCAATAACGAAATGTTATTTCTGATCAATAGGAGATCGTCAACGTATAGTATTAAGAATACGGTAGCATTGCCCCGTTCCTTTTGGTATACGCACATATCCTCTATTTTATGATAAAAACCAAACTATTTAATCGCTTTATCGAAATATTTATTCCAACTCCTTGAAGCTTGTTTAAGTCCATAAATATACTTTAACAACTTGCAAGGTTTTCTCTTATTCCCACTGACCTCTAAACCCTTGGATTGCGACATATAGACAGTTTCTTCTAAATCACTGCAATGCCTCACCTCAATACCCATACTATCCAAGAATACTGCATAATGATATTATCAAGTAATATGGAGAATAAGGTTAGTTAAAAGTGACTATCCATGCTTGTTCCCTTGGGCTAACTCTGTTACATTTACCTTTTTGCCTCATAAACTATAAATGATGTGAACAGTCTTGGCACAAAGCAATAATACATGGCTATATAGAACAAAACAATATATCGCATAATAGAGAACATGTAGTCATAGATCGTAGAAAAAATAAAATATAGACCATATCACAACACAAAAGGTGAGTCAAAAAGTATCGGAATATATATCAGCAAATATTAGACGATATATCGGTAACGATATTTTAAGCGATATTTTGAAGAAAATATCAGCTAAGGAGTGATATGTGATATATCGGTGAGATAGCGATGATATTATACAATATTAACTATTTAGGCTATAACATAACATTCATGCATCCATGTAATCAATGCGAACAATACAAGAAAAAAAACAATATTCCTACTCATCCATCACAACAAATCAACATATAGGGTAATAACAATACTAAAACAAATCAAACATCAGCAACACTCAATGAGAACCCTAATCATCAATTAAGAAAATAGCAATATAAATATACTTACATATGTTAGGCCAAAAATTGGTATAACACCTATGATGCCAAGTATGATAATCCAGAACTTGGTTTTCAATACTGTTGATGACACGACTAAGCATGACTTGGTTGGTATTGACTAAATGGTGCTAAAAAATCAAGAACAAACTTAGTATTCAAGGCTAAGTACGGGATGATATTATCAAGAAATGATTTCATGATGCCCATAGGCTTTTGGATCAAGGAATTCGAAAGCCCATATAGTTTTTTTGGAATAAGATATTCGAAAGCTTGTATGTTTTTTTGGAATTAAGTATTCGAAAGCCCATGATACATGATCAAAAAATAGGAAGAATTGGCCATAAATGGGTATAGTAGTCCATTAAGCACATTAATGAACTAGGCATGCGGTCCTCATGTTCATAGTCCAATGTCCATATGTAATAGGAAAGATGAAGACTGTGCATATAAATATCATGTTATTCTAATTGTATCACAATTATTTTAGGTCCAAAGAGCTTCATTATATGCATATTCATGTCTAATAATGTCCAAACCACACAATCAAAGTAATAGGCATGTCCAAGTCCTTATTCATATAAATCGAGTATGGTTATAATTAAATGAAAGTTTTCCCCTAATCAATTTAGGGTTACATGACTTTAATTTGAGGGTAGAGAAAAGAAATGATCGTTCCATTCTTCATGCCCCTTGGTCCGTATTTATAGGAGTTGAGGGATGGGCATGACGCTATGTGTCCATGAGGCATGATTGACACCCGGCATTATCCATGTTGATGGCGTATGGCATCATACTTCAGCATCCACTTGTTCAATAGTGAACTTGGGTGCTTAGCATCCATCCTGCCTTGATAGTCTTCATTGACGACGTCTAATATCAATATTGTATTAAGGATATGCGACCTCCTTTGAAGGTTGATAAAGTGTGGCATTACTATGGCACGACATTAATAAGCGACAACAGTGATAAGTAGCGACATTGGCAATGATTGGTATTGATAAAAAATGGTTTTAATAGCAGATGCCATTGACAACAAACATCATAGACAATAAGCAGTATTAATAACAGGCGGCGTTGATTATAGGCGGCATTGATGGTATGCTGTATTGATAACAAGCCGCATTGCACGGTATTGATGATAAGTGGCATTGATAAGAGACGACATTGATGCAAGCGGTATTAAAAGAAGACGATATTACTTTGGAGGGTGACATTGTATAAGGCGACATTGGTAAGATGCAATATTAATCTGGAGCGGTATTGATTCTTTTGGCTGCATGGAAGAAGTGCTCCATTGAAGGAATACGGTGTTAATGTGATGCAGCATCAATGTTATATCATGCGGTTATAACATTGATGGCTTTTGGCATAGAGCTTTCTAATGTCGGCATTCCCTTACTAACATGTAGCATTCTTTCCAGTTTCCTTGGCACTATATCATTCATCCAGCCTTATAAGTGGTATGCGGCATTGATGGCATCCGGTATTGCTGGCTTCATTGATGATCTGCGATATTGTCTATTATTATTTACTGAAGAAGGGCGACATTGTTCCTTATTGTAGCCTTTAACATTGCAGCCTTTCGATATTACTTTTATCTTGTTGCTTTGTATGGCGCTTGTTGTCATATTGATGATTCATGACATGTTGTTCTTTGACATTGTTAATTACCTTATACTCTTAAATTTCAACATAAATGTCTTTGCTCTTATCCTTTGGAAATCATTGGATAAAAATATACATACTAATCCATGATTATAGCAATACATTACCAATGCAACTATAAGTTATCGAATGTGTACTGATTGGTCCACAATAGTAATACAATATTAATACCATCGAATGTGTACTAATCACTCCCTAATAGTAACACAACATCAGTCAATAGGTAACCATAATTAACTACCTATCGTCTAGTAGTAATAATGAAAAACATTGGATACTCATCCTAGTGTGACTTCATCACCATAAAACAAACATATCACATCTTATATCCATCTAAACATTGTATTCACAACAGTTATTTTCCCTTAAGTATAAAAATCATCGTACTATTGTTTATTATAAAAACACCTTTGTTTATCTCAAAATAAAAATAATCCCATAAAACAATAAAATAATTCAAGAATATTTTATTATAACCCTTACTTCAAATCCCTTAAAATATTGTATTTTCCACCAAATATTATAATTTACATTTAATTACCCTTCAAAGTGTTATCCAGCCTTTTGACCAGGCCGTATTTGGACAGATTTGACTAGCTCAACTTGAAGGTTACCAAGACAAAGAGCCTATATTGATAACTAGTGAACCCAAATGCCAAGTACGACAAAGATTACAAGCCTAAAACATAATGACTATCTTCCAAAAGAAGGCCAATGCCACTTGCATCAACAAACAAAATCCTAAAATGCATATGCAAGTCAAATTGAGGATCGGTATCGATCTTTGGGCAAGGATTAATGCTGATCCTGAAATCCATCCATATCACCATACATCCCATCTACCTCCAAGCCATGGTGATTACAATCCGCCCCTAAAATGGACTTTATTTCGACCCCATAAAAGTCCGTCGAACCTCAGGCCCGTCTCAAAGCGAGTTGTTGAGTTGATAAAATTAAAACAATGCATAGTACATAGAGCTATATGTCCGTACTTTCAGAATCTCACAGCGAATTGAATAAAATATAATATCAGAAACAAGTAACCATTTCATAATGAAACCCATCTTAGAAACATAACATGTTTAACATTACAACATGTTTATATAAAACCTCCATAGTACAATATCTCAAAATAACATAACTGTGTGAACTGGGTATAATAAAATACTTTAAAAAGCATAAATAGATAGATAATTACCATAGGTCTTCATTTCCACCTTCGTCTCCTAAATCAGCACTACTCTCTTTAACCTGTTTCGTAATGAGGTATGGGTCAGAACAACAAATGAATGATGAAATAAAAATCTAAAGCTTTGCCATAATTATATTTAGGCAGCATTTTTTAAATAAGAAATATGTCTTACGTATAAAATCATAACCTACGTATAAAGTTAACTGTAGACCTAAAGGCCCTTCCAGCCCAACTACACAAAAGTCAACTGTAAGCCCGAAGTCACTTCCAGTCTGACTATATGAAAGTCAAGTGTAAGCCTGAAGGCTCTTTCAGTTTGACTATACAACCATATGTAACTAGTTCATATGATGTATGAGGAAATATGTAAACCACTTACTACCTTCTTAAATGGGCTAAGGCAGACTCTAATCATTTAAGACCTACAAAATAGGCAGATTCCCGTCATTTAAGGCTTAATGCAAAGTCGGGTCTCTACATGGTTCTTTCTTGCTAACACCATAAGAAATCCTATTAGGTCACTTAATACCACACCTAAGAAAGAGGCAAACCCCTCCATAGCCACTTAATACCTCAAACCAGAAGGGAATCCCTCCTAAGGATTTCACTTACCATATCCAAAACATAATTTATGACCCATAATCCACTTGTGACGTCTCATATTAGTCCAACTATTTGTAGGTACTAGTAGCCAGATACAGGGTAGGTTTAAACTATAAAATTGGGACTAACCTCATATCCACTAGAGTTATACTAAAGACGATGTCCCATATCAGTACACAAAGCCACACTGTTGGTAGACAGATTTACCTGGGCAGACTTTCATGTAGCTTTGGACTAACCTCGCATCCCTATAACTGATTCATAACTTATACACACACACACACACACACACAAATATCACCCTACATGAATAATAATTGAGGCATTATAAGGTATTCCCTTATTATGCCCATAATTACTAATTTACTCTAAGTCCCTTCCTATACATTAATACTACTTAACTACTCCAATGATACTAATTATCACGTTCAACACGCTATAGTCAATACATTACACACACACATACGTGTGTGTGTGTGTGTGTGTGTGTGTATATATATATATATATATATATATATATAAATACACGCACGCACATACACACGCACACCTGTGGTATTTAGGGTCTAATCATTAGGTTACGACAATTCAATAATAATTCACTTATAATGAATTTTGAAATATCAAATCTTATACAAATCTACAACTTCAACTAGAACTACTACTACCCATAGCCAAATAAAATAGATTTGTACAAACATGGAATACCAACAACTTGTTTCATAGTAATCCATTAGAATCCCTTTCTATTTTAAAGAACAGACCTTTGCAAATTAGATAGCCCATGTTCAACTCAACCTTCATATACAACATTTTGAAGTGAGAAAGGAATTCCTTATTTATTTAAGTAATAGCAAGATTCAAATGGATAGACTTTCATATAGGTTTGAACTAACCTCGCATTCGTATAACTTAGTCGTAACTTTTATGTATATCCATTATATACATATATGGCCTTACATGAATAACAATTAAGCCATATAAAGTATCCCCTTATTACGCCCATAATTAGGGATTAATTCCCTGATTTATTCTAATTCCCTTCCTACATTTTAATATTACTTAACTATTCTAATAGTACTAATTATCACGTTCAATATGCTATAATCAATATGTTATATATATATATATCTATGTATGTATGTGTGTGTGGAATTTAGGATCTAATTATTATTTTACAACAATTTGATAATAAATCGCTTATAAGGTATTTATAATTATCAATCTCATACAAAACTACAGCACTAACTAGAACTGCTACTACCCATAGCCTAATAAAATATATTTATACAAACATAGAATAGCTACAACTTGTTCCATATTAATACATTAGAATCCTTTTCTATTTTAAAGAATAGATCTTCACAAATTAGATTGACTATGTTCAATTCAACCTTCAATACAACATATTGAAGTGAGAAAGAAATTCCTTATTTATTTAAGTGGTAGAAATAGACGGTGCAAACTACAAACTATTCAATTCATAACTACACACCATTTCTAGTTTATTTTCTTTTTTAACCCATTAAAACTTCAATTCAAAAGAGGTAAAATATGTTAAATTGATCGTAGAATATCTAATTCTAAAAATTAATTAGATTCTAATATACCAATACCAAAAAAATTATAATTCCAACATATACAAAGATTGATATTTGTTTAGAGAAATTCTAGTAGTTTTAATTGTTATATTTCTGTTTACCAAAATTTTCCAAGGTACATATCAAATCCAAATAAATACTATTCAATTAAAAAAATGTGAAAACTTGATATTTCCACCTACAAAGAAATGTTTGCTTCGTAACTGGATTTAATTCCACTACACCTAATTCTCTTTCAGATCTTCTTCTTTTAAAATATACAACAAAGTGAATTGCATGCAGAAATTAGTTTTAGAATAAAAAACTAAAAAGGAATAGAATCAGGAATCAAAAGAATTAAACATCGATACCTCTTACCTCAAAATCCTAAAATCCAAAGAAAAAGAAGAAGAAAGTGAGATCTGATTAATACCGCTCATAATTCTCTATTAGATCTTCCCCTTTTTGAATATGCAACAAATAGATTGTATTTACAGATTAGATTTCAGAAATCAGAAGATAAAGGGAAGAAGGATTAATTTAAATTATAGATTAGAAACTAGAATTACTTGCAAGACAAGTTTACTATTTTTGAAACCCTAAAGGGAGGGATTTTGACAGAGGTTCGTTAGCATTCCCAAAATTTTATAAAGGAAAAGCGAGGGTCTATTTATAGAGCTGAGAAGGATTGATGATCGTTGGATTAGAAATAAATAAAGGAACATTAAAAATAAGAAAACCCTAGCTACCACTCACCTTTTTACCTCCCACTGATTACTGATTGACCGCCTCGATCCACCGGTCGTAGGTCAGGGGTCGATATGTCCTTTTTTTGTGCGTATGATTTTCCTGCATCGATTTATTTTCCATTTTAATCATTAATTACCTTAATTAATTTAACATTATACGTTAGCTTTAACCCTTACTTAAATGTTAAACCTCTCTTAACGTTAACTTTACAAATTCAAACTTCATATTTTTAAATTAAAATCCAAATTTAAATATTTAAATTTTAAATTCAGAACTTCAAACGTCCGTAACTTTTTTATTTTAACTTCGGCTTCAACATATTATATCTAAAAACTGATCAAAATTTCGCCATGGACGCAATAATGCAACTTCCGTGGTTAAATTATGATATTCACAAAATTTTCATTTTTAACCTTATTTTAATTATTGTATTTTACGGGGTGTTAAATCGCCACCGCCCCTCCTCCCAAGAAGGATTTCGTTTCTGAAATCACCAAGTGAAGATAGTGCAACATGCACTCAACAACCTTGTTATGCATCTAATTTATTTATAATAATCTATGCAACCATCTACTCAACCAACAATGTAACGTGATTATATATGCAAACATACTATAGGTGAGCTCAATCCTAGCATGAATGTAAGGTCGTGACGTATAGGCATGTATGCAAGCATCCTAAATATATATAAAGTTATATTTGAATGCAAAAATAGCAGTAAAAAATGTGGCAACCATCTCCTACCATCCAATTTAGCAACCACGATACAACCAAATACCTCTGCTTTTAGAGAGAAAAGTTTACCAAAGGAAGGCTCGGGATGAAAAACATTCATCTTTTATTCGGTTTCCTATGTGCTTTCTGTTGGCATATCTCTCCTTCCACTCAAATCAATCTAATTTTCTTCGTTACAAAGCCTCTCCATACTATGCTTCACTATGCAGGCGGGGGTATGAGAGGCCGATAGGTTCTCTTTCAACATAAATTAACTAATTAGACTCTATTATAGAGGCAATGTTATGCAGACATTCCCTCGAGTGTGGAATATGAAAGATGTCATGGACTCCCGCTGACTAGTCCGGAAGCTCTACCCAATAAGAAAGTTTTTCCCCACTCTTTCTAAAATTGGAAAAGGCCCAATGAACCTAGGTGCCAACTTTCGAGAAGTACCAAACCTCATAACATTTCTAAGAGGGAAAACCTTAACGAATACTATGTCCCTAACTAAAACTCCAATTCCTATCTTTGCCTATCAATCTAGGACCCCTTATGGGCCCGTGTGGCCTTCATTCGTCTCCTCAACACTTCTACCTTCTCTAAGGTCTTTGAAAATCCACGATGCAAGCTTTCCACATGTGACGACCCGACTTTCTCACCATAGAAAATCACATCATCTTTAAGAAAGAAAGGGATAGAAGGGAGAAAAGAAAGAAGAGAAAGAAGAAACAACACTAGATAGTTATCTTGTAATAAAAAATTTCATTCAAAGATGAAATCATAACGGCAAACAAATCGAAAGATATTGGATTCTTTTGTTTTAGAATCTAACTTTAACTAAGAACAGGCAAAAGCAATATCAACAGCAAAATCACTTATTCATTCATACATACACAGGAATTTTTCAAAGATATATAAACACAATATAAACTTCATCTTAGATAAATCAACATGCAACTCAAACTTTTACCTACTTAAAATAAAATGGAGTTACTCACAGATTTTTGAAGAGTAGAGCACGATTTTTTTTTCTTTTTGAATAACCCCAGAATCTTTTGCAAACTGCTTTTATTACTGTTTTATCAACCTTAAACTTGAATGCTTGCAGAAAGCTTTAAACTTGAATGTTGAATGCCTTTAATTTGCATGCAGTGGCCATTTCCAGATTTTGAATGAATTGAATGCAGGTTGTTGATGAACAAATTGAGTTGCTAATGTTTTAAATTTGCTTCCAGCTTTGAAAAATTTCATGCATGCAGGTTTTCTATGAATTTGATAATGAGTTATAGGAATGATTACAGGGTTTATGCTATGCATTTGAACAGGGTTTTTTTTTTTGTTTTTTTTTCAGATTTGTTTTTTGAAGATTGTTTAGAGAAAAATGGGTTTCAGCTGAAAATTTCTTAGTTTGGGAATTGCAA
This sequence comes from Allium cepa, assembly GCA_030765085.1. Lineage (NCBI taxonomy): Eukaryota > Viridiplantae > Streptophyta > Magnoliopsida > Asparagales > Amaryllidaceae > Allium > Allium cepa. Next base: position 1,029,249,716 of record CM060932.1, on the reverse strand, counting down.
TTGAGAAAAAGAATAGGATAGAAGATGGCAAGAGTTTATATATAACTTATTTATGATTTAAAAGAAAAATAAAAATAAAAACAACGACACTTGTCTAAAATGTTAACACTTGTAAATTACCTTGTTTAAACATCTAACACATGTTAAATTAGGCTTTAATATACTTACACATGTTCTTTAAGTAATTAGTATTTTTAAATTAAAGTGTTAATAAAAGTTTTAAACTTAATTAATTAGTTCTTTAATACTTAGTTATATGTATAAATAATTTTTAAAGAATAAAACCAAGTATTATTATAAATAAAAACAATATACAGATCAATCATTTGAAAATAATATTATTAATCATTTAAAATAAATTTATAAAAGAGATTGTAACTTATTTGTTGTTTAAATGGATAAATGTTTCATTTATAAATTGTATTTTAAATTTCATTTCTAATTTACAAATCATAATTATTAATCAATATTATAAAAAGAAATAAAACAAATATTTTTATAACTTTATTTTAACCTAAATTAATATTCAAACTTAAGTCAAAATATATTTTAAACAAATAAAACATTTATCTTATATATTTGAAATAGTTATTTTATTAAATAGCTTTGAAAAGCTTAATCATTAAATAAAACATAATTTCCCAATTACCAAAATATTTGAAATTAGAAAATATGCTATACTAATTAAATTTAAAACCAAACTTATCTATTTAAAATATATATATATATATATATATATATATATATATATATATATATATATATGCACACATCATAAATAGAAAACAATTTATTAACTTATAAAAGATAAAATCTATCAATTAAATATTTATTCAATTAGATTATTAAATTAAATTCAAATTTATTAACAAAAATTATCAAATTAATTTTATTTTAAACACAGACTATTAAATTTATATTATCCGAAATTTCGGGATATCACACCACAAATCCTCAAAATTCTTGTTCGCCTTTTTGTCTGTCAGTCTGCGAGTGATAAGTGGTGCTAAGGTCCAAGTCGTTCCCAAAGCAAATTGCAAGACTCCTCCAAAATTCCTTAACAAAGAAAGGGTCACTATTACTGATAATACTAGCTGGAACTCCATGTGGTTGCATCACTCCCTTAACACAATCTATGCTAGAGATGCTACAATCCTATTACTTCAAACAGAAGTGAAATAAGCAGAAGTGAAATGAGCTAATCTACTATAACCTACATAGCTTCACTACTTCTAGGCAACCCACCTATAAAGTCCATCATATAAGCTCTCAATTCCAAGTCGGAACCTTAGTAATGACAATCCCTCGGGCATGCCTTGCTTAGCTTTAATCCTTGGCATGTCAAATGTCTGGAACAATCTTAGCGGCCCTTTCATCATCCTCGACCAATTAGAGAATTCTCTTTATATGACTATACAACTAATCAAATCGGGTTAATGGTGACACTACATAAGGTTTGGGTTTGAAGCATTCCAATATAATTTCCTTACTAATTTTCAGTCTTATTTTTGATTTATCACTAGTTAAGTGTCCTTATAAAATTTCATTATTTACGATGTTCCTTAATATATATATTCATTTAACAGTCTAGTCCCATCCAAAAATCAACACAGTGATAAAATAGAAACATGCCTTATACCATATCAAATACTTTTCCCTAAAGGAGACAACTAGCGATTTCAACCTAAAAACTCTAAAAGAAAATTTTATCGGAAGCTACTCTTAATCATTAACCAGTGTTAATTATGTTGGGTCCTAATGCTTCTTACAAATTTAAGACATACAATTCTAGAATGTCATTTCACCATTACCCACCTTTCAAAATTTTCATTCTTGTTCTAATAATTATCCATTACCTATAATAACTAGTCATTATGTCAAAATTGACAATCTATAATCAATCCTTATTTAATCTCTTTAAATCCATTTACTAGTTTCAAAATTTACTTATTACGAGTATTCAATTCCTGAATAAATCCATACTAGATTTCCTTAATTTTCCCTTATCTCATTTCACTTTTTATGTTTTATTAATTAAAATGTTGTTGCCCCTTAAATATGTTATTAATGTCCTTAAATTCTGATCCTATAATTACTACTCTATTTACAATTAATACGAATACTATTATAAGTTACGTTATTCATATGTTTTTTACTTCAAATTATTAATTTATAAACTGTAATATTCCTTTCCATATTTTGTTTTATCAGAGCTATCCCTCCAAAAAAGATTATCGTTATAATCTTCCATAAATTAACCACAAGTCATATTTTTTGCTTTATTTGAAATTACAAGGGGTTAATCTTTCTTTATTGAAACAAACAACGTAAACTATAGAAAAGAATATCCATATCTTACACATCTCTTTCCCTTTTGGTATGCCCTTTGAAAATTCAAACACAGCTCTTTCATATATTTAAGGAAATAGACAATTTATAGAAATTATGCAGAGCCTGCTGCCAATAAATAAAAAATATATAAATTCACATTCCAAGGACAACCTAACTTACAATCCAATTTTAAATCTTGCATACCTTATGAACTTTACTAAAATTCTATATTTGAATAATTGCAACTATTTCTAAATTTTCGTATTGAGTTGTACATGCAAATCCTATTTTGTCCATACCCTGAAACCTTTAACCCTTCTTACTTAGATACTGATCCTTATCTACACCATAAAATATAAACGTAGAAATCCACATTACGTTAGAATGCGACGTTTGAAATTCAAACTTACAAAAGAATTTCCACATCTCACAACAAAACTTTTAAGCATACTTTTCAAAATAATTTCCAACTTTCCAAAAATAGTTTTGGGGAATTGAATTCTTATAAATATCTAAACTCCATTTTTTTTATTCCATAAATCTAATTCATTTTTATTAAACATTTGTACAAAACCTACCAAAAACATATAAACCCAACTTTTCATAATTTTTGAAACATTTACCATTTTATTCTTAAATTTTTTTTGAAGGTTCTAAAGTTGTTTAATAAAATAATTTCCCTTCTCAAATGTTTTTACCTCAAAGACTTACTTCTTTAAAATAAGATCTTTAACCCAAAACATTCAAAAACTTAATTGTTAAACCAACTATCAAAATTAAAAAAAGGATTGCTTAATTCCAAAAAAAATGCAAAGTAATTTCACCTTTTAAAATATTTCTACATTAAAGTTTTATTTGTTTGAAAATTAGTCTTTTAGTCGAAAACATTTCAAAAACATCTTTTATAACTTTAAACAATGAAAAGTGGAGTAGACAAAGATAAACTTTTATCCTAACATTTTCCTATCTTATTCTCATTATTTTTCTCCTAGATTATCTCTAACTAGATTACTAACCCTATTTTATAAGTTCCTAGCGCTAGTTCTATCCAAATTTCCCACTATTGCTTTTGTTTATATTTTTCCTACTTACATGGCTTCTTCATCATTTTTAATCAAGTTTCATTTCCATTTTAAAAAGAAGAATATAAAGAGCTTCCAAATTTATAAAATAGGAAAATCATCAAGTCCAACCTGTGCTTTACTTTATATTTGTTTCAAAAAGAAAGACCCCTTTAACAAAAATCTTTAAACCGCAAACTTGTTGACCCAACCAAAATTTTAAACTAAGAGTTTCCAAATTAAAAGCCAATTTTACTAAAAGCCTTTTAAACAAAACTTTTGACCCCACGGCTTCTTTTTAAGTTATGATTTTCCAAACTTTCTTACTTTTTCAAAATAACAATTTCTTAATAAATCTTTTTGAAAAATTCATTCAAAACAATTCAAGGAAGTTTCCAAAGAAAATCTTTTTATCCAATTCTTCACGTAGAGTACGATTTTAGAAAACCTTTTTTCAAAACAACTTCTTAATGATTGTTTTCTCTATTGCATTTTTTTCTTCTTTCATCCCTTCCTTCTGAATGCTTATAACTATACTACCTTGTAATATTTAATCAAAAACTAACATTATTTATTTATTTATTATTCCCATAATTGTCACTTGGTCCGTATTAAATGGTTATTGCCTTGATGGACATTTCCTAAAGACGTTTATTTACTTATTCAACTTAAGCTTAGCGGTCTATTAATCAATTTAACTCCTTATAACTCCTCACTTATTACACACTCATTGATTATCAAATTTTTAGAGTTGCAACCTTTCCAATTCTATAATCCCATAATTACCTTAACGATATCTTTAACTGATCTATTTATATCCTTATTAAATTATTATAACACCCTATTTATCACACATTTATTGTCGTATAAATTTTAGAGTTACAATCTTATCCATTAACATTTGTTACAATGCGATATTCATCGCTCGTATCCTACTCTGTTTATTTTTCCAACCCACAGTCACCTCATCCATTTTTTTGAAATATGGTTGCGACTACTACTATGGTGGAAACTATAGAGTAAATTCAATATATATACATTTATATATAATAGATTTTTGAAAAATACTTTATAAAGTAAAAAGTAAGTCACTCATACGTATACCTATCCTCGTTAATCGAGTAACCTAAGATCTAATATCAAGTGTAACAACCCGTCCCAAAACGAACCTAATTTCGACCTCATAAAAGCACGTCAAACCTATGGCCCATCTCAAGACGAGTTGTGAAGTTGACAAAATTAAAACATTACGTAGTACACAGAGCTATATGTCTGTACTTTCATAATCTCACAGTGGAATGAATAAAATATAATATTGGAAACACCATTTTATAATGAAAACCATCTTAGAACATAACATGTTTAACATTACAACATGTTTATATAAAGCATCCATAGTACAATATCTCAAAATAACATAAATGTATGGACCTGGTATAATAAAATATTTTAGTAAACATAAATAGATAATTGCCATAAGTCTTCATCTCCACCTTCTTCTCCTAAATCAGCATTACTATCTTTAATCTGTGTTCTAATGAGGTGTGGGTCAGAACAACAAATGTTCAATGAAATGAAAATATCAAGCTTTAACATAATTATACTTAGGTTATATTTTTAAATAAGAAATACGTCTTACATATAAAATCAAAACATACGTATAAAGTCAACTGTAGGCCCAAAGGCCCTTCCAGCCCGACTACACAAAAGTCAACTATAAGCCTGAAAGCTCTTCTAGTCTGACTATACCAAAGTCAACTGTAAGTCCAGAGGCTCTTTCAGTCCGACTATACAACCATATGTAACTAGCGCATACGTTGTATGAGGAAATAACCAAACCACTTACTACCTTCTTAATGGGGCTTAGGAAGATTCTAATCATAACGCCTATAAAATAGGCAGATCCCCATCATTTAAGACCTAACCCAAACGTGGGTCACTAAATGGTTCTTTCTTGCTAATACTATAAGAAATCTTTTTAGGTCAATTAACACTTCACTTAAGAAAGAGATGGACCCTACCATAACCACTTAATACCTCAACAAGAAGCAGACCCCTCCTAAGGATTTCACCTACCGTATTCAAAACGCAATTTATGACCCATAACCCACTTGTGACATCTCACATTAGTCCGACTATTCGTAGGTACTGGTAGCCAGATTAACTAGGAAGGTTTAACCTACAAAATTGGGACTAACCTAGCATCCACTGGAGTTATTTATTGTAGGCGATGTCACACATTAACCCACAAAGCACATCACTGGTAGCAAGATTTAATTGGAAAGACTTTCATATAGATTTGGACTAACCTTGCATCCATATAACTTAGTCATAACTTATATGTATATCCACTATATATATATATATATCACCTTACACAAATATTTCATTAAGGTCGTATAAGGTATCTCCTTATTACGCCCCCAATTAGGGATTAGTTCTCTAATTTATTCTTATTCCCTTCCTACATATTAATATTACTTAACTATTCTAATAATACTAATTATCACGTTCGATACCTTATAAAACACACACACATTTCTACATGGAATTTAGATCTAATCTGTTCGCTATAACAATTTGATAATGAATCGCTTATAAGGTATTATTAAATATCAATCTCATACAAAACTACAATTCCAATTAGAACTGCTACTACCCATAGCCAAATAAAATAGATTTGTATAAAAATGGAATACCTACAAGTTGTACCAAATTAATACATTAGAATCGCTTTCTATTTTAAAGAACAGATCTTCAAAAATTAGATCGCCTATATTCAATTCAATCTTAATAAATTTTTTGAAAGAAATTCCTTATTTATTTAAGTGGTAGAAATAAACTATGCAAACTACAAGCAATTCAATTTATAATTTACATGCCATTTCTATTAGTTTTCCTTTTGAACCCTTTAAAAATTCAATTCAAAAGAGGGAAAATGGGTTAAATTGACCATATACTATCGAATGTTAAGAATTAATTAGATTTTAACATACCAATACTAAAAACAATTATAATTCCAACATATATAAAGATTGATATTTACTTAGGGAAATTCTGAGGATTTTACGTGCTATATTTATTTACCAAAATTTCCTAAGGCACACTTCAAATCCAAATAAATACTTTTTAATTGCAAAAAAGTGAAAATTTTGACATTTCCACTTTGAGATGACCCTACTTTTCTAGTGGCCAAATCATGGGCTAATTTGTTTTTTTTTTTTTTTTGCATAAAGAAATATATGCTAAATGAAAACACAGGGTCATCTACTTTCAAAACCAAAACCAGGATCCACTATTACCAATATAGAAATACTGGTATATTCTTAAAACATAGATTAGTATATACGAAGATATACCAATCTCTTTAGTTATTAAATCAGAGTTTAAGAAAATTTAGCTAAATCATTCACACATAGCATTTTAATATAAAGATAAACCCATTTCATAAAAATTATTTTCAATATGACACAAAAGATACACAAGCAGACAGGAAATATCAGAATTCCTGAGTATATCATAAAAATCATAGAGATCCTTTACTTAACTCAATTCTTGCTATAGCACAATTATAGGTGTGGCTGCGCGTACACACACATATAAATACATGTGTGCACGGCCTCGCCAACACACAAGCTCAAGCAATGATATTAATGAATAGGCAATGAAGCCTTGGCACCAACAAAATATTAATAATTATATGTATAAACAAAGGATTACCAATCCAACTATATAAAAATGAGGTCATCGAGTTTCCTCTTTCTCATTTATGCAAGTTATATTCAGACATAAAAGATGAATTTACATCAACTATCCTTCTTTAAAACAAAAACATGTCACTGATGCAAGAACAAAAGCTATTCTGCATCATACAAATATTTTTAACACAAACAATTGGAAACTAACAAGTTCCTTTTATAAAAATCTCAAGATAATACATGGACTTGTAATCCATTTCTAGAATACTTATGAATATAAAACAGTTTACTTTCTTTTGCAAAACTTATCCAAAACTGTGTTTATTCATTTTAGAAATGTAAAGTAAAGGCATGCACGTATCACTACCAAATTTAGAGATAATAAAGGCATTTAAAATTGCCAAAATTAATGCAAATAGGGGCAAAAATTTCAACTAAACAGCCCCTACTAGAAGGAGAGGCAAATTAGGTGTTACCTCTAATAATGAAGTCCCTAATAATATTTAGGGGCAGATTGGACTATTAAAATGCCTTTAATACACGTGATGCCATGTAAGCAAATGTGCTATGATAATTGCACCAGGGGCGCTTTTTATTGTCCCTTTAGGTACTTACTAAGGAAAATCCAACTGCCCCTATTAAGATTAGCTTAACTGAATTAATAAAAATAAAATCAGTACTTATTTTATATTTATTTATATATAAGGACATTTAAATTTCCCTCAATTCTGATTTCACACATCAATAAGCATGATACAAGAATTATACAAGTGTACACAAAAACGAATGAAAAAACATGAATACTATAAAAAAATTCATTTGCTACAAGCATGCAATCTTTAGAATAGCCAACAATTAAATAATAAACCACAATATTAGCTTACATTACAAATATCCAATACAACTCCAAAGATCAAATTATCAACTAAACATCCAAATATAAAAATAAACCAAATTACAAGTCAAATACACCACCATTAATTTTTCATAACAAATCTCCATAAACCTAAGTAAACCAGAATCTCTCAAGCCTATACCTATTGTTTCTACACACAAGCCGCACTTGCATCAGTTCCAGCATCAGTGTCAATCAGTCTTGCACACTTTCAGCCATGGGTGTATACAATCTCTTCATGTTACTGCAACAAAATTTGTAATCCATTTCTTATCAAAAGTGCTCATGCAAGCTTGCCATGTTCCTCACAATCATGCCTGCACTAATTCACTCTCATAAAATGTTGTTACAATACCTACTTTACTGCTCAATTTAAATCTGGATCAATCTCCACTTGCTGGTCCATACATTATTCCCGAATGATCAGACCACCCCTTCATACTATTACGTTACAATTACAACCTACCATAAATCTTTACATAAAATTAAATTAGAACTAAATTCCAGATTAGAGATATGAACGTAGCCAAAGTTGGATCTAAAAGTTTGGGTTTATGTTAGTTTCAGCTTTAGATAATTTCCAACTATATTACTTTGTAGGTAAGTAAATATTTTTAGATTATTTTATAATGTTATTTCCTAAATTTTAGTGATTGTATTACTATGTTAATTTAAAGAGTTTATTTCCCTCTAATCTTTGAGAATATTATTAGATGCTATGTCAAGACTGTTAAATTTTTTAAACATGCACACACATATATTAATTTCAAGTTATAGAAAAACAAAATTACAAAAAATAAAACATATTTAAAATAAATTGAAAGATTGGTGTAGTTGTGCCAGAAAAAAATTTGAATACTCACAATTAATTTCCTGGTATGACATATTACTTAAACTTCCTTTAAACTATGTGATGTAAATTTTTTGATAATGTTAACTTATTTTAAGCTCTGTTTTATCATTTGTACATCATTGCTAACATGTAACATACTATCCCATCTCAAATATACTAATTTTTTTATATCATGTATGCACCAACAGATATACAACCCAAATTTGGAGCGAGAGAAATGAGCTCTTTAATCAAATACTCAAATCAATGAAGTAGTAGATTCTTCTTTTAAATATTACTGGGGATACAATTGATAGGAATAACAATGATAATTGTAAATGTAAAGACCAAGTTGCAAAATTATTAGTGCACAAGACATTGTCATAGAGAGAACGATTAATGTTATGCCAGAGAATTACATATTATACTATGATTCGCTATGAATTATGAATTTCCATAATTACTTAATATGTAAATAATTAATGGCACAACTAGACATAAAATATCATAGTTTACAATAATCATATCAAGGCATGAATATAGCACTTTTATGTTGTAAAGTCTCCATTTTCCTATTTTCCATTTTTATTTAGCGTTATAAATAATAAGATAGAACAACCTTGTATATATCTGTAAGTATAGAATAACCTTGTTACATATCATGCAAGTAACTAAGTTAAAAATGTAAAAATTGAAGTTTTATCTTACTAATGTGTTAATTATGATTTAAGTTAACATGATCATTAGAGTTTTAGTGATTAGAGGTGAATATGTACACGAAGCTACTTGTACCTCAATTTAACGAAACATTTAAGTGAACATGTATGATACTAGACAGTTAATTATGTAATATACACCATACTATTAGATGTATAGTATTTTTGGAATGAAGATAATGATAGATCCAATTTTGAACAACATTGCATATCCATTTCCTCGAAAAATGTACATATAATTTATCAAGTCTTATCCAGGGAAAGAAAACTTTGGTGGAATGCCCAGTAACTTGAACCAAAATATACACGCATTAGTAGTATATACTTTTGTATTCTAAATTTCTCATGCAATCTTTACAAGTGCATCATTAAGAATGTGTTTTGAAATCCAATGTTCATTTTCACCTAATGTTTCCAAAAGTTTGTGCCAAATTCTATTGTTAATATGCACTAATATGTCTTGGAAGCATTGGCCTAATTCCCTTTAGATTTTGGTGCAAGGGAATATATAATGATAATAACTATTGGAAAATCATTTGTTCTGCAATAGTATTGTTATCCAACAACGGTCAGAATAATAAAAAAATTCAACACACCAAAACTCAATTCATAGTAGCTAAAACAGTAACCTAAAATCAAAATATGCATAAAGGGAAAGTTGCTGACCTTGATTTCTACCATCTTTGTCTTAATTTTGTTTTTGAGATGTGGATCCAGAACAATAGCATCTTCCCTATTAAGCAATCAATGACCATTTCAATGATAAAATAAGCATAAGAGTAGTAACAGCCTCCTTCACTTATCGGAATCTCCATGAACTTATTTCGATTATTTGATTTTAGGAATTAGGGTTTGATGAGCTAGAATGGAAAGGAGCAGCCAAGTATTACAGATCGTGAACGTTCTTTTAGGTAGGACGGGTTGGTATAAAAATGGAGTACAGTAAGGGCAGATAAACGGGCCTTAATTACTAGTATTAGTGACCAAGCTCCTAATTAAATATTATTAGAGACATTTAACTTATTCTGCCTCCAACGTGATGCCTCTAATAGTTACAAATGTGGTAGTGTATTTTAATTTATATGGCAAGTCCTCAATATAATTCAAGAATCTATCACATGAACATATATTAGCTATATGCTATATACAGATTCGAATAGCAACAACCACTTAACATAGAAAATTTCATTTCCCAAAAATCATAATGCATTTGAAAGCATTAAAAATCCATCTTTCCTTCAAAAGTCTACGGCATCAAATATGCCAAAACATATGAATATAGTTCATAATTGTAAGTCGTACCGTTAAAGCCACTAAATACATTTCAGATTTATAAAGCCATGAGGCTGTAAGTTCTCAAACTCATTTCAGAAATTATTTCAAATTCTTGTATAAATCCAAATTCCACATAAAACTTCATTTCTTTCCAGAATAAACATCTTATATCAAAAAAACACGTATCTATTAAAACTCAGATGCTCAGATGCAAATTCATATCTCAAAAGTGTGGATTCAGATCCATATAATCTCCCAAACCATAAGTAACTTGATCTCAAAAAAAAACATAACATAGAGAAATATGTATATATGTATACCTCATCTTTGCTTTTCACATTCAAGGCATTCAACTTGCCCAAAAACAATAAATATATATATATACATATTCTCAGATATGATAATTACATACAAAAATCAAACTCCAGATCCATATATGCTTATGCATAAATATAGAGATAATCCATCAAAATAAGTTTATAAAAGTTTTCCCCAAAACTTCTGAAAGGAAACTTGAACAAAATCCATAAAAATCCTTTAAATCACAAAACTCAGCAGATCTATGTGTCTGCACATATACACAAGTGTAAACACTTGTGTATATTGCCTTGACACCGGTTATTCTCCAAATACAAATTTCAGAAGATATATAAAAACTGAATGATCCAAATGTTTCAGTTTTAAACTCGCAATTACATATAAGACAATACAGTTTTCAAGATTTATATACAAATCAATCTAACACATGATGGTTCACTGTTCATGGTATTACATACATATTTTAGTTCAGCAGTACATAAGAAATGACAATAAAAATACTTAAATACTTTCTTCATATCATCTACATGCAATATAAATCATTTTAACTCCATCTCTTAAATCATCATCTCATCAATATGTGCATAGCAACCTGTAAAAACATCATCCCGAACTGCCTCGTTGAATGAGACACCCCAGGAGATTGTCGAGACAATCAACAGGGTCAGACATGATACGTCTGGTATGAGTGTACTTAAACAATTCATTTGGCAGTAATACATAGTGTTAAATCAGTGTATCGTGACATAATAGTGAATAGATATCATCTCAGGTACAGATATGAACATAATCAGAACTAATCATCATCCATATATGAATACGCAAGCAACTAAAGATCAAACAATCATTAACAAGCATCAATGCACGCAAAGCATCCATACACACAAATTAATTTACAGAAATATAACCACGGCTGCCTGAGATAGGTCTTATTGCCAAATCGTGATTAAGAACACTCACGTAGCTATATGAGATGTCGATCCCCTAGATATTGCCATAGCTTTCCCCCTTTTTCTCACGAATCCAACGCCATTTGATACGGCAAAATAATTTTCCCCCAATCTGATTTCTGGGGCTTCGGCCATTTTATTTTTGTTTTGTAACGAGAGAGTTAAAATGAAAACCGCGGCCACATCCTTCTCTTTTTTTTTTTTTATAATCCACTCACGGTTAGGGTTTTAATAGATGGGAAATCACAAATTTACCCCCAAGTCCAAATGTGTGCACAAATATACTTCAATACTTTATACTTGTTTGAATCACAATATCATAGTTGTGTGAATATTGTGGGTCATTACAAATACCCCACCTTTTGGAATTGTGTCCTCACAATTCACTCTTACTCGTTTTAGCATCCCAAATATTCATTAAATTTTGCGGAGTGGCTGCAATACACACATGTATAAATATACACGTGTGCACTGCCTTGCCAACTCGAGTGCACCAGCAAATTTCAATCAACATGTTTCATCATCAAATGAACCAGCACAAGGGTAACTGCAACTGTCATACAGACAACACATAAATAAGAAAGCAACATATTCAACAACTCAGTGCATCTGAAAACAGCAACCTCAGATGGATGTATGGGAACTTACACATAGACTTGGCAAATGCAAGGCAACACAAAATGATAACAGCAGAAGTGATCAAGGCAAAGCACAAATGTGCAGCATCTAGTAGTTTCAAGTACATGGACATATATATATATATATATATATATATATATATATATATATATATATATATATATATATGGAACTGCCACTGTATGCAAACAGCAAAATCAAGTCTAAAATCTCAAGTGCAACAGCAAATTTCAGATGCAACAGTGTTTGGACCAAGTCCATGTATACAGTGTAACTCAGGGGTGCACACAGGATGAAGTGAATATGCATAAATATGGCAGTGTACCAATGAGAGCAGGAAACAGTGCCATTGCATTCATCATAATAGTGTTCACATTCAGTTTTAAACTAAACTCTATTGGCAAATTGGTTTAGAAAATTCTAGAATCAATACAGATTTTACTTTCTGCTTTTCAAAGCAATTCTAATGTCTCAAACATATTTATACACCAAGCTTACTCAACCAGAACCAAACAAATATTAATTCAGTAACAGTTCATAGGTTTTGTCATCAAGTTATATATTGCCTACAAATGCATTCCTACTCATGATTCATATTGAAGTCATTTTAAATGTAATGTTCATTCATCCATGGCTATACACACCATCTTCAGGCAAAACATATCATCCATATGCAAATCAAAATAGGGATCAATACCCTTATATAATCTGTCTTTATTTAAATGAATTTTTTTTTTAATCCAAAACAGACCCCATTCTTGGCAATCAAAGCAAAATATCATAAACATACATATGAATTAAGTTTATACAAACAATACTCAATCAATACAAACAACAAACAACCACTTAATACTGGTATTTTTTCCTCAGTTCCAAAAAGAAAACCAGACATCTATAAGAACATAAACTGATTGCTTGTCATCAAAAATCATCCAACAAGTATCTTAGCATAAGTTCTTATTTCAAGAATTCATAACAACCATCACCCAAATCACACAAGCATCTCATAAATATGAACAAGCAAAACCCACAACATTGAGCTAAGGCATCAAAACTGAGTCTGCATACCAGAACTCACCATACCCCTAGCCTAATCACCTCTGCTTGTAGGTTCATTTCATATTATTTTTTTTATTTTTTTTAAGGTTCAATATCACATTCATGGTTGCACTGGTGCACACTGCCTGGAACATCTGTTTGATTTCCAGCGCACTACAAATTATTTGGACATGAACATGCCATGTGCAAACTCACACCCCATCCTTGATGCAAGCCAACCACCATGTCATACCCACTTCCCTCATACCCAACCTGATAGAGGTGACCCATTTTTCTTAGTTTAATTATTAAGTTTTCCTTTCATGTGTGCAGGTCTCAACTATACTGTATCATGCTCAAAACCTTTATGTACATAACCAGTAAATGCAAACAGTTTTCATGCATCCATGAAACATTCATCCATTCATACATTTCAACAATCAATTAATCACATCTGTACATCATTTCAAGTCAATTTTTGTTCAGAGACAGGCCTTTGACTAAAGCATAGATCAAATATTTTAGGAGATAAAATACCACTGGGGTTCCCAGTAACCAAATCTAACAACCAGCAAGGCATCCAAACATTTCACATAGATTATATCACCACAAAGAAACTCATCCAACACATATGTGGTTAACAAAACTTATTTTCATTCATATAAAACTAACATACACCTAATCATAAGTAGCTATAAGTGTTCCTTTCGTCTTCACTTATGTCATTGGGCTATATAAACTTGCAGGTAAGGCACAGGGATTTTGCATATCAGAAAATTCTTATGTTTTTCATATTTTATATTACAATCAACATGTGACCAGAGATGTTTATATGTATATATATTATTATTATTATTATTTTAAGGAAATACTTAGGCAACTAGAGCTCAACACATGGTCAAACCATTGCACTCTTATCCCCTTATTAAATACCAGACATAAGCAAAAGAACTTCCCTCCTTTTACTGCCTTGTACTTAACCAATCTTAGATCACACTTGACTGTAATGATTATATAATCCATTTTTTTTTCAGGTTATATTCATAAGAAATTTTATCTTCCTCTAAGGGACCTGTTTTATAAACTTCCATCACAAAGTTATATGCAGTTATCAAACATATTCAAGAAATGCAGCTTAACAATTATGCATCCAAATCAGACAATTCACTTTTTCATTGTTTTTTCATATAATGACCTATTGCAATTGATACTGGCATTTGACATTTATTTTTATTTTTTTGAAATTTTACCAAATATCAACATCACTTGCATCAGCTCATTATTGTGTTTATCAAGTTCTCAAACATATACTTATTAGTTATGGTGTAACAGTGGTGATTTCAGATTTAAATCAAAATAAATAAATACACCATCTACATTGAAACAAAGCAACATCCATGAAGTCCACAAAGAAGTAAAACTGTAATTTTAGCCATCTTTTAGATCAGATATAAACATAGGTGTCTTAATCCAACTTTTCTTGTATTAGAAAACATTCATAAATTCAAATTCTCTCATTTTAAATTTCTTACTACAGGGATTTACAATAGGTTTGTGGGCTTTCCAAAATAATTTAGGCATTCATAATTCTACTATATTATTGTAAAAATATGGACAGAGGTGTTTGTTAAGAAAATTTCACCAAAAACCCAGAAAACCTCATATCTTATTATTTAGAAAATAAGCATGAGCCAGATTTCTATCTTGCTGCCTATGTTCTAAATAATTTAAATCCATACTTGACAATAATAAGAATAGAATAATAAAAATGCTCAAACCATTTTAACTTGGAAAACTGACATACAAAACTCCAAATAGAAATGCACAAACAAACATCCATCTCATCCATAATAACCACTTCAGAAATTTAAATAATTTTTATAATACTTCTTTGTTCATAGCAAATTTAAATGAACTAGACATGAGCATAAACCTCTCTGTTCATACTGCCTAATCCATTATTATTCAGTACCCTACTTCTCAGTAAATTAATCAGATTATTTTCTTATAAAAACTGGGTCATAAATTCATTTCTGTAATCAGGTTATATGATTGATTAAACAATTTTCAAAACAAAGTAATAGAAAGGAGAAACATCATTAACATTGATGTAATTCAAATAAATCATCCAAAGCAATCAATTCAAACAATGCAACCAAAGCAGTCAATACAAACAAATTCACACAAATTAAATTTTTGCTATGTTATCTACCAACATAGCTCCGATACCAAATGAGATGACCCTACTTTTCTAGTGGCCAAATCATGGGCTAATTTGTTTGTTTGTTTTTTTTTTGCATAAAGAAATATATGCTAAATGAAAACACAGGGTCATCTACCTTCAAAACCAAAACCAGGATCCACTATTACCAATATAGAAATACTGGTATATTCTTAAAACATAGATTAGTATATATGAAGATATACCAATCTCTTTAGTTATTAAATCAGAGTTTAAGAAAATTTAGCTAAAGCATTCACACATAGCATTGTAATATAAAGATAAACCCATTTCATAAAAATTATTTTCAATATGACACAAAAGATACACAAGCAGACAGGAAATATTAGAATTCCTGAGTATATCATAAAAATCATAGAGATCCTTTACTTAACTCAACTCTTGCTATAGCACAATTATAGGTGTGGCTGCGCGTACACACACATATAAATACATGTGTGCACGGCCTCGCCAACACACAAGCTCAAGCAATGATATTAATGAATAGGCAATGAAGCCTTGGCACCAACAAAATATTAATAATTATATGTATAAACAAAGGATTACCAATCCAACTATATAAAAATGAGGTCATCGAGTTTCCTCTTTCTCATTTATGCAAGTTATATGCAGACATAAAAGATGAATTTACATCAACTATCCTTCTTTAAAACAAAAACATGTCACTGATGCAAGAACAAAAGCTATTCTGCATCATACAAATATTTTTAACACAAACAATTGGAAACTAACAAGTTCCTTTTATAAAAATCTCAAGATAATACATGGACTTGTAATCCATTTCTAGAATACTTATGAATATAAAACAGTTTACTTTCTTTTGCAAAACTTATCCAAAACTGTGTTTATTCATTTTAGAAATGTAAAGTAAAGGCATGCACGTATTTTAATTTATATGGCAAGTCCTCAATATAATTCAAGAATCTATCACATGAACATATATTAGCTATATGCTATATACAGATTCGAATAGCAACAGCCACTTAACATAGAAAATTTCATTTCCCAAAAATCATAATGCATTTTAAAGCATTAAAAATCCATCTTTCCTTCAAAAGTCTACGGCATCAAATATGCCAAAACATATGAATATAGTTCATACTTGTAAGTCATACCGTTAAAGCCACTAAATACATTTCAGATTTATAAAGCCATGAGGCTGTAAGTTCTCAAACTCATTTCAGAAATTATTTCAAATTCTTGTATAAATCCAAATTCCACATAAAACTTCATTTCTTTCCAGAATAAACATCTTATATCAAAAAAACACGTATCTATTAAAACTCAGATGCTCAGATGCAAATTCATATCTCAAAAGTGTGGATTCAGATCCATATAATCTCCCAAACCATAAGTAACTTGATCTCAAAAAAAAACATAACATAGAGAAATATGTATATATGTATACCTCATCTTTGCTTTTCACATTCAAGGCATTCAACTTGCCCAAAAACAATAAATATATATATATACATATTCTCAGATATGATAATTACATACAAAAATCAAACTCCAGATCCATATATGCTTATGCATAAATATAGAGATAATCCATCAAAATAAGTTTATAAAAGTTTTCCCCAAAACTTCTGAAAGGAAACTTGAACAAAATCCATAAAAATCCTTTAAATCACAAAACTCAGCAGATCTATGTGTCTGCACATATACACAAGTGTAAACACTTGTGTATACTGCCTTGACACCGGTTATTCTCCAAATACAAATTTCAGAAGATATATAAAAACTGAATGATCCAAATGTTTCAGTTTTAAACTCGCAATTACATATAAGACAATACAGTTTTCAAGATTTATATACAAATCAATCTAACACATGATGGTTCACTGTTCATGGTATTACATACATATTTTAGTTCAGCAGTACATAAGAAATGACAATAAAAATACTTAAATACTTTCTTCATATCATCTACATGCAGTATAAATCATTTTAACTCCATCTCTTAAATCATCATCTCATCAATATGTGCATAGCAACCTGTAAAAACATCATCCCGAACTGCCTCGTTGAATGAGACACCCCAGAAGATTGTCGAGACAATCAACAGGGTCAGACATGATACGTCTGGTATGAGTGTACTTAAACAATTCATTTGGCAGTAATACATAGTGTTAAATCAGTGTATCGTGACATAATAGTGAATAGATATCATCTCAGGTACAGATATGAACATAATCAGAACTAATCATCATCCATATATGAATACGCAAGCAACTAAAGATCAAACAATCATTAACAAGCATCAATGCACGCAAAGCATCCATACACACAAATTAATTTACAGAAATATAACCACGGCTGCCTGAGATAGGTCTTATTTCCAAATCGTGATTAAGAACACTCACGTAGCTATATGAGATGTCGATCCCCTAGATATTGCCATAGCTTTCCCCCTTTTTCTCACGAATCCAACGCCATTTGATACGGCAAAATAATTTTCCCCCAATCTGATTTCTAGGGCTTCGGCCATTTTATTTTTGTTTTGTAACGAGAGAGTTAAAATGAAAACCGCGGCCACATCCTTCTCTTTTTTTTTTATAATCCACTCACGGCTAGGGTTTTAATAGATGGGAAATCACAAATTTACCCCCAAGTCCAAATGTGTGCACAAATATACTTCAATACTTTATACTTGTTTGAATCACAATATCATAGTTGTGTGAATATTGTGGGTCATTACACACTTATAGGAAATGTTTTCTTCCTAACTGGATTTGATTCCACTACGTCTAATTCACTTTTAGATCTTCTTCTTTTGAAATATTCAACAAAGTGAATGGTATACAGAAATTAGATTTAGAGTAAAAGCTAAATAGGAATATAATCAAGAATCAAAAGAATTAAACATTCATACCTCTTACTTGAAAATCCTAACTGATTCAGAAAACCAAAAAGACGAAGAAGAAAGTGAGATCTGATTTATACCGCTCCTAATTCTCTATTGGCTCTTCTTTCTTTTTGAATATACAATAAATAAATTTTATTTATAGATTAGACTTCAAAATTCAGAAGACAATTAGAAGAAAGATTATTTTAGATTGGAGATTAGAAACTAGAATTACTTACTATAAAAGTTTACTGTTTCTGAAACTCTAAGGGGAGAGATTTTGACAGAGCTTCGCTAGCATTTCCAAAATTTTATAAAGGAATAGTGGGGTCTAGGGTTCTATTTATAGAGGTGAAAAGGAGTGGCAATCATTGGAACAAATTAAACAAATCCGAAACCTTAAAAATAAGAAAACCATAGCCATCACCCACCTATTTGCCTCCTACCGGTCGACCACTAGTGGTCGATCGGTCGTAGGTCAGGAATCGATCGGTCCCCTTTTTGTGTGCATATGTTTTTCCTACGTCGATTTATTTTCCGTTTTAATTCATTAATTACCTAATTAAATTAACGTCACACGTTAACTTTAACCCTTACTTAAATGTTAAGCCTCTCTTAACGTAAGATTTTCAGATTCAAAATTTAAAATCAAAACTTCATATTTTTGATTTCAAATCCAAATTCAAGTATTTATATGTTAAATTCAAAACTTCAAATACCCATATTTTTTCATTTTTACTTCAATTTCAACATATTATATATGAATATTGATCATAAAATCGCCACGGATGCAATGGTGCAACTCCTGTGGTCAAATTCTAACATTTAAAAAATTTCCATTTTTAACTTTATTTTAATTATTTAATTTCTTCTTAAATTTTACGGGCGGTTACAAAGACTCTTTAGATCATTCACATGTTATTTCCATCAAGCACTAGGTGAACATGAAGCTACTCACTGCCACTCCACCATCTAACCAAGTATTTCCCTAGAAACAAGCTTCTATAAAGCAATCAAGATGGAAAACATAAAGGCACAAGTAATTTGCACCAATCTAAGGCCATGAGGAAGACTTATGAAGCAAACTTATAGATCGGTATTGATACCAAATGATGGCTGATGTATCCATGATCTTCCTGGCATTCCTTTCCTTGGACGTGGAGAACATGGGTACGAATGTAGTGGAGACAATTTTGGTGATCTTCAGCTTTAAATAGAGGGGTGGGGTGATATTTTGGGGGATCTATTTTAATTGTTTATGAATTTGCATATTGTTCTTATGATTTCAAGGATCATCAGGGATCTAGAAGAACACATCTTGTAAACTGCAATCAAATCAACAGCAAAATTAAGTTGAAGTTGGCAAAGATTAACTGAACCACCACAAAATTTACATTTCTTGCTTTTTCCCCATTTTTCATTTACTTTCTACACTTATTTCTCTACTTTAATTCTCTGGATGTTTATTCCACTTTATGATTTTGGTGCTTTCATTTTGAGCAAATTATTCAAGATTTTTTTATAATCATCTACTTTTGGATTACTTCATTCTAAGGGATATATCCATTTGCTTTGTTCTTGCATTCAAAACTACTTAGATTTCAATAGAATCTACATAAAGCTAGTTTAATCTATGGCCACACAAAGAGACTGATCCATCGCTTCCAAAGCTGTGGATGGTGTTGAGAATGTTGACTCTTAACATGTGGAAGTTGGTAGAATAACACTACTACTGAAGTTCAAAACCTATCGAAGGTGATAAAGAGGGTTGAGATAGACTATATGATGAAGCAAATAGAGGACAATTTATAGGAGAGCTATAATGAGATGAAGCAACAGATGCATGAGAGTATTGATTTGCTAAATAAATTAGCTTGTAGACGCAGAAGAAGTAGGAAGGAATTGTTGCCTTATGACTTAGAGTATGATAGTTCATCATCATCAAGCGAAAGATAGAGGGAAAGAAAGCAAAAGATGGTCATAAAGGACACCGACACTTTAAGGTAGAAGCCGGAGACTGGTTGTGGACAAAATGCGGGAATTGATAGCGAAACCCATACAGGGATCGATACCGAACCCCATACAGGGATCGATATCGGAACATCTTTTCCTAGTTTGGGGAGTCTACGAGTTGATGTTACGAATGATGACGTTGGAGGTACGTATCGTCATGCTGTTGATGGTTAGAGTATTGGGGATCGGGTGGATATTATTGATGTGCTACGTAAAAACTGAACTGGTAGAACTATTGAACGAACGGTTCTCCCAGAGTCAGGATAACCCAGGTATTGTGAACCTAATCGGAAGTGTTTTCCCAACCAAACACTTGGGGCGGACCATGATTACCGTCGTTCAGTGTACCCTACAGAGCCAGAGTACTTGGTTGAAATGGTGAGGGGGTTCATAAGCGAAAATCAGCATCGGAGTAATGATGAATGGGGATCCACTCCTAGCCGGAACCTATTCACCGAATAAACACTGGGTGAAGAATACCCAAATGGTTTTTAAGGCTAATGAGGCCATCGTATAATGGAAGGACAGATCCGAGTCAACATTTGATGAAGTATGAATGACATATGGATTTGGCCAGAGTGACCGATGTCATAAGATGTTGTTATTACCTGATTTTTATCTAAGGTGTTACAACAATGTGGTTCACCCGGCTTTTACCGAGATCCATAATATTTTCTGATCGGTTAGCATGAAAGTTTATTGAGCAATTCCGTTTATACACCACTGGCCCTAAGTACATAATATCACTATCAAACCTCTTCTAGGAAGTAGGAGAGACCTTGAAAGATTTCTTGAGAAAATTCCACATGGCTGTGATGGAAGTTAGTAATGCACAGAAAGATATTGCTCTAACGGCTTTGATAAGGGGGATTCATCCTAATATTGATTTCAGGATATAATTGAAAATGTAACCCCCGCAAATGGTGGATGTGTTTTATAGAAAGACAAATCAATTCTTGTGCTGGGAAGAGGCAAGTACTACCGTTAGGAAAGTTATTGTCGGACGGCTGGCCGAGATGACTTAGAGCAATGTTGCAGTAAAATCAGTCCAAGGAAAATTTCATGAATGTTAATATGAATATCTAGAACAAGAACAGTAGACAGAGAAGGAACTATCGGGGAGCTAAAGACAAAAACTCTAATTCCAAGAGACGCCATAGTTTCTTAAAGTATGATAGTTACACCCAGCTGAACAATTCAATCGAAAGCATTTACCTTGCCACCTAAGGTATGAAACAATATAAGAAGCCATCTCAAGGAGAGTGATTGAGTAGGAGAATAAATCTGGAAAGTAGTATAGATTTCATGAAACCTATGGGCATAACACAAACGAACGCAAACACTTACGTGATATGATGAAAAGTATGATAAGGAAGAAGAAGTTACAGCAGTTTTTTACAATCCCATAAGATGGCGAGCAAGGAAGCTCTAACTCACAAGGACCATTGTTCCAACGAGGACAAGCCGAGTGAGGATGAGCCCAGGAGCTTGAAAGAAAATTGATTATTAATACAATTTCTAGAGGACCATGTCCAACTGAGAAGAGCTAAAATGAAATGGAAAGATGTGCAAGTGCTTTTGAAGCATGCTATGAGTGAGAAATGCTTTAACGTCAAAGATGAAGCTCTGACAAAGAAGCTTAGGGTAATGATTGACGATATTATTTTCAGCAATAGGGATGCTGATAAGATTGAAGCCCCAACATTAGATCCTTTGGTGATATCGGCCATGATTGGGCCAGTGATTATGAGGAAGGTGTTAGTCGATTGTAGAAGTTTAAGAAGGCTTACGATAAGATGTTGCTGGATGGCAAAGATCTGAAAATGTGTAAATCTCATATCCATGGATTTAATGGTACGACGATAGAACCTATTGGATGTGTGGATTGGCTAGTTGTGTTAGGAGAAGGTGACCGTAAGAGGGTGTGGATTGTGACCTTCATCATGTTGGATATATTTTCTTCTTTTAATGCTTTTTTAGGCCATTCGGCCTTAGCCAGTTTCTAAGCAGCCATTGCCCTATGGTGCTTGCTCATGAAGTTTCCCATAGATAATGAGGCAGGAGTTGTCTAGGGAGACCAAGGGCTTGGACATGGGTGCAACATAGTGGAGTTGAAAAGGGTGAGGTGATGCGAGAAGGGAAAAGATATGGAGAAGACTCTCCCCATCAAGTCATTAGAAAGCATAACAACCACCATCTAAGCCCTGGCTCGGGCAACACAGCCGATTCCATAAGGATATGGACCCAAGGAAGGAGCTAGAGGATGTAAGGGCGGCTTTCACGGAGTTGATGATCAACATCTTGGTCAGTCAAGATGATCCTACATGGGTCCTAAAGATGGGATCTCAACTCAGCATGAGAATGATGAAAGAGTTGGCAAGTTTTCTCTAGGAAAACCTAGATGTGGTCTGCTGGATGCATTTTGACATATATGGAACATCGCTGGAGTTAGCGTGTCACACATTGAATGTGAACCCTAAATGTGTTCCTATGAAGTAGAAATGTCATAGACTAAGTTCGGAGTGATGAGTTGCATTGAAGGAGGAGGTGTATTAGCTAAAAGGCAATGGCTTCATATGTGATGCTTTATACTCGGAATAGGTAACTAATCTAGTCTTGGTGAAGAAATCCAATGGAAAGCAGAGAACATGCATTGACTATTCTGATCTGTATAAAACAAGCCTAAAGGATAGCTTCCCACTTTCGAAGATCAATCAACTGGTAAATCCAACCGCTGGGCACGAACTGCTATCGTTCATGGACACCTACTCTGGCTACAACCAGATCCTAATGCATGTTCCATACCAAAGGCACACTAGCTTCATAACTGGCCTAGGACTATATTGTTTTCTTGTCGTGCCTTTCAATTTGAAGAATGCAGGATCAACGTACCAAAGACTGGTCAATTCTATGTTTAAGGAGCAAATCAGATGTTGATGGAAGTGTACATCGATGATATGCTAGTAAAGTCACGATAGTTGACTAACCATGTAGAGGATTTGGTAGAGAAGTTCAATGTACTCCAAAATATGGGATGAAGCTCAATCTTTGAAATGCTTGTTTGGAGTTACGTCATGTAAATTATTGGGTTTCGTAGTGAACTCAAAAGGAATATATGCATCTAGAAAAGATAACATCGTTGAGGAATATCGAAGCTCCAAAGTCAACAAAAGAAGTTCAGAGTTTGAATGGAAAGATTTCCACTCTAAGCCTGTTTATTTCAAGAGCCAAATATAAGTGCATTCCTTTCTTTGACATCCTCAAGAAAGGAAAATGGAATTTCAAGCTTTGATATATCACTTGCAAAGACCTTCCATCCTGTTAAAGATGCTGGAGGACGAGGACTTGTTTGTTTACCTGGAAGTGTCGGTGCACGCTTTGAGCACCACACTTATCCGTGAGGAGTTTCGAATCCAAAAACCATTGTGTTACGTTAGCAAACGATTGGCAAGGGTAGAGAGGAACTACCTAAAGATGGAAAACTTGGCATACTGCATGTTGGTCACATCGAGGAAGCTTCACCCGTAATTTTAGACCAATCTGCTTAAAGTATTGACTGATCAGCCTTTGAGACAGGTCTTACAGCGACCTGAGGTCTCCAGGAGGCTATTGAAATGGAACATTTATTTGAGCTAATAGGATATCACATACTATCCTCCAAGGGCAATCCAAGGCCAAGTGTTGGCAGACTTCATAGCCAAATACATTGCTCAAGATAATACTTCGAAGAGCGGTGGAGAGCAGAATGCTGAATGTAAGAGTATGCAGATGGAGAATCCAACGAGCATTGTTTTGGGGCAGGTGTTGTGTTTGTGACCCCTGAGGAACAATATGTTACGCCTTGAAACTCGATTTTCCCATAACGAATAACGAGGCAGAGTATGAAGCTTTGATCGTAGGACTAAAAATTACGAAAGGGCTGGGGTCAAACTCTACACGTCTTTTATGACTCCCAATTGATGGTGTGCCAGGTGAGGAAAGAGTTTCAAGCGAAATGGGAAAGACTAGCTCCTTGTTTGAGTAGAGCCCTTGAGTTTCTTAGTAATATCGAGCATTACACGATAACCCATATTCCTAGAGAGGGGAATGTAAAGGCTGATTCGCCGATCAAGTTGGCTAGCTTAAGAGATGCGCAACTCAATGGCCTAGTTTTGATGGAAGTACTATCAGCATCGAGCATCGACTAGATGGATGTTGATTGAACCTTGGAGGCTGAATGTGAGAAGGAGTCATGGATGACTCCAACCAAGAATTGTCTACAAAGAGGCATACTTCCTGAGAAGAACGAGCAGCGATAGCTCCTTCGTAAAGCCTTAAGATTTGTCATGCTAGAAGGAATGTCATATAGGAACCTTGCTTTGGTGTGTTGCTAATGATAAAGCCAAGTGGGTCCTGGTCGAAGTGCATGTGGTAACCACACCGGGGGCAAACATTGGCGAAGAAGATTCTTCGCTATGGATACTTCTGGACGACCGTTAACCGAGACATCCTATTACACTAGGAGGTGCGATAAATGCCAGAGGTTCACCAAAATTCCCAGAGCCTCATTGATAGATATTATGCAAATGGTTAGTCTCTGGCTATTTGCTATTTTGGGCATCGATATCTTTGGCTTGCTACCAACGTCCAAGGGTGGCATGTAGTATGCCATCGTTGTTGTTGATTATTTTATGAATTTGGCTAAAGTTGTGACGTAACCACGATCTCTACCAAGAAGGTGATCAACTTCGTAGTCAGAAACATCATCTATCACTTTGGGGTCTCATAAACGATAATCTTTGAAAATAGAACCCAATTCGATAGTGTTGATTCAAAGATTTCTATCACATGCATCACATTGAGAGGAGATTTTTTAGTATTAATACACCCACTAGTGAATGGATAGGTAGAAGCTATAAACAAGATAATAAACTCCATTCTAAAGAAGCAACCGAAGAAGGCCAAGGGTAAGTGGGTCGATGAACTACCATTGGCACTTTGGGCCTACGAAATCAACCTACAAGTCCACGGCCGACCACTCTCCATTTTCCCTAGCCTACATGTTGGAGGCTATGATTTTTGTCGAACTCGAAGTACCTTCTCATCGAGTAACTCATTACAACCCCCGAATGAACAAGGAACTTCTGTTGGAGTCTCTCGACATGATTAATGAGAAGTGTTATGAAGATGACCTGAGAGCAGCCGCATATCAAAAATGAGTCGCCCGATATTACAACACCAAGGTCAGGAGTCGTACCTTTGAAATTGGCGATCTTGTTCTCAAATGAATCTTCCAATGCCCCATGAAAATAGGGTCGAGCTGAGAAGTTCCGTATATAGTCGAACATAAGCTTGGAGACGGAATATTCAAGCTGGCAACTGTGGATGGGATCTCTCTCCTATGAGCATGTAATGGAAAACACTTACAATGCCATTTCACTTGAATTTTTACTTTGTAAATGTTTACTCAAATATAATGTAACAAGACAGAAACTGTCATGTCATATGAATGTAAAACAAGATAACTTCCTTAACCTATGACCCTGTCTCCATATATCCATAAATTGTGAATTATAGTGAAGATGAACGAATCTACGTAATTGAAATACAAGTATGCAGGCATCCAGAGATAGGTGCCAGTTAAAATTCTGCTGTCCATGATCGGACCCTTGAAGTAAAACCATCATTCGCATTCGGAGATAGATGCCTACCAACCCCTTAACCCTAGACCTGAGGGCCGGAGTATAAACATTCGAGGGTAGAACTGAACGGTTCTCCTTGGAAGCTCAAGACCAGAGTTTGGCAATCAACACCTTGTCCAGAGGATGGCATGTGAACGACAATGCCTAGAGTCAGGCGAGGCCTTGAAAACAACACCGATACCTTTCCCAGAGGAAGGCAACATCAAAGATCGTCACCCAGAGTTAGGCGAGATCTCATTTAGACCTCGATCGACATCTAGAGTCAGGCATTGTTGATAACTAACATCCTAAAGAGCGTGACTAAACCACCATCTTAGGTAGTCAACTCCGATCGATGCCTGGAGTTGGGCACGATCGAGAGGCATCGATCGGGGGAAAACATTCAAAAGGGTAATGTTTGGACCATTGTTTTAGGTGATCAAACTTTGATCGGACCCCAGAATCGAATACGATCAAAGAATGGTACTCGAAGATGGGCATTTAAGTCGTTAAGTTCTCAATGACCGATTCAGCGTAATGCAAATCTCAATCTAAATTTAGATAGAGCTTACCTAAAGTTAAATAAGACAGGCCAATAATTTGGTTAAATGACAGTAAAGGAATGGTTCGCGAGTATATAAACAAGAATGCTAAGTGCATTCCTCATAACTCAAACAAGTCGATACAGAGCTTGAAAAGAAAACCAAGTTTAATAACACAACAACCAAAACAAAAGCCAGGGATGAACCTGCACAAAGCCGACCTAAACAAAAGCAAATCCTATGGCTATACAATGAAAGCGAACAAAAAGTCACATCTAATGCTTAGGTTTCTTTCTCTTCTTCTCCTTGGCCCCTCTCTAGAGGAGTGCGCACTAAGCTCCTTTGGTTTCTTTATTCTCCTCCCTCCGCTTCCATGGCCCTTAAAAGAAGTGGTTCGCGATGATCTAAGCAAGAACAATTTGAGTAACTTAAGGAGCAAAAAGAGTAACTGGAGCAAAGATAGTCTAGTCAGAAAAACTTATGGGTAAAGGAGGAGGAATGAATTAACTGGCTCTTTCTTAATCTCCTTATCCAGCAAAACTTGAGTCTAAAGCATCTCCTACATAGTGGGCCCTTAAGAAGGCTTAGAAGACGCAGCTATGAGAACATCCTCCTCGGCCTGAGTCCCCTGGAGGTCACCAATCATCTCTTCATCAAGGCATGAATCATTTTATGCACTAGGTTCAGGGACCACGCTAGCTAGAACATTTAAAATAGCCAGAGAGGCATACATGACCACTGATTCAGTCATTGATGGTTGCTGTCCAAGCTAGGGATCTTCCTCGAGGAGGGTGATGATGGCAGGCTGACCTGAAAGTTGAGAATCGTACAGGAGAGGTTAGTGACATCGATTGGTGTAATGTGAGCCCTCTTAAGTATGGGTGAGGTCAATGAGACACCTCTTCCAGACTTGGTCTCAGTGTGAGCTGAGGCGCCGATAGAATTACCTACCTAGATTGGGGATAGAATGGTTGTCTATTGCATATAGGGTTCATCCACATTGTATTGTGGATCTAATGGAGAGACGGAGGTAGATAGAAGCTCGGAAGTAAGACTTGTGGTAGCATCCTAAGGAGTAGACTTTGGTCTTTTTGGTCTCCAATAGCCAGATCTGGTGTAAGGTGAGCTTACTGGTTCTAAGTGCTCCAACCTCATTTACATTCAAAAGCTTGCACTCTAACTCATCCAAATCTGTCATGCCTTCTTCAAAGGACTCTCATTCTTCTTTCACGATCTACTCCCACACCAAGGCCAAAGCCTTAGGGTAATCATTGTCAAGCCACTCTAGATTTCTTAATTTGAATACGTTGGCATTATAATTGATGATTGTCGGTTTGAATCTCTCTTTAATCCGCTTCTCCACAACTTTGATTTATTTCCCTACATCTTTGGCCTAAGATTCTATCTTGTCTCTCACTTAGCGAGCATCCACTAACTCTTTGCAGTAGTTGTGAGCCTCCATGAGGGCATCATCTTTTTCTTTCTTCTCTTTATCCAGCTGTTTCTTTATCTCATCTCCTTCTTTGGTTAAACACTCATTCTTTAACGATAGAGTATGGTTACTATGGAGCAGTCCCAATCTGCATTTTGTGATTCTGCCTCTTCTGCTTGACTGAATCGATCAGATCTGCAACCTTCTTCTTCGCTTCTATCAATAATTTTTTTCAGCCCTACGACTTGCTCATCGAGATGGGCTATAGTTTCCTTGTCCTGCCCTTCCTCAAGCTTCAATACTGCAACCTCAGCCTTTTTTCTTTCAGGATACTCAGAAATCACCTCGGCCGGTCTCTTCCATTTAAAGTACCATTCACAAGCATCGTTAACATAAGCCATGGTTTGACCTTAAACTTCTAGATGGATATCCTTCAGGTCGGAGAAAACTTAACTCCATCAAAGAATTTTTTTGAAAATCAACGCTTTAGATCAGCTAAATGAGGATTATAAGCAACTTATTTCTCCATTGTGGTGATAGAGGGTTTAATAAATTTCTTATCTCCATATGGTGAGAAGAGTCTGGGAAATAATTTTGGATGACTGCTCAGATTGCTGGTAGGTAAGGAACAATGATGTTTGCTTTGCGAAGTGGGAAGCTGAAGAAAAGGAAAGGGAGATATCCATAGGAGGAATGTTATCGATTCGGTTGGAAAACCTCTCTAAGCCATTGGCTAGAGGTAAGCTAGATCTAGATCGGCGCCTTAAGGATGAATCATGAGACTGATACCCTCTTTCTAGGTCCTTTCAATCTTGGCTTGATCGCCTACTACTGTCTTAGTCATAGCCAGTGCCATGAGAGTGTGTGTGTGTGTGTGCGTGCGAGCTCCTCCTCTTATGCTTACCATCTATCCTGGAGGGAATCAAACATAGTCTTATGTTACATTGAACCTGCAAGCGAAACAGAGACAAGTTAATCCTTGCAAAATAAACCAAGACACAAGTTAAGCAAAATGTTGTGGTTATGTGTCCTAATGTACCTCCAATGGAGCATGAATCTGGATTTTTCTGACAAGGGTGTTGTCCCTTGCATAGGTAGTCGACAATTCACCCTATAGACTGATAGGGGAATCGATATCCCCATTGCCCATATTGTCCATACCAAATGAACCACGCTCATTTGGAATCAGTCCAAAATTAGCATAAAGATTCTCGAGAGGAGGGACAGGTGTCTCTTCCGCCATGGAGGGTGACGGAGGCTGCGGAGGAGTCCGCATTGGGACAGTCTTTCTCGTAGGTCGCCGCTTCGAGAGAAAAGCCTGATCGTCAACACAATCATCATCGAAAGGCACATGAACCATATTAATATCATCACGGTCTCCTCTACCACCTTCACCTTCCTTAACCTGCTTGTGAACTTCTTCAGTTCTAGCCGTAGGACTTTTGATTGGGGCATCCTGGATTTTCACCATTATTTTTAGATGAAGAGTCATCCTTATCACTGTCACTAGCTACTAGTATGTAACCGACGCTACGGCCTTCTTCCAATAAATTGTAATCCAGCAAATTTTCATCAGTGAGAAGTGATCTTGCATCTCTTTCTCTGACCAAAATTTGAAGGAGAGTCCCGAGGGTTCTCGCTAAGGCTGCACTGCCAGGTCTTATCGGTATACCCAAAAGAACAAAAGAAAAAATTTGAGCCAGCGAAAGCACGAATCTAGCGAAAGCACGAAACGCGCTCGAGTGAAAAGGAATGAAAATGAGACTTACGTCCAGACAACCACCTCTGCAAAAATTTGGGTGGGAAACGAATAAAGAAGAACTCATCCTTGAAATAGCCTAATTTATTCCAAGTGCCCATCACTATCCTGCAACCTCTAGATGGTTCCGAGTATGTAAGAGAAGGATTCTTTTTTGATGTTTAAAGCTGTACAAGTATCAAATCCCCTCACCACTTGGGATGCAACTCAAGTGTTGGATAAAGATGATGTATGCACTATGTAGAAAGGCATAGCTATTAGGATGCAATTGGGTCGGATCCAAATTCATGTTGTGGAACTCGGTGAATGAATTGGTTAAATGGTGGGACACACCTCAC
This sequence comes from Allium cepa, assembly GCA_030765085.1. Lineage (NCBI taxonomy): Eukaryota > Viridiplantae > Streptophyta > Magnoliopsida > Asparagales > Amaryllidaceae > Allium > Allium cepa. Next base: position 1,029,219,129 of record CM060932.1, on the reverse strand, counting down.
CAGGCACATGTATCGATGGCATGTTGTGTATCCTACTGCGGGATGGTGTTCCCATTGATGGCGTATGGGAACCAACATATCCCTAAACTGGATGCCGTGGTTTTCAATATATTCTTCTAAGGTACCCTTCATCGATTTTCAAGGTAGAGAATCCAGAGGGTTGTCCAATATAATCACATCGTCGAGACTATCAAGAGCAGCCTCCACTTTCGGACCTTTTATCAGCTCAGGAGGAATCCCATAGAGAGGTTGTTTTGGCTTGAATACTAGTAGGCTAAGATCTGGGTCGAGTATGTCTCGTAATAGAAACTGTGGTTGAGTTAGATTCAATTTCAGATTTGGCATACTTAGAGGTTGAAAGGCCTATAGCCACTGTAGGGAAACACTTAGAACGTATAGATCCATAGCTATCAAAACTCAACATACAAATGACATTAGAAATATTAAAGGCAACATCCCCCGTGCCAAAGTGAAAACCCGGTAATGTGTGATGCAATTTACAGTGTCTTACAGTGTCATGCAGTATGTACATTCTTGAGTGTACAATGTTAGCATCTGATGTCGTGCAATAGTTCTTCAAAGGCCCTCATATTATCTGAAGTGACCATTATCGCCGACCATCCTAATAGGATTCATATTGTCGACCATATATCGAAAACCCTAGGACGGTACATGAAAGACTTTACATGAGAAACTTTGAGTGTTTTCTCAAAGTTACTCAAGATTTCTTCACCCAGATTTTCCAACAGCGAAATCGGTACCAATCCCTAGGCTTGCCCTTAGAAATTGGTCATCTTCATCTTCCTCTTACTCTCTTCTATGCCCAATAACGTGGGCTTCCAATTGATTTGACCTCCAACATTGCTACTTACCCAGAAAAGCAAAGTTCAAGGTTCGTGAAGGATTTGACTGGAAAGTCGAGATCGTTTATGGTAGGTCAACAACGTTGAAAGCTACGTGGCCGAAGCTATGGACGGCGATGGTTAGAGGGGAATTTCGGAATAAGGTGCTTTAATTTGGGATAGAAAGACTTTAATAGTGACCTTGACCTTGGGAAGTCTCAAAAATTGATGAAGGTAAAAGAAAAGGAAGTGAAGTGTTTGTTCGGGTCTTATAAACCATGAACTCTGAAAACAAGGTGACTACATTGCCTAGTTTGTGGAAGTCCAGGATTGGTACCGATCCCTGAGCAGGAATCGGCACCGAACCCATAAAATAAAGAATGGGAGTGTGTATATATATGTATGTATTTATGTAATACATGTTTGTGTGCATGTAGATGAATGTATATAGGTACGTGCAAATGTGTGAGAGTGAAGTATAGTGGACAACTTATGTATGTGTGCACGTGCATACATGACACTTGACAATTGCAATCACATGGTTGTTAATACATCAATTATTGATTTTGATGAAAACAACCATATAAAACCATGTATAATCATATAAAATATAGATAATAATGTTTAGCTAAGTAATATAGTATATAATGCAAAATATTATACAGTGTTCAATCGAAGACAGTACAACATAAAGACTCAAAGATATGAAGGTCTCAAGATTATATTTTAGTGTATAAAGTCCTAGTTTATATTGTTAAAGTCCTTGATAGCAATTTTTTTTATCTCTATCTCCTATTTTCCATCTTTTATTTTTTTAAACGAAAAATATTCAAAAATATTTCAAAATATTTTATAATTTTTTCCAATGTTCAAAATGTTTATAAACTATATTCAAACTATTTTACAAAGTATCAAATTATTTTACAAAGTATAGAATTATCAACTTTTGAAAGAAACAAGTTTTCAAACTATACAAGCATATGTCGACATATAAGCAGATGGTATGTCGACATACATACCGCCAAGTGCTTTTCAAATTTCAAAGGAATTGTCTATTCATCCCAGCTCTTCATGAATGGACACATCTGAATATATAAAGAGGAGTTCAAACAATTTTTTTGATAACTAATTATTTATTTTCTTCCCTCCCCTTACTCTCTTGAAAGCTCCATTAAAAATATACTCTATTCTCTTTGATATCACATAGAATCAATTCAAACTTCTTTGTATGGATTCATTACTACTTTCTTACTATTTTGAAAACATCTCTCTCTCAATTCAAATATCAAAGTGTTGTCTAAGAGGCTATAGGATCCATTTTATCTGAAGTTGAAAAAATTGTCATTGGTAAAACTATCGACTCTATTTATATTTGCTTGGGTGGGCTTGTAGTCCGTTAAAATCAAGTAGGTGTGCTTGGTAGCTCAGGAATCTGGTGGGTGTGCTTGTAGCCCGTTCAAATCAAACGAGTCTACCCAGAGCTCGAAAATTCAGGAAGGTGTGTCTCGTAGCCTCGAAATCAAGATTGTATCTAGGCTTGCCTTCTATCAGGTTAATGATTAACATTTGAAAAGAAATTTGTACAAACAATTATATGAGATTGGATGTAGGAGAAATCCGAACTGGTACAAAATCCATGACGCCATATCTCTAACTCTTTACTTTACTTTATTGCTTTTATTTTCTTATTTGTGATTGCATCTGTGATTAATTGTTAATATATTTCTATGTTAATAATCTATGATTTTATATCAAACTTGAAAGAAATTTAATAAGATTTACAAACGTTAGGAAACACTAGGTTAATTTGGCGTGTAATTAATACCTATAATTCCGCAACCCACATTTGGTGTCAAAGCACTAGATTTTCAAAAAACTCGTAATTTGATTTTTTAAAAGTATAAATGGCTAGCAACAGTATTAATACACTCATTAACACTTTGTCGAAGGACAATCTACTTTTTGACCCCCAGTTTTTAATGGAAATAATTACACTTCTTGGTCAGTAGGATGCAGATCTATTTATAGCCTAATGGTTTAGATATTTGGAATTTAACAAAAAATGAGTACACTGAACCTTAGTCTAATTTTGCATATTAGACTGACACAAAAGCCACTTTCATAGATTAATTCTAAAGCCATGAATATTTTATTTTGCTCACTAGATAAAAATAAACTTAATAGAGTCTCTATTCAAAGGTCTGCATATAAAATTTGGACAACACCATAAGTTACACATAAGCGAACTAGTACAGTTAAACAGGCCAAAGCTTCCATGCTAACTAATCGGTTTCAGTTTTTAAAATGAATCCAAATGAGTCTATTTTTGACATGTACTGTAGATTTCAAGATATAATGCATTGCTTAGTAGCATTAGTTTAAAAACTTTTTTGAAGAGAACCAAGTTAGAAAAAACCTCAATCCACTCTCTTTAGAGTGGGATCAAAAGACACTAGCAATAGAAGAGGTTAACGATATAATGTCATGTAAAGCATAATTATAGGGCATAAGAGAAAGCAAGGAAATAGAAAAGAAATCCATCGCTTTTAATGCAATAAACGACGATCATGATTTAGACGATGACAATAATGAATAAATTGCTTTAATGAACAAAATTTTTAGAAAATTCCTAAAGTACAGAAAGATGAATGTCTTTCGGAGACTTGAAAATAAGACTCTAGAATATGGAATTTCAATTAAATGTTTCAACTGCGATGAACCCGGTCAGAAAAGAGATTGTCCACATTAAGATAAATCAAAGATCTCACCAGTTACTAATTCATCTAAAATAGAGGACCTGCACAGTAAGATTGGATGATTCGGATACTTCCTCAAGCGACAATGAACCAGATACTGAGAATGTGAATATATGTTTCACATCAATAACAAAGTAATCAAAACTGATCAACAAAAAGCGACAAAAACGGTACCTTTTATTTATATAATTTATTGTTACAAAATATAGGAATAATATTTGATGAATATTTGATCGAAAAAAAATATTGGATGAATATAAGGATATATATAGGAATATTTTATCTAAGTTTTAGTTTTGGATTTTATGAGCAATATGTCGACATATACCTGGCCCATATATCAACATACTTGCCAGTAATTTGAAATTCATTTCAAATTCAAAATTTGAATTTCCCTCTCTTTTGCACTTATTCCAATATTTTGAAAAGGCTTTTTTTAACCAAAAAACATGACTCTTCATTCTTTATTAATTTAATCTATCTTTATCCATTCATTTACTCACTTTATTTCAAATTTCAAATATCTCTTCATTCTCTAATCTCTTCAAAAACTCAAAAATGGTCTCCTCAAATCAAACTACTAAAACCATAAGGCTCTCAAAGAGAACTAAAGGCTTTCTTTTTAATGACAATGAAGCCATTGATACTTATATGGATTATGCTACTTCTGAAAAGTTTTTCCTAGAATATTTTCCCAATTTGATGATTTTTCTCTTATGGTCTTTAAGATCTTTGCTTTAAAAATGAATTTTTTTGTTTAGTCTACTCTTCTTGAAATGATTTTGTGTGTTATACAGATTTGGTTAAAATATTTTATGCGAATTTGAATGGAAAAAAATTTCAAGGAGAAGAGGGACAAATTTGAAGTAGTGTAAATAGCACTCAAACTATTTTAAATTGAGAACTTTTGGGTGACATACTTGGTTACCAATCTAGTGGAATTGACCTCTCCACTTTTCAAACCGATGAACAAAATTGTGAAGTTTTTCATGATATTTTCGAAAGTAATGAAGAATTTGATTTTAAACACAGGAATCTCCGACCAAAATCGAGACTTATGAGTCTCATTTTACAATAAAGTTTCACTCTGAGGATGGGTAATTACAATAGCCCTACTGAAAGAAAATTAAATCACATTTTTTCATTTTCGAAAACTACGACATCAATTAGGCATAAGTCATCTTAGATAACTTTGTTCATAAGAACATTTCTAGACATGAGAACACACTCTACAATAATGTGTATCTTACTAGAATTTTCATATATTTTAGTGTTGATTTATGAGTAGAATCAAATCTTCCTCAAAAAGTTATTAACAAGGCCAACATTTCTCTTATGCACATTACACCTTATTTCAAACCATATGAAACTCATTGAAAAAGAAGTAAGATTGATATATGAAGAGGAGCGAGAAATACAAAACAAGAAGAAAAAGGCGACGAAATGGATGTAGAAGAAGAGGGGGGGGGGGAGGAAATGGATACTTCTTTAGAAAGCGTCGAGAAAGCATCTCACCCTTCCAACAAAGACACTCTAAGAAACCAAAAGAAGCTGGAACATTCCTTCTGTAAAAAGTTCACTTCCCTCTTAGACAAAGTGGATAAATACATTGGGAAAACTATTGGCATGCTTAGTGAAAATTCATCATCATTATCTACATCTTTCTAAGCCAATCTAATTATTTCCTTGTGATCTCTAGCTTTTATTCTGGTGTATTGTTCTATTTTAATTTATGTTATTTTTTATATTTTGCTTTTATGTTGTGAACCATCTTTATTTATAATGAAAAAATGTTCTTGCTTATACACATTGTTCTAATAGTCTCTGGAAGTCATTAAAATAGAATGAAGTTAAATAAAAAAAAAACATAAGATTTTCATTTTCAGATATGTATGTTGACGTACATACATTGTATATGTCGACATATGTTTGGATTGATATTTGGATTTGTTTGTTTTTCGTTTGATTGAATGTTTGGACTTATAGTATGATTTGAATTTGAATTAATAAACATAGTTTTTGTTATCTTATTTATGATTATACAAGAATTTATCATATATCTAGTTTTGTCATCATCATTTATATAATACTCATCAATCATGCTTATGACTTCATGTTTAATATGCTTCGATTAATTTGAGTGCTTAATTATTTATTTTGACTCTATAGCTTATAAGTATTTCATTTAGGGGGAGTTTTTATTTTTTCACTAATTTTTGTTGATGACAAGGGGGGAGAAAAAGTATAATATAAACCCATGCTTATATTCGGGGGGAGTTATACCATATTTTATATACAAGAATATTCAATGGTTGTCATCGTCAAAAAGGGGGAGATTATTAATACCTCAGTTATTGATTTTGATGAAATCAACTATACACTGCCATATCCAATCATATACAATCTATATGATACTAATGCTTTGCCGTATTATATAGTATATAGTGCAGAATATTACGTAGGTCTTGAATCGAAAAATGTACATTACAAAGACTCAAAAGATAGACATAAAGACTCATGAGTACAATGACAAAGATATGAAGTTCTTAAGTTTATAATTTAGTATATAAAGTCATAGCCTATATTGTTAAAATCCTGGATAACAATCTTTAATATCTAGATCTTGCCTTTTATCTTTTACATTTAGTAAACAAAATAAATTTTTGAAAAATATTTAAAGATATTTTACAGAAAGTTTTCCAAAGTTCAAAATGTTTATAAATCATGTGCAAACTATTTTACAAAGTATCAAATTATGTTACAAAATATAAAATTTTCAAAACATTTTAAATGAAATAAGTTTTCAAATTATACAAGCATATATTGACATGCATGCCACTAAGTGGTTTTTCAAAATTTGAAAGGAAGTGTCTATTCGTCACAACATTTTGCAAATGGACACATATGTTGATTTACTACATAAAAGGGAGTTCAAACAAATTTTTTGATAACTAACTACTTATTTTCATCCCTCCTCTTACTCTTGAAAACTCCATTAAAAATATACTCTATTTTGTTCAAAATCACATAGAATTAACTCATAATTCTTTGTATTGATTTGGTACTACTTTCTTACTATTTTGGAAACATCTACCTCTCAATTCAAATCTCAAAGTAATGTCCAAGAGGCTATATGATCCATTGTATCCAAAGTTCAAGAAATTGTCTTTGGAAAACTATCAACGCTATTTGTATTTGCTTAGGTGTGCTTATAGTCCATTCAAATCAAATGGATGGGCTTAGTAGCTTAGAACTCTAGTTGGTGTGCTTGTAACCGGTTCAAATCAAGTGAGTCTACCCTGAGCTCGGATATTCAGAAGGGTATATTTTGTAGCCTCAAAATCAAGATTGTATTTGGGTTTACCTTCTGTCCGGTTAAAGATTAGCATTTGAAAAGAAATTTGTACAAGCAATTGTACATGGCTGGATGTAGGAGAAATCCAAACCAGTATAAAATCCTTAGTGTCATCTCTCAAACTCTTTACTTTATTGCCTTTACATTTTATCTGCGATTGCATCTGTGATTGATTGTTTATACATATATGTGTTAATAATTTGTGATTTAGTATCAAACTTGAAAGAAATTTAAAAATATTTACATAAGTTGGAAAACCCTATTCACTCCTTTCTACCATGTAATTAACCTTAAGATCCATAATTTCACAACCCATAAAGGCAACGAGTTCAAACTGTAGGATCCAAAAGGAAAGTCTATTGAAAGCTCGTGGATTTAGGGTTGTAACGACCCGTATTTTACGTATCGACAAATCGTAGAATTTGTATGTCGTTAGTGTTGTTTGTGTTGCCTCTAGCTTGAGTCGTTTAGAAGTTAACCCGAGTGCAAGAGTTGAGTCATGACCGACTCATAGGATAGGTCGTGCACAAGCTACGACTTAAATAAGTTGACCGACTCATAGATAAGTCGTAGACGACTTAAGGGTATGTGACCGAGTCAAGAGGAGGAAACGACTCATGGTCTATGCCGAGTCAGTGGGTTGGCATGTTAGAATTAGGACCGACTCATAGAGTGACCGAGTTAACAGGTAGACAACGACTCATAGTGGTGGACGAGTCAGTAGGAAGACCGACTCATAGGAGTTACCGGGTTATAGCTTAAGTCGTGGGCGAGTTAGTGGCTTAAGGCTTGGCAGTATGTTGATGAGTCGGTGAGGCCATAGGTCGTGAGTCGGCATCGTAGTTGAGTCGGCTAGGGCTTAGGTCGGCACTTGTATTGAGTCGTAAGTCGGCTAAGAGTTTTGGGCAGGCCGTGTGTTAGGTCGTGAGTCGGTAGGTGCGCAGAGTGTTAGGTCGCGTGCATGTTTTAGGCAGTATTGGTTAGGTGGTTGAGTCGGCAGGTTCTTGAGTCGGCAAGGTTAGGTCGTGGACGACTCATGTTAGGTCGGCGGCGACTCAAGGGGGCAGCGACTCAGGGGGAATTCAGCCTATAAATAGAGGGGTTTGGCTCACTTTTTGGCACCGGTTTTTGAAGCGACGAAGTGCTGCCATTTTGAAGACTCGACTACAACATTTCTTCATCTTCTTTTCTCCATTCCAATCTAATTCTAACATCCATCCAAGATCGAAGATCGAGTTTGAAGATTCAAGCGCCAAAGTTGAAGATCTTCATCCATTTGAGCTAGATTTCATCGATTGAAGCGAGATATTGCCGGATCAAGCCTTGATCTCCGCTGTCCAGATCTGAAGTGTTTAGTTTTCATAGTGTTTGGGTGATTTGGTGAGTGGTAGTTATCTCTCACGCGGATCCAAAGGAGTATATTGGATTGGTGACTTGTTGGAGTGTTGTAGTTAGAGATTTCATGCATTTTTCTTAGATCCAAGTGTAGATCCATGGTTTTTGAATATGTTTACTTATGCAAGTTCATTTAACAAGTATTAGGGACAAAACCCATGTTTTATAATTGATAGATCTATGTTAAAAACCTATGAATCATGCATGTTTGACTTATGCTCATTTATTTACGAAATTGTCATTATGGTTAATATTGCTTATTAGATCTTGTTTGAATGATTGATTGCTTGAATGTATGATTGATTTGATTGTTTCCAAGTAGCTAGTAGTTGATTTGGAACAAGATGATTGAAGATGATTCAAAAGCCACGGAAGAAGGCTCTTGAATGGTGAAAGCTGCTTAAGGCATATGTAGCGGATGTTGAAGTTCATATGTATGGATTGGATGATGTTGAGATGGAACTTTGCCATGATGCGATGAGGCAAACCATGTTGTTGAGTTGAGACTTTGCTTTGATGCGATGAAGCGAAGTATGATGTGAGTCTTGGCTTAATCCAGGCAGGGATCATTCCAAGCAGGTTGATAACTTGAAGGGTAGTTCAAGTTGGTTGATAATGGATTGTTCAAGAGGTAGCTTGAGCTTGTATGAGGATAGTCGTCAAGAACGATGGCTAGGAGGCTTGGATCTCATCGTTGTTGAAGGTTCTAGCATGCTCAAAAGCAAGAGTACATGGGGCGCCCATAACGACTACAGGTAGGTAGTCGGGACACCCAAAAGACTACAGGTAGGTAGTTGAGTACTCTGGGCAAAGTAGATAAGTCCTAGGCACAAGGCAGTGTGCGGAGTTATGTCTAGAACCGGGGTTACCATTAGCCCTTGACAGATGGTCATTCAACTAACGGTGAAATCGAGGCAAGGATAACAGTGATAGCCAGAGTCATGGGTGTTTGGTTGTATTATCATTCGGCTTCAAGAGCGGTGTTTTCTGGGTGCTTATATGATGATTTTCTGTTATGAAGCTTCACTATATATATTTCTCTATTGTATTTTATCCATGCGCTGTGAGTAGTACGATAGAGTTTGTTGTTTTATCTACCCTAACTATCGTCCATGGCTACCTGGCACGCCTTTCAGCGCATTATTCCCTTGTTTTGGTGCGGGAGTCATGGGCGGTCGTCACATTTGGTATCAGAGCGAGGTTTATCGATTTTAGCCAACGCTCGCTGACGTAACTACGTATGAGAGACGTAATTGTATTTTGATGGATGATTACTATATATAATATAGTAGCTTAGAAGGATTTGAACTCCTTATGCAGTTGTTTCTTAAGGTGTTCTAATCATTCCTTTTTACAGATATTAAGGATGAGTCGAAGTGAGAGACAAGCTGCGAGGGATAGCCGTGCTGCTAGAGAAGCTGTTGATTATGCTCCTATGTTTGAGGCCATGATGACTTCAATCATGAGGAGGATACCAGCTTCAGGATCATCTGTGGATGTGGGAGTTCAAGTTCAAGCTCCAAGACCAGTGGATTTTGCCAAGCTCTGTAAGGATTATATTGCTCTTGGAGGGAAGGTTTTCTTAGGGACGGAATCGACTATTGAAGTGCAGAGATGGGTTGATGCTTGCCGAAGAATCTTTGGTGACTTAGGGATTGAGGATGCAACCAAGAGGAAGCTTGCATCGAGACAGCTTCAGGGAAGAGCTGCTGATTGGTGGAATTCTATCACCATAGATACTCCGGAAGAAGAGATTACTTGGGAGCAATTCCAAGTTAGATTTGAAGCTAAGTTCATCTCTACTGCTCAGAAATCGGTCTTGTTTAAGAGGTTTGTGGAGCTCAAGCAAGGTGGGAGGCCTGTTCTTGAGTATATTTCTGAGTTTGAAGCTTTGTCTAAGTATGCCAGATCGTATATTGATTCTCCCTATCAGAAGAATGAAAAGTTTGTGACTGGTCTGGATGCTTATCTTGGGAGGCAGTTAGTGGATCATTTGGACGATCCGTTTGAGAAGCTTGTGGAGAAAGCTCTTAGGCACGAGAGTTTGTTTCCTAAGGAAAGTTCTGTTGTTGCTGTGACCAGGGAAGGATCTAAACCACAGCAGGGTGGAAATAGGAAGAGGAAGCAGCAGCAACAGAAAGGCAAGGATGGCCAGAAGAAGCCGAGAGGTGAAATGACTTGCTATAACTGCCAGCAGAACGACCATCTTCACAAAGACTGTAAGAATCCCAAGGTGCCGGGAAAGTGTTACAACTGTGATAAGCTGGGACATATCAAGAAGGATTGTCCAGAGCCAAGGAAGGATAGGCAGATGGTGCAAACTTATGCCTTGGGAGCCGTGCCGTCATCTTCGAAAGCTCCCACTGCTGAAGAGAAGGGGAAAAGTGGGGTGGTTCAAGGTACTCTTTCTATTTGTGGTGTTCCAGTTAGAGTGTTGTTTGATACTGGAGCGTCGCATTCTTTTGTTTGTGATGATTTGGTAGGCCGGTTGGGTTTGAAACCGGATATTGTTGATAGGCCATTGGTTGTGACTAATCCAGTGGGGGGTTCGTCATGTTTATGTATGATATGCCGTGGTCTAGTTGTGTCGAGTCATGATTGCTCGTTTGATTGTGATTGCTTTGTTCTGAACTTTGCGGGGTTCGGAATTATTTTGGGTATGGACTGGCTTAGGAAGTATGCGGCAAGGATTGATTGTGAGAGGCTGGAGGTGACAGTCGGGAATGTGGAAGGGCGAAAGGTTGTGATACGATGTAAGCATGAGGAAGGCGTCTTCATGAGCTTCATGTATTCGCTAGTTGTTCCACGGGATGGACTGTCATCAGTGCCTATTGTGAATGGATTTGAGGATGTCTTTGACGAAGTCAAAGGGTTGCCGCCGCATAGGGAGATCGAGTTTCGTATCGATCTAGTTGAGGGAGCCAGACCTGTTGTGATGCCTCTTAGGCGAATGGCACCGAGGGAGCAGCAAGAGCTGAAGGTGCAAGTTGATGACCTTTTGCAGAAAGGATTCATTCGGAGAAGTGTGTCCGAATGGGGTGCGCCAGTTGTGTTCGCAACCAAAGCGGATGGATCGTTGAGGTTGTGTGTTGATTATCGTGAGCTGAATAAGGTGACTAAGAAGAACAAGTATCCATTGCCGAGAATAGATGACTTGTTTGATCAGCTTCACGAGGCTAAGGTGTTTTCTCAGATGGATTTGGCAACGGGATTTCACCAGTTAAGAGTGGCTAAGGATAGTGTGCCGAAGACTGCTTTCAGGACACCATCCGGGTTTTATGAGTGGCTGGTAATGCCGTTTGGATTGACTAACGCACCAGCTTATTTTGTGGATCTTATGAATAGAGTATTCAGAGATCAGTTGAACAAGTTCGTGCTTGTGTTCGTGGATGATATTTTGGTTTATTCCAGAACTGAGGAAGAGCACAAGACGCACTTGAGGATTGTTTTGGAAATTTTTCGGAAACATCAGCTGAAGGCTAAGTTTTCGAAGTGTCACTTCTGGAAGAGTGAAGTGAGGTTCTTAGGCCATGTTATTTCTGGAAATGGAATAGCGGTTGACCCCGCTAAGGTGGCAGCAATCCAGGATTGGGTTAGACCTAAGAATACATCTGATGTGAGAAGTTTTCTTGGATTAGCAGGATATTATCGTCGGTTTATCAAAGACTTTTCCAAGATAGCTGCACCGTTGACAGGATTGACGAAGAAGAACCAGTTGTTCAAATGGGATGATAAGTGTGAGCAAGCTTTCGTAATCCTGAAAGAGCGACTGACGAGTGCTCCTGTTTTGACTATTCCAAGTGGGAATGATGAGATGGTGGTTTACACCGATGCATGTGGCACTGGACTAGGAGCGGTGCTAATGCAGAAGGATAAAGTTGTTGCGTATGCTAGTCGACAACTGAAGCCGCATGAAAGGAATTATCCGACTCATGATTTGGAGTTAGCAGCGATTGTGTTTGCTTTGAAGATGTGGAGACATTACTTATTGGGAGTTAGATTCGAGTTGTTTACGGATCATAAGTCGTTAAAGTATCTGTTCTCCCAAAAGGATTTGAATCTTCGACAGCAAAGGTGGCTAGAGTTTTTAGCATCTTATGATTTTGGTATAGCCTATACTCCAGGAAAAGGTAACGCAGTGGCAGATGCGTTAAGTCGAAGACATGCAGGATTGAGAGCCATGTTTTCGGAATGGAAGAGTCTCGAGTATTTGGCTGGATTTGACTTCAGGCCTAGATGTGAATTGGAACCTAAGATGTTGGCAAACTTGTCGATAAGGCCTACTCTTGTGGAAAGAATTGGCGAGAGCCAAAGGAGAGATAATAAGCTTGTCAAGATTATCCGTGATTTGGAATCCGGATTGGACCCGGAGAAGGATAAAGGGTTCGAGGTCGATCGAGAGGGTTGGCTTCGAAAGCAAGGACGATTGGTTGTTCCCGATGCAGATGGATTGAGAGATGAAGTTCTAAGGGAGAGTCATCACTCGAAGTTGACGATTCATCCAGGTGGAAATAAGATGTATCGGGATATGAAGAGAGCTTACTACTGGGAAGGTATGCAGAAAGATGTTGGAAGTTTTATTTCCAAGTGTATGAACTGCCAGTTAGTAAAAGCTGAGCAGAAGAAGCCCAGTGGATTGCTTCAGCCATTAGAGGTTCCTACATGGAAGTGGGAGCAAGTGTCGATGGATTTTATCGATGGTCTACCTAGGACAAGAGCGGGAAATGAAGGGATTTGGGTCATTGTAGATCGTTTGACTAAAAGTGCAAGATTCATTCCTGTTCGATCGACTAGGACTGCATCGAAGTTGGCTGAACTGTATGTGAAGTGGATAGTTCGTTTCCATGGTGTTCCGAAGAGTGTAGTGAGCGATCGAGATCCATTGTTCACTAGTGGATTTTGGAAGAGCTTCCAGGAAGTTTTGGGAACTGAGTTGTGTTTGAGTACAGCTTATCACCCTCAAACAGATGGTCAGACTGAGAGAGTCAACCGAGTTTTGGAAGATCTTCTTAGAGCATGTGTTTTGGACTTCGGAGGATCATGGGAAGATCACCTTCATTTGGTGGAATTTGCTTATAATAACAGTTATCAGTCGAGTATTGGTATGGCACCATATGAGGCATTATATGGAAGACCGTGTAACTCTCCGACATGTTGGTTGGAAACTGGAGAAAAGCTGATACTTGGGCCAGAGATGATTCGACAGACTTCGGATGGTATAGAGATCATTCGGCAAAGAATGAAGGCAGCCCAGGATCGTCAGAAAAGTTATGCCGATAACCGTCGAAAGGATTTGGAATTCGACGTAGGTGATATGGTTTTTGTGAAGATTTCTCCATTGAAGAATGTTATTAGATTCGGGAAGAAAGGGAAATTGACTCCGAGATTTGTTGGACCATTTCCGATTATCGAGCGAATTGGAAAGCTCGCTTATAGGTTGGAGTTACCGGAAAAGATGGCGGGTGTGCACAATGTTTTTCATGTATCTTATCTACGGAAGTATGTGCATGACCCGAGTACGGTGGTTTCTGCTGATAGCTGCGAAGACTTAGAGGTTGATCCCGTGGGTACGAGACCTCGTGAGCCGCTTCGTATTGTTGAAACCGATACGAAACAGCTTAGGAGGAAGACGATTACGTTGCTCAAGGTACAATGGAGTGATGATGTTAACGACTGTACATGGGAGGAGGAAGAGAGGATGAAGGCAGCTCATCCCGGACTCTTCGAGGTATGGCCCTAAAGTGTCGTGACATCTCATGAATTTGTAGCTTGTTCTAAGTCTTAGAATTCTGCATGCTAGGATAGAATTGGATGCATGGTTTGTTGATTTCTATGGATGGTAGGCATGCGGAATAATTGTGATTGCTGTTGTTTGCTTGGAATTTCGGGGGCGAAATTCCTAAGGGGGAGAGAATGTAACGACCCGTATTTTACGTATCGACAAATCGTAGAATTTGTATGTCGTTAGTGTTGTTTGTGTTGCCTCTAGCTTGAGTCGTTTAGAAGTTAACCCGAGTGCAAGAGTTGAGTCATGACCGACTCATAGGATAGGTCGTGCACAAGCTACGACTTAAATAAGTTGACCGACTCATAGATAAGTCGTAGACGACTTAAGGGTATGTGACCGAGTCAAGAGGAGGAAACGACTCATGGTCTATGCCGAGTCAGTGGGTTGGCATGTTAGAATTAGGACCGACTCATAGAGTGACCGAGTTAACAGGTAGACAACGACTCATAGTGGTGGACGAGTCAGTAGGAAGACCGACTCATAGGAGTTACCGGGTTATAGCTTAAGTCGTGGGCGAGTTAGTGGCTTAAGGCTTGGCAGTATGTTGATGAGTCGGTGAGGCCATAGGTCGTGAGTCGGCATCGTAGTTGAGTCGGCTAGGGCTTAGGTCGGCACTTGTATTGAGTCGTAAGTCGGCTAAGAGTTTTGGGCAGGCCGTGTGTTAGGTCGTGAGTCGGTAGGTGCGCAGAGTGTTAGGTCGCGTGCATGTTTTAGGCAGTATTGGTTAGGTGGTTGAGTCGGCAGGTTCTTGAGTCGGCAAGGTTAGGTCGTGGACGACTCATGTTAGGTCGGCGGCGACTCAAGGGGGCAGCGACTCAGGGGGAATTCAGCCTATAAATAGAGGGGTTTGGCTCACTTTTTGGCACCGGTTTTTGAAGCGACGAAGTGCTGCCATTTTGAAGACTCGACTACAACATTTCTTCATCTTCTTTTCTCCATTCCAATCTAATTCTAACATCCATCCAAGATCGAAGATCGAGTTTGAAGATTCAAGCGCCAAAGTTGAAGATCTTCATCCATTTGAGCTAGATTTCATCGATTGAAGCGAGATATTGCCGGATCAAGCCTTGATCTCCGCTGTCCAGATCTGAAGTGTTTAGTTTTCATAGTGTTTGGGTGATTTGGTGAGTGGTAGTTATCTCTCACGCGGATCCAAAGGAGTATATTGGATTGGTGACTTGTTGGAGTGTTGTAGTTAGAGATTTCATGCATTTTTCTTAGATCCAAGTGTAGATCCATGGTTTTTGAATATGTTTACTTATGCAAGTTCATTTAACAAGTATTAGGGACAAAACCCATGTTTTATAATTGATAGATCTATGTTAAAAACCTATGAATCATGCATGTTTGACTTATGCTCATTTATTTACGAAATTGTCATTATGGTTAATATTGCTTATTAGATCTTGTTTGAATGATTGATTGCTTGAATGTATGATTGATTTGATTGTTTCCAAGTAGCTAGTAGTTGATTTGGAACAAGATGATTGAAGATGATTCAAAAGCCACGGAAGAAGGCTCTTGAATGGTGAAAGCTGCTTAAGGCATATGTAGCGGATGTTGAAGTTCATATGTATGGATTGGATGATGTTGAGATGGAACTTTGCCATGATGCGATGAGGCAAACCATGTTGTTGAGTTGAGACTTTGCTTTGATGCGATGAAGCGAAGTATGATGTGAGTCTTGGCTTAATCCAGGCAGGGATCATTCCAAGCAGGTTGATAACTTGAAGGGTAGTTCAAGTTGGTTGATAATGGATTGTTCAAGAGGTAGCTTGAGCTTGTATGAGGATAGTCGTCAAGAACGATGGCTAGGAGGCTTGGATCTCATCGTTGTTGAAGGTTCTAGCATGCTCAAAAGCAAGAGTACATGGGGCGCCCATAACGACTACAGGTAGGTAGTCGGGACACCCAAAAGACTACAGGTAGGTAGTTGAGTACTCTGGGCAAAGTAGATAAGTCCTAGGCACAAGGCAGTGTGCGGAGTTATGTCTAGAACCGGGGTTACCATTAGCCCTTGACAGATGGTCATTCAACTAACGGTGAAATCGAGGCAAGGATAACAGTGATAGCCAGAGTCATGGGTGTTTGGTTGTATTATCATTCGGCTTCAAGAGCGGTGTTTTCTGGGTGCTTATATGATGATTTTCTGTTATGAAGCTTCACTATATATATTTCTCTATTGTATTTTATCCATGCGCTGTGAGTAGTACGATAGAGTTTGTTGTTTTATCTACCCTGACTATCGTCCATGGCTACCTGGCACGCCTTTCAGCGCATTATTCCCTTGTTTTGGTGCGGGAGTCATGGGCGGTCGTCACAAGGGTGATGAACAGCAATAGCACACTCTAATTTTTACAAAGCCATATGTCAATAGGCATGAGCCAAGTAAAGCATTACAATGAATTGTAAAGACGCTACACTTCACCGAAATAATCCGAAGAAAAGGTGACAACCATTCGTAGTGTGGATTGAAATCCAATGCAGCAATTCCAAACTGTCTCGATTCAAAGCACATCATGTTAAAAACAAGACGTACTTTAAGGGGCATGTGTTATCCAGCCCTTTAAGCATGTCATATTTGGGCAATTCTGACCAGTTGAACTTGAAGATTATCGAGGCAGAGAGCCCAGATTGACAACTAGTGAACCCAAATGCCAAGTACGACTAAGATTACAAGCCCAAATCATAGCGACTAGCTTCCAAAAGAAGGCCAATGCCACATGCATCAACAAACAAAATCCCAAAATGCGTATACAAGTAAAATTGAGGATCGGTACCGACCCTTGTAGATCGATGGCCAAGGATCGATACCGATCCCTGAAATCCACCCATATCACCATACATCCTATCTACCTCCAAGCCGTGATGATTACTATCCATGCCAGGCCTCATTGGATCATTTACATGCTATTGCCATCAAGCACCAGGTGAGCATGAAACTACTCACAGCCACTCCACTACCGAATCAATAATTTCGCCTAGAAACAAGTTTCTATTAAAGCAACCAAGATGGAAAACATAAAGGCACAAGAAATTCGCACATATCCAAGGCCATGAGGAAGACTTATGAAGCAAACTTATGGATCGATACCGATCCTCGAACCTGGATCAATATCAATCCCTGATGATGGATGATGTGGCTACGATCTTCCTAGCATGTCTCTTCTTGGACATGGGGAACATGGGTGTGATCATGGTGGAGACGACTTCAGTGACCTTCAACTATCAATTAAAGGATAGAGTGATGTTCTGGCGGATCCTTTTCAGTTATTTACGAATTTGCATATTATTCTTGTAATTTCAGGGATCATTACCGGTTCATAAGAACACCTCTTGTAAACAACAATCAAATCAAAAATAAAGTTAAGTGGGCATAGGCAATGATTAGCCGAATCACTATAAAATTTGTATGTCTTGCTTTTTCTTCATTTTTCATTTTCTTTCTTCACTTATTTCTCAACATTAATTCTGTAGGTATTTGTGCCACTTTTTGGAATAAACATAAAGTATATTAAGTACATTCAACTACGTATAATGCAGGTGCAACATATAAGCAATGTACATAATCAATGTATAGGTGTATAGGTGTTGAGATTTACACCGCAACATGCATATTTCCCCTTTATATATGCCTTTGTCATCCATAATTTTAATTTGAGAAATATCTAATAACAATTATATATATGTATACATAAACATACACAACATACACATATTTATGTATGTATATGTGTGTGTGTATAAATAAGTATTGGTTTTGATTGTTTTTTATGTTTTGAAATCCAAAACTAGCAATTTAAAATCCATTTTCAACTTAGGAAAAATTTAAAATTATATCTATGATCTTACATAAAAGTCCATTTTATAACCCTTGAGTTGAAATTTTACACACACACACACATGTAGACATACATACATACATACATACATATATATATATATATATATATATATATATGCACATATCAATAATAAGCAACATTATTTTAAATTCAAACAACATATATATGAAAACTTGTGATTTTGTATATGATTTAGAGCTTTAAAATTGACGAGTTGAAAATTAATTTTGACTTAAGAAGAAATCAAAATAGGTTTATGATTTTGTATGGAAGTCCACTTATGAATTTTGAGTTGGAATAACTTTTAAACATATATAATAAAACCAAATGAATTTACATTCAAAACCATCATATATACAAAACATTTATTAAATTTTTCAAAATGATTTCAAGTAATCAACCTATGTAGTTCACTTATGTTTGTGTGTATAATAAGCTACAAAATTATATCTACTAATTAAAACTAATTTCAAATCCAAAATGTTTTTTGTTCCACAAAAGTCCATTTATGAGTTTTGAAGTTGAAATAACTTTTGGACATATGTAAATAATAACTAAATGAATTTAGATTCAGAACAACATATATACAAAACATGTGTTCAATTTTAAAAATGATTCAAGTAACTAACCTATGTAGTTCACTTATGTTTGTATATACGATAAGTTACAAAATTATGTCAACTAGATAAAATCAATTTTAAATCTAAAAAATTGTTTTTTTGTTAGGTACTAATTTCTAAAATAATAACAAAATAGATCAAAAAACGTAGGAATGTGTAAATTCAATGTACAAACAAGACAAGCATATAATAAAAAAAATTGTAGCACATGTAGGGTTTAAAATATATTAGCATGATGTATCACAGAATAAAATGAGACTAGAAATTACCTTATGGTGTATCCAAGAAATAACACCTTAAATGAAGAATAGAACTCCTAGATGATTGTATCACCTCTAGAAATCACAACAATCTAAAGTAGTATTGTTGCATTTATTTAATTTTAATTTTGTTTAGGGAATTTTTACCATGTTGCTATAGAATATTCAACCATTAAAGGAGAGAGGAGGAGATTAGGAGAATTGAATGAATCAAAGAAATTCTGTTTTAAAGGAGTCATTGAAACCTTTCTAATTCCTTTAAAACATTCTCTCTTTAATTCCTTATTAAGGATCAATCAAATATCCTCCGCTTATCATATGCGGCCAGCCAAGATATGTGCCTAGATAGACCTTCAAAAATTCCAAACCTACTTAGTAATTAATTGATTTAAATCAAATTTAAATATTTATTGATATTGTATATCGATACGTACATAATTAACTTTTATATATGCACTTATTAAGTACTAATGAAATTCAAACAAATCACATAAAAAGTCATAAATATTAATTAATTTAACTATTTATAGTGATTATAAAATTAATTAAATCATGTTGTTTTTTAGAGAATTTATTCTTATGGTTGTGAGACTCAAAGGTGAAAATTCAATCAGCGACTAATATCGGACAATTCGAATATTAACATTCATAGCCACCTTAGCTAATGGTATGAAATGTTGGTTGAATTTATTGCATACACATCTTTTTGGTAAAATTTAATTTTGCTATTAGTGGTACCCAGTAGTAATGATTATTTACACCAATTCTCTTTGTCAACACTATATCACATTAGGACTTATGGATTTCGGTTCTAGTCAAAATTCCAACATCATCCGCATTTAATTTGATAATCCAAATACAAAATTCTTGATTCGTTAATAACATTTATTATTAATTGTATCACTCTTTCTAAAAATTTTGACTTTGAGTTGACTAGAGTTAATCGTGATACTAACCTCATATAATCGAGAAGCCGACTTCTCTATTGAATAGCGTTTCACTTTCAATGCTTCAACTCAGACCAGATTATAGTTGTTCAACAGACGTTGTGCAATGATTTAACCATAATCAAAGTGGTATGTCCACATTAATGTTCAATGGTATTCTTAAGTCAAGGGAATTGTGTAATATCGTCAATCTGATTCCTTGTTTGAGCTCGGTTAATACACCAAAAACTCTTGAGTGAGGCATTTCATAGTATCCAATAACTATTAGTACATAATCCCTTGGTACTCCTTGGCACCCCCGTTAGCCATGAGTAGTACATTATTTAACATTTGGATAGAGTTACATACTATAGAAACAATAGATGTATAGATATCCTGTCTTAAAACATCTTGACTATGAATATTTAAAATAATATGTTATTTTTAATACGATAAATTTCTCATGATCACAATATATTGTAATTACTATCAAATAACATGTCATTTAAGAATATTCTATTTAATATACTTAAATTAAATAATTAATTAACATGTCACAATATGACAAGTATATAATAGGAAAAAAAGTATTTATTATGAACAAGATTGGTTATCGAGTTAGATTTATTACATATTTTAACCTAGGATATACCTCAAACTCTAAAAGGACTACTACACATTGTCATATGAAATCTTCAACTATAACCTATCGAAGACTCTCTAATGAGTTGTTTTGCGATTTTTCACTAACCCGCACAAGTACAAAATCTCCTAGTGTCCCCAACAATTATTAGTAAATCATTGCCCATCATATGCAAATAATTACATACGATAGTCTTAACATCCTATTCAAGAATTACCTGCGACTTAGAGCATTCCAAGAGTACATATTTGTCCATACAATCCAATATTCATATTTACGAACTATTTCCTAATTGTTATTGGCCAATTAGTTTGTACTAAAGATTTCTACATGTATTTTAAATATAATACAACATTATATATGTATAATCACATAGTATAAAAAACAAAAAAAGTGTACTTTCATTTTGAATAAGATTTATTTTAGAGTTAATTATGTAATAAAAATTTGCATAATTTCTCTTAAGGCACTCATTAACTACATCAAAAACTATGTTGATTTGGCATAGAAGAGTTTATCCCGCATGTAGAAAAGTTAAGGTGATTCCTCCTAGCACAAAATCGTGTATAGCACCATAGTTTGTCATGGGACACTTCATACACCACTTAATTGTGAAGTTGAAACGATTTTCTAAAATCAAACCAAAATTTTTGAACTTTATAGACTTGTTTATTTTGAAGGATGTCATTTTTATATTCTTTTATTGAACGGTCATATTAATGAATAAATTCACTAACCGCAAAAGTAACTAAGAAACTAGGCTAATCAGTGAGAAGCTTTGAAGAGGCTTGTTGAAGTTATCAACTCAAAGAGGTCTCTCATTGCTTTCCATGATGTCATCGACATAATCATAGTCAAATGAGTGGCTCGAAGTCACATATGCAAAGCGAGTACAAGTTGAAAGTCGTATATGCAAGGTAAGTTCATGTTTGAAGTCAAATAATCACTAGAATCGCAAGTCACAATCAAGTATGCTATGATATGTCCTTGTTCAATATTCAAAATCCTATATTAACAATGTTCTAAAATTACAATACGCTCTAAAATCTCCAAATTTATTAGGGTTTACAATATAAGAAATGAGAGGAGAGAAAATTCGGTCTCTAAAATGGTACCCTAACGTCATATTGTAAAGGTAGATGACCACCACTCCGCCTGTATTGTCTTCGACTGGGTCCACTTCCTCAATGCAGAGTGCTAACTTCACTGTTGTTGGGTCTTAGACAAGTTTAACTTCAGTATGCATGACTTTAATAGTGCTGGTTGTGTCGGCCTCTTTGCTAATATGCTTTTGGCAGGGTTGACTTTGATGGCCTTCACAGATATTGATTATGTTTGACATCGATTTCGCTGATGTAGACTTGGGTAATGTCTTCAATGTGTGGTTCATGTACATCTGCGAAGTGTTGGGTCCGACGGAGAATAATATAGGCTTATATTCCCTTATTGTTTCCATATGCAATACCTTCGAAGAGATTCTCAAAGACGGTGCTACTTGTATATTAACAAATTGCAAAGTGATTTATCAACGAAGTAAGGCATAGCTTTAAGCGTCTTTAAAGTCTTCGTAGGGTAATTGTAACGATCCCAATTTTGAATTAAATTTAAATTAATAGTTAATGCAAATTTTAGAATTAATTTTGGAATTAATTTGAATTTGAAAAATATATGTATATGTATAAATGAGTAAATTTGAATTTGACTTTAGAATTTGAATTTAAATATTGAATTTGTATTTGAATTTAAAATTTAAATAAATGACTTAGAAAAATGATTTGGGTTTAAAAATGTTATTTATGTAAATTGATTTATGGGTAGTTAGTTTTAAAAGCATTTTATTTTAAATAATATGCATATAATAATGATTAAGAAGATGTATTTATAAAATAAGAGAAATGTAATATAAAATTTATTTAAAAGCTTTTAATTCATGAGAAATATAGGTGTTAAACATGTAACAAGAAATTTAACAAGTGTAATTCAAATAATAAGCTGTTTAACATATGTAATGATTTTTTTATTTGAATTGGTCAAGTGTCATTTAGTTTTATTTTTTGAGAAAGAAATAAATTAAAATGAAATGAGGGTTTAAAAACAAAGTTATAAATTTTGTAAACAAGGTTTAAACCGTAAAATTTAAATTTATTTACATAAAGGTCTTTAACATAAAAATGCTAATTATGACAATTATATGTATATGAATAATGCAAGGCAAATACAATATCTGTGTACATATAAAATAAATAAAAAATATTAATAACAAAGTATGTTTGTTGTGAAAAACAAGAAGATAATAAAACAAAGAAAACAAAAAAATATCTACATACCCATAATCAAGTGAGATGAGGCTATAAACAAAATAGGAAACATATACATTTCATAATATCATCTCAGCACCAAAATGAAATCATCTCAGCCTCCATTTCAGAAGAAATCTCTGATCAAATAAATAAAAACAAAGGAGAAAAAGATCAGACCAAAACAGAAGAAGACTAAACCAGTTATAGCCTTCCCTGTACTACACTGTCCTCTTTATATACATATTCATATCAGTTCAGTTCGTTCAAGAAAACAACTTAGCAAATTAGAGAAAAAATTACAAGCATCATCAAAGTCAGTTCAACAACAAAACTTTAATACGAATCTGCAGTTTCAAAGCAGGAAGCAGTTCTCTGTTTCAAAATGTTCCAGGTGAGCAAACTACCCCCTCTAATATTTTGATTGTGTGTGATAAATATCTGATGTTTGTGATTGAGATTTGTTGTATGAATATAATTGCATGTCTGTATATAGATGCAAAGGTCTGTGTTTCTGAAGATATACGTAAATATGTCTTCTCTGTTAAACAACAGGCCCCAAACTCATAAAGAAATCCAGATCTTCTGAATGAATCAATTTTTGACCTTGATTCTTAAGGAGAAAATAATTGATAGAATATAAGTCAAATTCTAAAAATAATTTCAAGAAAATTTAGTACGTAATTAACTGGAAAATAAAATATACAGTGAAATCTCAACATATCAAAGAATTCAACTTTCATGATTTAATGTTTCATGTATATAATTTGATTTATCTTCGAAAACTATGAATTTTAAAAATGGAATCAAGATTTTTTATTGGGTAAACCGAGAGAAATTGATGGATGAACAGAAAACACAATTTGATCGATTTCTGATGATCGCGTGATTGTAAAATCCTGAAATTGTTTCTGGAGGAAGATGGAGGTCTAGGGATTCATGGAAAAATAATCAATGATTTTAGTATACGCCGTGGTGATCGATGGTCGTTGCTTTAGGGTTTCGACCCATGTTTTGGACGTAACTGGAAAACTGATCGCCGTGGTTTCGTCAAGGCATCGGAATCGTTCGCACCAGTGTAAATCGAAGCTAGGAGATGTGATGATGCTTTGGACGGAATTTCAGGGATTCTGGTGACTGGGTAGATGAGTGCGAGGCGTTTTTGTCGATCGAACTTCTATTCCAGGTTGCTGAGGATAGCTCGATTTCGAAGTGACGGGATGTTTGGGCTTCAGGGTGGTTAATTGGGACGGGTTGATCAAAGAGGACTTGCGGGTGATCTCTTCGATGATCAGAGTAGCGGCGATAGGTGGTGCACATATACGCGTGTATGTATGTGTATCAGAAAATTTGAGAGGGGAGAAGGAGAAGGTGACTCGGGAATGGTATCGAGTAGAATCGATTGTGGCTCATGTATTGTTCCAAGGCATTGGTGTGGGATAAACTGCTGTAGATTTAACAAAGTAAAAAGGAGAAAAAAAAGAGGAGAAGAAGAAATGGGTTTCTCGGGTTTAACTTCGGGTAGATGGGTTTCTAGCTCGAGGAAATAGCATGGTAGGTCGGGTTAGTATGAGTGCGTACGCAAAATGACTGGAAACAGTTTTGACATTTTAAACAAAACAAAGTTAAAAGAAAAAAAAGGAAGAAAAAGAAGGGTTGAACTCGGTAAAAAAAATGAAGTTGAACTCGAAGTGGTGCTCGGGGTTTTTGATAATCGGCTCGGGTTGGCTTTTTGTCAAGTTTATATTAACCAGTTTTCAACTTTGTAAGCAAACAAGTTTTGACTTTAAAACGACTTTCTTAAACAGTTTTTAAATAAAAACTTGATCAAGTTAAAAGTATACTAAAATGAATAAGTTTCGAAAGGGATGTAAACCAAATTTCCGAAGTAATTTATTTAAAACAAGTTTCAAATAAGTTTCTAAAGATTTAAATTTAAAGTTAAATGTTTTGAAATTGTTTTGTTTAAAGTAATCATATATTAGGTTAATTTTGTAATAAAATTCCTAAGTGTTTTCGAATGGAATAAAATGTTGTAAGTAAAGAATGATTACTTAATGAAATCAATTAAGTAAAATTACCTAATGTACTTAATAAAAATATTATTACTCAATGTAATTAAGGGAAAAGTACTTTGTGTAATTACAGGGTAAGTAACAAATTAAGATGAATTTATGTAAGTAATCGAAAGAAATTAATTACTTAAAGATAATTACTTAATTAAAAGTAATTGATTTACGATTGAAGTGGATTAATCAAGTGTTTAAAGGTTTATTTATTAAAAGAATAATTAATTAATGTGATTAATTAATTAAGGTAATTAATTCGAGAATAGTTAATTAAGTAAAGGTTAATTAATAAATGATTAAAGAGTAATTAATCAAATTGATCTGTAATTAATTAATATTAATTAATCAGAACTAGTAAATTTTTCATAAGTAATTAACCTGATTTAAATTAATCAGTTGACAAATAAATCTTACTTATGAACGTTTTGGATTCTTTTGAAAGTTTGAATGGTTTGATATTCCTCATATATGATGCTTTGTATTCTGATTCGTGTTGTAAATTGTGATGTGATTTGTTCATATGTGATGTAATTTTATTCATTCGTGATGTAATTTATTTATCTATGAATCTATGTATATAGATAAGCGTTATTGGAATATACCGCTTATCGATATTGTTATGATTGAATCCATGATGATTGATGTTGTTGCAGCATTGTGTAAAAACCCCTGGACTACACCACACACACAAAAATATGGATTGCACGAGGAAATCGGTTAGGTCATAGATTTTTAACAATTTTAAAAATTGAATTCTTGAATCCAAAATAGTTTTGGAATTGGAGTTGAGAGCTTTCGAAAATGAGTTTGAAAAATAAAAGTTATTTTAAATAACTTAATAAAACTTGAAATTTAAATAATTTGATTTAAATTTGAATTCAATATTTGAAATTGAATTCAATGATTTGGAAATTATGGTCTAAAAAGATTATACAAGTTATAAAGGCGTTAATATGGGTTTTTAACCATTTAAAAAAAGTATGGTTTTCGAAATTTAACTGTAAATCCAAGTATTATACTTGAATGGCTTCAACTTATGTAAATGTATTTAGCTTTAACCTTGTGAAAGATTATTAAACCTTGTTTCGAAATCAAACAAAGTTTTAAATGGTATATCTTTCGTATAAAAGATTTGAATTGGAAATGGTTTTAAAGTTATGAATTAAATCTTTAATTTAAAGATTGGATAAGTTAATCCATTTAGAAATGAAAATGTTTTGAAAAGCCGTAAATGAACCTTTGTGAAAAATTGGTAAACTTTGTGAAATGAACCTTTTTGTTTAAAAGATTTGAAATGGTAATTTGTTTTAAACCATTTAAAGAATGGGTTTGGATAATAAATTGTGGCTTAACTGAAATCCCATATCCATATGTTTTTAAATATTGCGCTCATTATCCGGTTTAGTCGGGAGAGGACCTTGTGTCATGTAACCCATTCCGAATAATGATACGTCATTATGGATAGCATTTGAAGACCGGAGGTGAAGACCGAGTAGTTTCGAGAACAAAAGGATAACCCATCGAGTGTCTCTACACTGAGTCATGCCGGTATAGAGATTCCCTAAGTGATGGGAAGTCCGATCGGGATTGGAAATACCCGGATTTGCAAGGGCTTCTTCGGAAGTGCCTTTGGTTCTGTTCGAACCCGGAACAGACTTGTATAGATGTGTGTCTAACATTTCACTTTGAGATGTTAAATCGCTTTCTATCAAATACATTTCTGTTTGGTGGCGGAAATTCATTCTCTTAGCTTAACACTCTTCTCTAAGACATACGAGCTCAGAGGTTATGTAGTTGATGGTTACTAGTGATACATTCCCAGTTTGGTAATGTGGCATACGAAGTGCTGCTGATCATTTGTTGATCAAAGCATGGCTTTGTGAAAAAGCATAGCTTTGTGGATGAGACCTCATCAATCCTCACAAACCTGTAATGATCGAAACAGGAAAGATGCGGCAAGGATTCAGGGGTTGCTTCCCTAGGGCATGACCATTCCTTCTGGAAAAGGGTGGTATCATGGTATGAAGCCCAGATACTTACTCATGTGGACACTGTAGAATATTTATTACTGTGTGATGTTGTTGGTGTAGTGGATCCTCAAATAAAGGTCGCAAACGACCGGGGGTAGCATATCTTCGGTTTTATTTCCCGGGAAGGGGGTAACCGACCTTGTGTTGGCAGAGATCCGGGTAGGTTATCGGGGCGTCCGTCCAGAGGCGTTCCCATGTGGCAGTAGGAAGTTCCTTAGCCTGACCATTTGTTGGAAATCCAATCATACAATACGAGCCCTTTATGATTGCAATTGTATAACCTGCCACCTTAGGTGGTAGCTATAGCTGGCATAATATAATGATACCTATGCTGGCTAAGATTAATATTATACTTTCGAAATGTTTTCCACTATGCATTAATAATAATATCAAAGAGTTTTCTTGTATTAAGCATATTTGACTATCATAAGGAGAAATCTCCCCCATGTGTGCGATTGCGTTGTGTGTGTGCCGGGAGGCCTTATGGTAGTTTCATTTTCCAAAGGCATTGTGGATTTCAATCTAAATTCTTTTATTTATTTTAAAAAATAAACTATTTTTGTTTGCTCACACTAGTCCTGTGACTGACCTGGAGTTTATTGTTCCTTTCCTAAACTCTGGTACCCACTATTTTCTACACGGGCAGACTAGAGTTGGGTTTTTTAGATAGTCGAATAGTAGGAATTGATTCATTGGCCTTCAAAGTTTTTGGATTTGTGGATCGCATTTGCTAAACTTCAGCTATCACGGCTGACCTTGTTTAGCTTTGTACAACGTAATGATAGTTCAAGCTAGCTTTGGATTGAGGATGGAGTCTCTGGAGTTGGCATTGAAGTCATTATCTTTCCGCTGCTGTTTCTTGTATCTCTGATAGTACTGATATCTATTGTATCATTCTATTGTATCATCATTGATCTGAATATTGTATCAAATGTTGTATATCAAATGTATTATTCATTTTCTTCCGTTGTGTTCTTGTACTTAATGTGTTATAAGCTCCGGCACGAGTCAAATTTCGACATTTGAATCTGCGGCATTCAAGTACAAGTGCAGTACGGGTGTCGATTTTCGAACGCTGAAATTTGAAATGTGACATCTTGGTATCAGAGCTGAAGGTTAAAACTTTAGCTCAGGAGTATAACACATTAGGTAACTCATTAAAGATAGGGTGAAGTAAACCCTAGAATGTGTAATCCCTAAGATATCTGTTCGAATGCCTCAGTAAATTCTCTTACTATCCACTAATAGTAAGAATGAGTGCAAGAAGAGAACGAGATAGAGGATAGGGGAGTACTAGTATAAATAGTCAATACCCTGCGACAGTGGAAATAACTTTCTCTATCGACCTCCTTTGATTCGTCTTTTCAACTCTTTGATTGCTTCATGACAGCTCGAGGGAGAAGCTTCGGTGTGATGGTGATCCTTACAAATCGTGTAGATAAGTCTCTATTTCGTATTCCTTTCGTTAAATTTCCATCAGCTTTTCGTTTTTAACTTCAATGAATTTGAATTCTATTTGAAATAAATTGGTAAATTAAATATAAAGCTGAATATGAAGATTTGTATCGATAAAACAATTTCGATTAAACCAAAATTCGAAATTCTATTGCAATTTCTTGTAAATATCAAAGTCCAAAGAGGGACAAATTATATGTACTTTGGGGTATTCCGACTTGATTTGGGAATCCATACTTAGTATTTGAGAATTGTGAAAGATTAAATCCATTTATCCATTGTTTGGGTCTCGATATATTCTACGACCGGTTAGTTGTCCTTCGGACTAACCAGTGCCTTGCATATTTCGTAGATTTGATGACCCGAGTATCTTGTGTAGTATTGAATGAGTTTGTTCTCGTATCTATTAGTGATATTCTGATATGGTGAGCCAAATACAGAATAGATATCCAGTTTGACCTGGAAAACTATTTCTCTATCTTTATGTATCAATCTTCATTGTTTCTCTGCCTACAAATTTCAGGGACGAATTTTTTTTAAGGGGGGAATCTATAACGATCCCAATTTTGAATTAAATTTAATTAATAGTTAATGTAAATTTTAGAATAAACTTTGGAATTAATTTGAATTTGAAATATATATGTATATGTATATATGAGTAAATTTGAATTTGACTTTAGAATTTGAATTTGAATATTGAATTTGTATTTGAATTTGAAATTTAAATAAATGACTTAGAAAAATGATTTGGGTTTAAAAATATTATTTATGTAAATTGATTTATGGGTAGTTAGTTTTAAAAGCATTTTCTTTTAAATAATATGTATATAATAATGATTAAGAAGATGTATTTATAAAAATAAGAGAAATGTAATATGAAATTTATTTAAAAGCTTTTAATTCATGAGAAATACAGGTATTAAACATGTAACAAGAAATTTAACAAGTGTAATTCAAATAATAAGATGTTTAACAAATGTAATGATTTTTTTTTATTTGAATTGGACAAGTGTCATTGAGTTTTATTTTTTGAGAAAGAAATAAATTAAAATGAAACGAGGGTTTAAAAACAAAGTTATAAATTAATTTGTAAACAAGGTTTAAACCATAAAATTTTAAATTTATTCACATAAAGGTCTTTAACATAAAAATGCTAATTATGACAAATATATGCATATGAATAATGCAAGGCAAATACAAGATCTATGTACATATAAAATAAAAAAAATATTAATAACAAAGTATGTTTGCTGTGAAAAACAAGAAGATAACAAAACAAAGCAAACAAAAAAGGATATCTACATACACAAAAATCAAGTGAGATGAGGCTGTAAACAAAATAGGAAACATATAAATTTCATAATATCATCTCAGCACCAAAATGAAATCATCTCAGCCTCCATTTCAGAAAAAATCTCTGATCAAATAAAAAAAACAAAGTTGAAAAAGTTCTGACCAAACAGAAGAAGACTAAACCAGTTATAGCCTTCCCTGTACTACACTGTCTTCTTTATATACATATCCATATCAGTTCGTTCAAGAAAACTACTTAGCAAATCAGAGAAAAAATTATAAGCATCATCAAAGTCGGTTCAACAACAAAACTTAAATACAAATTTGCAGCTTCAAAGCAGGAAGCAGTTCTCTGTTTCAAATTGTTCCAGGTGAGCAAACTACCCCCTCTACTATTTTGATTGTGTGTGTTAAATATCTGATGTTTGTGATTGAGATCTGTTGTATGAATATAATTGCATGTCTGTATATATATGCAAAGGTCTGTGTTTCTGAAGATATACATATATATGTCTTCTCTGTTAAACAACAGGCCCCAAACTCATAAAGAAATCCAGATCTTCTGAATGAATCAATTTTTGATGTTGATTCTTAAAGAGAAAATAATTGAAAGAATATAAGTCTAATTCTAAAAATAATTTCAAGAAAATTTAGTAAGTAATTAACTGGAAAATGAAATATACAGTGAAATCTCAACATATCAAAGAATTCAACTTTCATGATTTAATGTTTCATGTATATAATTTGATTTATCTTCGAAAACTATGAATTTTAAAATGGAATCAAGATTTTTTTATTGGGTAAACCGAGAGAAATTGGTGGATGAACAGAAAACACAACTTGATCGATTTCTGATGATCGCGGGATTCTAAAATCCTGAAATTGTTTCTGGAGGAAGATGGAGGTATGGAGATTCATGGAAAAATAATCAATGATTTTAGTATACGCCGTGGTGATCGATGGTCGTTGATTTAGGGTTCGACCCATGTTTTGGACGTAACTGGAAAACTGATCGCCGTGGTTTCGTCAAGGCATCGGAATCGTTCGCACCAATGTAAATCAAAGCTAGGAGATGTGATGATGCTTTGGACGGAATTTCAGGGATTCTGGTGACGGGTCGATGAGTGCGAGGCGTTTTGGTCAATCGAACTTCTATTCCAGGTTGCTGAGGATAGCTCGATTTCGAAGTGACGGGATGTTTGGGCTTCAGGGTGGTTAATTGGGACGGGTTGATCAAAGAGGACTTGCGGGTGATCTCTTCGATGACCAGAGTAGCGGCGATAGGTGGTGCACATACACGCGTGTATGTGTGTGTATCAGAAAATTTAAGAGGGGAGAAGGAGAAGGTGACTCGGGAATGGTATCGAGTAGAATCGATTGTGGCTCATGTATTGTTCCAAGGCATTAGTGTGGGATAAATTGCTGTAGATTTAACAAAGTAAAAAGGAAAAAAAAAGAGGAGAAGAAGAAATGGGTTTCTCGGGTTTAACTTCGGGTAGATGGGTTTCTAGCTCGAGGAAATAGTGTGGTAGGTCGGGTTAGTATGAGTGCGTACACAAAATGACTGGAAACAGTTTTGACATTTTAAACAAAACAAAGTTAAAAGAAAAAAAAAAGGAAGAAAAGGAAGGGTTGAACTCGGTAAAAAAAATGAAGTTAAACTCGAAGTGGTGCTCGGGGTTTTTGATAATCGGCTCGGGTTGGCTTTTTGTCAAGTTTATATTAACCAGTTTTCAACTTTGTAAGCAAACAAGTTTTGACTTTAAAACGACTTTCTTAAACAGTTTTTAAATAAAAACTTGATCAAGTTAAAAGTATACTAAAATGAATAAGTTTCGAAAGGGATGTAAACCAAATTTCCGATGTAATTTATTTGAAACAAGTTTCAAATAAGTTTCCAAAGATTTAAATTTAAAGTTGAATGTTTTGAAATTGTTTTGTTTAAAGTAATCATATTAGGTTAATTTTGTAATAAAATTCCTAAGTGTTTTCGAATGGAATAAAATGTTGTAAGTAAAGAATGATTACTTAATGAAATCAATTAATTAAAATTACCTAATGTACGTAATATTTTATTATTACTCAATGTAATTAAGGGAAAAGTACTTTGTGTAATTACAGGGTAATTAACAAATTAAGATGAATTTATGTAAGTAATTGAAAGAAATTAATTACTTAAAGATAATTACTTAATTAAAATTAATTGATTTACGATTGAAGTGGATTAATCAAGTGTTTAAAGGTTTATTTATTTGAAGAATAATTAATTAATTTGATTAATTAACTAAGGTAATTAATTTGAGAATAGTTAATTAAGTAAAGGCTAATTAATAAATGATTAAAGAGTAATTAATCAAATTGATTTGTAATTAATTAATATTAATTAATCAAGATTAGTAAATTTTTCATAAGTAATTAACCTGATTTAAATTAATCAGTTAATCAATAAATCTTACTTATGAACGTTTTGGATTCTTTTGAATTTTTGAGTGGTTTGATATTCTTCATATGGGATACTTTGTATTCTGATTCATGCTGTAAACTATGATGTGATTTGTTCATATGTGATGTAATTTTATTCATTCGTGATGTAACTTATTTATCTGTGAATCTATGTATATAGATAAGCGTTATTGGAATATTCCCCTTATCGATATTGTTATGATTGAATCCATGATGATTGATGTTGTTGCACCATTGTGTAAAAACCCCTGGACTACACCATACACACACAAATATGGATTGCATGAGGAAATGGTTAAGTCACAGATTTTTAACAATTTTAAAAGTTGAATTCTTGAATCTAAATTAGTTTTGGAATTGGAGTTAAGAGCTTTCGAAAATGAGTTTCAAAAATAAAAGTTATTTTAAATAACTTCATAAAACTTGAAATTTAAATAATTTGATTTAAATTTGAATTCAATATTTGAAATTGAATTCAATGATTTGGAAATTATGGTCTAAAAAGATTATACAAGTTACAAAGGCGTTTATATGGGCTTTTAACCATTCAAAAAAAGCTTGGTTTTGGAAATTTAAAGGTAAATCCAAGTATTACACTTGAATGGCTTCAACTTATGTAAATGTAATCAGCTTTAACCTTATGAAAGATTATTAAACCTTGTTTTGAAATCGAAGAACGTTTTAAATGGTATATCTTTCATATAAAAGATTTGAATTGGAAATGGTTTTAAAGTTATGAATTAAATCTTTAATTTAAAGATTGGATAAGTTAATCCAATTAGAAATGAAATTGTTTTGAAAAGCCGTAAATGAACCTTTGTGGAAAATTGGTAAATTTTGTGAACTGAACCTTTTTGTTTAAAAGATTTGAAATGGTAATTTGTTTTAAACCATTTAAAGAATGGGTTTGGATAATAAGTTGTGACTTAACTAAAATCCCATATCCATATGTTTTTAAATATTACGCTCATTATTCGGTTTAGCGGGAGAGGACCTTGTGTCATATAACCCATTCCGAATAACAATACGTCGTTATGGATAGCATTTGAAGACCGGTGGTGAAGATCGGGTATTTTCGAGAACGAAAGGATAACCCGTCGATTGCCTCAGCACTGAGTCGCGCCGGTATAGAGATTCCCTAAGTAATGGGAAGTCCGATCGGGATTGGGAATACCCGGATTTGCAAGGGCTTCTTCGGAAGTGCCTTCGATTCTGTTCGAACCCAGAACAGACTTGTATGGATGTGTATCTGACATTACACTTTGAGATGTAAAACCGGTTTCTATCAAATAAATTTCTGTTTGGTGGCGGACATTTATTCTCTTAGTTTAACACCCTTCTCTAAGACGTACAAGCTCAGAGGTTATGTAGTTGATGGTTACTAGTGATACATTCCCAATTTGGTAATGTTGCATACGAAGTGTTGCTGATCATTTGTTGATCAAAGCATGGCTTTGTGAAAAAGCATAGCTTTGTGGACGAGACCTCGTCGAGCCTCACAAACCGGTAATGGTCGAAACAAGAAAGATGCGACAAGGTTTCAGGGGTAGATCCCCTAGGGTATGGCCATTCCCTCTGAAAAAGGGTGGTATCATGGTATGAAGCCCAGATACTTACTCATGTGGACACTGTAGTATATTTATTACTGTGTGATGTTGTTGGTGTAGAGGATCCTCGAATAAAGGTCGCAAACGACTGGGGGTGGCATATCTTAGGTTTTACTTCCCGGGAAGGGGGTAACCGGCCTTGTGTTGGCAGAGATCCGGGTAGGTTCTTGGGGCGTCCCTCTAGAGGCGTTCCCATGTGGCAGTAGAAAGTTCCTTAGCCTGACCATTTGTTGGAAATCCAATCAAACAATACGAGCCCTTACGATTGCACTTGTATAGCCTGCCACCTCAGGTGGTAGCTATAGCTGGCATAATATAATGGTACCTATGCTGGCTAAGATTAATATTATACTTTCGAAATGTTTTCCACTATGCACTAATAATAATGTCAAAGAGTTTTCTCATATTAAGCATTTTTGACTATCATAATGAGAAATCTCCCCCATGTGTGCGATTGCATTGTGTGTGTGCCAGGCGGCCTTATGGTAGTTTCATTTTCCATAGGCATTGCGGGTTTCAATCTAAATTCTTTTGTTTATTTTTAAAAATAAACTATTTTTGTTTGCTCACACCAGTCCCATGACTGACCTGGAGTTTATTGTTCCTTTCCTAAACTCTGGGTGTAACGACCCGCCTTTCATTCCATAGAAAGGCGCATCATTAAGAAAAAAGAAAGGGATGGAAAAGAGAAAAGAAAGGAACAGGCAACATCAGAATCTCACAGCAGGACGAATAAATTATATTATATCACATAAAACTTACATAGTATCATATACATCAGAGTTATATAGCTAATACAACACAAACTAGACAGTTATAAACATCTGTCTAGTAATTACAATTCAAGTACCTCAGAGATAAACAGATACAACTCAAACACAGCGGAACCACTAAATATATCTACACGTCGAAGCCTCCTGCTCCATTATCTCCTTCAGGACTCGTCAAAGCAATCCTGAATCACTTGACTACTCATACGTAATATGAGTACACAAGAGTTTAATAAAACAGAAAATAAACACTTGGGTCAGACAGGGGTCTGGTGTGAGTAAATGGAGATAAAAGTTGCTTAACTTTAGAAAATCCTTTGGAAACAAAAGGTATCACGTAAGACTTCCCACACATAAACATGGAAAAGTTTTTACCTTACGCTAACCAAAACATTTGATAGGAAATCCAGTGATATTATAATAGTGTCTAGGGTTTTCAAAATAAAATACAGAAATAGTTGGAATGCTTACATATCACGTTCCAACATAGTTGAGCACAATCAAAACCGTACAGGCACTTATTGGATTATGGATTCCATCAATGGCAGGGCTACTGGGGTACCGCCCGTCACAGTACGTGGCCTAGATCACCGTACCGAGGAGTACGCCCGCTCCCCTGCAATACAAAGACGGGACCATTCCTTACTGAACAGTTTCGAACAAGACCACCCCGCAGATTGGCCGTCGCCAACTTCCACACGCCGAATATAAAGGGACCTCTAGACAGGGGTAAATCTTGCTCTCCAGTAGGGGCTACCCACGAAGCCTTGCTGCACCTCCCCTGTTTTAGCCATTCCCGGTTGATGAGGCTTTAGGCTACGATTACCTTTATAGGACACATCAATCTTAGAATGCTCATCGTCCACCTGACGATGTTCTGAAAGCATTCAATCCGTACAAGTTCGTGTCGGGTTTGAACGGAACCGAAGGCATTATTTTGTTGCATTCATTTTGGAATCACCCTCAGAGTTAACGATGATAACCCTTGCACTCTGAATCACCATCTCAAACCTATAAGTACTATTCCATCAAACTCATTACAGAATCACCCACAGAGTTATACTGACGTTTAGTTATTACACCTCGAGTCTTCACTTGCTCCACTTGGATTAACGACCTAACATTTAATTGGAATCGATGTGGTTTTCGGATATCCAAATATGAAAATCCGATCTCGGTCTCACCGAAACCAAACGCCATTTTAATGTCCAAGTTGTACTTAAGGGTTTTAACCAATTAACTCATTACATTATTATCTATTTCACACAGATAGATAAATTTCATATCACAATAGATAATCACATTCTCATCATAAATAGATAATCTGTTTCATCATCATAAACAGATAATCATCATAACTAGATAATCCATCACAAACCATCATACTTTAACCAAGCATCCATATCATACAGATACAACTCATCTCATTACTGAGATCAGAACCATTCAATCAATATCATCCATAAGTAATGATTTATTAATCATCAATTATAATTAATTTAAAAACAATTAAATTAATTACTTCTATCTCTAATTAATTTAAAATAATTAAAATAATTACCACATTTAAATCCTGCTTAATATCCATTAATTAATTAACTTAGTTAATTAATCACTCTCTAAGCATTTAATGTGATTAAGCACCTTTGATTAATCATCCTCTAATTACAATAAGTAATTAGTCTTTGATTAATTTTACAAAATTAATTAGCCTTAATCATAAGTAATTAACATTTAATTACTTCATTTATTAATTAACTACAATTAATTATATTTATCCTTAATTAATTACAGTTAATTAATCACTTAATTATTAATTATTACTTAATTAAACAATCATTAATTACATTATTAGTTATATCAATTAATGAACTCTAATTAATATTTAAATTAATTACTTCATTCAAAATTAATTACATTTAGTAACTAATCTAACATTTAAAATACAATTATTAATCACCTTTGATTAATATCCAATCCAGTAATTAACTACCTTTATTTACTCATATTAATTAATTATTCCATGATTAATTATCTTCATTAATTAATCCCTTGATTAATTACAAAAGTAATTGCCCAAATTACTTCATTAAAAATCATCTCTCACTAATTTCATTCCAGTAATTATCATTTATCACTTCCCAAATCAATTATGCTCCATTAATTACCTTAAGTAATTATACTTAATCCCATCATTAAGTAATCCTCTTAATTAATTAAACTTAATTAATTAACTAAAACTAACCATATTAACTTAATTAATTACACTAAGTAATTAATTACTTAAATTACTTTATTAAGTAATTACCTTTAATAGTCTTCTTGACATTAAGTAATTAACCACTTTATTACTTATTACTTAATTATTTCTTAATTAATTAATTTGATAAATCAAATTTTAATTAAGAAACTAATTATAGTCAATTAATTTCACAAATTAATTTGTCTTAATTTAATTACCCAAATTAACCATTTTAGTTAATTAAGTAATTATACTTTAATTTCTTTAGTTAATAAAACATGATTAAGATAAATCATTTATCCTTAAATTTCATTTTACATTAAATTAAATTTAAAACTTGGATTTGGTTTATATAAAATCATCTTTAACTTATTAAAGTTAAATACCCTTTTACCTTAATCATATTGAAATTTCAACAATTATTTGTTTTGAAAACATAATGGACTAATTACAAAGTTTTATTTAAGTTTTAATATATCAAAACTATTTTAAAACAAAGTTTTAAACTTAAAAATTAAAACTTGAAACTTATATTTGTTTAAACATTATTTTCTAAACCCAAATATTTTATACATTTTAAAATAGGTTAAATCTTTATTCAAACTTGCTTTGCCCTTAAAATTTGAAATCATAAAAGTTAAAAACCTGAACAAATTAAAATGCTCGAAACAAAACATCTGCTTAAACAACAAATTTTCTGAGGCAGGCTCGAGTCAATCCTCACGAACTCGAAGCAGCAAAAATCCAAACTCTCCACTTCATCTTCCTCATGTCGAACACGAGATAAAACATCCAAATCCCCTGGGCCATAACGTTCTTTCCCAAAACCATAAAAACCCAGACCAGAATCACGGGTACATGCGTGCACAAGTACACTGCCGCCACCAATCTCTGACCATCGACACCATCACCAACACGTCGCTGAGCCTCTCCTGAGATGATTCCGACCACCCAAAATCACCACGAAACCTTAACTCAAAAACAAGCTATATCGCCCTGACCTGGAACTCACCGATCAACCAAAATCCATCTCGATCAGACGCTGCTGACCACCGGACGAAGTGTAACCACGACCCAACGTACTCCGACCATCCCTGAAGCCTTTATTACCAGTCCGATGAACTCCGTCGTTTTGGTGATGCAGCAATACCCATGAGAACAACGGCAACGTACACAGGTCCTAAAACCCTACTACATCGATTCGCTATCACCTCGTCGACCGTAAAATCCAATGAGCATTTTTCCCCTACTCTACCATACTTCGCCATCCTTCGAGCCAAAGCTCGATGCTCCAGTCGATGCCATTCACCGTGGGTAGCCAAAATACCCAAAATTGCTCAACACCATAGATCTCCTCAAATTCTAACTTAAAAATTATGTTTGAGCCTTTAAAATTCCTAGTTTTCGAAAGCAATTCAGACTATATAAGTGAATTCGAAAATCACCACGTTTGTAATTTACCCATTTTATGAATTCCATCGTATTCTTGAATTTATAGAGTATTATTTAATTTCATTCACTTGAGATTATTTTTAAAAACAAGAATACAATGTGTTTAACATTTTCCTTTTAGTAATGAAATTCAAATTTTGATTATCCATGGAGATATAAATTTTTAAATGATGAAAGTGGACCTGTCACTATCACAGAGTACAAATGAATATAATAGGGACCATTTTACAGACATACTATGTTTATATTCACACAATTAAAATCAAGCAAGCATTATAAACTATATTCCTACACATGCAACAGATTTCATCACTGATTTGTAAACTATTTTTAAAATAGAAATTTACTCACCAATCAATTGAAGAAGCATAGAACAATGTTCTTCCTGTAACAGTTTTCCTCTGGATTTGAATCTGGAGTTTTGAATCTTGCTTTTTGAATTTAGTTTTCTTGTTGAACTTGCTGATGAATCTGATGAGTTTACTTCCAAGTTTGAATACTAAATTACTAGGTTGGAGTTGAATTGAATTTTAGCAGCTGACTTCTATTCTTCTTTTGCTAGAGTTGTATTTGATCTTCACTTAGAAGTTGAAACTTGAAATAAAATTGCAGATTTGCAAATTTGAGCAGATTGTTTTGCAGATTTTCATATTGTATTTGGTATTGAACATGAGTTAGAATTTGGGTTTTGAAATTCTTCTTACAAATCTGATTTCAGATTTCTTTTTGAAGAGAATGTTTTTAACTAATGAATTTGCTAAGTTTCTTATCTATAATAATAAATTTCAAAAATAAATTAGCATGCCACTTGTTACTTAAGCAAGACAAATGATTTACAAGTGTCCTCTTATGGGTTAAATGCTTAACACATATTCATTTTAATA
This sequence comes from Allium cepa, assembly GCA_030765085.1. NCBI lineage: Eukaryota > Viridiplantae > Streptophyta > Magnoliopsida > Asparagales > Amaryllidaceae > Allium > Allium cepa. The sequence goes on along the minus strand of CM060932.1, from coordinate 1,029,180,137 downwards.
TATAAAAAAAAGAAATTTCTTAATTTTATAAAGGTTTTTAAATTCATTTCTTACTTAATTTAACATGTTTTAAATGTTTAATTACATTTAGCCTTTAAATGATTGCATAAAAATTTCCTTTATAACATTACATATCTTAATGTTTATTTGAACATTTTAAAATAATATTTTTAAAACTAAACTTTTCAAAAGAGAAAATTTAAAAAAGAAAAGAATGTTAAATTACATTTTATTCCAAAGTTTCCAAACCAAATAATACTCTAATATAAATAAACTAAATTTTTTTAAAAGGAAATAATTTTTAAAATAAAACAAAATAAACTTTTATTATAAAATACAATTTAAACTTTATATTTTTTTAAACAAAAAATAGATTTTTACTTATATTTCTTTGAAGATATAAGAAAGATTTTTTAAACCAACTTTTGAAAAGTTTCAATACTAATTTCAATCAATTTAATCAATTCATAATTTATACAATACTAATTAAAAATCAAATTCTCTATTTACAATGTATACACGTATATACATTATAAATAAAATATTCTTTAAATTAGCTTAGAAAGACAATTTTATTATTTAAATATTTTTAACATTTGAAAACAATAAGATTCCCAAATTAAATTATCGTTATTATAAATTTTGAAAAGAATATCATTTGACAAACTAAATAATTATTAGTTTTTCAAAAGATAATTACTGTTTGAATTAGATTATTAAATCAACATTTCACATTTTAAAATAATTATTAATGAAAATTATTAAATAAATATTGCCTAAATTTCCAGGACATCACATTCCTCCCCCCTTATAAGAATTTCGTCCCCGAAATTTAAAAGCAAAGGTAATTTAATAATCTCATACAGATTTTATGTTAAAATTTAAAAGAGCAAACATATGCTATCAATCAATTTACTAGCAATCATAGCAACCACTTCAATCAAACAATTCTAATTATCCAGACAAAATTCTTGATAAGATTCCCTAGAGTTTCCCAGGTACAAACACCGGGACACTCGCCCTACAGAATTTAAACTAGCTACACCACACAGATCTAGAGCTCCTATGTTTCTAGATCTACAAATCTAAACAGGATACAGGACCACATACAAGTCCTTACCAACTTCCAAATCTCCCAGAACTACTGATTCTAAAACCAGTGATAAACCATACACTTAACTCTTAAGAGAAAACAGAAAGATCCAATACTTTTATCCACACATCTCTCCTGACGATCCTGGGTTGCCTTCAACCTTCTAGATCAAATAAATCCACCACACAAACTCTACTACAGATACCAGAAGACTCCAAACATACTACTCTTACTCGGAAAACAAAACAGATGCACAAAACAACCAAGCTTCCAGATCCAGAATGAATTTCCTGTAGAAATCCTCTGATCCAAGACAAAACACAAATTCCCAATGAATCGGTGTTGCTTCTATTCTCGAACAGCTGCCACTATGCTTCCACTGCGTAACTCTGATTTGAGAATGCTGTTGATGAACACAAGTACAAACTTGATCAACTCACTCCGGAAACATTGTTCATCAAATTCCATAAAATCTCAGTGACCTATCCGATTCGGTCACAAATATCTCAGCAAAAATTCTGCCAGAAACTAGATCCGATCAATCCTGCCAGCTTAAATAGATCACTTTCTCAAAGAGCCCTCCTACTATGCTGAACCACCGGTGAAGCTCTAAGAACCAAGTCGATACAGAACTCAATCTCTCGATGCGGATGCAAATCTCAACTCCTTCGAAGACATCCAGAAAATAAAACCACTTTGATAACTCAAACATCCTCTAGAGATGCTTCAATCCAAACAAAGATTACTCAGAGAACTTTCGAACCATCGCAAGTCACTTTTTCGATTCTACTCAGTTCAGATCCCAAGAAATCATTCTCACTTCCACAATCAGAACAGCTAAAGCCTTCTAATCAAAAGAAGAACTAGTGGTCTACCTCCAACCACAAACATCACACCCAACTGGGCTTCCAGAATAAATGGACAAGCTCCACCATCTGCCTGGCGTACTGACACAAGAATCATAGAGACTTCTGAACCATCGAAGAAACAGGCCACTCACTGCTGCTACTGCTGCCAAAACTTCATTATCTAACAGCTCATCGAACCTCAAAGCTACATCAGCCTCTTCCACAATAGAGCCTTCAGTAGACAGATATCCCTCAGGAAACTCGACTTCAAACCAAGCACAAAACACTCTGCCAAACTGAGTCTCAAATTCAAATACAGACAGAACTCCTTGCTGAGGTTGCCAAAATACCATTGCTGGCTACAGTACTTCCTACTGATCCAAATTCAAGAAAATCCACTCACACGAGTGCAATCAAGCTTACAACCAAAGATAAACTCCGAATCTTAAAAAGATTTCCTTTAGAGATTGGTGAAATCCTTCACACTAAACTGCAAAACTACTCAAGATGCCCAAAACTGCTCTAGCAGATCACTTCCAACCTCAAACATTCGGACTCCAACCATTGGTAGTTGTGTTACACACACCACTACCCTATCTACCATTATTACTTATCATGGAAAACCTGAACGGGTAACCTAATCAAATAGGTAGAAATAAATAAATAAATAAATGTATATATATATATATTCGAAATTACAAAAATACGCTCTCTCAAGAAGGACACCACTCCAGAGCATAGGTATTGCGCTCAACCAAGTGCTCTGATACCACAATGTAACGACCCGCCTTTCATTCCATAGAAAGACGCATCATTAAGAAGAAAGAAAGGGATAGAAAAGAGAAAAGAAAGAAAAGAAAGGAACGGACAACATCAGTATCTCACAGCGGAACGAATAAATTATATTATATCACATAAAACTTTACATAGTATCATATACATCAGAGTTATATAGCTAATACAACGCAAACTAGACAGTTATAAACATCTGTCTAGTAATTACAATTCAAGTACCTCAAAGATAAACAGATACAACTCAAACACAGCGGAACCACTAAATATATCTACACGTCGAAGCCTCATGCTCCATTATCTCCTCCAGAATTCGTCAAAGCAATCCTGAATCACTTGACTACTCATACGTAATATGAGTACCCAAGAGTTTAATAAAACAAAAAATAAACACTTGGGTCAGACAGGGGTCTGGTGTGAGTAAATGGAGATAAAAGTTGCTTAACTTTAGAAAATCCTTTGGAAACAAAAGGTATCACGTAAGACTTCCCACACATAAACATGGAAAAGTTTTTACCTTACGCTAAACAAAACATTTGATAAGAAATCCAGTGATATTATAATAGTGTCTAGGGTTTTCAAAATAAAATACAGAAATAGTTGGAATGCTTACATCTCACGTTCCAACATAGTTGGGCATAATCAAAACTGTACAGGCACTTATTGGATTATGGATTCCATCATTGGCAGGGCTACTGGGGTACCGCCCGTCACAATACGTGGCCTAGATCACCGTACCTAGGAGTACGCCTGCTCCCCTGCAACACAAAGCCGGGACCATTCCTTACTGAACAGTTTCGAACAAGACCACCCCACAGATTGGCCGTCGCCAACTCCCACACAGCCGAAATATAAAGGGACCTCTAGACAGGGGTAAATCTTGCTCTCCAGTGGGGGCTACCCACGAAGCCTTGCTGCACCTCCCCTGTTTTAGCCATTCCCGGTTGATGAGGCTTGAGGCTACGATTACCTTTATAGGACACATCAATCTTAGAATGCTCATCGTCCACCTTACGATGTTCTAAAAGCATTCAATCCATACAAGTTCGTTCCGGCTTCGAACGAAACCGAAGTCATTATCTCGTTACACTCATTTGAAATCACCCTCAGAGTTAACGACGATAACCCTTGCACTCTGAATCACCATCTCGAACCTATAAGTACTATTCCGTCAAACTCATTACGGAATCACCCACAGAGTTATACTGACGTTTAGTTCTTACACCTCGAGTCTTCACTTGATCCACTTGGATTAACGACCTAACGTTTAATTGGAATCGATGTGGTTTTCGGATATCCAAATATGGAAATCCAATCCCGGTCTCACTGAAACCAAATGCCATTTTAATGTCCAAGTTGTACTTAAGGGTTTTAACCAATTAACTCATTTCATTATTATCTATTTCACACAAATAGATAAATTTCATATCACAATAGATAATCACATTCTCATCATAAACATATAATCTGTATCATCATCACAAACAGATAATCATCACAACCAGATAATCCATCACAAACCATCATACTTTAACCAAGCATCCATATTATACAGATACAACTCATCTCATTACTGAGATCACAACCATTCAATCAATATCATCCATAAGTAATGATTTATTAATCATCAATTATAATTAATTTAAAAATAATTAAATTAACTACTTCTATCTCTAATTAATTTAAAATAATTAAATTAATTACCACATTTAAATCCTGCTTAATATCCATTAATTAACTTAGTTAATTAATCACTCTCTAAGCATTTAACTTGATTAAGCACCTTTGATTAATCATCCTCTAATTACAATAAGTAATTAGTCTTTAATTAATTTTACAAAATTAATTAAACTTAGTCATAAGTAATTAACATTTAATTACTTCATTTATTAATTAACTACAATTAATTATATTTATCCTTAATTAATTACAATTAATTAATCACTTAATTATTAATTATTACTTAATTAAACAATCATTAATTACATCATTAATTATATCAATTAATGATCTCTAATTAATATTTAAATTAATTACTTTATTCAAAATTAATTACATTTAGTAATTAATCTAAAATTTAAAATACAATTATTAACCACCTTTGATTAATATCCAATCCAATAATTAACTACCTTTATTTACTCATATTAATTAATTATTCCATGATTAATTATCTTCATTAATTAATCCCCTGATTAATTACAAAAGTAATTGCCCAAATTACTTCATTAAAAATCATCTCTCACTAATTTCATTCCAGTAATTATCATTTATCACTTCCCAAATCAATTATGCTCCATTAATTACCTTAAGTAATTATACTTAATCTTATCATTAAGTAATCCTCTTGATTAATTAAACTTAATTAATTAACTAAAACTAACCATATTAACTTAATTAATTACACTGAGTAATTAATTACTTAAATTACTTTATTAAGTAATTACCATTAATAGTCTTCTTGACATTAAGTAATTAACCTCTTTATTACTTATTACTTAATTATTTCTTAATTAATTAACTTTGATAAATCAATTTTTAATTAAGAAACTAATTATAGTCAATTAATTTCACAAATTAATTTGTCTTAATTTAATTACCCAAATTAACCATTCTAGTTAATTAAGTAATTATACTTTAATTTCTTTAGTTAATAAAACATGATTAAGATAAATCATTTATCCTTAAATTTCATTTTACATTAAATTAAATTTAAAACATGGATTTGGTTTATAAAAAATCATCTTTAACTTATTAAAGTTAAATACCCTTTTACCTTAATCATATTGAAATTTCAACAATTATTTGTTTTGAAAACATAATGGACTAATTACAAAGTTTTGTTTAAGTTTTAATATATCAAAACTATTTTAAAACAAATTTTTAAACTTAAAAATTCAAACTTGAAACTTATATTTGTTTAAACATTATTTTCTAAACCCAAATATTTTATACATTTTAAAATAGGTTAAATCTTTATTCAAACTTGCTTTGCCCTTAAAATTTGAAATCATAAAAGTTAAAAACCTGAACAAATTAAAATGCTCGAAATATAACATCTGCTCAAACAACAAATTTTCCGAGGCAGGCTCGAGTCAATCCTCACGAAACTCGAAGCAGCAAAAATCCAAACTCTCCACTTCATCTTCCTCGTGCCGAACACGAGATAAAACTTGCAAATCCCTTGGGCCGTAACGTTCTTTCCCAAAACCATAAAAACCCAGACCAGAATCACTGGTACACGCGTGCACATGTACGCTGCCGCCACCAATCTCTGACCATTGACGCCATCACCAACACGTCGCTGAGCCTCCCTTGAGACGATTCCGACCACCCAAAAACACCATGAAGCCTAAACTCGTAAACAAGCTATATCGCCCTGCCTGGAACTCACCGATCAACCAAAATCCATCTCGATCAGACGCTGCTGACCACCGGACGAAGTGCAACCACGGCACAACGTACTCCGACCATCCCTGAAGCCTTTACTACCAGTCCGATGAACTCCGTCGTTTTGGTGATGCAGCAATACCCTTGAGAACAAAGGCAACGTACACAGGTCCTAAAACCCTACTACATCGATTCGCTATCACCTCGTCGACCGTAAAATCCAATGAGCATTTTTCCCCTACTCTACCATACTCCGCCCCCCTTCGAGCTAAAGCTCGATGCTCCAGTCGATGCCATTCACCGTGGGTAGCCAAAATACCCAAAATTGCTCAACACCATAGATCTCCTCAAATTCTAACTTAAAAATTATGTTTGAGCCTTTAAAATTCCTAGTTTTCGAAAGCATTTCAGACTATATAAGTGAATTCGAAAATCACCATGTTTGTAATTTACCCATTTTATGAATTCCATCGTATTCTTGAATTTATAGAGTATTATTTAAATTCATTCACTTGAGATTGTTTTTAAAAACAAGAATACAATGTGTTTAACATTTTCCTTTTAGTAATGAAATTCAAATTTTGATTATCCATAGAGATATAAATTTTTAAATGATGAAAGTGGACCTGTCACTATCACAGAGTAAAAATGAATATAATAGGGACCATTTTACAGACATACTATGTTTATATTCACACAATTAAAATGAAGCAAGCATTATAAACTATATTCCTACACATGCAACAGATTTCATCACTGATTTGTATACCGTTTTTAAAATAGAAATTTACACACCAATCAATTGAAGAAGCAACGAACAATGTTCTTCCTGTAACAGTTTTCCTCTGGATTTGAATATGGAGTTTTGAATCTTGCTTTTTGAATTTAATTTTCTTGTTGAACTTGCTGATGAATCTGATGAGTTTACTTCCAAGTTTGAATACTAAATTACTAGGTTGCAGTTGAATTGAATTTTAGCAGCTGGCTTCTATTCTTCTTTTGCTAGAGTTGTATTTGATCTTCACTTAGAAGTTGAAACTTGAAATAAAATTGCAGATTTGCAAATTTAAGCAGAATGTTTTGCAGATTTTCATATTGTATTTGGTTTTTAACATGAGTTAGAATTTGGATTTTGAAATTCTTCTTACAAATCTGATTTCAGATTTCTTTTTGAAGAGAATGTTTTTAACTAATGAATTTGCTAAGTTTCTAATCTATAATAATAAATTTCAAAAACAAATTAGCATGCCACTTGTTACTTAAGCAAGACAAATGATTTACAAGTGTCCTCTTATGGGTTAAATGCTTAACACATATTCATTTTAATATAAAAAAATTCTTAATTTTATAAAGGTTTTTAAATTCATTTCTTACTTAATTTAACATGTTTTAAATGTTTAATTACATTTAGCCTTTAAATGATAGCATAAAAATTTCCTTTATAACATTACATATCTTAATGTTTATTTGAACATTTTAAAATGATATTTTTAAAACTAAACTTTCCAAAAGAGAAAAATTAAAAAAGAAAAGAATGTTAAATTACATTTTATTCCAAAGTTTACAAACCAAATAATACTCTAATATAAATAAACTAAGTTTATTTCAAAAGAAAATAATTTTTAAAATAAAACAAAATAAACTTTTATTATAAAATACAATTTAAACTTTTATATTTTTTTAAACAAAAAATAGGTTTTTACTTATATTTCTTTGAAGATATAAGATAGATTTTTAAAACAAACTTTTGAAAAGTTTCAATACTAATTTCAATCAATTTAATCAATTCATAATTTATACAATACTAATTAAAAATCAAATTCTCTATTTACAATGTATACACATATATACATTATAAATAAAATATTTTTTAAATTAGCTTAGAAAGGCAATTTTATTATTTAAATATTTTTAACATTTGAAAACAATAAGATTCCCAAATTAAATTATCATTATTATAAATTTTGAATAGAATTTCATTTGACAAACTAAATAATTATTAGTTTTTCAAAAGATAATTACTATTTGAATTAGATTATTAAATCAACATTTCACATTTTAAAATAATTATTAATGAAAATTATTAGATAAATATTGCCTAAATTTCCGGGACATCACACTGGGTGGCCACTATTTTCCACACGGGCAGACTAAAGTTGGGTTTTTTAGATAGTCGAATAGTAAGAATTGATTCATTAGCCTTCGAAGCTTTTGGATTTGTGGATCGCATTTGCTACACTTCAGCTGTCACGGCTGACCTTGTTTAGCTTTGTACAACGTAATGGTGGTTCGAGCTAGCTTTGGATTGAAGATGGAGTCTCTAGAGTTGGCACTGAAGTCATTATCTTTCCGCTGCTATTTCTTGTATCTCTGATAGTACTGATATATATTGTATCATTCAATTGTATCATCATTGTATCTGAATATTATATCAAATGTATTATTCATTTTCTTCCGTTGTGTTGTTGTACTTAATGTGTTATAAGCTCCGGCACGAGTCAAATTTCGACGTTTGAATCTGCAGCATTCAAGTACAAGTGGAGTATGGGTGTTGATTTTCGAACGCTGAAATTTGGAACGTGACAGTAATCTTTGGTGTTGTTGTGTCAACACCTTCGAAGAGCTGGTGAGGTGCGATGTGGGCAAGGTCTAGCTTTAATGGAACATGCTGTAACTACCTCGACACTCTCTAACAACCGGAAAAGTAGTTTGTATTTGGCCTCTTTGACATTGATATATAAGTGCTTTGCCAGTTATATGCATTCGACATTATTAATTTGAAGTCATATCATATCTAGCTCCTTCGGCAAGATTTATAGTACTAGCAATCTCTTTGACCACATCAGTGACTTGCGAGGTCATGGCACTATGATCTCCTTAGGTGAAAGTCATTGCAGTAACATTTTCCCGTAGTGTAGAGGTATCCTTGGTTTTTCAAGCCAACAATATTAGCGACATCCTTTCCTGCCTTTTGGTCTTCCTGCGCCGATCTTAACCATTTATTTTAAATCAATCCAACGGTTCCAGTAAACTCATCTCCCTCTATAAATACATGAGCTTCCTCTTCCTTCCCATTTTACTTGCAATCCAGATAGGCAAGCAATAATCAAACTTTCGAAATTTATAAACAAGTTCAAATTTTCCAACCCAACTCATAATCAGGGTACAATTTCTTTAAATTTCAATTTGGTTTGTCTGGCTTTCAATTGGCAATTAAAATTAGGTTTTAACCAAGACTTGTGAATTGTGCCTAAGCATTTAGTTTCAATCCTCAGATTTCGTTGCTAAATTGTTAACTTCGTTGGTTTGTTAAATTCATAATATTGCCTCATTGATCTTAAATCGATTGATTACCTACGTATTGATTTTGGAATTTGGAGGATTTTGCTATTTGAATTGGTTTGATTTGAACCTTATCGATCCCATATTAAGGTTTGGATTAAATCTTTAAAGTCTCAATGTTCATCACTTTCAACGAAGGTGAACCTGGTAGGAAATAGAAGGTAAACAGTCCGAAAAGAAATCTTCAAAGAGAGCAACCAAAGAGTCCAAACCTTCACCCTCAGGCGACAAGAAAGAATACACTGTTTCCAATCAATCATGTATCACTTCTTAGGCAGAAGTAGACTCCATCATAGCCAATTTGGAATTACTCTGGCGGAGGCTATCCTAGATGGATCTTTAGATAGCATCTACAACCTTCTAGAAGAATATTTTGCTTTGTCCACTATCCATATCTAGCATATGGGTTATCATCCCTTACTAGAATTTCTCATCAAATATTTGAAGCATCTAAATATCGCACCAATCCAGCTCCTATCATACTCTTATACATACCTAACTTGTCTGGAAGTCTTGGCTCAAGAAGCTAATCTTCCCTCTCTTAGTCCTGACATCCTCCTCCATGTTGCTGGCCCTGCCTGGGCCATCAATTATACCAAATCCACCCTCATCCAAAAGGCGTGATTTCTAAGAATCTCAATAAAGCCAAAGTGTGGGAGACTCGGTTTTTCTTCATGAAATGCGTCTCTGGTCTCAGAGGAACTTTTTCTACTGTTAGTGAGATTCTCTTTTTCTTCACTTATTTATACTAGTTCATCATTCTTTGCTAACTTGTACCTCCTTTTTAGATCATGTTCCCAAAAAGATAAACTCAGAAGATTAGGGACAAGTACAGTTGCTAACCAACACAGTGGTTATGATAGGAAACAAGCTCAGTCTACTAGTTCCATCTAAGCTTTGTCAACACTCTATTAACTCAGCTGAGCATAAGATCCTGGGGGAACCCCCACTTGTAAAACGTAACACTAAGGGCAAAGGATCATGCAAACCCGAACTCTTCTCTTCTAACTCCCTTGTTCATCCTGGGATACCTGGTAATATATCACTCTAACCATTCAAAAATTTATTATAACATCATCTCATAAATTTATCCTTTTGACTCAACTTGGTCTGCTTTGGTTGTCGCTCCTGTCTGGAAGAAAGTTATTATGGATACTTCCAAAGATAAATTGGGGAAAGATGTCGCTTCTACTATAGCCCAGGCACCTTAATCTTGATCTCTTAATGAGGCTATTTCTAGTTCTTTTTCTCTCGGCAAAAGAAACATGGCTGATAGTTCTATTGCTTCTCTGCTCCTAGGAAGAAGCCTAAGACCAAGGACATGCAAGTCCCAACCATTATAAGAGAAGAAGGGTTGGTGCTGACTCAAACCTTGAAATTCCAAAACTTGATGTAGCCGGAGACAAAACCAATCTTAATGTTACCACAAAGGTGACCCAACAGGTAATTAAAGCAGAGGGTTCTTAGGACTAGCTCCATCATATTACCATCCTAAGCTCCCCAAAAGCCTTGAATCGTATTTGCGAAGAGCTTGGGTTTTCCTTTACTTTGAAGAGCTCTCTTCCTTTTAAGCCGCAATCGTCAGCCTCTGTCGATAAATTTAACAACATTCTTCTATCGATAATCCAATTCCCTTCCTTTACTTCTTTCCGGCTATTGCAACCTTCTTATTGCACCCGAGATCATCGATTCACTCTTCTTTAACAACACTTACTGGTATGTACCCCTTATGCCTAGTTGCTTTAAACTCTTAATATCCCACATATTCAAGGTTCATTATCCATTTTAGGCCAAGCATCTTCTTTCACTTCAAGACGAGGCTTCGGAGTCATCAAGTGAAAATTGTAAGCTAAAGGAGGAAAACTCCTCACTTAACAATCATGTTATTGATTTAACTTCCAAAAGAGGCGAAGTTATACAGGAGAAAGGCAAGCTGGATGTATGTCTTGAAGAGATAAAAAATCTAGTTCAACCAATAGGGTGATAGCTTTAGAACTTGCTCTTAAGGAAACTGAGATGAAAGAAGCTAGGCTTGTGGAAGAGAACATGTCTCTTAATAAAAAAACTAAAGAACAAAGAAAATATCTTAAGCAAATCAGCAGAAGTGATAAAAGACGCAAAGCAAAAAGTGTCTTATTTTCTTAACACCCCTATCGGTACCATTACCGAGAGATCCTACAAGAAGGTGCTCTTCATTGCTTATGCTGACAACACTTATAAGTGCCTGGACTTCGGTTTCCCCTCCCTTTCTTTAGAATTGAATGAAAGATTCATGAGCAAATTCGAAGAGATGTCATAGGGATCTTGTGTTCCTGAGGAAGAGGAGGAGGTTGTGTTCCAAAGCTGCTAACTTTTAATGATCCTCGGGTAGACAAGGAGACTGATTCAGTTGAAGAGAAGAAGGATAACGATGAGTATAGCCATGGGTTGGAAATGACAATGATGGTCCTGATGACAATGATGATGATGACCATCAATGATGGTGGTGGTAGAAATGGCATTTTTGGATCATCTGTTGACAAGGATGGGCCAAAAAGTGCTAAACCAATTTCGTCTTCCCAAGATATGGGTGCTACCGAAATTTTTGATCATTCTTGGACAAGTTCTCCCATGAAGGGCAATGCTTCCCATGGCCCAAAGCCCAATGACAAGGAGAAAATTTCATCGTCTACTATTCCACTCTCTCATGTATAGATCTCATTACGCAAATGTTTTCGAGCATCAGATAACTTTTAATTAATACATCAATTACTTTAGTTAAGAAGGAAGTCAAAATATCTTTGCGAAGTCATGCTCAAGAAGAAACAATCAGAAATAGATTTCACGAATAGGGAACTGGACAAACAAAAAAGGAATATAACAAGTTATCTAAAAATACGAGAAGCTTGCTAGGAGAACATAAAGATTGAGGTATTTCAAAGAAAAAAAATTCTTCCCGGATGAGGAAAGCTCATCATCACTAAGAAAGACTTGTGAACGAAATTCTAAACTATAACCATATTTTGGATGCTAATTGATGACAGAAATGCCCTTGTGGAGTTTCTATAAAAAGTTGATTGCAGATGTAAATTTGTTGATTTCTCATACTTGAAACGCCCTTGTGGAATTTCTGTAAAAAGTTGATTGCAGATGTAAATTGGCTAGTTTCTCATACTTAGGTGGCAATTGCGGAGGTTTGTTTAGATGCTTTCATCGTAGATATTTGGACAAGTATGGGTCTGATCCTCATCCCAGAGCAAGTTGCAATCTTCATAGAGTAACTCCTATTCCTCTTTCTTCTCGTTTTCTTCCCACCAAAAAGCTTAAGTATAATAGGAAGAGATTTATCTTTGAAATGCATAAAAACCCGATTTTGTATGAACTTGATTGATTGTACAATAACAATATTGAAACTGACTATTGTGTGGCTAATTATCACTTAGGATCGTGTAATATGGAATGTAATTAAATCTAAATGCAGAAATAGATGATAATCGCAAAGTAAATAAAAATGAGCACACCAGGAATTTTTATACTTGTTCGAACTTCCCGTTCTACGTCCAGTCCCAGACTTCCCTCAGGAATTTCTCACAATAACCCTCTCTTAACCCGGAGGAATAGGTATACAACACCTGAACAACCGAACATGATTTTTCCGCCTCTAATAAACGAAAGAGGACTTTACGCGCCTGCACAACCGAACATGACTTCAACAGTTTCAATAGAATTGCTTTGACACTATGTGCTCTTAATAACACTGATATGTCTTTGATGTGCAACCTTCCTATAATCTTTCCTCAAGTATATATGTGTGTATAAAGATTTAGAAAGGAAAAATATTGCTTATAATCAAAGAATAAGTTAATTGTTTCAGAGACTCAAGCAATATATAAAATTTGTGATTGCTTTTTAGAGTGCAGAGATAGTAGAAAGTAAGATCAGAAAGAAATCAATAAATTGGTGATTTGTGAAGTGGATTTTGTATGTTTATATAATAGTTAAAGAGATGCAACCATTCATGAAGAGTACTGATCAACAGAAGCATCCATACCTCTTCATATTAGAACGTGACTCTTGGCGAAAAGAAGTGTCCATTCAGAAAAAATAGTTGTTGAAAGAATTCAGTCGACTGACCCAAAACGATCAGTCAACTGAATATGCAAAGTTGTTTAAAAACAGAGCGTTTCTGTGCACCTGTACAGGTTCAATCGACTGGCCATATATGGTCAGTCGACTGACCTGACAGTCAAAGCATTATTTGCACATTTTTAAAAAAAGTTTAAAGTTTTAAAACAACTAAACTACTTGAGGATAGATTTTAACATTACTAAGACAAAAAAACTTCAATAAATCAACATACTATACATAGTTTTGTAGCCTTGTCTCCTTTGTAGTTTGAACAGCATAATTTCTTTTCTTTTTGTCGTTTATCCATATCGTACAATTCATTGCTTTGTCATGAATCAAAATATGTGATTCAACATTCTCCCCCTTTTTGATTGATGGCAACACCTATTATATATGATACTATTTTTGAGAAATATATGACGGGCGTTATATATCTCCCCATGAATATATGGTGATACTTTTAATCCCTGCATAAAATGGTTAGTTTACAAATTTCTTCCCCTTTGTCGTCGACGAAAAGGAAAAGATAATGTACATATAAAACTAACACAGTAGAATTAAAATAAAATACTAGATGCAATCACAGAAACAACAGATTTCAAATGTTACGAATACAAACTTATAGAATGTACGAAACAAAGAAATAACTAACTTACTACCACTAAAAAAGATAACACCTTCATTCAGAATCAGATTCTGTCTTCTCTTCTTCAACTTGCATCGGTCCTTTTCTTTTGGAGGAACTTCCTGCAAATTGTCTACCACCTCCATTTCCGCCTTTGTCGGAAGTAGTATGTTCTTCGGACGTTGACCAAGAAAAGTGAAGGGTCGGGCATTTGCTTGGATCACGTTGAGAAACTTCCGTAGCGGTGGAAGAGGAGCATGATATCGCATCCTATAAAATCCCGAAGAAACTCTTGATTTTATCAAACTTTTTGTCAATTTTCTTATCAAGATTTTTAATACGGGAATCTAAGATAACTTGATTTATGACGATTAAATCAATAGATTCCCGAGTACTTTGGGATGGTGTTGGAATAGGGATGTCATCTCCTGATTGATGTTGTTGCTAAGTAGAGGATTCTTGGAGAGGTCGAGATTTCCATTCTTGAAAACTCATAATAGTGAGAGGTCGTGGTGGTAGTTTCATAAGGCTAATGGTGCGGCTATTCAAGATCTTTGGAATAGAGGTATCGGATTCCGGAATAGGAACCTGGAGATTCATAAGCAACTGCATAATATATTCACTAAAATAAATAATATTCATACGACCTTGATTGAAGGTCAGAAATTCATCTAGAATGAGTTTTGGCCAATTTACTTCAACTTCTCCCCAAATAGCATATATTGCTTTATAGTTGTTTGGATAGACAAGCTCGTACGAGCCAGTGCGGGGTAAAATTGTGTGCATCAAAGCTCTATGCATTATTCTAGAAGTGGGTCGTAATGCAATAGACTTGAGCTCGGTCATGTCATCTTCTAGAAACCGATGACTTACTTCGTCTCTCTCGCCTACGACGGCATTCAGTTCTCGTAACTCAACACCTCTTGTCGGAGTATGAAGAATATGACTGATTCTATCTAAAGAGAGAAACAATTGGTGCCCACATACCAAACTCCAAACGCAATTGTCATGATTGCGTGGGTTTTGATGGCCTAAGTTCAAGTTTGCATAGAAGAGTTTCATCAAGATATGATTTATCTTGATATTGTTTTGATTATGATCTAAAAGTGATTCTAAATGGCTTCTTCTTGCTAATTCTTGAATCCTATACGATCTAAAATCAGGAAAGACAACAAAAGAACCTTCAAAGAATCGAGCTTCTTTCATCTTATTCCATCGTTGAACTGAAGTTGCATCGTATAGCCATTGAGCGATTTGTGAATCAATTGGCTCGGAGGAAGAAGAAGCATGCCTAGATCTCTATGTTTGTCGAGGGGCCATTTGAATTTATTAAGAGAATTGAAGAAATTTTTTGAAAATTTTAGGAACTAGGGTTTTGGAATACTGGAGATTGGAGGTAAAAGTAAAAAGTAAAAGAGGAAGTGAGGGTTTAAGGGGTAAAAAGTAGGTAAAAAGGTGGAAAGTACGTTTCAGCTGTGAATTCAGTCGACTGAATATTTGTGGTCAGTCGACTGAACCACTTTCCCGAGAGCTCCGCAGCAATTTTAGTCAACTAGTCTAGTCGACTAAAATAACTAATATGCTCTCTGTTTGGTCATTCAGTCGACTGGTTGTATTTGATCAGTCTACTGAATAGTCTATGAATTACTTTCCCAAGAGTTATGATGTAGATTCAGTCAACCGGTCTAGTCAACTAAAATAACAAGTTTACTCTCTGTTTGCTTATTCAGTCGACTGATTGCATTTGATCAGTCGACTGAATAGTGTATGAGAACATACAATATGCAGTTTCAGTCGACTGATCGAATTAATCAGTCGACTGAATGTGTCATTTAGCATAATTTGTCACATTTGAACACAAAAGAGTAATATATTTTATATATAAACAAAAATGTATACAATGTAAGATTAAAAAACAATTTTAAAAGTAGACAAAAAACGAAGTTATTTGGAAGAAGAAGATGACGGAGACTTGGAGTTCGTTGGTTCATCCTTTGTCTTCTCTACATATGGTTGTAGTGGTGACCAACGGTTTCCATATTCCCATGAGTTTAGAGGGATAGGTGGTGGTTGAGGCGACCTATCCTATGGATTTCGAGTTGACAATGGTGTAGGTTGATGAGCCGAAGAGGAAGATGAACCGCAGAACTTCCATCCAATTTGTTCAAGAAAACTCAAACGTCTAGAATTCATTTTCTGTTCATAATACATTTGGCGCTGAAGCGTTATCGATTCCCTCTGGCAATGTTGAAGATCGTCAATTTTTTGCTTGGTTTGAGGAGAACCAAAGAACAGGAACCGTCTAGCTTTCTTTTTCTCAGGTGTATAACCCGTTCGATAACTTGATGGTCTTGCAGGTTCATGGGTGGGAGTAGGTGTAGGTAGGTTTGATGATGTAGATGATGGAGTCTCAAAGTTGATAGAAGAGTAGGATGATCCATCTGATGAATTATGTGATGAAGACATTTTGATTTTAGAAGTTTATGCAGTGGAGAAAGAAACAAATATGTTTGAAATATAAATTTCTTTTTGATGGAGATATGAGAGCCGAGCGCTGAAATTTATAGGAGTCAAAAACAGTTAAAAAATGATGGTTGAACGTGCAGTTTGAAAAAGGAGAGGAAGAGAATGAACCAAAAAGAATTTGTGGCTGAAATATTATCTTTTTAAAAAATATATAAAGAAACAGATGTATAAGGTGTGGATGTGAAGCAATGAATAGCCAGGTGGTAAAGACATAGACTTATCAAACCCGAGGTGCAGAGTTCGAGTACCAAAAAAAAATTTAAACTAAATTAATTATAAATTTTTATAATTCTGTTAAAGAAATTATACCTAGTTCTCTTCTTAATCTTAAAAACAATTTTCATTTAGAGGTTTAGTGAAAATGTCAGCTAATTGATTTTTAGAATTTACAAATTCTAAATTTACTATATCCTTTTCAATATTATCACGAAGAAAATGATGACGAATGTCAATGTGTTAGTTCGTGAGTGATTGACAGGTTTTTTAGATAAATTTATTGCACTGGTATTATCACAATATATTATAGATTTATTTAATTCTATATCAAAATCTCGTAAGTTTGTTGCATGTAGATTACTTGAGCACATGCTAAAGCTGCAGATATATATTCTGCTTCACATGTCGATAGTGAAACGCGATTTTGTTTCTCACTAAACCAAGACACTAAGGATCGTCCACTGAAATGGCAAGTTCCACTTGTACTTTTTCTATCTGTCCGACTTCCTCCAAAATTAGCATCACTGTGCGATACTAATTCAAAAGGACATTCTTTTGGGTAAAATAATCCTAAATCTTTGGTTTTATTAAGATAACGAATTATACGTTTAACTACTCGCATATGTGATTCTTTAGGATTTGCTTGAAATCGAGCACATAAACAAATACTCATCATAATGTTAGGTCGACTAGAAGTCAAGTAAAGTAGTGATCCAATCATACTACGATATAATTTTTGGTCAACATTCTTGCCATTTTCATCTTTTTCAAGATGTATAGTTGTACTTATAGGAGTTGGTTTGGCAGACGTGTTTTCCATACCGAATCGTTTAATTAGATTATTACAATACTTTTCTTGATTAAGAAAAATACCATTTTGCATTTGTATGATTTGTAATCCGAGAAAATATGATAGTTCTCCCATATGTGACATTTCAAATTCATCTGTCATGATAGTCGAAAATTCCTGACATAATTTTTCATTCGTTGAACCAAAAATAATATCATCAACATATATTTGAATAATTAAAATATCTTGTTTAGTTTTCTTAGTAAATAATGTTTGATCAACTTTCCCAATCTCAAAACCAGATTCGAATAAATAGCTTTTAAGTCGGTCATACCAAGCACGAGTTGCTTGTTTTAATCCATACAAAGCTTTCTTAAGCTTATAAATGTGATCTAGAAATTTTTCATGAGTAAATAGAGGAGGTTGTTCAACATAAACATTTTCTTTTATAAAACCATTTAAAAAAGCACCTTTAACATCCATTTGAAATAATTTAAAGTTATGAAAACATGCAAAAGCCAGTAGAATACGTATAGCTTCTAGTCTTGCAACTGGAGCAAACGTTTCTTCATAGTTTATTCCCTCTTCTTGATTATAACCTTGTGCTACTAATCTAGCTTTATTTCTTATAATGTTACCTTGCTCGTCAGCTTTGTTTTTGAAACCTATTTTGTACCGATGACCGATTGATCATTTGGTCTAGGAACTAATTCCCAAACTCTGTTTCTTTCGAATGGATTTAGCTCTTCTTGCATAGCTATAATCCAATAATCATCAGTTGAGGCTTCCTTAATATTTTTAGGTTCTATATTAGAGAGCAAAGCTACATGGCCCATTTGATTTAGTTGATGTCTTGTTCTTACATTTGAATTCACTTATCCAATGATATTTTGAACAGGGTGATTTCTAAGAATTCTTGGAGAAGATCTTACTATATTATCATTATTAATAGTATTTACATTTTCTAAAGAAACTTCTGAATTATTATTTTGAGTAATAATATCATCATCTTTTGAATTATTTGTCAGAATTTTATTTGTATTATTTTTCGAATTTGTAAGATTGGAAGAAGTTTTGACATTTTCAACAAATGGAACATGAAGTGTTTCTTCGATTACTTTAGTTCCTGTATTAAAAACTCGATAAGCTTTGATTCTTTCCGAATATCCTATGAATATACCTTCATCGGATTTTGGATCAAATTTTCCAAGCTGATCTTTAGTGTTAAGTATGAAACATTTTGAACCAAAAACTTTAAAATATGATATATTCGATTTTCTACCATTTAAAAGTTCATAAGGAGTATGTTTTGTTAATGGTCGAATAGAAATCTATTTAAAACATAGCAAGCAGTTGCAACAGCTTCTGCCCAAAAATGCTTAGGTAGAGTGCTTCCATTTAATAAAGTTCATGTTCTTAAATGTTCTGTTTTTCCTTTCTACAACTCCATTTTGTCGTGGTGTTGTAGGAAAGGACAAATTATGATTAATTCCTTTTTGGTTACAAAAATGTTTGAAAGCTTCATTTTCAAATTCACCTCCATGATCACTTCTAATGTTTTTAACTTTAAAATTCTTTATATTTTGAATTCTTTTTACAAAAGTTTTAAAATTTTCAAAAGTATCACTTTTATATTTCATAAAAATAGTCCATGTATATCTAGAAAAATCATCTACAATAATAAATACATATCTATTGTGATTAATAGATTGAACCTGAGTAGGTCCAAAAAGGTCCATATCTAATAGTTCAAGTGGTTATGTTGTAGATACGATTTTTTAGATTTAAAAGAAGATTTTATTAATTTTCCTAACTGACATGCATCACAGATATTATCAATTTTGAATTTCATATCAGGTAGTCCCTTAACAAGTTTATTTTTGGCTAATTTATTATTAGTGTTAGTGTTTATGTGACAAAATCTTTTGTGCCATAGTCAAGAATCATTTTTTGTAGCTACTAAACACATAGTTGTGTTATGATTTATATTCATATTTAAATATAGATATTTTTATCTCTTATACCTTCAAAAATTAAATTTTGATTTTTGTCAGAAATATTACATTTATTTTCTGAGAAAGATATATTAAAACCTTTATCACATAACTGACTTATACTTAATAAATTTTGTTTTAAGTTTTTAACTAATAAAACATCAGTAATGAGAGGTGAGTTAGAAATACCATTATTGCTCACATCGCCTTTTCCGATGACATAACCTTTTGAATTATCTCCAAAGGTGACTGATCCTCCATTTGAGTAGACTATGTTTGTTAACATGTCTTTATTACCAGTCATGTGTTTCGAGCAACCACTGTCTATAATCCATTTTCCTCTCTTTTTAAGTGGTACATCATCATTTGTAGCCATGAAGCATACATTTGATTGCTTTGTGTCACTATCACTGTTGCTTTCCGATGATGAAGAATCTGAATTATCCCACGTAACAGAAAATGCTTTCTTCTTGAATTTGTTCTTCTTGAATTTGTTTTTCTGTTTCTTTGGACAATCTTTCTTCATATGACCCTTCTTATGACATTCATAACATTCCATGACAGACGATGATGGTTTATTGCTAATGTTGTTGCTAGAATTATTTTTGTAATTCTTGCCTTTGTTATCCTTTTTGAATTTCAAAAACTTTTGAAATTCTTAGAAATAAATGCCATATCTTCTTCATCCGAGTCAGAGTCATCTTGTTCTGCTTGAAATGCTAGATTCTTCTTATCTTGAGCTTAAACCTTCTTTGCCTGCAAATTCACTTCATATGACATTAGATTTCCTATTAACTCTTCTGGTTTCATAGTTGAAAGATCATTTGCTTCTTCAATAGCTAGGACCTTTCTTTCCCATTCATCTGTTAAAGAGTTTAGGATTTTTGATACTGTATCAAAATCAGAAGAAAAAAATTCTCCTAGTCCTAATGGTGAATGATAGATATCTTGACATCTAGAATACATATCATTGATGGATTCATCTTGTTTCATTCTAAAGTTTTGAAACTAATTTTTGAGCATGGAGATTTTGCTTTGTTTGACTTTGTTAGTTCCTTCATAAGTAATTTTAAGCGTTCTCCATATTTCATAAGCAGTTTGACACATGCTAACACGATTAAATTCATTTCTATCTAGTGCACAAAATAACATGTTCATAGCTTTAGCATTGGAAGTAACATCTAATTTTTGTGCGTTTGACCAAGTGGAATATTCTCCAGTAGGAAGAGTGTATTCATTTTGTGTGATATTCCATGATTCAAAACTATTAGATTGCATATAGATTGTCAAACGAGTAGACCAATAATTATAGTTCAAATCATTATAGAATGGAGGTCGTGCAGTGGATTGACCTTCAATAAAACTAGTGTTAGTGGTATTGTTGGTGTTGTTTTCCATATTAGCAAGATATCAGATAACTTTGTAACGGTTATAAGAAACCTCGCTCTGATACTAAATGAAAGTTACTACTGCATGGCTAGTTATCACTTAGGATCGTGTAATATGGAATGTAATTAAAGCTAAATGCGGAAATAGATGATAATAGCAACGTAGATAAAAATGAGCATACCAGGAAATTTTATACTGGTCTGAACTTCCTGTTCTACGTCCAGTCCCAGACTTCCTTCTGGAATTCCTAACCCTCTCTTAACCCGAAGGAATAGGTATACAATACTTGAATAACCGAACAGGATCTTTCCGCCTCTAACAACCGAAAGAGGACTTTACCCGCTTGAACAACCAAACAGGACTTCAACAGTTTCAATAGAATTGCTTTGACACTATGTGTTCTTAATAAAACTGATATGTCTTTGATGTACAACCTTCCTATAATCTTTCCTCAAGTATATATGTGTGTATAAAGATTAGAAAGGAAAAATATTGCTTAGAATCAAAGAATTAGTTAATTGTTTCACAGATTCAAGCAATATATGAAAGTTGTGATTGCTTTTTAGAGTGCAGAGATAGTAGAAAGTAAGATCATAAAGAAATCAGTAAATTGGTGATTTATGAAGTGGATTTTGTGCGTTTATATAATAGTTAAGGAGATGCAACCGTTCATGAGGAGTACTGATCAACAGAAGCATCCATACCTCTTCATATTAGAACGTGACTCTTGGCGAAAAGAAGTGTCCATTCAGAAAAAATAACTATTGAAAGAATTCAGTCGACTGACCCAAAATGTTCAGTCAACTGATTATGCAAAGTTTTTTAAAAACAGAGGTTTCTGTGCACCTCTACAGGTTCAGTCGTCTGGCCATATATAGTCAGTCGACTGACCTTACAGTCAAAGCATTATTTGCACATTTTTTAAAAAAGTTTAAAGTTTTAAAACAACTTAACTACTTGAGGATAGATTTTAACATTACTAAGTCAAAAAAACTTCAATAAATCAACATATTGTACGTAGTTTTGTAGCCTTGTCTCCTTCGTAGTTTGAACAGCATAATTCCTTTTCTTTTTATTGCTTATCCATATAGTACAATTCCTTGCTTTGTCATGAATCAAAATATGTGATACAACAGATATGTTACTTGGTTTACTTAGGAATTCATTGTTTTAGTTTTCCATGTTGCACATATCAAAACTTCTCGTGTAGTCCGATCCCTAAGGATCTCTTCAGCAAATTTGTTAAGTTAAGGAAGGATTTTAAAAAGAAATCTTTAATTCTCAAAACATCTCAATTGGAAAGACACTTTTCTTTAGATATTTACAAGAAATTTACATGCGATTTCCCCTGTTTGCTTTGATTTTTGGATAATGAGAAGGAAAATTACTTAGCGAAATACAATCTCACCATATGAATTAATATGCGGCCATGATAGCCCTCCAGTCGGAAAATGAGATTATCATCATTTTCCTCCAATTTATACTCCAAATAGAATCAAGGCTTCTTTGATGATACACTTACTTTATCTGCTAGGTCACTTGAAAAGGATAAGGTCACGGTTTCAAAACTTTGAACGTTAAATGAATGTTATTGAAATGGAATGGCAATTTAACCTTGACTCTTATCATTACTTGTAAACTTCGTTTGTTATTAATGGAAGAGTTTGCCCTTTATGTATTAATTTTTGTTTTCTTTATTTTTAATAGGAAGCTTAGTTAGAAAGTAAATCTAATTCCTTAGACATCTCTTGAATTATTGAAGTTAAAGATCAACTATTTGCATATATGGAGGAGAAAAGATCATCTCGAGATGACTCAGCTTTTTGATTTCCAAAATAACCCGAAGGTATGAGAGTGGCATAGGAATTATTTCCTACCGAAATCAGCTTTTAGTGCTTACAAAGAAATTACCACTCTCATGGAGGCAAACTTAAAGAAATAAAGAACGAGCTTCAGTTATTGAAAAAATAGAAAGGACACGGCTCAGAGATCTAACTTCTCTATTGAAGCTGACACTGAGATAGCTGAGCTTCATTAGAAAATAAGTGATACGGATTTAGAGCTAACAAAAAGTCAAGTATTATGCCAGACTTTAGAACTTATTGTAAGTGGGGGTGATTCTAGCCTTCCCTCTCCTACTCCAAGATGAAAAACAAGATCCACATCATTGATTAATCATGAGTTTACTGCCTTACTAAACCCTCCTCTAGGTTTACGTAATGTAGTGATATCTAAGTGGGGGTAATCAAGTCAAATTCGAAATGATGCAGTATTTCAACAAGAGGTGGGAGGAAAATATGTCTCAATGCATCAATGAATATGAAAATACGGTTCGAAAAGTCAAACGCGAAAAGTATGATCTTAATCAAGAAATCAAAAAACTGACGAGTATGATTCAAACTTCGTGAGGAGCCAATAAGACTCTTCGTCATACCTTGAAAGAGTAGATGAACTTGATTAATGATGTAGACACCATTCCTAAAAGGGAAAAGAAACTCAAGGAACTCTTTGACATGTCCATTCATCACATTACTAGCCTCTTAATTGCCAAGGGTTTGGATAGATCAGCACAAAAGCTTAAGGTGTAAGGGGGATCAGCCTTGATTGGATTTTCTTTCTTTTATGTCTTTTGTGTTTGCAACTGTGTAATTAGTATATCAAATTATAAACAATTTGCAATTAAATGAATATTACCTCGGATATGTAACCGAGAATTGAATTTTGATTCTAACTTGAAACTACGTGATGCTTAGTATTTCACTTTTCCATACTTTGTGTTTTTGAGCTCACTTTCTGCTTGTTTGTAAAATTAAGATTTCTGCTGATTGATTCATTTATAACTCAACATGGATGGTTAATAACCAAGATTCTCGTTTTAATAATATTAGATCCAGTAAAAATATATGTTGAATATGCGCTTATATGATTTTTGTTTGATGATAATAAACATATATACATTCGTTTAAATGTATTTGTTAATGTACTATTTTATTTTTCATAAATTAAATAAATATTTGCTGAATAAAATTAAATGACACAGAATTTGAATTCAAACGAATATTTTATTCAAACAAATATTTATTACAATTTTGATAGTACAATTTCAAGCTCTCACTATAACTATACATTTTCAATTACAATTAATTTTTACATCTTCACCTCACTACATATCACTCACACTCGTATTGATCTTCAACTTCATTCCAGTTAGAATCCAGCATCTGAGCAATCTGCAAAAATATTCACTAACGCAGTAAAATTGAAAAAGAAATATGTTTGCAATATAAAATAAAATATGGATTTTGAAAATATTATTTGCCTCAGTTATTTGGGTTGTTCATCATCATTCACATTTGAATTCATCACACACGAACAATATGACATGCACAGAATCACTGTACATGCCACAAGACCATGCACACCGATATACACTTTATAATGCTACAGGGACAGGTGAGCACAAGGTCAAACCCAAATAAAAAGACGGGTTCAACTCAGGTGCAACATAAATAAAATCTCGACTTCAGCACAAGGTCAAACCCGAGTTGTGAAACTGGATTCAACACAGGTGAAAATGGCCAAAACTCAAGAATCAAGTGTCGACTAGTCCAATATAAACAAGAACCAGAGACTAAAAATAAACTGCAAGTCCAAAACAAGTGCACATATGTCAAGTAAAGACTCAAGACCACATAAGTCGACAGTGCAAACAAATAGCATAAGCAAATGACTCAGTAATGAAGCCACAGCAATCAGATGCCATCAAAAACTAACTACAGACCAAATGCCAGGTCAAACAATCCCAAAGTGAGACCAAGCAACGACTTCAAGCATGATTCAGCTGAATGTACAATAGGTATGGTGACACAAGTGATACAAGACAAGATGCAGTGAAGCATGTACATAGGCCACCAGTGAAACAACTCATATACAAGAACCAATGAATAACATGGAAAAGTCGAGGGTACATGAAGATCAACACAGCAACAATGGCTAGGCAGTATGCATCATGCACAGGTCAGGGAAGCAACAAAGTGACTCAAGCTACAACCATCAAGTACATATGAACCCAAATGACTACAACAAAAACAGAATCGAGCAACAATGCACAAATAACACAAGCAAGAGAAGTATAACCATCATGACCAGAAAGAGAGGCCGAATAAAGTGAAAATTGGATCGAGCAAGTGCAGACACAAGTGGTGGTACAGCAGTAAAGAAAATGCCGTGATATGCAGCAGTATAAACACCACATTAAATTCAAGTGACTCGGCAATGCTTGAAGACTGCAACAAACATAGAGTCAACATAAATGCAATGCAAACAACATGGCAGTAAAGATATAATAGCTGTGAACAGCAAGTAAAATCGAGCAAGTGTGCAGCCCAATGGACAGAGACAATAACAAATATACAGAGGCGATAACCACTTCACTAAAGTCAAAACATATTCAAGTTGAAGCCATGCAAGTCCAGGATGACACAAATACAGGCTGTTAAGAATATCAAGTCAATGCTACAAAGTTAAACCAAAATCATGGAATCGCATAAACAAAGTCAAGTGACCAGGAAGAGTTCATCACAGCGAAGTCAAAGCATCAGAATTCAAAGCCGTGGATACAATGAACAAGTCAAATTGACCACGATATCAAATCAACGCCGTGACCATCAAGTAACAAAAAATATACGTTTTTGAACAAGTCGAAATCATCTCAATCATCAAAACAAAATCAAGTGGCCGAGATGAATATTTGACAAATTCAAATAAGTTTATACGAACGAAAATAAAGGAGATCGAACGCATATATAACCCAATCATCATCGGCAATCAATGCATCGAGTTCAAGCAAGCCAAATCCAGAAAAGCAAAAAGAATAAAGTACTTACCGAAATTGTAATCGAACTCGATCAATTCAAGAGACGTGAGCAAAACAGTGAGGCAAATGATCGACGAAAGCAGGCAACGAGAAAACATATATTCGATCGAACAAAAGTCGGCTCTTCGAAAACCCTAAATCTGGAAAAGGAACGAAGCCCTAAATTTGTAAGAGGAACGGCCACCATTATATAAGCAAAGGAACGAAGAAACTAAAAGGAACGAGTTAAAATATAAAAGGGGCTGGCCTTTATTTTAAGGGTTTTAAATTTTTAAATAGGGTTATTTTGTTTTAAATTGTTTTTAATTGTATTTTCTTTTTAAACCGTTCTATTTTTCTAGTCGTGTGACTAGGGGACAAGCTACGTGGCGTAGCTTGAGAATTCGCAACTCAGTGGCTGAGTTGTGGCAGGGTTTTGAGCGTAGAGTTAGATTTAGTTGATAGCGGGTGTCGCGAGTTTACGTGTGTAAGTGAGGGACTATCTAATTTCTAGTAGAAATCTCGGGGGCTGCACGTAGGCAGGGTTTTGCCGAAGCTGGGTAAATTCTATGTCGTTCTATTTCTGCATTTATTATTCTGCTATTATCTGTGCTGCTACTGTTCTGTGATCTGTGTTGAAATTATTTTATAAGCTTCTGCGATTAATTTTTATAATTTATACTATCACCATATTCACCCCTCCCCCCTCTAGGGTGAAATCGATCCTACAATATAGAATATTAGAAATCCCCATTTGGAAGGTCAGAAATCCATGTTTTGAATTATAGAAGATCAAAAATTTGTATATAGGACAATCGAAGACCAGAAATCCATATTCGGTAATAGCAGAAAATCAAAAACTTATATCTAACAATGGAATATTTGATGATCTTTTCTTCTTGGGGGTTAGATAGATTTGACATGTTGCTAGACTTGGATTTCGTTAGATCTTCCTTTGGAAGGCTGATCGGTTGAGAGTACTACTTGGCTCAAACTTTGTTAGACTTGAAATCACTACTTGGCTGTGATTTCGTTTGATCCGGAAGCACTTCTCTGGCTCAAATTTTGATAGATTGGAGCACTACCTGGCTCTGATTTCGATTGATTCGAGAGAACCTCTTTGGCTCAAATTTTGAAAGATTTAAGAGCACTACTTGGCTCTGTTTTTGTGATCCAGGAGTACCTCTTTGGCTCGAATTTTGATAGATTTGATAGCACTACTTGCCTCCGATTTCGATTGATTTAGGAGCACTACTTTAGCTCAGACCCCTTATCACCATCTTCGATGATGGTTTAGGTCTATTAACCGGTGCGTTTGGTTAGATATCTTAAGCAGGACCACAGACTTACCTGACCTTCCTCTAGGAGGCACTTCAATGAGGCCTTTGATGGCAGGCACTAAAGACAGGTTCAGTGCTTTAGCGAGGCCTTTGATGATGGCATTAAAGACTTACTCCATCCTTTCTTTAGGAGGCGCTTTAACCAGGCTACGTGGGCAGGGGTTGAAGGCTTGTTGAAACTTTGGACGTGCCCTTTCGGATATGACCAAAGGATGACTCTAACCTCTCCCTAAGAGTCACCTTAATCAGGCCTTTAATGATGAGGTTAAGGCTTATGCTCCAGCCAAGCCACGTAGGCAGGGCTGAAGACTTAGTCGGTGCTTTGGCCAGACCCTTTTAGATGGGACCAAATGCTTACTCCATCCTTCCTTTAGGAGGCACTTTATTTAGGCATGTGTTATCTGAAGACAAAGGCTTTAGCTCCTTACTATCATCTTAGGTAGTGATTCAATGTAACAACCCAAATTTTAATAACATTATTCAGGTGATTTAATTAGATAACTTAAATAGAATAATGTAAATGTTAGATGATAAGGGGATTGAGATTTGAATAAATATTAAATGGCCATGCTTAATTAATTACTTAATGGACTTAAGAATGGTTTATAGGATAATTAATCTACACAAAGGTATACTGGGTCTTTGCCATACATAACCTTTACTCTTGTATATAGATTTTGCCTCTTAGGCCATTCACGCTCATATCTCATTTTTCACAAAAATAAAACGTGAAGGGGACATGCCATTAATAAGAAAAGAAAGGAGAAATTCAAAGAAAAATTTAAAGAAATTAAAGAAGGGGAATCAATCTCAATCTGAATTCACTTTCCTTATCATAATCAAGGTGAATATTAATTCCATCCATATTTTATGAATATATGTTTCAAATTTAAGATTAAATACGTATATATGTTGTTTGGATGATGGTATGCTTGAATTAAAGTTTGTTTAATTTAAACAGGATTGTTTAAATGAAGATTTGTAAGGTTTTAGAGCAAACCAATCGAAATTGATGTTTGAATGCCATGGAAAAATTATATGTTATGAAAAACAAGATTTTGGAGTTGGGTTTTAAATTTTGATAATTTTCCGAGCTAAAGAAAGATTATTATTATTATTAATTTCTGAATGAAAATATGGTTAATTGGGTTTAGGAATTTATTTCATAAATTATGCTAAGGATTTGGGTCTAAAATTTTGATATGTTAGATATCATGATCAAAGCGTATTTCTATAATTTTTGGGGATTTTTCTGAATTGATTTACTATAAGAAATAAATATTTTGAGAGGAGGATCTAAATGATTTAAGTGTGTTTTAAATAGAAGAGATTATCTGCAAAAATTAGTTTTGTTGCTTATCCAAAACTGAAAGGTGGTTAATTTTGTAAAGCATGGGGAAAGTTGAGGCAACCAATAATATGGCTACATGTAGGCAAGTTAGTTGATATAAATTGCTTAATCTAGCATTAACCAACCTTTACCTAGAAAAATAGGTTTCGCCTCTATAAGAGGTACCTTTCACCTTCGATCAAGTCAAAATCGCACTAAGCCGAAACCAATTCACAAGGTATCACCTAGATGGTACGTAGTGGATTGGAGGAAAAGTGGAAGGTATGGTGTTGAAAGTGTTGCTTCCGATAGGGTCGATACCTTAGTTCGTTTTAAAAAGTTAAGTACCTGCCATTGTTTTACTAAAGCTTTCGACGTAGTCAAAACCTATGTTTTGGAAAGGGGTTTTCTAATAGATTTTGAAGGGGTTGCCATTTGATGTTTTAAAAGTAAGGGCTTTCGAATGAGTTCCTTTAGTTGTAAAATAAATGCTTTCGAAAGAAGGGGTTCCGACCTACTCGAAGTCCTGATGTCGATTCATTTTCCTTTCGAGTGTGTTGAAGTCATCAATGCTTTCGAAGGGCAGTGTTTGTTTTAAAAATGTATTAAGCCACTTCCTAAATTCTTTCAAAAGGGTTCATGAGTTTCGAAGGCAATGACTTCGGAAGGGGGATTCAAAGCTATCCTTCAGTATTTTGATTAAATGTTATGAAGCTTTCAAAAGAGATGGTGCCAACGCCATTAAATTTTCTCCAATACTTTTATGTGATAAAGAATGGTTCTGAAAGAGATACTTTCGTATATATCTATTCACTTTGACCCAAAAGATGTTTTTGAGTAAACCCAATGATTTCGAAATGGGGACTTTCAATGCTTTCAGAAGGAATACTTCCAATGGTTTCGAAGCTATGTTTCTAAAGATTAATAAGAAATGTTTTAATAATTTTGAATGGTATATCCAGTTTCGAAAGAGATGATTTAAAGATCTTCAAGAGGTTTATATATAATGTTTTGAAAAAAGATTTATATGCTTTCGAATGAGGTTATCCTATGAGGTCAAAAGCATGGTTTCGATGATTTCAAAAGCCTAGTTTTCAAAACAGATAAACCAGTCTCGTTTAAAAAAAGGAAAACCATAGCATAAATAAATAAAGTATTTTGAAATGGAGTTTTTGAAGAATTCTTAATAGGTTAAAGGGATTAACCAAGTTATATTGTTTGCTTCTTCATTTATGTATACACACACATTGAAATGAACCCATAATGGTACCTTAGGGAAGAGCAGAATAACCAGTTAGGTTGACTAAGTAGTGAATATAAATTAAAGATTTTGGCAATGGCCAATTGGTTCAAAGTAAGCCCATGAAAACTACGTATAGGAAAGGATATTGGTAGGGGCCAATAGGTTCATTGTAAGCCTATGAAAACTATGTCAAAATGAAGATGTCCGTAAGATAGTTTCATAGTAAGCCCATGAAAACTATGTAAAATTGAGGATATGAGTAAGAAAGGTTCATAGTTAGCCATGAAAAGTATGATTTGATATTGGTAAGGGCCAATAGTTAATAGTTAGCCTATGAACACTATATCCGGATAAGAAATTAATATATTGACAGATAGTCAATAGGTTCCTAATCAGCCCATGAAAACTAGATAAAAGAAAGGATATTGGAGTTACAAATAGGTTTATTGTGATCCATGAAAACTATGTAATTGGACAGAGAGTCCTTAAACATTTAACTGGTTATTAGTCGGCCCATGAAAACTATTAGGTTAATAGTAATCCTAGAAACTATAACTGTGACAGATAGTTAAAATGAACGGAAATGGGTAATCCAGAATTTATTCATTTGTTTTGCATATCGTCGTATCATATTATTTTGAGATATTTTAACCATTGTGGATATAGGAGCACAATATATGGTTTTATAAAGGTTTTAGGATACTGGTGAGGAGAAACCCGTTCAGCTAAGTAGCGTGATCTCACTAGATATCTAAATGGTTTGAGATGATAGATTATTATTCATACCAGGCTTCACGTCTGACTTGAATTTTATGTTTCCCCTTAAACTCTCGGGTACTCAATTGATTTTGAGTAGTCCAAAGTTTAAGGTTTTCAGGTAGCTCATTAGACGAATAAGCTTTTGGAGACATGTAGGAGTCATTATAACTATTTTGAGTTCCTATTCAGTTTAATTCTATCGTGCTATGTTTTGTTAAGGCAAAGTTGTTAATTGCCTATTGTATACTTGATCACCAAGGGGGCATCTTCATATGTCGCTTTTGGAGTATGTTGTAATAAATATTTGTTTTTTACAAAACCTAGTTGCGTTGTGGGATTATGTAAAGAATGTTGAATAGGTTTTTGGAATGGAATATGAATGTTGTTTTGAAATTTAATTTTTCTATATCCATGTGTTTCTGATATACCTTGTAACTAACATTATCGTATTTGGTCGCCTAGGATTAATAACTGTGGATGATTGCAACATCTGTAGCTGTTAGTTTTGGGCCTTCAAGTGTGAGATGTTACAAGTTGGTATCAGAGCATAGGTTTATGTAAACCTAAGAAAATTAAACCTAAAAGATTTTTAAAGCATAATCTAATGAATCAGAAATAGGATTGGGGTTTGGGTTAACGCGATTGTAACGTACTTGTATTTGATATATAGCTATGTATATAAGTACGTATTCCCCTCTCACTTAGGTTCTTCTGTATCTTACTAAGACTCGTATGCAGATTTACGAGAAAGAAGATATGGAAGCAGGAAACGGAAGAGGAAATCTAGATGAAGGAAGCACCACCACTGATGAAAATTCTCGACCTAAAACCCGGAGGAACCAAGGTCGACAAGCTAACGCTAATCAAAATGTTGAAGCCAATTTTGGTGATGGAAATCCGCCAGTAGATGCGGGGATGATGTATCAGTTACTTGCTGATTTGATGCAAGCAAGAGTTGCTAATGGAGCAGCTGGTAATATTGGAGGAGCAAATCATGTGGCTCCTATTGGGAATAATTATGCTAAGTTGAGCAGAGACTGCACCAGTTTGGAAGGAAAGCCATTCAGGTGAATGGAGGTTCTATCGAAGTGGAGAATTCCGACCGGAGTGTTTATGCTTTGTTATATGCCTTGGAAACGGTAGAAGAGCTAAGTCAGGTTTGTGTTGCAAGAGAGTTTGCAGATGTCTTTGAGCCAGTTACAGGAATACCACCGAAACGAGCTGTTGAATTACGAGTAGATCTTGTGCCAGGAGCTAAACCTGTTAATAGACCACATAGCAGGATGACACTGACTAAAATGAAGGAATTGAAGGTGTAGCTAGTGGATATAAAAGGAAGAAATTTTATTAGACCAAGCAGTTTGCCTTAGATAGTGGCCTCGATTTTCGTGAATCAGCCAAATAGGTCGTTAAGAAAGTGCATCGACTCGTAAGTTGAACGAAAGGACGATCAAGAATCGATATCCTTTGCCGAGAATATATGATTTTTTTGATCATTTGAGTCGAGACAGAGTGTTTTTCCAATTGGATCCGACGACGGGGTTCCATCAGTAGAGAGTAGCAGAGGATAATATTCCTTTGACATCATTTTGGACTAGATACGGTTTGTGTGAATGGTTAGTATGCCATTTGGATTGACGAATGCACCTGCTTTCTTCATGGATTTAATGAACCGAGTTTTCCAAGAGCACTTGGATAGGTTCATATTGGTATTCATAGAAGAAAATTTAGTATGCCTGAAAGATGAGATAGAGCATGAGGATTATCTGAGAGTAGTGCTTGAGACACCGAGGTCAAGTTTCTTGGTCATGTGGTTTCAGAGAAGGGTGTGGTAGTTAATCCAGTTAAGATCGAAGCTGTTAATAATTGAAAGAGACCAGAGAAGGTAACCGAGATTAGAATTTTTTCCAAACTCGCTGGCTATTACCGGAGATTCATTAGGGATTTTTCGCAGATAGCGGCTCTTTTGACTAAGTTGACCAGGAAGGATGTGAAGCTCATTTGGTCCAACAAATTCGAGGAAGGGTTTCTTAAGTTAAAACATTTGTTGACCAACACATAAGTGCTAGTAGTTCTATATATTAACAAGGGGTTGGTAGTATACAATGATGCATGTGGGACTAGATTAGGAGCTGTGTTGATGTAGAATAGTAAAGTCATTGCCTACGCTTCTGGACAACTTGGACTGCATGAGGTGAGATACCCTACTCATGATTTGAAGTTGGCTGCGGTGATCTTTGTGTTGAAGATTTGGAGACATTCTCTTAGGAGAGAGATTTGAGCTATACATTGATCATTAATCCTTAAGATATTTATTCACTCAGAAAGAGTTGAGTATGCGACAGCAAAGGTGGCTGGAGTTTTTGGCAGCTTATGATTTTGGTATAGTGTATACTCTTGGGAGAATAAATAAGGTAGCAGATGCTCTTAGCAGGAAACATCAGAATGTGGTGGTTGTTTTGTTGGCAGAATGGAGGGGTTCAGGAGCTTTGACTACTTGTAGTATAAAGTTGAGATCGATTACTGGTTCTAGTCAGAGTACCACAATGTTAGCCTGTTTAGAGGTTCGACCAGTGCTGATCGAGAGGATAGCTTCTAAACAGAAAGAGAATCTAGAATTAGTCGAGAGGATTAGAAGGCTCGAGGTGGGATCCGAGATCGATGATATAAAATATTTTAGTATCGACCAGAGAGGATGGTTGAGGAAGAAGGGCCGCTTATGTGTTCCGAATGCAGAGAACTTGAGAAGAGAAGTTATGAAAGAATGTCATCGATCCAATTTTACGATTCATCCTGATGGGACCATGATGTATCAAGATATAAAGAGTATCTTCTATTGGGAAGGCATGAAAAGGGATGTTAGATTGTGGGCTAGGCAATGCACTAACTGTCAACAAGTGAAAGTCGAATACCAGAAGCTGAGCGGGTTGCTTTGTCCTTTAGAGATTCCAGTGTAGAAGTGGGATTCCATATCCATGGATTTCATTAACGAGTTTCCAAAAAGAAAAGAAGAAAAGAAATCATACGGGTCGTTTTGGATAGGTTGAACAAAAGTACCCATGTCATTCCAGTAAAGTCAACTAGGACGGCACCTGTTTTGGCGAAGTTGTTCGTGAAAAACATAGTTAGACTTCATGGGATTCCAAGTAGCATAGTCAGCGACAGAGATGCACTATTCACTAGCAAATTTTGAAGAAGTTTACAGAGAGCATTAGGTACCAAGCTCAAGATGAGTACATCATATCACCTACAAACGGATGGGCAGACTAAGAGAGCCAATAAAGTACTCGAAGATTTGTTGAGAGCTTGTGTATTCGACTTTGATGGATTTTGGGAAGATCACCTGCATTAAATTGAGTTTTCCTATAGTAATAGTTATCAGAATAGTATAGGAATGACATCTTCTGAATCTTTGTATGGAAGGCCATGCAAATCGCCAGCATGTTGGTTCGAGGCTGGAGGCAGATTAGTCTTAAGTCTAGATTTGGTTAGAGAGGTGTCAGAGAAGATTGAGTTGATCCGAGCATGGATGAAGGAAGCTCAGTCCAGACAGAAGAGTTACATAGATAAGAGGTTTAAAGACCTAGAGTTCTTAGTTGGAGACAGGGTTTTCATTAAGGTGTCACCGTTGAATGGTGTGATACGATTCGAAAAGTCAGGGAAGCTGGCACCGAGATATGTTGGACCATTCAGGATTTTAGAAAGGATTGGAAAGCTCACATATGGAATAGAGTTATCGAAC
Organism: Allium cepa; assembly: GCA_030765085.1. Lineage (NCBI taxonomy): Eukaryota > Viridiplantae > Streptophyta > Magnoliopsida > Asparagales > Amaryllidaceae > Allium > Allium cepa. The sequence continues at coordinate 1,029,145,756 of CM060932.1, read as the reverse complement.
AATATGGCAGGTGTCCATAATGTATTCCATGTGTCTCATCTTTGCAAGTATGTGCATGATTCAAAAACTAATATTCCTCTGATCGGGTTGAATGAGTTGGCAGTAGAGCCTAATTTGACATTAGATAGATAACTGGTTCGGGTTGTGGCGAGAGATGAGAAAAGATTAAGATCCAAGACAATCAAGTTGGTGAAAGTTCAGTGGAGCGATAATGAGAAGGACTGTACTTAGGAGGTAGAAGACATGATTCGAGATACTTATCTTGATCTACTTTGAGGGCATGTCTATATTTGATTTATGTAAATAATTGCTAGTTAGGTAGACTAGTATGGAAGTTAGGAGTTGTGACGACCCATATTTCGGAAAGTTTAAATCGACAACAATCCACACATGTCAAACTTAAACAATCCGGAACATAAATAATAAATGGGGATAATTAAGAAAAATAAGAAAAGAAGAAGAAAACAAGTACAGAATCTCCCAATGGAATGACAAAATATAATAATCAAAATAAACAGTTCATGAAGCTGTTTACTATACATTTGAATATAATCTATACAATATTTATCGGAGTTATATATATACATCAAGGATAAATAATCAATGTAGTAGAATAGCATGATGCAGAGAATAATAATAGTAATAATCTACCAAATCTTCGTCTTCGTCCTCCGGAAAAACGATTTTCAATGTGCTGAAAAACTCAAGGCCGACCCGAGCATAATGAAAAGACAAAACACTCGAGTCAGGACTAAAATACTCTTATGTAAGTCAAATCAATATCATGAAATATGAGTGTACGGTGTCAGAGATATCTACGAGATTTTACATCTCCTATCCAATATATAACGTGCGTGCAATAACTTAAAATATGTTACGGGATTCTCCATCTCTTAATGATCCATTAAACTATTTATATATAATAGTATGCGCTATAGTAGGTAATGTCTATCAGTAAAATAAATATCAAAATATCGTTAAGGCTTTACATTGATCCACCTTAACACTTTTTATAGGTACAATACTAAACGAAAGTCATAACGGGCTTACATAAGGATAAATACGACAAGGCACATGAGGCAATGATCAAGGTAGGATTCTACCAGTTTACCCTTTCTGGTTGGTCGTAACCCATACATGGCCGACCGCAACCATCAATCCAAACAAAAGGGTGCACCCATCGATTATGAAACCACCGTAGTAATACGAGGGATCAACGTCGCTAAAGGTAGCTAACCTCATTCACCAGACATAGGCTTATGTTTTAGTCATTTTAATTATGACACAAGTGTCAGGACAATCCATTATCGTTCACTTACTTCATTCCAGTAAACGTTCGCTAATTCAACCACTACATTCTGTATATTATCCACCGCGTAAACGGTTGTCAAAGTGGTTCCAATATCGACAAAGAGTATGCCAATAAGAGGCCTAGGTCTCTTTAACAACCAAATGTCATTTTTCACACCGGTTTGTTATTTTACACTTCGAAAAATATTCATATTTGATCTCAAAATATCATATTCATTTAAAAAAATCAATTTATTTCAAAATCATCATATTTACTTAAAACATACTATTTCACTTCAAAATCATTTTTGCCCCAATATCTCGATTTCGCCACCAAAAATTTTCGAATTTCAAATTTAGGCTATAACTTAATTTTAACCTAATTCATACTTAAATCAACAATTTAAATATAAACATTCCAGCCTTGACCGGTTTCAATTTTCAGAAAAGTTTGAATAGTTTTAAAATAGCTTAAATAGTTAAAAAAGTTTAATAGAAAATAGTTTGAGTATCGAAAATGGTTTATATAGTAAAATAATTTGGAAAATCAAAATAATTTGAATATTTATGAAGATATATTTTAAATAGTTTATACTAAAATAATTTATTTGAAAATAGCTCCAAAGTCAAAGTGATTCAATTCCAAATTTTCCAATTCAAATCTACTTCAATTTCCATTTTGATTTAATCGATTTACTTCAAATTTCAAGTCGAATTTTACTTCAATTCCAATTTCAATTCAAATAACTTCGATTTCGAATTATTTCCATTTTGCTTTCAATTTAAATTGATTTCAATTTCAATTCCAACTTGAATAAATTTCAGTTCAATCCCAATTTAATTTCGATTTAAATTCCAAACAAATTTCTATTTCAATTTCAGCTGTCCGATTCAATGATTAAATTTCAACTTCATTCTCAATTTAAACCATTTCGATTTATATTAATTTCGAGTTCGATTTTTTTTAAAATATCAATTCAAATCACTCAAATCAAATTAACCTTCAATATTCAATTTAAGATTCAAAAATTCAAATATAATTCAGTTTCGAGCTCAATTTTGAAATATCATTTTATATTACATTTACTTAGCAATATTCAAAGTTCTAATAAAAGTCCAATCTTTTAAAACAAATCAATTTCTAAAATGTAAATCATATATCGGTTATAACTTCAAAATCTCAACTTCGATTATTTAAATAATTCCTATTGTCGAATTTAAATTTCAACATTTCGACCTCAAGTTCAAAAAATAATTAGATTTCCATAAGTTTGATTTTTATTTCTTTAAATCAAATCGTTTAAATAATTTCAAATCAAAATTTTAAAATCATTTAATTTAACCAATCCGGTGTCCATATGTAATTCTCTATCCTATGGCCAAGTGAATCAGTTATTTCAATTTTATTTCAAGGATGGATATATATCATTTCAACCAAAAATAAATGTCACAGGTATATATCATTTCAACCTATTTCCTAATTTATTCGAAATAATTAAATTTACAGTTTTATATACTGTAAATAATATATAGGATGATAACATGATATCTCAAAATAAATCAACATCCAAATTATTCAAAATATCAATCAAATTTTATTCATCACAACCAACATCCAAACATTCAACAATCACAACAATTAACCAATCATCAATAATCGAGAGTTTTTACTGGCATTTTGACTCTAATTCAATTTAATTGTCAATTTAAATTCAATCAACTAATTTAGATGTCAATTTAAATGTCAATTAAATTTATCAAACAACAATCAATAAATTTAAATCACTTCATGATGTAAATTTAACTATATAATTTTTTTTAGTCATTTGTGCGTGCATAAAACGCTCACCTTTTATTTGACACTAAAAATATTTCAGCTTCAAAGAAATTCCAAATAGATTCCAATGCGTAGACGACACCAATACAATTCCAAGGAAATTTGTTTCGTCCAAAACGTATCTCGTATGAAAAAGATATGAATTTTTAAACATTTAATAATTAACAATTTAATTAACATACTAAATAATTAACAACTAAGTACTCATGCTAATCCGTGGTCATACGTGAATGCCTCCTTTCCAACCCACTCGATCCACTCCCAACCTCGTATGGGAATGCACGCTCGCACCAACCAAGCCCCGCCTCTACGTTGGCACACCGACATCGACCCATGCCGCCGCCTCCATCAGCAGCCAAAACCCATCCCCAGACTACCGTCACACGTGCACGTAGTTAGAGACCTAACCCTAAATTGATGGATGTGGCACCATCATTGTCCTCCCAGTCACCGCACACAAGGGAGCCTCCTCTCCTAGATCGAACGGATCGATTCGATCTCCATGCTATATTTTTTTCCGTTATGTATCTTATTAAATCTGCGATTAGAAATAAGAGGGGAGAGAGAGTGATTTACAGGTAGAAAAGGGGTGGCGTGCTGTACGAGATATAGGTCGACTTTTATGTATTTTCAAACAAGAAAATATCTCGCCCGATTGGCACGCGCAAATACGAACCCCAAACGAAGTGTGCCACCTGGCGTTCATAATGGAACTAGTCTCAAGGCCTAATTCGATTGTATACAGAAGATGGCTTTTCAAAATCAATTTATTTCAATTAAATTATGAAAATAAATTTTATACGTTCCAAGCTCGCACAGCCAAATTACAAGTCCGATCGCTATGAAACTTAAAATCCTACAATAATTCACTATTTTGGATCCGATGAAATTAGTTTCGTCGAAATCCGAGACAGTGGCCAAAATGGTTATATCTACTCATCGAATAAAATATAAAATTTTCAATTTCTATTTATTCACCTTTAAATTCAATTTTAAAACTCAATGATCTTCATTCATGTTTAAATAAAATTTGAATCAATTTTCGATATCATTTCCATTCATTAATTCAAGAATTCAATTATTCAAATAATTTTCAAAATTAAATTTAAATAGTTAATTATCCAATAAATCACTATAATTGAAATATAAGTCATTTAACTCATAAAATTCACTTTTCAATCAAATTCAAATAATCAAACAGCTATTTCCATTTCAGAGTAATTTAACATTATTATTCAATCCAAGCTGTAGGATCGATTTCACCCTAGAGGGGGGTGAATAGGGTGATAGTGTTAATTATAAAAATTAATTGCGGAAGCTTATAAACTAATATTAACAAAGATCACAGAATATTACCAGCACAGAAATAAATAGCAGAATAATAAAATGCAGAACGGAACAACACAGAATTTACCCAGCTTCGGCAAAACCCTGCCTACGTGCTGCCCCCAAGGTTTCTACTAGAAATTAGAGAGTCCCTCGCTTACACACGTAAACTCGCTATACCCGCTATTGACTATCCTAACTCTACGCTCAAAACCCTGGCCACAACTCAACCACCGAGTTGCGAATTCCCAAACTACGACACATAGTTTATACCCTAGTCACACGACGAGAAAATTAAACGGTTTAAAAAATACAAATTAAAAAACAATTAAAATTAAACCCTAATTAAAAATTTAAAGCCCTTAATAAAAACTCCTTTAGAAAATAGGCCAGCCCCCTTTGTAATTCGACCCGTCTCTTTTATTTCTTCGTTCGTAATGGCGGTCGTTCCTCTTGCAAATTTAGGGCTTTGTCCCTGATCCAAATTAGGGCTTTCGAAGTGCCGACAATATGTTGATTGATTCGATGATTATTCACGTGTAGCCTTGATCGATTGTTGCTCACTTCGGCTGCTTCGTTGATCGAATTCTTTCCTTGATTCGGTATGTAATTATTTGCTTTTGCTTTATTGATTTTATGCTTTCTGGAATTCGATGCATATGCTGATGATGATCCTAGGGTTTATATAGGACTCGAATTCCTACTTTTGCGTTCGTATAAAATATGTTTGAATTTGTCAATTTTGTGCTTCGGCCATTCGATTATACTTGGATGCTCGTGATTTTTCCTTGACTAATTCAATTGTGTAAATACTCGATTGCTTGATTGACACGGCTTTAAAATTCAAATTCGTGATGACACCGGCTTTAAATTTGACTTTGTCATATTCGTATATTTCATGTGTTGATTTCTTGGCTACCACGGTATTTTGTTTTCTGGCACTTTTTACTTTGACTTGTTCAACATTGACATGGCGATTTTACTGTCACTTCGGCCTTGATACTGAGTGTTTACTTCAGCCAGGAATTTGTTACTGATTTCGTGTATACCACTCCACGACTCTGCATTACTTTGACCATCACTGTTTTTTCATCCCTGCGAGCTTCATCTCTGCTACTATATAGATTCATCAATGTTGGCATCTGCATTGCATTTCTCAGTGAACTCCATTTCACTTTGTTGCATTTGGTCTCAAGTTTCACTGTTGCATGCACTTGTTGTATGTGTGTGTTGTTCCAGTTGAGTCTGCACATGTTTGGATTGCATATATGTACTGCCCTTGTACATGCTTCACTGCATCTTCTTCTACCTGTTGCTCTTGCAATGATGTTCTCCATTTCATGTTTGAATTCCTACTTGTTTGCACTGATGTTCATCTGTTCATGTTGCATATATCACTGAGTTGCCATTTCATATGCTTGCACTACTTCAACTGTAAATGTAAAATTGTGATGTAATTGAATTTGTATCAAAGTTGTATAGTGAATAGGAGAGCTTGAATTTGTACTATTCAAAATTGTAATAAATATTTGTTTGAATAAAATATTCGTTTGAATTCAAAATCTGTGTTATTTATTTTATTCAGCAAATATTTATTTAATCTGTGAAAAATAAAATGGTATATTAACAAATACATTTAAACGAATGTATATATGTTTATTATCATCAAACAAAAATCATATAAGCGCATATTCAACAATCTCCCCCTTTTGATGATAACAAACATATATTTAAGATTTTGAATATGTTAAATGTATTTGATCATTGATATGCTCTAATTTTCTCCCCCTATTTGAATGCTCCCTCTCTACACAATACTCCCCCTACATATATGCATACAAATAAAAATATGCAAATGAGCCTAGATGCAAATGGAAAATATTTGACCTTTGCTTGATTTTATTTGACAAAATCTTAACTTTTCTCTCCCCCTTTTGTTATCAGCAAAAGAATAATAGTGTTAGAGAAAATAGAGATAAAGTAATCGATATCAATCCAACATTAAAACTCAATTGAATATAAATATTAAATTTCGATAAAAAGTCAAACAAAAATCATAAATATTTTGTTGGGCGCATATTCCACTTTTAGAATGATGGAAATAATGTCATCATATAAATCCATATAGTTATGTCTATTTGTGGTATATTTATATCAGGAATTTGAATATCTACTAACCATGCATAACCGTTAGGACTTTTAAATGAGATTAGTAGTATTCCAATTTTATTTTTTAAAAAAATGAATTCAAGTATCTTCTAACCATGCATAACCGTGAGGACTTTTAAATGGGATTAGAATCAACTTGTTTATTTTAAAAAAATCAACTTTTGATATGCGTTCCATACATGCATAACCGTGAGGACTTTTAAATGAGCATGGAAGCACATAACAAATTCCAAGTAATTCACCCATGCATAACCGTGAGGAATTTTAAATGAGAGTAAATACTTTGGTATTTATTATCATCATTATTATTATTATTATTAAAAAAAATGAAAAAATGATAAACGAACGATTCCTGTTTAAAGTACCACATATTGACAAACTATATAGAATTTTGATGAGTGATGGTTGTTAGAAATATGATAGATATAAAGATGGTCATGGAATTTTTACCAACAAAAAGTTTTATAACTCTTGTTTAAATTTCTAAAGAAATTTTCTAATTATACTTTCTCGAGTTATAATATATGACCAATATCAACACTCATCACTTTTTCAATCGCTATTTTTCTTATCGATAAACATTAGGGAGTCAGATTAGTCAAAATAGTCATTTAAAATCAAATTCAAAAATAATTATGAAATTAATTTTTCAAAAATGACTAATCTGAAAATATGGTCAAAAATGATTTTCTCGAGGGGGTTTTATAAGAAAATTTTCTGCTATTTGAAAATTATTTGAAATGAAAAATATGTAGATATTTTCTTTGAAAAACGATGCAGTTACAAAATGTCTCAAAAATCACGTTCAACTAGTAAATTTTCTATCAACTAGATTACCAGTGTAATCTGCATCTGAATTTCTCTTTTACTCAAAATTATCATCAATTGAATTTTATAGACCAAAACATGAAGTGTGCACCAAAAATTTCAAACTCAATTTTTAACAGCAATTTAAATGATATTCTCTTGAATTTGAAATGAAGCCGTGTAAATAATCAAAAACCGTGAATATAGAGTTAGCCGAATTATAACCAAATGTATTATTATCCAACAAAACACTATTTTTAATCCAAACTGATATATATGAAGTAATTTAAAGAATCTAGAGATTATTATAGTGTTTTTGGCATAAGAATATAATTGGCCAACTATGTTGAATAAGTCAGAGTCAAAATCATCATCTTTTCATCATCTCAATATTGGCTGATTTTAATTCAGAATATGGTGCAGATTATCACATTAATATACCTTTACATGTTTTACCTTTACGATATTTTTCATGGTTGTCTATTGTGATTCTGTCACCTTTGAACTAGGCTAAGGAACTTTTTTTGTCGCTTGTTGTGTTTCTGGAACAGCCAAAAATCCAGAGAACACTATTGTTGTTCCTTAGCCTGCCACCACACCTATACGATGAAAGATATATGTGACCTATTTGTTTTTATAGGTCCATGATTGTTAGTGGTAGAATATTTTGAAAAATAATTTTGTGTAGACCCAAAACTATTTATAATTGTTCCCTTTGGCACCCAAATTTGTTTAACTTTGAGAGATTTTATATTTGTGCCTTTTGGAACCCAAATCGGTATAGTTTTCACATGATTGGGTCTATACCAACAATTATTGTGACTGTGTCCATATTTTCTACAAATTGTGCACATAGAATTAACTTGATTAATATTGCTTTCAACAAATTTCGAACTATTATATCCAAGTCCTTGTCTAACCGAATTAACAGTTTGCTTTCCTAATAGCATATTCAATGATTTTTCACTTTTGGAAAATTTATTTAAAGTAGTAGACAGTTGTTGGACTTGTGATTTGAGAGATTCATTTTCGTTTAACAATTGTGTGCACTTTTTAATAGAATTCTCTCTCCTAGTATTTTCGTTCTCTTTTAAAATCAGAATTTCATTTTCAATTGATTTTATATTGATTTCTGATTTTTTAATTTCTTCTTCGAATGTTGGTCACTTATCACACTTAGGGATCCTACGTTGATAGTTCTTAACTAATTGACCAAGTTGTTCATTGCATTTTATCAAAGTATCCTTTTGAGATTCAAGTTTGGCGTATTTTTCCCTAAGTCGTTCATAACAGCCATTTACTTCATGGAAATAAATAAGCAACTCAGAATGGGTAAGTTTTGATACCTCACTTGGCTCGTCATCGTCACTGTCAGTTGTATCACCTCGAAGACACAATTCTGCCTTTTCGCTTTCACTGCCAGTGCTTTGATCATTCTCGTCTATTTCATCCCAAGTGGCTGCAAAACTTTTCTTTTTCTGTTTCTTTCCATGGCTGAATTTAATTTGTGGACAATCGGGCTTGATATGGCCGGGTTTGTTGCGATTATAACAAATAATCTTTTGTTCTTCTGAGTGGTCAAATGCTTTGCCTATTCTTCTTTTCAATTCCTGATTTCGAGCTGGATTTCCGTGTTTGCGATTCCACTTTTTGAATTTCTTTATTAACAACTCTAGTTCTTCTGCACCTTCATCATCGTCGTCGTCATCACTTTTAGTTGTTCCTTTAAGAGCTATCGATTTTTTTGGGGTATCTCCTCCTTCACGCTCTTCTTTGAATTTTATCTCTAGCTCATATGTGGTGAGATTTCCGATGAGTTCTTCAACTTTGAGTTGTTTTAAATCTTTTGATTCTTGTATGGCAGTTACTTTTGCTTCAAAGCTTCGTGGAAGGACTCTGAGGATTTTCCGAACTATTTCCAATTCGGTATATGTTTTTCCGAGAGCTTTTGATTTGTATACGATATTGGAAAGTCGTCTGTACATCTCTTTGACATTTTCTTCCTTCGCCATTTTGAAGTTCTCGTATTCGCTGCTTAGCATCGCAAGGCGAGATTCTTTGACTTGAGATGTTCCTTCATGAGTCACTTCGAGTGTGTGCCATATTTCCTGCGCAGTTAGACAATGTGATACATGATTGAATTCAAATTGACCCAATGAACAGATAATAGAATTCATAGCTTTAGCATTAGTATTTTGTAATTTAGTTTCTAGTTCTGTCCATTGTTCCTTTGGTTTATCTATTTCCTGATTATCTGCAGTTATAGTTGGTATTCTATAACCTGTCTCAACAATATTCCATGCGTCAATGGTTTTCAGAAAAATTTCCATCCTATTTTTCCAGTAAGCATATTCACCATTGAACATTGGTGGTCTAACTATTGGCTGACCCTCTGCAAAAGCGTTATTAAAAGAAGCCATTTTTAAAAATTCAAAATTAAAACAAAAATTGATATTTTGAAAAACGAATTTTTAAAAACAAACGATGACTTCTATTCCTAGCTCTGATACCACTTGTAGGATCGATTTCACCCTAGAGGGGGGTGAATAGGGTGATAGTGTTAATTATAAAAATTAATTGCGGAAGCTTATAAACTAATATTAATACAGATCATAGAATATTACCAGCACAGAAATAAATTGCAGAATAATAAAATGTAGAACAGAACAACACAGAATTTACCCAGCTTCGGCAAAACCCTGCCTACGTGCTGCCCCCAAGGTTTCTACTAGAAATTAGAAAGTCCCTCGCTTACACACGTAAACTCGCTATACCCGCTATTGACTATCCTAACTCTACGCTCAAAACCCTGGCCACAACTCAACCACCGAGTTGCGAATTCCCAAACTATGACACGTAGTTTGTACCCTAGTCACACGACTAGAAAATTAAACGGTTTAAAAAATACAAATTAAAAAACAAATAAAATTAAACCCTAATTAAAAATTTAAAGCCCTTAATAAAAACTCCTTTAGAAAATAGGCCGGCCCCCTTTGTAATTCGACCCGTCTCTTTTATTTCTTCGTTCGTAATGGCGGCCGTTCCTCTTGCAAATTTAGGGCTTCGTCCCTGATCCAAATTAGGGCTTTCGAAGTGCCGACAATATGTTGATTGATTCGATGATTATTCACGTGTAGCCTTGATCGATTGTTGCTCACTTCGGCTGCTTCGTTGATCGAATTCTTTCCTTGATTCGGTATGTAATTATTTGCTTTTGCTTTATTGATTTTATGCTTTCTGGAATTCGATGCATATGCTGATGATGATCCTAGGGTTTATATAGGACTCGAATTCCTACTTTTGCGTTCGTATAAAATATGTTTGAATTTGTCAATTTTGTGCTTCGGCCATTCGATTATACTTGGATGCTCATGATTTTTCCTTGACTAATTCATTTGTGTAAATACTCGATTGCTTGATTGACACGGCTTTAAAATTCAAATTCATGATGACACCGACTTTAAATTTGACTTTGTCATATTCGTATATTTCATGTGTTGATTTCTTGGCTACCACGGTATTTTGTTTTCAGGCATTTTTTACTTTGACTTGTTCAACATTGACATGGCGATTTTACTGTCACTTCGGCCTTGATACTGAGTGTTTACTTCGGCCATGAATTTGTTACTGATTTCGTGTATACCACTCCACGACTCTGCATTACTTTGACCATCACTGTTTTTTCATCCCTGCGAGCTTCGTCTCTGCTACTATATAGATTCATCAATGTTGGCATCTGCATTGCATTTCTCAGCGAACTCCATTTCACTTTGTTGCATTTGGTCTCGAGTTTCACTGTTGCATGCACTTGTTGTATGTGTGTGTTGTTCCAGTTGAGTCTGCACATGCTTGGATTGCATATATGTACTGCCCTTGTACATACTTCACTGCATCTTCTTCTACCTGTTGCTCTTGCAATGATGTTCTCCATTTCATGTTTGAATTCCTACTTTTCTGCACTGATGTTCATCTGTTCATGTTGCATATATCACTGAGTTGCCATTTCATATGCTTGCACTACTTCATTTTGTATTCGTTTTGATCCACTTTGTCACTGCATATCTATATATGCTTGACCTGTTTCATTTAGTTGTGCATGTCACTGTGATGTTTGTTTTTTGGACATTTTCTTGTGTGAACATGACTATTGTCTGCACTGTCCACTTGTGTATTGCCTTTGACATCCATGTTCTTCACTCTGGTTGGTCGAGACTTTTTGCTGCAATCTTTATTGAGCTTTGGCATTTGGTCTGGGGTAGAATTCAGGTTGTTTCGGTCAGTAGTCTTCGTGTCTTTGATATTGTGCATTTAATCTGGATGTTTGTGTTGTATTTGTTATCTTCGGTCGCTGCTGTGCATTGTTCATGACTGTTTTATACAGTTCGTTGTGTAGCCTTGGTTTTTGTTGTTTGTATGTGTGATACTCTGGACCTATTGCCTTCAGTTGCTTGTCGAATTTGCATGTATATATTGGTTTGTCTCATGTTATATCTGGTACTTGTTCATGTTGGTTTAGTTGGTTTTCTTCTGGTTTGTTCACTTCGGTTAGTGCTTGTGACATCCATGTTGCAACTGGTTTTGACTTTGAATGCATCTGTGCATATCACTGTTGCATTACTGGTATTTGCATCCGTTCATGTTGATTTTTGAAATTTCACTTGTGTTGAATCCAATTTCAAAAACTCGGGTTTGACCTTGTGCTGTTGACGAGATTTTGAATATATTGCACCTGAGTTGAACCTGTCTGTATATTTGGGTTTAACCTTGTGCTCACCTGTCATGTAGCATTATCAAGTGTATATCGGTGTGCACGGCCTTGTGGCATGTACAATGATACACTGTGCATGTCACATTGTTCGTGTGTGATGAATTCAAATTTAAATGATGACGAACAACCCAAATAACTGAGGCAAATAATATTTTCAAAAATCATATTTTATTTTATATTGCAAAAATATTTCTTTTTCAATTTTACTGCGTTAGTGAATATTTTTGCAGATTGCTCAGATGCTGGATTCAAACTGGAATGAAGTTGAAGACAAATACGAGTGTGAGTGATATGTAGTGAGGTCAACTGTAAATGTAAAATTGTGATGTAATTGAATTTGTATCAAAGTTGTATAGTGAATAGTGAGAGCTTGAATTTGTACTATTCAAAATTGTAATAAATATTTGTTTGAATAAAATATTCGTTTGAATTCAAAATCTGTGTTATTTATTTTATTCAGCAAATATTTATTTAATCTGTGAAAAATAAAATAGTATATTAACAAATACATTTAAACAAATGTATATATGTTTATTATCATCAAACAAAAATCATATAAGCGCATATTCAACACAAGCTATTGATTACAACACATTAAATACATAGGATTTCATTTCAATATCTGTTATTGCCAAAATCTTCGAAGTTGTTTATTTCAAAATTTTATTATATTCCATAAGTTACCATGATAAATCATTAAAAAAATTATTTCTACCCATTTTTATCTAATAATCACCAAATTTAATAATTTAAAATAGCTAAAAATACAAGTCGTTGCAGGAGTTTTTACGAATGATTACTATGTTTGGTGTTTAGTCCTTACTATATTTTGAGGACGAAATTCTTATAAGGAGGAGAGCTTGTAACATCTCTAATTTTAATAACATTATTCAGGAGATTTAATTAGATAAATTAAATAGAATAACGTAAATATTAGGTGATAAGGTGATTTGAGATTTGAATAAATATAAATTGGCCGGGCTTAATTAATTACTTAATGGACTTAAGAATGGTTTATAGGATAATTAATATACATAAGGGTATACTGGGTATTTTCCATGCATAACCTTTGCTCTTATATATATATTTTGCCTTTTAGGCCATTCGCGTTCATATCTCATTTTTCACAAAAATAAAACGTAAAGGGGAGCAAGCCATTTACAAGAAAAGAAAGGAGAAATTCAAAGAAAAGTTAAAGAAATTAAAGTAGGGGAATCAATCTCAAACTCAATCCACTTTCCTTATCACAATCAAGGCGGATAATAATTCCATCTCTATTTTATGAATATATGTTTCGGATTTAAGATTAAATTCGTATATATGATGTTTGAATGATGATATGCTTGAACTAAAGTTTGTTTAATTTAAACAATATTGTTTAGATAAAGATTTGTACGGTTTTAGAGCAAAACCGATAGAAATTGATTTTGAATGCCATGGAAAAATCATATGTAATGAAAAACATGATTTTGGAGTTGGGTTTTAAATTTGATAATTTTCCGGGCTATGAAAAGATTATTATTAATTTTCAAATGAAAATATGTGTTAATTGGGTTTAGAAATTTATTTCAGAAATTATACTGAGAATTTGGAGCTAAAATTTTGTTATGTTAGAAAACATGATCAAAATGAATTTCTGTAATTTTTGAAGATTTTTTTAAGTGATTTACTATAAGAAAGATATTATTTTGAGTGGAGGATCTAAATGATTTAAGTGTATTTTAAATAGAAGGGCTTATCTGCAAAAATTAGTTTTGATGCTTATCCAAAGTTAAAAGGTGTTAGTTTTTTAAGCATGGGAGAAGTTGAGGCAACCAATAATATGTTTACACACAGGCAGTTTAGTTGATATAAATTGCTTGATTTGGCATTAACCAACTTTTAGCCAGGAAGATAGGTTTGGCCTCTGTTAAGTGCCTGCCTTTGTTTTACTAAAGCTTTCGACGTAGCCAAAACCTCTGTTTTCGAAAGAAGTTTTCTATTAGATTTTGAAGGGGCTGCCATTTGATGTTTTAAAAGTAAGGGCCTTCGAATGAGTTCCTTTAGTTGTAAAATAAATGCTTTCAAAAGAAGGGGTTCTGAACTAGTCGAAGCCCTAATGCCGATTCTTTTGTCTTTCCAGTGTATTGAAGTCATCAATGCTTTCGAAGGGTAGTATTTGTTTTAAAAAATTATTAAGCCACTTCCTAAATGCTTTCAAAAGGGTTCATAGGTTTCGAAGGAAATGGCTTCGGATGGGGGTTTCGAAGCTACCATTTAGTATTTTGATTAAATTTTTGAAGCTTTCGAAAGAGATAATGTCGATGCCATCAAATTTTCCGCAATACTTTTATGTGATAAAGAATGATTTCGAAATAAATACTTTCGTGTGTGTGTGTGTGTGTATTCACTTTGACCCAAAATATGTTTTTGAGTAAACCCAATGGTTTCAGAAGGTGGACTTTCAATGCTTTCGAAAGATATACTTCCAATGGTTTCAAAGCTATGTTTCTAAAGATTAGTAAGAAATGTTTTGACACTTTAGAAAGGTATATTCTGGTTTTGAAATAGATGATTTAAAGAGCTTCGAAAGGTTTATCTGTAATGTTTTGAAAAGAGATTTATATGCTTTCGAAGGAGGTTATTCAATGAGGTCGAAAGTAAGGTTTCGAAGATTTCGAAAGCCTAGTTTCAAAACAAATAAAACAATCTCATTTAAGAAAAGGGAATACCATGACATAAATAAATATTTTGAAATGGAGTTTTTGAGAATTCTTAATAGGTTAAAAGGATTAATCAAGTTATATTTTTTGCTTCTTCATATATGTATATATTCACATTGAAATGAACCCATAACGGTACCTTGGAGAAGGGAAGAATAACCAGGTAGGTTGACTAAGTAGTGAATTTAAATTAAAGATATTAGCATTGGCCAATAGATTCACAGTAATCCCATGAAAATTGTGTATAGGAAAATATATTGGCAGGGGCCAATAAGTTCATAGTAAGCCCATGAAAACTATGTAAAAGTGAAGATGTCAGTAAGATAGGTTCGTAGCAAGACCGTGAAAACTACGTAAAATTGAGGATGTTAGTAAGACACATTCATAGTTAGCTCATGAAAAGTATGATTTGATATTGGCAGGGCCAATAGGTTAATAGTTAGCCCATGAAAACTATATCCGAATAAGAAATTAAGATATTGACAGATAGCCAATAGGTTCCTAGTCAACCCATGAAAACTAGGATAAAAGAAATGATTTTGGAGCTACCAATATGTTCAAAGTGATCCCATAAAACTATGCAATTGGACAGAGAGTCCTTAAAAATTTAACCGGTTATTAGTCATCCCATGAAAACTATTAGGTTAATAGTAATCCTAGAAACTATAGTTGTGACAGACAGTCAAAATGATTGGGGATGGGTAATCCAGGGTTTATTCATTTGTTTTGCATATCATCGTGTCATATTATTTTGAGATGTTTTAACCATTGTGAATGCAGGAGCGTAGTATGTGGTTTTATAAAGGTCTTAGGATACTAGTGAGGAGAAACCCATTCCGCTAAGCGGCATGGTCTCACTGGATATCTAAATCGTTTGAGATGGTAGATTATTATTCATACTAGGCTTTATGTCTAATTCAAAGTTTATGTTTCCGCTTATACTCTTGGGTACTCAATTGATTTTGACTAATCTGAGGGTTGAGTTTTTTAGGTACCTCATTAGACGAATAAGCTTCCAGAGACGTGCAGGTCGCATTATAGCTATTTTGAGTTCTTGTTCAGTTTAATTCCGTTGTGCTATGTCTTGGTAAGGCAAAGTTGTTAATTTCCTCTCATATGCTCTGATCACTAAGGGGGTATCTTCATATTTCACTCTTGGAGAATGTTGTAATAAATATTTTTTTTCAAAACGTGGTTACGCTGTGGGATTATGTAAAAAATGTTGAAAGGGTTTTTGGAATGGAATATGAATGCCATTTTGAAATTTAAATTTTTCCATATACATGTGTTTCTGATATATCTTGTAACTAACATTATCGTATTTGGTCGCCGATGATTAATAACTATGGATGACTGCAGCATCCGTAGCCGTTAGTTTTGGGCCTTCAAGTGGGGGATGTTACAAGTTGGTATCGGGGCATAGGTTTATGTAAACTTAAGAAAATTAAGCCTAAAAGATTTCTAAAGCATAATCCAATGAATCAGAAATAGGATCGGGGTTTGGGTTAACGCGATTGTAACGTACTTGTAATTGATATATAGGTGTATATATATATATAAGTACGTATTCCCCTCTCTCTTGGACTGTTCTTCTGTATCTTACTAAGGCTCATATGCAGATTTACAAGAAAGAAGATATAGAAGCAGGAAACGGAAGAGGAAATCTAGGTGGAGGAAGCACCACAAATGATGAAAATGCTCCACCTAACGCCCGGAGGAACCAAGGCGACAGGCTAACGCTAATCAAAATGCTGAAGCCGATGTGGGTGCTGGAAATCCACCAATAGGTGTGGGGATGATGTATCGGTTCCTTGCTGACTTGATGCAAGTAGGAGCTGCTACTGGAGCTGCTGGTAATATTGGAGGAGCTAATCATATGGCTCCTATTAAGAATAATTATGCTAAGTTGAGCAGAGACTGCACCAGTTTTGGTGGAAAGATGTTTAGGGGAACGGAGGATGCTATCGAAGTGGAGAATTCTGACTGGAGTGTTTGTGCTTTGTTAACTTCCCTGGAAATAGCATAAGAGCTAAGTCAGGTTCATGTTGCAAGAGAGTTTGTAGATGTCTTTGAGCCAGTCATAGGACTACCAATGAAACGAGCTGCTGAGTTTCGAATAGATCTTATGCCAAGAGCTGAACCTGTTAGTAGACCACCTAGCTGGATGGCACCGAATGAGATGAAGGAATTGAAGGTGCAACTAGCGGATCTAGAAGGAAGAAATTTTATGAGACTAAGAAGTTTACCTTAGGAAGCGGCCGCAGTTTTCGTGAAGAAGGCAGATGGGTCGTTAAGTATGTGCATCAACTATCATAAGCAGAATGAAAGGATGATCAAGTACATGTATCCTTTGCCAAGAATAGATGATCTCTTTGATCAGTTGAGTGGAGCCAGAGTGTTTTCCCAATAGGATCTGGCAACGAGGTTCCATTAGTTAAGAGTGGCAAAGAACAGTATTCCTTTAACAGTATTTCATACTAGGTATGGTACGTATGAATGGTTAGTGATGTCATTTGGATTGACGAATGCACCTGCTTTCTTCATGGATTTGATGAACCGAGTTTTTCAAGGGCACTTGGATAGGTTTATATTGCTATTCATAGATGACATTTTAGTATAGTTGAAAAATAAGAGAGAGCATAAGGATGATCTGAGAGTAGTGCTTGAGACGCTGATGTAGCATTAGCTAAAGACGAAGTATTCGAAATGTCATTTTTGGAAGAAAGAATTCAAATTTCTTGGTCATATGGTTTAAGAGGAGGGTTTTGCAGTAGATCCAGTTAAGATCGAAACTATCAATAATTGAAAGTGACCAGAGATGGTAACCAAGATCGAAATTTTCTCGGACTTGCTGGCTATTACCGGTGATTCATTAGGGATTTTTCATGGATAGCAGCACCTTTGACTAAGTTGACCAGGAAGAATGTGAAGTTCATTTAGTCCGACAAATGAAAGGAAGGGTTCCTTGAGTTAAAACATTTGTTGACCAACGCACCAGTTCTAATAGTTCCAGATGGTAACCGGGGGTTGGTAGTATACACTGATGCATTTGGGACTGGATTGGGAGCCGTGTTAATGCAAAATGGTAAAGTCATTGCCTACGCTTCTCGATAGCTTAGGCCACAAGAGGTGAAATACCCTACTCATACTTTGGTGTTGGCTGCGGCGATCTTCGCGTTGAAGATTTGGAGACATTATCTCTTATAAGAGAGATTTGAGCTATACACTAATCATAAATCCTTAAGATATTTATTCTCATAGATAGAGTTGAACATGCAACAATAGATGTGGCTGGAGTTTTTGGCAGCTTATAATTTTGGTATAAAGTACACTCGTGGAAAAGGAAATAAGGTAGCAGATGCTCTTAGCAAGAAACATCAGAATGTGGTGTTAGCTATGTTGGCAGAATGGAGGTAATCGGAAGCTTTGACTATTTGTTGTATAAAATCGAGGACCATTGCTGGTTCTAGTCAGAGTACCCTTATGTTGGCCTGTTTAGAGGTTCGACCAGTGCTGATCGAGTCATACTTATAGAGGTAGACGACCACCACTCCGCCTCTATTGTCTTCAAAAGGGTCCACTTCATCAATGCGGAGTGCTAACTTCCATGTTGTTAGATCTTCTATAAGTTTAACTTCACTAGGCATGACTTCGACGGTATTGGTTATATCAGCCTCTTTGCTAATATTCTTTTGG
The DNA here is from genome assembly GCA_030765085.1 of Allium cepa. Taxonomy (NCBI): domain Eukaryota; kingdom Viridiplantae; phylum Streptophyta; class Magnoliopsida; order Asparagales; family Amaryllidaceae; genus Allium; species Allium cepa. The sequence goes on along the minus strand of CM060932.1, from coordinate 1,029,127,161 downwards.
TAGGGTTGACTTTGATGGCCTTTACGGATATCGACGACATTCGACATTGACATCGCTGATGTAGACTTATGTAATGTCTTTGATGTGTAGTTCATGTATATCTGCAAAGTGCTATGTGTGACAAAGAACAGTATAGCCTCATATGCCCTTAAGGTATTCCATGCAATATCTTCGGAGAGCTTCAAAAAGACAGTGCTGCTTGTTTGTTAAAAAAATGCAGAGTGATTATCGGCAAAGTGAGGCATGGCCTTAAGCATCTTTAAAGTCTTCCCAGAGTAATCTTTGGTGTTGTTGTGTATCAACACCTTCGAAGAGCTGGTGAAGTGCGATGTAGAAAAGGTCTGGCTTCAATGGAACATGTTGTACCAACCTCAAAACTCTCCAACTGCTGGCGAAGTTTGTACTTGGCCTCTTCAACATAGGTATATGGGTGCTTCGCCAGTTATATGCCTTCGACAATATTGATTCGGAGGCATAGCATATCGAACACCTTCGACAAGATTTATAGTACTAGACATCTCTTTGACCACATCATTGACTTACGAGGTCATGGCACTTCGATCCGCTTTGGTGAAAGTTATTGTAGTAACATAGTACAACCCATTCAAGCAAATATAATTACCATGACCACTAATATATCCACATCCTCGTATATAAGGAATTCAAGCAAATTGAAGAAGAACCCTAATTTCGATCATTAAGTTGAATTGGAGCTTTTGTTTGAAAGATTGTATGCCATCATAAATTGATTTTTCTTAAAAAGACTATAGGTTAGCTGCTCCATGTTATTGTTAGATTTTAGTGGCACAATATTTCTGTATTAAAGAAGATTTGGGAGATATTTGAGTAAATGCGTATTATGTCTCAAATTTATTGTTTCTTTTAATGCATTAAAGAAGGCAAGGAATTATCTAAATGTGAAGGAGTTATTTTGAGAGATTGAAGCAATCAATCAATTTCCTAATCAATTGATTAAAAAGGGAATTTTATCAAGTGCATGCAAATTGGAGAAAACTGAAAAAATCAAATAGATAAACATTTCCTATATGAATAGAATAATTTACAAGGCATTGAATAAATCAATTATTTCAACACTAGGTAATAATCTCTACATATAGATAGTAAATATTTAGATGTTAACATCATTTTCTCAAGTTGTATTTCTTCGTATTTTTCTTTTTAGTCTCCATTACCAATCTTGTAATTTTCATTCTGAGAAATTAATAAAATCTCCTCTCTCTAAAGTGGATTTACATAATCTCACGATAATGAAACCACTATAAACCATGTACATGATTTTATTTTCTATTCGTGCAGCTGTATTAGTTTTCTATTTGCTCTAGCTTACTACCAACACTATCCTGTTATTTCCCCTATGTTTGGGAGAGTTAATCCATATTTTCCTAACATCTAATATCAGGATATTTGATTATTGAAGGAAGGTATTAGGCAGTGTAGCAGAAGATGAAGGTATTCCAATTGAATCAAGACCCTATGTTAGAGGATCTTATATGGCATTAGGATCGACGGAGAAGTGGAACGAGGACAATGATTTCCAAAACGTATCAATGGAAGATGAAGGTTGTTCAAAGGAGGAAAATGTTTCATATGGCTGTGTTTTACATTGAGAAGTTGCTCATTGATATTTCAATCGTGGTGAAGGAAGAGATGGAACGATGGGCTTTTACTACTCACCAGTTGGCCGTAAGAGAGAACGTTAGCTCGCAGGTTAGCAGTAAAAGAACTACCAAAGAGATCTCGACCAAGTTGGAGAATCTCTACCTCAAGGAGTTGTTCATAAATCGTTTGATTTTGCAGAAATCATTTTTCACCATGAAGTGAGAGAGGGTACTTCAGCGAAGACACATTTTAGTTTCTTTACTGATCTTTTGACGAAGATGATGACTCTTGATTGGAAGGTGTATGAAGAGTAGAAGGCGATGGTTATTTTTTTTCCCTTCCGGCATGTTACACAGGTGTAAAATCCCCTACTTGGAGGCCCGAAACTAACGGCTATGGATGTTATATTCATCCATAGTTATTAATCATCGGCGATCAAATATAGTAATGTCAGATACATTGATATAACAGAACTACATGGATACGAAATTTTTTAAAAATCAACAAACAACTTTCTCATTCCATTTCAAAGCATTTCAAATTCATTACATAATCCCAATATGAGAACCACGTTCGGAGAAAATGTAACCATTACAACATACGCCAAGAGCGGCACATAAAAAGCCCCCTTTGATGATCAGAGTATATAACTAGGCAACTAAACATCTTTGCTTTCATAATAAAACACTATGGAATCAAAATAGAAAAGAACTCTAAATAGCTGTCATGCCTCCTGCACATTCGTGGAAGATTATTCACCTAAAGAGATACCTGAAAACCTCAACTCTCAAACTACTCAAAATCAATTGAGCTCTCGAGAGTTTAAGGGGAAAACATAAACTTCGAGTTAAACATAAAGCTTGGTATGAATAATAATCTACCTTTTCAAACCATTTAGATATCTAGTGAGACCACGCTGCTTAGTGGAACGGGTTTTCCCCTCACCGGTATCTTATTCAAAACTTTATAAAACCATTCACTGTGCTCCTGCATCCATAATGGTTAAAACATAGCAATTCAAAATATTATGATGATATGAAAACAAGTAAATCAATTCTGGATTACCCATCCCATTCGTTTTTGACTATCTCTCTTAGTTATAGTTTCTAATGTCACTATTAACCTAATAATTTTCATGGGCCGACTAATAAACTGTTTAACACTTATGGACTCTCCGTCCAGTTTCATAGTTTTCATGGGATCACTAAGAACCTATTGGGCCCTGCTAATAACTTCATTGTTTCATGGGTTTTCCCTGAAACTATTGGTATCTCCAATAACTTCCCTCTTATTGTAGTTTTCATGGGTTGACTATGAACCTATTGACTTCTATCAATAACTTAAACCGGATATAGTTCTTGGGTTCACTACAAACTTATTGGCCCCTTCCAATAACTCTTTCTAATCATAGTTTTCATGGGTTTACTATGAACCTGTCTATCTGACAACTTTACTATTTAAGCATCATAGGTTCTGGTCTATCTGACCTCTTGGGCGCAATTCTACTCATTCAGGATTTAATTCAATTTATATTTACTACTGGATCAACCTAGTCGGTTATTCTGCCACTTTTCCCCAAATTGCAGTATGGGTCCATATTAAAGTGAATATGCAAACTAGAAGAAGCAAACATATTATAATAATCACCAACATCTGTGGTTTAATATCCTTGAAACCATTTTTATGTAAAGCATGGTTAATCCCTTTATCCTATTATTTTACCAAGGAAAACTTCTTCAAAAACTCCAATATAAAAGCTCTTTTATAATGCCATGGGTTTTGCCTTAAAAAATTGAGATTGGGTTCTTTGTTTTGAAAACTAAGACTTTCGAAACCTTTATTCTTTACTTTCGAAACCACTGGAAAAATTTCCTTTCAAAAGCATTCAATTCTTCTTTTCAAAACGCTAGGCACCTGCCTTTCGAAACACTTTAAAACATCTCTTTCGACTCTTAGTTCAAACCTTTCAAAAGTATTAAAGCATTATTTATTATCTCTTAGAAGCATAGCTTCGAAACCAATGAAAGTACCTCTTTCGAAACCATTGGGTTTATATTTGAAAATAAATTTTGGGTCGAAGTGAATTAATACGAAAGTACTCCTTTCGAAACCATTTACCTTTAACTAAAAATGATTGAGAAAAAATTTAATGGCTTTGGAACCATCCTTTAGAAAGCTTTAAAACATTAAGTAAAACATTAAAGGATAGCATCGAAACCACCTTTCGAAGCCATTGCCTTCGAAACCCTTGAATCCTTTCGAAATCTGTAGGAAGTGACTTAGTATAAGTTTAAAACAAAGACTACCTTTCAAAAGCATTGATGATTCAATACATTTGAAAGGCAAAAGAACGGCAGTAGGATTTCGACTAGGTCGAAACCACCCTTTTTGAAAGCATTGTTCTACAAATAAGGGAACTTATTCGAAAGCTTATACTTTTAAACTAAACGATGGAAGCCCTCTTCGAAAGCTACTTAGAAGACCCTTTTGAAAGCATATGTTTTGACTTCTTCAAAAGTTCTTATTAAAACAAGGCAGGCTCTTATGATTCGAAAGTAAAACAAAGGTTTTGACCCCATCAAAAGCGATGCCTTCGACACCATGTCTTCCGTCTTTCTCTAATCCACTTCGTACCAATATTGTTGATATACTATGTATTAGTTCCAACTCGATAGGTTTTGACTAGGTCGAAGCGGAAGTAATGGGTCGAAAGGTACTTCTGAAAGAGGCGGAACCCACTTTTTTAGGTAAAAACTGATTTAATGCCAATTAAAGTAATTACTTCATAACCAATCTATCTATTTGTAAACATTTAATTGGTTGCCACATACTTTTCAAATTTTTTACCAAAATAACTGCCTCATAATCTCAGATCTAAAACAAAGATTAATTTTTACAATTAAGCCCTTCCATAAGCAAAACAATTAAATCCTACTTCTAAAATAATTTATTTTCCATAGTAAATTACATAGGAAAAGTCCCCAAACATTACAGAAATTCATTTTCAACATGTTATACAATATATAAAATTTGCAGACCCAATTTCTTAATGATATAATCAAAATAAAATTTTAAACTCAATTATACATATTTTCCCTTGAAAATTCATATTAAATTTTTCATAGCTTGGAAAATTTCAAAAATTAAAAATCATCTCTAAAATCATGTTTTCCCTAACATAAAATTTTCCCATGACATACAAAAATCATTATAATCGATTTTGGCCTCAAAACCGTGCAAATCCTTTGTCAAATAACCTTATTTGAGTTTGACATCGCATAAATCCAAGCATATCATCATAAATCATCATTATAATGGATTAATCTTAAACCCGAAAATCAAATAATCATAAAACAAAATAGAGATGATCTAAACTATTTTTCACCTTGGTTATGATAAGGACTTTGAGATTTGATAGGGATAATTTCCCTTGCTTAAATCCATAGCTTTGATATAATTTTCTCCTCTTTTCTTCCTTAGCAATGGCCGGCTATTCTTTTCTTTGTTTACGTTTTTGTGAAACGAAAATGAATGTGAACGGATGGTAAAGCCATGAATATATAAGGGTGTGACTATTTCCTATTATACCCTTATTTTAGTTAATTAACATATAAGCCATTGTTAAGCCCATTTGCTTAATTAAGCACGGCCCTTGACTATTTATTCAAATCTCAATCCACTTATCACTCTAATATTTATATTATTCTATTTAATTTATCTAATTAAATCTCCTAAATAATGTTACCAAAATTAGGGGTGTTACAACAAGTTTTGCTAATATTTTAGTATGTGAGAGAGACACTTTAACCGTAGAGGATGTGAAGTCAAGACTTTTCTTTGAAGACTTGATAAATCGAATAAACGAGATTAATAAAGGTGGAGGAGGGAGTGGTAGTCAAGCTTATTCGTTGAGAGATAAAGAGAGGAGAAGAAGAGTTGGAATCCTAGATAGCGTTCCAAGTCTAGGAAGCTCAAAAATGGTTGGAGAGGAAAGTCTCGAGATAGAATGTGTCACCACTGTAAGAAACTGGGCCATTGAAAGAGATATTATCCATATTTTAAGAGGAATACCGAGGATAGATCTTCATCCATTTCGGTGGAGAAGGTTGTATCTAAAAGATGCATCGACTACAACAACATAAGATGTAGTAGGCCATTGGATGATTGATTCAAGGGTATCGTTCCACATAATGTCAAATAGGGATTACTTCAGATCTTTTGTTGGAAAGGAGAGAAATTCGATTCTTATTGGAAATAATGCTTGTTGTAGAGCCATAGGAGAGGATACAATACGGATTCACATGTTTGACAGAGTGATTTGGAATTTAACTGGTGTACATTATGTTCTAGATCTTCGGAATTCGTTGATCTCTTTGAGGCGGATGGTACTCATGGGATGCAAGTGATTATAGAGAAGGATAGTTTGAAGGTTTCTTGGAGTGTGCTACTTTTGATGAAAGATGATGTATTTCAGAATCTGTATCTATTGAAAGGAACCACCATGCTTGGAGAGTCTTGTGTTGAGTAGACAGTTGTCATGTGTTGAATGCCACCAGACTTTGGCATCTTAGATTAGGTCATATTTCAGAGAAGTGCTTAGAGTTTCTTCGTAGATGGAAGATGGACAAAGCAGAAAGATTCAACAAGTTAGATTTCTGCTTAGAGTCTGTGTTGGATAAGCAATCTAAGGTACCCTTTAAAGTTGGGCTTTATAGACCAGAGAGAGTACTTGATTAGTACATATAGATGTCTGAGGATCAGTAGCTACCGCTTTCATTGTGGTAGTGAAGTATTTTATTTCCTTCATTGATGATTTTTCTCAAAAAGTTTGGGCATATGTGATGAAGGCCAAGTCAGAAAGTTTTGAGAAATTTAAAGCTTGAAAGGCGCTAGTTAAGAACCGGTATGGTTGCAAGTTGAAGGTGCTTAGATCTGATTATGATGGCGAATTTGCCTCTAGAGAGTTCCTAGATTTCAAAGGTAGCATGGTATTCAAAGATATTTCACTACAACGAGTGATCTTCAATCCAATGGAGTTACTGAAAGGATGAATTCGACTCTACTTGAAATGGCCCGTTGCTTGAGATTGACTGTGGGCTTACCAAAGGCTTTTGGACTGAAACGTTGTCGACTGTAGTGCATATTATAGATCTAATTTCATGCTCGGCCATAGTTAGGAAGATTTTAGAAAAAAAGTGGAGAGGTAAAGTGGTGTATCTTGGTTATTTTTGCATTTTTGGTTGCCCTGTGTATGTGCACGATATATGTGATTATAAGTTGGAGACTAGAGCATACAAAGGCACATTTATGAGATACACGGATGGATTCAAATGGTATCGAACTTAGAACCCAATTGCAAGAACATTGTACATTTCAGACATTTTACATTTGATGAGTTTGCAATGTTCAAGCCTAAGGAGAAGTTACCTACCACATCAGTTGAATCTGATAGGCTTAAGGAGATGGAAGTAGTTTCCACATTTAGTAGAGTTGTAGCTATTGTTTATAGAAGTAAAGATGTTTATGATGAGAACCTTAAAGAATCTATGCAGCCAAGTGATAGCTCTAGTGAATTTGCACTATGAAAGGGGAGTTAGAGTCATTGAAGAAGTACAAGACTTGGAATTTAGTACCACCTCCTCCGAGAAGCCGAGCCATAGGTTGCAAGTGGGCACTCAAGGTAAAAGATGATGAGAGATATATGGCTAGATTAGTTGCAAAAGGGTTTTCACAAAGTAAGGAAATGGATTATAATGAGATATTTGCTTCTGTAGTGAGACATACCTCCATCCGAATATTGCATGCCAAAGTTGCTACTCATGGCTTGAAGTTGGAGCAACTTGATTGAAGGTAGTTTTCTTGAACGGTGATTTGGTGGAGACCATTTGCATTACGCAACCAAAAGGATTTATTGTAAGTGGGAAAGAAGATAGGGTTTGCAAGTTAAAGAAGTCTCTTTATGAATTTAAGCAGTCTCCTAAACGGTGGTACAAGATGTTTGATTATTTTATGGTTTCACTTAGTTTTAATCGTAGCATCAAAGATGCATATGTTTACTTTAAGCATTTAAAGAATGATAATTGAGTGTATTTACTCTTGTATGCAGAGGATATGTTAATTACTTCCAATGATAAAACTAAAATAAATAAATTGAAGTTGAAATTAAAAGCGGAATTCAAGATAAAAGACCTTGGGGAAGCAAGAAGATTTTTGGTATTGAAATCTAAAGAGATAGAATGCGTGGACTTTTGAGGCTCACTCAAAAGGAATATATTCAGAAGGAGCTCGTGCGGTTTAGCATGGAGGGAGCAAAGGCAATTAGGATACCTATGCCTTTGCCCATATAGCTTTCTAGTAAAGGCTCTCTAATCTCAAAGCAGGACATGGCATATGTGGAAAAGGGGCCCTATGCGCGTGCAGTGGGTGGCTTGATCTAGGTTATGGTTTGCACCATGCTTGACGTTGCACAGGCTGTTGGATTGGTTGGTGAATGAATGGAAAATTCGGTAAAGATGCATTATGAGGCGGTGAAGTATATTTTTAGTATCTTAGAGGAACTCCATACCATATGCTTGTTTTTAGAGGTAGAAATAGAGATTTTGACTTAGTGGGATTTTGTGGTTCTGACTATGTCAGATATAGAGATTGAAGGAAGTCAACCCCATGTTATATATTCACCCTTAGGTTATATGTTCACTCTTGGAGGGATAAATATTAGTTGGAGAGTGAGGTTGTGCACGATAGTTGTTTTATCTACCACAGAGGCGAGGTTGATAGCTGTCGTTAAAGTGGTTAGGAGGAACTCCACTCGAGTTGATTAGTGATTTGGGCTTCGTATATGATGGAGTTGTGGTAAGTTAGTAGTCAAAATGCAATTCACTTAGTTGAAAATCTGGCTTTTAGCTCGAAGACGAAGCATATAAAGGTGAGAGAATCCTTTCTTATCTTGATGAATGAAGAGAAGCTAGTTTGTCTTCGGAAGGTTCACACGGTAGAGAATGCAACATATATGTTTATGAAATCTTTGCTTGGTGTAAGGCTCGAAATTTTGCACGAACTTGACTCGCTTGTTAAGGTGTTAGGTACCATATGGTGGCACGTGTGAAGCGTGAGTTAGTAGATGGAGACGTTTGTTTTCATTGAGGAGATTGATAGGTCCTACATGAAGATATTTTCTACACTTTGTTGGTGGACAATGGCCTTGCCGGAGTTCATTGACAAAGTACAATTGGTGATGGCCACATCGAAGCTCATTGAGCAAGGACCCATGGTATCTTGTCCAAGAGTTCTTGGAATATGAGAATGTATGTGGAAATAAAGTATCAAGGTGGAGATTGTAAAATTTCAATGATACAATATTTCCATATAAAGAAGATTTAGAAGATATTTGAGTCAATATGAACTATGACTCATATTTATTATCTCTTTTAATGTATTAAAGAAGATAAGAAATTATCTAAATGAGAAGAAATTATTTTGAGAGACTGAAATATCTAATCAATTTTCTACTCAGTTGATTAGAGAAGAAACAAATGGAGAAAAATGGAAAAATCAAATAGATAAACCTTTTTATGTGAATGTGAGAATTGATGAGGCATTGATTTATTAACATAAACCAATTATTTCAACTCTAAATAATAATCTTTATGTATAGACGGTCATTCTTTGAAGATTAACATCGTCCTCTCAAGTTGTATTTCTTCATATTCTTGTTCATAGCCTCCACTATCAACCTTGTAATTTCATCTCTTAGAAAATATTAAAATTTCATCTTCTAAAATGCACTATCTCGTGATAGTGGAACCACTATAAATCATGTGTTATTTTCTTTTCTACTCATGCATCTGTGATCCATGATTGCTTGTATTAGGATATTAAGTTTCTATTTGTTCTACATCACCATTAACACAATCATATTATTTCCACCGCGTTTGGGGTGTTGATCCAAATTTTCTCTAGTGGTTATTGAGTATGATCCTTGTAGTTCGATTTGTATATATCATTTATGCTTTGATTAACACTGAACGAGTAGAGATGGATCTTGAGTTTGTGGATGCAAATTAATGTTGTTGGAACCTAGGTTGAATAACGTTTTTATATCCATTTTTTTTTATTGTTTGTTTATTGCTTTAGCATTGATGTTGGCAACTAATTGTAATTGCAAACCAGTTCCTTATTTCTAGTTCAGAATTTTTATAACACTAATCTCACCGGTAGCTAAAAATACAGTCTTGGTTAATTTGTCTCGGTTCATTATCTACGTAGAAATTATATTTGCAGAGTTATGTAGGCGCAGTGAAAATGAGACTTAGATTTTGGTGGAAAAAAAAAACTCAGGTTCAATTCTTACCACGCGCTTTCCTATCCTATATAAATTTACGTGCGGGTATGGAGGCTTGGATCAGCGGACAACTTTATTATATCCTCCGCAGAAGTTTATCGGTCCGCTGGGTTCTTCTGTGTTTTCAGAAAAATAAAATAATTTTGGTTGTAACATTTGAAAAAGATATCTTATATAATGTGGTAAAATTTTCCAATAAAATTTTAAATAACATAGTGATCATTATATACAATTTACTAAATTGATTGTCTTACTTGTGAAATGTGTTACAAAGAAAGCAACAAAAATAATATTTTAATATAGATATATGTATCAAAGTTTTGATACAATTATTCCTAAATTTTAACATGTATACCCAAAAAAAAAATTCATGTTATTTTATCTAAACAACATATTTTCATTTGTCATCTGATGGAATTCAAAGGAGTTGAACGAAAGCTTTCGTGCAAGACATCTAAATCAAAGTCGTTTTCAACTAGCAATAGGAATCCAAGAAATAATTATAAAACAACTGTTTTCGAGAAATGCTTTAATTGTAAGCATGCACAAAGTTAGATGGACTAGATATTTTGACACGAATCCTATTTTAATTTGCTTTTACCAATGCCTATTGGATTTTAAAAATAAGAGGTGGGGACAACGATAGGGGATATTTATAAGTGGCCTGAATGAACGGTGCAATTTGGATGGATCTAAATGGTTATTTGATTTGTGTGGGTGCTCCGCTTAGAGAGAGGAGAAAGATGCTACTAGATTTTGATGGATGATATTTTTAGTTCTTGCGTGGCGTCAAAATCTTTGTCTATTACTATGTTGTTTTGTCGGTTTTCACTCTAGTTTGCTTCTCCCATGATGCGTTGGCCACCAATTATTGTACTCTTGATCGTTCCATTAGAACCTCGTTTCTAATTAACATATTAAAAATTTATGCCACTTAAGCTTGAAAGGCGAAACTCCAAGGCCCGGCTACTCTACGTTTTTGCAAGATATAACTTCTACTTGAAATTTTAAACCCAAGAAGCATCTATCTACTCAAAACCACAAAAACTATCACTTAAAACATAAAGCTGGAACCTTCCACCGCTGATGTGTACATACTAGATTCTTTCATTTCAAAGTACAACTCATTTTTAAATTCATTCTTTTTATTTTTATTTTTTGTTTAGCAAAATAGAACCAAGAATATCATGTGCATACAAGCCTAACTTTCTCCGCTTCTCCACCCATGTTCTTCCATTCCACGTCGTTATCAACGCAATATTATTTCCTAATTTTTTTTACTTTAAAACTAATTTCATTCAACGTTCTTACCAGATTCCTCATGACAATTCTCTTCCTATTGTTCTAGCTCTTCTCCTCTACCGCTTTCCTCTGCTTTCTCCTCAATTCAATTTCACCACAACACAAGATAGTTGACTGCATTGTCAACTTCACCTCCGTCACAACGCAGTCGAATCGACCGTAATTTCGAATTCGAGATGGGTTTCCACTAACACGAAAAGATTCATAGTTTGAAATGGATTCGATCCAAACAAAAGTCGTAGATATTTGGGTAGTTAGACTTGGATCTATCAGAGCAATTGTCCTCGGTTGCTTTTCAGGCATTAACCTTTTTTAACCCATGCAATTGGAAACTTTTTTTCTTGAAATTAAGTTTACTATGTTAACTATTAATCATACGTATGGTGTGTTAGGTGTGATATTAATTTGAAAACATTTCTTCCGAATTGCAGGTCTTTTCATTACTTACTGATTTTTGACTAATGATTATGGTAATGTTATTCTCATCCTCTATTTCCCTCAAGTTTAACTGATTTTTTTTCTTTCCTTTTTACTTATTTTTAAATAATGAGTATGACAGTTTTTTTATTTCCTATTGCATTCAATTGTTTTCTCTTGATAAAATTTACTGCATGTCTATACAAGATTTAATCAATAGTAAACGATTTATGCAAATGAGAATCAATTGAAAATTATCCATCATAATAAGAATTATGCATTGGAAGAGTTTTATAATGTAAAGTCGCTTTTATCTCCAGTTTCCCTTATACATTTACTATATCTATATTTGAATTTATGAATTGTTTATCTTCTTCGTGCCAAACTTATAATGTGAATCTATATTGTGAATTGGAGAAGCGTATAGTTTTCATTTTATTTTTAAGTTTTTATGATACTTTAATCTGTATTAACCTCTAATTTACAATATTATAATTTGATATCCCATATCTTTATGTCAACTTTTCAATGTTAACCTTTGCACTTTATAATCAAATGTTTATATATGATGTAATTTAATGGAAGGAAATGTCATGTTATACCATACAAGTTATAATTGTTCTTTTTCCCATGCCTACCATTATTTGGAAAATGCCTACCATTATTTGGAAACTAGTTTTACCAATTGTAATGCAAATATAAATGGTTTTCCTTTTTAGGGTTCATCTACATCATGAGTTTTGACCATACCATTTACGCTTTGTATTTATGGATTGGTTTGGTACTTTACAGTAATATATAACCATAAATAAAAGAATTATAATAAATGTAATTTGAATTAAGAAGGCACAGACATTATAATGCTATACATGCCCGGCTAATTGACAGTATAATTCCATTTGTTAACAATAATGCCCATAATTTAAAATTTACAAAAGTTGGTAAGAGGGTGAAGTTAATCGTACATATTTTTGTGCATCAAACTTAAAATAAACATGGTTAAGAGGAGTGCAGGCTCCTTTAGCTCACAATAATTTGGAAGCTGTTCTGTAAAACAAATATGCAATAAAATGTATGTTTCTGTCTAAACATGTCACTATTAACTATTATTATTGTATTTACACAAGTAGTGTGAACCATAATATTTATTATTATTATTAACATGTAAATTACGCCGCTATGATTTAATAAATGGCAACATTCTGTTTCGCTAAGCCTATGCCAATCTTTTTTGTGTTGGTTACTTATTTCTGTTTTCACACCACTAAATTTAGATGTCATCGCTTTCGCTCTTTTTTTGGGGTTCAAGTGGGTAATTCATTCAGATTGTTGGTTCAAAAAATTATGCAGTTTTCTTTCTTTTTCAAACATGATTTAGTTTACTATACGAGTATGTTTATCTCGAGCAAGAACTAACTATTATTAAATATAAATTGTACACAATTCTCTGCTTCTGCCAATGTGCATTAACAATTAACATAGACTGTTGTGTTATATATAATATGTCTATTCACAATATACCTATATTTGACTTAATTTAAGCCACAATTTACGAATATACCAAACTAACGCAAAATAAATTTCTAACATACTCAATCAAGGAGTAAATCACTTAATTATTCGTATGGTTAATTTATTGTTGACCTCTGCTATTTAACAATCTTGCCATAGTTCCACTCGGGTTGAGCTGCTGTAATCTTCACAGTGAAAAGAGTATAACATAAATTGATTATGCAAATTCAAACAAAAAAGTAAAATTATCATCCTACATTGCTGGTAATCCTCAACTTAAAGTCAACCAATTTTTTTTCCATACCAACAATGATCATTCTCATCAACAACTACTGTTCGATAACCAGTAATCGTGTCATTATCGTCAAGCACTTTTTGTTAGCATTGATCACTTGCAGTAATACTTCCTTATATACTATTTACGATTCTGAAAGTATTTCTTTCGTAATGCTTTATTTACATTGTATCGAATGTATACTGCTATGCTGCAAACCTGGAACTGCATTTTGCTATATTGAACAATCTAATTATATTATTTGTCACTAAATATAAACGTCCATTCTAAATCAGTTATCCCAAAACGAAATATGATATCTTGTAGGAAAATGAGGCATAATATGAAAAGATTTTCCAACATCTTTTGAGAACTGAGGCCTTATTTGAATTCAGACCAAATAATTATGAGATGAATAGTGCCGATACTTTCCTTACTGTTAGAAAAATTAGTAAGAACATAGCCGTGGCAGAGACAATAGATGCTCAGTCTCAGGTAGATGACAACTTATACTTGATTTACCTACAACTATACTTCCATTACTAATGTGCACTGTTTTCCATGATTTCAAAAACCATCGGCTAATTCTACCTAGCGATCAAAATTCCAACTTGAAGTGTCTCTCAACTATGGATAAACGCAGGTCACGGTCCGGGACAAACATCAAAGGAAAGAAAAAGAGTACTCGGGTTTAATCTACAATCCCTATCACTCTTTTGTCCTCAATGGACTCTATGGTGTTGCTATGACATTTTATTTTATAGGACAACGATTATGTGAAGTGTGAACCACCTGATATTACATGCATCTGACCCATCACACCCTAAAAAGACTTTTAAGATAGGAATTTTGATTCGAGTAAGAATTTTTTTAATAAGTTTCTGCATATGTAATTTTGTTCATAAGTATTTCCAAGCATGTACAGTTACTATCCATGCATTATGTACATTCTTCAAACACCTAGGTAACATTAACAGACTTCTTCAACTTAAATTACTAACTGATCTTCAGACTTATATATATTAAACTTTAATATGCTAAACCTTGCAAACCCATGTTGTATTTAATCCTCTTAACTTCAAAACAATGCAGGACGTTTATGTTTGTTGTTTTTATGCTTACAAAATTAAACTACATCTTATTTTCCTTATCCGCAGGATGGTACTATATAACATGATGCAGTAGCAACACCTGGAAGCAAGATTCGGGAGAAAAGGCAAAGGAACCACTTTCTGAAAGCTAATCAAACTATGTATCCCATTTAATTCCCTCTTTTGTTAAAACTGTTCTGTCTGTTTTCCAGTCACCTTTTTTTCCTTTTTTCTTTTTGGTTAAATCTGCACATGTGAACATATGGTGATTGTATCGGTTTACTTTATCCTATAGCACATTTGTGCCTGCTCTTAATTACAACTCCTAATTTATGTTACACGGATTCTTTATATTTGTGCTCCTCTTTTGTAGTATTGGTGCTACTGTTTTTGTGAACATATGTTGTCATTTTGTGAACATGTGGAGGATATTTTTGGGTAGTCTGTTAAAATATAAATAAGCATATACAAGGCTATGAATGGTTTTTATGTGTAAGTTTTGTATTGTCTTGCTCTATGACAGTGTAGTAACTCTGTTGTAGCAATTAAGTTTGATTTTGAAGTTACTGTCATATAACAGCATCATCTTTTTATGGTGGATGCACTTTAGTTTGTACCTACTCTACGATTGTTTTCTTTGTTTTGTTTCGTAATGTAAGTGGAAGTATTTTGTAAGGTCGCTATGTTGTCATATGTAGAATAGTTTGTGATATGCATTTTAATTTCGATTTGGAGGATGGAAGCATGTAAATATTATCACAACAATTGGTTAAAATTGTATGTCTAACATCTGTGCAATATATACTGTCTCTATATATACAATTCATTCTCTGTTTAATTTCTCGATCCTAAAATGTCGGTTTCAGAACGTAACAAAGCTTCCAATATAACCAGATATATTCAAGATACTTTGCTACTTCCAATACATATATGGTTACAGTTTGTCGAGCAATGTATGCACGACTCATATATTGATCAGTACAGTACACTGCTTCTCATTTTCAACGCCAACATAAACATTACAACATGATTCGACTAAGATGTTTTGTCGACTACAACATGGAACGTTGATCATCTCTATGACCGTAGCATTTGGTTGGCCAATCCATAAGCATTTCATGTGTCAGATTAGTTTGATAACTCCTGAACATGCGACATGAAAGAATTCCTGCTGACGTTCAATATACACAATCCTTCTAAAGTACCGCCATCAAATTTAGGTTAGACCATTTATATACGGGATCATATTCCACGATCCTGTCAAGATTAACCACACAGATTATACTAATTCAATACACACTTGGCGCTTCATATGAAATTGGTACATTGTTGATCAAAATTCATAATCTCCAGCGCTACATCCTACAATTGCACCATGAATGTAGGCTTTGCCCATGTGCATAGCACGGACCACACACTAGTATACTAGTACAACCGTTCAACAGTGAAAAAACCAACCGTTCGATTTTGTAATTTCAACAAAAAAATCATAGGCTTCTGTATTTCAATATCGAACTAATATGCAGTGCCCATCAACTGCAATATGATAAATCCAAAAGTGATGCCCATCATATAATAAAACCAAACGCATTTGAACATACACAATAATGCAAATATGAAATTAGTTCAGAGTTTATGAAGATTATCTATTTCTGCATTTCAAATTCTCATTTTACATTTTCAAATATTCAATAAACAAAAGTGGTTGTGTTGAACGCCTTAATATGTAATTTTAGGCCACAACTGGAATGATGTGAAGATGGTAAATTAGTTATCTTATAAATATTACTTATGTAAGTACGTCTCATACCATAACAGAAGCAACCAAAACATGCCAATGCCAGGCAAAATAAATGTGCACATATTAAACTTCAAAAATACCTAGTTTACATGTAAATTCTACATTAGATGGTCCAACCATGTATATTAAGCTTATATAATTCAACGACTAGCAAACATGCATGCAGAATAAAACAAAATGAATGCCCATTTCCATCCATGAAAGCACCAAAGTGCATGCAAGCAATAATAAACAATCAGATATCAAATTACATTAAGCTGCACTGTATAAATCATAACTCAACAGAAGCAACTATAAAAAAAGGGGCAAGCAAAACAAATGCAATGACTCGATGTGCCCGAAATTCATGGAACAGAAACTAATCCCATCTTGCACTACTTGTACGGATTTAGCTGAGAATTAAATTATTAAAATCACGGACAATTGTGAATTTAGGTATTCATCCATGGCACTTGCATTCTACACTATTGTAATTGTTTACACTAGCCACATTATTATGCTTGTTATTCCATTGCAGCAGTATCCTTATCATTAAATTTTCCATACATATAAACCTATGAAGCCAAATATTAAATCCACTTAACGATTATACAAATAAAAAATACAGAAAGTTTCCATAAATAAAAGCTCATTAAAAAGTACAGATTAAAAAACAAAATACAGAAAGCTGTCAAGATATTACTATAACAAGCAGAATCTAATTGAACTGTTACCAGATCCAAGAATGATTACCATCCTAAAAAAAATTGAAGCTATCAATGGTTTTCAAGTGCAGAGGAACATAGGGAACACATATGCGATGGGAAATACAGACAATGATAAAATCTATGATCAGTGAACAATTCTGTAGTTTCCAAGGGGTTCTTGAAGCTTTAAAAATGGGACTGAAGCCTGTGTGATAAAATGTTGAATCAATTCTTGTACGACAATTTATAAAAGGTAATAAGCAATCATAAAACATAGACCTTACATGCATTTTCTTGGAAAGACATGAATGTTCCCTATCAGGAGTTCATGGTCCTTTCTTCGTCCTTGGGTGAATAACAACATCAATTTTTGGTGACAAACCTACATCAACATCCAACGTCCCTGAGTTATATACCATATATATCTTACAAAGCAAAAATGTTTGTCAAAATCGAGACTTGAGATGTTTTTTTAATATTTTGAACTAAGCAAAATTAGAAATTGAAGTAAGCAGCTTACATAAGATTCATAAGAAAAGGTAACTAGAGATAGATGTTTACCATGAGCCTACCAAAAACTCCATCAAAAATAACTCTGTTCCATGAATCAAAATAATCATGTGCAGAAAGTTTGCCCTTGAATGCTAGTACCAAGGATGTAAAAGCCATCACAAGAAATTAAAATAGCCTGTCACTCCATTAAAACCCCATATTCCAGCAACCGCTCCTCCAATAGTAGACAAAGAGGTCCGGATGTAAAATCAAAATATAGTACTATCATTAATGTTTATATTGATCAAGAAATAAAATGTATGCACCAATGTGCATAGAACATTAATTAGTAAAAAGAGCATCATCAGCAGGACATGCCATATTGTAGAAGAATTTGGAACAAAACTCACCCATTTGTAATCATATGAGTATTAAAATACATGCAATATGACCAATTTTTGTAATATATACAAACAAGGCATTTTATTCTCAAACGCTTGTCTCTTCGTTCAAACCAACATTTCCAAAGCAGTACTTTCTTTGAAGACTTTTGCTTGAGAGAGATATGAACTGTGAGATACCGGGTTTATTTCTCAATTGATAGGAGGATGGATTACACAGATGTTTTTGTTGTGGTGCTATAATTTTACAAATATCAAAGCAGCACAGCCCTTTGACTTTCTCTAGGAGATACTGAATTGGGAAAGTTATTTGGGGATGTTTTTTCCCTATTCTATGCTTTAACACTTGTTTTTTTTCCAGATGATGACGGTCTCATCAATTCAATCTAAACCAACTCTCACTATTTTCGAGCATACTTCGGTGGTGAAAATTATCATTTATTATACTTTATCACTAAACAATTAAATTCCTAAGCAGTAAAATGTTTGTCAGTGATCAAAATGCGATAGTTTGAAAATAGTGGGATAACATCAAAGTAATATTTATACTTGTTACCCGTTGTAAAAGTAATATGATAATAACAAAAGATTGATATTCCCTTTTTGACACTTTAAGCAACAATAATGAACAATTTTTAGTTGAAAAATTAAATAATATAAAGAAGTAGCCTATATACTTTAGTATCTTGTTAAAATACGATACACACACATGTACATATACATATACGTATTGTGCGCGCGCGCATATGCATATTTAGAAAAAAGACGACATTTGATAAATCGATATTGCATCACCTATTAGTTTGACATTAATGATACATCATTAAGTATCATTGATATAATACATAGCTAATCAATATTTTAATTAATGTTTGAAAAACATCACCTGAAGCTTAACATGCAATATTTTGGCGATATGTGAACGGTATTATGCATATACTGTGCAGGTTCAGTATGAAAACAAATTGCAGTCTTGAAGTATGATTTTACTACTTAATACAAATTGTTACATGGGCAATATACACAATCAAAAATAGAAGTTGGCAAAACTGTCATCATTCTCCGACATTCGCTAATTTTGAGTATTTCTTCTGTCATTGTTCTTCGAAAGCAAACTCTTGTATTTAGGTACCAATTTGATACCTAAAAGGAATGATTAGATCGTAGACGCATTATACTGCAAAAAAAAAAAAAATTACTATATGAAAAATCATGTATTACAAAAAAATTTAACACTTACAGTCAGGCCCGGTTATTGGGCTAGGCGGGCTAAGCTACGGAATAGGGCAACCCACCCTATCAGGGGCCAAAAAAAAAAAAACCCTAGTGCAAATTTCAAAATCGCGCACAGAGATATTGCAACACTCACTGACGACCGAACAAAAAAACCCTACGCTAACCCACCTGACCGCCTAGTTAGAAAAGTAGTATATCACTTGTTTATGAATTAGAGAAATATTTGATCAGTAATTGATTTTATTATCTGATACAAAGAGAAAACAATATATTGTACAGACAACAGGCAGAGTAATATATATAATACATAACATGCTATTGGGCTTCAGCCCATGACCCGATTTGAATTATTGGAGAGATGCAAGCCATTCAGATAAGCGGTTGTGATTACTCTACCAAGGCTTGAGCAGATCAATAGATAACACGTATTCTTTCATCCCCCCCCCCCCCCCCCCTAAAACCCGAATACCCTAGGGTTTGCTAAAGAAAAGAAATAACGTCGACTGCTCGTTTCTTCACGAAAAATATCCAGCGAGATCGAGTGACTTTTGGAGGAGAGAAAGCTAATAACAACAGATCGAACATTAATCTGGTATGAAGATCCCTCTTTGAGATCTTTGGCTTGAATCGGCGACATCGACATTGAGCTCTTTTCTTAACCTTGTGAAGCTTGGCTTCGATAATGGTTTAGCAAGTATATCCGTTTTTTGATGCGGAGATGGAATGTATCATACTCTTAACTTTTCTTTAATTACTTGCTCTCTGATGAAGTAGAGATCCAATTCGATATGTTTGGTTTTTGAATGAAGTACAGGATTTGATGTTAGGGAAAGCGCACTAACATTGTCACACCAAATCGTTGCTTTTTTATCTGTTTTGATGTTGAGTTCACTTAGAAGTGACCGTATAACTTCTGTTGCTGCACTTGCCACACACCTAAATTCGGCCTCTGTGCTGAATCGTGACACTGTGCTTTGTTTCTTTGAACTCCACGATATAGGATTTTTACCCAAATAAATGCAATAGCCTGATGTCGATTTCCGATCATCTGTATCATTTCCCCAATCAGCATCAGCATAGGCATTTATGTTAAGTGTGTGACTGGATTTTAGAATAAGACCATGATTTATTGTTGCTTTGAGATATCTGAGTATTCTCTTTACTGTTTTCCAGTGACTATCCAAAGGATTTTGCATGAACTGACTGACTTTGTTGATGCTGAATGATATGTCTGGCCTTGTTATTGTTGCATATTGAAGGGCACCCACTATGCTTCTGTATTGCTTTTCATTTTGAATTGCTTCACCCTTATATTTTGATAGTTGATGATTTGTAACCATTGGTGTTGGTAGGGAATTTACTTTGTTCATTTTGGCTCTTGATAATATTTCTGAAATGTATTTCCTTTGGTTGAGATGTAATTCTGATTTTGAGGTTCTTCGCACTTCAATTCCCAGAAAGTAATTCAGATCACCCAGATCTTTAATTGAGAATTCTGAGTTAAGCATTTCAGTGATTTTCTTAATTTCTGACTCACTGCTCCCTGTAATAATAAAATCATCAACATAAATTAGAATATAAGTGGTAGTAGAATCATTAATTTTAGAAAATATGGAGTTGTCAAATTTTAATGAATTGTAGCCAAATTTCACAAGTATTGATTTGAGCTTATCAAACCAAACTCTTGGAGCTTGCTTTAGGCCATAGATGGCTTTATTGAGCTTGCACACTAGCCCTTTGTCTGGTTTTTGAGTAAACCCTTCTGGTTGCTCCATGTAAACTTCTTCCTGCAATACACCATTAAGAAAAGCATTATTAACATCTAATTGTCTGATGCTCCAATTTTTGTTTAAAGCAATGGTTAGAATGACCCTAATTGAGGAGGGTTTCACAACTGAGAAAAAAGTTTCAGAGAAATCAAACTCATACTGTTGTGAATATCCCTTTGCAACCAACCTTGCTTTATACTTAGAAATTGAAGCATTAGCATTTTTCTTTAGTTTAAAAGTCCATCTACACCCAATTATATTTTTGTTTTCTGGTTTTTTAACCAAATCCCAAGTTCCATTGTTAATTAGAGCATTATATTCTTCCTCCATAGCAGCTCTCCATTTGTCATTCTGAGCTGCTTCTATGTAGGAAAATGGTTCTTCCTAAACAACCATGTTGTTGATAACCTTTGGTTTATAGATACCACATTTTGCTCTAGTTAACATTGGGTGAGTATTGGTATTATTTCTGACAGAGTTGTCATGACTGTTGTTAGAACTGCTGCAGGCCATAGTATCATCTCTGATGATTTGATCATGACTTGCACTGCCTAGTTCTTCACTTTGAAAATTCTGATTGTTGCTATCTTTTTGATGTGTAGTTTGCTCTTGACCTGACTCTCTAGCAGTCATGGTATGTTGAGAGCTTGTAGTGATGTCATCCCTTATAGGCTGTGTGGATGGCAGAATCTCAATCTCTTCAGGTAAGTCAGGAATCACAAATTTTAGATTCCTTATTTTTCCAGTAGTCTTAATTTCAGCATTGTTGTATGGAGAAACCTGCTCATTGAATCTAACATGCCTAGATATATATTTTTTCCTTCGTTGTCTAAACATCTATATCCCTTTTGTTTATTGCAATACCCCAGAAAGGTGCAAGGGGTAGATCTGAAATCTAGTTTGTGTTTGTTATAGGGTCTTAGACAAGGAAAACATTGACACCCAAAAAATTTTAGGTGCTCATAATCTGGTTTAACTTTAGTTAACACTTCTTGTGGATGCTTGAATGTAAGAATTTTTGTTGGTAGAATATTTATCAAGTGTACAGCAGTGTTGAATGCCTCTGGCCAGAATTTTAAAGGCATAGAGGCCTGTGCTAATAAAGTTAACCCAGTTTCTACAATATGTCTATGTTTTCTTTCAATGATTCCATTTTATTCAGATGTGTATGGACATGTAGTCCTGTGATTAATATCCTTCTTTTCAAAAAAGATTTTAAAGGAAAAAATTCTTTTCCACCATCTGATTGAAATGTACATACACTATTTCCTGTCATGTTTTCAACTTTGTTAATGAACTGCATTACTATGTTACTGGTTTCAGACTTAGACTTTAGCAATATATCCATACAAATTTTGAATAAGCATTTATAAAAGATATGTAATATTTGTATCCATAATCTGAGCTAATCGGTGCTGGTCCCCATAGATCACTAGCAATCAACTCAAGGGGGTCTTGTGTAAGTTGTGTATGAATCTGGAAATGCAAGTTTATGACTCTTTCCCAATTGGCAAGAGGTACAGAAATATGATTCAGGAATGTTATTACATGAAATGTTATTACTACTCATGATGTCTTACAATTTGTAAACTGGGATGTCTCAGTTTGCAATGCCACAAATCAAATTTACCATTATTCTTAGAATCACTAATAACATTCATTACATGGATATTCTCCTTATTCTCAGTGATTTTTGAATTTGAAAGATCAAATTTGTATAATCCATTGTTTTCTTTACCCTGCAAAATAACTTCTTGTGTTAGTATATCTTTGATTATACATATGCTAGGATAAAATTCAAAATATACTTTGTTATCTTTTGCAAATTGGGAAACACTCATTAGATTTTTTTTTGATTGAAGGAACTCTTAACAAATTTCTTAGAACAAGTTGTTTGGATCCAAGTATACTTGCATTTCCAGTGTGTGTGATGTGTACAGTTTTACCATTACCAACAGAAAGATTTTGTGTACCTTTGTACTCTTTGTTTCCCAGGTTCAGGTTGTTGAGATTGTTGGTTACATGGTTTGTAGCCCCTGAATCTGGGTACCAACAGTCATCTCCAGTATCATCATTTGTTGTTGTTTCAGTGTTTAGAATTTCTGCTTGAGTTGAGTTGTTGTCTTTTGGCACTGTGGCTATGTTTATATTTGCATTGCTACTTTGTTGTGCAGGGGTGTAGTTTTTGTTGAATCTAATGTAACATTTGTTTGCCCCATGACCATACTTCACATATTTGGCATCTTATTTTATTGTTATTGTTGCTTCTGCCTCCTCTTCTTCCTCAGTTGGAAGGTCCACCTCTTTGAAAATTGTTGAACTGACCTCTGTTATTTGAGTTTTGTTTGCCTCTGTTGAATGTGTAGTTGACTGAAATATCTGAACTTATTGTTTTGTTGTGTTCTATCCTTCCTTCATGTGAAAAGAGTGTACAATATACAAACTGCAAGTGTGGTGTAGATTCCATAGTGGAAATGATGGCCACAACTGCTTCATATTCACTGTCTAGACCACTGATTATGTACAGTACATGTTCTGATTCAGATACTTTGTGTCCAGCAGAAGCTAGTTGATCACATAAGTTTTTTACTTTGAGCAGATATTCATTCATTGTCATATCATTCTTTCTGATATTTTGTAGTTGTCTTCTATGATGCATGATTCTTGCAGATGACTGAGAGGTGAAGTTTCTTTCAATTGTTGCCCATACTTCTTGAGCAGTTTTACAGCCTATAAGTTGTGGCAGAATTGATGCACTTATGGATGACATCATCCAGGCACATACAAGGCTATCTTGCCTTTGATGTGCTATGTGTTCTTGATTTGGTATCAATTTGTCTTCATTATTTTAAATAAATTTTGGTGGAGTAATTCTTGTACCAAGAATATAATCTTCTAACCCATAACCTCTGATGGATGTTTCCACTTGTAATTCACAGAGCAAGAAATTTGTTTCATCAAGCTGAATGGATATCATCTGACTCTGAGGCTTGATTATGGCCTTCATCAGATCATTTACCGGATCTGACTGTGGTTGGTTTTGAGATACTCTTGTGTTTGATGATCGTGGGCTTACAGCATCATTATCCAGATTTGTCATGATGATAAAGATGCTTTACAGGAAGAAACTGGTATGTAAACTCTAAACTTGAGCCTGCTTTGAATTGGGAATTCCAAGAAAATTTTCTTTGTGGTTGAATTTTGACAGTATTATACAAAACTTAAATGATGATTTCCTTGATTGCTTTTGTGAATAAATTGCTTTTTGATGAGTTTTCTTGATACTCTTGATTCAACTGGAAATTTTCTTGGTGTTCTTGATCAGTTTTGCTCTTTTCGTTTGGAGTTTTAAAATACCATTTGCTTTTGCTGATAATCTGATGCGGCCGAATGAATTTCTGGCGAGGCGCGGATTATTGGTGAACAGCCTTAACTCTCAAATGAAGGGATTCTTGATCCTTGATGAGAGGAGTCCACGTGATGATACTTTTCTGATGGACTCACAACTGATATAGATGCAGTTAGCACTTCAGATGCTCTGATACCAAGTTAGAAAAGTAGTATATCACTTGTTTATGAATTAGAGAAATATTTGATCAGTAATTGATTTTATTATCCGATACAAAGAGAAAACAATATATTGTACAGACAACAGGCAGAGCAATATATATAATACATAACATGCTATTGGGCTTCAGCCCATGATCCGATTTGAATTATTGGAGAGATGCTAGCCATTCAGATAAGCGGTTGTGATTACTCTACCAAGGCTTGAGCAGATCAGTAGATAACACATATTCTTTTACTCGCCTCCATCGCCTCCACACGGCCGCACCCCATCCACGGCAACGGCGCTTCACAGCTCCTCCTCCTCTAGACATCCACTCCAATCGGACCAGTTCAGCTTCAGCCTTTAGTTTCAATTCCAAGGCTGGTATAGCCTGTAGCTCAAAGGTAATGACGAATTAACGATTCTAATGCTGATATCTCAAAATTTTGGTTGCCGACTCCCTTAAAAGCTTAAAAGAAATAAATTTTTTAGTAAATAAGACTATAAGAGTTAAATGATTGTTCCAATTGAAGGCTACAGCAGCCTTGGATTGATGTTTACGTTTTTGTTTTTATCTGTATTTTGAGTGTGTTTTGTCATTTTTGTGAGATTAATGAAATGATGTTCATAACGTTATTACTACTATTATTGTTTTGTGAAAGGCAACAAAAAATTTCCTCGTCTAGGGCAACTTATTGTACAGAACCGGCCCTGCTTACAGTTAAGAAAAATATTAAAAATCATGAAACCAACATATTTTTTATCGTTCATATTACAGATTTGCATTTAATAAATCAATTACATAGCTTTCTTACAATAAAGTAATCTGCAAATAAGTAAGGTTCTACTTCAGCAAATTTCAAGGGTAACTGTTTTTTCTAAATATGCATAATTTATGATTAATTAGCAATTTAGCACCAAACTCTTGTAATGTTCATGCATTAGAGCTTTTGACATGAAATGTAAACAGTTTCCCCTAATAACCTCTATCAAAATTCATAATACCTGATGCTCAAATATGCTTCATTGATGAAACAAACATCCGTTTCTTCTACTCTCCAAATTATTGATTTTTTTTATAAAAAAAATTGTTCTAAAAACTTATTCAGATGGTAATGGTTCTTCAAACAATCCTAGACAAATAGAAATGAAAAGCATCATCCAGTTTTTATGAGACAATACATCAACTTAGATCATGAATTACAAAAAGGACATTGGCTAATTTCTGAAAACAAATTCGTTATTCAAAAATCGATGGACAGATGTTGAATTTACCTCAGTTCAGTGATGGCAAAGATAAAGTTGGGAAGCACCTTTTGATTTCGGCAACCCATAGGTGAAACGATGGAGATTGAATTAACTAATTTTGATTTTTGAAAATTAGGTTTACAAACTTTTTAGCGGGGTTAGGTAAGGAATTTGGAGTTATATGCGAGGAAAGGAGGAGCGAAAGCAGGGATTGTGGGTTCCCGTGGGAAAAGAATGAGGAATCAAACATAGATTTTAATAACGAGAATCGGGGAAGAGGTAATTGGCGAAAAAACGGGGAGGAAAGGGAAGAGCGGAAAATCAGAGAGAACACGGATGCATCGTTTGCTTGTAATTTGGGCTTTAGCGAATTGCATTTTGCTCATTGATAGAAAGCAAACCTTCTTTTGATCTGTTTGATTATCACCGGTACCAATGAAAACTAATTATATCAAAAACAAATTATACCATATACCAATAACCAGTAAAGATATACTAGTTCTAATAAAATCGAGATTAAATCATTAAGATTAGAAAAGGGGGAAAAAAAAAAAAAAAAGAGGAACGTTTGGGGTATAAATCATTAATAAGACACGGACCGGATGAGGTTTTAGTTCGGATACCTTTTGACGGACAACAGAGAATGATGAAAAAATCATCGACGCATTTTGTATTTTTTTTCTGTTCTAGTTTATGTCTTAAATAAAAAACTATGGACAATCTTTGATTGGAATGCAAGAAGTCTTGGATAAAATTTGTAGCCTTCCAAAATCAATTGTTATTGAATGAGCTTCAACCTATAATGAGATAAATTGATAAATAATGGACTTATTCCATTGCTTATTCCTTTTATTGGGCCGCGTACCAATTCGTGGATTCTTCTTATTTGACGATTCAAATGCTTGGGTATTCGTGTAACCTATGAATAGCACTGATGTCGATATGCTTACTCACACATGATCAATTGTTAAGAAAATATTAAGCATCTAATATCTGTGACGGAACAAAAAATAAGACCAAAAAGATTTTAAACATTTTACTATTTCTCACATAACAAAGTAAAAGAATAAAAGTCCGCGAGTGCGGCACAGTGAAAATGAGACTTGGATTCTGATAAAAAGACCCAAATTCGATTCTTACCATGCGCTTTCCTATCATATATAGATTTACCTAGGGGTATGGAGACTTGGATCAGCGGACGGCTTTATTATACCCTCCTCAGGAGTTTACATGGCCCGCCGGGTTTTCCTGGGTTTTCAAAAAAAATAAAAAAGAATAAAGCATGGGCTAGTTCAATTCATGCATCTTATTTTGCTTTACATACGTCCAAATTTTCCACAAAATCCATTTATTGTTTTATATACACCACAAAATTTTCAAATCTATTTGTATAACAATTATAATTAAAAATTAAAAATTCTATGTAGAATAATAAGAGAAACAACCGTGTACAGGTCGCATGAGGTAAAATATTAATTTCTTAGAACATCGACAATGTTAAAATGCAAACCTAAAATTACCTCCATGAGTGTTTTTTTCTTAGGGGTGTCTCTTTGGTAGAAATTATTTACTACTGCTGCAGATAATGGTATTATGGTCTTTATATCAACTTTTTTCCAAAAAGATGATTGTATTGCCTATAAGCTATTTACTTGTCTCTTTGGTAAAATCGGCAGCGCACGAGTTTATTGTTGATAATTTTCAAAAACCACACGAATGAATCGTTTTCTTTCAAGAATGTTTTCTCCCTAGTGATCACAAATGGTTGATTGAAAATCTTATGATTACTTACACAGATCTGAAGAGCACTCGAAATTTTTTTGATGATGCTTATTTGATAATTTCGAAAACAGAAGAAAGAAGTAAAGAAATTGTGCACGTTCAAAAACATGAGATTTGTATTAATAGGAGGAGGGAAGCATATGTTCGTTAATGAACACGACTGTTTTCCAACGGACATGACAGTTAACTATCGAATGTCGTTGTTAGTGGAAGCGTTTCACCTGCACCACCCTAGGGGTATTGCCACCTCCCCTCCGTAGCGGCTAACGGTTGACAAAATTTTATGAAATTTTTTTCAACATTTATTCATGATAGGGATTTTCGAGTCCATGTCCAATGATATGCACACCATGTAAAGATGTTATTTGTGGTAATATATAAAAGCTCTAACCTATAATGGCATGTAAACATCCTGAAATGTTGAAAGAAATAAACATCCTGAATCTTTACAATTCGTTGATTGCTTGGTTTTTTTCGTTCTATTTATAGTAAAAAAATGAAAAATAAAACAAAGAAAGAACGAAAGAAGAGAAAAGAAAAGAAAAGAAAACAACGTTGAACATGGAGCAAAAGGACCTTTAATAATCACAATCAAGCGGAAGTCCTCGTTTTCCAGTATTTGAGTTATCTACGACTTTTTCACCACATATACTTGCAGTAATACAAAAATACTACTATTCAGTAAAACTGCATATAAAAATGCATAGTCTTTGTATTTGTTTTTTCATTTTTATTTCTACATTTTCAGTGTAAGAAAAATCGTTTTGCACTTCATATGTGGTAACGACCTTTGAAATAATTTTCAAGTTTACAATATTTGCTCACATTTTTCATAAGTAGAATTTTTACATTTCAAAAATGCTTATTTTAAATGTTTGATTTTTTTTAATAGCTTATTTTGCAATTACATAACTAATAAATAATGCACTTTAATTAGATATTTTTCACGCACATGTTGAAAAATGCATAAATGCAAAACATATGCATTTACCAATATACAATTTTTTCGTAACTTCTATGTATATATAGTTTATACAACTATATATTCCATATTTAGATGTTTTTTATGAAGTTCTAGAAAATTCATAACATATGCGTCATTAAAACTATGAATTTTGCATTTATATATATATTATTTGCATTGATTATGTAACTGTTAGTTCTATTCTTGGTTTTTTAGATAATTTGCGTCTGTTAGAGCATCTCTAGCAATGAGTCTGGAGATTACGATTACGTAATCCAAACCCCAAATCAGCTTTCAACAATCTATTATGATCCATAATATTAAGTAACTGGAACCAATTTGGTTACAAATCTATTATCGAAGTAGGCACCTTTGAAATAGGCACTCGCTTTATAGGCATCTATTTAAAAGGAGCCTAGGTCGAAAGTTTTTTTAACGGGCTCCCTACTGGTTGAGCGCTTGTTAAATAGACGCTTGTAGCAGTTAGTTTTTGCCTCCTACATAAACACATTCAAATCAAATTAATTTCACAAAACAAAATTCTTCATTATATCCATATCAAATTCTTCCACATCCAAAAAGGATTTTGATTTTGGTGATTTCGATCTATTAACACAAGCACCGACATATTTAGTTTCAATAGAAGCTCTCAAAATTAAAATGTCTTTGAATTGTATGCTACAGGAAATGGAAACTAGAAGGAGATTATAACTATGCTACATTTGGCTTCAGTTCTCCATCAATCCGACACATAGAAATGATCAGTCAGCTACCACATTTTGAGGAAAGATCACATACAACTACAATGCAAAGCATCCAAAAAAAACATTCACTTTTGTCGTTGAAGAAGCATTGGGAAAAAAATCAATTGCCAGAGCCCTTCTTCAAACACCAAGTGCAAAAATAAAGCAAATAACCCTAGCGATATGGATGATGATCATTTCATGGTATGCATTTTTTTGGTTTCTATTATATTATAACATTCGTAAAACATATATCATTACCTTTTTTTAGTTTTTGCAGAAAAATGCTGCAAAGAAGCTTTTTGAAAAAAAATTGCTCTTGAAAACAGTTTGAAAGCTTATCATTATCAATTCATGCATTGCTACGACTTACTCATTCATCATCAAAAATGAAAGTCGTGAAGTGTGAAGACCATGCTAGGGCTACAAAGAAATAAAGGAATGATTAATCCAAAACTAGTTATACTTGATGTCCGAGCGATCTCAAGAAAGTCTAACGGTTGACAAATCTAATTCTGCGACTGATGATGATTTCATTTGATCTCGAGGAGTGAAAGCTGCTAAAAATATACAAAGTTCGGTGGCTAGAGTGGATTTATTAATTTATGAGGCTCGAGAGAGATATGATCATGAAAAAATGACATCAGAGATTGCTGAAAAGAAAGTGATGATGAAGAAGTTACTTGAGATCAAGAATCGAAGAGAGGTATATCAAATCATGTTTATAGATACAAAAGGTATAGATGAAGAGCAACTAACATATTTGAGCATAAGGAAAAAAAGAGTTTTGAAAAATGTTCTTGTTGAGGAAAAAATGCAAACCAAGAGGCTCGATTAGAATTTGTATCACTATCATTTTATTTGAAATCAAGATATAAAAATAAGTATTTGTTTATTTTCCTTTTTTTTACAATTTTATACGATGCATACAATTTTAAATTTTAGAAAACACAAAAATGAAATTGAATCTGCATGCTATAGATAAGAACTAGTAAATGTTATAAATTTTAAACCCAAAAATAATATAAATTTAAAAATCTAAAAAAACTAAAAAAAACTTAAATGTGTTATGCTAGAAAATTTATTAGGCGTTTGTTTAACAGGTGCCTATATATTTGATATCCATACGCCTGTTAAATACGCACCTAGTAACTAAAACTGTTGCGACAATAACTCGTAATCGAGTTCAAAAATTACGTAATTGTAATTGTAAACTATTGGAGATGCTCTAAGGTTAGTTTTATATCTTTCGGCAAAAATGTCATCATCATTTTTGAAAAGAAATGTCTATTTTCATTAAATGTTTTTTCAATCTGTAAATCGTAATCGAGGGCATGAATGGAAGGACAAGAGAAACTGAGGCGGCACAAAGCCAAGGTCTTCAAGCTTATATGCTTTTGAGATTGGAGTAGGAATAATGATAGCCTCAAAGTTGGCCACAATAGAAACAATCACATCCGGATTCTGAGGTGATGGGAGCGGTTTTTCTAACCCAGACCTTGGAATTGGACTCAGCTTGAGCCTGGGTAAGCATTTGTGCCAAAGATGTGGCTCTTGCAGCCCTCAATGCTTGACCCTTAGATTGGGCCTCCAAGTCAAACTTATCAAATTGCAGAAGGGATCTAATTGCATCTTCATCTATTTCCTATTTTGTTTCATCCTATTATTGCTTCAAAATTACTTCATAGACCTCGGTTAGGGTCTCAAGATACTCTTCCTCCAGCCAACGAAGATTTCTTTGTCTTACGATGTTGATGTCGAAGTGCAAAATGGTGGAGTGCATCATGTTTTCAAACTCGGTCTTCTCTTGCTTTGTTTTGACAAGGTGGACTTCTAGCTTGACGAACTTATCTGAGAGTGGCTTTTTGTCCTACCAAAGTTATAGATTTCTTCCCAATAAGGCTGAGCTTCCTTGAGATATTTGGTTTTATCATCTTTTTCATTTTTGAATCCCATTTAATCTTTCTGATCTACGCGCCCATTTTGAACCGAAGGTTGCCTTCTCTTTGGTGACTTCGTTGGTTCGGACGTGAGCTTTTTGGACCTGTTGTCTAGGATCTTTGTTTTCGCTTCCTATCCCAAATCTTAGTCTTGAGTTTCTCTTCGGCATCATTGGATGCTTTGTCCTTAGCGGTCATTTGTCCCTCTAACTTCTCAAATTTTTCAGAGTGGTTTTTCTTGATTCTGGTATCTTTATCACTCTCCTTCTCTCGAGTCGCTATTATCCAGAAATTCTTTTTGTTCAAATCGTCCAGACCTATAGATAGCTTTATTTATATGTTTTGCTACTTTACTAGATCCTTGTGAAGTGATAAACTAGCATCCAAATCTTTGGGAGGAATTTTCTTAACATTGTCCATGTACTGGATACCGGTGAGATCCATTACAACCTCATGCTCTATGGGATTTTTTAATGTTGGAGCATCTAGAGTTGAAGTAGGGAGGCTAGTGGTAGTAGTGATGGGTTCTTTCCTTGGTCATTGCTTAGGAAGTGAAGTAGATGATTACGTTATTTTGTATTTGGATTGGTTAGGAGCTTGGCTTGATAGCGAGGAAAGACTAGAGTTTGTCCCTCAGGGAAGCTAGGCTTGTCAAAGTATGAGTTGTGGTTCCTCAGGAGAAGAGATTGTGCCCGGTTTGTTAATATAGAGCCACTTTTAGACCCAAAGTAGTCCCATGACCTCTTGCTCTAGTAATTGCGCCTTCTTTTCTTTTGTTTTCTTTTATTTCTATCATATTCGGATTCATGATAGAGATCCTGGCGAGGTACATATCAGTTTAGCATAGGGATAGACGATTGCTACTTGATTCATTATCTAGAGCGTCAAATCTGGACTACTCCAAGGAGCCTGAAAACAGTAAGTGTAGAGTCGGTGTCCTGTGATCCTAGGTGGTGTGTAGATTGCAAGTGTGTCCTGTTGATTCTATGGACCATGCCCGTCTAGTTGACTTAGTAGATCTCTTCCATAGAAGTTGGGAGCATGTTGTTGCGATTCGTATTGAAGAAGTGATGTCTGGAAGGCTAAAGTTATTGATGTTGTACTTCAGGATGTCCTTCAAAATGATGTCCAGATTGTTGAGCGAACCAAAGATATTATTGATAGGGGAATATGGAGTCGCTTCTTCAAACGAATTCTTTTATGCCTTAGGGACTTAGCGAGATGATAGAATTCTTATTTTTGGTTAGAACTTGGGAGGCAAAGTTCTTTTGTCTCCACTCGTCCCTTTTGTAGACTCGTATCTGTTGTTAGAGTAGTCGGCATCATCCTCGCCTTCCTCCTCATCCTCATCATTGTCCTCGTCTTCATCTTCAATCTTATCCTCCTCTTGGACAGTAGGAAAGTCTTCTATCGCCCATGGAGCTTCTTTTTACACAGGAGCCAATGGGCCAGCATAAAATTTTGTTAATGCATGTGATAGAATTAAAGATATGTCCTAAAGGCAATTTTGTAATTTATTGTAAATTATTAACTCAGGATTAAGTCTCATTCAAAATAAAATATGTTTTTTTTACTATTATATGTTTGTTATAATGAGGTATAAATAATCAATTATTCGATTTAAGTATGTTTAACAAAAAAATGGATAAATAGTGTGTGTTGTGATAATATACAATGTGTTGTAATCATGAGCAATTTATCATAATGTAATAAACACACCATTTTAACTGTTCCTAATCAAGATATATCGAGACTAGATATCAATGCATCCGTTGAGACTATAGTATGTAACGATCTCCAAATATTGGGGGGTGTATTACTCATGGCTGTTGAGGGCATCATGAGGTTACCTACTGATAGTTATCAGATAACTATGGAATAACTCATCTGATAGTTTTATATTCCATGGTCCTTTAATATGATTGAGAAAGACAATGTTAGTTTCCCTCCTCCAGAAATTATACAAGCAGGTGAAGACTATTGAGCCATCTATCTTGTGGGGTTTTTTCTTGATTGAATCCTCCCTACCTTATGGTCAAGGAGCATTGTCAGAACGTTGGAATCTTAAGAGCGGTTTACAAGTTCAGTTTGATAATAGTATTTATTACTTTAAGTTCACTGGGATGGATGAAAGGCAGCGTGTGCTTAAGGCCAAGCCTTCCTTTATTCGAGGTAAACCTTTCATTATACTACCTAGAGTAAGACTGTTGCTAATGCACGAGAGTTGGTGTTACCTATCCCTATATAGGCCCATTTTTCTCATATTTTGTATGCTTTACAATTCTTGGTTAGTTTGAACTGCATTGCTAGTTTGGTTGGTAACCTTAAGTGTTTTAATGTGAACGTGGTAGATAGAGATAGGATTGTTTATTCCAAGGCATTAATTGAGATATTTTCAGATAAACCTCTTCCAACCAAGCTTTCGGCGTGCCTTACTGATGGCCAGTTGCTGTTATTTATGTTCGCTATGGTTGGAAGCTTGACATTTGTAAGTCCTGTCATTCATTTGGAATCCACTTGTAAGCATAGCGGCCCTGATCCTTTAGTTGTCCCCCTAATCCCTATATAGGATAGGATCCCCCTTCCCAGGCCTCCGTTGACGAAGTGGGTTCTGAAATCTCACCTTTTCGAGTTGGTTGTTATAGAAGATCCTCTTGCTTCAGTTCTTGCCTCTGATACTGCTGCTGCTACAGCCTCTTCTCTTACCGCTGCTGCCATTGATTCGGCTTCTTTTTCCACGAATCCTCTCCCTAGTGATATTATACGGAGTTTGAAAGAGAAAGTTGGTTACATGAAAATTTAGAATGGAGATGTGATCCAGAGTATGCCACTTTCTATAAGTATCTAAGTGATGATGATGAAAAGGGACATCTGTATTATTAGTCGGTGGATGATGATCTTTATGTTATCCAGTTTGGCGAGCTTGGTTAAAGGAATAGATCTCTTCTTGCGGATTCTTCTTGGGATAGGAAATTTCTCTATGGCGTGGATTCGTTAGATTATGTTCCCAAGTTAGCTGAGTTAGCTACTCTTTTCTCAGAGTACATTCATGTATTTAGGTCAGATTCTTCAGATGATGGCAGTGGATCCTCTTCTTCGAAAGGGGACTAGTTAGTAGTCTATAATAGTTTTGTTCTGTTTGTCAAACTCCTAATTTATTTTTTCTATTTATTTTTCTATGCATGTACAGTGCACCTATTATAAATTCATTATTAATAGTGGTATGACTCTCTATAAAGCCAGCTAGCCTTGCTAAAAAAATACGAATGTGACAATACTACACAGCTTCAATGACTTAAGAATACCGTCAAGCTTCAATGTGGAAACTCTGCTTCGATTGTAGTTAAATCATGGCAAGGCATCTATCAAACGACTATACTTGGGTCGAGTGAAAGCAATGGAAGTGACATACTATTCAAGAGAGAATTCGCCTCCTATTATATGGGACTAGTATCGCAGGGTCAATTTAAGCCAACACAAAGTCAGAATCTCTGGCTAGGGCAATTTGACTAATAATAACTATTATTATTAAACTCAGGACATCATGTTTGGACTATAAAGTTCAATGTGGATATACTATAATTTTGACTATTACCGAATTCCGTAAGTTTTAATGTGATATGGTTTTAACGAAGAGAATTGTGTAAATAATTGCCACTACCAGGTAACACTTAAAAGAAGTAAAATTGGATTTTACCAAAGCTATCTAAGTGATAAATTTGGCCAAAATATCATATCACTTGCTAAGGTGATGTGTGAACGTTAATGTTTAAATTGTTTGATATTGATCACTGACCAAATTTTCACTTAAAGACTACAATGTTGAACCCTCTGACTACCATCTGATTTAATTAAATTATAATTTTATAAATTAATTAAATTAAATGATATTTATGAAATATTAATTACACAATTTTATTTGATATGCATATATCAGTATTGAAAAAAGTGCTTATATAAAAGTTGTATAAAGACTTATCGATATATGATATCAATGTATGTTTAAATTTAATTTAAGTGTGAATTATCTAATATGGCTTGAAGTGGAATAGAGGTACATAAGCGTTGTTGTATGGCGTGCTATAGCTTGAAGTGGAAGGCATTGGAATCTGATTCCAAAAGGATGTGCAATGATAGCCCCACTCTTTTTTATGCTATTTAAACACCCTTAACCAGTCTTTTCTCTAATGCTATTCTAGGTTTGAACCACCATTACCCTTCCCCAAACCTGGGAAAGACATCCTTCCTCTGTCTCCATTGATTCAAGCAACAAAAAACACAAATTCCATTAAAATCTCGACAACAGTATGTAGCTTTCTCAAGGGTAGTGCCTTTTAGAAGCGTTGAATTGAGGTTCAAGTGGAGTTCATAAATTCAATATTCAAGGTGTATTCTCTAGGCAGTTGTAAGGTGAAATTCATATTTACAATACATATATGTATGTATTTATACGTATATGTATTTGATCATCATATGTTTTACATGTAGTTAGATTAGTCGTATTATCATGAATACCTGTACGTATAAGTTGTAACCATGAGATGTGAATATACATAGATGTGTACATATATTATGGTTAAATATTTTTCATACACACACACATATACATGTGTGTGTGTGTGTGTGTTTGTTTGCACATATGATTTTGGCCATGGAATTAAAAATAAAATTTTATTTTAATTTTCAAATATCGATAATGTTTGAAAGAGGCTTTAAATAAAATTATTTTCAATTTACGTAAGTACAAAGTATATAACATGTGTTACATTTGGTTAAATCATATACATACATACATATACATATATATCAATATTCTATATATATACAATAACATAGCATATTGTTTCAATATGAATGTATGTTATTGAATACATACTTATATATATATAATAAACATAAAATTATACATATATACACATACATCAAGAAATTGACTTACAAAATTGATTTAGTTGAAATATTTGTTGCCGAAAAATTATATGCATACAATATGTATATAATTATATACATATTTGCATTTTGAACATATAAAGTCATTTTATATTTGATTTATAAATGTTAAATTATATATATATATATATATATATATATATATATATATATATATATATATATATGGAAATCAATATTACAAATGATACAAATAATATTTCTGCTAATAATATAACATATTTCTACCGGTAATATAGATAACATTTCCTATTTTTGGATATCAATAATAAAAAATATGACATTTATAAATTAGGAATTAATAATGTGTTACATTCGAGGAATAATACCTCTTTGTGGCAAGATAGTTGGATATCAGTAATTCTTTTAAAGTAGAATTTAATGAACTTTATGAAATTTGTAATTTTAAGAATGTGTTGATTTCAGAAAAATATATCGACCAAATTTAATTTTTCCATAGAAATTTAGTTATTATCATACTTTAACTGGAAATACATTATCTAAGTTTGTCTTATTTTGTGCTAAATTAGAATTATATAACATTGATAATTTAAATGACATTAAAATATGACATGCATACTTACGTATATATAACATTATAACATATAACATACATACATAATATGTTATATAAATGACAATAAAATATGACATATATACATACCTATAAGTATGTTATAGCATATTAGTTTAAGATATATGTATCTTAAATGAAATGCATACTTATATATATATATATATTAAATAAACATAAAATTATACATATACACACATCATGAAATTGATTTTTTTAAATTGATTTTGTTGAAATATCTATTGCTAGAAAATACATGCATGTACATATTTATATAAATTTATATATATTCACACTTTTATCATATAAAGTCATTTTATATTTGATTTCTAAATGTTAAGTTTAATATATGTGTGTGTATGTGTGTAAATATATAGACATATATGTTTTGTAATAGTAAAAGGGGAGATATTATTTACACATGTGTGCGTGTATATATTTATTTCATGTAAGTTTAATTTATCTATTCAAGTTTGAAGTTAAAAGATATATTGATATCAGGATCTAGACATGTATTGTACTTTACAATATAGACTAAGACCTAGATTTGATAGAACAATATCTTCCTTCAGAATTACAACTTTAAAGTTATTCATTTAAATAACTTTAAAAATAGAAAATAACTATCTATATTTAAATAATATTCTACAAGTTTAACTAGATGTGATATTGTAAATATAATTTGATATTATACTTTACTACACACACAGATACGTGTGTGTGTGTATGTGTATTTATGTATGTGTATCTATGTGTGTGTGTTAGTGAACGAATATGCATATAAAGGGGTAGCTTGTCCTTTGTGGTGTAAATCTTAGCACCTATATATAAGCATGTTAAACAATGTACACTGTAATGACCGGTATTTCGAACCGTTCAAATCGACAACCATCCACTCATGTCGGACTTGAATTGCTCAAAACAACAGATTGTTAATTTATATTTGGCAAAATTCCGCATATACAGTAAATAAATCAAAAATCAGAATCATGGACACAGGGTATTACAACACTAAAAAATGGAATGGATAAATAGTAGTTGATGATGTTACTAATAACATCAGAGTTTAAAGTAAAATACAACAAGTGTCTCGAATACACAGAAGTTACTAATACAAATGCCAATGACAAGTCTGAACAAAACGACTGGAATAAACTGAAATAGCTGGAAAGTTGAATAGATAACTCCAAGCAGATCTCCAAGCTCCAAAGGTGGTCAAATGCTGTGACACTCAGTCTGACCCAAGCATAAAGCAAAACACAAAACAAAAACACTCGAGCCAGGATATACATTCTTATACCAGTAAATTAAACTTAAGTGAAATGTCAAGCGAAATACAAAACAACTCAAAGGATGGTTAGGATTACCAACCTTTAAGGATCCATTAAACTATCTACATACAT
Organism: Allium cepa; assembly: GCA_030765085.1. Taxonomy (NCBI): domain Eukaryota; kingdom Viridiplantae; phylum Streptophyta; class Magnoliopsida; order Asparagales; family Amaryllidaceae; genus Allium; species Allium cepa. The sequence continues at coordinate 1,029,089,065 of CM060932.1, read as the reverse complement.
AGTACAATATGCTACATAGATAATGTCTACAGTAAAGTAAAATATTAAAATGACATTAAGGCATTACCCATGTTCCCCTTAACACATTTTATATAAATGTCATAGTATATACAGTACTGTAAACTCCACCAAACCGATGGGCTACCAAGGAGCACTCTATAGGTAAGACATAAAACAAACTCGTAGAAGGCGTTATAAGTCATGTGATAAGGCATGCGAGGCAATGCCTAGGGTAGGATTCTACCGTTTTGCAGAGCCAGGCTAGTGGTAACGCATAACAGCTACTACCGCCACTTCGGGACACGCTCCCAAATCAAAGGTGCATCCAATCAAATCACAAAGTAATAAAATGGTATCGAAGAAATGTGTCCGATAGGAGGAGCGACCTTAGTTGGCCCGGTATGGCTCCCGTTTTAGCCACATCAAGCCGACTCGTAGGAGTCAAGGCTACGTTAATACCTCATATGGAATTATCGCCAAACCATCCTACTTCGTTCTGGAATCTCCACCCCGTACACAGTTGTTAAAGTGGTTTTCGGTGTTGGCAGAGAGTACAACAAAATCCGATCCCGGTCTCTTTAACAACTAAACATTTATTTCACACCTTGGTCATTTTATAAAATCATTTTTATAATCATTTCAAACAGTTCATACTTCATATCAAAAATACCGTATTCCTTTTGAAATCATTTACACTTTCAAACCATTTACATTTTCGAAACCATATACACTTTCGAAATCATATTCACTTTTGAAAATAATATTCACTTTAAATCATAACGGTTCCAACTTAAACAGTTTAAATATTGAAATAGTTTATATATTAAAATAGTTATAAATTGAAATAGTTATTCATTTAAAATAGGTTATAGATTTAAATAGTTTATTTAATAAAAATAGTTTATATATTAAAATAGTTTATAATTAGAATTATATCTTCCAATTTCACAAATCAAATTCAAATCAACTTTTAGTTCCAAATTCAATTTAATTCAATCTCAATTCAAATTCTCATCAAAATCATTTTAATTTATCGATTTCAAATCCAGATTTGAACTACAAAATTAAACCATTTCAAATTCAATAGGTTTCAAAGTTTAAATATTCAAACAATTTACAATAAATCAATTTGATAAATTCCATTTATATTTCAAATTTTCAACTTTAATTTTATTTTAAATTGGAAATATTCACTTAATCATTTTTAATAACATTCGAATAAAATCTCCATAATTACAAATTTAAATCTAAATCAAATATTCAATTACCATTTTGTTAAAAGTTGAAAATATTCATTTAATCACTTTTATCAAATCAAGTTATAAAATCATTCCTTTCAAAATCTCAAATAAATAAGTTCAAATCATACCTTATTTAAATTCAATTCTAAACAAATTTAATTATACATCAATTCTTATTTAAATTCAATTCTTAACAAACTAAATCACAAATCAATTCTTATTTAATTTATTTTTTCCAACTTCCATTTACTTAGAGTTATTACAAAATCTAATTTAAATAATTACTTAACATATTATATTTATTATTAGTTAAATTATATTCTTAATAAATTTTATTATATTAGTCATTATTAAATTAAATCTTTTTATTGTTATTAAATATATCATAAATTTTATTTTACATATTTTAAAAATAATAAAGTAATAGGTAAAAAAAATTAAAATTACATTTTTAAAACTTTACTTATAATCTTAAATTTCTAAAACATATAATTTAAAAATCTAAATTTTACACATATATTAAAATTAAATCTTTATATTTTACTTAAAAATCAATATTCATTTAAAACACGTATATTTCCATTCAACCTTGGAAATCATTTTCAAAAATAGATCAGCAGTATCCGTATATAATTTTCTATGCTATGGTCAAGTGATACAGATATTTATCATTTCAATCCGCAATTATTAAATATTTACGGGTATATACCATTTCAACCCACATCCCAAATTCAAATTCAATAAATCCCATGGGTTTATCATTTCAACCCATAACGATTTTTTTCCTAATCTAAAGTATCGTTCGAGTATGTATCATTTCAACCCAATGGGAATTTCTAAACTAACAGGAAACTTGCAGAGTGAGAACAAATTTGATAATAATATAACATATCAGCAACATGTATATATCATCAATAAAAAATTTAAATATAATATATATAATAGGTTATGGTGTCATATGTCATAGGTAAACAATTTCAGAAAATGACATATCATATCTAACAATTAAATAACCTAACAATTCAAATTTAACAGTATATTTCAATAGTCATTTCATGTGAATTAAATTTACAGAATATAAGAATGTAAATCGTGAGCGATTGCTTACCTTTCGAGGCTGGAGAGATAAAAAGAACAAGATGTGACGAATCAAAGCACAAATTTCAAAGCATGACATGATGAACACGAACTTGATAAGAAAAGTTGATAACTAGGAATTGATGGAAACAAATCAAATCTAGCTTGATATGAACTGAAACAAAATATATATTGTATTATATACTCATTTCAAATATTAACATAACATATTATATATGTGTGTGTGTTCTCTAAAATCAATATTCAATTTAAAACATATATTTGAAATGAAAAATCTTTATATATATATATATATTATTCAAACCCATATAAAATAAAATCTTTTTATATATATATTATATTGAAAAATAATATGTATATATATATATATATTCTAAAGTTATTACAAAACCCAGTTTTTAAGATATTAACATAATTTAAGTAAATACTATAAACATGATATATACATACATTCATACTTTAACATATATACTTTAAAGCTAATGTATACATATATATGTTGATGATGCTGCAACATGTAGGCAACATATAAATATACAAACACACAAACACACACACACACGTGTGTGCGTTGTGTGTGTGTGTGTATAAACACATATATACCTAAACAAAGGAAGGCTGCAAGGAGTACTCAGAAAAAAAAGTAAACTTAGATACATACATACATACATACATACATACATACATACATACATACATACATACATACATACATACATACATACATATATCATTATACTATATGCGGATAATATAAAAATAAGTAATATATATAAACAAAAGAAGTAAAGGGCTGCAAACTTGAAAATCTGAGACAAAGCCCAAATATATATATATATATATATATATATATATATATATTAATTGGGAGGAATTTGCTACACGACACTAGCTAGGGAAGAAACAAGGGCTTGGCATGGTGGCGGGGATAGACTCGAGTCTGGGCATTAACATGGATAGGTTGTCGAGCTGAGGAAGGTGGTCGGCGTTTGGTTTGTGGATCCGGGCCGGGTTTGTATGGGGAAGGGGATGCGGAGATAGGTGGAGGCCAGTCAAGTCATGGTTGTAGGGAAGTGGGCAATTTTGGTAGTGAGGCGTGGGTGCTGCTTCAGGAGGCAGGCGAGTCTGAGTGATGGGCGTAATTCTGATAGGTGTAGAAATTGGTCGGTTGTTGGTTGAGGATGGGTTTCGGTTTGTTGCGTGGGATCTCAGGTGCGAGGGTGGTTGAAGTAAAGGGGATCAGATGGAGGATATGTGCAAGCTAAAAGAGAGAGGGTGGATGGGCGTTGGCTATGTGGTGGTGGGCGTTGGAGCCAGGTGAACCCGAGCAGGTTTAAGGAGGCAGAGGTGGAGGAATGAGGAGATTTTGTGCTGCTCGGTGTCTCGATGTTAGCAGTCTCGGCTTGGGTTTACTAAGGGTGGCCGAGTGGGCGTCTTCGGTTGTTGCTGTGCTCGGAGTTGGATGGTCCAGCGGCGGGTCGGAGCTGTGGGGCATGGCTGTGGGTGGCGAGTTCGGGGTGAAGGAGACGCAAGCTACAGGAATGAAGGCACATGCTTCTATTATATATATAAAGAAAGAGAGAGCAGGGTGGAAGTTCAAAAGGATGGGAAAGAATAGGCTACATGCATAGAATATATGAACTTAGATTTATTTTATATTTTTCTTTCAAAATGAACGAATAAAACAAAAGAGAGAAGAGAGAGAGGGGAACTAGCAAATAAATTAAATACCAGGGAATAATAAAAGTCAAGGCATGAACCTTGACATAATAAAAGCAAGTTCCCGTTTGTTTTCAGCCGGTGGGTAACTAAATAGACACAGGGAACCCCAAAAGCCTTAAATACGGAACCGATACGGCCAATCGTTTTGCTGATTTCGCCGCATATCGAATGTTAAAATACACAAATGAACATACCATAGAGATCAGCACAAAAAGATGAACATGATGGTAGACAGATACCAGTGATATGATCATCCTATCAAAAGTCGATTTTTTGTAGCCGAAAATGCTGCTAAAATGTTGAAAATAAGATAAACGGAGTTAGAGCAGTCCAAATCGGACGAAACGAAATATGATATCTCACTTAGAAAATGATATACATTTTTATTATATAAAAATACTTATATTTCGACAATATTTTATTGTTATCAAATTAACTGTTTTTAAATTAAAATAAAAAAATTACACAGCAGAATTTACTTCCATATTTTTCAACAATAATCTGACACTTGCTACATTTAAATAGACGTATTCGAAATATCAAATTTTCATTTCAAAATTTAATTATTTAATTCAAGCAAATTTCAGTTAATTACATTATAAAACCATTGAAATGTTAAAATACACAAATGAATATACCATAGAGATCAGCACAAAAAGATGAACATGATGGTAGACAGATACCAGTGATATGATCATCCTATCAAAAGTCGATTTTTTGTAGCCGAAAATGCTGCTAAAATGTTGAAAATAAGATAAACGGAGTTAGAGCAGTCCAAATCGGACGAAACGAAATATGATATCTCACTTAGAAAATGATATACATTTTTATTATATAAAAATACTTATACTTCGACAATATTTTATTGTTATCAAATTAACTGTTTTTAAATTAAAATAAAAAAATTACACAGCAGAATTAACTTCCATATTTTTCAACAATAATCTGACACTTGCTACATTTAAATAGACGTATTCGAAATATCAAATTTTCATTTCAAAATTTAATTATTTAATTCAAGCAAATTTCAGTTAATTACATTATAAAACCATTGAAATTTATGGAACGTTACATACATCGTAAATGTTGCACGTGCACGTGCACGTATGTATACATATGTATATGATACACATGTTTATATTATATATCACAAGTATATTATCAAAACAAAACATCATCTACAAATTAAATAAAATAGTGATTTTATTTGAAACTAATTAAGATAAGATCTAAATGAATTTATACTGGCCAAAAAGATCCAAAATGGTAAAAAAGAAATTAAATTTCACTCATTCTACCCTTTTCATACTAGACTAGTTCCTTCAGCCTACACAACTTTTCTTGTAGGAGGCAAGATACCTAGGCTCCACCCATTATATAATAAGTGGAAATGTCACATTTGGGAATCATCCTAAATGGGTTTCATTCTTCTTTTATCATCTGGAATACTTTGCAAGTTTTGCGGTGTCTATGCCAAAAGAAGCTTTGGTGGGCCTTCGAGGAATATTTGTTAAATTCGAAAAATAACGAGGTCAGAATATTGAATTAAATAGGCTTTTGTGAATTAAAGAGTGAAGTTGAAACTTACATTCCAACAACCATTTTTGAGCAAAGCAGGCAACAAATGAAAAAAATATTCGTCTTTGAAGTTGCTATGTTTATTGTAAAGGCCAATTACGATTTGATAGCCCTTTAGGATCCCAAAAAGGTGAGAGATGGATGATTGCTTCTTTTCTTGAAGATTTAAAGATGTCTAATTTCTTCAAGAGTAGGCACCCTACCTAAGTGTCTGATAAAAATCATGTATGTGCATTTCAATACAACATGCCCATTTGGTAAAGCTAGCTAAAGGGAAGCTTCATGAACTGAAGGACTGGTCAAATAAAGTGATTGAATGAGGGAACACCTTGAAAAGACACATGTAGCGGTTGCATGTTGTGTAGCCCTTTAATGGTTTATGCGCTCGTTGGTGGGATTTTAATGTTATAATTTCATCATTAGGAGTTCCATGGTGGTCGCTGATCCTCTTGACACTCGCTATAGTTAAGGTCAAAACCGAGAATTCGAAGAATTGTCGAGGATCATTACACCTTCTTGGTCAACATGAGGAGCGACATAGATGTGGGGTTCTTCTGGAGCAAAAAAGGGAAAAACTTGTAGAGATCACTCAGGTTAATAGTAAGATTGTTGAGGTCTAGAAGGTGTTGAGGTAGATGACAGGGTAGGAGATGAACCTATCGTCGAAGGAGTGAATTCGAAGGTAGAATGACCTACATCCGAAGTAGAAATACACAGGGAGTGGCTATGATCCATATTTTACTAAAAAATTGATACATGACCATGGTTAGGTATGATTTTAATTCAATGTTTGTGCTTTGCCTAATTCCAGTGTAGCCGACATATGAGATCTAAAGGATGTCGATATGTGTTAATCGATCAGATCCCATACATCGGCAGGGCAATGATATATGATTTGGTCTACATGGTGTATGTGTGTTGTGTCTGTGGCACGATGAACAAGTGCATTTTGTTTAAATAGCCCGCACGTGCAAGCAAATGAGCTCTAGGGTGTAATGGAACTGTGTGTCGGATATAACTGGTTAACGTAAGATTTACGTTAGTGACACTGCTATTTAACATGGCCTCAAGCTTCTTAAAATGCATAGTTTTCATCTTAAGATTTATCTTCGATTATACGAGGATCCATGAATGCAATGGCTCTTTGTTTGGTATGAATGCATGTATGTAATTCCATAAGCATTGACAACCAAATCCTATGCTACCAATCCATGTCCTAAGTCAACCAAGGAATCAATCGATATAGGTGAACTTTGTTCTTGGACTTCTTCACCAACTCCACCCTTAGTGCCATGGGTTGCTTACTTTAGCCATGAGGTGCTCATGGTAGTGACGGTGAAGGGATTATTGTATAGATCGATGCCATGGCACTTAGGTTCGACGATAATATATGATAATGCAGTAGCATAACATAGCATGGCAGTGACTACTCACCTAAGCTTTAAATCTAAGGGGTAGACAATGACATCTCAATTTTGGCAAAAGTTGAGTTGAAGCTCGAATGAATGAGAGTTGTTTGTTCTCTTGGATTAGCATTGAATCTTGGCCAAAGTTTGATGACACTTGGGGCTTGAGAGCAGTGGCGACGGTGGTAATGTTGTGAAGGTAGAAAGTTACAAAGGCTTAAAGGAAACGAAAGCTTAAAGCTTGAAAAACAATGCAAAGTGAAAGAAATTCTCTAGTTGTTAGTTATGTATGAATGCACTCAAATGGATCATTATCGATTCATAAGGATCTATACCAATCATTATTGAAAAATGAAAATTGAATGATGATGAAACAAATGAATGGTGATGGGAAAAATTGTAATGATAGAAGAGGTCGAACCCTACCTGACCGAGCAAAGAAAAAAGCTTGTAAAGAAATCCTAGAAGTAAATGGGGGATTCATATAAAGGGCTTCAACCCTTATATCTGCCAAGGAGCTAAAGTAATGCACCAATATATTGAAAGGAGATGAAAAGTTTCACGAAGGTAGTTTAGAAGATAGAGGCATCACAATAGAAAAGAGTTCAAGTTAAATTTCATGTTTCAATCCAAAGCATGCTTTGTTAACATAAAGCTTACTTTGAGGGGTAAGTTTTATCCCATATTTGAACCAATCAATATCTCGATGGAACCTGGACTATTGCATGGTCGTGCAATTACTTAAGAAGAACAAGAGATATCAATAATGAAGAATGCAAGGAAAATTGCTTAAGATGGAGAAGGTCATAAAAATCAGTACTAATCCTTATGAGGAGCAAGTGTACTTAGTCGTTTTAAGGACCAAAGCATTAAGAACTAAAGGAAAAACGAGGATACTGGAGAAAGACTAGAAGCAAAGAATAGACTAGTACTGATCCACAAGGATTGGTATCAAACTATCATGGTCTATAACATGGGTTCGAATTTGTGTTTTTGAAAAAAACCAAGTCAAGAAAGGTGTACAAGAAAGATCGGTACCGAACCATTTTTATTAGTGATATTTTGATTTTGATCGATTCTTCTTGCTGAATCTTCGGATCTAGAGATGATAACATGTTCAAATAAATCCCGACGATTTTGGTGGTCAATTTCACATATAAATACCAAGGCTAATGCAATTAGGAAAGTGGCTTTTTTTAAACTTTCTAGATAGATACTATGCTGATTCACACTTGAGCGGTTTGAATCTTGAGGTTGTTGTAACTCAATTGTAATTGCAAGAGTAATCAGTAACAAATCTAATAGTATGTAGGCTATTGATTTTGCTCAACCACCCTAAAATTTGTGTTTCTCTCTCACTTTTGATTCTTAGTTTCTATAATTTTTGTTTGTCTTTTGATCTTCATTTGTTCCACTTTCAAAGCAAACAAAGTAAAAATATAACTTATTGAGTTCAATGATACTAGTGCTTTGATGAACAAATCACTGATTTTTTTAAATGAGTTTGTTGAATCCATAGCTCGTATGGATTAGAACTTTAGTAAGAAAAAAAAAATCATATTTCATTATTTTCACATTTGATATGAGAGATAAGCAGAAGTAGCATTGTTGTGTACATTATGGCATGACTTCTGTTAGTTATTGATAATTTGTAACAACTGACAATAGATATTAACCTTGTGCATCTTTGAATGCTTCAATGAGCACTGAATCCTAATATCATTAGATGATGTAGCGATTAAGCTTCTGTTTTGTTGATCGTTAATTTTTTGTTCTTTCATTCATAAAGACATATAGTGTTTCATGGAAAAGTTTTATGAAGGTGTAGAGATATCCAACATTTATAGTCATTTAAATCAAAACGATGTGATGAAATTTTTAAATAGAGTAAGACCAGGTTAACTGCACCATGAAAATAACTACATGCTGAGCTCCATGCTAATGTCATTTGATCGGTTCAAACTAAATATTGCTAAAGAGTCAACTAAGTAAGTTATACCAGGTCTTGTATATTATGTAAGGTATAACTAGGCATAATGACATAAAGGTAGGGTATTTCTAAACCTACAAACTTTTATTCCTTCTCCAATGTGAAGTGGATCTTTTCTTGAGTGATTATTTACATTTCAAATATATTAATCAACACACCAAGATTATATTACGATCTTCCAAGATATTCCATCTTGTACTATATCTTTCAAAATTCAACGATGTGGTTATTTGTGTTGATGGGGATACAAATGCTTGTTACACAACATAGTAATTGTTTAATTAGTGATGATTTAGTTTTTATTGATATACCATCATATTTGTATGTAATGAATGCTGAAGATTAATATTTGTGACAAGAAATCCTTTAACCACATGTTGTGTTCATCGCAGTTATGGGTGTAATCTTAAAGTATTGCACAAACACTTAAATACAAATTCCTTATATATTGCTATTTATGGTTGTGTTAAGAACATGGTATTAATGTACAAGATAAAATAATACATGTAACACGCTTCATGGCAATAATTATTCAATTCTATTCATGTATAGAGGTACCTAGAGGTTACATATTCGCATTTGCTTTTAACTTTTGAATGATATAAAATGAATCATAGGGAATATTCTAATGGTCATCGTATTTATGTTAAATTTAATATCCCATGCGAAGAATGTATAGTAGTTTAACAACGTGTATCTTATATGATTATAACCATATGCTGAAAGTGCATATGGATGTGTGTATCACAACATGGTTGGATAACTGCCTGATTTGTAAATAAAATTACTTTTAAGTGCAATGGTGTGCTTGAATTTTCATGTTGAGTAGTGCAGCTAAAAATAAAGTATGGCTAGATGTTTTTGTTATGGTGAAAAATTGATGAGCGAAAGTAATTTTAACCAGAATCTAGTATTGCCTATCTGAATACTAATGCAAACTCAAAATCAAATATAATATTATGCAAAAACAAACTATGGAAAGAAAAGAGATATAAAAGATTTAACATGGTTTGGATTTGTATCCTATGTCCATGGAGACCAAACAATCCTTTATTCCAATCACCAAATTTAGAGAGATTATAAGCCGAATAAATGATTAGAGAGTTACAAGATGTAGAGTCTCTTTTTGATCAAACACTCAATTGAAGAATTTTAATTTAGAGCACTTAAAATAGAAAATTTCCAAATTGATTTAGCTAGTGTTACTACTAATCTTAATTATTGGAAATTTGATCTCATCAGTAAAAAGATGATTAAGATTCTATTTATAGATGCTCTAATCACTCTAGACCATCCGATCACTTAAAAAGAATTTGTATATCAATAAAGAAGACATGTGTACCGAATTGATTAAACTGTCCTTCAAAATTCGACTTCAACAAAACCTTGGAAAAATCTTATTTCAGCGACTCAGACACTTGACTTAAAGAGGTGAAACGTTTGAGTGATGAATCGGACATCTTTAATAAACAATCTAAAACTCTCGAGTTGAGCAAATGCACCAACTCAGAAGTCTGGATCCCACATGCAGACGTCTGATCTCCTGAAGGCTTCACTATTTTGAAATTCACAGGCTTCAGACGTTTGGCTTAGATTCCTAGACATTTGGTTGCTTATCAATGGAAATTATAGCTTCTCTATTCCATCTTCTTTTGATCTCTCTTCCTCCAATCAACTTCTCGACTCTTCCGATTCAAAACTCTATCTTCAATCTGAAGCACTCATAGACACATATTTGAATCACCTAACAACAACACTCCACCTCGATTCAAATATGTATATCTTATCAATAATCAACAAAATGATCATAGGAGTTGTTGGTTCTTGCACCACATGGCACTCAAGCAACTGAAATCAAACTGATCACGTTTGAGCAATGCTCAAACTTGTCCTTAAGAAGTGACTTTGCGATCATATCTAAAGGATTATCCATTTTACTACTCACCTTCACAAACTTGATCTTTCTTCATTCTTCCTCAAGCATAAGAAAGAATCATCCATGTGCTTCGTCCGAGAACTATAAGCTTGATTCTCTAGAAGATGAATCACGCTTGACTATCTGAAAATAGCTTTATTGTCCACTGCACCAGCAGCACCATAGAAAGATCATCCAATAGCTGATTTAAATACCATCCCTCCTTAGTCACTTCCACAATTGATGTCAACTCGGCCTCGGTAGTCAACAAAGCTACTATAGACTACAGCTTTGATCTTCATGAAATCGAGCTTATGCTAAGTACGAAAACATTGCTCCAGACCAACTTTTGTCTGTCTCCATCCCTATCATATCCGAATCACAGTAACCTCTAAGAGAGATGTTGCCATTTGCTCCACCATACAACAAGCCAACCGATGAACTTCCACGAAGATATCTGAATATCCACTTCATTGCTTGTCATTGCTCATTGCTCGGGTTATACATATATTGACTCACAACACCCACTGCATGGGACAAATCTGGTTTTGCGTATACCAATGCATACATATGGCTACCAACAATATTAGAATAAGGTATATCAGCCATATGCCTCTTGCCTTCATCCGATGAAGAAGATAAATCTTTTGACAACTTAAAATGAGACCCTGATGGAGTGTCCACCAGTTTAGTTTTCTCCATACCAAATCGAGCGAGGACTTTCTCGATATACTACGCCTGAGTGAGTCTCAACTCTCTTCGCTTCCTACCTCTAAATATCGCCATTCCAAAATTCTTCGTGCTTTTCCAAAATCCTTTATATCAAACTCCTTGTTGAGCTCCACTTTCAACTTTGTAATTCTGACCATACTCTAAGATGCAATCAACATACCATCAATATAACATCAACATATAACAAAAGATATATATCTCTGTCGCACCTCTTGAAATAAAAAGACTGGTTTTTAAAGCTTCTAGAGTAATTCTATGAAAGTATAAACCTATCAAATATCTTATGCCATGGTCTAGGAGACTACTTTAGTCCATATGGAGATCTGTTAAGTTTACAAACATAATGTGGCCTGTTACTATCAATGAACCCCTCATGCTAATGCAAATAAATCTCTTTATTCAGATCACTATGTAAGAATGCAGTTTGACATCAAGTTGATCAAGTTCCATATCATAATAAGTAATGAATGCCAAAGGAATATAAGTGGATGTATGCCTTACAATTGAAGAAAATATATCATGATACTCTATCCTTTTCCTCTGAACATACCCCTTTTCCACTAAGCTTGCTTTGTATCTGAAATCACCATTACTGCCGTCTTTCACTCTGTAGATCCATTAATATGCCTTTTTTCGGTGGGAAGATGCACCAAATCCTAAGTATGATTTTTCTATAGAGGTTCAGTCTCCCCCTCCATAGCAACTAACCAATTATAACTATAACCTGATGCAATAACTTCTCTATAATTAGTGGGATCATCATGGACAACATTCAATGCATAATTTTCCATGTCATCGAATTCAATGACTTGGACGCTTAATCCAACAAACTCATCAATCCATCTTGTCTTCCTTTTCCGTTTGATAGGCCTAGTGATGTGCACGTAAATGTGCATTTTTTTACCACCATATTTATTATATTTAAATTAAATAAATGATCATATTGGGTATTTTAACTTGTTTTAATTCCAAATTTTCACATATTCATCTTCATATAAGGGCAAAATGGCCATTTGTGCGCGTATATTAATTTGAGAGAATTTAATTGGAAATTTCTATAATATTTTGTAGGAATTTAGCTTCTCATATTAGTGGGTTCATGAATAAACATGCATGCACAAAATGGATATAAAGGAATGAAGATGGAAATAATTCAAAGTGAAGATCATGGAGGATCCCACCTACCCACCTACCTTAATGTACAAATTAAAGGCTAATGCACATGCTTATGGAGTTAATGGTTTCATGTACACTTAATGGGGGATTAAGACATGTTAATGATTACTTGGCCTCCACACTTCCTAAGAGGCATTTTGGGCATTCCCCAAAAAGTGAATTAGGGTTTTAAAACTTGTATATATACCCCTTATGTTTCATGTAATCTCATCTCTCTTCTCTTAGTCTCTCTTAGGCCTCCTCTTTATTTTAGTTTAGATCAAAAATAAAATAAAGCTCTCTTTATCTTTTCATGGCTACTTAGCCATTTTTATTTTCATGTAATTTTCCTTTTTTTTATGTTATTAATACATGCTCTTTCCTTTTACATGCCTCTTTTTTATGTTGTAGTGTAGATCTCTTTTCTTTTATGCAAGTTATTTAGCTTATCTTTTCATTTTGCTCTCTTTTTCCTCTTCATTTTGCTTTCATGTTGTTAGCTACATTTGTTAATAAAATGACAAATATGAGAAGCTAAACCCATTCAATTTAGGGGTAATGAAGCTCTCTAATTAATGTAGCTTCAACATTTTGTTAATTCATGCTCTCTTTTTGTGCTTAATGATGATGATAGAAGTGGTTTTATTTGTTGTTTTTGCTTTGAATTTGATAGTCTATATTGTTGACACCAAATACGCTATGCTTAAACAATCACTAACACAAATGCCTCTTCATCAATATATGATTATGCCATAAGAAAGTGATTCGAAACTAAAATTTGATGGTCTATGTTTCTAATCAATAGTTAATAGGCCATACTTAAAGTAGATTTCATTCTCATTTTCTTTATCAATTTTCATGAAAGTTAGTAAGTGTTTTAAGGGGTGTGTTATAGTTTGATGGCTTATATTGGCTAATCAATAGCTCAAATATGCCATACTTATAATAAACACATCAATTAAAACACTAATGACCATAAAAGAGAGATCATGATTTCATGTGTTGAACTACATGATCTAGAGAGTGGATTTATTCTCTAAATTGTCATTTAACTCTCATATTTGCATTTCTTTTCTTTTTGTTAGTTAGTTCATATTCTCATTTTTTAGCTTAAACACACTCTCGACTTTGGTATAATTTGATTGAGTAGGAAATTTAAATCAACAATTCCCTGTGGATCGACCCGTATTCGCCGCGTGCTACATTCGTACACCGTGCGCTTGCGGTTATTTTTAATTTAAATTCGTTCGACGGTTTTCTAAACCGATAGAATTTCCGTCGACGAACAAGTTTTTGGCGCCGTTGCCGGGGAATTGATTTGATTTTGATTTCCTATTCTTCGGATTATTTTTCTTTGTTTGATTTTTGTGCGTTTTTTTTTTCTTGTCTGTGTTTGCGATTAAAAAATTGTGTGTGTGTTTGTTTTCAATCTTTTTGAGTTTATGTTAATTTGAACACAAATGTATGCAATATTCAGACATAGATATGATCACAGAAACAAACACAGATGCAGAAATAAAGTAAAAGCAGTAAAGGAAAGAACACACCGGATTTTATACTAGTTTGAAGTTATTCTACATCCAGTCCCGCACACAAGTACGGATTTCCTTTCAAAAGCAATCTTTACGATTACACCCTCGATTTCAAGGCTACGAGGTGCACCCTCCAGATTCACAATCCTCTGGGTAGAGATACTTGATTTCACGGGCAACAATTTCACCCAATTGATTTCCTAGGCTACAATCACACCTTTTAAACTTGATTGATTTCCAAGGTTACAATCACGCCTTTTACACTTGATTGATATCCAAGGCTACAATCACACCTTTTCTCACTAAATTTATTACAAAGAAATTATAACTCTGAATAGCACCGAGGATCTTGTTGAGATAGTGATAGAGAATCAAACCAAAAATGATCTACTTAGATTTAATGTTGATTTCTGCAGAGTAATTGTAAGAATATATATAAAGAAATGCGGAAGAAGAAGAGTGAAAACCAGAAAAATATGAATAGATATTCGTTGAAAACAGCCCCTATTTATAGAAGAACAACAGTCATGTCCATTCGTGAAGGGATATGACGAATAGACACTTCTTTTGAAATTCAAATTTTTGAAATCAAATGACATTATGCCGACATGGGTAACTTGGGTATGTCGACATCCCAAAGAAAATTTTGGTGTTTTGTTTTTCTTTGAAAATAACTTTTATCTTATATTGACACTATTTTAAAACTTTATAAATATACTTAACTATAGTTAAAATACATAAGTAAGTATAGATAATAATATTTTGGTATATATAAAATTTAATATAATTTTATATTTAAATGTAATATTAAAAGTTAAAGATAATTTAAAACCAAGGATAATTTGATTTTGAAATTAAAGATTATTTTGAGGCTAAAAATATTTTAAAATCAGGATATATGTTTTTGATTCTTTTAAAGGAAGGTTTTGAAAATATTTTGAAAACAAGATATAATTTTGTAAAATCATTTTGAATAAAAGTTAGCAGATACGTAACAACGTTCCACTAGATTTTTCGTAGGTTCCATCCTACTTAAGGTTTCATCCCTTTAACAGGCTGGAAGTGGATTTCATTCCACGAATAAATTGGATTTTAAGATGCCAGTGCTTTTCTTGGAGTTTTAACAAAATTCCTAATTAAATTACTTATTCTTGAAATCTTGAACTCTTGATAATCTTGATATTCTTGATATTCAGGAGTCTTCAATCTTGATATCTTGAATCTCTATATTGTACAATCTTCATTCTTGATACCTGTGTGGTTAAATCCTGCATATACATATATATCTAAACTATAATGTTAGTATTTATATTTTATAATTCTATTCTAAGGTTTTTGTCATCAAAACCATCATCTCAAGGACTAACATAGGTAACTACTGACATGGGTATGCCATCCCCCGGTCGTTACGGACCTTTATCCCGGGATTCACCAACAAATAGCAACAACCACATAAGTTAAATATCTGGGCTTCATACCATGATGTCACTTTTTATCCAGAAGGAAATGGACATACCCTAAGGGGCGCGACCCCCGATAACCTTACTGCATCCTTCCTGTTTCGACCATTTTCAGGGTGTAAGGTTCTAATGAAGTCTCGTCCTACAAAGCTACGTTTTTCACAAAAGCCATGCTTCGACTAGCAACACTTAGTATGCCACATTACCAAATTGGGAATATATAACTAGTAAATATCAACTACATAACCGCTGAGCTTGTTCGTATCGGAGAAGGGTGTTAAGCTAAGAGAATAAATTCTCCACCACTAAACAGAAATGTATTTGATAGAAACCAGCTTTATATCTCAAAGTGCAACGTCAGACACAGGTCCATACAAGTCCGTTTCGGGTTCGAACGGAACCGAAGGCACTTCAAAAGAATCCCTTGCAATTCCGGACAATTCCTAATCATGTTCGGACTCCCCATCACATAGGGTGATCAAATCTCTATACCGGGGCCATTCGTGCAGAGACATTCGACAGGTAATCCTTTCGCTTTCGAAAATACCCGGTCTTCACCACCGTCTTCAAATGCTATCCAATTCGTCGTATCATTTTGCAGAATGGGTTATATGACACAAATTCCTCTCCCAGCTAAACCGAATAATGAGCGCTAATTTTAAAAGCATATGGATATGTTGGAATCTTAGTTAAGTCATAATTTTTTAACCCAAAACCTTTTGAAATGGTCTAAACAAATTTCCACTTTAATCTTTTAAATGAAAGATTCACCCTTGAAGATCTTCTTTAATTTGAAATCAAAATTCGCCAATCTTTAACAAAGATTCACTCATAGCTTTCAAAACAATTTCAATTCACAACTTGAAATCCTTTCAACAAAAACTGGATATTTTAATATGAAAGCTATTATCCTTTGAAAACAAATATTTTTTGTCTTGGAAAAATCCGGTTACATTTTCTCAAGTTAAAGCCCTTCAAGTATAAACTTGGGTAAAGTTTAAATTCCCAAAATAATACTATTAATATACTTCAAAAATGGTTTAAAATCCATATATATATATATATTGTATAACTTGTATTCCCTTTCAAATCAGGATTTCCAAAATAATTTCAAAACTTAAATAAGATATATTATATACAAACTCAATTTTAATTTCAAACTTCCTTTTCAAAAGCTTTTCATTTCCAAACCAATTGGATTTAAAATTCAACTTTTAAATCATTTTATATTCAAAAATCCATGACTTAACCGATTTTCCGTGAAATCCATATTTGTGTGCATGTGGTGTAGTCTAGGGGTTTTACACTCAATAATAACATATCACAGCCATCATCAATTCAAACACAACAATATCGATAAGCGGTATAATCCCATAACGCTTATATTCATTCATAGATTCACAAGTAAATATGTAAATTCATCACAGATAAATAAATCACTGTTCATAGCTCAATCATATCATAAAACATCACACATCAGGGATATCAAAAGTATTCAACAAAATCCAAACATCCATAAGTAAGATTAATTAATCATCTGATTAATTTAAATCAGATTAATTACTTATGAATAAATTACTAATCCTGGTTTATTAACATTAATTAATTACGAACCATTTTAATTAATTATGCTTCAATCACTCATTAATTAACCTTTAAAAATAAATTAATTAACCTTTAATTAATCAATTAATTAACCTTTAATCATTAAATAATCAACCTTTAATTATTTAGCTATTCTTTAATTAATTATTCTTAATTAATTATATTAATGAATTAGCCCTTAATTAATCACCATTTAATTAATTGTCCTTAATTAATTACAATAAGTGATTATCCCTGATCACTTATAATAATAGATCACAAATTAATTACATTGAGTAATTATCCTTTAATCACTTGATTAATCAACTTGAAATCATTATTTAATTACTTTTAATTAAGTAATTATCTTTAAGTAATTAATTACCTTTAATTACTTACATTATCTTAATTAGTTAATTATCCTTAATTAATTACAATTAAGTAATTATCCCTTAATTATATTAAGTAATAATCTTTTATTAATTACATTAGGAAATCATCCTTTCATTAATTACGTTAAGTAATTGTACTTTAATTACTTTAATTAATTACCCTATAATTCACTAATTAATTAATCTTTAATTATTAATTAATTAACCTTTTATTTATTTAATTATCCTTAAATCACTTTTCATTGATTAACCTTATATAAAATTGTTTCAAAACCAGATCAAATTATTTTCAAATCACTTCTAAATTCAAAACTTAAGTTTGAACTTGTTTAAGAAACTTGATAATTTCTTTACTTTGAATTTGGTCAACATTTACTTTTGAAAACTTGTTTAAATAGTTTTACTTGAAAATTTGGTTAATACCTTACTTTAAAATTTAAATTTCATTTTCTGGTTGTTTTTAAAACCTGGTACAAAGTTATTTACGAGATTTTAAAACCTATACATAATCTTATTTCTAAATTATTAAAACCTAAAACCTGTTTGTTTTTATAAAAAACTAAAACCTAGTAACTTAATACAAACAACCTGAGCCACCAGACCAAACTCCCGAGAACAGCTTCGAGCCAGAGCCTATCTTCCCCGAGCACGAACCCGAGTCTTTCCCCTTTTTTTCCTGTTTTAATTTATATTCTTTAAACCTGTTATATGTTTACTACCACGAATCTACTCGAGAGCACCCCCGAGCCAACTTCCCAACTACCCGAGCATGACTTCGAGTTACACCCTTCTCCCCAAACATCCACCATCACCCAGATATAATCGTGCAAATATGCACATGCACAGATCATCCAACACCTTCCGACCAACTTCGATGCTTCCGAAAAGTCGCCGGTGACCACCTCACCCTTAGCAACCACCCAGATCAACGATCTCTTCCCGAATTCAAAATCGAGCCAATCGATTTTTCCTGGAACCCAACCTATCGCCCTAAAATCAACTCGCTACGATGAACTCATCCACCGGAACCCACGCCGACCTACCCACAGCCGCATCACGTCTCTACGCTCCAATCCCCTCATAAGCGACCGCCTCAAGCTAGCCCATGACGAGGCAGCATTTCAAATTCCGACCATGACCAAAACTGGGTTAAAACCTTAAATCTACGTCGCACCGTCGCCTCGATGATAGAAGAACTCTTCGATCATTTTTCCCAACCTCGTCAACCTCCTAGCTACCTTCAGCCATGATCCTGACAACCCTTCTAACTTTGATCACCATAAATCAAGCGAAAACCCTTCTCAGTTCAACTCGAAGATTCACAAAAACTACTAACTTAAAAATCAAAATTTTATTATCAAAATTCACCATTTTTAAAAACTAATCAGACTATATAATTAAGATAATCAATTATTGAAGTTGAATTTTTGGACCTGCCTTGGGTTTTACTGTATATTTTAATTTCCAGAAAACTTTAAACCAATTATACTTAGAAATAAAATTTAAAATTAAGATCTTACTAAATTAAACATTTTGAGTTTGAACAACAATGTCTAAAATGAATTAGAGGATGAGATTTTTATTATGGAATAGGTTTTTACCCTGTAAAACCAAACAGAGATCTATATATATATATATATATATATATATATATATATATATATATATATATGTATGTATATATATATATATGTATGTATGTATGTATGTATGTATGTATGTATGTATGTATGTATATACAGACATGCATATTCAAACATTCATATTCATATACATGCAAGCATCATCCATATAAACATCTATCACAAAATTACTACAAATACCATTCACAAACATCAAGATTTAAACTAAATTTAATTTTTTAAAAGGCTGGTTTGCTCACCTGAAAAGAACCGAGAATAGCCTTTATTGTGAAAATCTGGAAATGATTTTTCAATTTGAACTGGAACTGTTGTTGAATTGGATATGCACTTAGATATATATTGAATTGAATCCAATCTATGTTGAGTTGAGTTGCTCTGATCAGGTTAAAGTTTACTGCTGTTTGAATTTGATTCTTGATCTGTACTTGTTTTGCCAGTTGAATTTGTTGATTATGAGATAAAGCTGAATTTTGTTTCGATTCTCTGGCCTATAGCTTTCTCAAATTTGAAATGATTTGATCTAAAACTTTGCTTGAATCTTTTCTTTTGTTTCAGGTTTGTGTTTCTTTAATCCCTTGGTTTATATTTTCCAGGTTTGTAGTTTTGAATCAAAGTAAAGAATATTGAGAAGAGAAGGACATATGTATATATAAATCTTGAAATTCTTTTTATTAATAATTTTTAAAAACAAAATAAAGGTGACACTTGTTATCTTCATGAAGTAATTAAATTGCACTTGTATTTTTCATGTTTCAATTTGTTTACAAATGTTTTAATGCATTTAAATGGATTACACTTGTAAATGCATGTTCATTTTCTTTTACACTTGTCAAAACAATTAAAGTTATGTTTGAACCCCTACTTGATTCAATTTATAAATTTTATTTTAAACCCTTATGTTATTATAAATTATGTAATATGTTTTCTTATGTATATATAATTTTAAAAGAAAGTATTTTAAACCTTTTTATTAAATCCTATTTTAATTAATGCGTTTCCTTTTTTAAATATTTATAACTTTAAAGAAATTGATTTAAAAATCTAATTATACATTAATAAATAAACACATACACACATGTATATTATAACAAATTTTATTAATATTAAAATATAGGGTATTTAAATTCAATTTATTTTCTAAAATATTTATTTTTGAGTTTCAAATTCAAAATTCAATTTAAAATCAATATATATACATATATATAAATAAACAACATATATTATTTATTTTAGAAAATTTCAAATTCAAATTTCAAATTACAATCTATTTATATAAATAAATAGGCACATATCTTATTTAATTTGGAAAATATCAAATTAATTCACAATTTAATTCAAAATTTATTTTAATTGCCAATTTAAGTTTGACTTGAAACCGGGATCGTTACAGATTCCCCCTTAAGAAAATTTCGTCCCCGAAATTTGTTAGACAGCGAGACAACTCAGAACAGATGAATACATCAAAGATAGAGAATTGGATTTTTAGATCAAACTGAAACATTTATTCTATATTTGGCTTACCAAATTAGATTATCAACAATAGATATGAGAACAAACTTATTCAACACTTCGCATGACCTTAGGGTCATTAAGTCTACGAAATATGTAGGGGTATTGGTTAGTTCGAAGGGATAATTAACTATTCGTAGAATATATCTGGACCCAAAAGAACAGACAAATATATGGATACAATCCAATTTAACTTCATATTTAATCAATTCATTTCAGTTAAAATTTTAAATTCATTAAAGTTAAAATGGGAAGATTGATAAGAAACTGAAGATTCGCAGGGCCACCACTACACCATAGCCTCTTCTTATAGCTGCGAGTAAGCAATCAAAGAATTAGATATTAGATGATGATCAAAGGAGATTGATGAGAAAAGTTGTTTCCGTTGTCGCAGGGTAATGACCATTTGTAGTGGTATTCCCCTATCCTCTATCTCGTCCTCTTCTTGCATCCATACTCACTATCAGTGAATAGTAAGGGAATTTACTGAGGCATACAGACGGATATCTTAGGGATGTACTCATTCTAGGGCATTCATAACCTTATCTCTAATGAGTCACCTAATATGTTATACTTCTGAGCTAAAGTTCTTACTCAACCTTCAGCTCTGATACCAAATGTGACGATCCGGGTTTCAGCGCTTGAAAATCGACACCATACTTTACCCGTATTCGAATGCCGCAGATTCAACCATTGAAATCCGATTCGTCGGAGCTTATAACACATTAAGTAAACAACACAGTGAAAATAGAAATGAATAAGTTTATAGATACACAACAATGATACAACAATCTGATACAAATGATTATCAACATTATCAGAGATACACAATAGCGGAAAGATAATGGCACCAGAAGAAGAGATAATATCAGTAGCGGAAATATATCTTCTCCAATGCCCAAGCTCCAAAGATTCCAATCCAAAATCTCGAACCACCAACATGTTGAACTTGTAGCAAAACCGGTGCAGAATGTTGAAGTGAAACAAATGCGATCACCAAACCAAAGACTTCAAAGATTGCCAAAGCTATACATATTATTTGATTATCTAAAAATCTGACTCTAGGATGCCCGTGTGGAAAATTATGGGCACCCAGAGTTTAGAAAGGGAACAATAAACTCCAAGTCAGTCATGAGACTGGTGTGAGAAAAAAAAACAGTTTTATTTGAACAAAAACAACATCAAAAGAAGTAAAAAAGAAATTCACAATGCTTTTTGAAAAATGAAACTACCATAAGGCCTCCCAGCATACACATAATGCAATCATACAGGGGAAGATTTCTCCTTATGATAGTCAAACATGCTTGATACACAAAATCCTTTTGATATTATTATTAGTGCATAGTGCAGAAAATATTTTGAAAGTATAATATTAATCTTAGCCAGCATAGGTAACAATATATTATGCCTTTTATAGTTACCACCTTAGGTGGTAGGTTATGCAACTGCAATCGTAAAGGGCTCGTATTGTTTTGTTTGGATTTCCAACAAATGGTCAGGCTAAGGAACTTCCCCACCACTTGGGTACACCTCTAGAGGGACGCCCTGATAATATAACCAGCTCTCTGCCAACACAAGGTCGGATTACCTCTGTAACTAGGTAACTACTGACATGAGCATGCCATTCCCCGGTCGTTACCGACCTTTATCCCGGGATTCACCAACAAATAGCAACAACCTCATAAGTTAAATATCTGGGCTCCATACCATGATATCACTTTTTGTTCAGAAGGAAATGGACATACTCTAAGGGGCGCGACACCCGATAACCTTGCTGTATCCTTCCTGTTTCGACCATTTCCAGGGTATGAGGTTCTGATGAAGTCTCGTCCCACAAAGCTATGCTTTTCACAAAAGTCATGCCTCGATCAACGAATGATCAGCAGCACTTAGCATGCCACATTACCAAATTGGGAATATATCACTAGTAAATATCAACTACATAACCTATGAGCTCGTATGTCTCGGAGAAGGGTGTTAAGCTAAGAGAATAAATTCTCTGCCACCGAGCAGAAATGTATTTGATAGAAACCAGCTTTATATCTCAAAGTGTAACGTCAGACACACGTCTATACAAGTCCATTCCGGGTACGAACGAAACCGAAGGCACTTCAAAAGAACCCTTGAAAATTCGGATAATTCCTAATCACATCCGAACTCCCCATCACATGGAGTGATCAAATCTCTATACCGGGGCCATTCGGTGCAGAGACATTCGACAGGTAATCCTTTCGCTTTCGAAAATACCTAGTCTTCACCACCGTCTTCAAATGCTATCCAATTCGCCGTATCATTATTAAGAATGGGTTATATGACATAAAGTCCTCTTCAAATAATGAGCGCTAATTTTAAAAGCATAAGGATATATTTGGATCTTAGTTAAGTCACAACTTTTTTAACCCAAAAACCTTTCTTTCAAATGGTTTAAACAAATTCCACTTTAATCTTTTAAATAAAAGATTCACCCTTGAAGATCCTCTTTAATTTTAAAACAAAATTCACCAATCTATAACAAAGATTCACTCATAGCTTTCAAAACAATTTCAATTCACAACTTGAAATCCTTTAAAAAAAATTGAATTTTTTTTATATGAAAGCTATTATCATTTGAAAACAAATATTTTTCGTTTCGGAAAAATTCGACATTTGCTCAAGTTAAAGCCCTTCAAGTATAAACTTGGTTTAAATTTAAAATTCCAAATAATACTATTAATATACTTCAAAAATGGTTTAAAATCCATATATATATATATATATATATATATATATATTGTATAACTTGTATACCCCTTTCAAACCAGAATTTACAAAATAATTTCAAAACTTAAATAAGATATATTATATCCAAACTAAATTTTAATTCCAGACTTCCTTTTAAAAAGCTTTTAATATTCAACTCAATTTCATTTCCAAACCAATTGGATTTAAAATTCAACTTTTAAATCATTTTAAATTCAAAAACCCATGACTTAACCGATTTCCCATGAAATCCATATTTGTGTGTGTGGTGTAGTCCTGGGGTCTTACAAACAATAATAACATATCACATCCATCATCGATTCAAGCACAACAATATCGGTAAGTGGTATAATCCCATAACGCTTATCTTCATTCACAGATTCACAGCTAAATTTGTAAATTCATCACAGATAATAAATCACTGTTCATAGCTCAATCATATCATAGAATCCAAACATCCATAAGTAAGATTAATTAACATCTGCTTAATTTAAATCAGATTAATTACTTATGAATAAATTACTAATCCTGGTTAATTAACATTAATTAATTACAAACTATTTTGATTAATTATTATTTAACCACTCATTAATCAACCTTTAAAAATAAATTAATCAACCTTTAATTAATCAATTAATTAACCTTTAATCATTAAATTATTTACCTTTAATTATTTAATTATTCTTTAATTAATTATTCTTAATTAATTATATTAATGAATTAACCCTTAATTGATTACAATTTAAATAATTATCCTTAATTAATTACAATAAGTGATTATTCCTAATCACTTATGTTAATAAATCACAAATTATTACGTTGAGTAATTATCCTTTAATCACTTGATTAATCAACTTTAAATCATTATTAAATTACTTTTAATTAAGTAATTATCTTTAAGTAATTAATTACCTTTAATTACTTACATTATCTTAATTAATTAATTATCCTTAATTAATTATAATTAAGTAATCATCCCTTAATTATATTAAGTAACAATCTTTTATTACTTACATTAAGAAATCATCCTTTCATTAATTGCATTAAGTAATTATCCTTTAATTACTTTAATTAATTGCCCTATAATTCATTAATTAATTAATCTCTAATTATTAATTAATTAACCTTTTATTTACTTAATTATCCTTAATCACTTTTCATTGATTAACCTTATATAAAATTGTCTCAAATCCAAATCAAATTATTTTCAAATCACTTTTAAATTAAAAACTTAAGTTTGAACTTGTTTAAGAAACTTGATAATTTCTTTACTTTGAATTTGGTCAACATTTACTTTTGAAAACCTGTTTAAATAATTTTACTTGAAAATTTGGTTGATACCTTACTTCAAAATTTAAATTTCATTTTTTGATTGTTTTTAAAACCTGATACAAAGTTACATACAAGATTTTAAACCCTATACATAATCTTATTTCTAAATTATTAAAACCTGAATCCTGTTTCTTTTTTAAAAAAAAAAACTAAAACCTGGGAACTTAGTACAAACAACCCGAGCCACCAGAGCAAACTCCCGAGAACAGCTTCAACAGAGCCTATCTTCCCCGAGCACGAACCCAAATCTTTCCCTTTTTTCCTGTTTTAATTTAAATTCTTTAAACCTGTTATATGTTAACTACCACGAACCTACTCGGGAACACCCCCGAGCCAACTTCCCAACTACTCGAGCATGACTTCGAGTTACACCCTTCTTCCCAAACATCCACCATCACCCATATATAATCGTACACATGTGCACATGCACAGATCATCCAACGCCTTCCGACCAACTTCGATACTTCCGACAAGTCGACGGTGACTACCTCACCCTTAGCAACCACCCAGATCAACGATCTCTTCCATAATTCAAAATCGAGCCAATCGATTTTTCCTGGAACCCAACCTATCGCCTAAAATCAACCCACTCCAGCGAACTCGTCCACCGGGACCCACGGCGATAAACCCACAGTTGCCTCACGTCTCCAAGCCCCGATCCCCCCATATGCGATCGCCTCAAGCCAGCCCACGGCGATGCAGCAATTCAAATTCCAACCATGACCAAAACTGGGATAAAACCCTAAATCTATGTCGCACTGTCGCCTCGATGATTGGAGAACTCTTCGATCATTTTTCCCGACCTCGTCGACCTCCTCGCTACCTTCAGCCATGATCTTGACTACCCTTCTAACTTAGATCACCAGAAATCGAGAGAAAACCCTTCTCAGTTCAACTCGAAGATTCACAAAAACTACTAACTTAAAATTCAAAATTTTATTATCAGAATTCACCATTTTTAAAACAAATCAGATTAGGTAATTAAGATAATCAATTATTGAAGTCGAATTTTTAAACCTGCCTTGTATTTTATTGTATATTTTAATTTCCAAAAAACCTTAAACCAATTATATTTACAAATAAATTTTAAAATTATGATCTTACTAAATTAAACATTTTATGTTTGAATAACAATGTCTAAAATGAATTAGAGGATGAGATTTTGATTTTCGAATAGGTTTTTGCCTTGTAAAACCAAACAGAGATCTGTGTATGCACACACACACACACAGATATGCACATTCAAACATTCATATTCATATACATGCAAGCATCATCCACGTAAACATCTATAACAACCTTACTACAAATACCATTCACAAACATCAAGATTTAAACTAAATTTAAATTTTTAAAAGACTGGTTTGCTCACCTGAAAAGAACAGAGAATAACCTATATTGTGAAAATCTGGAAATGATTTTTCAATTTGAACTGGAACTTATTGAATTTGACCTGCACTTTGATACATATTGAATTGAATCTGATCTGTATTGAGTTGAGTTGCTCTGGTCAGGTTGAAGTTTATTGTTGTCTGAATTTGATTTTTGATCTGTACTTGTTTTGCCAGTTGATTTTGTTGATTATAAGATGAGCCTAAATTTTGTTTTGATTCTCTAGCCTATAGCTTTCTCAAATTTGAAATGATTTGATCTAAAACTTTGCTTGAATCTTTTCTTTTGTTTCAGGTTTGTGTTTCTTTAATTCCGTGGTTTATATTTTCTAGGTTTGTAGTTTTGAATCAAAGTAAAGAATATTAAGAAGAGAAGGAGATATGTATATGTAAATCTTGAAATTCTTTTTATTAATATTTTTTAAAAACAAAATAAAGGTGACACTTGTTATTTTCATTAAATAATTGAATCACACTTGTATTTTGCATGTTTCAATTTGTTTACAAATGTTTAAATGCATTTAAAATGGATTACACTTGTAAATGCATGTTCATTTTCTTTTACACTTGTTAAAATAATTAAAGTAATGTTCAAACCCCTACTTGATTTAATTTACAAATTTTATTTTAAACCCTTATGTTATTATAAATTATGTAGTATGTTTTCTTATGTATATATAATTTTAGAAGAAAGTATTTTAAACTTTTTTATTAAATCCTATTTTAATTAATGCATTTCCTTTTTGTAAATATTTATAACTTTAAAGAAATTGATTTAAAAATCTAATTATACATTAATAAATAAACACACACACACACACATATACAAATTTTATTAATCTTAAAATATAGAGTATTTAAATTCAATTTAATTTCTAAAATATTTATTTTTGAGTTTCAAACTCAAAATTCAATTTAAAATCAATACACACACACACACATATATATAAATAAACAACATATATTATTTATTTTAGAAAATTTCAAATTAATTCATAATTTAATTCAAAAAATTATTTTAACTGCCAATTTAAATTTGACTTAAAGCTGGGATCGTTACAAAGCCCATATAACTTTGATAATGAAGCCATGTGTGATGAGTAGTCCGCATAGGTTGGGATAGATAACCCACAAAATGTTTATATGTGAGATGGGTAGTCCACATAAGTATCAGACGGGTAGTCAATAGGAATTAAGATGGATAGTCAGACAAAACTAAGACGGATACTCTAATAAATTGGGATGTGTAGTCCATTATAGTTTCATGACCGCAATGCTTATTTTTTATGTTCTAACCCTATGGGTGTAGGCGCATAATATATGGTTAACGTGTTTTGGTAAGTATTCCAGTGAGGGAAAAACTCTTATCACTTAGTGGCATGATCTCACTAAATATCTATTTTTAGTTTGATATGGTAGGTATTTGTTCACAACAGACTGTTTGTCTGACCTGAAGTTTTTTCCACCTTAAACTCTCGGGTACTCATTGGAGTAGGTCGGAAGTAAGAGTTCTCATGATTTCCAGTTAGACGAAGAAGCTTTTGGAGAGTGCAGAAGGCAGATAGCTATATTAAGAGTTTCCATTTATCCGTTGTGTTGTTTTGGATGTAGTGGCAAGTTGTATAGTTACAAAGTATTAGATTTTGATCAACCAAGAGGGCATCTTCGTATATGTGCTCTTGGAGTATTTTGTAGTAATTATATTTTCTTTGAACGTGAGATTATAAAAGGGATTAAGCAATGAATATGAAATATTATTTATGAAATGAAAAGTGAAATTTTCTATTGAACCGTGCTTAAATTTTTTCTTATCCATATGCTTCTGGTGTTACTAATATGATTAGCATAGCCACATTTTGTCATCGAAAATTAGTAATATGGATGACTGCAGCATCCATAGCGCTTTATTTCGGGCCTTAAAATAAGGGATGTTACTTCTAGCTTCTATATTCCATCTTTTTTTGACCTCTCTTCCTCCAATCAACTTCCTTACTCTTCTAATCCGAAATTGTATACCATATCTTCCATATGGAGCACTCATAGGCACATATTTGAATCGCTTAACAGCAACATGTGTAAGAATGTGCGACCATGACAAGGGAGAGAACCTATAAAATTGCACAGCTATGTGTGTGCGTGAGCAAAGTGCAAGGTTGTCAGCAGTGGGTGAATACAGCAAAGGCAACTAGGTAATTATTTTTTCCATATCATTTCTTTTAATCCATTTTCTTTCATTTGTTTTATCCCTTAAATAAAATAAAGAGTGGAAGTAATGTTCATGTTGATAAAGTTGAGGGTGTGACATAGGGGGTAATTATGTAATTTCGAACTTTTATAGAATTTTTTTTGGGATAAAGTAAGATTTTAGTTTTAATTTCTATTGTATATATTGGGATGTTAGCGATGTTATAAAAATGTTAAACATGACAAGAATAAAATTCTTAGGAAACGTATTTAATCGATTTTAGTTACAGATGTGTTTGTAATCATGACTACCAAATCGAATAAAATAAATACTTCCTTTAAATGTTCGTAGTCAATATGTGTCAAGAATGAGATATTGATACATCTATTATGATTTATATACGTAACACTCTTCATACAATGAACAACGAATTAGTCATGGCCATTGGGGGACACCAAGAGGTTACGTTGATGCAATTGTTGATAGAGTTAAGGGTGTACCATAGGGGTAATTATGTAAATAGTTATATAATTAAATCTATAAATAATCTTGTTAGAAATAAAATATGCTTTAGGTTTTATTTTCTTTTATATATGTTGTTATATAGAGATATAAGTAATCAAATAAACATTTACATATATAAGTAGAAAATATAGAGATATAAGTAATGAAATAGACACATAAACATATATAAGTAGAAATTCTTAGAAGAAGCACTTTATTGATTGTAGTTATGAATGTGTCCATAACCATAAGTGTTGAATCGATATCTAAATGCTTACTTCTTAAATTTTCCTAGCTAAGATATATCGATAAAAGCACATCAATATGTTTGTTGATACTAGTAAATGTAACGCTCTTTATATGATGGATCTCATGACTAATAGGGGTACATGGGATTACATATTTGTGGTTGTTTCGAACAATCATAGATAGACTCGACTAGAGCCTTTTATAGGTTAATACAACTAAGTCAAAATAGAAGATCTTATGGTAATGACGTATATTAGTCTTCAAACTCGATGGTACTCTTGATCCTAAGTAGCTTGGCGGTACTTTGATTATGGTCAAGCACATGGCATGATTGCTATGTTACATCCATAGTTAGGTACACGTTAAACTACTTGAAGTGAAACATTATTCAAGAGAGGATTCGTATCCTTAGTTGTAGAAGGTTACTATCACCATAATTTTTAGTCAACTTAAAGCCAAAATCTCTAGCAAAAATAAGTTAGTTAATTGATGAATGCTATTAGATTGAACCAACAATATAATGTAGTCTGCACGAGATTTAAATATTTATTTGAAGCCTAAAAACAAAGAAAATGATGTATAAAATTTATATGTTGAATCAATCAAAAAAACAAGCTTAAATAAATTAAATAAATAATTTGATGGCAAAATCGATTTGGCTTAAATTTCGGAAGCCCAAACTCCAAGCGAAGGGGCATAGCATGTAAAGGCAATTCAAAGGAAAGAGCAAAAGGGACTGGATGTTTATGATTGAGTGGGCAATAAATAGCCACCCTCATTCATTCCCTTTTTACATCTAACCAAACCCTCACCCAATGTCAATTGCTAACACTAGTTAAGCCTCATAGACAGAGTTGCATCCCATGGTCAAGGAAGAAGAACAAGGATTTTGAGGAAGGAAACCACTAACGATCAAGGTGTTTGACAATCAGTTGGATCTCGATAAAGTATCATCCTTGTTTAACCAATTCATATATATATATGTATATGTATATGTATATGTATGTATATATGTATATATGTATGTATGTATGTATGTATGTATGTATGAAGTTTGATGCATGATCCTCAATATATATAATTCGGTCATAAATTAAAAAAGATTTTCAATATAAATAAATAAAAATATTAATAAATGAATAGAATATTAATATATATATATTCTTTTTTTTTGATAAAAATATTGTTGGACTTGTGTGTGTGTGTGTATATTATTATTATATTTTAAATAATTGGTCAACGGTATACCACTTTGAAACATATAAAAAGTTATTTTCAATCAGATAAAAAATCATATTTTATTTGGAAAAAAATAAAATTTTATTATTTTGCACAGGCAAACCGGATTTATAATAGTCATACCACTTCTACAAAATTATTACAAGCACGAGGGAGAAAGTCCTTAGCAACATAGTCGGCTTTTATAGTGGCTTAACCAATTCTGTTATACAGCACTATGATACAGAGCATAACACTTGCGAACACAATTACAAACACAGACAGAATTATATATATGACACGCACGATACATTTTACAAGAAAAAGATAAGCCTGTAAATTACCAAGAAAACCATGTAACATGATAAGATGTGACCGATTCCACAAAATATTCGAGGTACACTTAGCAATCAAGATACATTAGCACAAAATTAACCCAACCAATGAACTTGTAGATTAGGACCCAATGACATACACACTTAACATAACAAGCTTGACATCCACTGCCACCATGGATGCACGATACCAAAAAGCTTTGCATAGAAAAACATTTCCACAATCAGAATATGATCTCCAAATAAATTTGAATTCCACAATGAAATAAAGCAAAACATGATCGTATAATTTAGGGGAAATGTTATCACCAAAGATAACACGAAGCACTTTATAACTTGAACCACTCATAAAGTAACTACAAGTACGATCCAATAACAACCAACAATAAGATTGACAAAGATAAACATCAAAAGTGAAGAGACACAGCCCATGTCTTAAACTACTTGTTGAACAAGTAATAAAATATCGGTGTGGGTGCCTGATGTAAGAAGGGATTGTAGGATCGATTTCACCCTAGAGGGGGTTGAATAGGGTGATAGTGTAAATTATAAAAATTAATCGCGGAAGCTTATCAATTAATTTCAATTCAGATCACAGAATAGCAGCACAGATATCGCAGAATATAAATAACAGGAAAAAACAGAACAACATAGAATTTACCCAGCTTCGGCAAAACCCTGCCTACGTGCTGCCCCCAAGGTTTCTACTAGAAATTAGATAGTCCCTCGCTTACACACGTAAACTTGCTATACCCGCTATTGACTAATCTAACTCTACGCTCAAAACCCTGCCACAACTCAACTACCGAGTTGCGAATTCTCAAGCTACGCCACGTAGCTTGTCCCCTAGTCACACGACTAGAAATTAAACGGTTTAAAAAAGAAAATACAAATTAAAAACAAAATAACCCTTATTTAAAAATTTAAACCCTAAAATAAAAAGCCCTTTTATAAACAAGGCCGGTCCACTTTTCTTTAGCCCATTTGAATTTTAGTTGCTCCGTTCCTTTTTCCTGTTGCTTGTGAAAAATATGGCCGATCCTCTTTCGTTCCTCTTTGCGAATTAGGGTTTCTGCTAATTTGCTTTTGCTCCTTGCGATTTAACCTAGGGTTGTGCAAATTGAAGTCGCCACTTGATATGATTCGATAGTAGGCTATGATTCTCTTCGATTTGTTCACGGCTCTTCAATTTGGATCGAGTTTGTTCTGTGTTTTCGGTATGTACTTTTCCCTTTTTCTTTGATGGTTTTGCCTTGCTCGAACTCGATACTCTTGCCGATGATGTGAATTTGATTTATATAGGGTTTGTAAATCCTATTCTTGCATTCGTATAAAATCATTTGAATTTGTCAAATTCTTTTGATCGGTCGTTTGATTATGCTTGAACGATTGATAATCGAACTGACTTTGTCAACTTCGTATCTTCTACGTTCCTTGGTTGACACGGTTTTGAATTTATTTTCGTGATAACCACGGCTTTGATTTCTGGCATTTTTACATTGTTGACTTGTTCTTGTATACTGCTGTGTCCTTTACTTGGTGTTGTAGCAGTTTGTATTTGCTGTTTTCCATGAACATGCTTCAATATGTTATTATTGATTTGTTCAAACTTGACATGGCGATTTCTGTTGGTTCTTCTCAAAAATTGCTGTGCCACTTTCCATGATTTCGACTTCACTGTTGCAAGTGTTCTTGCTTCTGCACATTGCTGTATCCATGCGCCACTGTTTGTACTTGATGGTTGCTCTTCTGGTTGGATATGTTGGTTCGAATTGCAATTTTTCTTTTGTACTGTTTCACCATGTTCAATGTTATTTGTTTCCTGTCATGTTTGTTTGCAACTTGACACTTGTTGTCTGCATTTCTAGTTGGATATGTTGGAGTTCCACTACTTTGTGCTTGTGCATTTCTGTGTTGGTTTAACCTGTACTTGTGGTTGCCTTCAGTAGCTTCTGGTTGGTCACTTTTCTGGTCTTTGCATTTGTGAAACTGTTCATTCCTAGTTGCCTTGAGTAGCAGTGCTTTATGTGTTGCTTTGTCATTGATTTGAATTGTGCATTACTGGTCTTTGCATTTACCAGTTTCATTTAGTTGACACTTGCTGTCATATTTGCTGTGACATCCATGTTCCCTGTTGAGTCTTTGGTGATGCTTCACCTGTTATGTCTGCAACTTGTAGCTGGACTTGTGCACCTTGTTTCATGTTTAAGACTTGAGTCTTTGTGGTCTGGTTGCATGTTCACTATTTATATCTGCAGTGGTATTGTTTTGTTTGCATATATCACTGGTTCATTCCACTATTTCATGCATGTGACATTGGTGCATTGTCGTGAGTAGTTTGTAGTTGCTTCTGTGCATATATATTGGCCGTTTAATTGATGCTGCAGTCTTCAAGCATTTTTGATTCATTGGTCTTTGCTGTATCATGCTTGGCTTTGCTGTTTGCACTTTGGTCTCTTGTCATGTTTGCTGTTGCCATGATTATTGTTGCTGTACACTTATCTTGATACTTGCCTGGTCTGGTTCTCGATCTATAGTGTTCATGATGCATTCACTCCATTTTGCATTGGTTCATTGCTGTCATGTTGCCTTGTGTTGAATCTAGTTTCAAAACTCGGGTTTGACCTTGTGCTCGTGTCGTAATTTTAACTATATTGCACGTGAGTTGAACCCGGCTTTGCATTTGGGTTTGACCTGTGCTCACTTGTCCCTGTAAGTCAATCAAGTGTATATCGGCGTGCACGGCCTTGTGGCATATACAGTAATACACTGTGTATGTCACAAGTTGTTCGTGTATGATGAATTCAAATATAAATGATGACGAACAACACAAATAACTGAGGCAAAAATTATTTTCAAAAACCATATTTTATTTTATATTGCAAAAATATTTCTTTTTCAATTTTACTGCGTTAGTGAATATTTTTGTAGATTTCTCAGATGCTGGATTCAAATTGGAATGCAGTTGAAGATAAATATGAGTGTGAGTGATATGTAGTGAGGTGCTGATGTAAAATAGTGATGTAATTGAATTTGTATCATAGTTGTATAGTGAATAGTGAGAGCTTGAATTTGTATACTATTCAAAATTGTAATAAATATTTGTTTGAATAAAATATTCGTTTGAATTCAAATTTCGTGTTATTTATTTTATTCAGCAAATATTTATTTAATCTGTGAAAATAAATAGTATATTATCAAATACATTTAAACGAATGTATATATGTTTATTATCATCAAACAAAAATCATATAAGCGCATATTCAACAATCTCCCCCTTTTGATGATAACAAACATATATTTAAGATTTTGAATATGTTAAATGTATTTGATCATTGATATGCACTAATTGCTCCCCCTATTTAAATGCTTCCTCTCTACACAAAACTCCCCCTACATGTATGCATACAAATAAAAATATGCAAATGAGTCTAGATGCAAATAGAAAATTATTTGACCTTTGCTTGATTTTATTTGACAAAATCTTAACTTTTCTCTCCCCCTTTTGTTATCAGCAAAAGAATAATAGTGTTAGAGAAAATAGAGATAAAGTTGTCGATATTAACCATCATTAAAACTCAATTGAATATAAATATTAAATTTCAATAAAAAATCAAACAAAAATCATAAATATTTTGTTAGGTGAATATTCCACTTTTAGAATGATGGAAATGATGTCATCATATAAAACCATACAGTTGTGTCTATTTGTGGTATATTTATATCAGGAATTTGAATAACTACTAACCATGCATAACCGTTAGGACTTTTAAACGAGATTAGTAGTATTCCAATTTTATTTTTTTAAAAATGAATTCAAGTATCTTCTAACCACGCATAACCGTGAGGACTTTTAAATGGGATTAGAATCAACTTGTTTATTTTAAAAATCAACTTTTGATATGCGTTCCATACATGCATAACCGTGAGGACTTTTAAATGAGCATGGAAGCACATAACAAATTCCAAGTAATTCACCCATGCATAACCGTGAGGACTTTTAAATGAGAGTGAATACTTTGGTATTTATTTATTATTATTATTAATTATTATTATTATTTTAAAAAAAAAATGGGAAAATGAAAAACGAACGATTCCTGTTTAAAGTACCACATATCGACAAACTATATAGAATTTTGATGGGTGATGGCTGTTAGAAATATGATAGATATAGAGATGGTCATGGAATTTTTACCAACAAAAAGTTTTAAAACTCTTGTTTAAATTTCTAAAGAAATTTATTAATTATACCGTCTCGAGTCATAATATTTGATCAATATTAACACTCATCACTTTTTCAATCACTATTTTTCTTTTTGATAAACATTAGGGAGTCAGATTAGTCAAAATGGTCATTTAAAATCAAATTCAAAAATAATTATGAAATTAATTTTTCAAAAAATGACTAATCTGAAATTATGGTCAAACATGATTTTCTCCAGGGGGTTTTAAAAGAAAATTTTCTGCTATTTGAAAATTATTTGAAATGAAAAATATGCAGATATTTTCTTTGAAAAACGATGCAGTTACTAAATGTCTCAAAAAAAAATCACGTTTCACTAGTAATTTTTCTATCAACTAGATTACCAGTGTAATCTACATCTGAATTTCTCTTTCACTCAAAAATTATCATCAATTGAATTTTATAGACCAAAACATGAAGTGTGCACCAAAAATTTCAAACTCAATTTTTTCAGCAATTTAAATGACATTCTTTTGAAATTGAATTGAAGCCGTGTAAATAATCAGAAAACCGTGAATATAGAGTTAGCCGTATTATAACCAAATGTATCATCATTCAACAAAACACTATTTTTAATCCAAACTGATGTATAAGAAGTAATTCAAAGAATCTAGAGAATTTTATAGTGTTTTTGGCATAAGAATAAAATTGGCCAACTATGTTGCATAAGTCAGAATCAAAATCATCATCTTTTCATCATCTCAATATTGGCTGATTTTAATTCAGAATACGGTGCAGATTATCACATTTAATATATCGTTTAAAACATATCATTACCTGTTTTACCTTTACGATATTTATCGTTGTTGTCCGTTGTGATTCTGTCACCTTTATGCTAGGCTAAGGAACTTTGCTTTGTCGCCCGTTGTATTTCTGGAACAGCCAAACTCCAGAAAACACTGTTGTTGTTCCTTAGCCTGCCACCACACCTACACGGGAAAAGATTTATGTGACCTATTTGTTTTTATAGGTCCATGATTGTTAGTGGCAGAAAATTTTGAAAAACAATTTTGTGGAGACCCAAAACTATTTATAATTGTTCCCTTCGGCATCCAAATTTGTTTAACTTTGAGAGATTTTATATTTGTGCCTTTTGGAACCCAAATCGGTATAGTTTTCACATGTTTGGGTCTATACCAACAATTATTGTGATTGTGTCCATATTTTCTACAAATCGTGCACATTGAATTTTCTTGATTAAACTTGTTTTCAACAATTTTCGAACTATTATATCCAAGTCCTTGTCTAACCGTATTAACAGTTTGCTTTCCTAATAGCATGTTCAACGATTTTTTACTTTTGAAAAATTTATCTAAAGTCGTTGACAAATGTTGGACTTGTGTTTTGAGAGATTCATTTTCGTTCAATAATTGTGTGCACTTTTTGATAGAATTTTCTCTTCTAGTATTTTCATTCTCTTTTAAAATCAGAATTTCATTTCAAGTGATTTTATTCTGATTTCTGATTTTCTAATTTCTTCTTCGAATGTTGGACACTTATCACACTTAGGGATCCTACTTTGATAGGTTTTAACTAATTGGTCAAGTTGTTTATTTAAATCTATCAAAGTATCTTTTTGTGATTCAAGTTTGGCATACTTATCACTAAGCCGTTCAAAACAG
Source organism: Allium cepa (assembly GCA_030765085.1). Taxonomy (NCBI): domain Eukaryota; kingdom Viridiplantae; phylum Streptophyta; class Magnoliopsida; order Asparagales; family Amaryllidaceae; genus Allium; species Allium cepa. Next base: position 1,029,052,290 of record CM060932.1, on the reverse strand, counting down.
CCATTTACTTCGTGGAAATAAATAAGTAATTCAGAGTGAGTAAGTTTTGATACCTCGCTTGGCTCGTCATCGTCGCTATCAGTTATATTCCCTCGAAGGCACATATCTGCTTTCTCACTCTCACTGCTAGAACTTTGATTATCTTCATCACTTGTATTTCACGTGGCTGCAAAACTTTTCCTTTTTGATTTCTTTTTAAAGTCGCGTTGATTTTGAGGACAATTGGGCTTGATGTGTCCGGGCTGGTTGCACTTGTGACAGATGATCTTCTGTTCTTCAGAGTAGTGTAGTGCTTTGGCTATTCTGCTTTTCGCTTTTTGAACTCGAGCTGAATTTCCATATTTGTAATTCCACTTTTTGAATTTCTTTATTAATAGCTCTAATTCTGCTGCTGCATCATCATCGTCATCGTCATCACTTTCAGTTGTTCCTTTGAGAGCTATTGATTTCTTTCGAATATCTCCTCCTTCACGCTCTTCCTTGAATTTCATTTCTAGCTCATAAGTGGTGAGATTTCCGATGAGTTCTTCGACTTTCATTTGTTTCAAATCTTTTGATTCTTGAATGGCAGTCACTTTTGCTTCAAATTTTCGTGGAAGGACTCTAAGGATTTTTCGGACTATCTCCAACTCTGTGTATGATTTTCCAAGAGCTTTTGATTTGTAAACGATATTGGAAAGTCGTCCATGCATCTCTTTGACATTTTCTTCCTTCGCCATTGTGAAGTTCTCGTATTCGCTGCTTAGCATGGCAAGGCGAGATTCTTTGACTTGGGATGTTCCTTCGTGAGTCACTTCTAGTGTGTGCCATATTTCCTGTGCAGTTAGACAATGTGAGACACGATTAAATTCAAATTGATCTAATGAACAGATAATAGAATTCATAGATCTAGCATTAGCATTTTGTAATCTATTTTCTAGTTCTGTCCATTGATCTTTTGGTTTCTCTATTTCCTGATTATCTACAGTTATAGTTGGTATTCTATAACCTATCTCAACAATATTCCAAGCATCAATGGTTTTCAGAAAAATTTGCATTCTATTTTTCCAGTAAGCATATCCACCATTGAACATTGGTGGTCTAACTATGGATTGACCTTCTGCAAAAGCATTATTAAAAGAAGCCATTTTAAAAATTCAAATTTTTAAAAAACAAAATTTGGTTTTTGTAAAAAAAATCAAATTTTTAAAACAAAAACGACTTTTGTTCCTAGCTCCGATACCACTTGTAGGATCGATTTCACCCTAGAGGGGGGGTGAATAGGGTGATAGTGTAAATTATAAAAATTAATCGCGGAAGCTTATCAATTAATTTCAATTCAGATCACAGAATAGCAGCACAGATATCGCAGAATATAAATAAGAGGAAAAAACAGAACAACACAGAATTTACCCAGCTTCGGCAAAACCCTGCCTACGTGCTGCCCCCAAGGTTTCTACTAGAAATTAGATAGTCCCTCGCTTACACACGTAAACTTGCTATACCCGCTATTGACTAATCTAACTCTACGCTCAAAACCCTGCCACAACTCAACTACAGAGTTGTGAATTCTCAAGCTACGCCACGTAGCTTGTCCCCTAGTCACACGACTAGAAATTAAACGGTTTAAAAAAGAAAATACAAATTAAAAACAAAATAACCCTTATTTAAAAATTTAAACCCTAAAATAAAAAGCCCTTTTATAAACAAGGCTGGTCCACTTTTCTTTAGCCCATTTGAATTTTAGTTGCTCCGTTCCTTTTTCCTGTTGCTTGTGAAAAATATGGCCGGTCCTCTTTCGTTCCTCTTTGCGAATTAGGGCTTCTGCTAATTTGCTTTTGCTCCTTGCGATTTAACCTAGGGTTGTGCAAACTGAAGTCGCCACTTGATATGATTCGATAGTAGGCTATGATTCTCTTCGATTTGTTCACGGCTCTTCAATTTGGATCGAGTTTGTTCTGTGTTTTTGGTATGTACTTTTCCCTTTTTCTTTGATGGTTTTGCCTTGCTCGAACTCGATACTCTTGCCGATGATGTGAATTTGATTTATATAGGGTTTGTAAATCCTATTCTTGCGTTCGTATAAAATCATTTGAATTTGTCAAATTCTTTTGATCGGCCGTTTGATTATGCTTGAACGATTGATAATCGAACTGACTTTGTCAACTTCGTATCTTTTGCGTTCCTTGGTTGACACGGTTTTGAATTTATTTTCGTGATAACCACGGCTTTGATTTCTGGCATTTTTACATTGTTGACTTGTTCTTGTATACTGCTGTGTCCTTTACTTGGTGTTGTAGCAGTTTGTATTTGCTGTTTTCCATGAACATGCTTCAATATGTTATTATTGATTTGTTCAAACTTGACATGGCGATTTCTGTTGGTTCTTCTCAAAAATTGCTGTGTCACTTTCCATGATTTCGACTTCACTGTTGCAAGTGTTCTTGCTTCTGCACATTGCTGTATCCATGCGCCACTGTTTGTACTTGATGGTTGCTCTTCTAGTTGGATATGTTGGTTCGAATTGCAATTTGTCTTTTGTACTGTTTCACCATGTTCAATGTTATTTGTTTCCTGTCATGTTTGTTTGCAACTTGACACTTGTTGTCTGCATTTCTAGTTGGATATGTTGGAGTTCCACTACTTTGTGCTTGTGCATTTCTGTGTTGGTTTAACCTGTACTTGTGGTTGCCTTCAGTAGCTTCTGGTTGGTCACTTTTCTGGTCTTTGCATTTGTGAAACTGTTCATTCCTAGTTGCCTTGAGTAGCAGTGCTTCATGTGTTGCTTTGTCATTGATTTGAATTGTGCATTACTGGTCTTTGCATTTACCAGTTTCATTTAGTTGACACTTGCTGTCATATTTGCTGTGACATCCATGTTCCCTGTTGAGTCTTTGGTGATGCTTCACCTATTATGTCTGCAACTTGTAGCTGGACTTGTGCACCTTGTTTCATGTTTAAGACTTGAGTCTTTGTGGTCTGGTTGCATGTTCACTATTTATATCTGCAGTGGTATTGTTTTGTTTGCATATATCACTGGTTCATTCCACTGTTTCATGCATGTGACATTGGTGCATTGTCGTGAGTAGTTTGTAGTTGCTTCTGTGCATATATATTGGCCGTTTAATTGATGCTGCAGTCTTCAAGCATTGTTGATTCATTGGTCTTTGCTGTATCATGCTTGGCTTTGTTGTTTGCACTTTGGTCTCTTGTCATGTTTGCTGTTGCCATGATTATTGTTGCTGTACACTTATCTTGATACTTGCCTGGTCTGGTTCTCGATCTATAGTGTTCATGATGCATTCACTCCATTTTGCATTGGTGCATTGCTGTCATGTTGCCTTGTGTTGAATCCAGTTTCAAAACTCGGGTTTGACCTTGTGCTCGTGTCGTAATTTTAACTATATTGCACGTGAGTTGAACCCGGCTTTGCATTTGGGTTTGACCTGTGCTCACCTGTCCCTGTAAGTCAATCAAGTGTATATCGGCGTGCACGGCCTTGTGGCATATACAGTAATACACTGTGTATGTCACAAGTTGTTCGTGTATGATGAATTCAAATATAAATGATGACGAACAACCCAAATAACCGAGGCAAAAATTATTTTCAAAAACCATATTTTATTTTATATTGCAAAAATATTTCTTTTTCAATTTTACTGCGTTAGTGAATATTTTTGCAGATTTCTCAGATGCTGGATTCAAACTTGGATGCAGTTGAAGATAAATATGAGTGTGAGTGATATGTAGTGAGGTGCTGATGTAAAATAGTGATGCAATTGAATTTGTATCATAGTTGTATAGTGAATAGTGAGAGCTTGAATTTGTATACTATTCAAAATTGTAATAAATATTTGTTTGAATAAAATATTTGTTTGAATTCAAATTTTGTGTTATTTATTTTATTCAGCAAATATTTATTTAATCTGTGAAAATAAATAGTATATTATCAAATACATTTAAACGAATGTATATATGTTTATTATCATCAAACAAAAATCATATAAGCGCATATTCAACAATCTACCCCTTTTGATGATAACAAACATAAATTTAAGATTTTGAATATGTTAAATGTATTTGATCATTGATATGCTCTAATTGCTCCCCCTATTTAAATGCTTCCTCTCTACACAAAACTCCCCCTACATATATGCATACAAATAAAAATATGCAAATGAGTCTAGATGCAAATAGAAAATTATTTGACCTTTGCTTGATTTTATTTGACAAAATCTTAACTTTTCTCTCCCCCTTTTATTATCAGCAAAAGAATAATAGTGTTAGAGAAAATAGAGATAAAGTTATCGATATTAACCATCATTAAAACTCAATTGAATATAAATATTAAATTTCAATAAAAAATCAAACAAAAATCATAAATATTTTGTTAGGCGAATATTCCACTTTTAGAATGATGGAAATGATGTCATCATATAAAACCATACAGTTGTGTCTATTTGTGGTATATTTATATCAGGAATTTGAATAACTACTAACCATGCATAACCGTTAGGACTTTTAAATGAGATTAGTAGTATTCCAATTTTATTTTAAAAAAAATGAATTCAAGTATCTTCTAACCACGCATAACCGTGAGGACTTTTAAATGGGATTAGAATCAACTTGTTTATTTTAAAAATCAACTTTTGATATGCGTTCCATACATGCATAACCGTGAGGACTTTTAAATGAGCATGGAAGCACATAACAAATTCCAAGTAATTCACCCATGCATAACCGTGAGGAATTTTAAATGAGAGTGAATACTTTGGTATTTATTTATTATTATTATTAATTATTATTTTTATTTTAAAAAAAAATGTGAAAATGAAAAACGAACGATTCCTGTTTAAAGTACCACATATCGACAAACTATATAGAATTTTGATGAGTGATGGCTGTTAGAAATATGATAGATATAGAGATGGTCATGGAATTTTTACCAACAAAAAGTTTTATAACTCTTGTTTAAATTTCTAAAGAAATTTATTAATTATACCGTCTCGAGTCATAATATTTGATCAATATTAACACTCATCACTTTTTCAATCACTATTTTTCTTTTTGATAAACATTAGGGAGTCAGATTAGTCAAAATGGTCATTTAAAATCAAATTCAAAAATAATTATGAAATTAATTTTTCAAAAAATGACTAATCTGAAATTATGGTCAAACATGATTTTCTCCAGGGGGTTTTAAAAGAAAATTTTCTGCTATTTGAAAATTATTTGAAATGAAAAATATGCAGATATTTTCTTTGAAAAACGATGCAGTTACTAAATGTCTCAAAAAAAAAATCACGTTTCACTAGTAATTTTTCTATCAACTAGATTACCAGTGTAATCTACATCTGAATTTCTCTTTCACTCAAAAATTATCATCAATTGAATTTTATAGACCAAAACATGAAGTGTGCACCAAAAATTTCAAACTCAATTTTTTCAGCAATTTAAATGACATTCTTTTGAAATTGAATTGAAGCCGTGTAAATAATCAGAAAACCGTGAATATAGAGTTAGCCGTATTATAACCAAATGTATCATCATTCAACAAAATACTATTTTTAATCCAAACTGATGTATAAGAAGTAATTCAAAGAATCTAGAGAATTTTATAGTGTTTTTGGCATAAGAATAAAATTGGCCAACTATGTTGCATAAGTCAGAATCAAAATCATCATCTTTTCATCATCTCAATATTGGCTGATTTTAATTCAGAATACGGTGCAGATTATCACATTTAATATATCGGTTAAAACGTATCATTACCTGTTTTACCTTTACGATATTTTTCGTTGTTGTCCGTTGTGATTCTGTCACCTTTATGCTAGGCTAAGGAACTTTGCTTTGTCGCCCGTTGTGTTTCTGGAACAGCCAAACTCCAGAAAACACTGTTGTTGTTCCTTAGCCTGCCACCACACCTACACGGGAAAAGATTTATGTGACCTATTTGTTTTTATAGGTCCATGATTGTTAGTGGCAGAAAATTTTGAAAAACAATTTTGTGGAGACCCAAAACTATTTATAATTGTTCCCTTCGGCACCCAAATTTGTTTAACTTTGAGAGATTTTATATTTGTGCCTTTTGGAACCCAAATCTGTATAGTTTTCACATGTTTGGGTCTATACCAACAATTATTGTGATTGTGTCCGTATTTTCTACAAATCGTGCACATTGAATTTTCTTGATTAAACTTGTTTTCAACAATTTTCGAACTATTATATCCAAGTCCTTGTCTAACCGTATTAACAGTTTGCTTTCCTAATAGCATGTTCAACGATTTTTTACTTTTGAAAAATTTATCTAAAGTCGTTGACAAATGTTGGACTTGTGTTTTGAGAGATTCATTTTCGTTCAATAATTGTGTGCACTTTTTGATAGAATTTTCTCTTCTAGTATTTTCATTCTCTTTTAAAATCAAAATTTCATTTTCAAGTGATTTTATTCTGATTTCTGATTTTCTAATTTCTTCTTCGAATGTTGGACACTTATCACACTTAGGGATCCTACTTTGATAGGTTTTAACTAATTGGTCAAGTTGTTTATTTAAATCTATCAAAGTATCATTTTGTGATTCAAGTTTGGCATACTTATCCCTAAGCCGTTCAAAACAGCCATTTACTTCGTGGAAATAAATAAGTAATTCAGAGTGAGTAAGTTTTGATACCTCGTTTGGCTCGTCATCGTCGCTATCAGTTATATTCCCTCGAAGGCACATATCTGCTTTCTCACTCTCACTGCTAGAACTTTGATTATCTTCATCACTTGTATTCCACCTGGCTGCAAAACTTTTCCTTTTTGATTTCTTTTTAAAGTCGCGTTGATTTTGAGGACAATTGGGCTTGATGTGTCCGGGTTGGTTGCACTTGTGACAGATGATCTTCTGTTCTTCAGAGTAGTGTAGTGCTTTGGCTATTCTGCTTTTCGCCTTTTGAATTCAAGCTGAATTTCCATATTTGTAATTCCACTTTTTGAATTTCTTTATTAATAGCTCCAATTCTGCTGCTGCATCATCATCGTCATCGTCATCGTCATCACTTTCAGTTGTTCTTTTGAGAGGTATTGATTTCTTTCGAATATCTCCTCCTTCACGCTCTTCCTTGAATTTCATTTCTAGCTCATAAGTGGTGAGATTTCCGATGAGTTCTTCGACTTTCATTTGTTTCAAATCTTTTGATTCTTGAATGGCAGTCACTTTTGCTTCAAATTTTCGTGGAAGGACTCTAAGGATTTTTCGGACTATCTCCAACTCTGTGTATGATTTTCCAAGAGCTTTTGATTTGTAAACGATATTGGAAAGTCGTCCATGCATCTCTTTGACATTTTCTTCCTTCGCCATTGTGAAGTTCTCGTATTCGCTGCTTAGCATGGCAAGGCGAGATTCTTTGACTTGAGATGTTCCTTCGTGAGTCACTTCTAGTGTGTGCCATATTTCCTGTGCAGTTAGACAATGTGAGACACGATTAAATTCAAATTGATCTAATGAACAGATAATAGAATTCATAGATCTAGCATTAGCATTTTGTAATCTATTTTCTAGTTCTGTCCATTGATCTTTTGGTTTCTCTATTTCCTGATTATCTACAGTTATAGTTGGTATTCTATAACCTATCTCAACAATATTCCAAGCATCAATGGTTTTCAAAAAAATTTGCATTCTATTTTTCCAGTAAGCATATTCACCATTGAACATTGGTGGTCTAATTATGGATTGGCCTTCTGCAAAAGCATTATTAAAAGAAGCCATTTTAAAAATTCAAATTTTTAAAAAACAAAATTTGGTTTTTGTAAAAAAAATCAAATTTTTAAAACAAAAACGGCTTTTGTTCCTAGCTCCGATACCACTTGTAGGATCGATTTCACCCTAGAGGGGGGGTGAATAGGGTGATAGTGTAAATTATAAAAATTAATCGCGGAAGCTTATCAATTAATTTCAATTCAGATCACAGAATAGCAGCACAGATATCGCAGAATATAAATAACAGGAAAAAACAGAACAACACAGAATTTACCCAGCTTCGGCAAAACCCTGCCTACGTGCTGCCCCCAAGGTTTCTACTAGAAATTAGATAGTCCCTCGCTTACACACGTAAACTTGCTATACCCGCTATTGACTAATCTAACTCTACGCTCAAAACCCTGCCACAACTCAACTACCGAGTTGCGAATTCTCAAGCTACGCCACGTAGCTTGTCCCCTAGTCACACGACTAGAAATTAAACGGTTTAAAAAAGAAAATACAAATTAAAAACAAAATAACCCTTATTTAAAAATTTAAACCCTAAAATAAAAAGCCCTTTTATAAACAAGGCCGGTCCACTTTTCTTTAGCCCATTTGAATTTTAGTTGCTCCGTTCCTTTTTCCTGTTGCTTGTGAAAAATATGGCCGGTCCTCTTTCGTTCCTCTTTGCGAATTAGGGCTTCTGCTAATTTGCTTTTGCTCCTTGCGATTTAACCTAGGGTTGTGCAAACTGAAGTCGCCACTTGATATGATTCGATAGTAGGCTATGATTCTCTTCGATTTGTTCACGGCTCTTCAATTTGGATCGAGTTTGTTCTGTGTTTTTGGTATGTACTTTTCCCTTTTTCTTTGATGGTTTTGCCTTGCTCGAACTCGATACTCTTGCCGATGATGTGAATTTGATTTATATAGGGTTTGTAAATCCTATTCTTGCGTTCGTATAAAATCATTTGAATTTGTCAAATTCTTTTGATCGGCCGTTTGATTATGCTTGAACGATTGATAATCGAACTGACTTTGTCAACTTCGTATCTTTTGCGTTCCTTGGTTGACACGGTTTTGAATTTATTTTCGTGATAACCACGGCTTTGATTTCTGGCATTTTTACATTGTTGACTTGTTCTTGTATACTGCTGTGTCCTTTACTTGGTGTTGTAGCAGTTTGTATTTGCTGTTTTCCATGAACATGCTTCAATATGTTATTATTGATTTGTTCAAACTTGACATGGCGATTTCTGTTGGTTCTTCTCAAAAATTGCTGTGCCACTTTCCATGATTTCGAATTCACTGTTGCAAGTGTTCTTGCTTCTGCACATTGCTGTATCCATGCGCCACTGTTTGTACTTGATGGTTGCTCTTCTAGTTGGATATGTTGGTTCAAATTGCAATTTGTCTTTTGTACTGTTTCACCATGTTCAATGTTATTTGTTTCCTGTCATGTTTGTTTGCAACTTGACACTTGTTGTCTGCATTTCTAGTTGGATATGTTGGAGTTCCACTACTTTGTGCTTGTGCATTTCTGTGTTGGTTTAACCTGTACTTGTGGTTGCCTTCAGTAGCTTCTGGTTGGTCACTTTTCTGGTCTTTGCATTTGTGAAACTGTTCATTCCTAGTTGCCTTGAGTAGCAGTGCTTCATGTGTTGCTTTGTCATTGATTTGAATTGTGCATTACTGGTCTTTGCATTTACCAGTTTCATTTAGTTGACACTTGCTGTCATACTTGCTGTGACATCCATGTTCCCTGTTGAGTCTTTGGTGATGCTTCACCTGTTATGTCTGCAACTTGTAGCTGGACTTGTGCACCTTGTTTCATGTTTAAGACTTGAGTCTTTGTGGTCTGGTTGCATGTTCACTATTTATATCTGCACTGGTATTGTTTTGTTTGCATATATCACTGGTTCATTCCACTGTTTCATGCATGTGACATTGGTGCATTGTCGTGAGTAGTTTGTAGTTGCTTCTGTGCATATATATTGGCCGTTTAATTGATGCTGCAGTCTTCAAGCATTGTTGATTCATTGGTCTTTGCTGTATCATGCTTGGCTTTGCTGTTTGCACTTTGGTCTCTTGTCATGTTTGCTGTTGCCATGATTATTGTTGCTGTACACTTATCTTGATACTTGCCTGGTCTGGTTCTCAATCTATAGTGTTCATGATGCATTCATTCCATTTTGCATTGGTGCATTGCTGTCATGTTGCCTTGTGTTGAATCCAGTTTCAAAACTCGGGTTTGACCTTGTGCTCGTGTCGTAATTTTAACTATATTGCACGTGAGTTGAACCCGGCTTTGCATTTGGGTTTGACCTGTGCTCACCTGTCCCTGTAAGTCAATCAAGTGTATATCGGCGTGCACGGCCTTGTGGCATATACAGTAATACACTGTGTATGTCACAAGTTGTTCGTGTATGATGAATTCAAATATAAATGATGACGAACAACCCAAATAACCGAGGTAAAAATTATTTTCAAAAACCATATTTTATTTTATATTGGAAAAATATTTCTTTTTCAATTTTACTGCGTTAGTGAATATTTTTGCATATTTCTCAGATGCTGGATTCAAACTGGAATGCAGTTGAAGATAAATACGAGTGTGAGTGATATGTAGTGAGGTGCTGATGTAAAATAGTGATGTAATTGAATTTGTATCATAGTTGTATAGTGAATAGTGAGAGCTTGAATTTGTATACTATTCAAAATTGTAATAAGTATTTGTTTGAATAAAATATTCGTTTGAATTCAAATTTCGTGTTATTTATTTTATTCAGCAAATATTTTAATCTGTGAAAATAAATAGTATATTATCAAATACATTTAAACGAATGTATATATGTTTATTATCATCAAACAAAAATCATATAAGCGCATATTCAACAGGGATCGCCATAAAACTCGTTAAAGCTCCATAAGCTACATCTAATCCAAAGCATCCCGTTGCCAAGTAATCACCAACGCTTCAAGTAGAGGTAATGGAATAAATTGCTAGTTAAAATTCAGATTTATTATATGTGTGTGTATGTTTGTCTATGTGTGCGCACGCGCGCGCATGCATGCGTGCATGGTACATGCATATATAATTATAACCATGAAATATATATTTATATAAGTTGCTCGGGTTTAAGTAAAAACATTTTTTACTCTTTAAAATGTTGCAATGACCAACCTTTTCAACCCTCAAATTTCAACACTGATTTTTCTATGATATTCACATGTTGAACACCCAAGTGCTAAAAAGACATATTATTATGGTAAAATAAAAGAAAAGGAAAAGAAACAAGAAATAAGAGAATAAAATATATAAATCTCACAATGGAATGATAACATATAATATCACAAAGACAGTACATGGTGTCACTCTAAAATACATAGCATTGAAAAATTATAATCCCAAGTATTATCATTAGCCTGGACAGTGATAATTGCCTATCCTCATAAATGCTGATATATACATACTAGTAGTGCAACAGAAATAAGAATACTATGATAGGTGAAAACATCCAGCTCATCTCTAAGAGCTCTAAAGAATATCCAATGAAAACACGCCTTTCTCAAACTGCTCAAAAGTGCATCCAAGAAATTAAGGGAAAGATAAAATCATGAGTCAGACATGATGTTAGTGCGAGACACTCAAGAAATACGGAGCCCAGATAACAATATCTTTTGGGACCAACCGAATCACTGGAATGGTTTTTCCCTCAAAAGAACCAAACCATCTAATATGTACATATGTCGATATGTTGATAGTCTCCAGGGTATAGAATATAAATTAGAAAATATCCGTGTTGCGTGTATAACACCACAATATGACGTATACGATCAAAACTGCTACGGTGTATTCGTATATGAATTTCCATTATAAGTGCCCATAGTACGTCGAGGTGAGCCTTCAGGAACGAGTCGGAATAACCTTTCGAGCAGTATTATCTCTAAGTAAAATATACCGTAAGGTAAACATAGCTGTTTCATACCTGTAACATGAGGTAATGAATATCATCGCCCCAACATGCATGTCCGTTTAGATATAGAGTTGATATACTCTTAGGTTAGCTAAACCCACTGGCTAAGCATCTTACCCTGGTTTCTATCATTATCGTTGGTGAAGTCACTTTCAACATCTCGACACACGACACTTCATCACTTGAACAGATCACAAATCTCTCCATGGGTTCTAATATCTCAAATGGACCTCGAATCTATGGATTCTAGTATCTCGAATAGTTCTTGAATTTCTACATGGATTCAAACATAAGTCGTCCAATGAATGCCAAGGCCGTCCTCTCTCTTGAAATCACCCTTATGGTAGATTGTAAAATAAAATAGCATCATTCGAAATGTTAACGCTGGCCTATCCCTCGGAGTTACCCTTAAGATAAATAGTGCAACTCTGTAACATTTTACTTCACAACCATTTCGAAAACATAGAACACATATGTTGATTTTGATTGGTTCTGGTTTCGGGACATTTCATATAAGTACACTCCCACTCTTAACAGACTCTTCAAAACTAATCGATAAATTTCTTGATAACCCAACTCTGATTCTTTCAGAAATAAATGGACAATGCATAAGGCGGGAGGCCATCTCCCGTCTGGACAGATTTCCTTATCTCTTGTACTAGAAGAGCAAGACGAGTTTATATGTAGGTACTACATCGTTACGAAGATAACTGTACAATAATTCTCATGTTTCTTCTAGATATTCCCTAAATTAATTTTGGTAAAATTCAGATGGGAATGAAAATAGTTGCATATGTAAACCAAGTCTCGTATACGTATCATGTTTCCGACCTTCACAGCTTACACTATCCCTCGATCAAAAGTGAAATCGATAGGTTGAAGCACTGTTTGCTTTTAAGCCCCACTCGAATATCATTCCTAACTCTCATAAAAAGAACAAACCTACTTTGTTGGTTTTTAGTGCCAATTATAGGATTAAATACTTCACATAGACAAGTAAACACAAAAAGCACGATTATGCCACATAAGTGACTTCTAATCCACTTTTTATTTAATTAATTCCTTTATCAGCTAAAACTTCTTTTATCAAATAAGAGTTCCTTCGGAAGTAAGTGAACGATATATATGAGTACTCGCTGGGGGATCTAGAATATACATTCTAAAAGCAAGAGACGTTTCATACGAATGAGTCCTCCTCGAAGGATCCCAAACCATATAAATCCATGATGCTTTTATTAACTTTCGTTTTCGCTTTGTATATATATTTAATGCCTTTACAAATAATATATAGATATATACTACTATTTCACCATTTATTTAAACTCTTTCCAAAGCTTCAAAATATATTCATATACTTATCTTAGAGGTATAATAATTTCCACAAAATCACTTAACAAGATTTTCCACTTTAAAATATAATCAATAGAGTTAAAGGCAAATTATACTTAAACATTGCACTATATACCCAAAACACTTCACACCTGTCATTATCTTTAAAACATTTTCTAAAGATTAATTTTTATTCAAATGTATTTTCAAGTGGTTTAAAAACAAATTTTATCAAAACATTGTTTACTATAAAGCCAAAACCAATTTTTTACTTGTCATTATCTTTAGCATATTCATATTAAAGTTCTACTTATATTAATTTTATAAAACACTTAACACTTCAAAAATTATACATATTTTTTTTTAAATACTTACAGTTATGTTTAAAACATCGATATAAAATAGTATGTAAAAATAACTAATTTACAAATTATGAAAAGAACCATTTTAAATAAATGTTACAAAATAAACCCTTTACTTTGAAATTTCATAAGTAATTATTAAAAATATATTTAAACTTGAAATCAGTTTTAAAGTACTTAAAATGTTGCTATCAAACTTCACTAGAAAGTTCCAATAAAAATAATTAATTTAAATATGATTTCTAAATATTTTAGATCATAAAACTAGCTCATTACAACACATGACAACAAGTGTTGCAAATGGTTAGTAGAAGCACCTTTTTACTGTTATAAATTTTTAGTGTAGAAAACCAGTTTTAAGCACTTCAAAGTTTGGCCAATTTTCAACATGTCAATAATCAATTTAAGGTCTGAAATTTTTATAATAAATACAATACTTAGAGCAATTAAAAACCATGCAAAGTATCCCCTAAGGGTATCTTACAAAATCATATTAAAAACTACCAAAACAAGGCCTTTTACAAAGTGCAGATGCAATGTACTTTTCGCTACTAGGTTTTGAAACTTTTTTCAGCCAGTTAAAAACTAATTCAAACTCTATCTTTTTTAATAGTAAGCAGTACACATATAGTACTTAATAAAATAGCAAAGAAACCTTGAAGGAAGTCTTTCAAAAGCATATTAAAAACTCTTAAAACATGGCCTTTTACAAAGTGCTCATATAGCGACTTTTTCTTGCAATAAATTTCGCAATTTTTTCCAACCTCTTCATAACTTTTCCAAACCTTTCCCTTGCTATCCTATATACTAATATAAGTGTAGAGCACAACTAAAATATATTCTTCCATAATATATTCACGTATAACCGCTTTAAAGAGGTTAAACATAAGGAATCTCGAAGTGCACTTATAGTGACTATTTCGCTTCAAAACAAGTTAACACACACTTCAACTTCACATACAATAAAAAAAACATGTATACACAAATTATAAGCCTTGTTACATGTTTTAGAGAGTAATAGAAGTGAATATACTAAATTTTTTGCTTGCTTTCAAAAGCAAGGGGGTCTAAAAGTTATAACCTGCATTAATTCTTTACTTTAACTTCATATTTACACAACAAACATATACACACACATACACATAATACATACACTTCAATGGCGAGTAAACTCACCCAAAACCAAGCCTACAACTACGCATAAGCCTGATGAACAAAAGATCACTTCCTACCATCACCAAACATCCAAAGACACCACCTTTGCACCTAAAAAGATCACGACCACCTTCTCCTTTTGCTCTCGGTCAGTCCAATTTTGGCGGTTTTGGTCCTTTAATTCCACCTTTGAGTTTCTTTCCCTTGCTCCTAGGTTTTCTTAGGGCCTTGGCCAAAGTTTAAGAGAGTTTGGGCTGCTTTGCATAGATTTAAGAAAGATAAAGTGAAGAAAAGAGCATGAAGACTTAGCATTTTTGTTCATAACTTTTGCAGATAAATTTTTGGATTTATGAAATGTATCATGTAGATTTAACAAGAGGTAAATATCATTCACAAACCTCCTTGTCTAGCCAAAAACAACCCCCGCTATATGCACAACTTTACACCCTCACTTATCCAAATTTTCTTCTCATCTCAAAATATCTTCTCTCATAATCACATTGCTAATATATCACTATTCACAATTATTCATACATAACAAAAAATATCTTTATTTTTTTAATTAATTGCAAATTAATATATTAGGAAAGCCAAAAAGTTTGAACAACTTATATCATGTAAAAAGCTATTATCGATAAAATGATTTTTTGTCGCATTACTGATATTTCTGTAAACTATTTATCTTTGTAAACATATTTCAAAACCAAGTTTACCTTCATGTGTTATTATCTCGAACATGTTTAACATGGTTGTAAATTCCATTTAATAAATTAAACCCAAGATTCAGATATTTAAATAACTCAAATATTTAAATATGCAGTGTTTGAAATTCTGGGTCGTTTCGTTCTCTCACTTAAAACATTTCGTCCTCGAAATTTCAACATGGCTAGTTACAAAAAAACGAGCACTCCTCAATACTTATTAGTATTCAAAATCACTTGCAAAAGAAGCTCATGGTTTTTTTAGGTTCAGAAACCCTCTCATCGCACAAGGATGATAAATAACCTACTAAGCGTACCTTACGCTCAACATCCTTAGGTTATCACTTAGACGATTACTCAATCTTCTCTTGCACAAATTGAGGAATCATTCTCTTAACCCTTCTAAGCCAATAAAAAACTTAATACACACACACACACACAATTAAGCCTATACGATGAGCATGGATCATCCATACGCAATATTCGATCTAATTACTTCCTTAGTCGTGTAAGTTTCACTTTCAAACTAGTACATATCACTTGAGCTCTCTAGTGTGAGCTCCAATCTGACTCCTTGATTAGAATCTTCTTTTTCCCTTGCATAGCCATAAGATATGATAGGAAATTTCAAGATCATATCAAGAACCCACTTAAAGTGTCCACCGTCGAGAATCGAATGAAAATTTTTATGTGGACCGATGTAAATCACCTAAAAATCTTATGTCCGAATCTTAGATCTGGAACCGTCATGTGATTAAAATGATCTATATACAATTTAAATACTTTATTCCTATTGATTTCTTAACTATACCAATTAATTTTTTAATCGTATTTATTTACAAAAATAGTATATCTCATTCAATACTAAAATCATTTATGAACCATTTCACAAAAACATCAATTAAGTTTATAAACATTTTATAAAGATATAACTTTATTTGCAAAATATTTCATAATAACATAGAAATTTTTTATACATGTATACTACATTACTACTGTAACGTCCCGCAATTTGACATTAGTAATTTAATTAGTTGGTTAATTAATTTAGCTCCCAAAAATGATTTTTTTTGCAAATGATGGAATTTGACCACAAAACTTGCACCATTGTGTTCATGGTGAAATTCCAAGCAACTAACCCAGGCCCACAGGTCGACCTACCATCATGGGCGGTTGACCATGGGTGGTCGACCCTAAGGTGGGGAGCGGTCGACCATTCTCTGTATGGCAGCTTGGGTTAGCCTACGCCCAACCGTCCGAAATTTACTATATTTTGATCTAATGGTTGAAATTGATTCTTATATCTATAAATTCAAGCCTAACACTCCCTTCTCTTCTCATATTTTTCTGGAGGCAGTAGCAAAGTTCTGCCGTTTCTTCTTCTTCTTCACTTTCTTTCTAAATTATAAAAATAAGATATTTATATTTCTATTCATATAAACTTGAGAAGAATAAAAATCTAATGAAAATGAGAAGAGAAGCGAATCAACTATACATGTAGTTGATATATATATATATATATATATATATATATATATATATATATATATATATATATATATTTGTATCAATTTTCTCTTCCAATCCCAAATGTCTTCTCGTATTTATAGTTCTAATGTATGTATACACCCTTTTTGTACATATTTCTTCAATTAAAAAGGATATGAAAATGAATTTAAGGTTCTACTTCAGATCTGGAGGTTTGGATCACTTTTAAAAGGTGAGTGAGAAATCTTATAGATTGTTATAATATGAAAATTATCCCGTTGATTTTTATTTGATTATTGTGCCTAACTGGATAAATGTATATGAGTTGTAGGCAACAAGTTGAATATAATCTGAATATCATAAATATCACCTATATATTCTTGTTTATGAATTAATTTATAATTATTTACAACCTGATCTAAAAATCGGTCTATGACAACCCGCAAATCTGTACCCTTTGAATCGACAATAAACCACACATGTCTAACCCAAAAAGCACAAACTAACGAAAAGTCAGGAGATAGAACAGAAGAAAGAAGAAGAGAAGAGAAGAAAGAGAGAAGAGAAAACAAACAGAACAATATAGAATCTCCCATCGTAGCGGAAAAAACATATAATATCATATCAATGATCTTTACAAAACAAAAACTGTATATACATACATCAGTCAGAGTTCAACAATCGGTCACTAATCATCAGCCAGGACATTTATAATAACATGTCCTCACAATTGCTGATAATATACAACAACAACAATGCACAAAGCGGATAATCAAAACTGATACATGTATATAAAAAAAGATCTCAAGCTCTCCTTTTGAAGCTCTAAAAGCACCAAATTTGAACATGTAAATATACTCGGTCTGACCCAAGTATTGAAAGGGAAGAACGTCCGGATCAGTTTGGTAAACCAGCCTGAGAAATACACTCAACTGAATTTATTAAATTACCAAACTTTTCCTTTTCAAAACAATAATATCTCGTAAGACACACCTATACATAAACACGGACATGTTTTTATCTTATAATAACAAAAACATTTCATATCAAATCATCTTATATTATAATAGTGTCTATGGAACAAGTAGTATTAATCATAGCCGATATTGTTACATTGATTAAATTACAATATATAGCCCAAAATGGGTAATACAATCAAAATGGCAGGCACATCTTGGAGTTTGGATTTCCATACAAATGACCAGGTGAAAGGACTACCTTTTGATAGGTACACCTCTAGATGAATGTCCCAGGGCATAGAACATCCGCCCTCTACCAACACAAGACCGGCCTACCTCTATAGCTAGGTAGTACAGAATATGTCATCCTTCGGCCGTTACTGACCTTTTTCGAGGGCCCTCATAGCATACAAACCACATTAATTTACATCTTGAACGTCATAGCGGGAAGAAATATATCTAGAAGAGGATGATCATATCTTGATAGGAGCGGCCCACTTAGCCTTGCCGCATCTAACCCTGTTTCGGTCAATTCCGGTTGATGAGGCCTGAGGTAACAATTACCTTTCACATATCACAAATCACATCACTTTGAATGTCACATGGCCATTTCCGTTGACTACTAATTGTCTTCTATAAAAATACTACCCTTGAGCTCGTGTGTATCGAGGAGGTTGTTAAGCTATGAGAAGTTTCCTTCTCCGCCAGCACTGATTGACGTTTGTAAAAACCATTGTACACAATCTTTAGAAAAGGTATGCTAGACAAACATCCATACATGTTGTCCAGGAATGGGACAAACTGAAGGTACTTTCCTACCACATCCTATCGAGAATTCCCTAGGGTTAGTAGCAAACAATCCTTGCATTGGGTATTTCAAAACGAAGAGACTACTGCTACTGGATGTATATTGGGATTTTAACTCCAAACGATCAACAAGCACCTCCACTATGAAAATCCTGAATATCAATGTCATCACAGCCAACCTGCACAATCGTCGCATAAATGTTGGTTCGAAGTGGTTTTTGGATAAACCGATCCTGGTCTCTTTGCACCACTAATACAAAAGCGTTTCCCAGCCTTACATAGAAACTAAGTCTCATCGACTTATCACGTTTTCAACTTTCAATTTGCTATCCTTCGACCAAGAAGGAAGCTCGATAGATTAGGATAATATTTTGCACCACATGAATCAACAACCTCAACACAAACGAAAATCAAGCCTACACAGAAGGCAACGTACTAAGTGTACGACTAAATAGTTCCCACATCAAGTCGAGCAACTAAAATGGCCAAATTTAATAGTCAGTTATTTAACTATCAAAGAAAACAACAGATATTTAGCACCATAAACAATAACTAGGCCCTTTTAATTAATATTTTATTAATTAACTCACTTGCCAAATATTCACTTCAAATTATCTTTAAAAGGATATATTCTCAAAGCCATTTTAACTTTTCAATATTGAAAAAATTTTCCATATACTTATTTAATAATAAGTAATTCACAAATTAATTTATTTCAATACTTAGAAAATATTACATATACTTAAATTAGGATTAAGTATATATTTCATTCTTAAAGGAAAACATCCTCTTAAACATATTTATTTGGGCCAAAACGATGTTGCATAAAGCATCTTTACGACAACCCAAAATCATTAGTATAGGGATTAGATAATTAGATAGATATACAAATCCCATATACTATACAAAAACATTTTCTTTCAAAAATCATTTACTATAACAACATTGTTATAGTCCATCATTTTCTTACTTCTCGAAAACATCTATTTCAATAATGAATGTTGAAATCTATGGTTTCGATACTTAATACATTTTAAAACATCTTTAAACCATTTAATTCCATTTAAAAGATCACTTTTCAAAACATTCATTTAATTTAAAAGATTATTCACTGTCCAAAATCGTGAATATAATTACTACCAATTTCACTGCTATTGCACATTTATTAAAGGATTATTCACCGTCCAAAATCGTGAATATACTTCCTAACCAAATTCATTATTATTGCAACATTTAATAAAGGATTATCCACTGTCCAAAATCGTGAATATAATTCATTTAATAAACTTTTGTATTTAACTTATCAAAATAAGTTGATTTTGGATTTATAAAACAATGTTTATAAATTCCATTTATGTTTTATAAAAGCTTCCATTCATAAAATCCCTTTATTAACCAAACTCATTTATCTCATTTATATACACAAATCCAATTTATAAGTAAATTACTTATAAATCTCTTATTTACCAATTCATTTATTTTATAACTTCATAAATTCATAATCTTATTCACTTATAATATGCAATTATCGCTTCATTTTAACATTTACAAAACTCCTTAATAATCCCTTTATTTTTATTTATAAAATATCGATTTTATAAATCTTATATACATAACATTTATAATAAATTCAAAAATCTCAATTTAAACTATTTTACCAAATAGCTAACTCCATATTTCAAAAATCACATTTTAATATATTTCACAAAATGTATATTTTCAAGTTCAGTTGAAAATTCTTTTTAATTTGAAATCATCATTTTAACATTTTTAATTTACCAAAAATAGGCCCAATGCTGCAACATCACTAAATATATCAATCACGGCATCCAAATCATCATATATCACATGATAACAACATATATCACAATATTTGTAAATAATACCAATAATGGTGAGGAATCTAGTTGGATCCCTCCAACCTATCACCTGAAATAAATATACATATTAGAATATGTGTACAACGTCAGCTATGAGATAGAAGCACGTACAAAGGGTCATCTGCTCATACACGAGAAACATAGGGTCTCATGTGCTCCAATAGGCAGGAATATATCCAAATACCAATCAATATATATAATATATCATATATCATCCAAACAATCATCAGTCAGCATAAAATAAATTTATTCTCACTTATATAAAAATATCGGTGTGTCGGAAAGAGTGAGTTGTACTCACTTTGGTTCCAATAGCAGTTCTAGTATTTTATATTGAATAAAATCAAACAAGCATTTAATTTTACCTAAAATTTGAACTAGCTCCAATCGACTCCAAACCAGCTCTAAAATGTAGTACCCATCAAAACAAACCCAACGCAACTTGTTTTGTCGAAAATGGACCTCGTACGAAGAAGTTACTCTATTTTAAACATTATATGAATGGTTATATATATAATTTACACATTTCTATTTTTTTATTTTAATTTTTTACCTTGTACAAATTGAAGGCGCAAGTTTTTTTATATGCAATCTAGGCCGTGTTTTTCTTGCTTCTTCTCCACGAACGCGTTCATGCTCCAGGTTCCAAAACCCACGGCCGCCGCTTAAACCTAATTGCCGCAGCCACTTCATTGATCGAGACGACGATTCAACACCTTCATATAAACGGCCATAGCGAGCTCTCCCCATGGATGAAGCCTCGTTCAACACGGTTTCCCCCTCACGTCACAATACTCCTCGAAACGCACGACCTTCACAAGCCAATTCTGGCGAATCCAAGCCACCATCGTCGATCTCAACCTTTGGATCGATAGATCTCCTCAAGCTCTTCAATGTTGTATTTGAAGATTTTTGGAAATAATGCGTGAATTGGAAGAGATTGAGGAGAGAAAGAGATGAATTTCTAGCCATTAATCTCAAAGTGGTGGCTAGGCATTTGAAATTAGGGTTTGAGTGAAAATTGGGAAATGTTGTGGTCTTTTATAGAAAATTTCGCGACACTGTTCATCGTCAAAATTTTCGAACTCCAAACGAAGCGTGCCATCTGGTATTTATAATGTTTTACCCCTATTCCAAACACAATGGGATATATATCGAGAGTAATTCGATCATATTTGGAAGATAGGTTTCCGAATCGACTTATTTTAAATTAAAATTTACTTAAACAAATTTCTACGCGTTTTAGCTTGCCACGACTAAACCATAAATGCAATTGACATGAAATTTGAAATCCTACAATAATATAACATTGCGGATCCAATGAAACTAATTTCGTCGATATCCGAGACAGTATCAAAAATGACTATTTTTACATGTTATTAAATATTAAAATATTCAATTTCTACAAATTAACTTTTAATTCAATTTTAAAAGTTCTCTAACATCACTTTAATTCAAATAGAATTTACTTTATAAATCATTTTCATTCACATTATATTCAATTTACAATTATTTACACAAATTTCAAATATTAAATTAACAATTTAATTATCCAATTAAATCACTATATTTCAAATATAAGTTATTCAGCTTATAAAATTAGCTTGTGAATATTTAAAATCAATTAAATATCCAAATTTCAAATGACTACAATTTTGGATCGTTGCACGGTCCTAAAAGTATAAATTTAGAATACTGATTTGAATGAAATTTATTCCAGATCCGAAAATAAGTTGTATAATAATGTCAAGAATTTGGATTATTACCTTAATCTTGTAGGAATGTAAACTTTTCTATGTTTTAATTGTTGGAACTTAGATCCATTTCATATTTGTAAATTTGTTTGGTTTCTTTTCTAGTTTGAAAAAATACAACATTTGATCTAGCAAGGAATAAATGCAAATGAAAAGTGAAAAAGTTGTGTGAAGTATGAATTTATTGTAGTTTACATTGTCTATTTCAGTAATTAAAAGAAATGGTTATTCCTTATAATTTCAAACATGTAATCTTTAATATTTTAAAATTAAATCTTTGGTTTTGGAGAGATATGATTCTAACAATTGAACATGGAAAAGAATATTTTAGTAAAGATATATAACTAGAATATACTTATAAAAGTAGATATTGGTGTGTAATTTACCGTGCTTATAATTATTAAATTAAAATTATCTAACAACGACGCTTACACGAATATTCGCCTTTAGGATAACTAACTAATGAGAAAGGAATTTAAAGGTTATAACTCAAATAAATGGTAAGAAATATGGGAGTTGCAATACTTTGATAGGGTAAATGGACTAATGGGACTGGTAAATATGGAAGTTGAATTAATAACTATGGAATAGTTAAAAGGTTACTAGTTTGAAATTAGTTATAATATATAAATGTCTTAGGAAATGTCCGTTAGGATTTATGGATAAATTGACATTTATGAACAATAAAAGAGGATTTATGGGTAAATAAACATTAAAGATAAAACTTATTTCCTTAAATAAAAAGGGAATTCGGTAAGCTAAGTCCAATGTTTACCTAGGATAATATAAGTAAAGACTTAGACGCTTAGTTGGACTTAGTAGGTTAGCGATACGAGGTTAGTAGAGTCACTTGACAGAAGGCTACCCTTTACTTTGAGGCACATATAGTCGAATGCATTTACTAATGAAGTGAGATATCACTGATCCTAGAACCCATGATGATGTGAGATATTGGACCTGCTTTCTTAATTGAAAAGCATTAAATGGTCTAAATTTGGAATTAAAAGTAGTGAGGGATATCTCCCATAGAGGTTCGCTTCTGGTTTGAGGTATTAAGTGGCTATATCATCTGCCTCTCCTAAAAGGAAGTGCTGTAACCTTATGAGATTACAAATAAATACGAATTTTCTAAAAGGGTTTACTTCAGTGTTGAGATATTAAGTGGCTGTTTTAGGAACCACCTCCTTATCGAAAGAAGTAACCTAATGAGATTTCATATTAATAATTAAGAGCGATAGTGGATATCTCAAAAACGGTTCGCTTCGGGTTTGAGGTATTAAGTGATCGATCTAAGGATTCGTCTCTCTCCTAAAAAGAAGTATTAAGTTACCCAGTGAGATTGCAAGCGATGTCAACTAGATAGTACTAATGAGCAGTCTACTTTGGGATTAGGTATTAAATGACAAAGGCCTACCTATAAATAGGTGTTAAATGGTCATGGGTCTGCCTTGTCCTTATTAGTGAGGTATCAAGTGGCTTGGGTATAGTCTCTCACATTGCTAAGGCCATAATAACGATAGTACCAGTGCAGAGTCCACATGGGGATATGTATTAAGTGTTGAAGGACCAGCCTAGAATATAAGTATTAAATCGTTATAAGTCCGCCTAGTCCTTTTAAAGGTATTAAGTGGCCTGAGTATTGTCTCTTACATGGCTATGATTTTATTAGCGATGGATGCAGTAATAGTTGGGAATCAAATGTCGAAAGCCTTAAATAGTGGTTAGAGGTCTTTGCAGCTAGGACCTACCGACCATTGACAACATTTTTGGAAAACCACCTTGGGAATAAATCTTAAATGATGGGGTCTACCTTGATTGAGGTCTTAAATGGTAAAGTCTGCCTATTTTTCTTTTAAAAGTATTTTGTGGTGATTATTAAAGCCCGCTTCATATTTAGAAGTAGTAAATGGCAAATGGGTTTGGAAGTGTTGGGTGGTTTAAAAGGCTCTTAGTATTTTATACCTTGGGAAGGGGTATTAGGTAAGTAATCGTGTGTGCAATGCAGGTTAGGTTAGAATTGCTAATCTTAATAAACATAACTATCAAATGGAAACAAATCGGTATTAATTTATGTTATGGAGGGTTTATAGATTTTCTAGTCACCAAAATGTTGATCTGACCCCCTCCTCATTACAGCCCACATGATAGATTTAGAGGAACAGGTCATTGGAGCTGGATGTGCTTTATTGTTGGACAAATCTTTTTTCTCTCATGCTCGATGCTGACGTGACAATCTGCTATCCAAGGAATACCACTAATTTCAAGGTAGTAGTTACAATTATTATTCTTATGCTATTATTGTTTCCACTATGAGTTTAGATTTCTATCAGTATCTGATAATGCCCATGCTTATTTGCAAATACCAAATCCAATGATCTATGCTTTGATGGACTTGGGTTTCGATTTTTGTCTGAATTTAGGCCCATTAAGGTATGGGTTATTACAATTACACCCTAAGAGTACAAAAAAAACCCCGGATTTACTTCTTTTTTTAAATTCCGACGAACGTCCAAAATAAATCTAGGTCTTACAATTGAGACAACCTTTTAAACTTCTTTATCCATCGATTTAGAAAGTAGCTAGGAAGAGTAGACATTGTTATCCAAACTCAAGTCAATAGCCTACTTTCCTTAGACAACCCTAAGTAAAGACGCTTATTAGTTGGTCAAATAGCATCGAATATTCTACTTAACATGGATGTTTAATAAATTTAAAACTTGTTTTAACTTACTATCTTCTCAATTCTAGAGTTACATAAACTCAACTTTATATTTTCAAATACACTTAGCTTCAAGTTCTATAATGATTTGAAAGTTTCAGACTATCAAACATCATCGAAAAATCCATTTCGATTTCATAAATGAAAACTTATAGAACTAAATACGGGGTTTCATTTTAAATCATTTGAAATAATAATATATACATATATCCTTTTTGTATATCAAATCATACTTTTGGGAATTTACCAGAAATCATTTTCAAACTAGTACCAAATACTTTGTATAATAGTGCTAAGTATCATGATCTCAATTTTTAAACTAGTTTCCTTAATATTTACTTTAAGACACATAGGGAAAAAATAGTTCGAGCAACACCAAAATGATACCAAGAAAACAGGTCCTACCATGTTATATAATACGACCCCTTACCAAGAAATGTAATGCTTACAAAAAGTGGTTACCAACTAATCACATCTCTCGTCAATTTTTAGTCACTTTTGAGCCACTCGAACTAGTTACATAAAAATATTTTGTTCCTGAATCGATTCGTTAGATCCAAAGAGCAACCAAACTCAGACAAGTCTTAAAATCTTTTCTAAATGTTAGTACTCATAAATACTTTTAAATAATAATGTTATTGTTTTGTCTAAAATCTTGGAAACCATTTTCAATGGCACAGGGATTTATGTTCTCAAAATATCTATTTAAATCCTCTTTGTTTATAAAAAATATTTTATAAGCTATACTTATATAAAACCACTTTCATACAAAATTCGTACTAAACTTCTTTCATTAAAGTTAACCGTTAACCCAACATTATTAGCAAATGCCTTATAGTCAAACCATGAAATTCAATTCACAAGTTGTTCATTTCAATGCGCCAATAATTACTGTCTACCCAACCCATGCAGTAAAAATGTAAATTTCTCATGAACTGGTTGAGCACAAATCAACCATCATTAAACAATAACAATGCTCATAAACTGGCCAAGCATAGCTAAGCTAATCAATGAGGGATAATGAATGATGACCATCATTCCCTACATTAATTAAACTATGCCTACAATACTGACTTATATAGATTACTTATATAAAAGATTCTTTTTAATTTTCATAGTTGGAATACCTTTAAGGCATATTATATAATAAGTACAAATACTCTATCATATGTATAATACACTCAACTCATTCTAGGGCATCACATACCCTACCTCTAATGAGTTATACCTAACAAAAGCCAAGGTTCTTGTTAACATTCAGCTCTAATACCAAGTGTGATCGGCCTTTTTGACCATAAATATTGACAGTAATACATCCATGGTATTCGCATGCCGAATACCCAAGTGCTGAAAAGAGAAAATGTTGGGTTAAAATAAAAGGAGCATGAAAAATAAAGAAGAGAATAAAATCTAAATCTCACAGTGGAACGATATCATATAATATAAAGATGATAATATAAACTGTCACTCTAAGATACATAGCATTTCAAAGTTACAATCCTAAGCACTATCATCAGACTGGACAGTTTCAACAACCTGTCCTTACAAATGCTAACATATACATACTAGTAGTCGAGTGGAAATAAGAATACTATGGCACGTGAAAGCATCCAGCTCATTTATAAGAGCTCTAAAGAATATCTAATAGAAACCTGTCGTTTTTAAACTACTTGAAAGAACACTCGAGTAATTAATGGGAAGATAGAACCATGAGTCAGACATAAGTCTGATTTGAAAAACTAAAGAAATATATGGCAGATACTACATTATCTTTTGGGACAAACAAATCACTGGAATAGTTTTCCTCTAAAAAGAACCAAACTATGTACTAAATACATATGAAGAAATAATAAATAATGTCTAGGGCATAGAATATAAATAAAAAATTGCTACGCTACATGTACAACACAATAATAGCAAGTATACATCAAAACCGCTAAGGAGCATTCGTATATGTATTCCAATGGAGGAGCTCTCAGTATGTCAAGGTGGGCTTCCTGATAAGGATCAGAATAACCTTCCGAGCAACGTATATCTCTAGATAAAATACATTATAAGGTAAAAATAGCCGTTCATTCCTGTAACATGTGACATTGAATATAATCGCCCATATATGCATATTTGAAAGCATCTCTAGACATATAGATGATATATCCTTAGGTTTGCCAAACTCACCGTCTATGCCTCCTACCCTAGTTTCTATCATTACCGATGGTGAAGTTGCGTTTATCATCTTAACTCACGAGTATTCATCACTAGAATAGACCTTGAATCTATTCATGTATTCTAGCATCTCGAATGGATCTCAAATCTATACATGGATTCTAGCAGATTGAAAAGTTCACGAATTTCTATATGGATTCCAGCATAAGTCATCTAATGAATTCTAATGTTGTCCTATCTCTTGGAATTACCCTCATGATAGACAGTACAACATGATAGTTGGAAATGTTAACGCTGACTTCTCCCTTGGAGTTACCCTTAGGATAGACAGTGCGACTCTATAACATTTCGCTTCACAATCACTGCCAAAACATAAAGCATATATCAGTTTTAAAGTAGTTATGGTTTTGACTCATCACATATAAGTACACTCCCTAACTTATCAGACTCTTTAAAACCAATCAATAAATTTTCGGCTTGCTCAACTCTGGCTCTTTTAGAAATAAAAAAACACATAAGGGTAGAGATCATCTCCTATCCGAACAGATTTTCTTTTCTCTTGTCCTAGAAGAGCAAGATGAGTTTACACATAGGGAAAATCATCACTAAGAGGACAATCGTTCCATATAATTGTCGTGTTCTTTTAGATATTTCCAAAGTTAATTTTGGTCAATTTTAGATAGCAATGAATATGATTGCATGTAAACCAAGTCTTGTATGCCTATCACGTTTTTGACCTTCTTAACTTACACTACCCCTCGATCAAAAGTGAAACCGGTGGGTTAGAGCACTGTTTGCTTCTAAGCCCTACCCGAACATTATTCTTAACTCTTACAGATATAACAAACCTACTTAAATAGCTTTTATTGCTAAGTATAGGATTAAACAATTCCCATAGACAAGTAAACATGCAAAGCATGATTAAGTCAGTAAGCGACTTCTAATCCCCTTTTGGTTTAATTAATTCTTTTACTAATTAAAACTTCTTTTATCAAACAATAATTCCTTCAAAAGTAAGCAAACAATATATAGGAGTCCTCATCGGGGAATTTTTGAACATACTTCTAAAACTAAGAGACATTTCATACAAATGCATCTTCCTCCGGAGATCCCAAACCGTATAAATCCTTGATGCTTTTATTCACTTCATATTTCCACTTATATGTATATATTTAAAATACCTTTACAAGTGATATGTATAAATATACTACTATTTCACTATTCATATGTACTCTTTTCAGTACTTCAAAATACATTCATGTACTTATCTCAAAGGTATAAGAGTATTCCTAAATCACTTAGCAATATTTCCGCTTTAAGATTTAGCCAATATGGTTAAAAACAAACTTTACTTAAATATTGTCAATACAAACCCAAAACATTTTACACCTATCATTATGTTTAAATTTTTTTTTTAAAAGATTCACTTGTATTCTAAAGTATATTCAAATTGGTTAAAAACATATGTTATTGAAACATTATTTACTATAAACCAATTTATTTTTTTACTTGCGACTATCTTTAAAATATTCATTTTAAGGATCTACATATATTCATTTTACAAAATACTTAACTTTTCCAAACTTTTTTATATATAAATACTTATAATTATATTTTAAATACCTGTATAAAATTCCATGTAAAAATGACTAACTTATAAATTACAAAAACAAACCATTTTCAAGGAAATGTTACAAAATAAACCCTTTACTTTAAATTTCACAAATAATTATTAAATATATATTTAAACTTGAAATCACTTTTAAAATACTTAAAAACCTGCTATTAAACTTCACTAAAATGTTCTTATAAATATAATAAACTTAAATATTATTTTTAAACACTTTAAATCACAAATCATTCTTATAATAGCACATAATAGTAAGTGTTGCAAAAGGTCGTCGGAAACGCCTTTTTAGTGTAATAGATTCTTGGTCTAGAAAACTAGTTTTAATCACTTCAAAGATTGCCAGTTTTCAATATGTTAATACTCTATTTTAGATCTGAAATTTTTACAGCAAGTACCATACTTAGAGTACTTAAAAACCATATAAAGAAACCTCAAGGATAACTTCCAAAATTATATTAAAAATTCTCGAAACTAAGCCTTTTACAAAGTGCTCATAGAACGACCTTTTTGCTTCTAAATTTTGAAACTTTATTCAACCAGTTATAAAATGATTCAAACTCTAAATTTTTTAAATTAAGTAGTATATATATTGTTCTTGATAAAACAGTGAATAAACTCTTATGAATAACTTTCAAAATCATATTAAAAATTTCTGAAACAAAGCCTTTTACAAAGTGCTTATATAGCGACCTTTTCTTGCTTTAAATTTTGCTACTTTGTTCAACCTTTTATAGCTTTCCAAACCCTTTATTTGTTGTTCTATATACAAGTGTAAAGCACGACCAAAATATTTTTTTCACAATATATTCACATATAACCATTAGTGAGGTCAAACACAAGGGATTTTGAAGTGCACTTATAGCGGTTATTTCACTTCAAAACAAGTTCACACACTTCAACTTCAGACAATAACATCGAACATGTCTACCTAAATTCTAGGCCATGTTACATGTTTTAGAGAGTTATATAAGTGAATATTCTACATATAAGGTTATCATTTGCTTTCCAAAGAAAAGGGGTCCAAAAAGTTATATCTTGCATTAGTTCTTTATTTTAACTTTATATTTACACAACAAACACATAAATACACTTCAATGGTGAGTAAACTCACCTAAAACTAAGCCTACAACTAAGTACAAGCCTCTTGAACACAAGACCACTTCCTACCATCACCAAACATGCAAAGATACCATCTTTGCACCTAATAAGCTCATAGACACCTTCTCCTCTTCTCTCTTTGCCCTCGGCCAATCCACGTTCGGGGTTTGTACTCCTTTCCTTACACCTTTGAGTTGATTTCCCTTGCTCCTAGGTTGTCTTAGGGCCTTGGCCAAAGTTTGAGAGAGTTTGGGCTTTATTTACATTGATTTGAGAAAGATGAAGTGAGGAGAAAGAGCATGAAGACTTAGCATTTTTTCATAACTTTTGCAAATGAATCTGTGGACTTATGAAATGTATTATGTAGATTTAAAAAGAAGTAAATATCGCATACAAGCCTCCTTGGCCAGCCAAAAACAACATGTAACAACAATCCCTTTCGACCCTCGAATGTCGAGACTAGTACATCCACGATATTCCACCCAAGTGGCAAAAGACCAATTACTAAGGTAAAGAAAAAGAAGAAATGAAAACTAAAAAGAAAGAGGATAACAAAAACATTGGAATATCATAATGGAATCACAACATATAATTTCAAAAGATAGTATACAATGTTACACTAATATACATAGCATGTCAAAGTTACTAATCTAACATAGCCTAGACAATTGCAATAGCCTGCTTTTACCTTTGCTTTATATATCATAAAGTAATGAGTGGAAATAAGAATACTATGGTAGGTAACCATCCAGCTCCTTTCCAAGAGCCCGATGAACGTCAACGAAAACCTGCCTTTCTTAGAATACTCGAACGAGCACCTATGAAAATAGGGAAAAATAAAACCACGTACCAGACATAGTCTGGTCTGGGTAACTCAAAAAATATGAGTAACGTATAACACAACCTTCGGGACTATCATCACGGTTATCCCCACAAGAAAACCAACCATCTAAAACTTACATATTACCATATAACAGACAATGTCAAGGATGACGATATAATTCAGAAATTAATTGTGATGCTTACACTAACCACACCACAACAACATTGAGGTATAATAAAAAATGCTAAGGCACTTTCGCATATGGATTTTCCATTGGATGTGCCCTCGGTTTGAGGCAGACCTTCTAACAAGGGTCAGAAACAACTTTCCGAGCGTTGTATATCTCTAGATAAAATATACCAAAATAATAAACATAGCTGGACCAATACTAATGTGTGATTTAGACATCATCAACTCTCCATGTCTCATAATCGAAAGCATCTCTCGATTTGGAGTTGATATACCCCTGAGGTTAGCTAAACCTTCTTGGCTATGCCCTTATTCTATTTTCTATCATAACCGAGGTGAAGTCACGTTCAGCATGTAAACGCATGAGCCATCGTCACTTGAACAAATCATAAATCCTCAAATGAATTCCAACATCTTGAACAGATCATGAACCTCTACATGGGTTCAAGCATCTCAAATAGATATCGAATCTCCATATAGATTCTCGCAACTAAAATAGATCCACTTCTAAGATATAGAACATGTATCTCAATCTTAAAGTAGTTTTTGCTAAGTAAAACACTTATCGATCGTGGTCTCTCCAAGATTGAATCGACGAATTTTCGGTCAACTTAACTTCAGTTCTTTCAGAGTTAAAGAGACAATGGTAAAGGTGGAGATCATCTCCTATCCAAACTGATTTTCTTATCACTTATCCTAGAAGGGAAAGACGAGTTTATAGATAAGTTTTTCATCATTGAATGAATAATTGTTATGTATAATTCATGTGTTTCTTCTAGATGCTTCCTAAATTAATTTGGTTGTATTTAATAGCAATGAGAACGATCTTATATGGAAACCAATTTTGGTGTACTTACTGTTATCCAGCCTTTTGACCAGGAAGTATCTGGATGGACTGGATGAGTTGAACTTGAAAGCTATAAAGGAAAGAAAGCCCAGAGAGATAGCAACAAAGTCCAGAAACCAAGCGGAACCAGAATCGCAAGATGGAAGTAAGACCATCTCAGAAAATACCAAACCCATCTAACTAGTGGGTTGGTATCGATCCACAG
This sequence comes from Allium cepa, assembly GCA_030765085.1. Classification (NCBI taxonomy): domain Eukaryota; kingdom Viridiplantae; phylum Streptophyta; class Magnoliopsida; order Asparagales; family Amaryllidaceae; genus Allium; species Allium cepa. The sequence goes on along the minus strand of CM060932.1, from coordinate 1,029,020,501 downwards.
AACTTCTCAACGGTTGCCTTATTATCCTCCTACTACCAAGCTGTGATGCTAGCGACCCATCTCAAACTCCATTACACTGATTGCATGTAGTTTGTTACCGAATGACTCAAGCACCTAAAATCAACAACTCCATTCCTCTACCAATCCATCCTATTGAACCAGGAACAATCCTATAACGAAGCTTTCAAGATGGAAAACGCAAAACTATTAACAAGTCACTATTATACAAAGCATTGGGATCGATCCATAAGTGGATCTTATGGATTGGTACCTATCCTTGCCTATGGATTGGTACCGATCCATAGCTGTTTATTTTACATGACACATTTTTTGAAGAGGAACCACAATTGAATGTGGAGAATATGAGGGAGACCATGGAGAAGAACTTTCAGGCGACCTACAACTATAAATAGGATGCTAAGGGCTTATATTTGAGGATATTTTTGCTTCTTTGCAATTTTTCATAATTCCTTGTAATCAGCTGTGGATCCCTATCGATCCATAAGAACCGTACTTGCAAAACAATAATAAAAGCAATAGAAAGCTCAAGTGGATGTAGGAAATACTTGGTCTGACCAATATAAATATTTAATGTCTTTTTTTTACTCATTTAACATTTATATTTCTTCATGTTCATTCTTTACTTAATTTTTTTGATGTTTATGCCACTATTAGTACTGATATTTTGGTACTTTCATTAAAAGACAATAATCTGAAGCTATTTGGGTCTACTATTGTTTCCTAAGGAATTGACCAGGCAACCTAGTACTCGGCATAGCAAGGACGCTCGGTCAGAGAGGAGCGCTCAGCATCAAGTATCGCTCGGCATCAGAAGAACGTTTGGCATTGGATGCCGTACGGCCAAAGAAGATCGTTCGGCATTGAATGCCGTTCGGCCAAGACTAACGTTCGGCCTCCAAGGTGTACTCGGTGTAAAGTGTGTTCAGCAGTCAAAGGACACTCGGCATCCAGAGCATGTTCGGCCAAAGGAGTGTTCGGCCGAAGTAAACATTCAGCATAAGACCGTTCGGCATAAGGATATCGTTCGGCATCTAGGGGTCGTCTGGCATCGAGAGATAGTTAGGCATTGAATGCCGCTCGGCCAAATAATATCGTTCGGCCACCAAAGTTTGTTCGGCTTTCTACGAACGTTCGGCGTAAGAACGCTCGACATCCCCGAACGTTCGGCCAACAAGATGTTTCAACATCCTCCTCAACACAACTGTTCCAACTGTTGCTCGGCCTACTCGTTCGGCACGAAGGTTTCTGTTCGGCATTCCATCGTTCGGCCTCCCTGGTCGGCGCGCCGTGCCTACACTCTTTGGACCGAGTTATTCGGCTACCAGGCCCACTAGGGAAGTCCAACCCACTGTCATCTATAAATAGGGAGGCAGGGGCACAGAAAACGGGATCAGATTTCAGAGAACACAAGGGAGATTCTGCCTCATCCATACCTCATCCAAGACTTCTACTTTTATTTCATAATTGTATTCGAATACTTAAAAAGCGGATTGTATCTGTAATCAAGTTTAAAGTGAAGAAATAAAGGATCAACTTCAAAGTGGACGTAGGCTACAACGCCGAACCACTATAAATTCTGTGTTCTCGTCTCCCGCATTTTAATTTATATTATCTTCTCTATTTTAATTTATCTTCTTCATTAATCTCTCTACACAAACTCTCTAAGGGTGTTAGTGACCAATTTTGGCGCTAACATTTTGGTGCTTTCACTGAGAACCGAATTCTCGTGTTGTGAGGATCTACTTTGTAGCTACTGGATTGCATAAATCCCCCGAAGAAGATCCATAATTATTCATAAGGCATCTGTTGATTCTACTCAGAGTTACAACCAACGAGTCTACCATGGGAAGACCACGAACAAGATCGACCTCCCAAAATGTAGATGCCCGCGAAACCGCTAGTGTTCAACAACTTGGACCTAATGATCAACAAGCAATTCGAGGCACGGGGCCCTCCAGCCAAAACCAAGCGGAAGCTGTTTCACGAGCAGAATTGAATGACTTGATAGAAGAGCTTACGGAAAGCAGAAGGCAACTCTCTGAGCAAATGCAAGTTAATGCTGACCTCATGGCCCAACTTGCTCAACAGCAGCATCAGAATGCTGGAGGTAGCCATGTCCCATACTCTGAAGATGATAGCTCAACTTCAGTTGATGAACCTCCCAGGCGTAGACGCCGCAAGGATGAAGATGACCAAGCAGGTGCCACTGATCACTCTACTAGAAATCAAGCCCGTGGAGTGAAACCCAACCTTCCTCCTACCATACAAACCCCAGATTTGACAGCCATGGTCAGGCAGTTGATGAGAGAGAATCAAGGTTTGACTAATGAAGATTAGGGAATGTCTAAAAGTCATACTCCCTTCATAGATACCATTCTACAGGCTGAATACCCAAGGAAGTTTAACATGCCCACCATACCCGCCTATGAAGGAAAAACTGACCATAGACAACATGTAATGAGGTATGATGGATGATGGATTCAGCAAGGGCCAACGATGCAACTAAGTGCAGGTGCTTTCCAATAACTCTGTTCGGAATCGCCACCATGTGGTTCACTCGACTTCCTCCATGGTCAATCTCAAACTTCGACGAATTAGAAAGGAAATTCATAGAACAATTCAGGATACACGCCACTCGACCCAAGGATGTGATGTCCTTATCAAGCGTGACCCAAGCTCCTGGGGAATCACTGAAAGCATACTTGCAGAGATTTCATGTTGCCGCTACTGAAGTGAGCAATCCAAACGACCACGCGATTTTGATGGCAGTAATGCGTGGAGTGGATCCAGACTCTGAATTTGGGGATTGGTTGGCGGGAAAGCCACCAGCTACGTTGGAACGTTTCTATTCGAAAGCCCACCAGTTCATAAGGAGGGAAGAGGCTCGATGGATAAGGAAAGACAAGGCACCAGGGTCCGTTCAGGAGTCTGTAAAGGGCAACATCGCCATGAAGGCAACCGACGATAACCCTGGAAAGACTCAGGCCAGCGTCCAAAATAAGCCCGGGCAGTCTAAGGGAACTGGAAGTGGAAATCCTGGAAAGAAGAAGGAAACGGGGAGATGGAAGTCAAGGATCCCAACCTACAATGAATACACTCCACTGAATGCGTCTCTTGAAAACATCTACTTATCGACCTGCAACACTTTTCAATACAAAAAACCACGCCCTAAGGAATCAACAGAGGAGCAAAAGCGGACTGGAAAGTATTGCCGCTTTCATGAGTCTTATGGGCACAACATAGACGAATGCAGGCATCTCCATGACGCTATTGAGAAATTGATTAGGCAGAAGAAGCTGCAGGAATTCGTCAAAGATACGCCAGAAGGAAGAGAAGAGACTTCAGACCCCAGACGTGGCCCAGCTCCACACCAACCAGAGCAACCTACTCGAACTGTGGGAAGGTTGATTATTAACACAATTGCTGGTGGACCACATCCTGCGTATAAAAATTGGCAGGAAATGGAACGATATGCTAATTCCTTGAGACATACAGAGCATGAGTGCTGTTCAAATATGGAGGATGGAACTCCCGCAAAGTAGAAGCGCACGATGCACGACGATATTGTATTCAGGAATAGAGACGCGGTTAAGGTGGAAGCCCCCACCATCGATCCATTGGTCATATCCGCAACCATCGGACCGGCATTCGTAAGGAGAATCCTAATTGATTGCGGAAGTTCCGTTAACATCATCTTCAAGAAAGCGTATGACCAAATGAAGCTGGAGACTAAGAATTTGAAACCATCTAAAGCCCGAATCCATGGCTTTAACGGCGCAGCCACAGACGCAGTAGGATATGTGGAGTTACCAGTTGAACTGGGACAAGGTGAACGCAGGAGAGTGCGAATCCTACCATTCATAGTGCTAGATGTTGATTCACCATACAACGTGTTTTTGGGACGACCAGCCCTCGCAGATTTCAGGGCAGCCTTGGCCCCGTGGTGTCTCACACTGAAATTCCCGATGGACAAAGGAGTTGGCGTAGTGCATGGCGACCAAGCAACCGGACGTGCATGTTACGTGGCTGAGCTGAGAGAGGCCCAGTGCAGAGAAAAGGGGAAGACTGCAGACAGCATCGTCCGCATCCTGAATTCTGATGATTGACAATTAGCACCCGTGCCCTGGCTCGGGCGACATTCTCGGATCGTTGGAGACATAGATCCGAGAGACGACAAAGGGGAACCTAGGGAACCAGACGCAGCACCGGCCGAACTAACAATTGATATTCCAGTTAGCCACAGCGACCCGACACGAGTTCTTAAAATTGGGTCACAGCTCGATCCCCTAATGGCAGAGAATTTATCTGATTTTCTCCGAGCGAATCTTAATGTCTTCGCCTGGACACACTCTGATATGCGTGGGATTTCCCCTGCAATTGCGAGCCATATGTTGAATATAGACCCGAAACACGTACCTGTGAAGCAAAAAAGGAGAGGCATGGACCCGGAGAGGTCTACAGCCCTCAAAGAGGAGGTGGATAAACTCAAAGCCAATGGGTTTGTCCGCGACGCCCTCTACCCGGAATGGGTGTCCAACCCTGTGTTGGTAAAGAAAGCAAATGGGAAATGGAGAACCTGCGTTGACTATTCTGATTTAAACAAAGCATGCCCGAAGGATAGCTTCCCGCTACCACGAATTGATCAACTGGTCGATTCAACTACAGGGCTTGAGTTATTGTCATTTATGGATGCATACTCTGGATACAACCAAATTCCGATGCACATCCCAGACCAAGAACGCACCGGCTTTGACATAAATGTTGGGTTATACTGCTATGTAGTGATGCCCTTCGGACTGAAGAACGCCGGAGCAACTTACCAACGTCTGGTAAATCGAATGTTCAAAGATCAGATTGGAAAAACAATGGAAGTCTATGTGGATGACATGATTGCGAAGTCACGGCAGTCAAACGACCACATTCGAGACTTGGCGGAAATGTTCGATATACTAAGGCACTATGGGATGAAGATCAATCCTTCAAAGTGTTCATTCGGCGTGGCATCAGGGAATTTCTTGGGATTCATTGTGAATGCACGAGGAATTGAAACTAACCCGGAGAAGATCCAGGCCATCCGAGATATACAGGCACCTAGAACCATAAAGCAGGTACAGAGCTTGAACGGAAAAGTAGCTGCGCTCAGTCGATTCATATCCAGAGCCACGGATAAGTGCGTTCCTTTCTTCGATGTCATAAAGAAAGGAAAGAGAAACTTCGAATGGACGACTGACTGCGAGGAAGCATTCCGAGCCCTGCTAAGACACTTGGAAAGTCCGCCAGTGTTGTCAAAACCAGTAGACCACGAGACGTTGTACGTATATTTGGCTGTGTCTCAACACGCTATCAGTACAGCCCTAGTTCGCGAAGAAGACAAGGTTCAAAGGCCGGTGTACTATGTTAGTAAACGACTGACGGGGGTAGAAAAGAATTATCCAAAGATCGAGAAACTCGCCTATTGCCTGGTGATTGCATCACGCAAGCTTCATCCCTACTTTCACGCGCACTCGATCAGTGTTTACACTGACCAACCCTTGCGACAAGTACTCCAACGACCGAAAACTTCCGGTAGGATGCTAAAGTGGAACATCGAGTTAAGCCAGTTTGATATCACCTACCTGCCGTGAAGGACCATCCAAGGGCAAGCATTAGCTGACTTCGTTGCTGAGTTCACCATTCCGGATGAACCGAGTGAAAATCACAAAGTAATCCCTCCTGTCCGATGGAAGATGTTCACTGACGGGGCATCTAACGACCGTTGGTCGGGAGTTGGGATAGTTCTGGTAACTCCCGAAAACCGATCGATTTGCTACGCTTTGAAGCTCGAATTTGCAGCGACAAATAACGAAGCCGAATACGAAGCACTGATTGCTGGCTTAAGACTTGCCAATGAACTGAGGGTAAAGTCCATCGAAATCTTCTGCGACTCACAGCTGGTGGTATATCAGGTACGGGGAGACTACCAAGCGAAAGGACAGATACTGGCTCCTTACCTTGCTCGGGTCCGGGAGCTACTAGTAAACCTGGAATATTATGGCATTTCGCATGTCCCGCGCGAACAGAACAGGGAGGCCGACTAGTTGGCTAAATTCGTGAGTACTGGCGATGCACAGCAGATGGGATTGTTCCCTGTCGAGACTCTGCTTGCTTCAAGTATAGACATGATGGAGATAGATCTCGTCTTGGAGATCGAACTCGAAAGGGGATCATGGCTGACCCCGATCAAACAATACTTGCTATACGGGGACTTACCTGAGAAAAGAAGCGAAAGACGCCAAGTCCTTCGTAAAGCTTCGCGTTATGTAATGCAAGACGGGATAATGTATCGGAGGGGATTCTCGACCCCCCTACTCCGGTGCATGGCCCATGACGAGGTAAAACGGGTGTTGGAAGAAGTCCATGAGGGAGAATGTGATGATCATACCGGGGGGCAAACTTTGGCGAGGAAAATCCTCTGCTATGGATATTATTGGCCGACTGTAAATAGGGATGCTGCAGACTATGCGAGAAGATGCGACAAATGCCAGATATATGCGAAGATTCCAAGAGCTCCGCCAACGGAACTCACACAAATGGTTAGTCCCTGGCCATTTGCAATGTGGGGAATCGACCTAATTGGATCTCTTCCCATAGCCAAAGGAGGCGCGAAATATGCATAGTGGCAGTCGATTATTTCACCAAGTGGGCGGAAGCAGAGCCAATGGCCACAGTCACCACCAAGAAAGTCGTTAATTTCGTTGTACGAAATATCATATGTCGTTTTGGCCTCCCACGGACCATCATAACGGACAACGGAACTCAATTCGAAAGCAAGGAATTAAAAGAGTTCTGTCAGAGGTATGGCATTGAGAAAAGTTTCGCAGCAGTTGCTCACCCAAAGGCGAACGGGCAGGTAGAAGCCGTCAATAAGATCATCAAGTCCATATTGAAGAAGCATTTGGAAAAGGCTAGAGGCAAGTGGGTGGATGAACTCCCAACAGCGCTTTGGGCCTATAGAACTACCCACAAGACCGCGACTGGCCACACACCATTCGCACTGGCGTACGGCACGGAAGCCGTCATACCCGTAGAACTTGAAGTTCCGTCACACCGGGTAACCTATTACGATCCTGCGTCAAACCAGGATCTCCTATTGGAATCATTAGACTTCATTGATGAGAAATGCGAAGTAGCTGATTTGAGATCAGCCTCATACAGATACCGAGTCGCTAAATATTATAACAGAAAAGTCCAGCCAAGAACCTTTAGTGTGGGAGATCTCGTTTTGAAACGAGTCTTTCCAACCCCTTCGCACATGAATCCCGCATGGGAAGGTCCATATGTCATCGAACGGAGGCTTGGAGAAGGAACTTTCAAGCTAACGACCGTCGATGGTGCGACACTCCCCCGAGCATGGAACAGCGAGCATTTGCGGCGTTATTACACTTAGTCTATTTCCTTTATGCGGTAGTTGCATTTGTTTCCAGTATGCTTTCTTCTCGGCGTGTAATAAGATAATCTAGCTTGTTTTCATCAATAAAGGCTTGAAGCCATCTTTTCCATGAATGACCAATGTCTCTTCGTATGATATTCCTATGACGCGCAATTAAAAATTATGATATCCTGGCTAGCGTACGAACGCTTATAATAAACGATTCAAAATCTCCAAGTCCCCGGAGTGCGGACTGGAGTACTCTAAGTCCCCGGAGTGCGAACTCGAGTATAAACGACAAAAAATCTCCAAGTCCCCAGAGTGCGGACTCGAGTATAAACGATTCAAAATCTCCAAGTCCCCGGAGTGCGGACTCGAGTATAAACGACAAAAAATCTCCAAGTCCCCGGAGTGCGGACTGGAGTACTCTAAATCCCCGGAGTGGGGACTCGAGTACAAACGACAAAAAATCTCTAAGTCCCCGGAGTGCGGACTGGAGTACTCTAAGTCCCCGGAGTGCGGACTCGAGTATAAACGATTCAAAATCTCCAAGTCCCCGGAGTGCGGACTGGAGTACTCTAAATCCCCGGAGTGCGGACTCGAGTATAAACGATTCTAAATCTCTAAGTCCCCGGAGTGCGGACTCGAGTATAAACGATTCTAAATCTCCAAGTCCCCGGAGCGCGGACTGGAGTACTCTAAGTCCCCAGAGTGCGGACTCGAGTATAAACGATTTGAAACCTCCAAGTCCCCTGAGTGCGGACTCGAATACAAATGACTCGAAATCTCCAAGTCCCCGGAGCATGGACCGGAGTACTCGAAGTCCGGTGTATAGACTTAATTACAAGCAGTTCAGACCTCCGAGTTCCTTGAATAGGAACTACGACGCAAATGACATGGATATGTCAAGTCCCCAACATACGGGCTATGAAATATTCTAAGTGCTTGAAGCACCAAGTGGAGATTGATCAAATCCAGGGAAGCTCCCAAGCCATGTAAAGACGAACCAAGAAGTCTAAGTTACCCATAACAATTCAGATTTCAATCACAACCATAAAAGAAACTGAATAATAAAAGTCTTTTGAGAAGACAAAAGTGAAGATCAAATTTTATTCACAAAAAGCTTCCCGTTACAAAAACGCTCCGAAGTCCGGAGCCAACAGCCTATTTACACAGTCTACAAAAATTAGTACATGACTTAAACTAGTTCTCGTTGAACGGGAACGACGGTCATTTCTTGTGTTTCTTTGACTTCTTCCCGGATGGTTCCTTCCCAGAGCGCTTACTCTTGTAATCCTTCCCTGACGGAGGGGTGACGACCGAAGACGTAGGGGGAACATCCATGGGCTGGGACTTGCCAGGAAGAATGACCTTCAATGGTTTGTTCAGAGGATCGTCCAGGTCCACTTCACGCGGCTCGACCTTGACTGAGGTCGTATCTCTTTTCTCTTTCTCGAGCCGTTCCTTCATGCTCAAGTCAGATGTGTGCTCAGAGGCGCCTGTGATTTCAATTTCAAAACTCTCCGAGGAAGATTCGGATTTGCCTTCATCAAGCCCCCGATTACTTGAGCATCTGGACCAGGATCCTTGCCAGCTTGAGTAGCGTCACTCGCCTTTTTCTCCACCTCCTTGGTGGCATTGCTCCTCGGAGTGGGCTCGGGGTCAGAATAGCCTGCGTAGAAATCACGAAAAAAAAAGAACAAGTGTTAGAACACAACAACTTCTGGGGGAATGAGAAAGATCTTTGTGAAGCACAGAGGTTACTCACCAGATGCCGGTGGGTTCTCAGTCATCAGGGGGGTCTCGCCCTCCGGGATGGGAGATAAAACATGAATGCCGAGCCCGGGGGCTTCCGGATCATAACCAACGTGCTGCTCGAAGGGGTCAAGTGTTGACTGATTGGCCGATTGGGTAGGCACGTGAACTGGGGGCACAACGCCGGAAGGGTCCGTAGCCACCTCTTTCCCTTTCCTGGAGGGAGAACCTTTGCTGTAGAGGGCTTTAGCCACTGATAAATCTGAAGGCTCTTTCCCCCTCAGGAATTATTTTACCAATGCTTCTTCGTCGACCTCATCGACGCCGCTCTCAGCCTTCCTGATCTGAATCAGGGTTTCCCATGCCTCGGCCAGTGACTCAAGATGGCTGTCGCCCAGAAAAGTTAAGTCTCGATGCATGAGAACTCGGGCATTGAACTCAGCGATGAGCGGGTCGAATTCGGTCTTTATCTCCTCCCTGCCTTCTTCCCTGGCCGCCTCGAGGCGAGAGTCGATGTCGACAGTTGCTGCCTTTTCACCTTCCTCACGGGCCTCATTCCTCAGTGCCTCGACTTTGGAGAGATCGTCTTCAAGTTTCCCCTTTAGGAGTCGGGTGGCGACAATCTCATCACAATAATGTTGTGCCTCAACCTGGGCAGCCACTTTCTCTTTCCTCTCCTCGAAAAGTTGCTCTTCGAGTTCCTTAACCCGATAACTGGTGTGTCTCGCTCCTTCTGAACGGAGTCTTTCTCCAAAGCTAATGCCCCACACCGTTGAACCGCTTCATCGAGCTCTTTCTTATGAGTCAATTCAAGGCGGGAAACAGCCTTGGCGGTGTCCTTAGCGCTCTGACGAGTAGCTTCAAGCTCGGACTTATAGGCGGCAATTTCTTCATCCTAGGCCTTAATGATATCCCTGTCATGGATAGCTTCAAGCTTTAGGCGGTCAATTTCGTGCTGGTGCTCCATAGAGACTTCAGAAAGTTTCTCAGCCAGATGGACGAACGCGTCATGTTGCACATAGACGTCATTGGTACAGGCGATAGCATTTTGTTTGACATCTCCGGGAATAGGATGAATCGCCGGGAGGAACTTTAACCCATCAAAACAAATCTTCGAAAACTTAGCCTTAAGTTCGTTCAATCTCTCCGACACTGTCGGTTCTGTTACGGGAGCGGGAGGAGACGGCTTTGAAAGTTCGCCCTTCCTATGAGAATCTCGGGAGTGCCGGGTAGAAGAAGAGTCAGAGTGCTGGTCCCGGGGAGCATCAGAATGCGACCTCTTATGGCCACGTTTGTCTTTGCTTCGCTCCTGATAAGAAGAGGTCTCCTGGCGGTGTTCGGGCTGATAATAAGTTTTCTTCCGGGATGACGAGTCTCGGGCATGATAATCTCGGTCGCTGTCGCTGTCTCTGTCTCGGCGCTTCCCAAGGCCCGAGTCCCGACCAGACTGGCGTAAAGTCGACAAACCGCGAAGGCGGTCGTATCCGTGAGAGCGCCCCATGTCACCTGCAATCAAACAATAGCGAATTAGCGAGAGAGCAGAATGGTGAAAGAAAAGTAGGTGCAAAGCGAAATGCATGTATTTGTGTGTGTCCTAGTGCTACCCCCCGACGGACCAGTGGCTTTGCTAACGGAAGTTTTTTCCCCTTGGATCGGGGTCGGGACACCCGCATCACCCCTGACGGGTGAGCGAAACTTAAACAGCTCCGGGTCATCGAAATCATAGTCGTGCAAGTCGTCGGGAATGAAGAGGTTCGATAAGCCTTTCAGAGAACTTCCAACGCGCTGTGAAGAAGCCTCTTTCTCTGGCTGAACAGGCATAGCTTTGGAAGTCCCACCAACCTTCTCTTTCCTCAACTTGTGCGCCAGCTCCTTTCTCCCCTTCGAAGGGGAAGATGACGTTTCGATATCATGAGCTTCAGCTGCAGGACCTAAATCCTCACCTCGCTTTTTAGGTGGCTCGCCTAGAATTTCCCCTTCTTCCGGTACTTCAAGAGAAGGGCGAACGGATGATTCAGGCAATTTTTTCCCTCTGACGGGCACGGACTTGGGAAGCGATACGCCCTCTGGAAGGCTAAGCCGGCGGCCAGGGGCTAGCAAGCCGAACTTCGATAGTGACTCATTGGAAATGAGGGCTCGGATATCTCGCTCTTCAGTAGGGAGAGCTCTAATGGCGTCGACAGCATCGGAGTACCCCCGGCCCTCGGGACGGGGGATGAGATCTGAAAAAATAGAACAATGAGTTAGGAGAAGTTCAACCTCAATCGGGAACGGACATCAACTCAGAGAAAAGACTTACTTCCTTCAACCCACCGCCTCGCAAAGCCTTGGGGGCAGCGCACGTAAAACCACTCCTGTTTGAACAGGGCGAATTTGCTACTCCACGTGCTAGTGAAAAGTTGGCACTTCCGATGTGGCTCAAGAAACATGTAAGAGGGGCTTTCTCCCCGTTTCTTGGTCATATAGATGTACCTTATATCGCCGGGGGTTGGAGGCCTGGAGAAGACGGCCATGAAAAGCATGTACGTGCCATAAATGAAAGCGTGACCATTTGGATGAAGTTGAGACGGGGCGACGTCCAGATACTGCAGCACGTCGCGAAGGAATAGATTGAAAGGGGGCATGCTACCAACCCAGCACATGAACTTGCTACCCGCCGTATATCCCACTGGGGGCAGATATGGGCGGTCACACCCCGACGGAACGAGCACGTCAGCAAACGGAATGCCATGAGTAGAGCATATCCGCTTAAGAGCGGCCTCAGTGACTCTCGAAGCCTGTGAGTCAACTGGGTAATCCAGTAAAATCGACGATTCCAAAGTATCGGGAGCCCAGTCATGAGCGGGAGAAACTGATGGGTCAGTTGTGTCGGGGGCCGTTCGCTTAGAAGACGGCCCAGGTTTGTCGGAAAGTGTAGCAGAACTTGATCTTTTGGACATCTTGAATAAATAGCAGACCCAACAAAGCACCTGTGTGAACTATACTCGAAAAATAATCGACGTTAGAATTAACAACGCAGATAACCCCCCGTGTGGTGTGTGAACTAGTGCAATCAATCGTGCATAAGCATTTAATATAACGTCAAGCCTAAAAACAACGCTTCCGAAAACCGTCATCGCTGACCATCTCCGAAAGCCTTCTGAATAACGACTGCAGTAAGACACTAGAGGTAATTATCTGATTATGCCAAGTAAAGACCAGTTATGAAATTGGGCAAGGAGAGTATGTTCGGCATTTGTATATGTCCGGCATTTATGTGTGCTCGGCACTTAATTATGCTCGGCATGCTAACTATGTTCGACATGAAGATAGGTCCGGTATTTATGTATGTTCGGCATGTTAAGTATATTCGGCATTTACTTGGGTTCGGCATTAAGGTCTGCTCGGCGCTTAGTTTGTTCGGCAGGATAGTTTGTTCGGCACTCAAGTACGTTCGGTATGTTGGTTTGCTCGGCATGGAGGTAGGCTCGACATTTATGTACGCTCGGCATAACAGTTTGTTCGGCTAAAGTTGTGGCTCGGCAAAACTACTATTCGGCCTACAACCATCGTTCGGCTCAACCTCAGTTCGTACTGAGTTAGTGTTGTTCGGCCAAAACATGATTCGGCCGAAACAACGCCCGGCCTACCTACTGCCTCACACTTCCTCCCTAACCTTATGACCCATCGTTCGGCCGACAATTTGCCATGCCGAACCAAAGTTGAATCGTGTCCTAACACTCAACACGGCCTCCATACTTTCCAGTCTTCCACCCAACTCTTTCCCACGGCCTCATCTAATACATAGAGGCCGTGCCGAACCACGGCATCCCTCTCAAACAACGGAACGAACCTTATGAGGCGATCAACCCTCACCACACCTCCCTGCCTTAAGTCGCTCGGCCGTGGGGACGTCCAAATCAGGGTTTGGATCATCCACCCGCATAGCTCGTTCAGCCACCGTTCTAACCTATCCCAACCGATCGAAACTTATTAAGGAAAGGAATCAGATGAAGGGATTTTACCTAGTTCGTGGATCGAGTGTTACGAAGGGTTGAGAAGTCTGATAAGTCTGATGGCTGGGGTAGATCGAGAGTGCAGAAGTGAAAGTAGAGAAAAAGGGGAAGGAAGAAGAAGTTGGGTTTTATAAGGGTGAAGAGGAAGTCGAAGGGGTTCTGACCGGCTCTACCGGTCAAAACGGTCATGTTCGGACACCTCGGTTCGTCCAGCTTGGGCCCACTTGGATCTGCCGGCACTTGTATTGTTCAGCCCGAATACTCGGCATACAAACTCACTCGGGGTAACATATGTCGTTCGGCTTTCCCTGCTAACGTCCGGCCTTCCCTACTGCGTTCGGCCAAGAGAGCCTTAAGACAAAGGTGGTGACCAAGGATCAAAGCGCATCATGTTCGGCCACGTAATGCACTTTGGGGGGCAAGTGTTTCCCAAGGAATTGACCAGGCAACCTAGTACTCGGCATAGCAAGGACGCTCGGTCAGAGAGGAGCGCTCGGCATCAAGTATCGCTCGGCATCAGAAGAATGTTTGGCATTGGATGCCGTACGCCAAAGAAGATCGTTCGGCATTGAATGCCGTTCGGCCAAGACTAACGTTCGGCCTCCAGGGTGTACTCGGTGTAAAGTGTGTTCAGCAGTCAAAGGACACTCGACATCCAGAGCATGTTCGGCCAAAGGAGCGTTCGACCGAAGTAAACATTTAGCATAAGACCGTTCGGCATAAGGATATCGTTCGGCATCTAGGGGTCGTCTGGCATCGAGAGATAGTTAGGCATTGAATGCCGCTCGGCTAAATAATATCGTTCGGCCACCAAAGTTTGTTCGGCTTTCTACGAACGTTCGGCGTAAGAACGCTCGGCATCCCCGAACGTTCGGCCAGCAAGACGTTTCAGCATCCTCCTCAAAACAACTGTTCCAACTGTTGCTCGACCTACTCATTCGGCACGAAGGTTTCTGTTCGGCATTCCATCGTTCGGCCTCCCTGGTCGGCGCGCCGTGCCTACACTCTTTGGACCGAGTTATTCGGCTACCAGGCCCACTAGGGAAGTCCAACCCACTGTCATCTATAAATAGGGAGGCAGGGGCACAGAAAACGAGATCAGATTTCAGAGAACACAAGGGAGACTCTGCCTCATCCAAACCTCATCCAAGACTTCTACTTTTATTTCACAATTGTATTTGAATACTTAAAAAGCGGATTGTATCTGTAATCAAGTTTAAAGTGAAGAAATAAAGGATCAACTTCAAAGTGGACGTAGGCTACAACGCCAAACCACTATAAATTCTGTGTTCTCGTCTCCCGCATTTTAATTTATATTATCTTCTCTATTTTAATTTATCTTCTTCATTAAGCTCTCTACACAAACTCTCTAAGGGTGTTAGTGACCAATTTTGGCGCTAACAACTATCTATTGTTGGATTACCTAAATCCAAGGGATTAATCTACTTACTTTGTTTTTTTACTCTTTTAAACTACATGGATTTCCAAAACGTCTATTAGAAGCTTTTTGGAATAGCTTCTCGAAAGGATAGATCTTGTTGAGGAGGTAGCACAACCACCGCTACCATGGGTCAGAACCTGACAGATGTGATTACTAGGGCTAAGACTGGTCGCATGATGAAGAAAATGGAAGAAAAGCTTGAGGAAAGCTATATTGAGTTGAATGTGAAAATGAAATAGAGATTTGATTTGTTGAATCAGTTTACTAACAACCGTAGGATAAGCAGGAGGGACTTAACAACTTACAGTTTACAATTTGACAGTTCCTCATCATCAAAGCAAAGCAAGAGTGATAGAAAGAAGAGACTAGAAACTCGAAATAAAGGACCAAGCCAAATCGCGGCAAAGATTTATGGATTGGTATCGATCCATATAGAGTGATCGGTATTGAACCTTCCATGTTGGTTTGGGTGCTCGACTTCCAAATGATGGTCCTAGTTTGGCTTCTAGTCTTTCTACGGAAGGCCAAAACATTAGAGATCAGGCGACCACTATGGATCCATCGTGAACAGAGTATGTACAAGGTATTTCTAAACAAGTGGCTCTCCCAAAGTCAGGGGAACCTAGGTATCGTGAAACTAACCAAGAGCATTTTTCAAGCCAAACACTTGGAGTGGATCTCGATTACTGTCGTTTACTAGATCCACCCAAGCCGGATTTAACTAAAATGCTATGGAGACTTATAATTAATAGCCAACATCGTACTAATGATGATTAGGATTCCTCCCCAATCCTCATTCATGGAAAAAATACTACGCGAGGAATACCCTTGGAGATTTCTGATTCCAACGATTCCATCATATAACACGGAGATGCATCTAAAGCAAAATTTGATGAAGTATGATTGGCATATGGATTCCGCCAGAGTTATTGATGTTGTATGATGTCATTGTTTCTCAATTTTCTTAGAGGGTGTAGTGACGAAGTGGTTCATCCAACTACCGCCGAAATCCATATCATATTTTAAGCAATTGGTATAGAAGTTCATTGAGCAATTTGGTATGCACACTACCTATCTGAAAGAGGTCATGTCACTATCCAAACTTTTTTCGGGAGCAGAAGAGTCTTTGAAAGATTTTTTTACAATGGTTTAATGATGCAGTAAACGGGGTGAGACATCCTCAAGAGACTATTGAGTTGATGGCACTGGTCTATGGAATTCATCTCGACATCAATTTTAGGAAGTAGTTGAAGATGAATCCACCACTGATAATAAAAGTATTCTATAGAAAAGCAAATTAGTTCTTGCACTTGGAGGAGGCAAGTACCAACACCAGGAAGACCGATTTCGGTTAATCGACAATAGTGATACAAAGTAATGTTGCTACAAAACAGTCCAAAGGGAATTCCAACAATGTTGATCTTAGTGTGGAAAATAGAGGTGGTGGATAGAACAAGAGCAACAACAGAGCCAAAGACAAGAAATCGGATTCGAGGAGACATCCTAAAATCCTGAAACATGACAACCACACTTCATTGAATAACTCGATTGAGAACATATACTTGGCAACTTTAGGTACCAAGCATTAAAGGAAGCTTGGTCCAAGAGAATCAATCGAGAAAGAGAAAAATTCAGGAAAGTTTTGTCGATTTCATGAAACATATGGTCACAACACCAACAAATGCAAACATTTGTGGGATGTGATCGAAGAGATGATTTACAAGAAGAAGTTACATTGCAAGCCCTGTAGGATGATGGGGAAGGAACTTCAAACCCCCAAGCAGTATGGGAAAGTTGGACTTGGTGTTAACGAGCCAATATGGCTTGACAAACATCTTGTGATTGATACTATTATCGGTAGGCCATATCCAACTGAAAAGAGCTGCAATGAGATGGAGCAATATGTAGGTGCTTTGAAACATGCGGTGAATGAGAGTTGTTTACCGCCAAAGACGATGTTCTGGAAAAATAACTCAAAACTATGGAAGATGACATTGTTTTTAAAAATAGAGATGCTGATGGGATAGAGGCCCCCAACGACTGACCTATTAGTGATATCAGCCATGATTAGCCCAATGATTGTAAAGAAGGTGTTGGTATACTATAGGAGTCCAATCAACATTTTGTTCAAGAAAGCCTATAAGCAGAAGCTTCTAGAGGGCAAGGACTTAAAGCTGTGTAAATCTCACATCCAAGGATTTTACAAGACTACTTTTGAGCCAGTAGGATGTATGGATCTACCAATGGTTCTTAGAAAGGACAAGTACAAAAGATTGTTGGTCATGCCTTTGTTGTGTTGGATATTTATTCTTCTTATAATACCTTTTTAGGACGACCGCCTTTGTTGAATTTCGAGCTGCTATAGCCTCATGGTGCTTAATGATAAAGTTCCTAATGGAGAATGATGCAGGGATAGTAAAGGTAGACCAAGAGCTTGACCGGGAATGTTATGTCGTCAAGCTAAAAGAGGAAATACAAAGAGAGAAAGGAAAAGGTATCGAGAAGACTCTCTGCATCAAGGCTTTGAACACATAACAACCACCACCTAAGCCCTGGCTTAGGCCACACATTTGGTTCCATAAGGACATGGATCCACAAAAAGAGCCGGAGGATGGAAGAGAAGCTCCAGCCGGGTTGACGATCAACATCTAAGTCAGCAAGGATGATCCTACAAGGATCTTAAAGGTCGGATCATTGCTCGACGTGAAGGTGATTAAAGAGTTGGTTGGTTTTCTCTGGACAAAACTGGATGTGTTCGTCTGCACTCTCTAAGACATGTGTGTAATATCATCGGAGATAGCAAGCCACACATTGAACATAAAACCCAAATGCATTCCTATGAAACAAAAATGTCGTAGCCTAGGTCTGGAGAGATCCGCTGCACTCAAAGAAGAAGTGGAGAAGTTGAGAGACAACGACTTCATCCGTGATGCCATGTACCTAAAGTGGGAGGACATGCATCGACTATTCCAACCTAAATAAGGCATGCTCGAAAGATGGCTTCTCGCTCCGGAGGATTGAACAGCTGGTAGACTTGAAGGTTGGGCATGAATTGCTCTCGTTCATAGACGCATACTTTGGATATAATTATATTTCAATGCACGTGCCAAACAAGGAACACATCGGCTTCATAACTGACCTGGAACTGTACTACAATCTTGTCATGCCCTTTGGATTAAAGAACGCTGGAGCGACTTACTAGAGGTTAGCGAACAAGATGTTTAGAGATTAGATGAAGTGCTCAATGGAAGTCTATATGGACGAGATGCTCATGAAGTCACGAAAATCAAGGAACCACGTCGATGACCTAGTAGAAATGTTTAGCGTTCTTTAAAAATACATATGAATCTCAACCCTTTGAAATTCTCATTCGATGTTGCATCAGGAAAATTCTTAGGCTTCATCGTATACTCCCATGGAAACGAAGCTAATTTGAAGAAGATATTAGCATTGAGGAACATCAAAGCCCTAGAAATGATCAAAGAGGTCTAGAGCTTGAATGGTGCTCTTTCGATTCATCTCCAAAGCCATCGACAAATGCATCCCTTTCTTCGATATTTTCTTCCCCGAATAGGAAAATCTTGAAAAAATAAAGTTTTAGAAGGGAGTTATTCATTGATTAAATGGAGCTTATTCTTCTATAGTATTCACTTAACTTCCACTTTTGAGTTATATTATTTATTTTTTAATATTACTAAAAATTTACTTATTTGGTTGAAAAGTGGCACTGATTAGAATCAAAAAGGGAAGAGGAATTTCGCTTGGACGCAAGAGTGTGTAGATGCATTCTAGGCTCCAGTGAATCACGAAGAAAAACACCCCATTCTTTTTTTTTGAACAGCAAAGAGCATTGAGCCCATTTTATTGACTTAATCAGAAATACAACACACCATTACAATGCTACAAGATACAATCAGTTACAAACCCGCACTTGACTACATTCAATAACAATAATGCAGACACAAAATACACAAAGTGACAACTAACTCAAAATGAACTGAAACAAACTAGTGATACAACAATCTGTTATACAGATTCATGCTCAGTAACAGGCTATCCAGTTGCTCTCATGCCAGCAGTGATAGATATTTCATACTTCAAGTAATGATGGCATATTGACAAGTGAGTATCCAGGTAGTTAATAATATACAATCTAAGAGTATAACCATCTGCATCTCTACTAAGAAATACAAGCAAGCTTCAATTACTGTCTGTTTTCAAATCTTTAAGAATACTACCATGAATCAAATTATAGAGTTGTGAAGAATTTTTAGTAGCAATACCAAACACTCTATTATTTCTTTCTGTCCAAACTGCATATATCAACCTCTTCAGTAGCTTAAGGAGCAGTTTAGTCATTCTGGTCTTCCATCTAGTTGCTTTAAACACATTAAACCATTCAATAGCACTAACTGGTGAAGGCTTATAAAATCCACCATTTAACAAAAGCCTATACCAAATCTGATATACAAACGTGCATTCAAAAAATAAATGTGTATTTGTTTCTGGTTCTGATCTGCAGAAAACACAAATATCCTCTGATATAACACCCAATCTACATAGCTTATCTTTAGTATTTAATGCATTTGCCATCACTTTCCACAGCAGTAAATTTTCTTTAGCACTTCCACCAATCTTCCAAATTCTTGAATGCCATGGGAAATATGAACCAACTCCACAGAGTGATTTATACACATACCTAATAGAATGAGGCTTACCTTTGTCTGACCAGATCAACACATTTCCATTGTTCTTGATGGGATTACTGCTAATAACACTCCAAAGATTCCTAAGCTGAAAAGAACTAGAATATGGTAAAACAATACTATCACCCTGTATAAATTCATCAACAGTAGCCAAATCAGGTATACCAGAGTTGTTTCTGAGATTATAATCAACAACAGAACTTAAAATCAAACCTTGTCTAGCCCATGGAGAATGCCAAAATGATAAACCTTTAATTAGAGCATAGTTACATTGTATGAGAGGGATAAAAGTTTGCCTAAGCTTATGAATACTTCTCCAACTCCAACTGCAGTTCTGTGGAATTTGCATAGTCCAAATTTTTTTATGACCAATCAAATTATGATTAACCCATTGTGTCCATAAATTTCCATCAGATTCAAAAATCTTATTGAAGTAAACTGACATGGCTGCCTTGTTCCAAAGAAAAATATTAGTTATACCAAGACCACCATTCTTCTTAGATTCAAACAGTTTATAAAATGAAATTGGGATGAGTTTTCTAGAAAAAGGATCACCATGCCAGAGAAATTTGTTTAGAGCACTAGAAATCATGTTTATCAACTTTGCAGGGAGTATGTAATGTCTTGTCCAATAATTGGTCATAGCTACAGCAATGGATTGAATGATAGTAAGCCTTCCTGCTTGTGATAGCTTATCAATAGGCCATATTCGAAGTCTTTCAATGATCTTCTCAAAGAGAGGCAAGCAATTATGTTTAGTAATTCTAGAACTCAAAATAGGTAAACCCAAATAGTAAGAGTACTTATTTAACTCTTGAAGACCTGAAAATTCTATGATATCCTTCTTTTGAAATGAGTTTAAACCAGCAACCATAATATTTGATTTCTGTATATTAATTTGCAAGCCAGTGATTGAATGGAAGAATTTTAGGGATGAAGTAATACATTGAATATTATGAAAAGAAGGCTTTGTAAAGATTATAAGATCATCGGCAAAATTTTTGGACATGACACAGCATCCTGTGAATTTGTAAACAAGCAATGTGATGGGGGTGATACTGAGGGAAATAAAAACCTGGTGGTGGGAGTGAATGCAAATAAGAATCAAAGTAGTGATAAAGATGTTATTACAGTTGATCATTCTTGGAGAGTTGTTAATAAAAGAAATAAAGGGGCATGGAAACAGAAGCAATCAGTGGTCAAGGAGAATAATAATTCAAATGTTAATTCAGTCAGTGAGATGGAGGTTGGTAAGGCAATTGAAGCTGTAGTTCATCATGACATTGGTTCAAGTATCTCAGAAAATCATAATTCCTTTGCAGTTTTAAATGACTCTTCTCTTGTTACAAATAAGCATAGTGTCAGTGAGGTTTCCACTTTAAATCTTTCCATGCATTCATCTGAATCTGATTCTAAAGTAGTATCAGCTGTTAGTGTTTCAGATCCTTCTGATACTTTCTTAGTAGCTGGAAAATTATCAAATCATTCATCTATATCTCCAAACATAGTTGCCTCAACTGTTCTCCCTTGTGCAACCACATCTTCTTCAGCCTCTTGTTCCTCTCAATTTAGTACCAAATCTCCTATTCCTAATTCTTCCTCGCCTTATTTGCATTTGTCTCCACCAAATCATATTTTGTTACCTCCTCCTTTAGTCTCTAATGAGGTTTCTGATGTCCTATCAAATTCAGGCAAAAACAATGTTGTTATTACTGATGATCTTAACAAAGGTAGGAATTTTAAACCTCATGAAGTATTACCATTTTCCTCATCTAAAAATAACTCCCATCATAGACATACTAGGAAAAATCCTTCACCATTGATTCCTCCACTCCCTATCAAATGAATAATATTGCTTTTTGGAATATAAGAGGAGCTAATTTATCATCTAAGCAATTTGAGATCAAAAATCTTATTCATGAAAAGAATATTCATTTAATGTGTGTATCTGAAACTAAGCTTGATAAACAATCTACTATAAAGGCTATGCGCTTGATAGCTCCATCCTGGTTATATGATGATAATTTTCTTGAAGCCAATTATGGCAGATTGCTCACTTTATGGAATCCAAACTTATTCAAACTTTCTAGGTTAAATGCTTCGGATCAATATATTCACTACCTTTGTATTCATTTGCCTTCCAATGTTTCATTTCATCTTACCTCTGTTTATGCTCAAAAATCATTATCTTTAAGACAGGTTTTTCTGGATTTTCTTCCATCTTTACAATCATCTTTCACTCCTTGGCTAATTGGTGGTGATTTTAATTGTATGTTTGCAAGCAATCAAAAATGTGGTGGCTGTCCATAATCTCTTAAAGATATTTCTCCTTTAAATAGTGCCCTAATTCAATCAAAACTTATCTCTGCTAAATATATTGGTTCAGATTTTACTTGGTCTAATAGTAATAGGAGTGGAAATTCTACTTTATGTAAGCTTGATCATATTTTCTTAAACATTCCTTTTCTTTAACTTTGGCCAAAATCTTTTTATAATATCTTACAACCTTCTCTATCTGATCATTGTCCATTATTATTTCATTGTGGAGCTGATGATTTTCGTGGTGGGAAGCATTCTTTTAAATTTTTTAATTTCTGGACTAAACAAGTTGATTATCATGTTATTTTAAAGCAGGTGTGGAAAATGCAATATGGCAAGGATCCTCTTTCAAATATTATTTTCAAAATGAAGGCACTAAAGTTTCAACTTAAGAAGTGGTCGGCTGTTAACTTTGGTATGGATTCTAAACTATCTACTCAGATTAGGAATGAGCTCCTTAAAATTCAAGTTATGTTGAGTGATAGACCATCTGATACTTCTTTACTTCATATTGAAATGCAATTAAAAAATGCTCTGGACCAAGTTATACAAAAAGAAGTTTCTTCAATCAAACAGAAAATTCACTTGAGAATGGAAAGAGAGGATGATAGGAATACCAAGTACTATCATAATTTTCTAAAAGTAAAAAGAAATCATGAATGCATTTATCAGATTAGGGATATGTATGAAAACATAGTGAATACCTTTGATGGAATTAATGAGGCTTTTGTTCAGTATTTCAAATCTATTTTAGCTCCATCCAATTTATTCATTCCTGATATCAATTCTCTTTTTGACATTAACCTTCCTACAATTACTGTCTCTCAATCAAATACTTTGATTAGTGCAATATCGAGGAATGAAATTGAATCTGCAGTCTTTAGTCTAGATAGTGATAGTTGTGGTGGTCCAGATGGATTTAATGCACATTTTATTCAGAAGAGTTGGATGATGATTGGATCAGATATTGTTAAGGCCATTCAACATTTTTTTCTTCATAATAAGCTCCCTGCTTGTCTTGCTGCAACTGCTATTGCTTTGATTCCCAAAATAAATAATCCATCTTCAGTTGCTGATTTTAGGCCTATATCTTGTTGTAATATTATTTACAAAATTATATCAAAAGTTTTGGCAAATAGATTACAAATAGTTTTACCATCTATCATTACAAACAATCAAGCTGCATATATCTCTGGTAGATCAATAAGTGATAATATCCTCTTGACTCAAGAATTGTTGTATGGATATGAGAGAGCAAATATTTCTCCAAGGTGCATGCTAAAACTAGACATTAAAAAGGCATTTGATTCCATTGCATGGCCTTCTATTTTAGCTATAATGTCTAGAATGAATTTCCCAAAACCTTTTTTAGCTTGGATCTACACATGTATATCATCACCTATGTATTCAATTACCAGAGAGGGTGGATTGTATGGTTATTTTAAAGGTAATCAAGGTGTTAGACAAGGTGATCCAATCTCAGCTTATTTGTTCATAATAGTCATGAAGCTTCTGAATTCCATCTTGAAGGATCTTGTAGTTAAAAAAAAAATTCAGCTTCATCCCAAATGTAAAAATCCAGTTATCACTCATCTTCTTTTTGCTGATGAAAAACACCCCATTCTATTAAAACCGATGGAGGATGAGGTCTTTTTTATTTATCTAGCAGTGTCGATACGTGCTTTGAGCGATGCAATCATGCATAAAGAGTCTCGAATATAGAGGTCGTGTACTACATTAGTAAGCGGCTGACTGGGGTAGAAAGAAACCGCCTGAAGCTGGAAAAGCTCGCATACACCTATTAATCGCTTCATGGAAGCTCCATCCCTACTTCCAGCCTTATTCGCTTAAAGTTCTGACCGACCAGCCTTTTAGACAGGTACCGCAATGACCTGATACCTCTGTTGAAATAGAACATTGAATTAAGCTAATATGGCATATCTATCACCCTCGAAGAGCAATCCAACATCAAGCTTTGGTGGATTTTATTGCTGAATATAGCGCTCGCAATTCTAGTGAGAAGTGAAGAGTAGAATGTTAGGTTGAAGGTGCACACAGATGGTCCACCTAGCGAACGTTGTACTAGTGTTGGAGTAGTATTGTTGACTTTTAAGGAAATTTGATTTGTTAATCCCTGCAACTTGATTTTCCCACAACAAACAATGAAGCAGAGTATAAGGCCCTGATTGCAGGACTGAAGATCGCCAAGGAGTTAAGGTTTAAGACTTTGCATATCTTCTGTGATTCCTAGCTAGTGGTATGTCAAGTGAAGAAAGAGTTTCAAGTGAAAGGGGGTGAGGATAGCTCCTTAACTAAACCGAGCCCTTGAGCTGCTTAGGGATATTGAATACTACACCATAATGCATATTCTTAGAGTGGAAAATTCAAAGGCCAACTCATTAGCTAAATTAGCTAGTTCTGGAGATATGCAGTTCATGAATGACTCCAATAATGGATTATCTACAAAGAGGAATCCTTCCGAATAGGAAGAATGAATGATGTCAGCTACTTTATAAAGCTTCAAAAAAATTCATGCTAGAGGGAGTACTGTATAGGAAGGGATTTTCAATTTCTATGCTTCGGTATGTCACCAATGATGAGGCCAAAAAAGCGCCGGGAGAAGTTTATAAAAGGGCGCGTAGCGACTACATCGGGGGACAAACCCTAGCGAAGAAGATCCTTTGTTACAAATATTTCTGACCAACTATCAACCAAGGTGTATTTGACTACACAAGAAAGTGTGACAAGTGCTAGAGATTCACTAAGATTCTAAGATCCGTGCCAATAGAGATTACTCAAATGGTCAGCCCCTGGCCGTTTGCAGTCTGAGGATTGATATCATTGGTGCGCTGCTAATGTCTAAAGGTGATGAAAAATATGTCATTGTATCTATTTATTGCTTCACCAAATGGGCTGAGGTAGAGCCATTAGAAAAAATCACCATAAAGAAAGCAATCAACTTCATGCCCAGGAACATCATCTATCACTTTGAGGTTTCCCAAACGATTATTTCCGATAACAAGGCTATTATTTCCGATAACAAGGCTTAATTCGATAGCGCCAAATATAAAGATTTCTGCCATAGGAAATGAAACGAGGAAATATTTATAGGGATGGCACACCCATGAGTGAATGGACATATAAAAGCAGTGAACAAGGTCATTAAGTCCATTCTTAAGCAGCGTTGGAGAATGTCAAGGGAAAATGGGTTGATGACCTTCCATTTGAACTTTAGGCTTATCGAACGACCTAAAAATCCATGACTGATCACTCTCCATTCACCCTAGCTTACGGATCGGAGGATATGATCCCATTTTAACTTGAAATATCTTTCCATTGAGTGACTCATTATGATCCATAGAAGAAAGACGAACTCCAGTTGGAGTCTCTCGATATGATAAATGAGAAGCGTGATGAAGCTAATTTACGGGCAGCTGCATATCGGAACCGAGTCACGTGATACTAAAAAACCAAGGTCAGAGCTCAGACCTTTGAGCTTGAAGATCTCATTCTCAAATGAACCTTCTAAGGCCCCGTAAAAATTAGGAAGGTCTGTACGCAATCAAACATAAGCTTGGAGACGAAACATTCAAACTAGCAACGGTGGAAGAGATTTCACTCCTATGGAAATGGGATAGCGAACGTTTACGATTCTATTTCACTTGAATGTAAATTTGTATATATTTAATCAAAGCTATGCAACCAAGCAGAATCTATCATTTCTAATGTTTATAAAGGAAATGACTTTTGAATGCTCATAAATCTACCTGTGCTTGACTATACACCGTGAGCAGTGTTATATTTAAATGAATCTGCATGTGTAAAATACATGTGTGTATGTACCCACAAACAGGTGCCAACTAAGCTTCTACGGTCCATGATCGGACGCATAAAGCTTGACCATACTTGATATCCAGAAATGATACCCAACAACTCTGCTAACCTATGACTTAGGGGTAGAAGTATAAACATTTAGAGACTGAACGATATAGTTCAACTGTATAGCTCATGCTGGAGTTTGGCAGAGCATCAAAACCTTGACCAGAGAAGGGAATATGAAAGGTCTACACCTAGAGAAACGTAGGATCTCTTACAAACTTCAACCAATGTTCGGAATTCTTCATGAACGAAGATAAACATCTTGTATGGGATGTTTAAACAACTATCTCAAATGATTAACTCCAACCAATGCCCGGAGTTCAACATGGTCAAAATATACATCCCGAAGAAGGACGCCCAAATTACCGTTTAGAGATGAATCACTATGATTGACGCCCGGAGTTAGGCATGGTCACACTCAAAACGTCCTTGGAAGGAATGTTTAAGTTATCTTTCCTATGTGATTGAAATTCGACCCAAGTTCTAAAATCAAACATAGTCGGGTGCGGGTATGTGCAGATAGATACCCTGATGATTGTCCCTTGCTCGCTTCAATAAGAAAATGGACTAATAACGTAGTTCGAGGGTGACAATGGGAAATGGATCACAAACACATCGAATGCAAAGCACATTTCTAAAATATTTAGACAAATTCACACAAGACTTAAATGAAAAGAAGTCTTTATTATTCACATTCAAAACAAGACTAAGAAGAAATGTACAATTTTTATTAAAACCTAAACTGAAAGCAAGAGCAAGGGTTGAACTCTTACAAAATTGACCTAAAACAAAAGGCTGGTTTCAACCACTACACAAAAAAATAAACAAACTTTCATTTCTTGAGCTTTCTCTTCTGTGGTTTCATCCTATCACAAGAAGATGACCCAGTCAAATTGCTGGTTTTCTTCCTGCTTCTCCCTTTGCTTCCTTTACCTTTTGGAGGCGTGCTATGTGATGGAATGGTAGGCACGCTTTGAGTATCTTCAATCATAGGTAGAGTGACCGGAGAAAAAATGGTCTTGCTTGGCAAAGCAATAGATAAAGGAGGAGGGATGAAATCAACCAGCTCTTGCTTGATCTCTATAGTGGACTTGAGCTTTTTTCGAAGAGCTCATTCGTTGAAAGCCATTAAGCAAGGTCAATCGACCCAGTGATAAGAAGATCCTCATCCTTTAGGAGCACCATGTAAGTCCCCAATGGTTTCCCTTTGCAATGCATTGATCATTTGCATGCCTAGATTTAGAGTGCCACCAACCGAAATGCTTGGGGGTACTGATTCAGTCATTGTCGCATGTTGACTTTGTTGGGATCTTTCTTTTGGGAGACATGAAATTACAGGATGACCTGAAATTTAAGAAAGATGAAGGAGAGATTTGCGACATTGACCTGTGTCATGTGATGTCTCTCAAATATGGGTGAGGTTAATGATATACTTCCACCAGATTGAGCTCTATGTGACCCGGCATGCCATCCAAAATCCCCTCTTTAATTAGAGATATCATACTTGTCTTTTATATCTGTGATGCAAACTGATTGTATGGAGGAACAGGTATAACGATGGATGCAGTTGAAGGGCCAAAAGTAAGGCCTATAATGAGACCTTGAGGTGTAGTATTGGAGCCTTTGGCTTGATCTTTCCAAATTGTAGAAGACAACTCCGGTTGTAAAAAAACCTCACCCACTCTGAGCGCTTGAATTTCATTCGGATTTAGAATCTCACTCTCCAGCTCCGCCGGATTTACTTCACCTCCTTCCAAATGTGGTTGCTCTTCCCGCACAATCTTCTCCCATTCCAATGCTAAAGATTGGGCATAGCCCTTGCCAAGCCATGCAAAATCTTTGAACTTAAGTACATTGGCATTGAAGTTGGTGATGAGTGGCTCAAACCTATCTTTGACCCACCTCTCTATAGCTACCACCGACTCATCCGCTTTCGTAGCCTTGTCCAATGCATCATCTCTCTGTTTGCAAGTGTCAAGTAGCTCCTCACAGTAGTCATGATCAAGTTCAAAGGCTTTGTCCTTCTCTTTCTTCTCCCTTTTGAGTTGTACCTTCAGCTCCTTTACCTCTTCAACCAACTAATAATTCCTGTGATGAACGGATTCAACTTGGCTTACATGATCTTTTCTTTCTTGCTCAATCATCTCATGTAAGTCGTTAACTTTCTATTCGACATCCTCCTTTGCCTTCTTCAACTCCACAGCCTCTTTGTCAATATGAGAATTGGTCTCATCATTCTAATTTTCATCCTACTGCCTCAATCTCCACACTCTCAGCATATTCAGATATCTACTTAGCCAACCTCCTCCAAATGAAATACTGATCATACACATTACCGACATTAGTCACCGTATGGTCTTTTACCCCTAGAGGAATATCCTTTAATTTGGAACAAACTTACCACATTTGAAATTGATTTTTTAGAAGCGACGTTGCAATTTAGCAATCTAAGGGTTGGACGTGACAGGTTGCTCTGCTTCAACAATAGCTGTTCAGTAAACAACCCAACAGGATGTTACCAGCTCTATTTCGAGAGGAGAAGCCTCTAAAATATTGCTTATTCAAAAAATAGTGGATTCCAAAACTAAAACCACCAATGAACAAGAAAAAAATATGGATGTCGAACAACAACATTGCAAACTACCCTCTGTACCTACCAAAATACCAACAATACAAGCATGTCAACCAAAGCACTAGAAATTTAAACGGTCAAAATTCTAAAATTACCCAACCATAATAGAATGAAGGCAGTAACCAGGCAAATAATACTCAAACACAGGGCCATGTACAAATAATGTTCATAATTTCAGTTTGGAGTTACAATACAAAGAACTTCAACACAATATACAACACAAAAGTATAGCCAATGACTTGGAAATGGAATATAACTTATCCAATTTTGTTTGTAACTCCAACCCACAAATGAATGGAAAAATAACTAATAATGGGTGAAGTAATCCCTTTGCAGAGTTCGTCAACAATTCTATGCTCTAATATAAATGAGTGAGAGCAAACAAGTGTTGCAATAATGCAACAGTCCTCCAAACCCATGAAAAGGGAAAACCACGACTCAAGTAAGGCTTGGAAATTAATAACTAGTCAGTAACAGCCCCAATCCTTGCATACACAACAAAATAATAGCAACCAACCCAACATTGGTTATGCAACTCCAAATGGTATCTCTACAAACAAACAAAGGCTCATTTGCAAAACAAGGAGTGAAGAAAGAGGATTTGATTTCAAAGCTACAGCCAGTGCTGACGTCATCGACAATCCACAATGGGAGAAATACATCACACAACTCAAGTCAAGGTCGAAGAAAAAAACTCCAAAAAAGAAAGGCAAGCATTACTACTCCAAGCAGCTTTATTGTTCAGAGCGCTAACGTGGATTAATGTCGTTTATTATTGGGAATGTGAGAGGGTTAAACTATCTTATAAGGAAGCAAGTTGTACTGCACCATATTGCACATTATAATTTATCCTGGTTGGCTCAGTGGACCATAAATTGAATGATACCAACATAAAATCATTTAGCACATTACTAGGTAAAAACCGATCTCTTGCTCATAACAATGAACTTGATGTAAGGGGAAAAGTTCTTAGAACGTGAAGCACATCAACATGGAAAAATCATATCCTAGACAAATGTGATCAACATATCACTAGCTTACTAGATAACAAAGGAGGCATTAGTTATTTGTGTTTTATATAATGATGAAAGGATCTTCAACTCTCGACACTTGGAAGCGGATAATAATTTTAAATCATGCTTATTTAACTCCAGGCTAAAATAAATTAGAAGCAGTGGGAATTTGAAACACTTCGAAAATTTACCGAAATCAAAAGGGAAATTTAAAAAATTTAATAAGGAAAGTGAATTACCTTAAAATAAGGACTTAAAAGTAAATTTTCATAAACTTCTGAATTTGACTACGAAACTTGCACCATTATGTACGTAACAATTTTCTGGACAATTTTCATATATAACACTTCGTAATCCAAGTTAGTATGAGAGAGCTGCAAGCGTTGAAAAATTAACTAAAATTAAAATAAATACACTAAGAAAATATGGGTTAGGTCGAGCCAAGAGGGTCACTGGTCGACCGGTAGCGTTCAACAGAGGCACCCAAGCAGTGAACCGGTGTAGTCCAATGAGCGGCATTGTTTTGCTTCATTTGATCAGAGATTTGTAGGCGAGATTTGTTACGTGCGAGTGAAGTAAACAATGATCGGTTCATATCATTGTTGTGTTAATCTAATGGCCTTAATTGACTAATTACCTCTATAAATTAATGCCAAGCTAAACCATAATCCTTAGCTTTGAACGACAGTAACTAGATGCTACCAAAATCTATACTGAAACCATAATTTCTTCTGTAATTTTCAAATCAAAAATCAAACTCCAATTAAACCCAAATCAAATCAAATTAAGAGCAAGATAAAGAAGAGGGGCAATTAATTAGGTGATCTAGAGCAGCACTATCGTTTAGAGGCTACTTCGCTGGTCTAGAGTCAAGGTTATAAGGTGAGTAGGCACATATTTAATGATTTGGTTAATTGAATTAAATTCAAATCTATTTTAATTGATTATATGTCCTATAAACCCTAATCAACCCATTGAATTGAAATTGAACTGGAAAACTGTAAATTCTGTGATTTACACTTAAACTAGATCTTTTAAGTACTAAACTGACATTTGTTATTTTAGATTACGAACCCGAGAATTGGCAGAAATTGGATAAGTAATTAAACTGGAATTAGGGTTAACTGTTAGAACTAATCACACAAAGTAAATTAATGTAATTAAAAGAAAAATAACACAATTCAAAGATAATGAAACTGGAAATTACTAAGGGTACGGTCGACGTGGGGTAGCCCAAGTCAACTAGTTGCGGTCAACCTAGGGAAGGTTTGGGTTGACCGTACATGTTAAAAATTGACAATTTGAATCTCGGCCTTAGGCCCTGTTAAATGAATGCAAATTAGATGGTTAATGAACCAGAAAATGAATTGTTTTGGGCCGTGTTTTGTGCATAAGGAAATAGGGAAGTTAGTTCCCTATTAGAATAGTTAGGTGGATTTAGTTCATGATGACGATAGGCAGGGACGATCTAGAAATTCCTTAAATGGTTGGATGAATCGTTAGGCAGATATCAAGGCTAGATATGGATATCAATGAAGAGATGTGGGCGATCTATTTCACGTTAGACTCAGAAGTGCTACAATCGAGAGGGCACATCACTAATGGGACTAAGGAACCCGGTCCTAACGAGAGATCAAGGTACTGCACATGTTCTTGCACAACATGGCATATATGGATGTCGATGCTAGAAAATAAGTGACAATAGGAAAACGATTGTTATAGAAGCTCGGTCCTAACAGAGGTTCATATATAGTGGGCACCGACATTGGACAATAAGTGGCTATAAGAAACCGATTATTAGATATGGCCTAGTACTGATGGGAGTTCGCACATAGTGACATCAGAATGGTACAATAAGTGGCATGTTGCCACTATGATCGAGAAATAAACATGGGTGCATACGATGAGTCACTTTGTGAATTTGCATATGTTGTTTTCCTTCTCTAAGCATAGTGTGAATAGAAAGGGGAGTGGATTCTGATTTGACCGACTGTTTGTGCAACGTTCGATTTATAGATTGAGCCAGTGTATTAGTCAAGTATTCTTAAGTATATGACCTTAGGATTGCACAGACACTGTATATGCACTCTATATCACTTAGAGTAGATTTAGATTTGATTGCATTTAATCATCTTATTAGTATTTTTCTCATTCACAAAACTTTTGTCTAACCCATTCCATTTTTCTTTTTTCCCCACCTCAGGTGGATAGGGCAGCAGGTAGCTGGCCCATTCTTACTTTCAAACAGTCGTGCTTATTTTGGAGCTTAGCTTACAACTCTTATTCTTTATCATTTATTACTTGCTAGTATGGTTATCTCTACGTTTTGGTTTTTGAGGGATATTTTTATGATGTACTCTAATTTTGACTTATGGACAGATGTTATGTGAGACTACAATCTGATATGTTTTTTTTAAGACTACCTATATTTTTCAAAGGTTTTATATATTTTTTATGTTGCTTTCTTTTTGATATGTTTGGATTAGATAATTTATCTTTATATTGTTATCTAGTCTCTATGATGCTAATTTATTTAAATCAAATAATCCGCATTTTTCAATGCGATGGTATATGGGCGTATCAATAAGTGCAGGCTGTCACAGTTGGTATCAGAGCATAGGTTCGATATTGATAGGGTTAGGATCAAATAGGATGCGTGTATATATGTATGTATATGTATATGCATATTTATATATATATATATATATATATTTACGGGTACGATTTTCGATAAAAGGAATGATTTTCAAAAATAGTTTTTAAAAATGGATTTTTGAAGTATATATGTATGTATATAAGTATTTTAAAAGGAAGTTTTTTCTAAAATTTATCGAAATCCCTCATATTTGTGCCTGTGCTGATTTAAATTCCACATGTACTATCTGTTATCTCTTACCCTCATTTTGAGCTATCTGTGGAAGTTATTAACTAAACCTTTACTATTCATGGACAGAGATAGCTGATCCCGTAGGTTCAAGCTCTATTGATGTTCTTGAGATTCCAGGCATGAATATATAGGCTAGGGGATAGGCTTAGCAACCACCGGTTAGAGAACTTATGAATGTAGAGACAGTTGAGGTTCCTGCCCACCCACCTATTGCTCTTGACTTTTCAAAGTCATGCAAGTACTTTTCTAGTATGGGAGACAACCTTTCTTTGGGATGGAGTCTTACAAGGATTCGAGAGCATGGATCCACAATTGCAAGAGGATATTTGGTCATATGGAATTGGCTAATGGAGCTAGGAGACATCTTTCTATCTGGCAGCTACAAGGTGAGGCTTTTAGCTGGTGGGAGGTTTTGGATGGAGAAATAGATGGTGGTGATATGACTTGAGGAGAGTTTCATATGAGGTTTAAGATGAAGTTTCTATTGCAAGCTGAGGAGGGTATCCAATTGGTGTGGTTTATCAATCTCAAGCAGGGTGATATGTCAGTTAAGGAGTATGTGAACTAGTTTAATGAGCTTGTAAGGTTTGGTATGGAGTTGATCAATACGCCGCATAAGAAGGTCCTCAAATTTGCTAAGGATTTGAATTAGCCACTTGAGGATTTAGCAGTGAGTCATATTCTGATGAGAGATACATTTGAGGGACTTGTTCAGATGGCTATCCTTACTTTTGCTGATAAGAAAGGGGTGAAGTAAGAGGCTCCAAAGGATGTAGGAAAAGGGTTCCGAATGGGAAAGAAAAAAGGAGGATTTGGGTCGAGGCGAAAAGTTTAGAAGGACTTGAAGTGCTATAAGTGTGGGAAGCAAGGACATTTTGCTAAAGAGAGTGGTAGAGATCTTTCTAAGATGAAGTGTTATAACTTTGATCGGTTTAGGCATATAAAGCAAGCTTGTCCAGTACCACCTAGATCTTTTTCTTAGGATTCGAATCAAGTGGCTTGGACTTATGCTCTTGAGGCAGTCTCTAGTTCCAATGTGCAGCTAATGCTGGATAAAGGGAAAAAGGTTGTGATTGAAGGTGTGTTATCTCTTTAGGGTCTTTCTATTCATACTTTGTTTGATACTAGGGCTTCTCGTTCTTTTATCTCTAGTATACTTGTTGATGATTTACACCTAGACACTTGTATTGTGACGGACCCTATATTTTGGTCAACCCCATAGGTGGATCGACCTATTTTTCAATGATATGTCAAGGTTTGAGGTTGATGATATTAGGGGTCGGGTTTGACTGTGATGCCTATGTATTGGGATTTTTTGAGTCTAGGTTGATTTTAGGCATGGATTAGATGTCTATGTGTGCAGCTACTTTGGACTGTGATCAAATGGTTGTTAAGTTAAGCACTTGTATGTGCCGTAGCTTAGAAGTTTTCTATAATCCATGAAGATTGGTTATGTTGAGCTATTTTTATTCCCTTGACCTATCACATTATAAGTTTAGTGTAGTGCCTATAGTTAGAGATTTCCCTGATGTTTTTTCTAAGGTTGTTGATCTTCCACCCCAGAGAAAGTTCAATTTAGGATCTTTCTATGCGAGAATGCTAAACCTGTCGCCTTATCGATAAGGCATATGTCTCTAAGGGGAAAACGCGATTTGAACAAGCACTTTAATGAGTTGTTGGAGAAGGGCTTTATTAGGAGGAGCATTTTTGAGTGGGGATCTCAAGTCATCTTACTACTAAGATGGATGGTTCTTTAGGCTTTGCATCGATTATATGTAGCTTAATGAACTGATGAAGAAGAATAACTTTCCTTTGCCCTACATATAAGATCTCTTCGATCAGTTAGTTAGAGCTAGAGTATTTTCTCAATTAGATTTGGCTACCAGATTTCATCAGTTGTGAGATGCAGAGGACGGTATTCAGAAGACAACTTTTCGTACTCCTAATGGATTGTATGAGTGGTTAGTCATGTCATCGGACTAAACAATGCACCCACCTACTTTGTGGATTTGATGATTTGAGTATTTAAGGGGTTGTTGAATAAGTTTGTAGAGGTATTTGTGGATGATATCTTGGTATACTCGTGGAGTTGGGAAGAGCATGCTTTTCATTTAAAGGAGGTGCTTAAGACACTCTATGCACATAAGCTTTAGGCTAATTTTCAAAGTGCCACTTTTGGAGAGAGAAGGTATGCCTTTTGGGGCACGTTGTCTCAGAGAGTGGTTTAGCTGTGGACCCGAGTAATGTGCCTACACGTTAGGATTGGCAGGTTCTGAAGAATGTCACGGAGGTGCGTAGTTTTCATATCCTTGCAGGTAATTATTGGAAGTTCATTAAGGATTTTGCAAGGATTTCTGCTTCACTGACCCGCCTTACCAAGAAGAATCTCATCTTTGCATGGGATGCTAGGTGTGAGGAGGCTTTCATTAAGTTGAAGGAGATATTGATTTGTGCACTAGCGTTAGTGTTTCCAAATGAGACTAACTCCTTTACAGTTTATACTGACACCTGAAGCATGGGGTTAGGTGTAGTTTTGGTGCAAGAAGGAAGGGTAGTGTGTTATGTGACTAGGCAGCCGAGGATCCATGAGAGGAACTACCCAACACATGGTCTTGAGTTAGCAACTATATTTTTTACACTCAATACATGGAGACGTTACCTTCTAGGGGTGAGGCTTGAGCTTTTCACTTATCACAAGTCCTTGAGATAGTTGTTCTCTTAAAAGGACTTGAACATGAGACAACAGAGATGTATGGTGTTCTTGGCATCTTATGACTTTGAGATTTATTATATCTCAAATAATAGGAATGTGGTAGAAGATGCTCTAAGTAGGTAGAGAGCAGTATTAAGTCTGCAATTCTTGGAATGGAGACATTGGGAGTATATTTCTACTTTCAACTTTAGACCATCATCGAATATTTCCCCTGGACTACTGGCAGCTTTGGATGTCCAGTCGACATTGATGGAGCGGATTGGATCTAAGCAAAGTGTGGATGTGGAGATGGCCGACACTTAGATAGGATAGGTGGAGGAGATTCATTTGAGGCATTACGCCGTAGACTCGTGAGGCAGGTTGAAGAGAGATGGTAGAATTTGTGTTTCTCGTAGTGCAGATCTGATAGACGTCGTACTAGTAGAGTCTCACTATGCTAGGATGACTATTTATTCCAATGGTGATAAGATGTATAGGGACACAAAGCGAGTTTTCTTTTAGCCTAGAATGAAGAGATAGGTAGCTAAGTATGTAGTTATATATATGACTTGCCAAAGAGTGAAGGCGGAATAGAAGAAAGGGAAGATTGTTGCAGCCATTGGATATTCCTCAGTGGAAATGGAAGAGCATTTCTATGGAATTTATTAATGGACTGCCAAGGATAAGGAGAGGAAATGAGAGCATTTGGATTATGATAGACAGATCGACCAAGTGCACTCATTTTATACTAATGAGTAGCATTAGGATGATGACATTATTGGCAGCTTTGTATATGAGAGAGGTCGTTAAACTTCATGGAGTTCTCACTAGTATAGTTAGCGATCGAGACCCCCTTTCCACTAGTGAGTTCTGGAGGAGTCTACAAGAGGCATTAGGACTAAGTTGAGTTTGAGTACAACATACCATCCATAGAAAGGTGGATAGACTAAGAGGGTAAATCGAATTTTGGAGGATTTGCTACGGATGTGTGTCGTTGACTTTAGAGGTTTATGGGAAAATAATTTGCCATTGGTTGAATTCACCTATAACAATAGTTATCAGGCTTGAGGTTTTATACGAAAGACCATGCAGACCACTATCGTGTTGGTGGACACGATGTGTAGGATCATTTTCAGACCGAAGATGATTGGGGAGACATCGAAGAAAGTGGATTTTATTAGGAGAAGGATGAAGACTGGCTAAGATAGGTAGAAGTTCTATGCAAATAGGAAGCGCTTAGAGTTGGAATTTGCAGTAGGGGGCATGGTATTCATGAAGGTTTCACCCTGAGGCATGCAATGAGGTTTGGCAGGTCTGGGAATTTAGCATCAAGATTAGTTGGATCTTTTCTGATTGTGGCTAGGATTGGAAAGTTGGCGTGTAGAGTTGAGCTTCCAGAGAAGTGGGCTGGTGTACATGATGTTTTCCATGTTTCGCACTTGCAAAAGTGATTACATGATTCCATTACTGCCGTTGAGCATGAGGTGGATATTGAGTGTGAGTCACTCATTCGCCATGCACCTACACATATCTTAGAGCATGACACAAAGCAACTCCTCAATAAGGAAATTAGATTAGTCAAGGATAAGTTGGGAGATGATCTAGCAGAAAGTACATGGGACCCCGAGGAGAAGGTTCGAGCTTTCCACCCATAATTCTTTTCTGGTATGTGATAAGCCTCAATCTATTTTTCTTTATTTAGAACCCTAATGATAGGATTTAGGAGGGTATACCATCTTAGGTAAAGACCTTTGGATGATAGGGATGTTTGCATACGTGTCAATAAGACATGTTATGAGTTATGGACGCTAATGGATGTACATGGATTGGTTGCATTTATGTTTCTACACATTAGGATAGGAGATCCAATAGATGCACACACACAGTCATATCATGTGCATATTACTTGTCGATTGTTATTATCTATGGATGTTATGCATATGGATGTTGCATATGGTCATATGGTTGTGCCTGCATGTAGAATTATCATTATATCATTAGGATCTTGAATACATTTGGATGCATATCATGAGCATTTTTGCATAAACATGAGGTCAATAGAATTGGTAGACCCACTGCTCTTTTCCATTAATATAGGTTCACATGCATTCAATGTTGCATAAATACATAATTGCATTAGAAATATTAAGAATTATGGTTGTCATGGATGATGGATGAGTAGATGGATGAAAATTTTTATTGCTGTGTATGAGTTGCATTTTTCCGTCCTTAGAGATTTTAGGTTTGAAATCCTTTTAAGAGGGGATGTAACACCGTAGAAATTTACTGAAATTAAAAAGGAATTTAAATGAAAATTTAAAAAGTGAATTAAATTAGAACAAGGAATTAAATGTAAATTTTCACAAAAATCTGTATTTGACTACGAAACTTGCACAATTATATCCGTAGCGATTTTCGAATAGTTTTCATATATAACACTTCGTAATCCAAGTTAGTATGAGAGATAATGTTAGAAGAATTAAATAAAAAATAAATACACTAAAAAAATATGGGTTAGGTCGACCCAAGGGGATCCTAGGTCGACCGATAGCAATTGACCTAGGGAAGGTCTGGATGAACCGTACATGTTAAAAATTGATAATTTGAACCTCGGCCTTAGGCTCAATTAAATGAATGCAAATGGGATGGTTAAAGAATAGAAAAATGAACAGTTTTAGGCCATGTTATATGTGTGAGAAGATAGGAAAGTTAGTTCCCTATCAGAGTAGTTGGACGGATTTAGTTTGCGATGATGATAGACAGGGATCATCCAGAAGTTTCGTAAATGGTAGGATGAATTGTAGGTGGGTATCAAGGCTGGACGTTAATAACTAAGAAGAGATGTGTGCGATTTATTTCATGTTAGGTTCAGAAGTGTTACGATCGGGTGGGTGCAGCACTAATGGGAACACTATCTGAGGAGCCCAATCCTAAACGGGAGATCCAGATACTACATGTGTTCTTACGCAACATGGTACAGGTGGATGCTGATGTTGGATAATAAGTGGAAATAGGAGAACGATTGTTAAAAGGAGCCAGGTCCTAATGGAGATTCACATATAGTCGGCATCAGCGCTAGATAATATGTGGCTACAGAAAACCAATTGTTAGATGGGGCCCGATACTAACGGGGCTTCACACCCGGTGATACCAGAGCGGTACAATAAAAGGCTTTTACCACTACGGCCGAGTGTTGAACATAGGTGAATATGATGAGTCACTTTTCGAGTTTGCATTACGGTGTTGTCCCTCTATAGGCATACTGTGAGTAGATAGAGGAGTAGATCTCGATTTGACTCATTTCGTGAGGTTCGATTTGTAGGCTGATCCAGTGTATTAGACAAGTTTTCCTAGGTACATGACTGTAGAATTTTACGGACACTATGTTTGCACTCTATATCACTTAGAGTAGATTTAGATTCCATTGCACTTAGTCATCTTATTATTCTCGTTCTCATTCACCAGACTTTTGTCTGACCCATTCCATTTTTATTTTTCCTATCCTTAGGTGGACGAAGCAGCAAGTGACTGGCCCGTTTTTTCTTTCAAACGGTCATGCTTATCTTGGAGCTTAGCTTGTTTCTCTTATTCTTTATAATGTATTACTAATCAGCACAATTATCTCTATGTTTCGGTTTTTGAGGGATATTTTTATGATTTACTTTGATTTTGACTTATGTACTGATATTTCCTGAGACTACGATATGATATTTCTGAGACTACTTATTTTTTTTAAGATTTTATATATCTTCTATATTGCTTCCACTGTGATATGTTTGGATTAGATAGTTTATTCTTTATATTATTATCTTAGTCTTTGTGATGCAAGTTTATTTAAACCAGACGATCTGCATTTCTCGATGCGACGTTTTATCGACGTATCGAAAGGTGTGAGTTGTCATAAATTTTTTTCACTTGGAATAATGACTTAATTTTAGTATATATAACAAGATTGATAGAGCGCCAGGCAATTTGAATTTGTCACCAAATTTACTCAACAAAATGTATCTACCATACATCATTCAACTAGCGATCACTCCCCTATACAATTAAACTTTTTCTAGGGGATTGAATCTACACATAAAGCTTTTAAATACAATAAAGCAGGGAAACTATAAACAGGTTATCATGATGAAATTCAAAGAAGCATTTACAAAATTGGTGTTGAAAATCCTATGGTTAGCTTTATTATGAAGCTTAAAAATATCAAATAAAACCTCACGAACTGGAATTACTATAAGGTCAGCATAATAAACAATGTGAAGTTACCAGGGAGATAAGCAATACTTTATATCTTTAAACAATATCCTGCTTACTATGCAACTCAAATTCGGAATTAGTTTCTCATCTGTTTTCCAATGAAACTGCTCAAAATTCATTTGGGAATAGATAATTAATAGCATTGGCATATAATTAAGTAGCAACATAACTGGAGGTTTGAGTGACTTCATCGACCACTTTACAAACAAATTTCAACAACCAAGCATAGTGAAGGATATCAATGATATATTACTAACAACTACTATAAAACATATTTGGCAAGAGCGCAACACCAGAAATTTTCAGCCAAAATTCTATCTGCAACAACTAGAATTCGATTTAGTATAGCATACTGCAAATAAATCCTAGCCAAATCTACTATGACAAAGAAGTAAGCAATAGAGATCCTATCTTAAACAAGCTTGAAAGAGTTCTCACATCAAGTACTGGCTCCACTCTTTCTTGCACTACTTTTAAACTACCATGATGATTTCACTAGACTATGGGCAGTTGGGGAGGGAGAGCTTGCAACTTGGCATTTGCTTAAATTGAACATGCTAGATCTAGGGTTCGCTCCCCAAATCGCTACCATTATTTATTAAAGACAGTCAAGCCATTAGGTTTTATTATATATGGTAGATTTTATTTCATTTAAGTCCCAAATAACTATAGACACACCCTGCCTCCTTAAGTTTTAAATTTTGTGTTGTAAAGATGTCTTATTTTGGTTTTCTTATTTAGGGAGATGTTTGCCTTTATGTATTCAAACCCTATTTCACCTGCAATCAATAAAGTATATATTTTCTTCAAAAAAAGTTGCCTTCCAATTACCTTCTAATGAAACCATCCAAACCTTCGCCTAAATTGAAGTAAATAAGGCCTTCTCCCATACCAAGCACCTTTATAAAGCTCAGGGAAGACAAAAGATGGAGCAGTAGTGAGGGAATCGATACCACTCATCCACTACCGAGATTGGTGGGGTTCCTCCTAATGGTGATGTAGTAGATGCCATAACCTATAAATTTCGATGGAACTATGCAGGCATCAGCG
The DNA here is from genome assembly GCA_030765085.1 of Allium cepa. Lineage (NCBI taxonomy): Eukaryota > Viridiplantae > Streptophyta > Magnoliopsida > Asparagales > Amaryllidaceae > Allium > Allium cepa. The sequence continues at coordinate 1,028,980,443 of CM060932.1, read as the reverse complement.
AATCGACGATGGAATCCCTAGTGACCGTCTTCTATTATTACGACTCATGGTGGCTGTCTGTAAATAGAATACATTAGTGACTTCTAAAAGGCGATCGAATTAATGGTGGTTGGAATATGTTTATGTGTAAATATTACTTAAAACAAAATATAATACACTCGCTCAATGTTCAACCAATACTCATACTTCTAACCCGCACTAAGATACTACTTACCCTGTTTCTAATGAATTAGACTTCCTAAGGCTCATGTTTTCACTGAAACTAAGCTCTGACGCCAAATGCAAAGATAAGCTAATGATAACACCTAAAATTCATGCACTAAATGACACTAAATTCTCGGTTGTCATGGATGACGAAATATAAAGGTATAGTATAACTAATAAAAGCATACTTATCATAGATTCACAAAGAATCTCACAGTGGAATGTATGAATTATAATATCAACATATACATATGCAAGATTAAGGGAACATCATGTAGATAAATGAGATATAGGATATCATAGTACATAATACTCCAAACAAATGGAGTTCAAATAGTACTCACATGTAATAAGTGCCATATACATGAATAAGTGTGACAGCTCTATACCTAAAATATTTAGATATATATAACAATAACGGTAATATCTATGGCTCTAAAGCTCTCCTCTACCTAGAATTGTTCCTTTCTCTTGTTCAACCTACTTAAAAATAAATAACAAAAGAGACACCATTGGGAAGATCGAGCGTTAAAGTCTTGTGAAAAGGAAATACCACTAAGTTCATGATTACCTTTATACGACTATAATATGTACAATACCAAGTGATATCTTATGAGGTAATGAGACAAACCATAATCTGTATCTTCTCCTATATAAAAACTTTAAGCACATTTCTACTATAGTGCTATGTTATACGTGATAATTCTAACAACCACTTAAATCATAGTAACATCCCGAATGTGAACAATGGTAACTAATATTATACCAATACAATGATGCACTATGGGATCCACACCACTACCTTTGATCATATCTAACCTAATCTATATGTCACGTGCCTCATCATTGTCCATTGAGTTACATAGTAGGAAAAATACTAGTTCCTCAAGGCCTAAAAGCTCTTGTTACCGAGATGGGAATTCTCCTCCTTTTAACTCAATATAGCACGGATGCGACAATATTGCCTCTCATAAATAATGGTTCAATAATATCAAGTCCTAAGGTCGTAGCCTAGAAATATAGACTCACTCCATATACATGATATATTATATGAAACTGTATATCAAATACCATAGTCGTTTCATATTAGAACCCAACAAATGACTCCATTAAAATCACCATACGAACCAAAATGTGTCACAAGCTTCCCCTGTAGTCTCCTTATCATCCAACGTCACTAACGCACCCTCTAAGGCTTCTACACGCCATCTGAATCCTATTGGGGTTTCAACACAAAGCCCAATGTCTCAGAAAATAATTTTTGAACTAATCAGTCAAATGGTAGGATCAAGTGGTCAAACACCCATAGTCAGCAGACTTGTTAATTTCCACCGATTGGATGTAGGAAAAATTGGCCTATATTATTTCGACCATGGTTGGTCCACCAACCAGTTGATTGGTTCAATTGGCCAGTTGATTGGTCACGTATGTTAACCCAAGCAGGCTATTCTATTAAGTTGAGGAGATTTTCATTTCGATTCCTCCTTCATTTCCACCACTCTTCTACTTGTATATGGCTCCTTGATCACTCGCTTCAATATTTAACTCTATGTTATCACAACATTTTGCGCGTGTGTCCTACGACTCATGTTCAAGCCTTAGTTGTAATTTATTTTCCTTTTGAACGAGTCCCACTTCTCTATGGTAACTCGATGAATAATTTTGAGGCATTGAACACTAATCAACAAACCATGTGAGTATAATCACATAATTGTCATCCAAAATCATTCCCTATTATCCTAATATATATTTTACACATCCAAACATAATCAAAGACAATGGTTACCAACATATTTCAATCCATAAATATAAGTTATCACATTTATCAAATTTCTAGATATATCAGATCATTCAGTATATAATCCAAACATTCATTAACATGATTATCATACAAAGATTATAGTTTTATAGGTAACCGACATGAACACTTAAAAAAATTCTGTACTTTCTCTTTTATAAACTAACGTAGGCTTTCTTTTCCCTTCACTTGCTCATTTCCTTGTTTTAGCTACAATGTTCTCAAACCCTACAACACGGAAATCTCCCATTGCTGAGTTGACCTATTCTAACCTCTCTACATCGTCGTTGACTTCCTTAACCATCACCATCGATTGCCATCACTTTCCTATGCTATTCACCTTCAACTAACACTGCCCTACTCTCCAGTTTCATCTTCAAGGATTCTCGGGTACGAATTTTCCAAAACCCTAGGTCGAGTTTTCGCATGGGTGATGGTATGTCTTAAAGTGGCGACGATGGAGGAGATGGCTAAGGTCTTGGTTGAAATCAATTTGGCGGAGAACAATCAAGTCGGGTGGGTGTACATTTAAGGATGAACTAGGGGTTTACTTAGATGGAACAGATATGACTACTAAGAAAGCTCAAGTCCCTGACTTTGATTGTCTTGCTTATGAGATTGGTTAAGTCTCAACCATAGAACAAATCTCATCATGACAATTTGTTCGGAGTTTCAATGTGCTAGATTTTTTCTCCACGTCGTCTTCCTATCATTGCACTCTAGTGATCCTAAAAAAACTTCTCGTGTCGCTTTGGACAATGGATCCATTATCGATCGTCGATCGATAAAGAGTAAGTATAGAAAAGTAACTTCAAAAGACAATGTAGACTATTTTTCAAATGCGAGCAAGCTATCTACATCGAACCATTTTTTTTTACAGTGTTCAGGACACTAGACTTATATTTGTAGATAACATGTTGCATTTGCCCCATTTTAACAATTAGAATTCGGTTGGTCGACAGATGTCAACTTCCTTCGAATTCCTATCATTGGCCATATGGGTACTTCTCATTCTAATTTAAATTCACCTGACCATGTTCAATGTTAAGCTCTCCTATTTAATATGACTCGCCAATTGGCTTATCGAAAATCTGGTGTGAGGGACCATCAACTCCCTCTTTAGGTGCTTATTCTATTTCTTTGGGTTTTCCATCTATTCCCGTTAAGACCAACCAACCAACCTTCATCTTCCTGGTCTAAGAGTCAGATGGTGCCAGTAGATCCCAGTGTCCTGCCCTAGTTGCCATCAGAGCTAATTATAAATAACCCACTAGAGGGGGCGCCCACCATTATAACTTAAAAGATGCTTTGCAATGTATGCTTGAAGCACAGAATTCCTACCGAAGATGTTCGCTTACCAATAAGAAACAAACTTGCACATCATCCCGGTCCTAGTTTCATAACTTGCAGCCGGTGCATGTGTCTCAATGGCACCGTTCCATCCTTTAACTCTTTCTTGAGCGATTTCCTAGCAGAGTTAGGTTCACCTGGATGGGTTTGTCTTACTGAGCTCAATATATGTCTTGTTCATGCAACGATTTAAGCGCCCTCCGCGCTTCAAAGAGCTCGCGTATTTGCTTAAATTCAAGAGGAGAAAAGATTGCCCCTCCTTTGCTATTATTGAAGCCTGAACTAGGTGCAAGGTGATTGGAACCTTCATAATAAGCATTCGATGTTCAAAATTGAATATCTCTTCATCCGTTGTCCAGAAGGATTCAATCGCCTATGGTTTAAAGGAAGTGAGTTTTTTTTAATCAATCCTCTTTATAGTGACACTTCTTTACTCCAAACTTAAAGCGTATCCCTTATACGTTTCCTCACAAGGAACAAGAGATCTGAGCACAACAAAACGCTCGTACATCTACATGCTATTAGGGTGAGCGAACACTAAGCATCATCATAACGAATGAAAACTTGTTAGAGTATGGCTTGCTTGCCATGGGAATAATAGCTAAAAACGAAGGTCCTTCATGAAGCGGCTCTAGGTCGCGTACCTGTTGCACTACATCCAATCATGGATCCGACGAGAATCTTCAAAAGGAAGAGGAAGAAGGTGGATCAGACGATGGACGTGAATCTGCTGAAGATCATGAGGAAGCTATTGATATTGAGACTGACGGGGCTCTAGAAGATAACGAAGAAGGAGAGGGTGTTGAAAATAGGGTGGAAAAGCCCGTGAAAGAGGGTTCCCTTAGTCGTGAGAGCGATAGTGGTAGAATGCCTACCATCCTAGAGGACGACGAGATGATTAAAAGAAGAAAAGGAAAGCGAGCCATGGTTATGGAGGAAGGAGAGATCTTCGATGATGAAAACAATAACGACCTTCAGGCTAGTGAGGAAGGAGAAAGCGGATCCAAATATGAATCACCGGGAATGAGCCTGGATTTCCTAACCTTCCTTCTTCAGACCTTTTGGCCGATGAAACAATAAGTCCAGATCTCAGTACTTCTCCTCCCCCCAAACAACCAGTTGTCGAGACCTCACTTTCTACGAGAGAACAAGTTGCAAGGACTTCTGTTGAGCCTACATTAACTTCTGACTTCAAGAAAGTTGTTTCAATCTATGTGAATGAGCACGGAGATATCTCAATTACTGAAACGATAAAAGAAATCGACTCACATATCAACATATCTTATGAGGCATTTATAAGTGAAGTAAGTAGCACTCCGACTCTAAAACCAAGCCCGTCCAGTTTGTAAACCATAAAAGCGGTTATTGACGTCATACACTTTACTCTAGGATCATAAACATTCATTTTTGCATACACATCGATTTGTGCAATTCTGGCATTTATACATTTTTCTTTGTTTCAGGTTCAATATCACATGAAAGATATAGAGCACTTGATCATAGCTCGAGTGACTACAGAAGGAGCACTCCTAACCCTCATCCTCGTTGCCATGAAACAGTTTGAAGAGAGGCGAAGGAGAAAAGAGTGTGAGCGTGATGAAGCTTGCAGAGCTGAGAGAGTGAACATCTCAATGTTGAAGAAGAAAGAGTGAAGAGAAAGAGGGATTTTGGGGGAGATTCCTCCTTTGAGACTCACAAACATCCCCGAAGAAATCTCGTTTAGTGTCATAGAGCCATTTCTCCTATTATTCCTCTACGTTCCAAAACTCAAACTGCTATTATTCAAGATATTCCTTCATCACAAACCATTACAACTGCTGATATCTCCACTCCTTCTTAAAGCACCTCAACGCTTACACTTCTGCCTGGTTTTTCCTGCCTCCAAGCTACTTATCCATACTTATACTTGTGTGTATTAAAATTCGATCATGACATCAAAATCATTACTAGAGAAAGTGCCGTGAAAAATTTGGAGGTAGTGCAAAGCGATGCTGACTTGATTTTCGAATGGCAGCAATTGTACAAAGCTCTTTCTGAGATCAACTTCACACAACTTGATTCGCTTGAGAAAGGGAGCATGGACCGTGAAGAGGCAATCAAAGCATGGGGTTGACTTGATCAAAGCTAATAGGGAAAGAGATCTCGAACTTGAACCGAAAGCGAATGCAGACAAATTGACAGAAGAGATGAAACATGCTCATACCAACGTAGAGATAGTGATGAAGGATAATCTTAGAGCCGCTTATCTTGAAACTAAGAGGTATAAGAAACAAGTTGAAGAGAAATCTAAAATTATATTTGAAAAAGACCAAACCCTTTTCAGACAGGCGTATGAACTTGAACGCCTCCGTGAAGAAGTGCAGAAACTCCATGAGGATAACCAAGGGTTGGCCAGAAATATGGACACTATATCATCCGATAAGCTTTCAAATGACATCGAGCTTACTGTCTGCCGAAGTGAGTCGACTGTTCTTGAAAAAGCCTGAGGTGCCGAGAATGAGAAGAGGCCCAAGAGAGGAAACACCTCAACCGAGCTCTCAAACATTTCTACGCAAGTGTGATTATGCACAGGGATCTAAAGTGGTTAAGAAATGATTATCTGCACCTTTGCCAACGAATAAGAAGAAGTGTTGCATCGAGCTGGAGGCGACCACTCCGAGACTTTGTTACTAGTGCGGTACTTAAGTGCTAAAGAGATATATGTGCTTTCCGTAGGGAAGGCAATTCTGTTTGAGGAGGATGCCAAGGCTGTTGTTACCCATACTGGCTCGAGCTCTTTGGGTCATTATGAAGTGCCCGACTCGCAGTTTGGGGTGCCAGTGACGATCACCCTATCTTCGACCGCACTGCACGAGCCTTGTTTCCCTATTCCGGCAATTGGGCAGTTCCTAAAAACTAGGGAGTATGAGATTGACGTTGTACCAAGGAATCCCAATTCAGGTGTCTCTCTTATTTCTCCTATGCTCCAGCAGAACGATTTTACTCCTGAATCCGTTACTGAGTTGTACCATTCTCATTGTGTGCCCATAGGTCCACTCGACTTCCCACCTTTGCCTCCTGTTTCTCAGGGTGCATGAACAGAAGTGATCTTCATCGCCCCCACTGTTGTTTCCACAATTTCGACTGCAATGCTCGAACCTTTCACCTCGGGGCCCGAATCCGGTGCCTAACAGATCACAGTGTTGGATGGGTCGGAGGACATTGATGTATCATAGGAGGAGGATGTTCAAATGGTTGGTTCTAATAATCCGACCGAGAACAAGACAATGACAGAGTCGATTCAAGAGGAAGAGAGAGAAGGCAAAGCTTAAAGTTTAGCTAGATGCTACAAAGACCAAGATCCTCCCACTCACCATCAAGACTAGCAAACTGAAATGTGCAGGTGAGTCGGTCGGTGGGTCCAAGGAAGCTGACTCAAGCAAGGTGGTGGTGAAGAAGAAGACCGCCACCCGATCGGGTAAGGTGGCAAAAGTAGCAGCGATAAAAAGTGATAAGCTCGAGTATTAATGTAGCCAGGTTTTGGTGGTTCTTTTAGTTTATGTCCTTTGATTTTTTTGAGTCTTTTTTATACAAGTGCAGAGTTTGTACTTAGTAGCTTTTCTTTTGTTGTTGCATCAGTAGAGTCTATACTTTTTTTATTGCATTGATAGAATCTATACTTTTGCTTTTTGGTGCCAAACAAGCCGACATTATGCAGGAACGGCACCTACTGTTTGATATTGTATATAAAGTGATATAAGCAATGAAAAGACTAGTATTTCTACTGTCATCTTTTCTGTGTACTTTCTGCATTCTATGTAATGTACCGTGCCTGTTTATATACAAATGTCCACGTGTATAATACGATTACTGTTCTTGCAATTTTTATATCATACACTACTGTGTTGTGTGATATATATGATGTTTTTATTTACCATAATTCCATGCATGTAAATGGTGTCAGCAATGTGACCTATAAATATTTAATTTACTACTATACTTAGTTCTATTGTGGTTGCCAAAATATTTTGTTCGACGTGATAGAACTATGGAGTAATCCTTATTGTGGCTAAGTGCTGGTATGTGCACACCCCTTACTCCATAGGGATGCTTACTTTAAACACTTGTTATGGGACCATGTACTTCTGGCTACTCTCTGGCTTCCCCCGGTCAAAGATGTATTATAATTCTTATATTCGAGAACTTATAGTCTGAATGCTTGATTCTGGGCATCATGTGCTTTGGGTGTCGTTTATTTCTTCCATGTTCGGTATTGGGTTTCTATCCACGTATCAGCGTTTGTTACTTAAGACATGTGGATAGCTCAAACCCTTGGATCTTCCTTCAACGTTGCCAATATCTAGGCAAGGCTGAGTTTTCAAAGGTGGGGACTGTTTCTACTGATCCTGCAACCGATCAGTTTCCCGATGTAGTTGGAGAAACCTCGATACTTATAACGTTTTGATAAATTGACAATGTTATCGAGATAATATTGAAGACTCGGAGCGTACTTGAACACGGTTCCATTCGTTCAAGCAGTGAAGGAATAGGTGCTTACTTTGGACGTAGTTCCATCGGTCCAAGAAGCGAAAGAATGGGGTGCACTTGAATGCATGGGTGCTAATTAGGATGTGGTTCTATCAGTCCAAGAAGTAGAGGAAATGGAGTGCAATTGAATGTGGTTCCCTCGGTTCAAGTGGAAAAAGAATAGGGCATATGCGAATGTAATTCCATTGGTTCAAGAAAGGAATGAAGGGGCATACTTAAGCATGATTCCACCAGCTCAAGCAGCAAAGTGCGGCTTACGGATGCGCATGGGAGTTTGGGCCTTCCTAACGTTGCCAGGGCAACGTCGGTTCTCATAAGGCATGGATCGATTTTTCCCGTTGATTCGGTGGATTGAGTTGATTTTCTTTCATCAACACATAGGGTTGCTTTCATGAACGCAGTTCCATTAGTTCAAGAAGCTAAAAAGCTTTCTTGATAAAATGAAGAGAGAAGCAAATCATTCCTATATACAATGCCCCCAGTGTCCCTGAGTGGCTTATTTGCGAAAGTAGGAAACACGTAGATAGATACTAAATAAATAGTGCCGCGGTGAGTCGATGTTCCAAGCATGTGGAATTTGAATTAAATCGACTGTTGTTAGTTAGAAAGTTTTGTCTCTAAGTTTCTGGCCAGTTACATCGGATCCTTCCAAATTTGGTCCAAGTGCTCCCATAGCGGGATAAATCCGTTTTAGGACAAGATCCCCCACTTTGAAGGTCGGTTGCAAATCTTGGAGTTGAAGTGTCGTGCTATCCTTTTCTGGAGAGCAGTAGTCCTTAGTTTAGCTTCCACCTGCTTCTCATCAATTTGATCAAGTGATTCAAAGATTAGCTACTCATTCTCACTCTGATTGAAGTATTGTCTCCAATGATATGGGACTTCCAGTTCCATTGGAATCATTTCTTTCGAACCATATGCCAAGGTGAAAGGTAAGTGCCCGGTCGTCGATCTATGAGTCGTTCTGTAAACTCATAATGCAAGCGAAAATTTATCAACCCAGTTTCGTTTTGCTTTTGACAGCCATTTCCTGATTGTGGATTTGATGATTTTGTTCACCGCCTACACTTTCCTGTTTGCTAGTTGGTGTAACACCGTGGAGAAGCTCTTCTCGATCCAGAAACGTTCGTAGAAGTTATAGAATTGGGCATTCTCGAACCGAATTCCATTCTTTGTGATGATTTTTTCTGCTATTCCGAACATGCAAATAATATTATTAGTAATGACTTAGTTACTTTTCTAGTAGAGATGGTGGCTAGCGGTTCCGATTCAGCCCATTTGGTAAAATAACCAACTGCGACAATGGCATATTTGGCTCCCCCTTTAGCAATTGGTAATACGCCAATTAGGCCGATTCTTCAGATTGCAAATGGCCATGGATTGACCATTTACGTTAGCTTTATGGATGGTGTTCTCATAATTTTGGAAAATCTCTCACACAGATTGCAACATCAAGCACAGTCTACTGCATCTCAGTTGACTATAGGCTGAAAATATCCATAACGGAGGACCTGCTTTGCCAGTGTCTGCCCACTGATGTGGTCTCAGCTGCCTTCGTGGACTTCCCGGAGGATCCTCTTGGCTTTGCTACTGGTTACACATCTGAGTAAGAGGATGGAGAATCCCCTTCTATATAGCACTCCGCTTGTAGTATAAATCGTGGCGTCTTTCGAACAAGCTTCTTACGCTCATTCTTATTCCTAGGGAGTGTCCATCTGAGTAGATAGTCTTTGATAGGTGTAATCCATGATTCCTCTTCCTTTGTGGTTTCTAGAATCCAATAAACGTCTAACAAACTAGCCAAACGTCAATGGAGTCTCAACTGGAAACAACCCTATTGATTGTGCTTCTCCAAAATTGGCTAGTTTAGCTAACTAATCTAATTTCATATTTTTCTCTCTTAGAGTATGAATTAAGGTATAGTACGCAATGTTGTTCAGCAATTCCCATGCCTTTGAAAGATAAGGGACAAGGTTTGTCCTCTTTGCTTGATATTATCATTTCACTTCACAGACAATTAGCTAAGAGTCGCTATAGATCTGCACGGCCTTTATTCCTAATTCCTTCATAATTTGTAGTCCCGCTATTAATGTCTCAAACTTTGCCTCATTTTAGTAGCAAGGAACTCCAACCTTAGAGCATAGCAAACTGACCGTCCTTCGAGAGTTTCGATAATGATTCCAGCTCCTGTGTAGAAATCATTTGACGCACTGTGACGACCCGGAAATTTTAACGAATTACATTGGAAGAATTAATCGATTTTTAATATTTAAAAGTTAATTCTAACTTGAATTCCTGATATTAATATTTACTTGATAATTAAATCATTGGATTGTATAGTTTAAATATTGATTTTAATAATCGAAGATTGGGTAAATTGTTGAATCTGATATTTCTAAGCCTGTTTAAATAATTTGAAGGCTTATAAAATTTATAATGATAATACTGGAGATAATAGAATGGTTGAAAATTTAATTTAAAGATGATTAGTTCAGTTTTGAAATTATATCGTTTAAATTAGGATTTAAAAATAGCCTTCTGAGGCACAGTCTCGGAATTCAACGAAACTAGTTCCAATGGATCCGTAATAGTTGGTTATTATCGGATTTCAATTTCCGTAGCAATCGGAGTTGTCATTTGACCCTGGCAGCTCGAAACGCGTAGAACTATTTTAACCGATTTAATTTAAAATTGATAGTTTACTTCTGTAACTCGCGCATATGATTAAATTAGCTTCTGAAATACGTTCCATCGTATTCGGAATGTGGGTAAAACCTTATAAACATCCGCCGGCGTGTCTGATTTGGGGTTCGGGATTTCGCGTATGCTTAACGAAACATTTTGAAAATTTTATAATATAAAGTACATGTCAGAGATATTTTTTTTTAGGCGTACTCGTGAAGCTTCCTCAATTCGATATTTTTCCCGTCCTCTCTTCCTTCAACAGTTAGGAAATCGAGCCCCTCTTTTCCTTCATTCCCAAATCTATTTGAAGAAAAAAATAAAAAAAATGGTGAGCACGAGGGAACGATCCTCGAACCAAAGGGGGAGTCAAGAAGGAGAGAAACCCTAGAGCACGAAAGAGGAAAAATCGGGGTGTCATCGCGATTTACTCTGTCGAAAGGAAGCATTTGCGTGTTCGAACTCGCGTATAAAGGCGAAGGCAGCGCGCGGCACGACGTGGTGATGCCGAAGGAGTCGTTCAGGATGGAAGGAGTTCGTGTGGCTGTAGGGTTCGAGTGATGCTCGTGTGATACTGGGCTCGAGAACGAGAGCTGCGACTAGATTTGGAGTTGTTTCAAGGCATGGGTAGACTCGAAGGCGACAAGGTGGTGCTTTGGGCCGAAGCCTTGGTGAGGGAGGAGCAGAGTTTTGGCAGTGAGGACAAAGGTGAGTAATCTTTGATCCGCAAAGTTTAAGTGCTGTTTGAATTTGAAAGATTACAAAGTTAAGTTTAAATGAATTTGAAGAAACATTTTAAATGTGTCTTGGAAATAATCAATAAGTCAGTTACTATTATGAAATGTAATTAAAGAAGTCTAATTGGTTAATCGAGGAGTGAGAATTTGTTATTCAAGTAATAAAAGATAAATTTAGTTAAGGTCTGTGAATCGATGATGTAATTAGACGTTAAATAGTTTGAATTAAGAATTAATTAACGAATTAACTTGTAATTAAGCGATTAATTTAAGGTAATTAATTTTATTAATTAATTAAGAATAATCAATTGTGGAATTTGATAGATATAATTACTTTATGTAATTTATAAAGCAAGGTTACTTAGTGAGGTAATTAGTGATACTTGAAATTTCTGGATGTGATAAATTAATGGATGAATAATAAATGAAGTAATTCGGATTTATATTACTTGGTGAAATTGACGAGCAAGGTAAGTTCTTAGTAGATGCAATTGAAAGTAAATTTATCAGGAGGTTAATTAGAGAAATTAACTATCCTTTAAACAAGCACACAAGTGGTAAATTAAAGATGGATATTTAGGAAATGATAAGTTACTGGAGTGAAACTAATTATTAGTAGTAAGCAAGGTTTCAATGATTAATATTAAGGGTTTAATTAATAAAATTAAATTAGAGGTCTAATGATGTGAATCAAAGACCGGTTAATTAAGATTGATTAATCCATGACAAATGACTTGTAAAAAGTTAATAGACATAAGTGATTAAGGGTTAATGTAATTGACAAGTTGGGTAATTCATGAAGAAATTAAGATTTCTTCTTGATTTGGTTAAGAATAATTAATATCGTGAATTTAATTAAAAATAATTACTTGGAGGTAATGGAAGAATAATTAATCTAGGGTGATTAATCAAGATGAATTATGAGGGGATGATTGATTTATTGTTTTGGAATTAACTAATATTGAATGAAGGAATCTAAATGAATGTGGTTTGGAATTCAATTAGAATCAATTGAATGTAAGCTTTACATATGGATGATTGAATGGCATTGGATGCTCTGAATGAGTTGATATCTCTGATATGGAATGTTGTGTATTTCATTTGAATAACTTGGGTCAGGATAACATGAGTTTCGAAGTAACCGGAGTCGGGTATCGGGAAATACACGAAACCACTTCGAATTTTTATAAATTGATTTGTGAAATCAATAGGCTGGGATGAAATGATTTAAGTGAATAGGATTGTTTTATCTAAGTTTGGTACTTAGAAATGGACGAGTGAAATAAGCGTTGTTTATAACAAACTGTGAATTTGTTGAATTGATATAAGTTACCCGGGTTTATATCAATTAATTAATTTGGTATGTCGTGTTAAATGAATTTACTCACGCTGATTTCCAGCCTGACCCGGGTGTTACTTTGATGTAATGCTCGGGTCAGACCGAGTATTACAGATTTTCCAGATATGTACATTCTGGAGCTCAGGAGGCGAGTTGGATGCAATAGCGTATGGAGTATTTCCGCTGTATTTATATTATTGTTAATCTAAGTCATGATAATTGTATTTATTCAATGACTGTAAAATGTGAAACTCTGATGTATATTAAATGTAGTCGACAGATATAGTACCCTTTTGTAGACTGTTATTACTTATTATTATTATATTTTATCCACTGCGATTGTGAGATGTTTGGTGTTTCTGTTCTTCTTCTTCTATCTCTTTCTTCTTTCATAACTATCTGGAATTTTTGGGTTAGAAAATTTCGGGTCGTTACATTTGGTATCAGAGCTGGAAGGTTAAGCGAGAACCTTGGCTCTGGTGGGGATTACTCATTAAATAGAGTCAGTGGTACTCTAGAATGAGTTGAGTGTATATTTATATGAGCGCGTATTTTTTATTTTCTTATATAAAGGTTTTAAATGATTTTATATAAAAATATATTGTGATATATAAAGTAATATTTCATTCTAATAAATATTAAGGCGATTGGTTGTTAAATTATTGGAATTAAAATTTAGAAGTAATATAATACAACCAAATTGAAGTCTTGAATTAAAATTTTGGAAGTTTGAAGTGGGAATTCAAATTTGAATGAGGTTGATTGGATTAAGTAAATTGGAATTTAACTTGGAAAGTTAAATGGTTTATTTGAATTGGGAATTTATGTGATCTCAAAACGGGTTTGAGATTTAAAATTTGAAAATAGATGGGCATTTTAAAATAAATTGGATAATACCATCCTATTGTTAATAAAAATCTTGAAGTTGAGAATGATATTGTATCAATAAAATAAATTTGAATAATTGAATTGTAAAATAAACTTGTTTAAGAACCGGCTTCAAGCTGGAAGATAAAATTGAGTAATAAATTAAATTCTTAAAATAAAATAGTATTGAACTCTTATTTGAATCTTGAAATACATAAGTAGAGATAATATAAAATGAAATTTTGAGAATTGGACTCAAAATTAAATTGTTTAAAAACTTTAAATAAAAGTTGATTTGGTTAAAGAGTTAAATCAACCTTTGAGAATTTAACTTGAATTTATATAATTCGAGATAGTTTAAATTCACGATTGAAATTGAATGAGTTCAAAATTGATTGGAAATGGGATCAATTGATAATAATTCAAATTGATTGGAATAATTTGAAATTATAATTAAAGTGAACAGAATTAAAATCAAGTGGAATTTGATTTAAAATGGGGAAAGGAATCAGGTTGATTCAACTTGAATTGGGATTAAATAAATTTCAATGGAAGTTGAAGTTATTTAAATTAGAATTGGAAGTTGGGAAAGTGAACAGTTTTGACTCTGGATATTTTCAATATAAATTGTTTTATTAAAAACTTATTTTTTTTCTAAGCTATTAAATATATACAACCTTACTTTTTACAGCTAACTTATTATATATTTGTTTTACCATTATTTTTAGAGCTATTTAAACATTTTTTTTTCAATTGCTTCCTAAATCAATTACTATTTTTCAACTATTTCACAAACTAATTTCTATTTTACAACTATGTTGCAATTATTTAAAATTTCTGAAACTATTCAACTATTTTCCAATTAGTTAACTATTATACAGTTATTTTGCAAACTAATAATTATTTTTCAATTACTTATCTATTTTTTAAAAAAAATTCAAGCTATTTTCTAAATATAAATTGGTCGGGGTTCAAACTGTTATTGATTTAAATACCCAACTGAGATAGAAATTGAAGTGATAATCCAAATGGGGATTTGGCTAATAATCAATGAAGTTAAATACATACGATGTACGTATATTATTCTAGTCGCATAGTGGTTTGATCCAGATTCGAGCACAGAATTTCGAGATAGTTTATCGATCCGAGTTGGGATTTTTCACTCGATTTTCGACAGCGAATCTGGATATGGATTATTGATTGGTTCTGGATATTCTCTATCATAGTTATGGCTATGCAAGGAGAATAGCGGTTTCTAATCAAGAAATCAGATCTGAGTCCGCACTAGAAAGTCGGGTGGACGATACTAGTTCGGAAGTGAAATTGTGTGATCGAGTGAGCGATCAGATTGGTATAGCATACGGATGATATGTGTACATCGTACAAATGGAAAAGAAATTGATATTGAAAAGAGTAATCAAATTGAGATATTTGGTTTTGAATAAACAAAGATGTATATCTTTGTTATATAAGATAAATCTTCCCTTGTTGAATTTATTGCTGGAAGAAAAATGTTTTGGAAGTGTTTGACGTATAAAAGGGAGTTTATACGAAGGAATTTTATACGGGGTTGATATGATCCAAGTTTTTAAATTTTATATATCTGAATATATATAAAAAGATCTTATGAGGATTTTATAAAGGTTGTGGGAACCTTTGGATTTTGGAAAGGCTTTTGATTTTTGGGTAAAATCAATATGAGAATTTGGAAAGCCTAGTTTGAGAATTATCGATTTTGGGATAATCGATTTTGTATAAATGAGCTTTGTATGAGATCATACTAGGTGTATGATTTGAAGATACTATATGTGTATAGTATAAAATTGTTTGATGATGGCTCTGGGGAAAAAGGCGCTCCCTTGAAATGAACTTCTCAGGAGTACCACCGGGTGGTACTGCCTTGAGCCCCAAGGGGGGGATTCTAAAGTTGATCCTGTGAGGAGTCCGGACAAAACTAGTTCCTGAGGATTATTGGGTAGCGAAAGTCGAGGGCGCTGATGCCTACAGAGGCATTTGGGTTATGCTGTGACGACAATATAACTCGATGTCGCTGCGATCTACTGTGGGGACCATAGCGAAAATCTTGTGGAGGATGAGTGTCAACGGTCTACACTTGATTTTGCCGGGAAGGCAACGCAACATCGGTAGACTGCGATCTATGGTCAAGTGGAGTGGAGAAGTTTCATTTTTGGCAGCGAAATTCGATGGCGCAGATGCCTACAGTTATATGGGTTTTTGCTGTGATGGCTACGTAACCCCAGTTGTAGCTGCGATCTGTCGTGGGTTCCATGGTGTAATCGAGGGGGGCGGAGGCCTACAGTTATCTGTGGATTTTGTCAGGATGGCAACGTAACCATCGGGTTAACTGCGACCATGGATGGGGTTGATGATTTCCAGAGCATTCTCACCAAAGATATTTCCTTTATTTTTCAAAAACTGTTTTCTATATTTGCAATAAAAATTGTTTTCCAAGTATTTTCACTGGATGTTGAAAACGGGTTTACCAAGTACTTGTAGATTTTCAGTCCTACGCCTGATCAACGTATGACTGAATTTCTGTGAGAACAAGGATGGACTGGTTGAGACATCGAGTTATAAAAGTATTTTTATTAAAAGCTATTTTAAATAGTATTATCTGAATTTAAAAGCATTTCTAGAATTTTAAAATAAAGGGGAATCCAAATTGGAATTATAATATAGAATTGGACTCAGGAAATTTAAATGAAGCGATTCTTTGTAATAAAAATCGAATATTGAAAAAAATTGGAAGTAAGCTAATTGGCTAAATAATTATTTAATTAGGTATGTTAATAAAATTTAACTCGGTTAACTAAAATGGATTTGTATCAATAATGGAATTTGGAAATGAATTCGAATTATAAATAGAATTCGACCTGGGTTTGATAATGGATTAAATGAGAGGAGATGTTGTAAAAATAAAAATAAAATAAAGTTGGATTGAAAATGTGATGGTTTGGATTACAAATAAAAAAAATTCAAGGGTGATTTGAATAATATGTCATAAAGTTTGCAAGTAAATTGGATATAAGAGAAGTGATTATAATAGAAATGGTTTGAGTTGCAAAACCAAAACCCAAATGAATAGAGATAAATTGAGAATGGCCTTGTATTAATAAAATAAATTTGGAAATGAATTAAGTAAGTAAATTAAAATTTAAAATGGGATAATTGAGTTAAATAATAAATGGATGAAGTCTGATAGAATAAAAACTAAATCAAAGCTGTGATTGGAATTGGATTATCAGACTGAACTTAAATTCGGTGGCATATTAATTTGAAGTATGAATGAGTATGGGTTGGATATTATTTTGATAAATTGAGAGGGTGAATTAAAATTAAAATTAAAGCAGATTGGCTAACTAAATTAATTTGATTTGACTAAATGAGAATCAAATCGAAGAAACTTAAGTTTGATGTTGGAATAAATTAAAGTAAATTAATTTAAGCTTAAAATTTATGGAAGCTTGGCTTCGAATAAGGATAAAAGCCCATTAAAAAAAGCTTGGATTGAATAAATTAAAATGGAATGGAATTAAATGAAATCGAGTCGGAATCAATTTAAATTGGTTATAAAACTTAAGTAATTATTTATCTCATGGATATCATCAAATTGCGTAGAAATGATTGTCGTTTAACATAAAAGAGATTTAATCAAATTCTATGAATTAGTGGAAGCAAATATAACTGATTTTTGAATCAATTGAAGTGAATCTGAGCTTGATTGGATTAAAAATAAATTGAATGTAAGCACTTGAGTGGTAAACCATCAAAATTGAATGAAATGGTATATAAAATGGTTGAAAACAATGGAATTAGTTTTGAAATCGTATAAAGTGCTTGTGGAAGTTATTTAGAATGCATTTCTTTTAGAATTGATGTGTTGTAGTTGTTTAAGCAAGAAAAATGTAATAAACTTCATATATATGATACTTACATATTGAAATTGAGTAAGTACAGGTACCTGAAGACTGTTTGGTTGGTTTGGACTGCGCTAATTGCTTAAATTAATAAGCTGCTTGCTTAAAATGCTAAATAAGGTACGCCTACGCAACAAAATTAGGAAATATGAACTGTTTTTGCCTTTTCCGACCGGGTGGGTCGATGTATATATATATTTATATCTCTTGTCAAATTGCAAAAGCTCCTCCGTACAAAGGGGACTCTGTCAAAATTTCCTGAAAATTTTAGGAGTTAGAAAATATTTGGAAAATTTTTGAGAAAAATTTGGTTAACGACAAAACGTTTTCAAATTGAAAATTGAAAGTAAATCAGTAGATAAAACTAATATGAATCAGTTATAAATGAAAAATAAAATTTAATATTCAGAAGTGAAGACAAATTGAATTCATATGGAAGGGGAAAACTAATTTTGAAATAGATATGAAACTTATGTAGGGTAATGTATACAATGATTTGGAAGGGTTACAATTGGATATTATTGCTTGGTAAGATATGCAGGTATTAAAAAGGGAAAAGAAAATTGGATTTGATTCCAAAAGATAAATTTGTATTGCCCGACAAAAAGGTACGTATTTAAATTTTTGGATGAAATTGGATTGGGTTTTTGATGTAGCCACTTGGCTTTTGTTTTCCTTTGGATTTGGGAGCCCGTAGAGGCCTTTTGTAGTAGTACCGAGCTAGCCGCGCAAAGGAAACGCAGGCAAAAAATTTCGGAAATTTAGGGAGTTAGAAAATTTTTGAGAAAAATTGGATAATTAAAAATTTGGTTTTAAATTGAAATTTAAATAATTGAGCAAAGAGGTGTTGTTTGAAACTATAGAGGGTTTTGGGAAATTGGTTAAGGTGGTAGTGGGTCTTCAATAAAGGATAGTTGGTAGGATGTTGATTTTGAGTTTTGGAAAAGGTAAACGGGTAATGGTCTATTCTTCCTGATTAGTAATTTCGGGGACGAAATTCTTTTAAGGGGGAAGGAATGTGACGATCCGGAAATTTTAACGAATTAAATTGGAAGAATTAATCGATTTTAAATATTTAAAAGTTAATTCTAACTTGAATTCCTGATATTAATATTTACTTGATAATTAAATCATTGGATTGTATAGTTTAAATATTGGTTTTAATAATCGAAGATTGGGTAAATTGTTGAATCTGATATTTCTAAGCCTGTTTAAATAATTTGAAGGCTTATAAAATTTATAATGATAATACTGGAGATAATAGAATGGTTGAAAATTTAATTTAAAGATGATTTGTTCAGTTTTGAAATTATATCGTTTAAATTAGGATTTAAAAATAGCCTTCCGAGGCACAATCTCGGAATTCAACGAAACTAGTTCCAATGGATCCGTAATAGTTGGTTATTATCAGATTTCAATTTCCGTAGGAATCGGAGTTGTCATTTGACCCTGGCAGCTCGAAACGCGTAGAACTATTTTAACCGATTTAATTTAAAATTGATAGTTTACTTCTGTAACTCGCGCATATGATTAAATTAGCTTCTGAAATACGTTCCATCATATTTGGAATGTGGGTAATACCTTATAAACGTCCGCCGGCGTGTCTGATTTGGGGTTCGGGATTTCGCGTATGCTTAACGAGACGTTTTGAAAATTTTATAATATAAAGTACATGTCAAAGATATTTTTTTTAGGCGTACTCGTGAAGCTTCCTCAATTCGATATTTTTCCCGTCCTCTCTTCCTTCAACAGTTAGGAAATCGAGCCCCTCTTTTCCTTCATTCCCAATCGATTCGAAGAAGAAAAAAAATGGCGAGCACGAGGGAACGATCCTCGAACCAAAGGGGGAGTCGAGAAGGAGAGCAACCCTAGAGCGCGAAGGAGGAAAAATTGCGGTGTCATCGCGATTTACTCTGTCGAAAGGAAGCATTTGCGGGTTCGAACTCGCGT
The DNA here is from genome assembly GCA_030765085.1 of Allium cepa. NCBI lineage: Eukaryota > Viridiplantae > Streptophyta > Magnoliopsida > Asparagales > Amaryllidaceae > Allium > Allium cepa. The sequence continues at coordinate 1,028,961,054 of CM060932.1, read as the reverse complement.
ATGAAGGCGAAGGCAGGGCGTGGCACGACGTGGTGATGCCGAAGGAGTCGTTCAGGATGGAAGGAGTTCGTGTGGCTATAGGGTTCGAGTGATGCTCGTGTGATACTGGGCTCGAGAACGAGAGCTGGGACTAGATTTGGAGTTGTTTCAAGGCATGGGTAGACTCGAAGGCGACAAGGTGGTGCTTTGGGCCGAAGCCATGGTGAGGGAGGAGCAGAGTTTTGGCAGTGAGGACAAAGGTGAGTAATCTCTGATCCGCAAAGTTTAAGTGCTGTTTGAATTTGAAAGTTTACAAAGTTAAGTTTAAATGAATTTGAAGAAACATTTTAAATGTGTCTTGGAAATAATCAGTAAGTCAGTTACTATTATGAAATGTAATTAAAGAAGTCTAATTGGTTAATCGAGGAGTGAGAATTTGTTATTCAAGTAATTAAAGATAAATTTAGTTAAGGTCTGTGAATCGATGATGTAATTAGACGTTAAATAGTTTGAAATTAAGAATTAATTAACGAATTAACTTGTAATTAAGCGATTAATTTAAGGTAATTAATTTTATTAATTAATTAAGAATAATCAATTGTGGAATTTGATAGATATAATTACTTTATGTAATTTATAAAGCAAGGTTACTTAGTGAGGTAATTAGTGATACTTGAAATTTCTGGATGTGATAAATTAATGGATGGATAATAAATGAAGTAATTCGGATTTAAGTTACTTGGTGAAATTGATGAGAAAGGTAAGTTCTTAGTAGAAGCAATTGAAAGTAAATTTATCAGGAGGTTAATTAGAGAAATTAACTATCCTTTAAACAAGCACACAAGTGGTAAATTAAAGATGGATATTTAGGAAATGATAAGTTACTGGAGTGAAACTAATTATTAGTAGTAAGCAAGGTTTCAATGATTAATATTAAGGGTTTAATTAATAAAATTAAATTAGAGGTTTAATGATGTGAATCAAAGACCGGTTAATTAAGATTGATTAATCCATGACAAATGACTTGTAAAAAGTTAATAGACATAAGTGATTAAGGGTTAATGTAATTAACAAGTTGGGTAATTCATGAAGAAATTAAGATTTCTTCTTGATTTGGTTAAGAATAACTAATATCGTGAATTTAATTAAAAATAATTACTTGGAGGTAATGGAAGAATAATTAATCTAGGGTGTTTAATCAAGATGAAGTATGAGGGGATGATTGATTTATTGTTTTGGAATTAATTAATATTAAATGAAGGAATCTAAATGAATGTGGTTTGGAATTCAGTTAGAATCAATTGAATGTAAGCTTTACATATGGATGATTGAATGGCATTGGATGCTCTGAATGAGTTGATATCTCTGATATGGAATGTTGTTTATTTCATTTGAATAACTTGGGTCAGGATAACATGAGTTTCGAAGTAACCGTAGTCGGGTATCAGGAAATACACAAAACCACTTCGAGTTTTTATAAATTGATTTGTGAAATCAATAGGCTGGGATGAAATGATTTAAGTGAATAGGATTGTTTTATCTAAGTTTGGTACTTAGAAATGGACGTGTGAAATAAGCGTTGTTTATAACAAACTGTGAATTTTTTGAATTGATATAAGTTACCCGGGTTTATATCAATTAATTAATTTGGTATGTCGTGTTAAATGAATTTACTCACGCTGGTTTCCGACCTGACCCGGGTGTTACTTTGATGTAATGCTCGGGTCAGACTGAGTATTACAGATTTTCCAGGTGTGTACATTCTGGAGCTCAGGAGGCGAGTTGGATGCAATAGCGTATGGAGTATTTCTGCTGTATTTATGTTATTGTTAATCTAAGTCATGATAATTGTATTGATTCAATGACTGTAAAATGTGAAACTCTGATGTATATTAAATGTAATCGACAGATATAGTACCCTTTTGTAGACTGTTATTACTTATTATTATTATATTTTATCCACTGCGATTGTGAGATGTTTGGTGTTTCTGTTCTTCTTCTTCTATCTCTTTCTTCTTTCATAACTATCTGGAATTTTCGGGTTAGAAAATTTCGGGTCGTTACACGCACCATCGACAAACAGTTTCCACTGTGACATTACCTCTAGAGTGTTTTCTTCTTAGCCATCTCTTATTGTGAACTCAGCGATGAAATTTGCCAATGTCCATTCGTTGATTGCCTTTTCGGGGCGGTAAGTGATGTCATGCTGACTCAACTCAATGTTCCATTTAAAAAGTTGTCCTAATGTCTCCGTGCGGTACAATACCTGCTTCAAAGGTTGATTCATCAATACTTCGATCGGGTGAGCTTAGAAGTATGCATGTAAGTAGTTTTTCCAACTTCAGGTAATTCTTCTCATATCTAGTGAATCGTTTACTGATGTAGTAAATAGGTCGTTGGCCTAGCTTCTTCACGTACCAATGCTACGCTTAGGGCATGAGTTAACATGGCTAGATAAATGAATATATCTTCCTCGTCCACTAGTTTATACAAAACTGATGGGGTCTTGATATATCATAATAATTCCTCAAGGGAGGTTTGGCAAGTCTAATTCCATTCGAAATTCCTCTTGTTCTTCATTAATGTGTCGAAGAATGGTATATTTTTATCGCTGCTTTGGAAATAAATCGACTCAGTGCTGCGACCTTTCCATTCAGACTTTGCAATTCTTTTTCGGTTGTAGGGGCTATGACATTCTGCAAGGCAGTGATTTGCTCAGGATTAGCATCAATGACCCTAGCATTCATGATGAAACATAGAAATTTCCCAAAAGCTACATCAAAAGAACACTTCAGCGAGTTAAGCTTCATTTCATACTTCCGAAGAATCTCAAAAATTTCCGAGAGGTTATCCAAGTGATTTCCTGACACACGTGACTTGACTAGCATGTCATCCACCTAGACCTCCATTGTTCGTCCGATCTGATTCTTGAACCTTGTGTTTGCCAACCATTGATGAGTTGCTATGGCATTTTTCAGGTTGAATGGCATAACTCGGCAATAATATAATCTGAGGTCGGTGATGAAGCTAGTATTCTCTTGGTCGAGTTCGTGCATCATATCTTGTTATATCCTGAGTAAGCATCCATGAATGAGAGTAGTTTGTGGCCTGTGGTTCCGTCTACAAGCTGGTGAACCATGGGTAAAGGAAAATAATCCTTTGGGCAAACTTTGTTTAGGTTTGAGTAATCAACACAAGTGTTCTCCACTTCCCATTAAACTTCTTAACCAGAACTAAATTCGACACCCATTTAGGATAGGTTGCGTAGCGGACGAAGCCGTTAGCCAACAGCTTATCCACCTCTTCCTTCAACGCAGCGGATCACACCAGATCTAGACTGCGTCTCTGCTACCGTATTGGAGTGTACTTAGGATCGATATTGAGTGCGTGACATGCTATCTCCAACAATGTCCCTCATATATCGGAATGCATCCAAGTGAACGTGTCCAGGTTGGTGCAAAGAAATTTAATTAGTTCTTGTTGCATCTTGATTCCAAGTTGTGCCCCTATTTTTAAGACTTAAGTTGGGTCACCCATATCGACAGGGGCCGACACCGTAATCTCTGCCGATGCCGCCTATTCCTCCACTGAACTCTTCGTCCTAGAGTCCAAAGCTTTGTCAAAATGACTATGGTCCCTAAGCCAAGGGTGGTTTTGTAATTGCTATGCAGATGGTTCGTGAATGTGGAAAGACTTCCCTACATTCTTTCCCTTTTCCTTTCGTTTTGATTAGTTTTACTCGATGATGTAACATTCTCTAGTGACACTTTGATCTACCTTTATAACAACAACTCTAATCTATGCTCGATATTTCATGCTAAAGCACCGTGGAGCCAAAGCGATCCTAAAATCAGCAAAGGCTGGTCGACCTAAGAAAGTGTTATAAGCTGACATTTCATCCACGATAATGAAGGTTTGGAGAACGACTACCCTTCATTCTCCTTCCCCAAGCTTAACGAGCAAGTCGATTGTCTTGTTCGGCTGTCTTGGTTCTCCCGTAAAGACCTGGATTTTCATTTGGCAAGCAGAAAGATCCTTCATGTTGATCTCCATCAAATCGAACATATGTCAAAATAAGTTGTTGACAGAACTTCCATTATCCACCATGATTCGGTATACAATTGCCGGTCCAATTTCGATGGTTACCACCATCAAGTCGAGAGTCGGCACCTCTAGTCCTTCAGTGTCTCGGTTTCAAAATAGTATATTATCATTAGGTGTCCTTTATTTCTTGGATGGGGCACCACCCTCAATCGTAAAACAAGTTTCTTTCGGAGTGTGTTTTAGTGAACTCGTGTATCACTTCATCTCCCCCCTAACTTTTCTGTGCCTGGTAAGGTCCTTTCAAAATAGTGTCAATAACTATTCTTTTTCCATCCGTTTGGATCCCGCCGGTGGGTCCAGGTTGGTTCCCTTAAGTACTTGGAACTTGAGGTTCAATGGGCTGGTCAGAGTTTTGCGATTTCTTCACGAACTGCCGGACCCTATTGATCCTAATCCACTCCTAAATCAGATATTTCAGATCTTGACATTCATTTGTGTTATGCTTGTGGGTCTTGTAGAAGCGGCAAAACTTTCCTGATTACATCTGTCGCTCAGATTCTTCCTTCTTGGGAGGCTTGTTGTATCGCTCAGATCCTTGAATTGCAAGATCGATGCTCCAGGTCATCGTTCAACGGCGTATACTACTGGGATCTTAGGTTTCTAATCCGCTTTCCATTCCCATCATGACTATTGTATTTTGGTTTTTCCTTTCTGATTTCCATCTTTCCCTACATTTCCTGGCACAACGCTAGAATTGTTTCCATCCTTGTTGACTGCTATATTGCTATGAACTACCTCCTTTTGTTGCACACTGGCAGTCTTGCCCTTCTATGCATCCGCCTCTTCCTATATCAAATACTAACTCGCCTTCCAGTTGAACTCCTTCATGATGGTTGGTTGTTACATCTTAATTCATCTTTCAAAGTCTATGTCCAAATAGATGGGTCAGACTAAAGCCATTAACGCCTTATCTTTGTTAGGATTGCTCGTTTCAGTAACCGTAGTATTAAACTGGTTCATAAAGGTTTTTAATGACTCATTTGACTCCTGGAAAAAGGCAGATAGAGACATCACATCTTTTGGTTGTGCCGTATGAAGCCTAAACTGTTTTAAGAATTTCCTTGCTAACTCATCAAACACAGAAATGGATCTTGACAAGAGTCTGGTAAAACACATTGAAACTATACCTTGGAGGAAGATAGGGAAACATCAATAGCGGACTCCATCTGTTGCCCTATCCCCATCCATGTGCCAACTGTACTTGCACAAGTGTTTTTTAGGGTTAGTCATCCCATTATAGGTTGGTATATTAGGAATAGTGAACTTCTTGGGATATTCCTCCCTTAAGATATTTTCAGTGAATGGAGTCCGGTGCGGTGTCTTTTTGAACCTTACTTTCTTCCATCAAGCGTTTGACCATGTCCATTATGTATGCCTCACTAGTCCGATAGTCCACATGTTGACTGTCAGGGGCTACATAATGCGTTTGACTCCACAAACAGCCTTGATTTTCTAGTTGAAGCCTAGGCTCTCCATTCTCCAGGAGAACCACTCCTATAGAATTCCGTTGGCGTGCGGTTGGCCTGGTAGCGATAGTTTGGACTTCTTTTCCGACATTCTATCCATTTATATCAACATTTAATTCCAGACCTTTAGCATCAAGTTGCATGTCATCTTTAGGATCAGAGGGAAGCATCGTAATATTCCCTTATGGAATTGTAAGGATCCGAAATTTCACTGCTTTGATTAGTGAATATTTAATTAACTTTAAATATTCAATATATAGGTTTTATAATGAAAATAAAATCATTTTAATTAATTAATAATGATGGTGAAATCGATTTCAATTTTTTTTTACCAAATTAAATACTTTGTAGAAAAACGGAAAATGTGACCGAAGAATATTTTCCAAATTTCGACTTTTCAACACCAGAAAGTTATCGGGAACGTTGTTCATCTCTATCCACTATATTTACATATATATAAGAGTTAATTAGCTAGATAATAATATACTTAGAAATAAATTATCTTATATTAATTAGGATTAGTAAGTGATGTGACAAGACATAGTTTTAACAATAATAAACATTTATGTAAATATATATATTAAGTATTGTTTTAACAATAATAGTATCATTTTTAAGTTACTCGGGCTATATCTATATATCTGTATGATTTAAACTATAGAGTTTAATTTTAAAAAGATTTTGAAAGTAAAAGCCGGATATTTGGATCTTGAATTTTCTTAGGGATGTAAAAGAAAAATGAAATAGTGGAATCAAATAGAGGTATATACTCTTAGGCTGTAGTGAAGTATTATCCATGTTATGCCAGTGTAGTTTATGAAATGTTTTCATAAATAATTTAGTGGAAATTAGATCGGTGAGAACTAATTAGTACGTGTGTAGGGTGTACGTAGATCATTTCCCCTTTTCATATAGTTTTGATCCAAGATTCGAGGGCACTTTGAGGTGTTTGCACTGTTCCAAATAAGGATCTATTGCTCGACTTTTGACGGCAAGCACTTGATGAGGGTTCTTGGTGTGGTACCAAAGTTTCCTTTTATAGTTACAACTATTAAAGGAGAATAGAGGTTACAAATCAAGGTCCTAATAGGAGTCCGCACAAGGGTATTGGGTGAGCGATATCAATTCGGAAGGAAGTTATGTATTCGAGTTGAGATCGAATCAGATTTTTTAGAAGAATGATCCAGTACATCGTAAGAGTTGATATATAGTGTTAAGTTTTTTCTGGGATAGGTCAAGGTGTAATTTCGGGGACGAAATTCTTTAAAGGGAGGAAGAATGTAACGTTCGGGAATTTCACTACTTTGATTAGTGAATATTAAATTAATTTTAGATATTCTATATATAGGTTTTATGATGAAAATAAACTCATTTCAACTAATTAATAATAATAGTGAAATCAAAATTTGTTTACCACATTAAATAGTTCGTAGAAAAACAGAAAATATGCCTGAAGAATGTTTTCCGAAATTTCGACCTTTCGACACCCAAAAGTTATCGGAAACGTTGTTCATCTATGTGCACTATAGGTGCATATATATAAGAGTTAATTAACCAGATAATAATATGCTTAGAAGTAAATTATCTTATATTAATTTGGATTAGTAAGTGATGTGACAAGACATAGTTTTAAATATAATAAAATTTATATATATATATATATATATATATATATATATTAGCTATTGTCACATCTTAGATTTGTAATCATTAACCATAATTATTTCTTGTCATATCTTAGTTAATTAATAATTAAACATACATACATACATATATATATATATATATATATATATCAATAGTTGTAAAGAAAGTGATATGACTAAACATAATAATTATATATATATATAAAGAAAATGATTATATATATAAATAAAATGATGTGACTAAACATAATTATATATACACATATATATAAAAGAGTGATGTTGTAACACCCCTAATTTTATTGACATTATTCAGGAGATTTAATTAGAATAAATTAAATAGAATAATGTAGATAAGGAGATCGAGGTTGATTAATAAACTAAGTGGTTGTGCTTGTTTAAAGCGAATGAGCTTAAAAATGGTTAATTGTTAACTAATTAAACATAAGGGCTATAGGGTAAATAGTCATTCGTATTTTGCACCCTCATACTATTCTCCTTAGTCATGCACATTCATTTTATCTCAACAAAATTTATAAATATAAGAAAGAGCAAGGCTGGCCATTAGGAAGAAAGAAGAGAAAAGAAAATCAAAGTAAAGCTTAAGATTCAAGCTAGAAGAAACCAGTCTCAAACAATTTTCAATTTCCTTATCCAATCTAAGGTGATAATAATTTCTACATCTCTATTTTGGTTTTATAATCATATGGTATCGGATTTAAGGACAAATCTATATTTATGATATATTGAAGGATGATATGCACAATTTATGATTTATATGGTTTAAACAACGTTGTTTAAAGGAGATATACAAGGTTTAAGGGTAAAACCAAGATTAAATGGGTTTTAAATGCCATGGGAAAGTTATAGTTATGAAAAATATCATTTTGGAGTTGGGTTTCAGTTTTCTTAATTTTCCAAGCCGTTTAAAATTAGTTATGAATTTTCGAAGAAAAATATGGTTATTTGGATTCATAAATTTATTTTGGAAAATATATTAAGAATTTGGGTCTGTAATTTTAATATGTAAGAGAACATGGTTAAAGTGAATTTCTGAAATTTTTGAGGATTTTTACTATGTGATTTAGTAAGGAAATTAAATTATTTTGAAAGGAGGACTTAAATAATTTAATTGTTTTGATAATAGGAAGAGCTTATTTGTTAAAAGCTAGTCTAATTTTAGATTTGAGAAAATGCGGCAAAATTATCCAAATTATTTAAAAGATTGTAAAAGCCAATCAAATGTTTAAAAGTAGGCAAGTTTGTTACAAAAAGTTTGCTTCACTTGGAAAAATGAGCTTTTGCCCAGAAAAAGGTGGTTCCGTCTTCTTTGGCAAACCTTTAGACTAAGACCTTTCGACTTCATTGACCAACGTGGTCGAAAGCAATGCATATGATATCATTAAGGTGGTATGTAGTGAGTTGGACCATGTCGAAAGGAATGGTGTTGAAGGGTTGCTTTCAAAGGGTTGCTTTCGAAGGAGATGCTTTCTTAGTTTACTTTGATTTGAAAAGAAGAAAATCACTTGCCCGTTTTGAAGAGTTTCCGACAAGGTCGAAAGCTATGCTTGCTTCCGACAAGGTCAAAAGCTATGTTTTCGAAAGGTTGGTTTTTAAAAGAGCTTACGATAAGGTCGAAAGCTATAGTTTTCAAAATGAGAGTTTTTGAAGGAGCTTTCGACACAGTCGAAAGCTATGTTTTCGAAAGGCTGTTTCAAAGAGGATTTTGAAAAGGAGCTTCCACCTTTTTTATTATACCTTCCGAAGGGGTTGAAAGGTTTAATTGTCTATAGAAATACGATCCGCTTCCCAAACCTTTCGAAGGGGTCGAAAGCAGGAGCTTTCGACGTTGTCGAAAGGTTCAATTGTTTTCCAGATGTTTAAATGCTTTCAAAATGTTTGATTTTCAATGGTTTCGAAAGGATTGACCTTCATTGGTTTCGAAAGGTTCTACTCTCATTTATTGATACTTTAACAAGGTCGAAAAGTTTCGAAAGAAGTGTTTTAAAGTATTTAAGAGGCTGGAGCCTATTGTTTTAAAAGAAATGATTTATGCTTTAGAAGGGGTTGAAAGAAGAAGCTTTCGACGTTGTCGAAAGGTTTTAAAACTCGTACTCAAACTTTTAAAGGAAACCCATGGCTTATATAAAGGAGTTTTGTAATGCTTTTAAGTATGTAATTTTGAAGAAGTATTGCCTTGATAAAAATATAAGTTGAAGTGTTAAATAGTTTTATAAAATGTATTTCAAGGACCTTAAATCCATAGGAGTGGTATTATTAAATTGTTATCATCTTCTTCAAAAAAGAGTATATTCACATGATAACCCACAATATCATTTTGGAGAAAAAGGGTTGAAGAACTAGCTAGGTTAACTCAGTAGTGAATATAAAATTGCTTAAACTCCTAAATGAGTAGAATTGCATCCAAGAATTCAGGGTGGCCCAAAAATATAGGTAGCCTAAACTTCGTAGTTATTAGAGGCAACCAAAAGGTTCATAGTAAACCCATATAAACTATGATTAAGTAGTTAGTGGAGGAAACCAACAGGTTCATAGTTTACCCATGAAAACTATGTATTAAGGACGGTTGGCAGGGGCTAATTAGTTTATAGTGAACTCATAAAAACTATATCCGGATTAAGAATTGACATCAGTCAATAGGTTTCTAGTAAACCAATGAAAACTAGGATAAGAAAGTGGGTAATGGAAGTATCAGTAGGTTCCTAGTAAACCTATAAAAACTAGGATGTGAAGTGAGTTAATGGATAAGTCCATAGGTTCCTAGTCAACCCATGAAAACTAGGATGTGAAGTGAGTTAATGGATAAGTCCATATGTTTCTAGTCAACCCATGAAAACTAGGATGTAAAGTGAGTTAATGAATAAGTCCATAGGTTCCTAGTCAACCCATAAAAACTAGGATAAGGGGATTAGTTATTGAAATGACTAAGTGGTTCAGGGGAGCCCATGAATTGATGAAGTTAACTGGCAGGAGCCTATAGGTTCTTAGTGATCCCATGAAAACTATGAATAGAACAGGTTGTTCATTAATTATGAAAAGGTCATTAGTAAATCCATGAAAATTAAAATATTAACAGTGACACAAGAAACTATGATTATGATAGGGTGTCAGATTAAACTGGGGATGGGTAATCCTAATTATTTTCAAGTACGCATATCATCATAATAGTTTAAAATGTATGTTTTAACCATGTGTATGTAGGAGCACAATATATGGTTTTATAAAGATTTTAGGATACTAGTGAGTGGAAAACCTAGTCTGCTAAGCGACATGGCCTCACTAGATATCTAAAAGGTTCGAAATATTAAAATATTATTCACACCAGGTTTTATGTCCGACTCGAAGTTTTTGTTTTCCTCTTAAACTCTCGGGTGCTCAATTGATTTTAAGTAGTTTGAGAGTTAAGGTTCTTAGGTTTTTTTTCGACGAATAAAGCTTTTGGAGGTATGCAGGAGGTAGATAGTTATCTATAGTTTTCTTTTCCGCTGTGCATTTGTTTGTAAAGGCAGATTTATTAGCCTTACTATATACTCTGATCAACCAATGGAGAATCTTTATATGTCGCACTTGGCATATTGTAATAATTGTATTTTGCTAAATGTGGTTAACGAATTTTACAATTATGTAATGAACATGAATTGCTTTAATCTGAATGTAGAAATATCTTTTTGAATTGTCAAGATTTTCCATATTCTTTTGATCTGTGTATCAATGTATCTAACACCGCCATATTTGGTCGCCGAAGATTAAAACTAAAGATGACTATAGTTAGTTTTTGGCCTCCAGCTAGGGGGATGTTACAAGTTGGTATCAGAGCATAGGTTACATAAACTTAAAAGAAAGATAAACCTAAAAGCTTTTTAAAACATAATCCAATAAATTTAAAAACATGATCAGGGTATGTGATAACGTTATAGTAGCGTACTTGTATTTTCTATATATAAGTGTACGCTTTATCTCTAGACTCCTATCTTTATTAGGAAATTTTTCTGCATCTCATGGGGTTTAAATACGGATATGGACGGAAGGAGAGACGGAGTTAATGTGGGAGGAGAAAGTACACTACAAATGGAAATGTCGGACTAAATGCTAGAAGAGGACAAGGTCAGGCTGCAAATGTTGGTGCTGGGGTTCCCCAAGTGGACATGTGAGCCATGTATCAGTTCTTAGTCAACTTGATGCAAGCTGGAGAAGTTGTAAGGGTAGTTGGAGGTATTGCTGTGAATGCTGGAGGAGCAAATACTATGGCCCTAGTAGGCTATAACTCTGCTAAGCTGAGCAGGCATTATATCATTCTAGGATATGGGGAAGCCTTTTCTTGGAACAGAGGATGTTGTTGAAGTTGAGAACTGGCTTTTGAACTATGAAAGGATCTTTATCGATTTAGGCTTTGATGATGGGGAGAAGAGAATGTTAGCCTGTACGCAGTTGCAATTGTTAGCGCTTCATTGGTGGAACAGTGTGACAGCTGAAGTCCTAGAGGAAGAGCTATCATAAGCATAGGTTCTTATCCGAGGTTGCTAAGTCGGCATGGATGAGGAAGTTCATGGATCTGGTATAAGAAGAGATGTTAATAATCGAGTATGCTGTTAGTTTGATGAGTTGTCTCGATATGGTTATGCATTGGTCGACAATGATGTTAGAAGGAATGAGAGATTCATTAGAGGTTTGAGGCCAGAGCTAGGCAGAATGACTATGACACATATTAGAGAACCTTATCATGTGATGGTGGAAATGGTCGTCCGCCATAAGGAGATGCTTGTTGTTTCAGCTAAGGAGAAGCTGGTTAAGTCTTAGGATCCTCAGGGAAGAAAAAGAAAAATTCTTTAAGAAGATTGAAGCCCAAAACGGGGATGCTTCCAAGAAGGCAAAGGCAGATTTAATGTGTTATAAGTGAGACAAGAAGGGTCATTATGACCATGGTTGCAGAACTGGTACAGCAAAGAAGCCTGTAGAGAAGAAGGGTGTGAAATGCTTCAATTGTGACCAAGTTAGGCATTATAAAAACCAGTGTATAGAGCCAGTCATGGCGGATAGGGGGAAGGTGTTTGTTATTGGACCACCATCTTCTTCTAAACCAATTGCAGCAGAAAAGGAAAAAACTGTATGGAAGGAACACTTTTGATTCAGAATTACCAATTAGGGCACTCTTTGATATCGGTGTATCATACTCTTTTATATCACATTATTTGTTTGATAGGTTATGTAATGAACCCACATACCTTGTTACTTCCTTAAGTGTTGTAAATACAATAGGGGGCATGCAACTCTTGAGATGAGATGTGACCAGATAGAACTTGATTTCTTAGGCCATAAGTTGCATGTAATTTGTATGTCTTTGATTTCGTAAATTTCAAGATCATTTTGGATATGGATTGGTTGGGTAAGTATGAAGCTAGAATATTTTGCCAAGATAGGGAAATATAATTGAGACACCTAGATAGTCATAATCGAATCATTTTCTCAGTGGAGAATTCCAGTAAGAGTGTTTGTACCTTGTTGAGTGCCATGGAGGTTGGAGAAGACCTTAGTCAGGTTCGTGTGGCTAGAGAGTTTGTAGATGTTTTCGAGCCGGTTACTGGATTACCCCTGAAACAAGCTATTAAGTTTCAGATGGACCTTGTGCCAGGAGCTGAACCTGTCAGTAGATCACCTAGCAGGATTGAAAATAACTAATAAAGCTAGCTATTACTTAGGATCGTGTAATATGGAATATAATTAAATCTAAATGCGGAAACAGATGATAATAGCAAAGTAAATAAAATTAAAACAAGCACGCCAGAAATTTTTATACTGGTTTGAACTTCCCGTTCTACGTCCAGTCCCAGACTCCTTTTGGAATTTCAACTACAACAACCCTCACTTAACCCGGAGAAATAGGTTTACACTGCCGGAGCAACCGAACAGGACTTCACCCGCCTAAGCAATCGAATAGGACTTCAATACAAATAACAAAGTTATCTGACTGTAGTGTGTTCTTAAATAATACTGATAAGTCAATTGAGTACAATCTTCCTATAATCTTCTCCGTAATGATATATACTGATGTGCTTTGAGAAATGTGGAAGATAAAGTGATCAAAGATCAAAGTATGTAAGTAATTTGAGTGCAATTTGAAAGTTCGAGAATAGATGAGAATTCAAGAGTGCTAAAATTAAATTCGGTAAGTTGTTTTTGAATTCTGTAATCTATTTATAGTACATAAAGAGTTGCATCTTTAAATGAAAAGTTATATTGAAAAGAACAGATGCAACTGTTGATTTTAAAAATGTTTCTCTTGTTGAAGAGAAGTGACTTTTCAAGAATATAGCAGTTGGAAATATTCAGACGTCTGAATTAAAAAATTCAGACTTTTGAATTTGATTGAAACGCAAACAGCAAGGAAATAGTTCATTTCTGACCTTATTCAGACGTCTGAATATTTTCGTTCAGATGTCTGAATATTATGAAAACAATATTTATATTTCAGCACTCAAACGTCTGAATGTATGGTTCCAGACATCTGAGTTTGCTCTTTTGTGCATGTATGAGCATGTGTTTGCATGTGTGTATATATATCTATATATATCGTTTAAGGAGAGATTTTAACAAAATTTCTAAGTAAAGAACAGACTCTAGACACACAATATACAGCTTTAAACATCTGTAGATGAATCTGCAATAAATATCCTGCAAAGATGGTTAGTACACATAACAGTTTATATAGGTTGTTATAATCAAAATCGAGATTCTAACATTCTCCCCCTTTTTGATGATGACAACTATATAAAATTAATAAACTAGTAAAGTATTGTTACTCCTCCTGTCAATATGCATAATCCCCCTGTCAATATACACAATTTAATTTTCTCCCCCTTTGTCATCGACAAAAAGAAAGAACATGAATAATAATAGATAATTCATTTCATTAAACCAAACAAAGTTGTAGATAATAATACATAAAGAGATAATGTTTTAGAAATTTCTCATACCACTAGATAATAAAATTGACAAGCAAAACATAAGAAAATTTCTCATACAACTAGACTAAAATTATTAAAATTGGCTTGAAAGAGATGGACCATTGTGATTAGAACTTAAGCTTGAGGAAGACCATTCAAACGAAGACGGATTGTAAGCTTGAGTGTATGAAGAACCAGAACAAGAAATTCGATCCCATATTTTATTGAGAAAGCCTTTGATAGAGTTGAATTTTTTTTCCGCCTTCTTCTCAAGTGCCTTTATGTCCCGATGAATCTTTGATTGATTTCGGGAGATAGTGATGATGGCTTGTCTTGAAGAAGTATCCAGGCCAATTTCTTGGATGGTGTCATCGTCCTCCTCTTCTTCGTCATTTTGAGTATGAGGAGAAGAAGCATACTAGTGTCTCGAGGTTGAGGAACACCTTGTTGAACATTTTTGTGACCATTGGTGGAAGGAAATAATTTGTTGAGAAGGAGGCCGTATAGGAAGACCCATCAATCCTAAAGTTTTAGCACCTAACTCACTAATACTTGTAAAAATGAAGTCGAGCATTGGTGCACCGATATTTAGGAGAATGCGCATAATATAGGCAACATAATGAATGGTTCTATACTTCCTTCGGATTGTGATGTCTTGGAATTCATCCAAAATAATTTTCCTCCAATTCACTTGTTGATTGGAGTAGATAGAGTAAAGTGCTTGAAAGTTTTCTTTATACACTTTTTCATAGCTACCCATCCTTGGTTGGAGAGAACGAATAAATGCACGGTGAATTAGCCTAGCTTGTGGCATTAAGAAGGTAGATTTTTGATCGGACAAAAATTGATGTGAAACTTCATCCTGATGTTCCATATCAACCTCAATTTCATTAATATCAATTCCTTGATAAGGGAAATTTAAAATATGACCTAGTCGTTGTAAAGGTAAGAAGATTCTTACGCCACAAACTAACGACCAAACACAATCTTGATGGTTTTGAGGATTTTGATGATCCAAATTTAAGTTTGCAAGAAAAAGTTTAATCATAAGATGATTAATCTTAACATTGTTAGGAGTATACCCAATCAAGCTGTCGAAGTGAAATTGCTCCGCTAACTCTCTAATATGATAAGCTACGAAATCCGAAAATTTCATGAATGCTCCTTCGAAGGTGTTGGAATTCTTCATAGAATTAAATCGAGAAACAGCAACATCGTTCCATAGCCATTGCCGGATTTGGTCTTCGGATGGTCCGGAAGCTGATTCTCTAGTTCTTTTTGATCTTGGTGCCATTGAAGACTTGAAGGAAGGTTTAAAGCTTTGAGGAAGATAAAAATGGGGGCTAGGGTTTTGAAGTAAGAGGGAAAGAAGTGAACAAGGCATTATATAGAGGGTGAAAAGGCAGGGATAAAAAGGTAATACAAATAAATAAGAATAGTGTAAAAATATGCTCAAAAGAAATTGAGCCGTCTGAAATATTTGACTCAGACAGTCAAACGTCCGAATTGAGTTGAATTGCAACCCGCAAGGAATTAGTTCAAAAATGGTCTAATTCAGACGTCTGTTATTTTTGATTCAGGCGTCTAAATCTGGGGTAAAAAATTTCTGTTATGAAGATTCAAACGTCTGTTTATACTAATTCAGACGTCTGAATTTTGTACACAGGCACATATAGTCTTTTTTGAGAATAAAAACAATATATATTATTGAATATTTTTTAAATATTACATATTTTACAATAAACTGAATCAAATTAACATATTATATAAAAAACAAGAGATAATTAAATAGATTTTGAAGAAGAGGATGGAGTATGACATGATTCTTCTTCAACTTTGGTGTTCTCTACAAATGGTCGAAGTGGAGACCATCTGTTACCACGTTCCTAAGAATTTGGAGTTGTCGGTGGATGTTGTGGTGATGGTTCCCAAGGATTGCGACGACTTGGAGAACGAGCTGAAGACGGTTGATGAACAGTATCTTTGATGAAGAACCACAGAACTTTAATGCTACTTGTTCCAGAAATCTAAGCCGTTTGGCATTAACTTTTTGCTCATAGTATAATTCACGTTGTAAGTTTGATGTTTCTTTCTGATAGTGATGAATATCATCGAATTTTTCTTTTGTGGATGGTGATCTAAAAAAGAGAGACCGTCTTGTTCTTTTAGTTGGAGGAGTATGTCCAGTATGAGTTGAGGGTGGAACAATCAGAACCGGTTCATATATTGGAGTAGGAGTTGGTTGATTTTCCAATTCCGAGGAAGGAGAGTTGTAAGATAGCTCAGATGACTCAGAGTTATATTGAGATGACATGATTGAACAGTAATTTTTGAAAAGAAAGTTGACTAAATTCTTGGTGAAAAGAATTAAGAAATGCAGATTATATAAGTAGAAACTAGTTAAATTTAGAGAGGATAATGTATGGTTAAAAGAAAAATGACCATAGAAAAAAGAGGAGAGAATGGAAGGTACATAAGAATTCAATAACAACCTCATATTTCAAAAAACAATAGATAGTGAAGTGGTAGTGTAGAGGAGTACGAGTATGAGGTCTTGAGTTTGAGTGCTGGACGACATTTTTTTCTTTTGAAAGAAGCTATGAATTTAAAATAAAATACATACATATACATATATATATATATATATTTAAAAATTCGAACTTATAAATCTTTAAAAGAGACGATTCCGAGTTCTCGTCTTAAATTGATAAAAGTATTTTCATTTAGTGGTTTTGTAAAGATATCTGTCAATTGTTTGTTAGAGGACACAAATTCTAGATTTACTAAATCATTTTCAATATTATCACGAAGAAAATGCTGACGAATGTCAACATGTTTTGTTCGTGAATGATTTATAGGATTTTTAGATAAATTTATAGTACTAGAATTATCACAATAACTAGTTGATTTACTTAAATTAAAACCAAAATCTTGTAATGTTTGTTGCATATAGATAACTTGAGCACATGCCAAAGCTGCAGAAATATACTCCGCTTCACATGTCGATAATGAAATACAATTTTATTTCTTACTAAACCAAGATACAAGAGATCGTCCAATGAAGTGACAAGTCTCACTTGTACTTTTTCTATCTGTCCGGCTTCCTCCAAAATCAGCATCATTGTATGAAACTAATTCAAAAGGACATTCCTTTGGATAGAATAGTCCAAAGTCCTTGGTTTTATTAAGATACCGTAGTATGCGTTTTACAGCTCGTAAGTGTGATTCTTTGGGATCTGCTTGAAATCGTGCACACAAGAAAATACTCATCATTATGTCAGGTCTATTAGCTATTAAATATAGTAACGATCCAATCATACTTCGATATAATTTTTGGTCAATACTTTTACCACTTTCATCTTTATCAAGATGTATGGTTGTACTCATAGGAGTTGGGTTGGTAGAAGTATTTTGCATACCAAAGCGTTTAATTAGATTGTTACAATATTTTTCTTGATTTATAAAAGTACCATTTTCTAATTGTTTTATTTGTAAACCAGAAAATAATTTAACTCGCGCATATGTGACTATTCAAATTCTTTAGTCATTAAATTAGAAAAATCTTGACATAATTTTTCATTTGTAGATCCAAAAATAATATCATCAACGTATATTTGAACAATTAAAATATCCTGTTTATTTATTTTAATAAAAAGAGTTTGATCAACCTTCCCAATTTCAAAACCATAATCTATTAAATATCTTTTAAGACGATCGTACCAAGCACGGGGTGCTTGTTTCAAACCATATAAGGCCTTTTTAAGTTTATAGCATGGTCAGGAAATTGTTCGTGTATGAATAAGGGAGGTTGTTCAACATAAACCTTTTCTTTTATAAAACCATTTAAGAAAGCACTTTTAACATCCATTTGATATAATTTAAAATTATAAAAACATGCATATGCTAATAAGATTCGTATCGCTTCTAGTCTAGCGACTGGGACAAACGTTTCTTCATAGTCAATTCCTTCTTCTTGATTATATCCTTGAGCAACTAATCAAGCTTTATTTCTAGTAATATTTCCTTGTTCATCTGCTTTATTTTTGAAGACCCGTTTTGTTCCAATAACTGATTGATCACTAGGCCGTGGAACTAAATCCCAAACGTCATTTCTTTCGAATTGGTTTAGCTCTTCTTGCATAGCGATTAACCAATTTTCATCGGTAGACGCTTCTTTAATATTTTAAGGTTCAATATTAGAGAGGAAAGCAACATGACCCATTCGATTTAATTAACTTCCTTTTCTGACAGATGAATTAAGTTCTCTAATGACATTATCAGAAGGATGATCCCTTAATAATCTAGTTGGAGATCTTGTTTCATTGTTATTGATAGCCATGTTTTTACTATTGTCAAAATTTGAAATTTCTATGTTTGTGATATTACCAGGGAATTCTTCATCATCTCTTATACTTGGGATTTGTTTAAAATTTGCATCGAAAGATACATGAAG
The DNA here is from genome assembly GCA_030765085.1 of Allium cepa. Taxonomy (NCBI): domain Eukaryota; kingdom Viridiplantae; phylum Streptophyta; class Magnoliopsida; order Asparagales; family Amaryllidaceae; genus Allium; species Allium cepa. The sequence goes on along the minus strand of CM060932.1, from coordinate 1,028,942,444 downwards.
TGTTTCTTCGATGATATTTGTTCTTTTATTATAAATTCGATAAGCTTTGCTTCGATCCGAATATCCTAAAAAGATTCCTTCATCGGATTTTGAATCTAATTTACCAAGCTGATCTCTTGTGTTTAAAACAAAACATTTTGAACCAAAAACTTTAAAATAAGAAAATTTTGGTTTTCGTCCATTAAGAAGTTCATAAGGAGTATTCTTAGTTAGTGGTCGAATAGAAACACGATTCAAAACATAAAAAGCTGTTGCAACTGCTTCAGCCCATAAATGTTTTGGTAACGTATTTCCATTTAACAAAGTCCTAGCACATTTTTGTAAGGTTCTATTTTTACGTTCTACAACTCCATTTTGTTGTGGAATCTAGGAAACAAAAAATTATGGAATATTCCCTTTTTCTTACAAAAAAGTTAAAATGCTTCGTTTTCGAATTCACCTCCATGATCACTTCTTATGTTTTTGTTTTCAAACCTTTAAAATTTTGAATTCTTTTGACAAAAGTTTTGAAATTGTCAAAGGTATCACTTTTATTTTTCATAAAAATAGTCCAAGTATATCTAGAAAAATCATCAACAATTACAAACACATATCTACTATGATTAATGGATTGTACTTGTGTTGGTCCAAATAAATCCATATGTAGTAATTCAAGTGGTTGTAAAGTTGAAATAACCTTTTTAGGTATAAAAGATGAGTTAGTTAATTTTCCTAACTGACATGCATCACAAATATGATCAATTTTAAAATTCATTTTTGGTAAACTTTTTACTAAATCAATTTTAGAAAGCTTATTTATAGCGTTGAAATTAATATGATAGAATCATTTGTGCCATAAGTAAGGATCATTTTCTTTGGCTATTAAATACATATCTGAATTATGATTTATTTTCATATTCAGAACATAGATATTTCTGTCTCTATTTCCTTCAAAGATAAGATTTTGATTATGATCAAAAATACTATATTTGTTTTCAAAAAAAGTGATTTTGAATCCTTTGTCACAAAATTGGATGATACTAAGTAAATTATGTTTTAAATTTTGACTAGTAAAACATTTGAAATAAGAGGTAAATTTGAAATACCGTTATTGCTCACATCCCCTTTGCCGATGATATAGCCTTTGGAGTTGTCTCCAAAAGTGATGGAGCCTCCATCTTAGTAAGTAATATTTGATAGCATATCCTAGTCTCTTGTCATGTGTTTTGAGCAACCACTGTCGAGTATCCATTTTTCTCTTTTATTGAGAGGGACCTATAAAAAATATGAGACAACATTGGTACCCACCTTTTTCAATAGGGTCCTAAGAGTCAAATCTTAGGAAACCAAACCCAAGAGGGCTCAGTATCCCATTTAAAAATGTAATCTTTATTTTTATGAACAATTTCTAAAAAGGTGTTTATATATTTCCTCCTAATCAAATTGTTGTTTGTTTTAGGAACCCAGATTTTTATGCTTTTTGGGTAAGAATTCTTTTTTGTCTGTACTGTAGTAGGATTAATATTTCTCCTAAATTTCTTTTTAGGTAATGTTGTTGTTTTCTTAACATAACCTAATTCTTTTCTACTTGAAACAGATTGAGAGCTATCAATAATTTTAGATAAAGTTTATCTTCCTTTATTAAAGTTCGAAACATTTTTGGTGATGTTTTCTAACTTTGTTTTGAGACTAGTATTATCCAATTCTATCAATTTTACCTTAGTTTTTAGTTCATGATTTTCAGAAACAAGAGCGTCATTCTTCTCTTTTTGAGTTTCAATTTCTTGACTCAAAAGATTGAGTTGAGAATTGATATTAGGGAATGATTCTTGTAATTTTTCAAGTTCTTCCTCTAGTATTTTCTTCTCATCTTTGAGCATATCTCTTTCGAACTCTGCTTTGTTCTGAAGTTCATGAGTCTCCTTATGTTTTTTTTAAGGTTTTTAGAATGTCAACTAGCTCCGAATTTATCTCTATCATATCATCAAAAGTAAAATCACTAACCTCATTTTCATTAGCCATAAAGCAAACATTAGCTTGCTCGTTTTCACTGTCACTGCTGCTATCTGATGAAGAGGTATCTGAATCATCCCATGTAACAGAGAATGCTTTCTTTTCTTATCTTTTATGCCCTTATTGAAGTATTTTTTTTCTTTAGTTCTGGACATTCTTTTTGCATATGACCTTTCTTATGACAATTAAAACATTCAAGAACTAAAGATGATGGTTTGTTTTGAAACTTCTGTTTTCCATTGTTTCTGTTGTTTTTTTGGAATTTCAAGAACTTTTTGAAATTTTTGGCAATAAATGCTAGATCTTCTTCATTTGAATCTTCACCTTTTTCTTCTTCAACATGGAAAGCTATGTTCCTTTTTTCTTGCGCTTGTACTCGTTTTGTCTGCAAATTCACTTCATAGGACATTAGATTTCCTATTAACTCTTCAGGTTTTATGGTAGAGAGGTCATTAGCTTCTTCAATAGCCAAGACTTTTCTTTCTAAATCATCCGTTAAAGAGTTTAGGATTTTTGATACAATATCAATGTCAGTGTACTTTTCTCCTAATTAATAGTGAATGATAGATATCTTGAAATCTAGAGTACATATCATTGATGGATTCATCTTGTTTCATTATAAAATTTTGAAACTGATTTTTAAGCATGGTAATTTTGCTTTGTTTGACTTTGTTAGTTCCTTCATGAGTTATTTTAAGCGTACTCCATATTTCATAAGCAGTTTGACACATGCTAACACGATTAAATTCATTTATATCTAGTGCACAAAATAATATGTTCATAGCTTTAGCATTGGAAGTAGCATCTAATTTTTGTGTGTTTCACCATGTGGAGTATTCTCTGGTAGGAAGAGTGAATTCATTCTGTGTGATATTCCATGATTCAAAACTATTTGATTGCATATAGATTCTCATACGAGTAGACCAATAATATAGTTCAAACCATTGAAGAATGGAGGTCGTGCAGTGGATTGACCTTCAATAAAACTAGTGTTAGTGGTAGTGCTGGTGTTGTTTTCCATATTAATAAGATATTAAATAACTGTGTAACGGTTATAAGATGCCTTGATCTGATACCAAATGAAAGTAACTAATAAAGCTAGCTATTACTTAGGATCGTGTAATATGTAATATAATTAATTCAAAATGCGAAAAAAAATGATAATAGCAAAGTAAATAAAAATAAAACAAGCACACCAGGAAATTTAATACTGGTTCGAACTTCCCGTTCTACGTCCAGTCCCAGACTCATTCTGAAATTTCAACTATAACAACCCTCACTTAACCCGAAGAAATAGGTTTACACTGCCTGAGCAACCGAACAGGACTTTACCCGCCTAAGCAACCGAATAGGACTTCAATACAAATAACAAAGGTATGTGACTGTAGTGTGTTCTTAAATAACACTGGTAAGTTAATTGAGTACAATCTTCCTATAATCTTCTCCTTAATGATATATAGTGATGTGCTTTGAGAAATGTGGAAGATAAAGTGATCAAAGATCAAAGTATGTAAGTAATTTGTGTGAAATTTGAAAGTTTGAGGATAGATGAGAATTCAAGAGTGCTAAAAGTAAATTCGGTAAGTTTTTTGTTGAATTCTGTAATCTATTTATAGTATATAAAGAGTTGCATCTTTAAATGAAAAGTTATGTTGAAAAGAATGGATGCAACTGTTGATTTTAAAAATGTTTCTCTTGGTGAAGAGAAGTGATTTTTCAAGAATATAGCAGTTAGAAATATTCAGACGTCTGAAGTAAAAAATTCAGACTTCTGAATTTGATTGAAACGCAAACAACAAGGAAATAGTTCATTTCTGACCTTATTCAGACGTCTCAATATTTTCGTTCAAACATCTGAATATTGTGAAAACAATATTTACATTTCAGCACTCAGACGTCTGAATGTATGGTTTCAGACGTCTAAGTTTGCTCTTTTGTGCATGTATGAGCATGTGTGTGCATGTGTGTATATATATTTGTGTGTGTATATATATATATATTGTTTAAGGAGAGATTTTAATAAAATTTCTAAGTAAAGTTTGATTCTAGACACACAATATATAGCTTTAAACATCTGTAGATGAATCTGCAATAAATCTCCTGCAAAGATTGTTAGTATACACATAACATTTTATATAGGTGATTTTCATTATAACAAGGATGACATCGATAGAGATGAAGGAATTGAAGGTGCAACTAATGGATCTTGAGGGAAGGAATTTTATCAGACCAAACAGTTCGCCTTGGGGAGGAGCCATGGTATTTGTGAATAAACCAGATAGATCGGTAAGGATGCGCATCGACTATCGTAAGTTAAGCGAAAGGATTAAGAATAGGTACCCTCTGCCAAGGATAGATGATCTGTTTGATCAGTTGAGTGGAGCCAAAGTGTTTTTTCAATTGGATTTGGCGACGAGGTTCTATCCGTTGAGAGTGGTGGAGGATAACATTCCTTTGACAGCATTTCAAACTAGATATGGTTCATACGAGTGGTTGGTGATGCCATTTGGATTGACAAACGCATCTGCTTTCTTTGTTGATTTGATGAACCGGGTTATTCGAGAGCACTTAGATAGGTTTGTGTTAGTATATATAGATGATATTTTGGTGTACTCTAAAGATGAAAGGGAGCATGAGATTCATCTTAGAGTGGTGTTAGAGACGCCGAGTCAAAATCAGCGAAAAGAGAAATTTTCCAAATGTCGATTTTGAAAGAAAGATGTTAAGTTTCTTGGTCATGTAGTTTTAGAGGAGGGATTGACAGTCGATCCAGTTAAGATCGAAGCTGTCAACAATTGGAAGAAACCAGAGACGATAACTGAGAATAGGAGTTTTCTTGAGCTTGCTGGCAATTACATAAGATTCATCAAGGACTTTTCACGGATAGCAACACCTTTGACGAAGTAGATCAGGAAAGATGTGAAGTTTGTTTGGTCCAAAAAATGTGAGGAAGAATTCCTCAAGTTAAAGCATTTGTTGTTTAATGCTCCAGTATTAGTAGTTCCTGATGGTAACCAAGGGTAGGTAGTATACACGGATGCATGTGGTGTCGGGTTAGGAGCAGTATTGACGCAAAGGGGCAAAGTTATTGCTTATGTATCTAGACAGCTTAGACCACACGAAGTAAGATATCCTACTCATGAATTGGAGTTAGCTGCGGTAATCTTTGCCATAAAGATTTGGAGGCATTATCTTTTGGAAGAGAGATTTGAGTTATTTACCAATCATAAGTCATTAAAGTATTTATTCTCTCAGAAGGAGTTGAATATGAGGTAGCACGAGATGACTGAAGTTTTTAGCTGCTTATGATTTTATTATAGAGTATACTACTGGAAAGGAAATAAGGTAGCAAATGCTCTTAGTAGAAAACATCAAAATTCGGTATTGGCGACGTTGGCAGAATGGAAGGATCTAGAAGCTTTAGCCAGTTGTGATGTGCATTTAATATCTATTGTTGGTTCTAGTCAGGATGTTGTCATGTTTTCTTGCTTAGAAGTTCGATCAGTGCTGATTGAGAAGATAGCTTCTAAGCAGAGAGAAGATTTAGTTTTAGCTGAGAGAATCAAAAGGCTTAAGGTTGGAGTTGAGGTCGATGAGTCGAAAGATTTTTGTCTTGACCAGAGAGGATGGTTGAGAAAGAAGGGACGGTTATGTGTTTCGAATGTAGAGAACTTAAGGAGAGAAATTCTAGAGGAATGTCATCGATCGAAGTTTACGATTCATCCTAGAGGAACCAAGATGTATCAAGATGTTAAAAGGAGCTTTTATTGGGAAGGCATGAAGAGGTATGTTGGCGCATGGGTTAGGCTGTGCGTAAACTATCAACAAGTGAAGGACGAACATCAAAAACCGAGTGGGTTACTTCATCCATTAGATATTCCAGTCTAGAAATGGGATTCGATATCGATGGATTTTATAAACGGGTTAGCAAGGTCAAGGAGAGAAAATGAGAGTATATGGATTATTGTGGACAGGATGACCAAGACTTCTCATTCATTCCGGTAAAGTCAATCAAGACGGCACCTTTTTTGGCTAAATTGTTCTTGAAGAACATAGTTAGACTTCATGGAATTCCTTGTAGCATAGTCACTGAAAGAGATGCATTATTTACGAGCGAATTTTGGAGGAGTCTACAAGACATATTAGGTACCAAGCCCAAGATGAGTATATCATATCACCCATAGACAGATGGGCAGACAAAGAGAGTCAGTAAAGTACTCGAGGACATATACAGAGCTTGTGTATTGGACTTTGATGGATCTTGGGAAGATCACCTGCATCTGATTGAGTTTTCCTATAATAATAGTTACCAAACTAGTATAGAAATAGCGCCTTTTAAGATTTGTATGGGAGGCCATACAAATCGCCAGTATGTTGGTTGAAGACAGAAGACTGTTTGATCTTAGGTCTGGATTTAGTTAGGTAGCCATCAAAAAAGATTGAGTTAATCCGAAGGTGAATGAAGGAAGCTCAATCCAAGCAGAAGAGTAACGCAGATAAGAGGCATAAAGACCTAGAGTTCTCAGTCGGAGACAGAGTTTTCATTATAGTATCACTGATGAAAAGTGTAGCAAGATTTCGAAAGTCGGGAAAATTGGCCCTAAGGTATGTCGTTCCATTCAGAAAGGATTGGAATGCTCGCATATAGAGTAGAGTTGTCGAGCAGTTGGGTTGGGGTCCACAATGTATTCCATGTATCTCATCTTCGCAAGTTCGTGCATGGTCCAAAGGCTACTATACCTCAGCCAGAGTTAGAGGACTTGGTAATAGAGCCTGATTTGACTTTTGTTAGATAACTAGTTCGGTTTGTGGTGAGAGATGAGAAGAGATTGAGGACCAAGATAGTCAAGTGGCTGAAAGTTCAGTGGAGCGACAACGAACAGGACTGTACTTGGGAGATAGAATACACGATTTGAGAGGCTTATCCTGAGATGCTTCAACGGTATGCCTATATTAGATCTATATAGATTGGTTGCTAGTCAGGTAGGCTAGTATGGGTGTTAGGAGATGCTATAGATGGTTGCTATGTTTGTTTTTTAGTTCTTACCGAATTTTGAGGACGAAATTATTTAAGGATGGAAGCCTGTAACACCTCTAATTTTATTGACATTATTCAGGAAAATTAATTAGAATAAATTAAATAGAATAATGTAGATAAAGAGATTGAAGTTGAATGATAAACAAAGTGGCTGTGCTTATTTAAAACGAATGAGGTTATAAATGATTATGTGTTAGCTAATTAAACATAAAGGCTCCATATTTCCCACCCTTATACTATTCACCTTAGTCATACACGTTCATTTTATCTCAAACAAAATTTATAAACATAAGAAAGAGCAAGGCCAGTCATTAGGAAGAAAGAAGAGAAGAGAAAATCAAAGTAAAGTTTAGGATTCAAGCTAGAAGTAACCAATCTCAATCAATCTTCAATTTCCTTATCCAATCTAAGGTGAATAATAATTTCTACATCTTTATTTTGGTTTTAAAATCACATGGTTTTGGATTTAAGGATAAATCTATTTTTATGATATATTGAAGGATGATATGCACGATCTATGATTTGTATGGTTTAAACAAGGTTGTTTAAAGAAGATATACACGGTTTTAGGGTAAAACCAAGATTAAATTGATTTTAAATTCCATGGGAAAATTATAGGTTATGGAAAATATGATCCTGGAGTTGTGTCTAAATTTTCATAATTTTCCAAGCCGTGGAGAATTAGTAATGAATTTTCAAAGGAAAATATGGTTATTTGGATTTACAAATTTATTTTGGAAAATATATTAGGACTTCGGGTCTGAAATTTTAGTATGTAAGAGAACACGTTTAAAGTGAATTTTTAGAATCTTCGAGGATTTTGACTAAGTGATTTAGTTGGGAAATTAAATTATTTCGAAAGGACTTAAATGATTTAATTGTTTTGACAATAGGAAGGGCTTTTTTGTTAAAAGTTAATCTGATTTTAGATCTGAGAAAATGCGGCAAAACTATCCAAATTATTTAAAAGTTTGTAAAAAATCAATCAAATGTTTACAAGTAGGCAAGTTTGTTACAAAAAGTTTACTTTACTTGAAAAAACTAGCTTTTGCTCAGAAAAAGGTGATTCCACCTTCTTTGGCAAACCTTTAGACTAAGACCTTTCGACTTCATTGACCAACAAGGTTGAAAGCAACGCACATGATATCATTCAGGTGGTATGTAGTGAATTGGACAATGTCGAAAGGTATGTTGTCGAAGGGTTGCTTTCAAAGGAGATGGTTCCTTAATTTACTTTGATTTGAAAAAAAGAGAATCATTTGCCTATTTTTAAGAGCTTCTGACAAGGTCGAAATGTATGCTTGCTTTGGACAAGCTCAAAAGCTATGTTTTCGAAAGGTTAGTCTTTAAAAGAGCTTCCGACAAAGTCTAAAGCTATTGTTTCAAAAGGATAGTTTTTAAAGGAGCTTTCGGCACAGTCGAAAGCTATGTTTTTGAAAGGTTGTTTCTAAGAGGATTTTGAAAAAGAGTCGCCGCGGTTATTTTTGATTAAACCTTCCGAAGGAGTCGAAAGGTTTAATTGTTTATAAAAATACAAGTCGCTTTCTAAACCTTTCGAAGTGGTTGAAAGCAGGAGCTTTTAACATTGTCGAAAGGTTCAATTTTTTTCCAGATGTTTTAATGCTTTCGGAAGGTTTGATTTTCAATAGTTCAAAGGAGTGACCATCATTGGTTTTGAAAGGTTCCACTCTCATTTATTGTTACTTTAACAAGGGCGAAAGGTTTCGAAAGAAGTGTTTTAAAGTATTTAAGAGGCTGGTGCCTATTTTTTTTAAAAAGAAATGATTTATGCTTTCGAAGAGGTCAAAAGTAATGCTTTCGAAGGGATTGAAAGTATAAGCTTTCGACGTTGTCGAAAGATTTTAAAACCCATACTCAAATTTTTAAAGGAAACCCATGGCTTATATAAAGGAGTTTTGTAATGCTTTTAAGTATGTAATTTTGATGAAGTACTGCCTTGACAAAAGTATAACTATGTTTTATGAAATGTATTTCAAGGACCTTAAACCCACAGGAGTGGTATTGTTAATTTGTTATTAGCTTCTTCAAATAGGAATATATTCACATGAGAACCCATAATTGTATTTAGGGCAAAAATGGGTAGAAAGACTGGCGAGGTCAACTCAGTAGTGAACATAAAATTACTTAAATTCTTGAATGAGTAGAATTGCATCTAAGGAAATCAACAGATTCATAGTTAGCCCATGAAACTATGTATTAAGGACAGTTGGCAGGGGCTAATTGTTTTATAGTGAACCCATGAAAACTGTATCCGGACTAAGAATTAACATCAGTCAATAGGTTCCTAGTAAACCTATGAAAACTAAGATAAGAAAGTGGAAAATGGAATTATCAGTAGGTTCCTAGTCAGCCCATGAAAACTAGGATAAGGGGATTAGTTATTGAAATGACTAAGAGGTTCAGGGGGACCCATGAATTAATGAAGTTAACAGGCAAGAGCCTATAGGTTCTTAGTGATCCCATGAAAACTATGAATAGAACAGGGTGTTCATTAATTATGAAAAGGTAATTAGTAAGCTCACGAAAACTAAAAGATTAATAGTGACCCTACAAACTATGATTATGATAGGGTGTCAGATTAAACCGAGGATGGGAAATCTTAATTATTTTAAAGTATGCATATCATCATAATATTTTTAAAAATGTTTGTTTTAACCATTGTGGATGCAGAAGCATGGTATATGGTTTTATAAAGGTTTTAGGATACTAGTGAGGGTAAAACCCGCTCCGGTAAGCGGCATGGTCTCACTAGATATCTAGAAGAATTGAGATTTTAGAATGTTATACACACTAGGCTTTATATTTGACTCAAAGTTTTTGTTTTCCCCTTAAACTCTCGGGTGCTAAATTAATTTTGAGTAGTTTGAGAGTTAAGCTTCTCAGGTTTTTTCTTCGACGAAGAAAGCTTTTGGAAGCGTGCAGGAGGCAGATAGTTATTTGTAGTTTTCTTTTCCGCTGTGTATTCGTTTGTAAAGGCAGATTTATTAGCCTTGTTATATACTTTGATCAACCAAGGGGTCATCTTCATATGTTGCTCTTAGCGTATTGTAATGATTATACTTTGCTGAATGTGGTTAACGTATTTTGAAATTATGTAATGAACATGAAAAGCTTTAATCTGAATGTGGAAATATGTTTTTGAATTGTCAAGATTTTCCATATTCTTGTGATCTGTGTATCAATGTATTTAACACCGCCATATTTGGTGGTCGAAGATTAATAACTATGGATGACTACAATATCCGTAGCTGTTAGTTTTGGACCTCCAAGTAGGGGGATGTTACAGTTGTGATTAAACATAATTATATATATATATATATATATTATAAAAGATTAGTTATATGACTAGATACAATGACAACATAGGAAATTTGCCTATAAATAGCCATATGTTTCTCCATTTTTCTTCATATTTCCACCAACCTTTTCTACCTTATTTCTAACTCAAATGGAGTTTTACTTTTTATGAAACCGTTGAAATTTTTGTGGCTACAACATTATAGTTGACCTATTTTTCAAATTTATAACATAGCTATGTCAAAATACCCAATCTTTGCAAAGCAATTTTTCACCTAGAATTTCAATTCCGAAAATTACCCTTTTTCTTATGATTATAACTTCTTCAAAACAAATCAAAAATGAGTGACTATTTTTTTGAAATGATAGATTAAAGAAATTCCAATAACTTTCTCTTTGAGTTCTTTTAGAAATTCTGTTAGTAGTTAGCCCAAAAATTAGTTGCAAAATGACCTATTTTTGGGTTTATTATTGAGAATTCGATGTTTATTCGAAGCCGCTCCACCTTACCAAAACAAGTCTCGCTTCCTCTTCCCTTCAAGGCCGAGCCTACCTAGTACATTTAGGGTTCAAGACTCCATGTTGTCGCTTAGGGATGGAAGTGTTATGTCATACTCTAATTTAGCGAGAATTTGGATAGCTTTCGGTGAGTAAATTCCTAATCTTTTGAAAAGAACTTTCCTTTATATGTTATGTTGATCCTTAGCTATATGTACGTTATATATTTGTTTGGATCTTGGCATGTTTTAAATGTGACGATAAGTGCTAATTTATGGTGTAGTGTTAGCACTCCAATGGATGTGTTATTACAAAGTTAGTAATTGTATATGCATTGGTATTCGTATACAATTTTGTATGGACGTGATGTGTGAATATAAAGGGTTGATGATGAACTTGACTATAGTCATGATGGGGTGAAAACAAAGTTTAAACTTTGTATGTAGTCACGACGGATTTGAGTTCGGAGTTGAAATCAAACTCGTTTCAAGAGTTTAAAGTTTAGATTTTGGTTAAAGTTTGCGTAATTGGCTAGTGCGAAAATTTACTAAGGTATGTTTCAATCATGAAATAGTATGGTTTTAGTAATGTGGCTTCGCTTAAAGGTGGGTTAGAGCAAACTGTACTCATAGCGGCAGTCGCTATGGACGCAGTTCGACAAAGCTTTGAATTTCTACTTCCAATTTGTTTTATTTTGAAATTAGTTTCAAGAAATTTAAAACTTAATTAGTAATATTAAAAAATAATTAAGTTGTAATATGATTATTTATTTAATTAATTAGTTAGTTAATTAAATGGTAATTGGCACTTAATTGGTAATTAAGAAGGTGATTAGAGGTTAATCATTGCTTAAGTTAAGTTAATGACTACTAATTAATTAATGAAGTTTTAATTAATGTTTTATATAGTTAAGAAGTAATTAAGAAATTAATAATTATTTAATTAAGATTAATGGTTAATTAATTATTTGTTTAATTGATGGATTGTTTAACTAAAATTGACTAATTAGAGTTTAACTTTTAGACAATTTGTTTTAACCTTAACCAAGTTGCATTAGGAATTTAATTATTACTTAATCAAGTTCATTAAGACTAGTTAGAATCTAGTTATGATTTAATTTTGATTTAATTAGGGTTAATTAAGATTTAGTTGGGGTTTGAGCTGATTAGATCTATTTAAAACTTTTCAAAGGTGATTTAAAATTAAAACTAATGTGTTTTAAATAAATATTCTTTCTAAAGCTGAACCGATTCCTAATCAAATGATAGTTGGTCTGGATCCTTAAGTAACCCATATGGTTAGGAGAATTAAATGACATCCATCAGCAGAACAAAACACCATTCTGCTATACTGTAAGTGATTTGATTGTATGGACATGTGTTAATTAGAATAAATTTCCATTCTACTATAAATTAATTGAATTGTTTGGACATCTATTTAGCAGGATAAATCACCATCCTATTGTTATGTTATTTGGACTTGTATATGCCAACTGGTTATATTGACATGTTATTCTCTAACTGTATATGAAATGTATTTACATGTATGGTACCTTATGTAAATAATTGTTAAGTGACTTGGGAATCGAATTGAAATTGAATAGTAACTTAAATTAGTACCATTAGGGTTGTTAAGCCTCCTTTTGAATTCGTAAAGTGTGTTTTGAATTAACTTAAATTCTTTAATCAATTTAGAGTTTAAAGTTTATAAATGATTTCCAAGTTATGCTATTATGTTGTAAAGTTATTTACAAGTAATAACTTGTTTACAAAAGGAATTTTTACTGAAGGGTTACTTTAAGTATTATACAAATAATGTTTGTAAATGATAAAGGAGTATAGAGTGGCTTATATAAAAAATTAAAATAGGAAAAAGATTTATAAATCATTTCAAAGATTTGGAAATAGGTTTATAAATTAATTTAAGGGTTTATAAAGGTGGATTATAACTTTATTTTGAAAGTTATAGGTGTAGGATCGTTTTCACCCTAGAGAGGGGATGAATAGGGTGATACTAATAACAATATAAATTAATGAGGAATTTAAAACAATATAGAGAATAAAGCAGTAGAGATCACACACAAATTTACCCAGCTCGGCAAAACCCTGCTTTGCGTGTTTCCCTCAAGGTTATTACTAGAAATTAAATAGTCAGACGCTTACATGCGTAAACTTGCGACACTCGCTAATGACTAACCTAACTCTACGCTCAAAACTCTACCACAACTCAACCACTGAGTTGCGAATTCTCGAACTACACCGCCGTAGTTCGTAAGTAGTCACACGTCTAGAGAGTTACACAGTTTAAAATGGAAAATTACAGAATAAAATATAAATACTAAACAAAACCCTAATGAACAATTTAAGCCTAATAGGGAATAAAAGACCGGCCCACTTCAAAATGATAATTCAAGAAAAATAAAATGATGTCTCCTTTTTCATTGCGGTCGCCTCCTTTCATTTTCGTTCCTCTTCAAAAATTAAGGCTTAGGGAAAACTTAAAGCTGCCGATTGATCTTTTGCTTCGATTGAAGTAAGCGTTTGCTTTGGATTGCTTTGTCAATCGATTGCTGCTTCGTCCACCTACGACTGCTCCAATTGTTGATTCGACTGGACAGAAAATGGTATGTGATTATTTGCCCCTTTTGATTTTGATTGCGCTCAATTTTATGCTCTGATGATTTGTTTGGGGTTGAACTCTAATGCCTTTCTGCCTATGATGATTATTGGGTATTTATAGGGATTGAATTCCTAAAATTACGTTGGTAAATTTGAGTTGAATTCTTTAAATATTCTTGCTTGGTCGTTCGATTTTGCTTGAATACTTGTGATAAATCTGACTTGTTCAATTCAAATATTTTTCTGATATACCGATACACTTTGATTGGTCACCACGGCTTGCATTTGGTTTTCTGATTTTTCGAATTTGTGATGCTTGTTCGTTAAGCTCTTTCCATTTTCAAATATTTTTGACTTTTGTTGAATTGTTCTTCTTGGTCTTGACTTGGTTTGAAACTGTTACTCATCAAGTTCGATTTTCTTCCATGTTGCCTTTTGTATTCTCTGGCTCACCTGCCTCTGTATTCATTCATGTTGTATTTGTAATTTTGATTTCTTAGAGTTTGTGATCTTGGTTCTCGTGCATTTATAACCTGTTAGCTTAGTTATCCTATTGCCTACATACTTGTGATATTATGTGTATGTATATAATTACATATATGCATACATATAAGTTTGTAGCTCTGACCAATTACTCCACTGCTTCATTGAGTTCATGCCTGAATGTTGTCTTTGACCATTTGCTTGTTGCTCAAGTTAATCTGTGTTGAGTCTGGTTGTAGTGTTAGTAGTCTTGTTGTTGTGTTGATTTGTTTGGAGCTTTTGTTTCATTGGTGGTTCTACTTAAGCCTGGTCTGGAGCTTATTGCATCGTATGTTTAAACTTTGAGTTGAATTGTGGTCTTCACTTTTGACTGCTTCCATTTGAAAACTTGTGTACTCCGGTCTCTATTTCATTATAGTCTACATTTGAACATGTTTGTGTTGTTGCTGCCTTGGTTCACTTCTGTTGTATATTTGGTTTTGATGTCTGAATGCATGTTGAATCTGGTTTGTGCTTGTGAACTCCTGGTCTTGTCCATTTGTACATGGTTTCATATGAATGCAGTAACCATTTCCTTGAACTGATTTCTTTGTATTGCTTCATGTCTTCAGTTGCATTCTCTGTTGCTTCAGGTTACATTGAGGACTTGGTTTCTCTGATTGTTCATGGCTTCACTATCGACTATGTTCTCATGTGTACACGTTGAATTTTTGGTCGAGACTTGTTTTATGTTGGTTTGTATATTTCTGGTTTCACATGTTGTACTGTCTTGCTGTGGACTTGAACTGTAGCTCTTGCAATTGTCTTGTACTTGATTCCATTTGACATGTATGGTGATCTTCATGTTGCACCTGATCATTGCACTTCTTGTTTTCATTGGTCTGTACTTGGTGATTTTATTGCATATGTGTGGGTGTATGTGGTTTCATGTCTTCATACTTGATTGTTGTGTGCCTCTGCATTGCGCTTTGCTGAAATTCGAGATGCTGCGGCAGTGCGCATGTGTACATGAATACTTGTGTATATGCAGGCACTTGTGCGTTCAAAATTTTCGTGACTTGTTTTTGTATTGCACCTCAGTTGAATTCAAACTAGGCTCGGGTTTGACCTTGTGCTCACCTGTCCCTGTAGTTTTAACATGCAAGTGTTTTTCGGTGTGCACGGTCTTGTGGCATATATAGTAATACACTGTGCGTGTCACAAGTTGTTCGCGTATGATGATTTAAAAGAATATGATGACGAACAACCTAAATAACTAAGGCAAACAATATTTTCAAACACACACTTCATTGTATAATGCAAAAATATTTCTTTTTCAATTTTACTGCGTCAGTGTTTATTTTGCAGATAGCTCATATGCAGGGTACAAGATGAAATAGAGTCGAAGATCAAATACAAGTGATGAGTGAACGTAGTGGGGTGAAAATGTATGTAAAAATAGTATGGTGAAAGTTGTGTTGTGATTTGAAATTGTATTGTAATTGAAAATGTATAAATGTAGTGACAGCTCAAATTTGTACTATTTAAATTTGTAATAAAATATTTGTTTGAATAAAATATTTATTTAATTTTGAATTTTGAGTTATTTATTTTATTCAACAAATATTTATTTAATTATATGAAAAATAAAATAGTACAATAACAAATTCATTTAAACGAATATATATATATGTATGTATGTATGTATGTATGTATGTATGTATGTTTATTATCATCAAACAAAAATCATAGGCTATTGTATTTACAAGCTCCCCATTTCAATGATAACAAACATGTACTAAGATTTTGACTCTATTAAATGTATTTGGTCTTGATAAATTCCATTTGCTCCCCCGATTTGAATGCTCCCCCTACAACAAAGCTCCCCATTCACCTATGCATGAAAAAAAAATGCAAATGAACCTAGATAGTAATATGCAAATAAAAAATAAAAAATTTGAACTTATTTGCCAAAATCTTAATTACTCTCTCTCTCTCTCTCTTTTGTTATCAACAAAAGAGTAAGTGTTAGAAAAATAGAGATAAAGTGATAAACATTAATACAACATTAATATCCAATCGAGTTTAAATGTTAAATTTCAATAAAAACCAAATAAAAATCATGATTACTCTGTTAAGCGCATATTCCAATTTAGAGTGATAGGGGTGATGTCGGTAGAAAACCATATAGTTGTATCGATTTGTGGTATATTTATTACAGGAATTTGAATATCTACTAGCCATGCATAACTGTTAGGACTTTAAACGAGATCAGTAGTATTCCTAATTTTTTTTAAAAAAACTAAACTTCAAGTATCTTTTTACCACACACAACCGTGAGGACTTTTAAATGGGATTAGAAATAACTTGTCTATTTAATAATCAGTTTTGATATGTGTTCCATACATGCATAAACGTGAGGACTTTAAAATGAGCATGAAAGCACATAATCAAATATCCCAAGTACTTCATCCATGTATAATCGTAAGGATTTTTAAACGAGAGTGGGTACTTTTTGGATAATTTTTATTGCTAATTAATTAAAAAATAATAATTTCCTGTTTAAAATACCACAATTTGATATACTATATTTGATTTTGATGATTGATGGTTATTAGAAATATGACAGAAATAGAGATGGCTATGTAATTTTTACCAACAAAAGATATTATAAATTCTGTTTAAATTTTTAAAGAAATTTACTATATATACCGTCTCAAGTCATAATATATGATTAATATCAACACTCGTCGCATTTTTCAGTAACTATTTTTCTTTTTGATAATTAGTAGGGAGTCAGAATAGTTAACATAGACATTTAAGATCAAATTCGAAAGGTTATCAAATTTCTAAAATGCCTCAACTGAGATGAATTTGACAAAACTATTTTTTGAAAGGGATTTTGTAATAAATGTCTGCCAATTGAAAAATAGTCAAAATGAAATTTATACAGATATATTCTTTTGAAATATGATCTCTAATGAAATGATGTCTAACATCTATATGCTTGGTGAAAGAATGATGTACAGGATTATTTGTGAGATCATAAGTGGGACTCGTTTAAAATTTGTTTTTGACTTGACCATGCAACTAACGATGTCCCAACATACAAAACATTCCACTAGCATTTTTTCTATCGACTAGACTACCAGCATAATCTGCATCTGAATATCCCTATAACCCAAAGTTATCATTCGTTGGATACCATAGACCAAATCGTGGAGTTTGCAACAAAATACCTTAAAATCCTTTTTATAGCTCGCTTTTAAATGAAATTTTTTAAGGATGTGATTGAAACCATGCACACAAACAAATTATGAACATAGTATCAGATCTAGAAGCAGTAAGATAAACGAATATATCCACGTGTATCTAGAGTAATCATCAACCAATACAAAACATCTCTTACCACCTAAATTTGCAATATTGTTAGTCCAAACAAATCTATATCAACTAGTTCAAGGATGAAAAGATGACTGGTCAACATTTTTGCATAAGTCAGAATCAAAATCAACCTTCAATTCCTTACCACATAACTGGCTGATTTACATCAGATTATGATGCAAATTTTCAGCATTTAATATATCGTTCAAGATAAATGTACGTTACCTATTTTACCTTTACCGATAATTTTCCGTTGTTGCCCATTGTGATTCTGCTACCATTGTGCTAGGCAAAGAAACTTTGATTTGTCGTCCGTCATATGCCTAGAATAGCCGGAATCCAGGTATCACTCTTGTCGTTCCTTAGCCTGCCACCACACTTATACAAGGAAAGATTTTTATAACCTATTTGTTTTTATAGATCCATGATTGTTAGCCACAAATGATTTTGAAAAATATATTTGTGTAGACCCAAGAAAATCTATATTTGTTCCTTTTGGCATCCAGATTTGTTTGACTCTAATGGATTTTATGTTCGTGCCTTTTGTAACCCAAATTGGTATGGTTTTTACGTGTTTAGGTCTATACCAGCAATTATTGTGATTATGTCCAATATTTCCACAAATCGTGCACTTGTAATTGACTTGATTAATTTTGCTCTAACACATTCAGATTGAGTATATCCAAGTCTTTGTCTAACAATATTAATAGTTTGTTTCCCTTACAACCTATTTAGTGATATTTCTCCTTTGGAGAATTTTCCTAAAGTTCTAAACAATTGTCGGACTTGTGTTTTGAGTGATTCATTTTCATTTAATAACAAGCTGTAGAATTTTCTCTCTTTCAAAATCAGAATTTCATTTTCAAGCGATTTAATTTTAATTTCTGATTATTTTATTTCTTTTTCAAATGATGGACACCTATCACACTTACGGATCTTGTTTCGATATATCTTAACCAGTTGATCAAGCGGTTTATTTAGTTTTATCTAACTATCTTTTTGTGATTCAATTTTAGCAAACTTCTCCTTAAGTCATTTAAAATAGCCATTTACTTCGTGAAAATATATAAGTAATTGTGAGTGAGTGAGTCAGTTTCGATACCTCGTTTGGCTCGCCATCCTCGCTGTCACTTGTATCACCTCGAAGACATAGATCTGCTTTTTCACTCTCACTACTAGTGCTTGTATTATCATCATCACTTTTATTCCAAGTGGCTGCAAAAATTTTCCTTTTTGATTTCTTTCCTTGGCTGAGTGGATTCTGAGGACAATTGGGCTTGATGTGACCACGTTTATTGCACCAATGACAAATGATCTTCTGCTCTTCTGAATAGTCTAATGCTTCGACTATTCTGTTTTTCAATTATTGATTTAGAGCTAGATTTCAGTATATATGGTTTCACCTTTTGAATCTCTTTATTAACAGTGCCAGTTCAGCTGCTCCATCCTCATCATCTTCACTTTTCGTTGTACCTTTCAGAGCTATTATTTCTTTCATGTATCACCTCCTTCACGTTCTTCCTTAAATTTGATTTCTAGTTCATAAGTGGTGAGATTTTCGATGAGTTCTTCGACTTTAATTTTTTTCAGATCCTTTGATTCTAGAATGGCGGTCACTTTTGCTTCAAAAATTCATGGAAGAATTCTAAGGATTTTGCGAACTATTTCCAGTTCCGTGTATGGTTTTTCATGGGATTTTGATTTGTATACTAGATTTGAAAGTCGTCTATACATTTCTTTGGCACTTTGATCCTTTGCCAGTGTGAAGTTTTCATATTCGCTATTGAGCATAGCAAAGCAAGATTCTTTGACTTGGGAGGTTTCTTCATAAGTCACTTCAAGTGTGTACCAAATTTTCTATGCACCTAGACAATGTGAGACACGATTAAATTCAATTTGATCTATTGAGCAGATAATAAAATTCATGGATTTAGCGTTTGCAAATTGCAGTTTATTTTTAAGATCTGTCCATTGATCCATCAGTTTTTCGATTTCTTGATTACCTACCACTACAGTTGGTGTTCTATATCCCGTCTCAACAATATTCCATGCATCAATGGTTTTAAGAAAAAATTTCATTCTATTTTTCCAATGTGCGTATTCACAATTGAACATGGATGGCCTAACTATGGACTGACCCTCAGTAAAAGCATTATATAAAAGAATCCATTTAAAAAATCAAAATTTTAAAACATAAATTGGTTTTTGAAAAATCAAATTTTTAAAACAAAAAATGGTTTTTGTTTCTAGCCCTGATACCACTTGTAGGATCGTTTTCACCCTAGAGAGGGGTGAATAGGATGATACTAATAATAATAAAAATTAATATAAAATTAAAAACAATAATAGAGGATAAAGCAGTAGAGATCACACATAAATTCATTCAGCTTTGGCAAAACAATGCCTACGTGTTGCCCCAAGGTTTTTACTAGAAATTAAGCAGTCAGACGCTTACACACGTAAACTTGCGACATCCATTAATGACTAACATTACTCTACGCTCAAAATTCTATCACAACTCAGCCATGAGTTGCGAATTCTCAAACTACACCACCGTAGTTTGTAACTAGTCACGCGACTAGAGAGTTAAACAATTTAAAAAGAAAAATTACGTAATAAAATAAAAATAGTAAACAAAACCCTAATCCAATAGGGAATAAAAGATCCGCCCACTTCAAAATGATAATTTAAGAAAAATAAAGTGACCTCCCTTTTCTCATTGTGGCCGCCTCGTTTCATTTTCGTTCCACTTCAAAAATTAGGGCTTCGTGAAAACTTGAAGCTTTCGATTGATCTTTTGCTTCGATTGAAGTATGTGTTTGCTTTGGATTGCTTTGTCAATTGATTGTTGCTTTGTTCGCCTACAGCTGCTCCAATTGTCCAGTTCAACTGAATAGAAACTAATATGTGATTATTTGCCTCTTTTGATTTTGATTGTGCCCAATTTTATGCTTTGATGATTTGTTTGCGGTCGAACTCAAACGCCTTTCAACCTACGATGATTATTGGGTATTTATAGGGATTGAATCCCTAAAATTACGTTCGTAAATTTGAGTTGAATTCTTCAAATATTTTTGCTTGGTCGTTCGATTTTTCTTGAATACTTCTGATAAATCTAACTTGTTTAATTCAAATATTTTTCCGATATACTTTGCTTGGTCACCACGTCTTGCATTTGGTTTTCTGATTTTTTGAATTTGTGACGCTTGTTCATCAAACTCTTTCCATTTTCAAATATTTTTTATTGTTGTTGAATTTTTCATCTCGGTCTTGACTTGGTTTGAAACTGTTACTCATCAAGATTGATTTTCTTCTATTTGGCCTTTTGTATTCTCTGGTTTACATGAACCTGTATTCATTCATGTTGCATTTGTAATTTTAATTTCTTTGAGTTTGTGATCCTGGTTTTTGTGCATTTATAACCTGTTAGCTGAGTTATCATGTTGCCTACATATTTGTGCTATTATGTGTATGTATATAATTGCATATATGCATACATATAAGTTTGTAGCTCTGGCCAATTAGTCCAGTGCGTTATTGAGTTCATGTCTAAATGTTGTCTTTGTAACAATTGCTTGTTGCTCGAGTTAATCTGTGTTGATTCTGGTTGTAGTGTTAGTAGTCTTGTTGTTGTGTTCATTTGTTTGGAGCTTTTGCTTCACTAATGGTTCCACTTGAGTCTAGTCTGGAGCTTGTTGCATTGCATGTTGAAACTTTGTGTTGAATTGTGGTCTACACTCTTGACTGCTTCTATTTTAATACTTGTGTACTCCCGTCTATGTTTCATTGTAGTCTACATGTGAACGTGTATGTGTTGTTGTTGTCTTGGTTCACTTATGTTGTATGTTTTGTTTTGATGTCTAAATGCATGTTGAATCTGGTTTGTGCTTCTGAACTCCTCATCTGGTCCATTTGTCCATGGTTTCATATGAATGCAGTAACCATTTCCTTGAACGGATTTCTTTGCATTGCTTCATGTCTTTCAGTTGCATTCTCTATTGTTTCAAGTTACATTGAGATTTGGCTTCTTTTATTGTTCATGGCTTCACTATCGAGTTTGTTCTCATGTGTACACGTTGAATTTTTGGTTGAGGCTTGTTTTATGTTGGTATGTATATTTCTGTTTTCACTGGCCTGTTGTGGACTTGAAATATAGCTCTTACATTTGTCTTGTACTTGATTCCATTTAACATGTATGGTGGTCTTCATATTGCACCTGACCATTGCATTTCTTGTTTTCGTTGGTCCGCACTTGGTGATTTTGTTGCATATGTGTGGGTGTGTGTGGTTCCATGTCTTCATACTTAATTATTATATGCCTCTATTGTGTGCTTTGCTGAAATTCAAGATATTGCGG
Source organism: Allium cepa (assembly GCA_030765085.1). Taxonomy (NCBI): domain Eukaryota; kingdom Viridiplantae; phylum Streptophyta; class Magnoliopsida; order Asparagales; family Amaryllidaceae; genus Allium; species Allium cepa. The sequence continues at coordinate 1,028,920,777 of CM060932.1, read as the reverse complement.
CATTGCACATGTGTACATGTACACATGTGTATATACATGCTCTTGTGCATTTGAAACTTTATGACTTGTTTTTGTATTGCACCTGAGTTGAATCCGGCCTAGGCTCAGGTTTGACCTTTTGCTCACCTGTCCGTGTAGTTTTAACATGCAAGTGTATATCGGTGTGCACGGCCTTATGGCGTGTGTCGTGATACACTGTGCATGTCATGAGTTGCTCATGTATAATGATTTAAAAGAATATGATGACGAACAACCCAAATAACTAAGGCAAACAATATTTTCAATCATACACTTCATTGTACAATGCAAGAATATTTCTTTTTCAATTTTACCGCGTCAATGTTTATTTTGCAGATAGCTCAGATGTGGGATACAAGCCGGAATAGAGTCGAAAATCAAATATGAGTAATGAGTGAATGTAGTGAGGTGAACATGTATGTAAAAATTGTATAGTGAAAATTGTGTTGTAATTTGAAATTGTATTGTAATTAGAAATGTATAAATGTAGTGAGAGCTCAAATTTGTAATATTTGAATTTATAATAAAATATTTGTTTGAATAAAATATTTTTTTAGTTTTGAATTCTGAGTAATTTATTTTATTCAACAAGTATTTATTTAATTATGTGAAAAATAAAATAGAACAATAACAAATACATTTAAATGAATATATATATGTTTATTATCATCAAACAAAAATCATAAGCTATTGTATTCCACAATAAGTTAATTGAAATATGAGATGAGCATTATAAAGTGAATTTTTGATAAAGGATAAGCGGAATGTTTTATTTGGAAGAAATGTTTGGTTATCTAATATGGGATTTGGAAAGAAGAAAACTTTGAAAAGTGCAAATATACTTATACTGATAAGATAAGTATATGATTTGTATCAAGGCATGAAAAGTAAAATGTTTTGGTAATATACTTATACTGTTGAGATAAGTATATAAATGTTTTCAGCTATAAAACAAATGTAAGAGGTTTGAGAATAGTGTTTTGAAAAGATCTTGTGATCAGGTTTATAATGCGGTTTTATTAATTAAAGAGAATTAATAAAGGCTTAGTGGATCCCTTATGAACCATGATTGGATGTTTGTTTATTTGATAGTTAAATAACCAAATATCAAGTCTGGAAAAAATGTAGCTTTGGAAATATATAGGAGAAACACGATAATTATATGGTACAGTTACCGTCGAAGGTGTTATACTGTACGTATAAGCTCGCTTCGTTCTTCTAAGACGAATAATAAGAAAATTCGTCCATAAACGGTTAGTAGGTGTGCTCCGCTCTTATCTTTGTTTGTTTATTTTCTAAAGAACCGGAGTTGAGTTTACCGAAAAGTATCGAACGTTGTTTCTTAAAGATAGGGATCTGATATGTTATCTGAAAACCACTTCGATCTAACAAATTCGTTTCGAAGTGAAGGCATCGTGAAGAGTATGGAATCAAAGATAGAGATGTGAAGTGCAAGGGCCAATCGCTACTAATCCTAAGGGTGAATCCATAATTAATGTAGTACGAATAATGCATTCGGCTTCGTTCAGATCCAGAACGGACTTGTATGGATGAATGCTATCAGCACATTGTCAAGTGTAAATGTTCTTGAAAGGTAATAGTAGCCTCAAGCCTCATCAACCAAGAATGACTAAAACATGGATGACGCAGCAGGGCTAAGTGGGTCGCTTCCAAGTAGGGTATGATTATCCCTATCTAAAGTCGCTATTATCTCTCAAATTGTATGCTTCGAGACCCTGTAATGGAGGGGTGATCATATTCGGTACTATCCAAAAAGGGGTAGGTCAGTCCTGTGTTGGCGGAGGATCCAGGCGAGGTCCTCGGTGTTATTTTATCCAGAGATGCACCGTAACGGACGGTACCCCAGCAGCCCAATCATTAGTTGGAATCCATTCTCCAATACGAGCTTTTACGGTTTTAGTTATATACCAAATATTTTAGAACGTGAGATGCAAGCATTCTAGCTATTTTAATATTTTACTCTGAACCCTTAGACATTATTATGATATCACTGAATTTCCTATAAAAGTGTTTTGGTTATCGTAAGGTAAAAATCCGTCTGTGTCATGTAGGCGAGGTCATACGAGAACCTATGATTTCAAAGGATTTTTCAAGTTAATAGATCAATAAAGGTTTTTTGTGATTTGAGTTTACTCGCACTTGTATTCCAGACTGATTTGGGATTTATTTCCTTATAATACTTCGGTCAGACCGAGCATCTTTGCCAAGTTAGCTTTAGATGCTTTAAAGCTATAGAATCGAGTTGGAGGCCCAAGACATACTCTTGTATTTTGGATGTCCGACGTGTGTATGTGTTATGTGTAGTTTGTCTGTAGTTGTAAGAACAGGTGTTATAATTGTCCAACTCTGATATGTATATGTATTAAAAAAGTCTCAGATTTTGTGAAGACTTGATTATATTATATATTATTCTGTTGCGTTGTGAGATTCTGTGTTTGTTCCTAGTTCTTCTATCTCTTTTCTTTACCCTAACAATTTGTCTTTCCGGCCCTTAGTTGTTTGGCATGTTAATACCATGAATATATTAGTGTCGACTTCTGAAGTTCTAAAAGCTGGGTTGCTGCAGAAGCCTTCGCTCCAAGGTTGGGGTTTACGGCAGGTTGTCCTCCAATAGGGGGTACTTTTATTACCTTCAATAACAATCCCAATTGCTCAACCAGCTATCTTCTTTTTCTTTTTCTTGCCATCCTTCCTATTCAAGCCTGAGACGGAAAAATTTTCCTGTTCCATAGCCTCCTCGGTTTCCGGCCTAGTTCTCAGGGCAATTGGTTGTTGTAGTGCTAGGAAAGCGTCAATCTTGTCCATAAGAGCTTTTTGGCTATCAACCATCTTTTTCTTAAGCTGATTAACCATCTAGTTAAATTCTTCTTTCGTCACAACTTAACGATGAGCAGAAGGTTCCAATGCTTGATTTCCAGTATAAACTCATGTTGGCAAGTTGGTGATGTTGTTGACTTCAACCTGCTGGCGATTTGGTCCATCACTACCAACTGTTGAACTTATAGATCTCCCAAAAGTTGCTCTCTTTCTTCGTGTCATTGATCTTCAATGGTAGGTCTTTAAACTCTTTCCACGGTATGATTTGTGGATCTAACTTTGAACCTATCCAATCCAAAGTGGAGAGATGGATCTAAGCCTGAGTTCACTGGCTCTCAATGAAAGCACCAAAATGTTAAATCAAAAAATAGATCAACGCCTTGGAATGTGATGTGAAAGCCCCAATCCTGTTAGAACAGAGAAAATATAATAGAAAAGCAATGGATAAGTAAATGAATATGGAGAATTTTATAATGGTTTGGCTGCTAACCAAGCCTACGTCCACTTTGTTACTTTGCTTATTGATTTGATCTCAATAGAATACGATTACAGGGGGATTGAAAGAGAACTGGTTACAAGTACAAGGGCTAGACAACTTCTAAGTCCTAAGAATACCTATAATTATTGCCTTGGCAACTGTAATGTAGAGGAGAGGGTTGAAGAATAGATGGAGATCCGACATAGTGATAATAGAATCCAAATCCAATTTAAGTTGTCCTATGTTGTATTTATAGTACCTACAGTCCTATTAGACCAAATGGAGAGGTTGAGCAGAGTCCAGAGATACCAACATCTGTGGTTCGACCCACTTGGGTTAAATCTTCTTGTGTCCTCCACGCTACTTGATTTTGAGATGTCATGTGTAATTTGTTTGGCAATTTGGTTGATATTGGTAGTGGTTCCTCATTACTTGGTTTATTATGCTGTTTTGACTGCTAGCCCTTCGATCTTGGTATTCTGTTGTTCAGAATCTTTTGACATTGCTTGGGCGTACAGGGAGTAGGTAAAGAAGAACCTCTGCAAAGTTTAGGTGAGAAATATGGAAGTATGTAATGTCTCCACCAACCTCTCCAAATCGGTACCGACTTCACACCATTGCTCCATTCACGTTGAGATTTCTTTGAGTTGTTTCTATACTTAATCTACTAAGTGTGCATGCAAGATTTCAAGTCGTGTCGTCTTCATCTTGACGTTCTAGCTCCTATTAATTTTTTCTTAATTAACAATCTAGTCAACACAACATAAGTAAATCCCAAACAACTATGTGGTCATTAGATAATAGATTTTCTGATGAAATGAATTGGCCAACTAATTACTATAATTCGGTTTAATCGCTATTCTGTTTGAAAAGGTATTGAAATATTTGTGATTGGGTTTATACATTATTCCATAAATAGACTATTGGGTTTACTAAGTTTATTATGATGTGATGGCTACTAAGCGACAATTTATTTAGATACAAAATAGCTAAAAGTTGATTGTGAGTAGTTTTCAAAAGAAGAAATTTGAGTTAAGACCTCGTATAAGATAATGGATGTTGATGTTACTTATATGAATGGATTATTGAAAATTGTTAGTCAAGATACATTGTATAATGACAAATAGCATGTTAATACAAAGTGATATGAGATTTTTCGTCTTGCATATTATTCTCATGTTGCATTGTAAATGAATGGAAAGTTTACCAACATAGAACAATTTAGGATATTCTAGTGTGGGTAATTTATATGTTTTATACTTCATATTGAACAAATGATCATAAATACTCGTAAGCGTGGACACTGAACAAGTTTGATAAAACATGTTATCCACTTGATGAGAACTAGTGGCATAAATCCCATAAAATCAAGTGAGAACACGGGACCCATGAAATAAGCATGGATCATTGATAGAAATCAAAGAATCAAACGGGTCAATTCGAAATATAGGGATGTTTGCATGATGCTTGCTTTGAATGTATGTTTTTCCACTTTATGAAATGATATGTTAATACACTTGACAAGATTGAACTATAACCCTTAAACTAGAGATTATGGAAAACGTTAGGGTTAAATACGATGATTGGATATTACTAAATTGAGTATTAAAATTGAATGAACTCTGATGTGAGTAAAAATTCACTTGGTAAATTAGCCATAGATTTCCTCTATAATTAAGGTGTAAACTACTACAAACCCGAGCTGAAACAAGCATACAGGTTTCGTCTTAATATTTATTTAGCTTTCCGGTATTGGATTGTTTAAATTTTTTCCTATCTGAAAACAACAGCAAAATGCAGGTTTTTTTTACTTTCCCAGTGACTCATTCTTTCTTTAATGTGAGCTAAATTCAAAAACCACAAAGTTAAGTGCCGCTACCATTTGGAATTAAAGTAACGTCTAACAATCTTAACAGTTCACTTAAAAAGATAACGTGATAACAGACTACCGTAAGTTTTTCCGATAATCCCGAATATATTATTATAATACTTACCAAGTTTAAGACTTTTTTGCTTAGCCAACAACTTACACTTTATTTTTATATAAAAACTTGTTATTAAAAAATGAACGAAAACATAGTCATCAAAAAGCAACATGTATATGTTGTAGTACAACATCGTCAATTCCCTTAAATGGATAAGCTAGAACCGGCCACCTCTATGAATAACTAGCTCATCAACTTCTAATTAGTATATTATTAACCACAGTGCAAAAACATATTTTGGTAAATATAGTACATTATGCATAACTTATATTTTCTCCAGTAAAAATAATACAGCATGTATACATGATTGTTAACTAATCATCTGCAATAAACCCGGCTGGAAGATGGAATTTAGGGAGCAATCCAATGGTACAGATATCTTATGCAGATACCTTGTGTCACCAACTGTGTCAATATTTTGTGTCTCAATAAACTTATATATATATATATATACATATATACATATACATACATACATACATACATATAATTTCAGCAAAAATTTCTAACACACCAACTAAATACAGAGACATAATTACAAACCACTCTAATTGTTCTGAAATAATAGATAAATATGGTACTATGGAATAGAGAATTACTTTTCTGCTACCCATACAGAGTAGATTTTGGAAGAAGTGTAACGGAGCAAAATTAGAAAAGAAGATGCGCTGTGGTTGCGGAAGAAAAAGAGTTTTTTTTTTTTGCTCTCTCAGATTATGAACTGCAATAGAAACTAAGGATGCACATAGAAATGAACAGAAAGATTAAGCTGCCATTATTTAAAAGAAAACTTGCAAATTGCTGAGTGAATGATCTATGCTTCTCTTCACTCTATACAACAATATTTATATTTGCAGAGCCGGTAATCTGATTGCTTATAAACTTACACCTGGTACATATTTTAATTATATAGTACAATAATTTATTCGCCACTAAGGAAAGTAGAGTTGTGTTGTCTTTACTTTTGGCTAGTAGGGATTCTCTTTTTACACATTGTAGGATCCTTTTGCTGGAAATAGAATGCCTTTAATAATCCGTATCTGTCATATCTTCATGTTCTGGACTGTAGTTTCTAGCCATTGCTGATAAATCTGGACTTTCATCTTCAACATCTGAATCTATTCTATCATAAATTATAACATCTACTTCTGAATTGAATATGTGAATAGCTGCCGGTAATGGTAATAGGACTTTAAATTCCATTTCACCCCATATCTGGTACCTACTACTTTCTACTTGAAGTATTAACTCCTTCCAATTTGGAGGACTAAGCGTACTGGCTTTTTGGTGAAATTGCCAGCGCATATGAGCTTCAAACCATATTGGTGAACCTTCGTAGAGTTGATAATATGCCTGCGAACATCTACTCGCGTGTGGTCTTGTATAACCTTTGTGTTTAAAGATAGCCATTCGGTGACTAGCTGATTTAATCCTGTAATTACTATCTGGCATAAGAAGTGGAGTTGTTGAACTAATACAAGCTACAATGCCTTTAAAAACTCAAAGATATTGAGCTGCAAAAAAATAAAAGCGCTCTCCAAATCTTTTGAGTGTATTAGCTGGAGTAGTATGGTGGAAGGTTATTTTTGAAACCATTTCATGATCAAACATATCAACTAGCTCATTTAAATTTTTTGGCAAAGTATCAATGTCAACATGTAATCTAAGCATATTTGATCGTATGTCTTGAACTATTTTCAATTGCAAACCTTACCTTGAACTATTTCTTTGTAATAAGTTTTTAACTATCCATGTCAACTTGTAAACTAAGCATATTTGATCGTCTGTCTTGAACTATTTTCAATTGCAGACCTTAAACTATTTCTTTGTAATAAGTTTTTAACTTATGTTGTAGCATTGCTTGACACTACAAGGGGAAGGTGGATTTCCGACGGCTGAAAACCGTCGGCGGCCGTCGGAAGCCGTCGGCGACCGTCGGAAAAAGCCGTCGGAAATGACGGCATCGGGGAGCAGTGTTTCCGACGGCTACCGACGAGTGCTGCCGTATAGATTACCGACGGCTTCCGACGGCTTCCGGCGGTTTCCGACGGCTTCCGTCGCCCGTCGGAAGCCGTCGGAAACCGCCGGAAATCAGGCCGCCGGGAGCCGTCGGTAACCGATGAAAATTTCGACCTATAAGCCGTCGGGAGCCGTCGGAAGCCGTCGGAAATCTGCTGTTTTTTTTTAAAAAATCTGTTGCACATAGAGCCTTCCAACCAAATTTCTCTTCCAAACACTACAATATCAATACTGCACAATCCAATAAACAATAATCTAACCAAACATGCAAACCAATACTCCAAAATATTCAATAGACATAGAAATAAACAAAATTGGAATAAAATAAAATACAAAATATACATAACATTCCAACATTAACAATAATACTAACAATAACTGTTCTAATCATGCATATCCTGATACAGCTACAGAACCAAGTGTATTATACATAATTATACATATCAACAATTAATTGTTCCATCTACCAAATCATTGTAAACTAAAACTAAACATACATGCACGAACGAATCAGAAAGCAATGAATCAATCTGCCCCAGATCCAGAGCCAGCCGATGAAGGGAAGCGGCCATCAAACTGCTGCATGTACTCAAATAACTGTGCCGTCTGCATGGCCTGTTGGCGGTTCTGCTCCTCCAACTGCTGAACTCTAGTCTGCAATTCTTCTATACTTGCTAGCTCGCTCTGAGGTCTACTCCGCCGTCTCCTACTCTGACTACTGGACTGCAATAATTGAAAAATAAATAAAATCAAAGTTTATTGTTTTGAAAAGGTAAGAATATCATATTTTAAGTATTTTAAGAAAAATTAAATTATTTACCGCTAAATTGCCAAATCCGTATCGTTGACCATGCTCTGGTGGACTCATAACGGACTATTTATACAACAATCATGTACAACACTCGTCAGACGGGGCCAAAAACTCTCTAAGGGACATTTGTCGGTTAACATGCGCGCATTTTACTCAAAAATACAGTTTTACTCACTGTTCACATTTATATATAAATTTCACACATTTATTCGACGTATTACGCATCAACTTAGGGCTGGTTTAACATTTTGTCATTTTTCAATACACACAATTATAATTTAGAGTAATGCATTTTTTTTGTGTCATAAGTAAATACGTGCACAATATAATACTCCTAGTTCATTCAATCATTTTATCTTATTCCAAATAACGTATACAATCGTCGAATCAAGGCATACACAACAAAATACATATACATGAACAAGCACAAATTATACGTGTTTATCACAATTTCACGATAAAAGATGAAATCGGTATACCATGTGATGCTATAAACCGTTATTACGCTAGTGGAAACAATTGCAATCATTAATTCGCCCTAATTTATCAATTTATGCAAATCTATAATTAGGGTAAAAACTGAATTTTTCATAAAAATAAGAGATTATACCTGAGATTAAGAGTAATGAAGCTTGATTAGAGAGCCTTGGAAGATCCGGAAGCTAGAAATTAGGGATTGGAAGCTTGGGGGTTGAATTTGGGGGGTTTTTTGATTTATTTTCGTATGGAATGGAGGAGGAAGAAAGGGCTCGGCTGGCAGGTATAATCGCAAATTTCCGACGGCTTCCGACGGCCGCCGACGGCCCGTCGAAAGCCGTCATAAGCCGTCGGTCTTGGCTGTCGGTATTCTGCCTTTTTCTTGTAGTGTGATGATCGTTCCATCTGTCGTGTTTCATCTTGTCTATTTTAATCTGTATATCTGTTCCTGAAACTTTGTATCTCTTCTAAAATAGGGGCTGGTTTTAATTTTAGATGGTTCAAGAGTTGCTGATAAGAAAGTGTCTTGGGACATCTTGGTATTTGCCTTCTAGCTTCATCTCTTTCCTTTATAACTTGTTGTATTCTCTTATCCATCAACTTGATTGTTTGTTGATCATAATTGACTCCTCTAAGTTGATCTTCTAAGTACTGATTTCTAGCAATAAGTGCTCCTAACTGGGATTGTGCTTTTTGGTACATGTTCTGAAGGTCATTTAACTGTGAGGTTTGATTATTGATTATTTATTCTGAAGAATAAGGAGTGGTCGAGGTTATGTGGGAATAAGTTTGATAGCAATTTTCTTCCACAAAATAGTTTAGCCCAAATGCTTTTCTAGCTTCATCTAAAGCTTCTGATAATGTGTAAAAGCCTCTCCATACTGTATTGTAGAAATTTTGTGTTGCTAACTGTACTTGACTGTAGTGTTTAAATACTCTGGTGTAGTTTCCTCTAAAGATCACATAACAAAAATAATTTTTTTCAAGTGGTTTTTGCTGAATCTTGGAAAAGTATTAAGCAAAACAATTACCCATTTTTTGCTTGTTTTTTCTTTCTTGCTCTATTGTTCTCAGATTCCATAAATGATCTAAAAGACACTGTTGACTGGGATCTGAAATTCTGACTAAAGACTTGAATTTTCTGGGATAATCATTTTTATACAAAATCAGAGATGTTTGTCCGAGAGTCATGCACGGGATGTTACTCTCCTTCGTTTGATTATTCATTTTTCTAACTGGAGGATTAGCTGAAAAACTAGTTAGGAAATTACCCATCAAAGATCTTCCATGAGGCGTTTTAGACGATTGCGCCTGTGGTTTAACAACTGCTGATTTACATGGAGATTTCTCATCCATCGTTTCTTTACTCGTTTCACCTAATATCTACCTTTCTTTATTATTTGTTTCCTCATTCATGAAATTTCTGTTCTGTAAATCACAAGTATTGTTAGTAAAAGCATATAATAATTTTCTAGATAATAGGTCGGTAAGATGATTATTTTTACCTTTAATATGCTCAAAATTAATAACATACACATTACCTTGAATTAAATTTTGTAAGTTTAACCATCTAGTTTTATTTATCTTCTTTGAATTTTCGTTCAAAATAAATTTGACAATTGCTTCACGGTCTGTTCCTATTGTGAAATCTTTATTTAAATAGATCTTAAATTTATCTAGTGCAGTTATAAGGGTTTGGATTTAATAGTCTAATGAAGTCCAACTATTAACTGTATGAAAATTACCACTTGCATAAGCGGCAATTTTTTCTGTAGATTTATTGTCATACTTAGAAGGTTTACATTTGAGGAGTGCTCTCCGTCCTTCTTTAAAACCATCAAACTCTATTATGATATGGTCTGTCTCTAATGGAAGTTCTAGGGGTTTAATTTTTTTAACTTCCTCTTTGATTTTCTGTACTAATTTAATATCTTCTGTATTAAATCTCGTTTCTCCATTTTTAAAGATTTTTCCATATAGTAGGCCTACTAATTTTGCTAAATATGAAATAAATTTTCTAGCATAATTTACCAATCCCAAAATGCCTGTATTTTCTTTTTACTATCTAACTTATCTGGAAATTCAACTATTTTCTGTGATATATGAGGTTGTAATTCGATTTTCTCATTACCTATTTCTAATTCTAAAAATGTAAATTTTCTTTTGAATAATTCCATTTTCTTTTTACAGAGTACTAGGCCATTACTTTCTATTTTCTTAAAAACTGTCTTTAAGTGTGACTCATGTTCCCTTATGTTATTAGATGCTACTAGAATGTCATCTGTATTGACTAAGCAAAAATCATATTTTTTAAAAATGTTGTCCATAAATCTTTGAAATAAAACCGCTGCTGTCTTAAGGCCAAAATTAAGAACATTCCATTCGAAATGTCCTTCTGAACACATGAAAGCTGTCCAATGTTTAAAGTCTTCTTCTAGCTTAAGCTGGTTATAGCCCAACTTTAAATCAAATTTACTAAAAATATTCTTATTCTGAATGAGATTGATTAAAGTATCTTTGTTAGGGATATTGTAACCATCATCTTCAGTATTATCATTTGGACGTTTATAATTATAAACTATTTTAGGTTTCCCTCTTTTTTGTTCGGAATGGTTACGAACTAAAAAGGCTGCTGACCTATGTTTACTGTCAAATCTTCTGATTAAATTCTGTTTTAACATTTCTTCAATTTGGATTTTAAATTTTTTTACATCAGTTGAAGAATAGTCGATGTTTGCTGTTTTAATTGTTATTTCTGGATTTATAATCTTGATCTTACAAGTATAATTAACTTTGTTTTTTGTGACATCGTCACCAATTAATCCTAATTTCTTTAAATGTGAAATAATATGATGTGGAATAAATTTAGCTTCTTTTTCTTTTTCTAATTCTCTAATAATTTCAAATGCAAAAATTGACAAAGCGTATTTATGATCTTTTGATCCTCGAAATTTTTGTTTTTCTGATCGTGGTTTGAAGAAATCTAATTCAGCGTATGTGTGTGTGTGAAAGTTTACTTTGATTTTGGATGACCTGCTCCAAAAAGTAGAAAAACATCAATAATAATTCCTAATTCCTAGTGCAGTGATAAGAATATAATATACGTTAAAAAAAATCAAGAAATAAAGTTATTCGAAAAGGTTGTAGGCCAAAAGTTCTAGATACCTATCTGCAACAAAATATTCAAAACTAAAAAGTAACTTATGCCTAAAAAGCCACTATAAAGCTCTTTAAAACTTCATGAAATGAGTTGAAATGATGTAGTTGCTACTACAAAGCAAAAGCAATCGATACAATGGCGAAAATCACATGGAATTTGGTTGTGGGAATATGAACATTATTGCATACAATCAAGCCTGACCCATAAACATTGCTGCCTCAAACCCACAAAGAATTTTCAAGTTCAGTTTAAAGACATGTTAAGCCAACCACCCCTTATTTTGCAGGGCTAGCCAACTCCGATTGCCTAATGTTGTACTCAACTTTTTTTTATACATAAGTTTGTAGTATATATTTTCCGAAGTATTGCCCCTGCCTAGTAGGTTGGCCCAACCAAACGACTTGGAAGGATGCCCCTACAGCTGGAACTGTATAGATTTTTATGCTCGGGTAGGTAGTTTATCAATGAAGTAAAGACTTTCCCATTACTAATGTAGCATTAAGTAGATGACATAAATGGCTGTGTGGTTAGAGGTGTAAATCGATCGGGTCGGACCGGACCGGACCGGACGGAGGTGTGTTCAGTTTATGTCTTAAATAAAACCATGCCGGACGATGGAGGTGTGTTCAGTTTATGTTTTAAATAAAATCGTACCGGACATGGACTGGACGAGATTTATGTTCGTATAAATTTTGTTGTTCTAACTCGTGTCCTAAATGAAAATCGAACAGACTCGAATGGACGTATTTCGATTACGGACATAAACGGACATGGGAGTCTCAAACAAAATTAACAGCCCTATGTGTGGTTTAAAAAATCATTTCATACAACCTTCTTGTGCTCAGTATTTGGTCAGTGGAAGTTTAATTCAAGCATTATAAAATATACTCCATCTAATCAGGCCCGACCCTAGGGCAAGGCAGCCGAGGCGGCCGCCTGGGGCAACACATTGGAGGAGGGCAATAAATTTTTAAATTTCTTTTAACCATTTTGTTTAATTTATATAAAAGGGCAACCATGATTAAAAGGTACTTTAGTGTAGTGGTATGTTGTTCCACTATATTGCTCCATGTGCTGGGTTTGAGTATGGCTGTTTGCATTAATTTTGGATTGTATATTTTTACTTTACTTATATCTCATATTTGCCTTGGGCAACCAAATACAACGGCCCGGCCCTGCATCTAATCAGCATTCCATCTCCTTCACCCTAGCGATAAAAAATTCATGAAGACTATATCCTAAAAGGTCATGTGTTCCGTATTATTTTATCTTTCGCTTATACCCATAAGATTTTTATCTATTTGTGACAAGCTTTATTCTACTCAAATGCATTACACATATATGTTTTTAATCTTTTGAGAGAGAAATATTGCTGTATTTTATAAGGACAAACCTGCTACATGTCGAGTATAATTGGGTTGCTCTAGCTTAAAGAAAGCATTTGGGAAGAAAAGATTATATTCAAAATACATACAGTTGGTAAAAATAATGTGTACAACAAACTTTCTAAACATTCACTGCTATTTCAAAGCATATGACACGATAAGACGGTATATAACCTATTTGCATGAGGGCTGAGTCTTGAATTGGATCATAATCTCCCCAAGATGAATGGGGGATGAAACCATAATTTAGACATCACTCCTTATGAAGAAAAGTAAATAACGTATACTTCATTGGTTAAACCAAAACATTTAAAGCTTTCAGAATAAAGCATGAAACAGAATCAAAAACAGGGAAAATAACCAACAAAAACATCCAAACTTGTTTAGGTTACAAAATAGGAAAAATTATAGAAACAACCATTAATATCCTTCGTAAATGACAAATCATGCACAAACATAATAATTTTGAGTTAGTTGTGACAGCATATCACCGTAAATGAATGATATTATGGGGTTTCTTTCGCTATTGAGTTTGTAATGAATTAAGTTACCTAGTGGTGGTTGTTTAAGATACATATGGTACTGTAAATATGCTAAGATACATATGGTACTGTAAATATGCCTAACATCCTTACCTTTATCAGAATACTATCTATAATAGACTGTTATGATATGTGGGAATTTGTATGCTTCTGTTTTCATAGTTGATTTTTCATACATAAATCGGCACTAGTTGTACTTCATTATAATTTAAGCAATATAGGAAAACATATTTTAATTTTTGTTTGATAGGTGAGCTGTTAAGCTAATCAAATTCTAGTTATGATAACGGATATATTAATTTGCTGTAACGACCCGTAAATTTTCGATAATTAAAATTGTTAATTTAATAAGATTTTTGAAATTTAATATTGAAGAAAATAAAAATTTGTGAATTATTAATAAAAGTTGTGATGTAATAATGAAAATAACTAAGAGGAAACGTAACAGGGTCAATTAAAGTTGATAATTAATGAATTTGAATGAAATTCCAATTAAATTAAATAATTTAAATGTTATGACTTAGTTATAATATAATGGGAATATGAGAAAAACAAGTGTAAATTGAGTAGAAACGTAAATTTATTTATAAGGCAGTAATTGATGTAATAAAAAGCATGGAACCAAGTAAATAAATTTATTAAGAATATTTAATCCTAATTAAATTATATATTTGGCAAAGATATAATAAATGGAAAGGATAGTTAATAACAAAGAAGTTAGAAATTTGAATATATTAATGTAACATTTATACAAATATAAGATGTAAATTAAGGTAATATTTGAAAATAATGTTAATGCAAGTAAAAATAACTAAATTAGGGAAATCCCAATTATTTGAAACAAATTGTAAAGTTATAATTGATTGAAATTAGTAAATTGGGAAATGAATTCAAAGTTATATAAATTGATGAAATAATACGTAATAAATGATAATTGAATGAAATCAATGTTAGTAAGAAATTATAATAATTGTTAGTTGATAATTAAGTATGAATGTGAGTAAATTTGGCAATAGTGATAATTATTAAATGTTTACCCATTCATTTAATTCATTAAATTAGATCTAAATCAGTTGCAACATTTTTTGTTAATAATAGCTTATAAGTGAAATTAAACATTATTGGTAACAATTATTATAAGTTAACCATTTATTTAGTATATTTAATTAAAACTGGTAATCAATTGCAAGAAATCTAAATTAAATATTTTGTTCATATAAATTTAGTAAATAATGGGAAATAACATTTACTTTATTCATAATATGACAATTGGTTGAATAAAAGGAATGGAAATTCAAGATTTATTAATTTATTGGAATTTAAATTTAATAATTGAATTAATTGCAATTAAACGAAATTAAATATCTAAATATTACGTTAATTGAAACTAGATGGAATGTGAGAATATTAATGTAATGGATTTTGAATCCAATGTTAATTTCATCAGTTTAATAATAATAAATTGAATAATAGAATGAAAAGTAAATTAAATAGAATTTTTGGAAATTTAATTTATAATTTTGAATTTAATGTAATTGAGGTTAATACTGAAATTGATAAATTAATCAACTCTAAATTGACATTTTAATTTGTTTAAATCACTGTGAATGATTGAGAAATCAAAATGATGAAATTTGCCAATTAAAGAATTGAAATTGAGAATTTGATTTAATTAATTAATTTATAAATTTATTTAATTAACTGGAAAATAGCCATTTTGGCTACTGACTCGAATTTCGAAGAAACCAGTTTTATCGGATCCGTAACGGTGAATTATTGTAGGATTTCAAGTTTCGTAACGATCGAACATGTAATTTGATCGTACGGGCTTGAAACGCGTAGAAATCAATCAATTGAAATCAATTTGAAATAATTTGTTTTTAACATAACTTCTTCATACGATGGAATTTGGACTTGAAACCAATTCCATCGCGTTTAAAATGTTTTAAAACATCTATTTTGATATATGGGTTGACCCAATTTCGTTTCGGAGTTGGAACGGGTTTTTCGGGTCATTTTATCGTTAAGCGCGTACATCAATCGTGTCAATCTATTCTATTTCATCTTTGTCTATATATATCCTATACAATTCATTTCTTATTCCTCATTTCTGTATGTTCTATTAGCTCCTCTTTCCAATGGCTGCAAACCCTAATTCCCAAATACAATCGCAAAATAAAATCCAAAGCCAAAAATTCAAACTCTCCAAAACAATATCATATTTTATATCGTCGAAAAGCCCTCGACGAGCGCATCTCAATTCTGTGATTCGTTTTTCAATTCGAAGTATCGTTTGATCAGAAAAGTATGGGGAAGCTCGGTCGTCCGTTGCTAGGGTTTCCTAGTAGACGGTGGATCTTCGACTTGAGGTCGATCGGAGAGCAGGGTCTAGTAGAGAATGTCAGGGCAAGTCGATCGGTGGGGTTTGTCCGGTCGCTGGAGGCCAGAAATTGCCTCGAACGGCGTTGATAGGTGGCGGCGGCGCGCGTTGAAGGGGAGGGTCGCGCGTCTCGTCGTAGGCATGGGGAGGTTTGGCCTGACGTGGGCATGGTGACAGTGTTGCACGATCGGGACGAAGGCGACCGTGGGCAGCGTATAAATCGATGAACTAGTGGCAGCTCAAGGGTTTCGAGATTGATCTAGGGATGGGTTTCACGCATGCCCGGTGACGTGGCCGGAATGATGAGAGGGTGGTGTTGTTGTTTTTTTTTGATTTCAAACGTTTTAACACGAATAACTTTTACGTACGAGGTCCAATTCACGCGCGGTTTTCTCCGCTAGGTTCGTATTGGAATTCCGGACATTTTGCCACTAGTTTGGACGAATTCTAAGACTGTTCAATTTTTGGGTTTAAATTGGATTTAAATTCAAAAGGTGAGTGTTTTAAACCACTCACAACTTCTAAAATTTCTTATGTTTGTTAAATTTATTTTTGATGTGATTAGAAGATTTATTTATGACTGTTACACATATTTTTAATCATCATCTTAGTTAAATTGGATTTATTGGGTTAAATTGGCATTTAATTTATTTTGCATATAAACTTCCAGTTGAATTATTATTAAATTTAGTATTACATATACATTGCCAGTTAGATTGTTATTTAAATTTATTTTGAATATAAACTGCCGGTAGATACCTGTTATTTATTATATGTTCTATATTGATGTTATTGTTTGAAATGGATGATGACTGTGATAAATGGTTGGTGATTGATATTGGGTGAATGGATGCTGTATTTTATATTGTTATAAACTACAAGTTATTATGCATTTTTAATTCATTTGGGATTGCGGTTTGAAATAATATATAACCGTATTTTTTTAATTTTAAATTACGGATTGAAATGATAAATATTCGTACCACTTGACCATAGGGTAGAAAATTATATACAGACACCGTAGTCTATATATAAAAATATTTTAAATGATTTTCTATGGCTTTGTAAAGAAATATATGATTTTATGAGATATTGATTTGGATATTTTATAAATGTTATTTTATATATAGCTAAATTCTTGGTTTTAAGCTATGAATAAAATTGTTTAAAGTATAAAATAAGTTTAATAATAAAGTTTGATTTTATTTAAAATATAATATGGATAAATATTTACTTAAGTTATATTTTAATATAGAGTTTATACTGATTTTTATAAATCAAGGTTGAGAAGATAAGTTTAAAATTGATTTGAGATTTTATTTAATTAAGAGTTATATTTAATAAGAATCCATTTGGAACTTATTGAAATTGAGATTTTAAAAGAATATGATTTTATAACTTAATTCGGATTTAAGGTGATTTAAGTGAATATATCAAGTCTAAATAAATTGGGGAATATTCAGTTATTGAAATTTGAAGTTTTATTGAAAGGATATTGGATTTATTAAGCAAATATTTCAAAACTAAATAATAGTAAAGCAAATTTGGTATATATATATGAGTTATAAAATTTAGTTTTGAAATATTGAATATTTAAGCTTTGAAATATATTGAATTTGAAATGATTTATTTTGTGGATCAAATTTGTTTTGAAATTGATATAATTTGGAATGGACTATTTGAGAACCGAATTGAATTGAAATTTATGATTTGGAGATTTGGTTAAATTTAAAATTTAGAAATTCGGGTTGTTTTGGAATTGCTTTGTGAAATTTAAGAAGCTGGTTTGTTTTATAAAATATTTTGATATTTAAACCATGTAAGGGGTGGAAGTTATGTTTTAAAGTTATAAATTTCAAAGTATTACGTTTTGGAAGTGTTATAGTTTTAAGTCTTTGGATTCGAAATTTTATAACTTTGAAATACTATGGTTTTAAAATGATATCATATTGATTTGGCTTTAAAACGAAAATGATATCGGATTTATATGGTTTTGAAATGAATATTATATCCTGGTTTTGAAGTATAATTATTTTGAAATGACCTCTATGTTATAATAACGTTTGGTTGTTGAAGAGACCAGGATCGGAAGTTGTCATACTCTCTGCCAACTCCGAAAACCACTTTAACAACCGTGTACGTGGTGGAGATTTCAGAATGAAGTAGGATGGTGGTGACGTTCTATTAAGGTATATACGTGGACCCGACTCTCGTGAGTGGCATAAGGTGGCTAAAACAGGAGCGATCTCGGGCCAAGGAGGTAGCCCCTCTTATCAGACACATCCCTTCAATATTATACTCTGACTTTTAGTTTGATTCAGTGGCCACTTTTGATTTTTGATTTGGGGGTGTGGCTCGAGGTGGGCGGTAGCTGCGCGTTACGCGTTACCACCAGCCCGTGTGCGTAAGTGGTATATCTACCCTGACATTAGCTTGTGTGTCGTGTCAACTACCCTAGCGCGCCTTGTACGAGTTGATTTTCTCCCGTAGTCCGTGGAGTATTTTGGGTAGTCTCCCGGTCTGGAGATGCCCTGATACAGGATGGACTACTGGAACTATTATTGTGTTAATGGGAATATTGGGTCACTCCTTAATGCTATTTAAAAGTAAGTTTATTTTACTGTAGACATTATTATAATAGCGAAATATTACTACATAGTAAATAGTTTAACGAATCATTAGGAGATGTGAATCCCGAGCATCTCTTAAGTTATTGCACTCACGTTGACACTGAATAGGAGATGTCAAATCCCATAAATATCTCTAACGCCGTTCCACTCATATTATTTACTGTTGATTTAACTTACACAAGATCTTTTAGTTCTGACTCGAGTGTTTTGTCTTTTCAATTAGCTCGGGTCAGCCTGAGCATTCCAGGATTTGGAGGACCGTATTTTAGAGGACGAAGACGAAGATTTATTATTATTTATTATAGTATTCCACTACATTCATACTGTTCCGCTGCATTATTTATAGTTCTCTGGTATGTGTAACTCTGATATGTATTGTATAAGTATAATCGAATATTTTGTAAAACAGCTTCATGAACTGTAAATTTGATTATTATATTTTGTCATTCCACTGCAAGATTCTGTTTGGTTCTTTTTCCTTATCTGTTTTTTCTTATTTATTCCATAACAATCCGCCCTTCTGTATGGTTTAAGTCTGACGTGTGTGGCTTATCGTCAGTTTAAAACGTACAAAAAGGCGGGACGTTACATCTGGTATCAAAACTTTGGTTTAGCGATAAACCTTAGCTTTGTAGGGTCTGACTCTTTATTAATAGGGTAGTAATACCCTATGAAGAGTCGTTGAGTGTATATATATGAGAGAGCGTATTTGTTAGTGTTATAAAAGGGTTTTGATATTGTGTTAATTAGTTTCGTTTTGTATTTATAAACTCTTCTTGGTGCATAGGACGCTATGACATCAATAGGGATTTCGAAACACTTAATAGGACAGACCGACACAATTTTTTTTTAAACATAGGTGAATGAAATAATTTTTCCTATTATATTTTCTATATATATAAAATAAATTTTTATAAATGATATATATATTTGGTTGAAATATATTAGTTGTTAGGTAGTGTAATTTATAAATATTAGTTTAAGGTAGGATTTGAAGTAAAATAAAATAAATGAAATTGAAAATTTAGAACTTAAGTTCCGGGATTTTGAAACTTCCTTTCGAATGATTTCGGAATATAATAATATTATTATTAGAAGTATTTTCTGATATAAATATTTCAATATAAATTGAAAGAATTGTTTTAAAGAAACTTTGAAAGAAATAAGTTCTGTACTCCTCTCTCTGTCGCTGAAAAATAATTTCGGTGATGAGTGCACGCATCATCGACGTTCATTTTCAAATTTCAAAATGGAAAGACCACTGTAATAGTTTTACTGCGGATTTATTTTGATAAAAAAATATAAATTTTAAATTGTTTTAAATATAATGGGATATATATAAATTGTAAATATATACATTTATCTATTATTTTAAAATGATTTGAAATTAAACCCGGTATTTAGTTCTTAAGTTTCCGTTAATTGATAGTTTCAATTAGTTTAGTGAAATGGAATTTAACTAATAATTGAAACCCTAAATGAAATAATAAATTTAATGCCAAGTTATAAATGGAATTAAAAGAAATTTAAAATTGTAACCTATGAAACAAAAGATAATTATTGAACATTAAATTAATTAAAAGAAATGGGATAAACTTGTATGATTTTCAATTACATCCTTAAAAGCATATATATATATATATAACTTACCAATTGTTAAAAGTTATGTAATGGATATTGTACGAGTAAAAATTTGAGGTAATGAAGGAATTCAATGAAATTCTTTAATAAATGAGAATTGGATGTTCTAGTGTTATGAAATTAATTATAATTGAAAATGCTTCTAATTTAATATAATAGAAAGGTAAGTAGTATAAATAAATGATTATAAACTTAAGTAGATGAATTGATATGTTAAGAAATTTGAATTGAACATAATTACCATAAATAAATGGAATCATGCAATAATAAATGAATGAAAATAAATGAAATTGAGAAATGAATGAATGTAAAGCAATAAAAAGGGAAATTTTGCAAGAAATAAATTAAAAAGATAAATCATTATATGAAAGAAAGGAAATCAGACAACAAACGGTATGAAATGAAATTAATAAGAATGAACTTAATTTATTGTTTGGAATTGTTGTTTGTTTGGTTATAGTTGTTTGGGCAATGATACTTTAAATTTGCTTGGATATATGAATAATCTATTGAGTTTATCTAAGACTGTTGAGTAAGTGGAGTACTTCATGATTATTTGTCATTCTATGTGATTTAAAGTGTCTTAACCCGAACAAACGAATTGGTTGTCTTTCTTGGATGATTGATTTGTATTTGATGTGTATGCTATTGGTTGCAATTGATTGTTGTTATATTGATTTGTTTGTTATTGATTGAAACAACTTTAAATATTTCATTTTATATAATTATTAACTCTTTTTAGATTATATAAGTGAAATACAGGTTATGGAAGCAATGGCTACTGCTTTTGGTTTCATAATTAAGCGTAAATTGCCCGACTAATAGGTACGTTCTAGGATTACGGTTTATAGCGTTATTATATTATTATTTTCCGGGTTGGGATATATATTATTTTGAAAAATATATGCTATATATTGTTATATTTGATATTATATTTTCTCCCGAACCTCTCTGTACAAAAGAGACTCTGTCGAAATTTTCTGTAAATTATAGACTTAGAAAATTTTGAAAATGTTCCAAACTTTATTTATTTGAGTATAAAAAGGATTTTATGGTTATAAATTTATATATTTTATTTAAATTAATTAATTTTGTAAATTTATTGTTTATAAAGTTATTATTTTCGGATAAAATGTATTGTTTATTTAATCCTTTCTTTTTCTTTCTTTTACCTTTTCGGGGACGAAAAGTTTTGAGTTGGGGAGAGTGTAACGACCCATAAATTTTCAATAATTAAAATTGCTAATTTAATAAGATTTTTGAAATTTAATATTGAAGAAAATAAAATTTTGTGAATTATTAATAAATGTTGTGATGTAGTAATGAAAATAACTAAGAGGAAACGTAACAGGGTTAATTAAAGTTGATAATTAATGAATTTGAATGAAATTCCAATTAAATAAAATAATTTAAATGTTATGACTTAGTTATAATGGGATATGAGAAAAACAAGTGTAAATTGAGTAGAAACATAAATTTTTTTATAAGGCAGTAATTGATGTAATAAAAAGCATGAAACCAAGTAAATAAATTTATTAAGAATATTTAATCGTAATTAAAGTATATATTTGGCAAAGATATAATAAATGGAAATAAGATAGTTAATAACAAAGGAGTTAGAAATTTGAATATATTAATATAACATTTATACAAATGTAAGATGTAAATAAGGTAATATTTGGAAATAATGTTAATGCAAGTAATAAATAACTAAATTAGGGAAATCCCAATTATTTGAAACAAATTGTAAAGTTATAATTGATTGAAATTAGTAAATTGGGAAATGAATTCAAAGTTATATAAATTGTTGAAATAATACGTAGTAAATGGTAATTGAATGAAATCAATGTTAGTAAGAAATTATAATAATTGTTAGTTGATAATTAAGTATGAATGTGAGTAAATTTGGCAATAGTGATAATTATTAAATGTTTACCCATTCATTTAATTAGATCGAAATCAATTGCAACATTTTTTGTTAATAATAGCTTATAAGTGAAATTAAACGTTATTGGTAACAATTATTATAAGTTAACCATTTATTAAGTATATTTAACTAAAACTGGTAATCAATTGCAATAAATCTAAATTAAATATTTTGTTAACATGAATTTAGTAAACAATAGGAAATAACATTTACTTTATTCATAATATGACAATTGGTTGAATAAAAGGAATGGAAATTCAAGATTTATTAATTTATTAGAATTTAAATTTAATAATTGAATTAATTTCAATTAAATGAAATTAAATATTTAAATATTACGTTAATTGAAACTAGATGGAATGTGAGAATATTAATGTAATGGATTTTGAATCCAATGTTAATTTCATCAGTTTAATAATAATAAATTGAATAATAGAATGAAAAGTAAATTAAATAGAATTTTTGGAAATTTAATTTACAATTTTGAATTTGATGGAATTGAGGTTAATACTGAAATTGATAAATTAATCAACTCTAAATTGACATTTTAATTTGTTTAAATCACTGTAAATGATTGAGAAATCAAAAATGATGAAATTCGTCAATTAAAGAATTGAAATTGAGAATTTGATTTAATTGGTTAATTTATTTAATTAACTGGAAAATAGCCATTTTGGCCATTGGCTCGGATTTCAACGAAACCAGTTTCATCGGATCCGTAACGGTGAATAAGTGTAGAATTTCAAGTTTCGTAACGATCAGACATAACATTTGATCGTACGGGCATGAAACGCCTAGAAATCAATTAATTGAAATCAATTTGAAATAATTTGTTTTTAGCATAACTTCTTCATACGATGGAATTTGGACTTAAAACCGGTTACATCGCATTTAAAATATTTTGAAACATCTATTTTGATATATGGGTTGACCCAATTTCGTTCCGGAGTTAGAACGGGCTTTTCGGGCCATTTTATCGTTCAGCGCGTATATCAATCGTGTCCATCTATTCTATTTCAGCTTTGTCTATATATACCATGTTATAAACCCCAATTCATTTCTTATTCCTCATTTCTGTATGTTCTATTAGCTCCTCTTTTCAATGGTTGCAAACCCTAATTTCCAAATACAATTCCAAATCAAATCCAAAGCCAAAAATTCAAACTCTCCAAAAGAATATCATATTTTATATCGTCGGAAAGCTCTCGACGAGTACATGTCAATTCTGTGATTCGTTTTTCAATTTGAAGTATCGTTTGATCAGAAAAGGATGGGGAAGCTCGGCCATCTGTTGCTAGGGTTTCCTAGTAGACGGTGGATCTTCAACTTGAAGTCGATCGGAGAGCAGGGTCTAGTGGAGAACGTCAGGACAAGTCGATCGGTGGGGTTTGTCCGGTCGCTGGAGGCCAGAAGTTGCCTCGAACGGCGTTGATAGGTGGCGGCAGCGTGCGTTGAAGGGGAGGGTCGCGCGTCTCGTCGCAGGCTTGGGGAAGTTTGGCCTGACGTGGGCATGGTGACAGTGTTGCTCGATCGGGACGAAGGCGACCGTGGGCATCGTATAAATCGATGAACTAGTGGTGGCTCTAGGGTTTCGAGATCAATCTGGGGATAGGTTTCATGCGTGCTCGGTGACGTGGCCGGAATGGTGAGAGGGTGCTGTTTTTTTTTCCAAACGTTTTAACTCGAATAACTTTTACATACGATGTCCAATTCATGCGCGGTTTTCTCTACTAGGTTCGTATTGGAATTCCGGATATTTTGGCTCGGGTTTGGACGAATTCTAAGACTGTTCAATTTTTGGGTTTAAATTGGATTTAAATTCAATTTAAATTCAAAAGGTGAGTGTTTTAACCCAAATCACAACTTCTATAATTTCTTATGTTTGTTAAATTTATTTTGATGTGATTAGAAGATTTATTTATGACTGTTACACATATTTTTAATCATCATCTCGGTTAAATTTAATTTATTGGGTTAAATTGGTATTTAATTTATTTTGCATATAAACTGCCAGTTGAATTATTATTAAAGATTTAGTATTGCATATGAATTGCCAGTTAAATTGTTATTTAAATTTATTTTGAATATAAACTGCCAGTAGTTACCTGTTATTTATTATCTGTTCTATATTGATGTTATTGTTTGAATTGGATGAAGATTGTGATAAATGGTTGATGATTGATATTGGATGAATGGATGCTGTATTTTATATTGTTATAAACTGCAAGTTATTATGCATTTTTAGTTCATTCGGAATTGCGGTTTGAAATGATATATATACGTATTTTTTATTTTAAATTACGGATTGGAATGATAAATATCCGTATCACTTGACCATATGGTAGAAAATTATATACAGACACCGTGGTCTATATATAAAAATATTTTAAATGATTTTCTATGGCGTTGTAAAGAAATATATGATTTTATGAGATATTGATTTGGATATTTTATGAATGTTATTTTATACATAGTTAAATTCTTGGTTTTAAGCTATGAATAAAATTGTTTAAAATATAAAATAAGTTTAATAATAAAGTTTGATTTTATTTAAAATATAATATGGATAAGTATTTACTTAAATTATATTTTAATATAGAGTTTATATTGATTTTTATAAATCAAGGTTGAGAAGATAATTTTAAAATTGATTTGAGATTTTATTTAATTAAGAGTTATATTTAATAAGAATCCATTTGGAACTTATTGAAATTGAGATTTTAAAAGAATATGATTTTATAACTTAATTCATATTTAAGGTGATTTAAGTGAATATATCAAGTCTAAATAAATTGAGGAACATTCAGTTATTGAAATTTGAAGTTTTATTTAAAGGATATTGGATTTATTGAGCAAATATTTCAAAACTAAATAATAGTAAAGTAAATTTGGTGTATATATATATGAATTGTAAAATTTAGTTTTGAAATATTGAATATTTAAACTTTGAAATATATTGAATTTGAAATGGTTTATTTTGTGAATCAAATATGTTTTGAAATTGATATAATTTGGAATGGTCTATTTGAGAACCGAATTGAATTGAAATTTATGATTTAGGGATTTGGTTAAATTTAAAATTTAGAAATTCGGGTTGTTTTGGAATTGCTTTGTGAAATTTTAGAAGCTAGTTTATTTTATAAAATATTTTGATATTTAAACCATGTAAGGGGTGGAAGTTATGTTTCAAAGTTATAAATTTCAAAGTATTACGTTTTGAAGTGTTATAGTTCTAAGTCTTTTGTTTCTAAATTTTATAACTTTGAAATACTATGATTTTAAAATGATATCATATTGATTTGGTTTTAAAACGAAAATGATATCGGATTTATATGGTTTTGAAATGAATATTATATCCTGGTTTTGAAGTATAATTATTTTGAAATGACCGTGGTGTTATAATAATGTTTCATTGTTGAAGAGACCAGGATCGGAAGTTGTCATACTCTCTGCCAACTCTGAAAACCACTTTAACAACCGTGTACGCGGTGGAGATTCCAGAATGAAGTAGGATGGTGTCGACTTTCTGTTAAGGCATATACGTGGACCCGACTCCCGTGAGTTGGCATAAGATGGCTAAAACAGGAGCGATCGCGGGCCAAGGAGGTAGCCCCCCTTATCGGACACATCCCTTTGATATTATAATCTGACTTTTAGATTGATTCGGTAGCCACTTTTGATTTTTGATCTAGGGGTGTGGCTCGAAGTGGTTGGTAGCTGCGTGCGACGCGTTACCAGCAGTCCGTGTGCGTAATCGGTATATCTACTCCGGCATTGCTTTGTGTGTCATGTCACCTACCCTAGCACGCCTTGAACGAGTTTGGTTTTCTCCCGTAGCCCGTGGAATATTTAGGGTAGTCTCCCGATCTGGAGATACGCTGATACTAGATGGACTACTGGGACTATTATTGTGTTAAGGGGAATATTGGGTCACTCTTTAACGCTATTTAAAAGTAAGTTTAGTTTACTGTAGACATTATTATAATAGCGAAATATTACTACATAGTAAATAGTTTAACGGATCCTTAAGAGATGTGAATCCTGAGCATCTCTTCAATTATTGCACTCACGTTGACACTGGATAGGAGATGTCAAATCGCATAAACACTTCTGACGTCGTTGCACTCATATTATTTACTGTTGATTTAACTTACATAAGATCTTTTAGTTCTGACTCGAGTGTTTTGTCTTTTCAATTCGCTCGGGTTAGCTCGAGCATTTCAGGATTTGGAGGACCGTATTTTGGAGGACGAATATTTATTATTGTTTATTACAGTATTCCACTAAATTCATACTATTCCGCTGCATTATTTATAGTTCTCTGGTATATGTAACTCTGATATGTATTGTATAAGTATAATCAAATATTTTGTAAAACAGCTTCATGAACTGTATATTTGATTATTATATTTTATCATTCCGCTGCAAGATTCTGTTTTGTTCTTTTTCCTTATCTGCTTTTTCTTATTTACCCCATAACAATCCGGCCTTCTGTATGGTTTAAGTATGACGTGTGTAGTTTATCGTCGGTTTAAAACGTACAAAAAGGGGAGGTTAAATTTGCACTATATATAACAGACCCCATAACTATCAATGAAAATTACACCTATTATCAACATAAAAGTGCATCCGTAACAGGACTCAGTTCAGGACATTCATACTCATGATAAGATTTAATGATGTGAAATATTCAATTCTACTTATCACTTGAAGAACAAATAAAATTCACACTTCAAATATACTAATCAAAAGCAAAGATTCCTTTATCATAAAAAAGAGCTCACTTGGATTTTACTATTGCGTTAGATCTACTAACATTTTTTTTATATAATCGAGACCGCGTTATGCCTACAATTTCCAGGTGTTAACTTCAAGTTGCACCTGTTGCAATACTAAAAGTGAACTGAAAACATAAAGGAAAATGAGTAACGATAAATTGGAAAACATTCCCTAGTTGGTATTAGCCCACTTAGAGGGACAATGGCATATGATTTGGAGGCAAGCTTTCAGTGTGAACCTAAATTCCCCAAACTTTATTTACACAGCTGATTAGTTGATCATATATATATATATATATATATATATATATATATATATATATATATATATATATATGATAAGTTTTCCTACACAATTTGCACAAATTACGAAAAACTTCAACATTTTTTAAAAGACACCTTTACTTACCATGTTGATGAATATTTTTAAATTTTCTCTCCTTCACAGTACGAATCATGCATGTCCAGAATTTTCATAACGTACCTCAAGTATATTTATAGTTTGAGGTTACATCAATATTGGTTAGAGAAGAAACAATAGTATGAAGTAAAAAAAATATGAATTAATGAGCCACGAAATTGATACTGAATTTATCAAAAAAATAAGGATGGATTGTAAAGCGAGGAAGAGCATCAATTATGGCTCTAGAAATGTGCACTATCACTGTTTGGTTAGATATGTACCTCCTTACATGATCCTTTAAGGTTAATTGCAGGAAGCACACGTTACTGTTGTGATCTAAAAAGTAGAAAATTTATGTATTGATTTGAACACGATGTGATAAATGCTTATAATTGAAAGAATTTAAGGAAGTGATGTACGTCAGTTTTTCTCTGTTAACAAAATGAAGATGAAAAGGTAATATAGGGTGATATCCTAAACACAATTTCAATAGTGAAAAGTAATCAGGAATCAGGAATCGCAGAGGAGTTTAAACATGTAGCAATTAACTTCATATAAATTTTACAAACTTAAAAAAAATTATCATCGCATAGAAAATACATAAGTAACTGATTTATGACACATAGTTTGTTACAAATTTTCACCGTAAATAGCTTTTGCTAGTTAGCTTCAATGTGACTGAGTTATGTCCCATATTAGTATATCAAGCCATTAATATGTTAATTCATGTACATGCAAGTATAAAAATTGTAAAAACTTTTTATGTATACTAATTAAAAAACTACTTTCATATGATGCAATGCTTTAACTCCTTTCTTCCTTAGTGCCTTGAGTGTAGTAGCACTAGTGGGAAAATATATGAATGTTCAACAAATAAAGGTATTATCTTTCAATTTCCAGTCCGAAAGTGAGAAATTACTCTAAGCTCGTGAAATCAATGTTTAAGTGGTAGAATACCGTTTCAGGAAGAATGCTCTATAATCCATGAATAATTTTGCCACCATGAATTTAGTTTGTTTAAAGAACTTCCAATAGCAAAAACATCCTGCAAATAATTAATATCAGATACCCAAAATGGCGATAGTTGTATGATTAAAGACTGTCAAATTTTGGTGATACAAAATCACAAATAGAAGTAAACAAATATGCAAGAATGAAAGTAATTACGTTTGTTCATTTTGAAAATACATAAATTATTGGATTGCATTTGAATGAGATGGCAAGGAAATATACGCATGCACATGTTATGGAATAATATATATGTAAAAAGATATGCATATTATTTCTTTCTTCGTAATCGCATTGCTTTGGGATTATTTTCTTTCATCTTTAGAATGAGTGAATTACTTGCTATGTTTGCGCGATTTGTTACCATTGTAATTTACCTCTATTATCTTCTTAATTTATCTTGGTAATTTGAATAATGACTTACATGAATTTACATTGGCTATATATTGAGGGTAGACTTCATTGTAAACTCATCTTGTTATTCAGCCAATGATCTTGTTATTGAATAAAGACAAGCACCATTGTCCAAATGGTTAATTGATTCGGCTTTGGTGCAAGAGGTCACAAGTACGAAACTTGCTTTCGAACGTTTATTAACATGGGATATGTTGTCCCAATGATTTATTGTATATAAAGTACCATTTCAAAAAAAAAAACCCTAGTTTAGGACTTTGGTATGTAAACTCTTATCTTGTAATCTTTTGTAATTCTCTCAGGTGTAATAAAATTTCTCTCATTTAGACTGGATGTACACTATCCTGATGATAATGGAACTAGTATAAATATTGTGCATCTTTTTTCCTTATTTATAACAATTTGCTATTTATTTGGAGTAATATAATAATTGCTGCTAGATTAAGCGATGTTTAAATTGGCAAATCTAGATCATGTTTATTGTTTCCGCATTGCACCTACTATTTTCATAATAGTTTGGTATCGAAGCACAGATCATCGCAAAGCTTAGAGTAATTTTGGTTTGAAAAATTATTAATGTCGGATATGATTTTGTTTTCAAAGATGTCTACCTTGGATGGGAAAAATTAGGGTATTTGAAAGTCTAAGATGGAGGATGTTCTGTACCTCAATGATCTTCATGATCCGATTGATGAAGATGGAAATAAGTCCTCTGATGTAGATGAGGAAAAATGGAAGAAGATGGATAAGAAGGCGATTGCTTTGATTCGCTGGTATCATGATGATTCAGTTTTCCATCATGTGGTTAGGTGTGAATCCACGAAGGCTTTGTGGGACAAGTTGGTATTTTTGTATGAGTCAAAGAGTGCTACTAGTAAGGCTTTTCTGCTTCAAAAGTTAATACAACTGAGATTAGATGGAGAGAAGACTGTTGTAGAACATTCGAATGAATTTCAAGATGTAATAAATCAATTGGTAAATATGAAGGCCGATTTTGATGATGAGTTAAAGACTCGTTTATTAATGAGTTCGCTTTCAGAAAGTTGAGAAATTTTGGTTGTTTCATTGAGTAATTCCAATACTAATGGAACTATCTCTTTGAAAACTATTCGAAGCAGTCTTTTGAATGGGGAGCTTTGAAGAAAAGGGTCAAGTAGAAATCAATTCAAAGTTAGGCTATGATGGCAAGGGACTCGAAGAAAGATACAATTTGAAAGAAGAAGAAGAACGCTAATGGTAAAGATGTTATCATTTGTTATTATTGCAATAAGAAAGGTCACATACGCTGCAAGTGTTATGCTTATAAAAGATATCAGCAAAAAGCTGTGCATGGTGATACTAGTAGTGATACACATGCAGGTTTTGCTGAAGGTACCGATAGTGATGCTTCTTGTGATGCCCTCTTTGGTGAAAATAAGCTTTTGAAGACGGATTCGGAAGCCGGTTTTCATATTTGTAAAGATATGAATTGTTTTTCTTCTTATGAGAAGAGTGTCGGCGTGATTAGGATAGCCAATGGAGAAGAACTACCGATTTGTGGTATTGGATCTATCTGATTTCGTATGCATGATGATGTGGTTAGAGAAGTCTCTGGAGTGAGACATGTACCCACTTGTTTGTATATTCTTATTTCTCTTGGTCAGTTGGATTGCCGTGGTTGCACTTATGAGACTCAAGGTGGAGTTTTGAGAGTGAAGAAATGTGGTCGTGTAAGAATGAGAAGAGTATTGGAAGAGGAAAACTTTTATAGCTTGGTTGGTTCTGTAGTCGACAATGGAAAGCGAGCGACGGTTGAAAGACCTAGTCCACAGCAAGGGGAAGAGGTTAGTACGGTCACTGCGTATGATTCTGGCATTGAGGATCATATTTTAGACATGGGTCTTCATGTTGATTATGCTCGAGAGATCGATAGTGATCAGGTCATGAACTCAGATCGAGTGATAGACGGATGTCGAATTGCAAAATCCACAAAGACAAGACGGAGATCTTTGTAGTATTACAAACGTTTTTGAGACCGACTTTGTGTGGTGCACCTCATGTGAGAGATGCATCAATTGCAGACGGTAGTTGAGGTTTATAATTTAGTGTAGTTCAGATATGTGGATTTGTGATAGATCTAGATATGACATGCTTGATATGTTGGAGATATATGATTTTGCATTAAGGTGGAGTATTAAATTTTGGTGATACAAAATCACAAATAGAGAGAAATAAATATGCAAAAGAAAGAAAGAGAAGATTCTGTTTTTCTCTAATTAATAGGCATATTTGAGCATGTTTATTTCACTCTCTAATTGGCTATTCAAATTATTTTTTGTCATCTAATGTTAACTTGGACATTAAGTAATTGATTATATAAATAGAGATTAGAAGAGAGGGTAAAAATGTGGTGGAAAATCTATTTGCTAATTTTCTTTTCTTCATATTTGTTCTTTTTCTTCAACAATTTTAGCTATAAAGATATTTGCTCATTTTCTCAATTTGGTTATTGATTCAATGATATTTTGTTTACTTTAGTTTTGTTCTATTAATTGTAAACAAAATTTTGGTGAATCAATAAAGTAGGTAATTGGGTGAAATATTTTGTATTATTGCGTTTTGATTTCAGTTTCGTCTTGTTTTCAATCCAAGTTATCTCTTTGTAATTTTGATGATAAAGATCCGTTAATAGAAGCTTCCGCAAAGCGCTACTATTTTCATGACAAAGACAACCGAAGTGAATGAAGAAGCAGATACCATTTACCAAACTGCAAGTAAATCCACCTAAAGAAAGACTATCCGGACGCATCTTGCAACCAAAGCTGCTTGCAAGTCCATACTTTTATATAATAGGAATGAATCATAACTAATATTTAAAAAAAAATTATTCACACATTTGAGGGAGAGAAAATACTTTTTCTGAGACTTAAAAATTATAGAAATCGACTACAAAGTGAAAGCAGTTAAGAATCAAAGACTAAGGAAATTACCTATTTTGTTTGTATACTGAAAATAAATAATTTGGATCAGATGTATAAAACATTTTGGATATAGAAAATAAATTGCCTTTTTAACTTTTTCATGACAATAGTAACTTGAAACAGATGTGCAAAATAAGCATGCATGTTTGTGAATTCATTTGGATATAAATACGTAAATAACATGTCTAACTGAAGGAAAGGTATAATAATTTACAATATCACTCTATGTGTCACCACTTCGCTTTGTTACGATCCCAGTTTGAAGTAGCAACAGATAACGTATGAAACATAACTTCAACAATACATTCATATTCCCAAATTTACTATTTTAGGACAGAGTGACGATGAACACATAATGGTAAGTTGAATCCAAATCTTCTTTATACACTTAAAATTGAGATTGATTTTGCCGATAAATCATATATAAATCATAGATGAAATCAACAAATAAAAACGGTAGTAGAAAATACATGAAATGTTAACATGTTTATATATTGGTAAACAGTTGGAATATATACTAACAAAGGAAAGCGCACCAAAAACATTGGAACTATATTGTAGAAACTGTCATTCTCTAATCAATGACCATACTGCGTAAAGGCTGCCGTTTGTTTTGATTTTGTCTTGATGTATCCCTCGGTGACAATTTATACATTTAACGCTTGAGTCGCTTCTGTGGGTTTTATGAGCTAAACTTAGTATTATGGAATTTGTTGACAGTCATAACTTACACTTGACTAATTTTTGTGGTGAACAATAGGCAATATTGGTTGGCGTATACTTTGTTTTATTCAGCTAGAAAAGTGATTAGTCCATGAAAGGTACCAAAGTTGTATCATATAGCCAAGAAAAATACAGTGGACCTTCAAGAAGAATCGGGTTTAAATTTCATAACGAAATAATACATATTAATATGTAAGCACATAGTACAGCTACCAATAATGACTGAAGCCTGACCTCTTTTAAAATAAATTCCAAACACATTTATATAGGCTCAATAAGTTGTTCCAAACAATAACTACAATCAAAGAAAAAACGAGTACACGTTGTTGAACAATCGGATATATTCGGTATTACTAAAATCATAATTTCAAATAGTTTAAATCCATCTGCATTAGTTCAATATATATCAAATATCTACATGATGGTTTCAAATTGCATAAACTCCGCTATCACTAACCTTAACAAGGTGAAATATATTTTATTTTATGAATCCACTTCCCAGCATTATAATCATTTGAACAAATTTAATTAGTCACGCTACCGCAAAAGAATACGTTGATAAATTCAACTCAATAAAAATATGCTTCCAATTGATTTGAATAAAGCAGGGGTGCTTCCGATGGGAAACTGGAGAATATAGACTTCATCTTTCTACAAAAAAGTAGGGAAAAAGTAGTGCCAGGAAAAGGAGAACAAAATAATTAGTGATAAACCAA
Organism: Allium cepa; assembly: GCA_030765085.1. Classification (NCBI taxonomy): domain Eukaryota; kingdom Viridiplantae; phylum Streptophyta; class Magnoliopsida; order Asparagales; family Amaryllidaceae; genus Allium; species Allium cepa. The sequence goes on along the minus strand of CM060932.1, from coordinate 1,028,887,484 downwards.
GAAACACTAAGAAAGCACACAAACACATGAGAAGAAGAACTTTTTATTTACCTGAATGGAAATAAAAGGAAACCGAGGACAATCAAGGAAAACCTATCAAGCCGCGAGCATACAGTTGACTAAGGCATGGAGAATGGACGTCGACGTCCAGAGAGATGAAACTGAGGACGTCGTCCTAGGGCTAGGGCTCGTAACTTCGTGAGAAATGGTGGGAAGAGGAGATGGGTCTGTGAGGAATATAATTTTTTTATATATATAGAGTGTAATTGCACGCGTTCTTATAAATTTTATTTGTTTGAATCAGTCAAAAAAATAATTTTTTGTTTTCAAGTGATATTTTATAAAGAATTATTTTGAATCTATAGATAAGGTTTAATTTTAGATACTATTTTTAGAAGCTTTTGAATTTTAAAGCATGTTTAGTTATTAGATCCTACTACTTTTATGAGCAGTTGAATTTGTAAACGAAATTTAATATAAGATCTTATTCTTAAGTGATGATATATAGAGGGGTATTTTTGGTAATTCACGTTGATACCAAAAAAGTGTGGCACCAAAGCTATTACATCTATTATTACGAGTGTAATGGCACGCGCTTCGCGCGTGAATTATTTTTGTTATAAATTGTATATTTTTAAATCAGTCAAAAAAATAATTTTTTATTTGAAGTGATACTAAAATTTGTATATTTTTAGAGAAGTATTTTGAATTTTAAAAAAAGTTTAATTTTATATCCTATTTTTAGAAACGTTTTGAATTTGTAAAGTATGTTTAATTATTAGATCCTACTTTTAGGGGCGTTTGAATTTTTATTTCTTTTATTAGTTACTAAAAAATGGATTTAATTTATATTGGTTTAAATTTTTATTTCTGTTATTAATTGGTAAAAAATGACTTTAAAAAAAGTTTATTCGTAAGATCCTATTTCTAAGTGATAATAAGATAAGTACGTTTTGAATTGTTAAAGAAAATTAACCGTTAGATCCTATTTTTAAGCAATAGTAATATTTAATAATATTTGTAGAGTGGCGTTTTTGGTAGTTCACGTTGATACCAAAAAAGTGTGACACCAAAGGTATTACAACTATTAATAAAGATTAGTTTAAATTTTTATTTCTATTATTAATTAATAAAGAACGAACTTATTTTTTCATTACTTTGAATTTTTATTTCTATTATAAATTAGTAGAAGACGACTTTGAAAAAAATGTTATTTGTTAGATCCTATTTTCAAGTGATATTAAGATTTCAATAATATCTACAGAGGGGTGTTTTGAATTGGTAAAGGAAACTTATCCGTTAGATCCTATTTTTAAGTAATATTAATATTTAATAATACTTGTAGAGGGGCATTTTTGGTAGTTCACGTTTATACCAAAAAAGCGTGACACCAAAGGTATTACAACTATTATTAAAAGATAAAGATATAAAGATAAATTGTATATGTTTGAATCAGTCAAAAAAATAATTTTTTATTTTCAAGTGATATTTTGTAAAGAAATATTTTGAATCTGTAAATAAGGTTTAATTTTAGATCCTATTTTTAGAAGCTTTTGAATTTTAAAGCATGTTTAGTTATTAGATCCTATTTTTATGAGCGTTTGAATTTGTAAACGAAATTTTGTATTAGATCATATTTTTAAATGATAATATATAGAGTGGCATTTTTGGTAGTTCACGTTAATACCAAAAAAGTGTGACACCAAAGCTATTACAACTATTATTAAAGATAATATATAAAGATTTGTTTCCTTTCCTTGGATTAAAATTTTCCTACGTTTTTGTATGCAGATGTAAAATCTATACCATACTATTATCAGTGAGTTGCATTTGCACATCGCCCAGGCCCTCTCCAAATTTTCGTCACGAAAGTCGCGTTATTTCTCTCTTTTGTTCTTCTTCTATCGTCCCTCTTCCTCTCATCTCCGTGAGTTAAGGAAAAAGAAGCAAAATTTTTTTTTCTTTCCAGTGCCATCTCTTCCTTTAATCTCCACTCCACTCCTAGACTTTGGATCAAATAAAATAAAATTGAAGGTTTAGATCCTAGGCTTCAGTTGACATCCAAACCCTAGGTATTCAGATCCTCCTTTTAGCCTGTTTACATGTCAGCGTTGACCTCCCCTGTTGCGGATGGTCGCCACCCTTTCTAATCCAAATTTTGGGCTAATCCGATGCAAGCCTTTTTCAGTACGTTGTTTCCGTCCGTCGATCCTCTTCCCGTTCTCGCATGGTCTTCATCATTCTCCTCCTATATTCCTCTCGACTCCTGATTTTCTAAGTGAGTACCTTGATGTTAGCTTATTTTGAAGATATTGCATAGTAGAACCATAATCAATTTCTATTAACAATATTAGAGGTATAATATGTTGAAAGGAATTGAAGTATGATAAATTTAATACTCTACCATGTTCATTGTTTATTGAGTGTAGAAATCATACTATTTCATTCCACATACATGCATGCACAAGTTAACTGTGAATACATATTTCTAATGACGTTAGTTTTTAGATTTAGTATTGTCCACATGATTTTGCAAGTTTTAAATTAGTTTTGTTTCTAACTAGGTACGATAAAAAAGGAGGAGGGGATTTGAATCCCAGGAGTAGAGATCTTTAAATTTCCAATGTTTAGGTATTTCTGATTTTCTACAGTGTATTGAACTATTTAGGATTTTTTATCAATTTTCTTTATGCACATAGGATGCTCAAAGTTGCTTGACTTTTATGTGATGGATGGCGCAATTAGCGGCCTTTGTTGCTCATTCTACCACTATCCATAAGCAACAAACTCCTGTATTATATGATCTCTTTCCTTTCCCAAGATCAGGTAATTTTTTGTAGATTAGCTATTGGTTTTCATATGAGTTAATAGTAATCTATCACCTTATCCATTATTGTTATTTTTATAGAATTATACAGTTTATACTTTATTGCTTTTGCAAGGGGAGACTAACCAAAAACAACCGTTACAATGTAGTGAAGTAGCACAATCTATTATGTGTATAAAAAATATAATGAACAAAGGAATCAAAGAATCATTTTTTGAAGTCTCAAATGCATATTACAAGGATCTACATGTGTTTATGCTACTAATCATTATCTTTGTTAGTTGACACTCCATAAGCATGTTAGAAAATTATGTTTTAGGCCTTCTTATAGTAGATATCTAAATTACAGGCATTTTGGCATCCACTTTAAGCTCTTTATAGTTGTGGTTGTAAGAATATTCAGTTCATTTAGTCATGCTAGTTTATTTTTGGACATTGGTTATAAAGATGGAATGATATCCATTTTATGATTAAGCGGCAATAGTCATAACAGAATTGCTACCTTATAGAAATCTAGGTTATACCTGAGCATGACACAACTAATAAATCTTTTTTATATAATATGCACTAAGTGATACCAATGTTTTTATGCAACCACAAATTTCCCTACCTAATTGTTTACTTGGTTATAAATTTGGAGCATGTCCAAAAATGATATTAATTGCACTCCAATCTTATCCCCCTCCATTTCCCTTACAATCACACTTTTAGCCATATATCAGTAAACATATGAAACAACAAAAGTGTATTTTTTCCTCTTAACAAGTGGGATTAATGATTGGAATATAGTGGCCCATATACTAGCAGGCGTATGAAATAACTAGAGTGTAGACATCCTTATAAGCAAGAAGTATTTAGGCTTGTAATATGGTGGCTCTTTCAACCATATATCAGTTGATATATGAAAGAACCTAGGTTCGGACTTTCCTCTTTGTAGAAAGGGTCGGGCTTTTTTAACATCATTTTACTATATGTTGCAAATATGCATTATTAGAAGTCTATTACAACTAATTGGACTGAAATATCCACTAAAAACTTCATAACAAGAATCCATGAATAATCTAAGTATTTTAAGAGTCTATACTGAGTTGCAAAAGAAAAGAACATAGGCAATAAATTAGGCGTTTTAAGTGCATTTTATATGATTCGCTCATTTAACAATACATGCAGTGCACCCTTTACAACAATTTGCATTTATGTTTGGTTAGTCAGATTACATTGAAACATAGAAATGTAAAGCTGGAATGATATAACATAGAGATCAAAGTGTAACTTTTTTGTACTAAACTATCAATTTGCATTATTCTTTATTTTTTTGTTAAAACAGATGGCAATAGTGGGAGTTAAAGGTGATACCTATGACAAACAAGCATCTACTCAATTACAAACCGAGGTGTGTCTTCTCTATCATAAAGTAGATGCATTCTTTACTATACTGAACTATTAACTCCATTATAGTTCAACATTTATAACTTATGTGCAAAAATTGAAGTGTCGGTCTTAGTTTGTCATAGTATACAAAATTTCGATACATATAAACAAAAAATAAAAACCTAGACAATTTATGTAAACATTCTAATCTATCATATTTTAATTGAACTAGAAAAAAGATGTTGATACATCAAATGCTTTAAGTTAATTAGTTGCTTTACGCTATATTGTATGCATAAAAATTATTGAACCTGAAAGATTTCTCTATATGGAAAAATATTTGATGCTTTCCATCTAAAATTTCATTTTTGCAATATATTTAATGGCTTAATATATATTATGGGGAGGTGTTGGATTGATGTATACTCTTATATTAAACAATTTGGTAATATTGTGAGAATAAAATACCACCATTATAGTGCTTTATAGCGCTTCGATCCTTAAGCCCAAACCAAGTACAAATCATGCCCTACACACCCACATATGTTCGCTCCTTGATTTATATGTGAACAATGTTATGATTTTATATTTTCTGCATTTCTTTTATTTTTACTCCTTGATTTAGATGTATGTTATGCATTATGATTATATGATTTACACAAAAAGTATATATGTTTGCTTCTAGAATCTTTATTTTTTTCCATCCGATCTACAATAAGATTTCAGGAAGGTTTTTTGACTTTTATTTTGGATTGTATGCCCCTTAAATATTGCGTGATCCTTACTTGGTAGGTGTCATGTTATTAGAAGTCAAAAATTAAGAATAAGTTTTCCCCTCTAAATTCAAGTATGATAAGTTTTGCCTATAAATTTAAATTAAGAAATTTTTTCTTGATTTATTATCTCATCAAACAGTCACTGATGCACACATAATATAACACACCATAACACCTATTACTATAGCATGATCATATTCTTTTTTGTTAAGTTTAGTCTGAAATGTTTTATGTACAATTGGGATCGTTGTATTAATTTTATGGTGAAATTATTAAATCATTTATCTTTCATTTACCTAACAGTGAAAAATATATAGAAAAATAATACATATCTAGATGTAAAATTCAATTACCAGATTAGGTTTTGACAAATATAAAGTTAAATATTTAGGCATCACAACCATATATTATGCATAAGGATTTCTACAAAATTTGAAAAAGTTTATAGGTCTTGCTTAGTTATGAACAAATATAGCAAAAATGCAGAAAAGGTTTTCATGTATAGATTTTATTTGTTATGAATTAAAATAGAAAAATTATATGGCCCATTTTTATTCCGTAAGCTATCAGTCGACAAAAAAATAAAAAATTTAGAATCTAAAACTGTATTATTTGTTTACAATTTAAACTGTTTGAAATTATAATATTTTACATTGGTTTATTTTAAATTCTGAGCCTTTTTGGTTCTGACCTTCAATACTTTGAACAAGTTACAGAAAATGAAGGTAGTAAAAATAGTTGCTCTTTATTATTTTGATACTTTCATTTTCTCTTCGTACTTAATTCTAGCATCTGAGTTATTAAATATATTCATTATATATATATATATATATATATATATATATATATATATGGTTTTTTTAGTGTGAATTTTATACACCAATTAAAGACATTGCTTAAAGGCTAAAAACCATGTTGTTTTTTAGAGCAACAAGTTAGATCAAACATGTATGTAATTTTTTTGAGCAATTGTGAGAATTTTGGCACTATTCTTAGTAAATTCAAATTTAACATTGCATCTATTTTTGTAGTATAGTTCACTTCTCTTATGAATTCATGTTAAATTGTAGTCGCCTTCTCTTTATATCTTCCTTATTCGAGAATTTTGGGTTATATAATCTAGGTTTTTTAACAATTTTAATTGTTTGAAACTACGTTGTTTTTACTTGCATATTTCTACATCCCTAACTTTATAATTTGAATCTTCAAATTTTAAAACAAGTTGAATTTGAGTTACTTAAATGTAATGGTTAAAAAAAAACCAAACCAGAAAAAAAAGATATCTGAATTTTGAATATTTGACTTTGCAATCTATTATATTACATAAAAGGCGAGTTTAATTCTTTGCTACCAATTTTGTAAATTCATAGCTTCTGAGTGTCCATTTTATTTAACTGTCCCATATAAAGCTCTCCAGGGCCCTAATTTTTTATTATTATCAACCCATGGAAAAAAATCATTCCGCCACCCTTCTCATGACGTACCCATCCTTTCTTAGTTCAGCCATCCAACACGCTGACCAATGCGGCCTTACCCCTTCTCGCATCTCCCTATTTCAACCAAATGCTAACCACCTCGCTTTTCATTGAATCCGCTCTACCATGTTATTCCTTAGGATACCAGGTCATTTTACATACTTCATCATCCAGCTGCAATAAACTAGCCAAATCCATGCTAATTATTGCTTTAGCATGTGTGGTTCAGTGTGTTTAATCTTGATGTTCTTTTTTTTCGTCTGTTTGAATTTGATTTTTTATTTATTTTATATTTTGTAAAATCATCAACGATTTACATGGGATAGTACTTCTCTTTATCTTATCATCAGTTTTTGGAAGTTTGGGTTTAGTATTAGGATTTGGTTTGTAAATTCGGACCATCATATATTTGTATTTTACATACCAATGAAAACTGTTCTCTCCTGTTCTAACAACCATATCTTTGTTTTCATTCTCATTTTTACATCATGAGTTCTATTTGGTGACATGATCTTCCTTGAGCCACAATAATGTATATTTTTCAACATGACATGCATATTCGAACAAAATTTTCTTAGCTTTGTGTTACTATATTTCATGGCCATGCACATATATAAAAAGAATTTTTATAGTAAATCCAAATTTTAAAATCTTTCAAGTTATTGAGAATTCAAGATTCATCATCATATTGTAAAATTTGATTTACTAAACATCACATGTCTATCCTTACGGAGTAATCATGTGTATAAACAGCAACAATGACAATTATAGCCTTACTATCTATACCCAAGTGGTAAAATGTACAATTAAAATGATTGATAGTTTTGAAGAAAATACTACGTTGATTGTGTTAACGTTTTTTGTATGAGTTTCTTATGTGATAAGTATATCTTGAAAAACCTATTGTAATAATCATTACTCTGGAATCTTAACAAATGAACTTGGTTTATACAATTTAATTTAATGGAACTTATGTTTACAGAAATATTTAGAAATCCTAATGAGAGGCAGTAGCAAGTTGATATTCATGGTGGAAAGGATCTTGAGAATCAGGTGACTCTTAATGAACGTATTACAATGTTCATTGGTATCCAGGGATTCCCAGTTTCGTTAAATATTTTTGGACACTTTTATTGGTGAGACTTATGTTCGAAAATTAAAAAAGGAAGGCGCTACATCGTAAAGAAAATTTTTCATTATAAATATCCTAGAGTTTCTAACCAAAAATGTAATTCCTAAAAAGACAATGAAGACTAAATTCAAGTACCCAACAACAAGGATACTAATTTTGTCCGTAATAATGATTGTTGCTTATTATTTATTCCACTCAAAGTGTTATTAGTACAATGATCTTTCACTTTGCTATATGTAACTAGACAATAATGATTGCTTTTAATGATAATAATGGTAGTCTGTTTTCTAAGTGTAGATTTCATTTTTAATTTGTTGAATTGTATATACTATATGATGCAAGACCTTTGTTACATACACAAAATCATTCTCTTTAAGGTAAGTGGAAAATCTAACAAAAATTATTTCATTATTTGAGGTCTGTACTATTTTGAAGTTGTATTTACAAGAAATTTGAAAATGTGGGTAAATGAAGCTTAACACTAATTAACCTTGAGTTCATGTATTGCTTATTTACTAATTTGTTTAATATATTATTTCTAAAGGATTTATAAGTACTCATTTTCAATATCATTAATAAAGGACTAATTGGAAAAAAAGGATTTATAAATAAAAATTCTTAGCTCAATGTGGATTACTTTCATTATGAATGGTAATACATGTCACCGGACAAGAGTGCATAAAATATCTGGAATGAAGTTAATATTGCAGACGGCTGTTGTAGCATTTCATTTGTTGAACAAAAGCAATTTTGATGGAACTGATAGTGAGTTTAGACTTCCAATATGTAGAGGTTCTATCTTTTCTGCATATGATTTTGGTTTAACTATAATTTTTTTTCTTGATAAAACCAGGCATACGTTCTTTAATCTATGATTCTAATTTGTTCGAACCTAAAATACACGCGATGTTAATTTATGTATTCGATAATTTTTTACTTCAAATCATAACATTGAACTTCATAATGTAATAGGTGTCGTGCATTCATAATTTCGATGACAAATAAAAATCATGTGCCTATTTAATAACATAAAAGGTAAAAATTAAATAAAAATATTCTTACAGTACCGTAGATGATAAATATTAATTAACATATTTTATATTATACGTAAAGATATATGTGGCATCAACCGATTGGAGTTAAAGGTGGACACATTATGGGGAAGATGTAATCAGTTTCTGAAAGGATTTTATTTAATTATCATCCATATTTCATTTTCAGTTCCTAAGTTTGGATAATGTTATTTCTATCATTTTCCTACCATATAACACTATTGAAAGTTGTTTAATTTTAGATGTAAAGTATGATCACCAACACATCAATATGTTATTCCTATAACTGATTCAATACGTTTGTTATAATTTTACATATTATTGGAAACTTTATTTTCAACTATTGAATAAACTTACCTTAGAGCGTATGCTGATTTTCTAATGTAAAAAGAGAATTCACCTAATTTCATTGACATGCAGACAAATAATATAAATTTTGCATTATGTGCATTTAGTTGCAACATGGAATGCGACTCAAGAATCTTTTTGCCATTAGTTGCAAATATTAAGCCTAGCAGAATTTTTTAACTTAAATTATTTAATGGAAAAAAACGAAATTAAAGAAGATGAAAATCATTATGTTCTACTTTTCAATTTCAATGTCGACATGATTAAGATTGTTTCTGAAATAATAATCAAGAGCTATGTAATGGATTTTCTCATTTCAATTTTTTAAAACATTCTGATAAGACTTCATTGAATCGCTAAATAAATTTTATAGATCCGTTTGAATTGGAGAAGGAATCGAAACTGAATTGTCGCATAATCTTCAAATAAATTTTGCGAAATTGAAACTAGAATCATATGGATTTCGGTTACTTATTTTTAATCTTGAAAAAAAGTAAAGTTTTATACCAGTTCAAGTCAGGCCTGAATGATTTGTTCTTTATTTTTTGCATAGGTTTATTCAAAATATCAAATTTCATTATGTCTTTAGCATTTTATTTTTTAAGCTTACGCTTCAATGTTTCAAGGCTTACACATCGCCTCTCGAAATTGAAAATGCCTCATGGACGTTTTCGTGTTTTGGAACAATGATTGCAAGTAAACATAAAACTATTGAATAGATATAAATGATTGTTTGCTACTTATCAATAAAAAACATACAAATTATGTCATCCTTCATATCTATCTCGCTTTGGCAGAAATTTAATTGTTTTTGTTAGAAGCAGGTTCTTTGGCGCTCTAGGTGTCTTAAGATTTTGGTTTGTAGAAACTTATATTACCATCTCTCAGTTGATTCTGTTCTATAGTGTTTTGTAGCAATCCTCTTGCTTATTTCCAAAGATGGTTTTATTTTCTGATATGAGGACTTTCTAAGGTCAATATTAAATGGTCAGTCATTTCAATCAAAAATGTATTTCCCTTTTAGTACAAACTAGATTACTGATCCATCAATCTCACAGTTTTTTCCCAATCTATATACATGCTCAACATGTACAAAATGTCTAAACATGCATTTTTATGTATATATTTCTTATGGAATCCATACTTTAACATATATAACAAATGCATATTTAGCCATAAAACATGGCTTACCTTTGTCATCGACTCATTACATCAGCTTAACGACTCAAATAGTGGGTGTGTGGTTCTGTTTTGGTGAATTTTGTAGATATCGTGATTTTGGAAGGGAGGATTAATTTGACAAGGATAGGCATGATTACGCTATCCCACTTTACCATAGGGAGAAGTGGAGGGTCCGAAGTTGTACTTAATGTCTGCTCTTTGAAAGTTCAAATTTCCTATACATGCACTTATCGTCTGGACTTTCTCTTGAATTTAGAAACATAAGTGTAACATACTGTAACAATTAATTCTATAACAATAGGTGTTAAAAAATTGTAACCTCCTTACGATAATGTGTTAAGAAAATATGCTATCTGTTATGAAAGAATGAACCCAAGACTGTGTGTGGATTTTAGTTTTGGGCTTTGTGCTAACCTGTATAAATAAGGAAAACATACGTACATGAATCAAATATCCTTCATATTTGGGATCCAACATGCCTGTAACATGTTATGTTATAGTGTCTTTGCAGGTATACTTTATGTGACAGTGTACGATTTGATCTACTGCCAAAGCCAATGACAGAGAACATGTTGACACCAGATCATCTTTCATAAACATTGATAAAGAATAGTCTGAACCGAAATAAGCAGCAGGTGTAATCAATATTAAATACCAAAAAGTTCAACATAGGTCCTTGAGATGGTATCATACAATACTATTATATCATATTGTTTTATGACATTTGCATTTGGTAATGAACCGATAACACTAAATATGTCTTTGTCTTATATATCAAAGTATATGATTGTACTGAAATGCCTGGTACATGATGCAAACTCAAAAGTTGTTGTGAGAGAAATATTTAATTTAGTCCAACTTATTATATGTATGCTTTTTCAAACTTGGAATGCTTGGTTTGTACGGTTTCCCTGTGATCATGCAAACGCTAAGTACATTGTATGTCTTTTAGATATGTGATATAGTTCCGTTCAATTCTTTTATCTATGGTACCTGCCACTTTTGCTCCATTATTATTACAATATTGAGTGAATACACGTTTTTATTAATGAATCTGTAGTTGTTAGTTAAAAAATTTCCAGCTGTTAAATCCAAGCATCCATCATCCGGATATTTCAAATTTCATTTTTTTCATGTTGATTTCAGGTTCATTATTTGGCTCAATGCATATTACTGAAAGAATAGGTTATATGAAGTTCTCAGATATTTGTTTGTTTCTGACCTACTAACATTTAATTCATTCTTGCACTAAACCTACTTTATATGCATCAGAATCGTTCTTTTATATGCATCAGAATCGTTCTGTTACTGCATTAATTAATTTGTAGTGTACATCAATATAAAAATATACTCGAATTGAATTAAAGACAGAAAAGTATGAAGTATTAACTTTTTGATCAATCAAAATGAGTATACCCATTCCTAAAGATTGCTTATTCAGATTTATAAAAAAAATAGAAAATAATTAATATTCTTAAACCCTTATTTTTAAAATTACATAATCGCAGACACTTATTTTCTAGGGGAAATTATTTTAAAGGACAAAGATTTGTATATTTTTTGCCTCAAGGACACGACCTCAATATTTTTACCACAAGGACAAACATTCTTCTAAAAATTACTCATAAGGACAAACATTTTCCAAAATTATTCATAAGGACAACAAAACTGCTACCAAGCTAAAACTGATACCTAAAAACTGCTACCGATAACTACAAACTGATACCTAAAAACTGCTATCAATAACTAAAAACTGATATCTATAGAAAGTTGTCCTTCAGGATAAAATATTGAAGGTCTGTCCTTGAGGCTAAAAAGCTGTGAAATTTTGTCCTTGACAATAATTTCCTGTATTTTCTAATGATTAGGAATGAAATTCATGAATACATAATGACTCTGCCAATAATAATTTTACATTATTAACTAGCAACCTGTATAGCATGATTCAAAACTTTATAAACATGCCATGCGAGAGGCAAAAGAATATTATTTGAAAATTTTAAAATATTTCCCCTCATAATTTTTTTTACGAAAAGCTATAATAAATTATCATTCTAATCAAAAATACAAACAAAGCTATTGTACGTATTGTTCACTTTGCTATCGGTAAGTAATATTTTTTATTTTATCTATGAATCTGTAGTTGTTAGTCAAAAAATTTCCAGCTGTTAAATCCAAGCATCCATCACTATAGTATTTTTTTTCCATTTAGACAATTATAGTTTCAATGAAAATCAACGTGGTTGAAAAATGACCATCTTTTCCTTAATATACCTAAAATTTGAAACAAACCCGTGTGCATAGCACGGGTTCACACTAGTATATATAATATAACAAGCATTACACAACGAGCGTCGGCGTGATGAGGAAGGATAAAAAAATTTCTCCAAATTGTATTTAATACGTATTTCCACATATATTTAGTGAATTTTTGTGTTGAATCATACGTAGCTAATTTGAAATTTTATTTCTAGGTTGTAATATCTAATTTTTTGTGAGTTTAAATTTTTATTTATATTATTAATTAGTAAAAAAAAATGTAATGTAATTTATTTGCTAAATCTTTTTTTTTTTGAGAAAAATATTAGATCCTCTAATAAAGGAGGAGAGTACACATTGCTAAATCTTATTTTTAAATGATATTAAGATTTAGTAAATATTTATAGAGAAAAATTTAAATTTGTAAAAGAAGTTTAATTATCAGATCCTAATTTTAAGATATGCTAAATTTTAATAATATCCGTAGAGACATATTTATGGTATTTCACGCTAATACCAAAAATGTGTGACAGAAATATAATACAATTGTTAATAAAAAATTACATATAAATGGCAATTTTGAAAGTTCGCAGTCGGAGCAAAAGTTTATGCTTCCAAACCAACTATTAATAAAGATATAATATAAAGAAGACAAAGTGGACATTACATGTGTATTCTAGAAATGAAAAGTCAAATTTGAGAAGCACTAAGACTGAAGAATGAGAGACTCGATCTTAATAGTATAGTATAGACTGTTGCTAAAAACTAAGCCGGGCTAGGGATCGTCCTTAAAAATTGCAAAAAAGTTAGGGAGCGGTTGGTTTATTGTTTTTAGTTTTAGATTTTCGTTCATAAAAATCCACATGACGTATGTATATTGTCGAAAATGATCAATTTAAAAAATGAAGCTAACATACAAAATAGAAATTTTTATTTTTATTTTTCGTGTTTTGTAGAATAACACAAACACGTGAAACAATACATTCTTTCGTCATCCCTTTATCCTCTTCGTTCTTCCACCCATCTTTCTTTCGTCTCTTCAAACGCCCCTTTATTCTTCTCACATTTGACTTACATGTTGAAAACCGAAAACACAAAATTCGTTTTTAAACCAAACAATACCTTAGATTATGAGTCATCCTAAAAATTATAATGAAGTTATGTCAGGGGACATTCCTAAAATTCACAACAAACTTAGGTTTCATTCCTAAAACCTACAACGAAGTTTGGTTAAGGGTTATCCTTATAAACCCACAATGAAGTTAGGTAATGGGTCATCCTATTAAAACCTTAAGGAAGTGAAGTCATGCATTATTCTTATAAACTCTTGATGAAGTAGGTTATGGGTTATCCTTATAAACCCCCAATAACTTAAGATTATGGGTTATTCTAACAAAATCCTCAAGTTATGGGATGTCCCGTTGGACCTTGCATGGAGTTACTTATAGGTTAATGGTTGGCATGTAAAACCAACTTGAAGTCAGGTTAGGTGTTGGTAGTAATTTCGTAAAACTAACAGTAAGTTGAAGCAAAGGTCATTATTGATCCCATTAAAATAACAATATGTTGTATAAGTTAGTGGTTGACCTATAAAACCATCTGCTGATTTGGTGAAAAATACTATAATGATGGAAATATAAAAATAACAACACTATTGGACTAGGAGATAGCCTAAATTGTATTACGCGTATGCAAATGTGTTGTAGAATATGTGGGTTTTGTTATTACATATTATATCTTATAGTATACCTGTACAACCATGTGAACGTTAGGGAAAATTCTAATTCGAGACCATTCAAATCAAAACCCTAAAGCACAACGAAAAACAAATTCGTAGTAAGAAGTGTAACAACCAATCAATATCTCGATCCGATCCAAAACCAATCACAATCTCCTAAAAAAATAAAACAAAATCATGGTAAGAAGTGTAAAAATGACCAATCAATATCTCGATCTAATCTAAAACCAATCATAATCTCCAAACAAGCAATAGATAGTTAAAGTAATAAAGATAAAATAAATCACACACCGATTTATAGTGGTTCCACTAACGTCTTGTTAGTGTACATCCACTTTAAGAGAGAGTCTTTATTGATACCAATGAGAAAATGTACAAGAGATTGATTACAATAATCAAAAGTCTAATAGAATTGATTTATGGAGAAGAGAATTGAAGAAAATTAGGATTAGATAAACCCTAGTTAATGGAGGCTAAAACCTTAGGTTAAACCTTTAATCTCCTCGCATTCCCGCATATCTGAACCCAGAAAATAGCGTATATGGGAGAGTAGAAAACCTAGGCAAAATTCCAGAAATGCCTCTCCGAATATCACAAATCTTCACACCAAAATCCAGATTGAAAAAAGGCTAAAAAACGTCACATCTGTCTTTATGCGACAAACGTCTGTCATATACCTCGGGAAAACATTCCCTGACACCATAGGTTGGATCTTAGGTTTTGATTGCTGACATGACATAACAATTCACGAATCTATGACCACTACAACACTGGACTCAACAATTCAAACTATGGTTCGTATGGTTATATATTTTAACAAGAATCGTGAAATGTGTATATAGAGTCTAGTCTAGTTGCTTTGTTAAAATCTTTCCTCAAGAATCATCATTCTAATTCATTCATATTCACATATAAACCGGCATTCAAATTTAAACACCTTTCGATTTCAAATGCACACATTTTTCATTAAACTGCAATGTTCAATCGACTGACCATGTGATTTCAGTCGATTGAATCAGTGTATATATTTTTATATATAACACGGACCAGTCGACTGAATACACATGGTTAGTCGACTGAGTCTGCGTATATGACTTATGTACTTTTTGAATTCAGTCGATTGACTAAGCACTTTCAGTCGACTGAATCCTTTAACAGTCCAATATTATGAAAAGACACTTCTCATTATCAAAGGATATCTCCTTCCCCAAGTGTTGCATCCATTAACGTTTTGCAGAGAAATCTTACTAGAGGATGTAGCTCATGATACACTATATATGCACTCAAGTTTCAATGATCAAATAACAAAAAATTCTCTCATCTTTCTTGATCTAACGTGCATAGCATTCTTGATTCTATTGCTTACAAAATTTTATACAATCATTGCTTACAAATTCAGTTCCATGTTCTTTAAGCAATTCTAATCTTCCTATTCTTCATACACACACAATTATACACATCATTCTTGAGGAAAAGATTATAGAAAGAGTGTACTACAAGTGACAATCCGTGTTAGCTAGAACACAAAAAGTCAAGACAATCTAGTTTGTAATAAAGTCATGTTCGGTTGCTCAGGCGATCAAGTCCTGTTCGGTTGCTCAGGCGGTCAAGTCATGTTTAGTTGCTCAAGCAGTGTAATACATGTTCCTCTGGGTTAAGTGATGGTTGCTAGCTTTAATTCCAGAAGGAGTCTGGGACTTGACGTAGAATGGGTGTTCGAATCGGTATAAAAATTCCTGGTGTCACTTTACTTTACTGCTATCATAATTTTCCGCACTAGTTATTTATTATATTCCATATTACTCGATCCTATAGCACAATACCTTTCATTTGGTATTAGAGCAAGGTCATCATATAACCGTAACATAGTTATCTAATTTATTTTAATATGGAAACAACACCAGCACTACAATTAACACTACCTTTCTTAAAGGTCAATCTAGTGCACGACCACCTCTATTTAATGGAATGAACTATAACTATTGGGCTACTAGAATGAGAATTTGTATACAAGCAAGTAGTTATGAAACCTGGAACATTATGCAATCTGAATATACCATACCTACTACTGAATTTTCACAATGGTCTAACACACAAAAATTGGATGCTACTGCAAATGCTAAAGCTATGAATACGTTATACTGTGCAGTAGACAAAAATAAGTTTAATAGAATAAGCATGTGTAAAACGACTTATGAAATTTGGCGTATACTCAAAGTTACACATGAAGGTATCAACAAAGTAAAGGAGAGTTAAATTTCTATGCTCAAAAATCGGTTTCATAATTTTAAAATGAAGCAAGATGAGACTATAAATGAAATGTACTATAGATTTCAAGACATATATCATTCTTTGATAGCTTTAGGAGAAACTTATACATATTTTGATATTGTTTAAACATTCTCAACTCTCTAACGAATGAGTGAGAACGAAAAGTCTTAGCAATCGAAGAAGCTAATAGAATTTCAACCATTAAAACAGAGGAGTTGATAGGAAATCTAATGTCTTATAAAGTTAATCTCCAGGCAAAATGAGTACAGGCTCAAGATAAGAAAAATATAGCATTTCAGGCAGAAAAAGATGAAGTGGATTCAGATGAAGAATATATGACATATATTGCTAAAAATTTCAAAAAGTTGTTGAAATTTAGAAAGAGCAACAAATTTAGAAATAACAAGAACAGCTCCAACAATAATACCAACACCAATAAACCATCACGTCTGCTCTAGGATGTTATGAATGTCACAAGAAATGCCACATCAAGAAATACTGTTTTGAGAAAAAGAAAGACAAACATGAGCACAAGAAAGACATGTTCAAGAAGAAAGCTTTCTCTGTCACTTGGGACGATTCAGAATCATCTTCATCATCAAATAGTGACTCGGACAGTGATACAGAACAAACCAACATATGTTTTATGGCCACAAAAGACGAGGTACCACCTAAAAATAGAGGAAAATGGATACTAGACAGCGATTGCTCAAAACACATGACATGAAACAAAGGGATGCTAACAAACATTATCTACTCAGATGGAAGTTCATTTGGAGATAACTCCAAAGGATATGTCATCGGCAAAGACGATGTGAGCAACAACGGATATATAATTCACCTCTTATTACAGATGTTTTATTAGTTAAAAATTTGAAGCATAATTTATTTAGTATCAGCCAATTGTGTGTCAAAGGATTCAATATTTCCTTTTTTGAAAATAAGTGTAGCATTTTTGATCAAAATAAAAATCTTGTTTTTGAAGGTTTTAGAGATAAAAATATTTATGTTTTGAATATGAATGTAAATTACAATACAAATATATGTTTAATAGCCAAAGAAAGTGATCATTGGTTATGGCATAAAAGATTTTGTCATATTAATTTCAAAGCTATAAATAAATTATCTAAAAATGAATTAGTAAAAGGTTTTCCAAAAATGAATTTTAAAGTAAGCAATATTTGTGATGCTTGTCAATTGGAAAAATTATCAAAATCATCTTTCAAATCAAAAAAAATTCTATTGTACAACCACTAAAGCTATTGCATTTGGATCTCTTTGGTCCAACTCTTCAGTCTATAAATCATAGCAAAATGTGTTTGTTATAGTAGATGACTTCTCAAGATATACTTGGACAATTTTTTTGAAAAATAGAAGTGATACTTTTGAAAATTTCAAAATCTCAAAAACTTAAAAATTAAAAATATTAGAAGTGCTCATGGAGGTGAATTTGATACTGAAGCTTTTGAACATTTTTGTAACAAAAAGAGAATTTACCATAATTTTTCGTTTTCTAGAACAGCACGACAAAATGGAATTGTAGAAAGGAAAAATAGAACTTTACAAGAATGTGCAAGAACTTTATTAAATGGAAGCATTTTACCAAAACATTTTTGAGAAAAAGTTGTAGAAACTGCTTGCTATGTTTTGAATCGTGTTTCCATCCGACCTCTAACAAAACACACTCTATATGAACTTTTTCATCAAAGAAAACCAAATATTTCATTTTTTTTTAAATTTTTGGTTTAAATTTTTTTATCCTAAACATAAATGATCGGCTTGGAAAATTCGATTCAAAATCCGATAAAGGAATCTTCGTAGGATATTTAGAATGAAGCAATGCTTATTGAATTTTCGAAAAAAGAACTAAAACAATCGAAGAAACACTTCGTGTTTCATTCGATGAAAATTTCAAATTTAATAAAAATTTAGGGGATGATGAAATAACACCTAATTCGGTCACAAATACGGTTACTCAAAATAATTTTGAAGAAGATGAAAACATTGTTCATTATTTTGAATAAGATGAAAACATTGTTCATAATGAAAATGAATTAAGATCTCCTCCTAGGATTTTACAAGATCACCCAGTAGAAAATATCATAGAAGAAATTGATTCACATGTTAGAACTAAAAATCAACTAAATTAAGTGGGCCAAGTAGCATTTTTTTCTAATACTGAGCCTAAAAATGCAAAAGAAGACTCTATTGATGACTATTGGATCATAGTTATGCAAGAAGAGCTAAACCAATTCGAACGAAATGATGTTTGGGAACTAGTTCCTAGACCGAGTTCAAAAATAAAACAGATGAACAAGGTAATATAACTAGGAATAAAGCTAGATTATTTGCACAAAGATATAATCAAGAAGAAGGAATTGACTACGAAGAAACGTTTGCTCCAGTCGCACAACTTAAGCAATACATATCTTACCAGCCTTTGCATGGTTTCATAATTTTAAAATTTACCAAATGGATGTTAAAAGTGCCGTTTTAAATGGATATATAAAATAAAATGTGTATGTTGAACATCCTCCTTTATTCACACATGAAAAATTCCAGACCACGCCTATAAACTTAAGGAAGCCTTATACGGTCTAAAACAAGAACCCCGTGCTTGGTATGAACGTCTTAAGAGCTATTTGATAGATTCTGATTTTGAAATTGGAAAGGTTGATCAAACTCTTTTATTAAAAGAACTAAAAAAGATATTTTATTATTCAAATTTACGAAGATGACATTATTTTTGGCTCTCCAAATGTAGAAAGATATTAGGAATTTTCAAAAATAATGACCAAAGTGTATGAAATGTCACATATGGAAGAATTATTCTATTTTCTTGGTTTACAAATTAAACAATTAGAAAATGAAATTTTATTAATCGAGAATTTTTTTGTAATAATCTAATTAAACGCTTTGGTATGGAAAATATTTCTGCTAAACCAACTCCAATGAGTACAACAATACATCTCGATAGAGATGAAGATGGCAAAAGTGTCTACCAAAAATTATATCAAAGTATAATTGGATTATTACTTTATCTAATTGTTAATAGACCTGACATAGTGATGAGTGTTTGTTAATGTGCTCGATTTCAAGTAAATCCTAAAGAATCGCATATGCGTGCAGTGAAACGAATATTATGTTATCTAAGAAAATCAAAGATTTTAGACTTTTCTATTCGAAAGAATGTCTTTTTGAGTTAGTTTCATACAATGACATTGACTTTGGAGGATGTTGGACGGATCGAAAAAGTACTAGCAGGACTTGCCACTTCATTGGACAATCCTTAGTCTCTTGGTTTAGCAAGAAACAAAAGTGTGCTTCACTTTCGACTTGTGAGGTAGAATACATTTCTATTGCTTTAGCATGTGCTCAAGTCATTTACATGCAGCAAACACTTCAAGTTTTTGGTATACATTTATCTAAATCAACTATTTTCTGTGATAACATGAGTGTTATAAACTTATCTAAAAATCTTGTCACTCACTCACGAGCTAAACATATTGACATACGTTATCATTTTCTTCTTGATAATATTGAAAAGGATTTAGTCAGATTAGAATTTATATCCTCTGAAATTCAACTGGCTAATATATTTACAAAATGTTTAGATGAAAATATTTTCATTAAACTAAGAAGAGAATTAGGAATTATGTCCTCAAAAGATTTATAATTATTTTTGCAAATGTTTGTCAAAAATAGAAAAAAATTGAAGATTGTCACACTCGAATTCAAGACCTCTAACTTGATAAGCTATTTTTCTACCACTTCACTATATTATGTTTCTTAACTAAACCTTTTCTTCAGCTCATTTTATACTCTAGCTACTAGTTATCCTTTATAGCCACTCATTTGTTTTAAGAATTTACAACCATCCCTCCTACATGTTGTTATTTATCCTTCTTTTAAACCTTTGTTGTATAACTACTTTGAGAACTCTCCTTTTTTCGATGACAGAGAGGGAGAAAAGATATCATTTAATAATTATTTACAGGAATATATAGCATAGATTCGGGGGGAATAAACTATAGCACGGTTGCAGGAATATATTCAGGGGGAGAAATAGATCAATAAAGCTTGCGAGATTCGTTCGTAGCGAATGGAGTTGTCATCATCAAAAGGGGGGAGAATGTTGGATCTTAGATTTTGATTGCTGACATGACACAACAATTCACCAATCTACGACTACTATAACATTTGGACACAATGACTCAAAGAATGGTTCTTATAGTTATATGTTTTAACAAGAGTCATGAAATGTGTATATAAAGTCTAGTCTAGTCGCTTTGTTAAAATCTTTCCTCGAGAATCATCATTCTCATTCATTCATATTCACATATAAACGAGCATTCAAATTTAAACACCTTTCGATTTCAAATGCACACATTCTTCACTGAACTACACTGTTCAGTCGACTAACCATGTGCTATCAGTCGACTGAATCGGTATATATATATATATATATATATATATATATATATATATATATATATATAACACGGACCAGTCGACTGAATACACATGGTCGGTCGACTTAGTCTGTGTATATGACTTGTGCACTTTTTGAATTCAGTCGACTGACCGAGCACTTTCAATCGACTGAATCATTTAAAATTCCAGTGTTATGAAAAGACAGTTCTTATTATCAAAGGATATCTCCTTCCCTAAGTGTTGCATCCATTAGCTTTTCGCATACAACTCTTACCATAGGATGTAACTCATGATACACTATAAATGCACTCAAGTTTCAATGATCAAATAACAAAAATTTCTCTCATTTTTCTTGATCTAACGTGCATAGCATTCTTGATTCTATTGCTTACAAAACTTTATACAATCATTGCTTACAAATTCATTTCCATATTCTTTACGCAATTCTAATCTTCCTATTCTTCATACACATGCAATTATATACATCATTCTTGAGGAAAAGATTATAGGAAGGGTGTACTACAAGTGACAAATCCGTGTTATCTAGAACATACAAAGTCAAGACAATCTAGTTTGTAATAAAGTCATGTTCGGTTGCTCAGGCGATAAGTCATGTTCTGTTGCTCAGGCGCCCAAGTCCTATTCGGTTGCTCAGGCTATGTAATACATGTTCTTCGGGTTATGTGAGGGTTGCTAACTTTAATTTCAGAATGAGTTTAGGACTGGACGTAGAACCGGAGTTCGAACCAGTATAAAAACTCCTGGCATCATTTTACTTTACTGCTATTATTATTTTCCGCGCTAGTCATTTATTATATTCCATATTACTCGATCCTATATCACAGTAACTTTCACATATGTTTGTCATAAAGTAACAGACGTATGTCCACATTCTTGGGTTTTAAACCATGTAGTCATAGACGTTTGTCACTTTATGAAAAATATCTGTCGTCTGATGCTGGCAACAACACTGCACATTTTTCGCCACATCTTTCTCCTCCAAGGTTCGATTTGCGAACCTTTTTCACCGTTATAAAACTACTTTCGAGCTCTTCAATTCTCTATATAGTGTCACCATAATTCAACACTCCACCTTGACACTATATCTATCTCCAACTTCAATGGTATCGACCACCGTCAACAACCGATAGCACAAACTATCACCACTTCTACCTTCAACCAAGCATGAATGCTTTTCCAATGAGCTCCAACAAAGCCACTACTCATTGCACTCCATCAACGAGCTCAGGCAAAGCCCCCGCTCACTAACGAAGTGTTGAAAGAACACAAATTAAAAACCGTTTCACCAAAACACAAAAGCACTATGGAGTGTAATTAATACTCATCAAGAAGATAGAATCACAATCTCTCACCGATACTCTTCACCATCCATAACCAAGCTCCTCTCTCAACCATGTCATTTTGTGGCACCTAGCACTTTAACAAGCGAATAAATTTCGAGCAGTGCTCGAATTTCCCAACCGATAATGCCTTACAGAACATATCTGCCGCGTTATCCTTTATGTGCACTTTACAAAGATATATTTGCTTATCTTCATCCATGGATAGTAGAAATGACTCTCTCACTTCAATATGCTTAGGCAGTAAGCTAAACGCCAAATTCTCTACCAAGTGAATAGCACTCTGTCTATTACATCGAACATAGATGCTATCATGCTCAAATCCCAAGTCACACAACAATCGCCTCAAATAAAGTGCCTCTTTTTCCGCCTATACCGCGGCTATCAACTCCACCTCCGTAGTAGATAAAGAAACTACGGTCTACAATCTTGATCTCCAACTTATGGTTGTACCTCTAAGTGTGAAGACATATTTGAAAGTTGATTTTCTTCAATCTCTACCACTGGCGTAGTCCGAATCACAATAACCAACCAATTTGCAATTTTCCTATCACTACCGCTAAAAACAAGACCATGAGATGATGTACCTCTAAGATATCTCAATATAGGCTTCACTGCTTCCCAATGTGATTTCCCCAAATTAGTCGTATACCGGTTTACCATCCCGACGACATTTGCAATATCGAGCCTTATACACACCATAGCATACATTAGACTTCCAACCGCACTAGTATATGGCACCTTTGTCATATAAGCCTTGTCTTTCTCCAAGAATGGTGATCCCTTACTCGAAAGCTTCATATGCAAATGTGAAGGTGTATTTGACGCCTTTGCATTTTCCATGCTAAACCGGCAAAGCATTTTCTCAATGTACTTTTGAGTTAATTTCAACTCAAAACATTTTCAATCTCTTTCTATTTCAATGCCCAATATCCTACTTGCTTTTCCAAGATCCTTTATTTCGAACTCCGATTTCAAACTCGGTTTTAACTTGTTGATTTCATTCTTATCCTTAGAAGCAATGAGCATGTCGTCCACATACAAGAGTAAATACACCCAACAATCTTTTTTCAACTTCTTGAAACATACACAAGCATCCTTGATGCTTCTATCAAAACCATTTTCAAGCATAAAATGACCAAATCTCTTGTACGATTGTCTAGGTGATTGCTTTAAACCATATAGTGATTTCTTTAATTTGCAAACCAAATTTGACTTTCCTTCCACAACAAAACTTCTGTTTGCTCTATGTAGATGCCTTCATCCAAGTCACTGTACAAGAAGGCGGTTTTCACATCAAGCTGCTTCAACTCCAAGTCGTGAATAGAAACTTTAGCAAGTAATATCAGGATTGAAGTATGGCGCACAACTGGTGCGAATCTCTCATCATACTCCTTTCACTTCCTTTGTGCAAACCCCTTAGCCACTAACCTAGCTTTGTATCTCCCATTGTCCTTCACCTTGTATATCTTTTTGCACCCATTTAGCATGGTTTCCTTTAGGAAGTGGAATCAAATCCCAAGTTTGATTCTTCATCAATAATTGCATCTCTTTCTCCATGGCACAAATCCACTTCGAGCAATCACTCGACTCCATGACGTCATCAAGGTCCATTGGCTCATTTTGAACTACATGAAGAGCGTAGTCAAAATTTTCACAAAAGCTAAGATAGTTCCGATCACCATATCTATCAGGTGGCCTCATAGCACGACGACCCACCGACTAGCAATACCATCACCCGAACGCCCTTCGGATCCACCTTGAACTAAATCCTCTCTAGAATCATGCACGTCACCAACGCTACTAGAGGCACCATGTAGACTATGTGATGTCACATCAATCGCTTCCTCCTCACAGGAATCTTCAATTACTCTACTCTCTCTACTCATTAGACAAAATGTGGAAATAACTTCCTTCTCCTTTGATTCATCATGAACCAGATCCGGAACATCTGATAAGCTCTTATTCTCCTTGAACAAAGTCGACTCATCAAAAGTAACATGACGAGAATTCACAAACTTCTTCGTTTCTGGATTTCAAATCTGATAGCCTTTTACTCCATCTGTATAGCCTAACAAAATACCCTTGAAAGGTTCAAGCTTATTATTTCTCGGAATATGCACATAAACCGAAAAAACAAATAAAGATAACTCAAGTCAATGCTTTTTCCCTTTTAACTTCCTCTAAACTTTTGTTACCAATAGCTGAGCATGGAATTCGATTGATAATATGCAACCCATTTGAAAAAGCTTCGGTCCAAAATCTCTCAGACAAATCCGATGTCAATCTCAAGCCTCGAGTTTTCTCAAGTAGAGTGCAATTCATCCTCTCTACAACACCATTCGACGGATCTCCTGGTGTAGTCAAATGCCTCTGAATACCATTATGCTTGCAAAACTCCAAGAACTCTTCGGAAACGTATTTTCCGCCATTGTCAAACCTCAGAACTTCACAGATTTGCCACTCTCATTCTAAACAATAGCTTTCCATGCTTTGAACTTTGCAAATGCCTCCGACTTGGCCTTCATTACATACACCCATACATTTCGAGAAAAGCCATCAATTCAAGGAACGTAATACCTTGCCCAAAGAAGCTACCGGTGTCGGTCCCCAAACATCCATGTGAACGTACTCAAGAACCCTTCTTGAATCATGTTTTCCCCCATCGAATGATACTTTAGTTTGCTTCCCCCTAATACATTCCTCACAAAACTCTAGTTTGTCGAAACTCTCTCCATCGATCATCTCCCACTTCCGAAGAATATCCAAACTCCTCTCCGAGACATGACATAACCTCAAATGCCACAACCTAGTCACATCCAAGCCACGAGAACTATCAACTTTCACACAAGTTTCACCTTCAATAGTCATTCCTTGAAGCAAATAAACATCATGAGTTCTAGAACCCTTCATCACCATAAGCGCATCCTCAGAAACCTGCAAGCTATCACTCTCAATAGTGATCTTACAACCTAAAGAATTTAGCTACCCCAAAGAGATAAGAGACATTCGAAGTGTCGAAACATAGCGTACATTAGTGAGAGTATGAAGCACTCCGTCAAACATTCAAATTTTCACGGAATCAATGCCTTTCGACTTACAAATAGCACCATTACCTATAACAATTGAATTTCATTCTTTGTTAATATAAGAAGAAAAATAATTCATATTCGATGTCATATGATAAGATGTCTCCGAATCGAGCACCCAATCGCTACCCAAACATATGATGCTACTGCCGTCAATCCATCTACGTGTCCCTTACCAACTCCACACTCCACCGCTACGATGAACATGCCACTTCCTTCTTTGTCTTCTCCTTATCCGGACACTCATTCTTCCAATGGCCGGGTAGCTTACAAATATAACACTTGTCCTTTCTTTCCATCGACTTTCCTCTCCAAACGTGGTTCATTGATTTAGAACGCCCACGATTCTCCTTCTTCACATATCTCTCCTTCTCCATAACCAAATTGTAACGACCCGCAAATCCGTACCCCTTGAGTTAATACTATTTTACATAAATCAACTCAAGTTGTACAGAAATACGAACCATTTGGGTTAAAGAAGAAGGGGTAGAAGAAGAAAATAGAAAACAACATCAGAATCTAGCCATCGCAACGGAATAAAATATAATAGATAATAACATATCTTTACACAAAATCAAATATATCTGTTTATATATTAAATCATCAGAGTACACCAAATCACAGCTCAACATCAATAACATACAAATGGATACACATCAACTCAACACATCGGAATATATATATAAACAAGTACGGGAGTACGTATTGCCATCCTACTCGTTTCCTGTGCTCCACAGCATTATATCCTATAATACTCAGTCTGACCCGAGCATTACACTTAAATAATACCCGAGTCAGTCTGGGATACTAGCGTGAGAAAATCACACCCAATTGATTATTAAAGTTTCAAAAATCCTTTGAAAACAAAAGCATCTCGTAAGACCATGCCACAAATAAACATGTCGGGTTTTTACCTTACGATAGCTAAAACAATTTTTATAGAAATCCTCCGATATTATAATAGGGTCTATATACAAATACTTATAAAATAGCCGAAATTGTTACATCTATTAAATTCCAGCTACTAGCCACAGAGTGGGTAATACAAACAAAACTCGTACAAGGCTCGTAGGGAGAATGGATTTCCAACTAATGACTAGGCACTGGAGTACCACCTGTCACAGTACGGGGCCTAGATCACCGTACTGAGGAGTACGCCCGCTCCCCTGCAATACAAGACCGGGACTATCCCTTACTGGATAATCCCGAGTGAGATCACCCCGCGGTTGGGATCAGCAACCGTCCACTAAGCCGAAATAAAAAGGGACATCTAGACAGAAATGACCTCAACCTGCTTGGGTGCTACCCACCTAGCCTTGCTGCATAACCCCTGATTTTCAGTCATTCCCATTTGATGAGGCTTGAGGCTAAGCATTACCTTTTAGAACATATCCATTAGAATGCCCATCGTCCATCTGACGATGTTTCGCAAGCAATCATCCATACAAATCCGTCCCGGGTTCGAACGGAACCGAAGATACTATTCCTACTACATCCATTTTGGAAATATCCTCAGGATTAGTAGCGACTAGCCCTTGCACTTCACTGCTCCATCTTCGAATCCAAACTCGTTTTCACGAAACGTACAAAGCGGATCGAAGTGGTTTTCAAGAAATTAATCTCGATCCCGGTCTCTTCGAAACGGTCAACGCATTTGGCCAATATTGATAGTCTGTTATTTAACTATCAATTAATATTCACAACAACCATCCAACAATAAATAATTTTCCAAATTATCCATTAACCTCAAAAATATCTTCACAAGATATATTTTCACTTTTCAAATCCTTTAGATAACAGTTTTCAAAACTATCTTCCTTTTCTGAATAAATTTCCCAAATATTTTCTATTTCTTCTGAAATCATCAAGCATAAAACTTTATATTTTTAAAATAATTTAAAACACTTACTTTAAAATATACTTTAAAATATTTAAGTTAAAACTACTTCAATAATTTTTAAAAAATACATACTATATGAATATTTGAAAATAATGTTACTTTATAAATATAAAACTAGGTTTTCACTTTTTTTTTAAAATAAAATACTAAGTCACCTTTAAATAATTATTACAAGAATAGCTTTGAAAAGAATATTTACTTTAGAATTTTAAACATTCAGAAATAATAAATTTCCTAAAGCATGCTTTTTAAAACAACATTAAATTTTTATCTTATATTTAAAAATTTACTTAAAACGTACTTGGATATCCAGAGAAATATACTTCTCTTCACAACCTTTAAAATAAATCACTATTTATTTTTAAACAATTTTTTTTTCACATTCCTTTAATAAATTCCCACCTTGAATTTATTCTTCCAGATATCCAATTTCAAACACTTAAATCAATTTCCAAATTGATTTCCAATTTACTTCATTTATTCCAAAATCCTTTAATTTCAGATTTTATTCCTTAATTATGACTTAAAATACTTTTAATTGAAATACCGATTTAGATTTCTAAATTTACTTCTTATTCCTTTAGATAAATTTAAAACTTTAAGTTTTAAAATAATTCTTTATTCCTTTAAATTAATATCACATAATTTTACAATTCATTAATTACTGTTTATTCAAACCCTTTTCTTTTCATACTCGAAGTTATTTATTAGTATTTAACATACTTCCATTCCTTTTTTGTTCAATTCATTCTTAATTTATTAAATTTTCTAAGATTATTTCGTTTACAAATTTACTTCCTTTATTTTCTTTCCAAAACCCAATTTATATATTTTGGTAATTCATTATACCCAAATATATCCAATCAAATCATAACGTTCAATATTCCAATATTTTCATCATAGAATATCAAGTAATCGTAACAGAGAATATTAAATAATAAATGTTGAGGGGTCCAGTTGGATCTCTCCAACCTGTTTTCCCTGCATCCATAGATGTTAGCACAATAATATGCCAATTCCAGAATATACCATACTATAGCACATCAATCAATTTCAACCATTCAAACAATTATTTAAATTTAATCATTTAAATTTAAATTTAAATTAACTGAGTGAGATTAACTCACCTTTGATTTAATTGTTGCTATCCTTCCCAATCCCGACTCGTTTCCATATTTTTGGCCTTGAATAACAATTGCATGGATTTTATTAATATTTGAAATAATCAGTCAATTCATTACCATTTAATAAATTAACAATTTATTTTAAACAAATGCTCCTTTAATAAATTAGTCTTGGCAAATGAACAATTAAATAAGTTTTATTGACCAAAATTACTTTATGCCTTATCGTAAAAAAATATTTTTCCCTTCTGTTTTCTATGTATATAAAAATCTGCATATTTCTCTGACTATTAAAAATCCTATTTTTATACTTTACTGATTTGTTTCATTTAAATTTTAATAATAAATACATTTGCAAAATAAACAGATGTGGATTTAGATTCTGTATGTATACAGATGCCCCTTTCTCTGTTAATTATATATATTAAATTTTAAATGTTGAAAATAGATGATAATTATACCTCACTGCAATCAGGCTCGCGACCACAGCATCTCCATAGCAACGACGCGACCAACATCTTTAATCACGAAAGCAAGCTCGACCTCTTCCAATTCGAGCGCGCGCGTCCCCTAAACCCTCGACTGCACCGATGCAGAGCTACCGCCGCCTTAGGTTGCGCGCGTAGCCGCGCCTTCCCAAATCACGAACAGCGCCCCCACTCGCGCGACTCGTCGCCGAACATCCACGAAATCAAGACATCCTCAAGCCAGCTATTGACTTCGTTCGCGACCACCGCTCCTCAACAAAGCCGCGTCTAGCCGTCCTCCTGAAGCCTCACGCGAGCATCACCTTTTCGTTGTCGTTCCTTCACGCGAGAACCTCAATCGCCGATTCCCTTTTTTTTTAAATTCGAACGAACTGAGTTTGCAAATAAGAAGTGGAAAGATATGAATTTCGATCGGCCATTTTTTTTCCTGAATCTTTGATTTTATTTTGATTTAAAGGAAGGGGATTTAGTTCCATTATTAAAGAAATAGGGGCTGCGTGATGTTGAAAAAAAAGGAGACATGGAAAAGAAAGAAAGTCGGCTGATGGAAAAGATTTTAATAGGTGAAAAGATGTAAGATATTTAAATTAAACGATTAATTATTTTCTATACGTTTCCATCTCGTACGCTCACACGATGATTCCGAATGCTACAAAATCTGAAATCCGATAATAGTTCAATATTACGGACTCAATGGAACTGGTTTCGTCGAATTCCGAGACTGTGCCTCGGAAGGCTATTTTTATATTCAATTTAAACTATAAAATTTCAAAACTGAACAAAACACTTCCAAATTCAACTTTAACACTTTTACTATCTTCAATATTATCAATATAAATTTTACAAGCCTTCAAATTATTCTTAACGGGCTTAAACTTCAGATTCAACATTTAGCCCAACTTTCAATTATTTAATTCAATAATTTAATTAACAATTAATTAGTGATATTTGAATTCAAGTTAAAAATTTACTTTTAAATATTTCAAATCAATTAAATATTCCAATTTAAATTGCTTAAAAATTCCGGGTCGTCACATTTCTCCCCCCTTAAAAGAATTTCGTCCCCGAAATTACTAGTTAGGAAGAATGGTCCAATACCCATTTACTTTTCCCAAAAATCAATAATCCAACATCCTACCAACTATTTTTTATAAAAGACCCATTATCAATCCTACTAACTTCTCAAATTCCCCCATAGTTTTCAAATCACATTATTTGCTCGAGCATTCAAACTTCAATTCTAAATCAAATTTAAAATTATCAGAATTTTCTCGAAAATTTTCTAACTCTTTAAATTTTCGAAAAATTTCGCCATCGTCTCCTTTGCGCGGCTAGCTCGGTACAACTACAAAATGGCTCTACAGCCTCCCAAATCCAAAAAGAAAACAAAAGGCCAAGTGGCTCAATCCAAAATCCCAATCAAATTTCATATAGAAACTTAAACACATACCTTTTTGTCGAGCATTTCAAATTTATCTTCTGAAATCAAAATCAATTCTCTTTACCTTTATATTACCTGCACATCTTACACAGCAATATGTCCCATCACAATATTCAAAAACATTTTATCGACTTTCTTACAAATGTCAATATCTATTAATTCAAATACTAACTTAGATTATATTTGAAATATCAATTTCCAATTGAGAATGCATCATTCCTTACTTAAGCTAGTATAAGCATTTATGTGTTTCTTATATTTATTTTCATCTTACCACTTTAGTTTAAATCCATTCCTATTCAAATTGATTCTTCCATTTCCATATGAATTCAATTTATCATCAACTCTAAATTTTAAATTTTATTTTTCATTTATACTGATTCATGTCATTATTTTACATTAGTTCATTTACGAACTTATTTCAATTTCCAATTTAAAAATGTTTGTCGTTAACAAAATTTTCCAAGATTTTCAAAAAATTTCTAACTCCCAAAATTTTCGAAAAATTTTGGCAGAGCCTTCTTTGTACAGAGGAGCTTTTGCAATTTGACAAGAGATATAAATATATATACATCGACCCACACGGTCGGAAAAAACCAAAAACAGTTCATATTTCCTAGTTTGTATTGCGTAGGCATACCTTATTTAGCATTTAAGCAAGCGGCGTATTTATTTAAGCATTTGCGCGTCCAAAATCTCGCTAAACGGTCTTCCGGTACCTGTACTTATTCAATTTAAACACGTAAGTAACATATTTATGAAATTTATAACATTTCATTTATTTAAACAGCTACCACAATCAATAACATAAGCAATGCATTATAAATACTTCCATAAACCAATTTATAAAGTTTCCAAACTACTTCAATTTGTTTTTCGCCGATTCATATACCATTTACGTTCAGCTTAGGTGATTTACAACCCCTTTAGTTATCTCCAGTTCATTTTTATGTCCAAACTATCCCATTTTCAATTTAATTGATTTTAAAAATCAGTATTTGTTACTTATCAACTTATAGTAACAACAAAGCCATATTTGAAAAATATATGCAAATTTAAGCAATTCGACGATATTCATTTACACAAACAATTTCTTTAGTTTTATAATCATTTTAAAATTGATTCCAACTCAATTTAAATTTAATTTCATTCCAATTTATTCCCAAACTATATATTTGCATTTTATTTCACATTCACTTTGGTTTTATACAAAACCATTTCATTAATAAGCTCAACAACCCCCATGCTTGAAATTTAATAATCATTTCCCCAATTTCATGTAAGCCATGCTTCGTTCAATTCTATACTTAAGTTAATTATTTCAAATCATTCCAGTTTCATAACTTAAGTTCGCTCTTTCCCATAAAATCCCTTCCAATTTACTTTGATTCTATTTAAATCAAATCTCTTCCATTTACTACTTAGCTCAATTAATTAATTTATTCAATTCACTTAAAAATTTCAATTTCCATGTTCGATTAATTCTCGAACTTATTTAATTAATTACAAGACCATTTCCACTTTATTTTATACCCAGTTAGATTTTGTTTGCACTTCAAACCATTTCATTTTAATCCAATTTCATTTTATTTGCTAACCAATCCAAGATCAATTTCATATTTATAACTCAAAGTCTCCTTCTCCCATTCACTTTTATTCACCATCAAATTTTATTAATTCACCATTCAACTTCTATTTAACCAATTCAAATTTTATCCACATATTTAAGTTACTAATTTATTCCAAATTAGTTTACTCCAAATCTATAATTCAATACTTGATTTTTAGCTTCAAAAATCTCTTCAATTAAATTTTCTTGGGTTTAATTCTATTTCGTAATTCAGGTTTTTATCCACTTCCCAAAATATCAAGCAATTTTATTTGACTTATATCTCCCTTCCAAATTTTATAAGCCACACATTCATTTGTTTTTCCCCACTTACATCCATTTGCCCTTAATCACATTCACTTTTCAGTTTTTACTTAAGATCTTATCTTTATTAAGCCAAGCATACCTGTATTTCAAACATTTAAATTCTTTTGATAAGCCATCGAAGTTTATTTATTCAATTTACTCTTTATCCATCTTATTTCTATTCGAATAAGGATTTTATTCCATTCAACTTAAATTATTCAATCTTTTATTAAATAAACTTTCACTTTCCTCGAAGCTATACTTCTATAAAGTTTAATCTTTTGTTGATTTACTTATTTCAATTTCATACTTAAATTCATTTACATTATTATTTGATTCTTATCTAAATCAAATTTCATTTAATTAATTTAGCCATTCACATAACTCCATTCTCAATATGTTAAATAATATCCAAGGCCAATGTGATTCATCCATACTTGAATTGGATTTTATTTGCACTTCAAATTACCTTTATTTTAAGCCAATTCCATAACAATTTAATTCATGTTTGATTCACTACAATTTCAATTGAATTTCTATTTAAAAGTTCGGCTTCATTTAGAAATTCTACCATTAATTCAAATTTCAACTTAATTCAATACAGCTGGATTTTTATTTTCAGTTTAATTTTACTTACTTCCATTTTCTGAGCTTAAATTAATTCCATCCCATTTAAAGTTCTATTAAACTTCTCAATCCAATTCATTCACATTTTATTAATTTTATTTACTTCACTAATTCATTTATATTTATTTATATTTTTTTTCATTTTCTCATTTCAATTACATACAAAATTTGCTATTTTATTTCTTCCCTCATAATTA
This sequence comes from Allium cepa, assembly GCA_030765085.1. NCBI lineage: Eukaryota > Viridiplantae > Streptophyta > Magnoliopsida > Asparagales > Amaryllidaceae > Allium > Allium cepa. Next base: position 1,028,854,477 of record CM060932.1, on the reverse strand, counting down.
AATTTCAAAAATTTAATCTTAATCCAAGTTAAATTTTCATTTTTAACTTCTCACTTTCGATTTTAATTTCCAACATTCAAAGCTTATATTTCCCTCCTGATTTAAAAATCATCTGATTTATAAGCTTACAACCTATCTCATCAGGATTTTAAACACCCGACTTTTAGTTTCAAATTATTTTGAAATCTCCAACATCTCAAATCACATTTCTCAAAAATTTAAACCAATCCGGGTTTTATCCCCAACAAATTTCCTTTGAAATTTCAAAAAAAACTAGTTCTTCTGAACAAATCAATTTGGCAGCAATCCATCACTTAGAAACTCGAAAATGAACATCGATGATGCTACAGTCATCACCGAAGTTATTTTCCAGCGACGGAAGTGAATTCAATGCTATATCCCTTCCCAAAATCTATTTGAAACAATTTCCTTTCAGAAATACCCCAAAATAACAATGCTATTATTTATCTTCAAAATACTTCCAAATCTCCGGAATTTTAAATTTCAAATCCTGCTTAAATCAATTTTAACTATAATTCATTTGTGTAAATTCTCATTTGATCATATTTCAATTTATAAATCATATTACTAATTTATATTTATAGATTTCTTTTTCTATATGCAATTATTTTCCTTAATCTTTAGTTATTATTTTCAATTTCTAGTTAAATTTTTACACAACGATGATAATAATTTAATATTGTCATTTCTAACATCCAAGCAATCATATATTAGCTAAAATAGTTTACAAAAACATTTCTTTATATCAAAATATATTTTTGGGTAAATTATTGCATTCACCCACATTTAAAACAATATCGTGTCAATTATTCTATTCAAGTGTTTAGAAACACCTTCGATACAGTTGTACAGACTGTGTCGACGAAGGTTCATATGTCACTCAATAAACCAATCAACACAATATTAAAACAATTTATATTCACTAACAAATACTCGCTCATATCTAATTAATACGCTCAAACTCATTTTAGAGTACTACGGACTCTAATTTAAATGAGTAATTCTCACCAGAGCCAAGGTTACCATCAATCTAAGCTCTGATACCAAGTGTAACGACCCGCAAATCCGTACCCCTTGAGTTAATACTATTTTACCTAAATCAACTCAATTTGTACAGAAATACGAACCATTTGGGTTAAAGAAGAAGAGGTAGAAGAAGAAAATAGAAAACATCAGAATCTAACCATCGCAGCGGAATAAAATATAATAGATAATAACATATCTTTACACAAAATCAAATATATCTGTTTATATATTACATCATCAGATTCCATCAAATCACAGCTCAACATCAATAACATACAACTGGATACACAACAACTCAACACAGCGGAATATATATATATATATATATATATATATATATATATATATATAACAAGTACGGGAGTACGTATTGCCATCCTGCTCGTTTCCTGTGCTCCACAGCATTATATCTTGTATCCTATAATACTCGGTCTGACCCGAGCATTACAGTTAAATAATACCCGAGTCAGTCTGGGATACCAGCGTGAGAAAATCACACCCAATTGATTATTAAAGTTTCAAAAATCCTTTGAAAACAAAAGCATCTCGTAAGACCACGCCACAAATAAACATGTCGGGCTTTTACCTTACGATAGCTAAAACAATTTTTATAGAAATCCTCTGATATTATAATAGGATCTATATACAAATACTTATAAAATAGCCGAAATTGTTACATCTATTAAATTCCAGCTACTAGCCACAATTTTGGTAACACAAACAAAACTCGTACAAGGCTCGTAGGGAGAATGGATTTCCAACTAATGACTAGGCACTGGAGTACCACCTGTCACAGTACGGGGCCTAGATCACTGTACCGAGGAGTACGCTCGCTCCCCTGCAACACAAGACCGGGACTACCCCTTACTGGATAATCCCGAGTGAGATCACCCCGCGGTTGGGATCAGCAACCGCCCACTAAGCCGAAATAAAAAGGGACATCTAGACAGGAATGACCTCACCCTGCTTGGGTGCTACCCACCTAGCCTTGCTACATAACCCCTGATTTTTAGTCATTCCCATTTGATGAGGCTTTAGGCTAAGCGTTACCTTTTAGAACATATCCCTTAGAATGCCCATCGTCCATCTGACGATGTTTCGCAAGCATTCATCCATACAAGTCCGTCCCGGGTTCGAACGGAACCGAAGACACTATTCCTACTACATCCATTTTGGAAATATCCTCAGGATTAGTAGCGACTAGCCCTTACACTTCACTGCTCCATCTTCGAATCCAAACTCGTTTTCACGAAACGTACAAAACGGATCGAAGTGGTTTTCGAAAAATTAATCTCGATCCCGGTCTCTTCGAAACGATCAACGCATTTGGCCAATATTGATAGTCCGTTATTTAACTATCAATTAATATTCACAACAACCATCCAACAATAAATAATTTTTCAAATTATCCATTAACCTCAAAAATATCTTCACAAGATATATTTTCACTTTTCAAATCCTTTAGATAACAGTTTTCAAAAATATCTTCCTTTTCTGAATAAATTTCCCAAATATTTTCTATTTCTTCTGAAATCATCAAGCATAAAACTTTAGATTTTTAAAATAATTTAAAACACTTACTTTAAAATATACTTTAAAATATTTAAGTTAAAACTACTTCAATAATTTTTAAAAAATACATACTATATGAATATTTGAAAATAATGTTACTTTATAAATATAAAACTAGGTTTTCACTTTTTTTTAAAAAATAAAATACTAAGTCACCTTTAAATAATTATTACAATAATAGCTTTGAAAAGATTATTTACTTTAGAATTTTAAACATTCAGAAATAATAAATTTTCTAAAACATGCTTTTTAAAACAACATTAAACTTTTATCTTATATTTAAAAATTTACTTAAAACGTACTTGGCTATCCAGAGAAATATACTTCTCTTCACAACCTTTAAAAATAAATCACTATTTATTTTTAAACAATATTTTTTCTCATTCCTTTAATAAATTCCCACCTTGAATTTATTCTTCCAGATATCCAATTTCACACACTTAAATCAATTTCCAAATTGATTTCCAATTTACTTCATTTATTCCAAAATCCTTTAATTTCAGATTTTGTTCCTTAATTATGACTTAAAATACTTTTAATTGAAATACCGATTTATATTTCTCAATTTACTTCTTATTCCTTTAGATAAATTTAAAACTTTAAATTTTAAAATAATTCTTTATTCCTTTAAATTAATATCACATAATTTTACAATTCATTAATTACTGTTTATTCAAACCCTTTTCTTTTCATACTCGAAGTTGTTTATTAGTATTTAACATACTTCCATTCCTTTTTTTTCAATTCATTCTTAATTTATTAAATTTTCTAAGATTATTTTGTTTACAAATTTACTTCCTTTATTTTCTTTCCAAAACCCAATTTATATATTTTGGTAATTCATTATACCCAAATATATCCAATCAAATCCTAATGTTCAATATTCCAATATTTTCATTATAGAATATCAAGTAATCGTAACAGAGAATATTAAATAATAAATATTGAGGGGTCCAGTTGGATCCCTCCAACCTGTTTTCCCTGCATCCACAGATGTTAACACAATAATATGCCAATTCCAAAATATACCATACTATAGCACATCAATCAATTTCAACCATTCAAACAATTATTTAAATTTAATCATTTAAATTTAAATTAACTAAGTGAGATTAACTCACCTTTGATTTAATTTTTGCCATCCTTCCCAATCCCGACTCGTTTCCATGTTTTTGACCTTGAATAAGAATTGCATGAAATTTATTAATATTTGAAATAATCAGTCAGTTCATTACATTTTAATAAATTAACAATTTATTTTAAACAAATTCTCCTTTAATAAATTAGTCTTGGCAAATGAAAAATTAAATAAGTTTTATTGACCAAAATTACTTTATGCCTTATTGTAAAAAAATATTTTTCCCTTCTGTTTTCTATGTATGTAAAAATCTGCATATTTCTCTGACTATTAAAAATCCTATTTTTAAACTTTACTAATTTGTTTCATTTAAATTTTAATAATAAATACATTTGCAATATAAACAGATCTGGATTTAAAATTATGTATGTATACAGATGTCCCTTTCTCTGTTAATTATATATATTAAATTTTAAATGTTGAAAATAGATGATAATTATACCTCACTGCAAACAGGCTCGCGACCACAGCATCTCCATAGCAACGATGCGGCCAACATCTTTAATCACGAACGCAAGCTCGAGCTCTTCCAATTCGAGCGCGCGCGTCCCCTAAACCCTCGACTGCACAGATGCAGAGCCACCGCCGACTTAGGTTGCGCGCGTAGCCGCGCCTTCCCAAATCGCGAACGGCGCCCCCCCCCTCGCGCGACTCGTCGCCGAACATCCACGAAATCACGACATCCTCAAGCCAGCTACTGACTTCGTTCGCGACCACCGCACCTCGACAAAGCCGCGTCTAGCCGTCCTCCTGAAGCCTCGCGCGAGCATCACCTTTTCGTTGTCGTTCCTTCACGCGAGAACCTCAATCGTCGATTCCCTTTTTTTATAAATTCGAACGAACCGATTTTGCAAATAAGAAGTGGAAAGATATGATTTTCGATCGGCCATTTTTTTCCTGAATCTTTGATTTTATTTTCATTTAAAGGAAGGAGATTTAGTTCCATTATTAAAGAAATAGGGGCTGCGTGATGTTGAAAAAAAAAGGAGACATGGAAAAGAAAGAAAGTCGGCTGATGGAAAAGATTTTGATAGGTGAAAAGATGTAAGATATTTAAATTAAATGATTAATTATTTTCTATACGTTTTCATCTCGTACGCTCACACGATGATTCCGAATGCTACAAAATCTGAAATCCGATAATAGTTCAATATTACGGACTCAATGTAACTGGTTTCGTCGAATTCCGAGACTGCGCCACGGAATGCTATTTTTAAATTCAATTTAAAGTATAAAATTTCAAAATTGAACAAAACACTTCCAAATTCAACTTTAACACTTTTACTACCTTCAATGTTATCAGAATTTTACAAGCCTTCAAATTATTCTTAACGGGCTTAAACTTCAGATTCAACATTTACCCCAACTTTCAATTATTTAATTCAATAATTTAATTAACAATTAATTAGTGATACTTGAATTCAAGTTAAAAATTTACTTTCAAAATATTTCAAATCAATTATATATTCCAATTTAAATTGCATAAAAATTCCGGGTCGTCGCACAAACCATGACCACTACTAGTACCACTACTTTCATCACCTAACTCCTTCATTTGATCCCACAACTTCTGACTAAGAAGACCGGTTTTGACACCGTCAAGAGTCAAAGTATCCCGGCTATAGATCAAACTATTTCAGAAACCCGTATAACGGTCCAGCAGTGAACACAACAATATCATTGCCTTTTGCTCTTCCTCAATCTTCAAATCTACCGCCTTCATCTTCATTAGCACATCATCAAACGTATTCAAGTGTGCCTTTAGCGAAGTACTTTCCTTCATCTTATAGGTGAAAATGTTCGCAACAAAATCAAACTATTAGTTAGTGACTTCTTCATATACAACCACTCCTACTTGTCCCAAATACCCTTAGCAGTAGTCTCGCCACTAATTTCGGAGATAACTTTCTTCCTCATAGCAAGTTGAAGTGTAATGAATGTCCACTCTTCCATCTCTTCTCCCTCAACATCTGAGATGTCTACCGGCAACATATTTGCGTCAAACACTATCCGATGCACCTGATTCCTCCTTAGAACCGCTTTCGTCTTCTATTGTCGCTTCTCAAAATCTTTATCACCATTCCACTTGTCTATAATAAATTACGATCCTGAAGCAGCATACGATCCACGTACAAAAGATGCTACACCACTTGGACTAACCATTGAGCGACTACTAGATTTATTATCTGATTCCATCATTTTTACGACCACCTACCAACACCAAATCTCTGATACCAATTGTTATGGGAAATTCTAAATCAAGACCACTCAAATCAAAACCCCAAAGCACAGCGGAAAATGAGGTAGTAAGAAGTGTAAAAACAACCAATCAATATCTCATTCCAATCCAAAACCAATCACAATATCCAAACAAGCAAAAGATAATCAAAGCAATAATGATAAAACAAATCACACATCGATTTTACAGTGGTTCCACTAACATCTTATTAGTGTACATCTACTTTGAGAGAGAGCCTTTATTAATACCAATGAGAAAAGTACAAGATATTGATTACAAGGGTCAAGATTCTAAAAGAATTGATTTATGAAGAAGAGAATTGAAGAAAATTAGGTTTAGATAAACTGTAATTAATGGAGGCTAAAACTTTAGCTTAAACCTTTAATCTCCTCGTCTGCCCTCATATCTGAATCCAGAAAATAGCTTTTATAGGAGAGTAGAAAACTAAGGCAAAATTTCATAACTGCCCCTTCGAATATCACAAATCCTCATACTAAAACCCGGGCTAAAAATAGGCTGAAAAACGTCGCAGATGTATGTCACTATGCGACAGACGTCTATTATATACCTCGACAAAACATTCCCTGACACCACAGACGTCTGTCATAAAGTGTCAAACGTTTGTCCGCGTTCTCGGGTTTTAACCCAGTAGTCACAACGTATGTCACTTTATGAAAGACGTCTATTGCCTTATGCTGGCCAGAGCACTCTATTTTTTTAGCCATATCTTTCTCCTCCGAGCTCTAATTTGTGAACCATTTTCACCGTTATAAAGCTACTTTCGACCTCTTAAATTCTCCATATAATATCGCCAAAATTCAATAGTGAATACATGAAAAGAGAAGACTCGGCATGACCTTATTTCTGAGAACTACGAGTTCTTGATCCCGAGGTTTTTACCAATGGTACGTAAGTAGTTACATTGTTGTACTGATGTAGTATTTTATTTTCCATTGTATTTCCTACTTATATGTTTCTGCATGTTAACTAAATAATATACACGCTTGAATAATTTGACGTTATGTTATTGATTTGTAATGGGGCTTGCCAGAAAACTATTTGTTAGACAAAATATGTAATGAAATCTTGCTCTTCTTGTGGAAAATTTATAAAGTTATACATAAATATGATGATTTAAAACTAGTTAATTTATGGTTGGAGTGTTGTCTTGTTAGTGTTGATCGTACTACACAGGCATTCATATTCACATATAAACGGGCATTCAAATTTAAACACCTTTCGATTTTAAATGCACACATTCTTCACTGAACTACACTGTTTAGTCGACTAACCATGTGCTATCAGTCGACTGAATCGGTATATATATTTATATATAACAAGGACCAGTCGACTGAATACACATGGTCGGTCGACTTAGTCTGTGTATATGACTTGTGCAGCTTTTGAATTCAGTCGACTGACCAAGCACATTCAGTCGACTGACCGAGCACTTTCAGTCGACTGAATCCTTTAAAATTCCATTGTTATGAAAAGACAGTTCTTATTATCAAAGGATATCTCCTTCCCTAAGTGTTGCATCGATTAGCTTTTCGTAGAGAACTCTTACCAGAGGATGTAACTCATGATACACTATAAATGCACTCAAGTTTCAATGATCAAATAACAAAAATTTCTCTCATTTTTCTTGATCTAACGTGCATAGCATTCTTGATTCTATTACTTACAAAACTTTATACAATCATTGCTTACAAATTCATTTCCATATTCTTTATGCAATTCTAATCTTCCTATTCTTCATACACACGCAATTATATACATCGTTCTTGAGGAAAAGATTATAGGAATGGTGTACTACAAGTGACAAATCCGTGTTATCTAGAACATACAAAGTCAAGACAATCTAGTTTGTAATAAAGTCCTGTTCCGTTGCTCAGGCGATCAAGTCATGTTCTGTTGCTCAGGCACCCAAGTCCTATTTCGTTGCTCAGGCTATGTAATACATGTTCTTGGGATTATGTGAGGGTTGCTAGCTTTAATTTCAGAATGAGTTTGGGACTGGACGTAGAACCGGAGTTCGAACCAGTATAAAAACTCCTGGCATCATTTTATTTTACTGCTATTATTATTTTCTACACTAGTCATTTATTATATTCCATATTACTCGATCCTATATCACATTAACTTTCACATATGTTTGTCATAAAGTAACAGACGTCTGTCCACATTCTTGGGTTTTAAACCATGTAGTCATAGACGTTTGTCACTTTAAGAAATATATCTGTAGTCTGATGCTGGCCACAACACTACACATTTTTTGCCATATCTTTCCCCTCCAAGGTTCGATTTGCGAACCTTTTTCACCGTTATAAAACTACTTTCGAGCTCTTCAATTCTCTATATAGAGTCGCCATAATTCAACACTCCACCTTGACACTATATCCATCTCCAACTTCAATGGTATCGACCACCGTCAACAACCGATAGCACAAACTATCACCACTTCTACCTTCAACCAAGCATGAATGCTTTTCCAATGATCTCCAACAAAGCCACTACTCATTGCACTCCATCAACGAGCTCAGGCAAAGCCCCTGCTCATTAACGAAGTGTTGAAAGCACACAAATTAAAAACCGTCTCACCAAAACACAAAAGCACTATGGAGTGTAATTAATACTCATCAAGAAGATAGAATCACAATCTCTCACCGATACTCTTCATCATCCATAACCAAGCTCCTCTCTCAACCATGTCATTTTGTGGCACCTAGCACTTTACTAAGTGAATAAATTTCGAGCAGTGCTCGAATTTCCCAACCGATAATGCCTTACAGAACATATCTGCCGCATTATCCTTTATGTGCACTTTACAAAAATGTATTTGCTTATCTTCATCCATGGATAGTAGAAATGACTCTCTCACATCAATATGCTTAGTCAGTAAGCTAAACGCCAAATTCTCTACCAAGTGAATAACACTCTGTCTATTACATCGAACATAGATGCTATCATGATCAAATCCCAAGTCACACAACAATCGCCTCAAATAAAGTGCCTCCTTTTCCGCCTCTACCGCGGCTATCAACTCCACCTCCGTAGTAGATAAAGAAACTACGGTCTGCAATCTTGATCTCCAACTTATGGTTGTACCTCCAAGTGTGAAGACATATTTGGAAGTTGATTTTCTTCGATCCCTATCACTTGCGTAGTCCGAATCGCAATAACCAACTAATTTGGAATTTTTCCTATCACTACCGCTATAAACAAGACCATGAGATGATGTACCTCTAAGATATCTCAATATAGGCTTCACTGCTTCCCAATGTGATTTCCCCAAATTAGTCGTATACCGATTAACCATCTCGACGACATTTGCAATTTCGAGCCTTGTACACACCATAGCATACACTAGACTTCCAACCGCACTAGTATATGGAACCTTTGTCATATAAGCCTTGTCATTCTCTAAGATTGGTGATCCCTTACTCGAAAGCTTCATATGCAAAGGTGAAGGTGTATTTGATGCCTTTGCATTTTGCATGCTAAACCGGCAAAGCATTTTCTCAATGTACTTTTGAGTTAATTTCAACTCAAAATGTTTTCAATCTCTTTCTATTTCAATGCCCAATATCCTACCTGCTTTTCCAAGGTCCTTTATTTCGAACTCCGATTTCAAACTCAGTTTTAAATTGTTGATTTCTTTCTTTTCCTTAGAAGCAATGAGCATGTCGTCCACATACAAGAGTAAATACACCCAACAATCTTTTTTCAACTTCTTGAAACATACACAAGCATCCTTGATGCTTCTATCAAAACCATTTTCAAGCATAAAATGACCAAATCTCTCGTACGATTGTCTAGGTGATTGCTTTAAACCATATAGTGATTTCTTTAATTTGCAAACCAAATTTGACTTACCTTCCATAACAAAACCTTCTGGTTGCTCTATGTAGACGTCTTCATCCAAGTCACTGTACAAGAAGGCGGTTTTCACATCAAGCTACTACAACTCCAAGTCATGAATAGAAACTTTAGCAAGTAATATCAGGATTGAAGTATGGCGCACAACCGGTGCGAATATCTCATCATACTCCTTTCACTTCCTTTGTGCAAACCCCTTAGCCACTAACCTAGCTTTGTATCTCCCATCGTCCTTCATCTTGTATATCTATTTGCACCCAATGGCATTGTTTCCTTTAGGAAGTGGAATCAAAACTCAAGTTTTATTCTTCATCAATGATTGCATCTCTTTCTTCATGGCACAAATCCACCTCGAGCTATCATTCGACTCCATGACGTCATCAAGATCCATTGGCTCATCTTGAACTACATGAAGAGCGTAGTCAAAAATATAACAAAAGCTAAGATAGTTTCGATCACTGTATCTATCAGGTGGCCTCATAGCACGACAACCCACCGACTAGCAATACCATCACCCGAACCCCCTTCGGCTCCACCTTGAACTAAATCCTCTTTAGAATCATGCACGTCACCAATGCTACTAGAGACACCATGTAGACTATGTGATGTCACATCAATCGCTTCCTCCTCACAGGAATCTTCAATTACTCTGCTCTCTCTACTCATTGGACAAAATGTGGAAATAACTTCCTTCTCCTTTGATTCATCATGAACCAAATCCGGAACATCTGATGAGCTCTTATTCTCCTTGAACAAAGTCGACTCATCAAAAGTAACATGACGAGAATTCACAAACTTCTTCGTTTCTGGATTTCAAGTCTGATAACCTTTTACTTCGTCTGTATAGCCTAACAGAATACCCTTGAAAGGTTCAAGCTTATTATTTCTCGGAATATGCACATAAACCCGAAAAACAAATAAAGATAACTCAAGTCAATGCTTTTTCCCATTCCCACTTCCTCTAAAATTTTGTTACAAATATCTGAGCATGGAATTCGATTGATAATATGCAACCCAGTTGAAAAAGCTTCGGTCCAAAATCTCTCAGACAAATCCAATGTCAATCTCAAGCCTTGAGTTTTCTCAAGTAGAGTGCAATTCATCCTCTCTACAACACCATTCGACGGATCTCCTGGTGTAGTGAAATGCCTCTGAATACCATTATGCTTGCAAAACTCCGACAACTCTTCGGAAACGTATTTACCGCCATTGTCAAACCTCAGAACTTCACCGATTTGCCACTCTCATTCCTAACAATAGCTTTCCATGCTTTGAACTTTGCAAATGCCTCCGACTTGGCCTTCATTACATACACCCATACATTTCGAGAAAAGTCATCAATAAAAGAAACGTAATACCTTGCCCAAAGAAGCTACCGGTGTCGGTCCCCAAACATCCATGTGAACGTACTCAAGAACCCTTCTTGAATCATGTTTTCCCCCATCGAATGATACTTTAGTTTGCTTCCCCCTAATACATTCCTCACAAAACTCTAGTTTGTCGAAACTCTCTCCATCGATCATCTCCCACTTCCGAAGAATATCCAAACTCCTCTCCGAGACATGACATAACCTCAAATGCCACAACCTAGTCACATCCAAACCACGAGAACTATCAACTTTCACACAAGGTTCACCTTCTATAGTCACTCCTTGAAGCAAATAAACATCATGAGTTCTAGAACCCTTCATCACCACAAGCGCATCCTCCGAAACCTGCAAGCTATTACTCTCAATAGTGATCTTACAACCTAAAGAATTTAGCTACCCCTAAGAGATAAGAGACTTTCGAAGTGTTGGAACATAGCGTACATTAGTGAGAGTATGAAGCACTCCGCCAAACATTCAAATTTTCATGGAACCAATGCCTTTCGACTTACAGATAGCACCATTACCTATAACAATTGAATTTCATTCTTTGTTAATATAAGAAGAAAAACAATTCATATTCGATGTCATATGATAAGATGTCTCTGAATCGAGCACCCAATCGCTAGCCAAACATATGATGCTACTGCCGCCAATCCATCTACATCTCCCTTACCAACTCCACTCTCCACCGCTACGATGAACATGCCACTTCCTTCTTTGTCTTCCCCTTATCCGGACACTCATTCTTCCAATGACCGGGTAGCTTACAAATATAGCACTTGTCCTTCCTTTCCTTCGACTTTCCTCTCCAAACGTGGTTCCCTGATTTAGGACGCCCGCGATTCTCCTTCTTCACATATCTGTCCTTCTCCATAAACAAACCATGACCACTACTAGCACCACTACTTTCATCACCTAACTTCTTCATTTGATCCCACACCTTCTGACTAAGAAGACCCGTTTTGACACCGTCAAGAGTCAAAGTATCCCGGCTATAGATCAAACTATTTAAGAAACCCGTATAACGGTCCAGCAGTGAACACAACATATCATTGCCTTTTGCTCTTCCTCAATCTTCAAATCTACCGCCTTCATCTTCATTAGCACATCATCAAACGTATTCAAGTGTGCCTTTAGCGAAGTACCTTCCTTCATCTTATAGGTGAAAATGTTCACAACAAAATCAAACTATTAGTTAGTGACTTCTTCATATACAACCACTCCAACTTGTCCCAAATACCCTTAGCAGTAGTCTCGCCACTAATTTCGGAGATAACTTTCTTCCTCATAGCATGTTGAAGTGTAGTGAATGTCCACTCTTCCATCTCTTCTCACTCAACATCTAAGCAATAGGCCGGACCAGCCTACAAAAACAAAACGGTCCCTCCGTAACCAGTCATCCATAATATCAAATAAATCATTTTCTTCTTTGGTAATTTTACCAAGAGCTATAGATGTCTACCGGCAACATATTTGCGTCAAACACTATCCGATGCACCTGATTCCTCCTTAGAACCGCTTTCGTCTCTTATTGCCGCTTCTCAAAATCTTTATCACCATTCCACTTGTCTATAACAAACTACGATCCTGAAGCTACATACGATCCACATACAAAAGACGCTACACCACTTGGACTAACCATTGAGTGACTACTAGATTTATTATCTGATTCCAACATTTTTACGACCACCTACCAACACCAAAGCTCTGATACCAATTGTTGTGGGAAATCCTAAATCGAGACCACTCAAATCAAGACCCCAAAGCACAGCGGAGAATGAGATAGTAAGAAGTGTAAAAACAACCAATCAATATCTCATTCCAATCCAAAACCAATCACAATATCCAAACAAGAAAAAGATAATCAAAGCAATAATGATAAAATAAATCGCACATCGATTTTACAGTGGTTCCACTAACATCTTATTAGTGTACATCTACTTTGAGAGAGAGCCTTTATTAATACCAATGAGAAAAGTGCAAGAGATTGATTACAATGGTCAAGATTCTAAAGAATTGATTTATGAAGAAGAGAATTGAAGAAAATTAGGTTTAGATAAACTGTAATTAATGGATGCTAAAACTTTAGCTTAAACCCTTAATCTCCTCGTCTGCCCTCATATTTGAATCCAGAAAATGGCTTATATAGGAGAGTAGAAAACTAAGGCAAAATTTCAGAACTGCCCCTTCGAATATCACAAATCCTCATACTAAAACCCGGGCTGAAAATAGGCTGAAAAACGTCGCAGACGTCTGTCACTATGCGACAGACGTCTATTATATACCTTGACAAAATATTCCCTGACACCACAGACGTCTGTCATAAAGTGTCAAAGTTTGTCCGCATTCTCGGGTTTTAACCCAGTAGTCACAACGTCTGTCACTTTATGAAAGACGTCCATTGCCTTATGCTGGCCATAGCACTCTATTTTTTTAGCCATATCTTTCTCCTCCGAGCGCTGATTTGTGAACCATTTTCACCGTTATAAAGCTACTTTCGACCTCTTTAATTCTCCATATAGTATCGCCAAAATTCAATAGTGAATACATGAAAAGGGAAGACTCGGCATGACCTTGTTTCTGAGAACTATGTGTGCTTGATCCCAAAGTTTTTACCAATGGTACGTAAGTAGTTACATTGTTGTCCTGATGTAGTATTTTATTTTCCATTGTATTTCCTACTTATATGTTTGTGCATGTTAACTAAATAATATACATGCTTGAATAATTTGACGTTATGTTACTGATTTGTAATGGGGCTTGTCAGAAAACTATTTGTCAGATAAAATATGTAATGAAATCTTGCTCTTCTTGTGGAAAATTTATAAAGTTATACATAAATATGATGATTTAAAACTAGTTAATTTATGGTTGGTGTGCTTTCTTGTTAGTGTTGATCGTACAAATTTTTGTAAATGTAAAAATATATTTCTGTAATGTAGTGTACCTGGGTTGAAAGATATTATTATGTCTTGTGATATTAAAGTAAACACATGATAAATAAGTCAAACATGTCACAAGTAAATTGATTGTGTGTGTGTGTATTAATAAGTAGGAAATATCATAAATAAGTAAAACACGTTGGAAATGCAGAAGTAATAAACAAATAGATAAAACTAGAACATCGCGATTACGACAAATGCCAAGCATATGCAACTTCTAACTAAATGTTATGCATCACATCTAATCAATAGAAAAAGGATTTAGATGTGACCAAAATTTACAGAATTCATTCTCAACACCAAATAAAGAAGAATCCATGTTAAGACAAGTAGAATATGAATTCTCATTGTACCAAAAACAAGAAGCAAGCTTTTTGGTTCACCAATGTTAATATCATCACTGCAAAACAAAGGTACAGAGTTATTTATAAAGAGACAAAAAATGCTATACAAAAATAGCATAACAATCTAAACTATTGATTCATAGAGTAAAGTAAATTAAGAATCTAAACTATTGATGAAATCAAAATTTCGTTCAACAAATACCAAAACTATTCGTACATAAACAAAAAATGATACAGACACATAGCATAACAATATAAAACGATATACAAACTACAGAGGCAAAGAATACTATTCACGAATAGCATAAAAATCTAAAATATAGATTCAGAGATAAAAAATGTTAAACTAAAGTAATAATATAAACTATTGATACACAGCACAACAATCTTAAATTAGTTCAATAAACAGCAAAACTATTCAAACGGAAACATAAAATATTATACGCACATAACAGAACAGTGTAAATTAGCTTCCAGAAATTAATAAAAACTAGTATGAATATTGAAATATATAAAAAAAACAATCTAAATATGTAGTGATAAAAAAAATTAAGAAATAAAAGCAACTTTGGAAGAATAATTACAGTGCCGGACGAACCCAAATCAACCATCATAAACAAAATAACCCAAAAGTAAAAAATATAGTTGTAACCAATATATACAAAGTATAATACACAAAAAATTTCAAAAAAAACATTCGTAAATCAGAGAAAAAAAGAAGATCAAAATAATTGAGAGTAAGATTTAGAGCCACAAGTAATGCTCGCAAAGAAGCAGGAAGAAAAAACCAAGAATGTGAAAACAGATTGAGAGGAAAAAAGAAGAAGAGAAGGATCGATCTGAATTTAAGGAGGAAAATTAAGACGACGTATTGATTTTAAATTTTTGAATACTTATTTCCTTCAATCCACAGTTTAAAGCTCACGTCCTTGAAATAAAAAAATAAAGAGCCACAACCTTGTGCCTAAAAAACATGAAATCTTTTTCCTTCAGCCCATTTGCCTATAAAATTAACATGTACGATTCCACTCTCTTTTTTTTTTCAAAAATCCTTTGGCAAACTCTAAAAAATATCGATAATAAGTTCATATAGATGCATTATCAAGACGAGGGTATAAGAATTCTCAAAG
This sequence comes from Allium cepa, assembly GCA_030765085.1. Taxonomy (NCBI): domain Eukaryota; kingdom Viridiplantae; phylum Streptophyta; class Magnoliopsida; order Asparagales; family Amaryllidaceae; genus Allium; species Allium cepa. The sequence continues at coordinate 1,028,838,816 of CM060932.1, read as the reverse complement.
TCTTGTGCATAATTCGCTTTTATATTATAGTAGGCAAGATATAAATATAATCATTTAAGTATATAATAAATATTGAATGTCATGTGTTTAATATTAACGGTTCTGAAGTATGCAATGCACATCGAATGATCAAAGTGTGCACTTCATGATGATATTGGACATAACATAGGATAGTGTTCATTCAAATAATGCACCTAGCACCTTTTGGCTATTCTTATAATACGACTATCGTTGATAAAGATGGCGACGACACTTTCGATGTTGATGGTATTAGATTAGATCATGAATACTTCTGAGTATTAAATGTCGTATCCTCTATAGAATAAGATTATAAGCATAGATACTGATTCAGATTTGTTAATATTGTGTGCTTCCAACTATAAGAGCCAATATTTTAAATTTACTATCAAGTCAAGTGTTCTTGCTTTGAAATTTGATATTGGTGGCAGTTCTCTTTGCGATTTTGGTGTTCAAAGCACTTCAACTAGTTGTAGTTTTGCTACAAATTATGATTCATATACGCTAATTCTTGTTGTTATTTAAAAGATATGTTAAAGAGAGGTTCTCAAAAAACTCTTGTAGATTTTCTTTGTTTTTGTTTTAATGGAGCTGAGAATTTTTAATAGCTTATCAAATTAAAAATAGATATGATTTGATTTTTTATAGCAATTCTCCTTAAAGAATTTTGGTTATTTGCTCTTGGACAAAAGATGATTGTAAATTGTATGTTAATGCTTCTTCGGATCCTGGAAAACTTTCTCGTTTTTTTTATTATGACTTATAGCTTTGATCATTCATGTGGAGCTGGTTTTAGGAATATTATTGGAGTTCATATTTCAAGTAGATTTGTAAAAATCATTGATTATTGATCAAATTCGAGATGCTCTAATGAAAAAGTGAAAAGATATTATAAAAGAGTTTAAAAAAGAGTATAAATCTACTCTTTTATATTATTATGCATATAGTGGAAAACAACTTGAGATGATGTTATGTCACATAATGATTTAAATTGATATCTGGAGGCTTTGTAAAAATATAACCTAGTAGTTATGTGGCTATGGAAGTTAATCCTTCAGCCCATTAATTTGAAAGGGTTTGCATTGTGGTTTTAATGCATGTTTAGTTGGATTCAAGCATTGTCGACCTTGGTTTTTATAGATCCAGCTGCTTTGAAGGAAAGGCCTGGTGTTTTGTTAGCTGCTACTACTAGAAATGGTAATCAAGGTACAAATATCATTTTAATTAAGTTTATTTATATTTTATTTCGTTTATTATAGTATTTATTCAAATATTATATTTAACTAGCATTCTTATGTTTATCTTGTCATTTAGTTTAACAGTGGTTTGTATGTGTTGTATTTAATTATCAATGTTGGTTTTAAGGTGTTTACATATTGTTACAACGTAATGATAGTTGTATATAGCATTATAATGTTATATTGAAATATTGGCATGCAACATTACAGTGAACTATTAAAAGGAGTTCTGTATGTTTTTACCATTTGAAAGTAGTTAGTATTATTTGTTTTTAACACAATATCATTATGAATATTGAATGATTATTTGCAGTAGTATACTTATTTAACATATTTATTGTAGTAGTTTGTACTACTGAACAATTATTTAACAGAATATCTAACAATAATAATATTATAGTTATTAAAGAAGAATGCTAGTTGTATATATATCATTTCATCCAATGGTAAATAGTAATATTGAGCATAACAATGAATAGTTAATAACATTTATACTTGTTACAAATAATTCGATTGTTAACTTTTTATATTTTCTGTATGTTTTTCCCACTTGCAAGGGGTATTGTTTTGCAGAAAATGAAGATAATTGGTCTTGGTTTTTATTTCATTTAAAAGAAATGCTTCATGAAGATCATTATTTAGTTTTTATGTCAGATCATCAATGGAGTTTGATTTTAGGTGTTGAAAATATTTCTTCTTCTTATCATAGTTATTGTTTTTCTCATATGAAGCAAAATATTGGTACTATTGTTAAGGCGAATAAAGGTGATTCATCAATTGTTGAGTTGTTTACACTTTGTGCAGAAGCTTCTACTTTATATGATTTTGATCGATATATTTGTAAGTTTAAGGAAATTAGGGGTGCAGGCGTAGATAATTTTTTAAGAGATAAACCTTTTGATCATTGGACGAATTTATTTTTAGGTAAGCGTTATGCTAAATACTCTTCTAATGTTGTCGAAAGTTTTAATTCGTGGACTTTGAAAGATAGATTTATGCAATTACTTCTTGTTTGGATGACGAGTAAAAGCAATGGAACAAATAGCTTGAAGGAGAGATGAATGTCGTTTGTAGATAACGGTTCTTTGCCTTGTTATGGAGGAACTTTTATAAAAATTAGTTGATGATGGTTTTGGTTGGGATGTATTCAAGTCTTCAGAGTTTGTTTTTGAAGTTAAATTGTCAAAATCACATGATCTTCAAAATCATTCATATGGTTGTAATCAATGGAGAGTTACCGGTTTTCCATGTGTTCATGCGATTAAATGTATTAATAGGTCAAGGTTATCAGTTTATGATTATATGAGCACTACTTTACTATTGATGCTTTTGGATCTTTATATGCTAAAGCTGTTAATCCTATTTCCAATTTTGATAAGCCAGCTATGACTAAAAATGATGTTGTGATTAGGCCTCTTAAAGAAGTTCATGGTGCGGGAAGACCTTCTACAAGAGTCATGGTGAATTTGGCTATTCTCAAAATAAAAGAAATAATTGCAGCCTATGTAATGCAACTGGGCACAACAAAGGGGATTTTCTTGCTTCCTCAAAAACTTAAAGTTTACTGTAATCGCTACTGGAATTACTGTTTATCGCGACGTAAGTGTGCGACAGTCGCCTACGGCTCTTTCTGACGGCTTCCATTTCCTTCAAATTCGCCCACTTTCAGCTGTCACTGTTTTGTACATCGTCCGCCACTGCTAGAAATATCTCCAATTTGTCCTCCCCGGACTCCAGCAGTTCAATTTCAACGAAAAGATATCTATTTTTTCTAACTCTAATTTACCATAATATGTTAAATTTGTGTAAATTTGTAGTTGTATTTGATGATACTACCCCTTCGAGTATTCGCAATTGTATATTGATTGATTGTGATATGCTAATTAGGTTATAAGTGTGTAAATCCGATAATTAAAATATAATTATGGCTAAACTTAGGTTAATTAGTTTATGTGTCAAATTAGTGATATGATTTAGTGTTAATTTGTGTGCTAAAATATCAATGTCAATTCAAATATTATTATTGAAGATTAATTATCGGGTTGACAGTCTATATAACAAATCTAGTTAATTTGGATGTTGAATCTGATGTGCACGTAAATGTGCATATTTTTACCACCATATTTAATCTATTTAAATTGAATAAATGATCATATTGGGTATTTTAACCTGTTTAGACCAAAATTAAAATTATTCTAAATTGTCACATATTCATCTTCATCCAAGGGTAAAATGGTCATTTTTGTGCATATATTAAATTGAGAAAATTTAATTGGAAATTTCTCTATTATTTTGCAGGAATTTAAACTCAATCAAAAGTGGTTTCTTGAAGGAATGTGCATGCACAAAGAAGATACAAAGGAATGAATATAGAAATAATTCAAAGTGATGAACACGGAGGACCCCACCCACTTACATTGATTTCCAATTAGGAGCTAATGCATATGTTAAAAGGCCATTAAAACTTCAAGTACATTTAAGTGGGGGATTAAGACATGCTAATGATTACTTGGTGGCCACACTAACTCAAGGGTATTTTTGGCATTTTCCAAAAAAATGAATTAGGGTTTCTAACTTGTATAAATACCCCCATATCTTCATGTAACCCTCCTCTTCCTCTTAGTTAGTTTCAACTTAGAAAATAAATCAAAGTTCTCTTTCTCTTTTCCATGGCTAATTAGCCAATTTTATTTTCATGTAACTTCCATTTTTTATGCAATGTTAATTAGTCCTCTCTTTCTTTTGCATGCTTCTTTTGTTTATTTACTTTCATGTTAGTAGTGTAGATTTATTTTTCATGCAACTAGAATAGTTTTTTCTCTTTACTTTGCTCTCTTTTTCCTTTTCTTTTTCTTTCATGTTGCAAGCAATATTTGTTGATTTAATAACAAATATGAGAGGCTAAACCCCTTTAATTTAGGGATAATGGAGCTCTCTAATTATATAGCTTCAATATTTTGATAATTATTGCCCTTTTTTGTGCTTAATGAAAAATGATGTTTATGTAATTTTGTGTTTACTATTGAGTTTGATAGCTTATGGTATTCAAAACAAATATGCTATGCTTAGTCATACGAATCACAAAAATTACCTCTTAATTTACATATAATTATGGCAATGAAGTGATTTGAAATTAAAATTTGATGGCCTATATTTCTAAACAATAGTTAATAGGCCATGCTTAAAATGGATTTCATTTTCAACCCGTTGTCATTTTTCATGAGAGTAAATAGTGGTTTAAGGGGTGTGTTATAGTTTGATGGTTTATGTTCAGCTAATTAATAGCATAAGTAGGTCATACTTATGATAAACACATCACTTAAACTAACTAATGACCAAAAAAGAGAGATCATAATTTCATGTTGTATTGAACTATGTGATCTAGAGAGTGAATTTATCTCTAAATTGCCTCTACACTCTCATATTTTTATCTATTTTCTTTTGCGAGTTTGTCATTTTTCTCATTTTTTTAATTAATCACTCTCTAAATCTTTGGTTAATTAGATTGAATAGAAATTTAAAATCAACAATTCCCTACGGATCGATCCTTACTCGCCACGTACTACGCTAGTGTGCCGTGCGATTGCGGTATAAATTTAATTCAAAATTTATTGGTGAATTTCTAACTCGATAGAAAATTAGCCGATTAACAAGTTTTTGGCGCCGTTGCCGGAGAATTTGTTTTGAATTTGATTATCTATTCTTTGAATTATTTTCGTTTGATTTTTATTGTGTGTTTTATTTTTTGTGCTTTTTTGCATTTTCTTTTTAAAAAAAAAGAAAAAAAATTGTTATGTATTGTTTGGTTTTGTTGTTTGCATTTTCTTTGTTGTTGTTTTCTGGTGTGTTGTTCATTTGCATTTGCATATATTAAAAAAATCATACACAATTCAAAAAGGAAAAAAATTATTTCATTGCCATTCTTTTTTTTACTGTCACAAACAATCACCCACTGCTCCAACAGTGTGAACTTCTTCTCAGACCAAACAGTGTGCACCTCTCTTTGCTACTGCCTTATTCTAACCACTCTGCCTTCCTACAACTTCTCCTCACCACTGTCTTCTTACATTGCAGCGCACTGGCCATCTCAACTTCCTGCAATCATTTCATATTGCCCAACCTGATCATCAAACAACCAGTTCATACAACTGCCTTGCACAACACTTCATACACATCACTACTTAACTCCAAAACCACAGCCACAATCATGTTATAATATCTCTTCCCATTGTCGTGCCTTCTTCCTCCACATTACAGTTCACTGCAAATTCCTCAAAACAGTGACTCAACTTCACCATCTACAACAAATTTTTGGCATCTCTCCTTTGTCATTTCATCTGCTGCACAACCACTACTCCTTTCCTCATTCGGCAAACTCCGCATATCATATGCACATTACTGCTGCTGCCATAAAGTTCATCCATACAGTCATCAAACTGTCAACTACATACCATTCCTAACCAAACCAGCAAGTTCATCCGATCACTCCTCAACACCACAAACTTTAGAACCACTCCTTTTCCTTGTAACATGTCATCACCTCTTCTATAAAATCATCACCATTTGCTTCCTCCTCACCTGAACACTTCAAAACACTGCACCTTACTGTCACTACCACCTGAACCCCCTCTTCCAAACAACATCACCATTTCCAAACTCAATTCAACCTCTTGGTATGAAAGAGCAGCTCATCCCATTCACAATCCTCCACAACCTTTCATGAAAATCTCCACCGATTCAACTACCTTCAATCAACAACCACCTCCAATCATACTCGACTGCAAGCAGACATCACTACAATTCCATCACGCAACTCGAGAATCGCATCACCTGAATCCCTACAGCCCTAAATCGATCGCCTCATCCGACCCACCTCCAACCACCCATGACATCGCCTTCGATTCGAACAGCCTTCAGCGTCGAAAACGAATTTCGAATGGACTTCCATCACAAAAAAAAAGAGGAGCTTTCAATTAGTGAAATTAAATCGATTTGAAAATTTGGGTGTTCGTTTTTTTTATTTCGTTATCTTAGATTGAAGAAGTTAAAGAATTTCATTTAGTTTTATTTTCGTGGGCCGAGCTGTAGTATTGAGCAAGTTAAACAATTTCATTTAGTTTTTTTAATTATTTAGTTCAATTTAGTTTTTTATCTTTCTCAAAAAAACCAAACATCAAGGTTTACAAAAAAAAGAGTTCTCATTTGTGTTGGTTGTTTTCGTTTGTGTTTACAAAAAAACCAAACATTAAGTGTTTAGAAAATAAATTCGCATATATCTTGTCTTTATTTCAGGTTGCCATAGCAGAATTTCAGAAGGAGAAAAACTACTACCGGAAATAATTGCTTCGCTTTGTTTGCCAAAATAAAATAATCTGCTTGTTATATCTATTGTTTTTATTTGTCTTGCATTGTCGTTTTCTTTCATATTTTTTTAATTTTTTTTTCAAACAACTGAAACAAAGATAAATTTCATTTGTAGTTGCGTTGTTAATACATGTTTAATCTATGCTTTACATATCATCTTATAATTTGATTAATAATAATGATAATAGTTAATTGTATATTGGTAAATTGTCTTCTTTGAACAATTTAATTTCTTGGTGTCTAGGCTACGACATAGTAATAACCATTTATAAACACTACGGTGATTCGTAAATATTATAGTAGTTGTTCCTCTGAAGGTACTTAAACATTCGGCTGCATTGCTATGGCGAATCATGGTGTATCGATAAATCATGTCTGATACCTGGCCGAGAACTATCTTGTTGATTTAAGACAATGTGTACAATTTTGGGTTAACTTAGGATAAATAATTTGTAATTAACCCTTACATTCATTTAGTTGCATTAGTTCATGCATATTTAAAAAAACAAATTTTTTTTCAAAATCCAAAGCTAAAAAAAATTTAAATGTTCCTTTTCTTTTGAAACTTTTAAATAATTTTTCTTTTAAATTTCAAAAATAAAAAAGAATTTAGAAAAACCAAAATTCTAAAAAAAATTCAAAAAAAAATGAAAAACAAAACAAAAATCAATTTTCCTTTTGAAAAATAAATTTTATTTGTAAATATTTTCCTTTGTAAAAAAATAATAAAAACACTCTTGAAAATGTCCGAGTTTCCCCACTCAATTGAATTTCAAAATAGTTGTGAAAATCAATATAATCCATTTGATTTCACTCCAATTTCGTATGGATATTTTAACGACAACTATTCTTTAAACAATTCAAATTTTGAACAACAAAATTTTCAAAACAATGAGCAACCCTCAAACCTCGAAAATAGCATTGAAATGATATCATCTTTACTTGAACTCTCTACACAACAAAATCAAATGATAAATGATTTGTGCAATTGTTATTTGTGTAATAACTCGAGTCAAGGATTCCAAAATTTGAATTCAATTCAAAATTCAAACGATTTCGATTATAACCCATGCCAATTCAATTTCAAACTCATAAACGAATTTAAAACTCAAATTGAAAATGAAAACAACTTTTGAAACGAATTTCCCATTGGGAATAACCTTAACCACATTACAATTGAAAATCCTTATTCTCAACAATTTCAAAGTGAAAATCCTTATGTTAATAACTGTAAATTGGATTTTGTTGAGCAACTAAATGAAATTTACGATGGTCACATGGATTCGTTGTTTGAAATATATATGAAACAACGTGAAAAACAAAACCAAATCCCAATATGTGACGAGTCAAACAATACTCCATCTTTTTCTCAAATCGACGATTCTCAAATAAAAACTTTTGAAATTGAAAATAATAATCTAATGAAGTTGTTGAAAACATGGTAATTGAGTTGGATTTCAATTCTTTTGAGGGTGTGGAACCAAATATAAAATTCGATCTTCCTTTTCTCGATTTCGAAAATTTGAATACAACAACTTTGGATTTTGAACTTGAGATGCGCAATGAAGTTATTGATAATCCAACAAAGGAAGGCGAATTTAATGAACATGAATATTTTGGATTTTTGGACGACGGGTTGTTAAATTCCGACGGGGAAGATTTAAATCACCACTTTGATTTTGAAATCAATAATTTTGAAGAATTTTTCAATGACAAACTTGAATTTCAATCAATCGTTATATCTACCCTAAAAATCATCGAAAATAAAACAACTCGTATGATTTTTAATAAAACGATATTAGGTTTTCCAAATCCACATTCGATTCCATAATCTTGTACGATTTGGTTTTCTACACTTAAGATGTGTCTCGCATATTTGGCGAGACAAATGAATCGGTTTTGGGAAGATCGGTTCATTTATTCTTTAACGGCATACTTTCTGATGTCATGTAAATAATCATATTTTCAGTTTTATTTAAATAAAGTTATGTTTTTATTTTTCTCCTTCTATTTGGGTTGAATGTGGGGACACAATCAAAATCAAGTGTGGGGGGGAGACTCATCTTTATTTTTGATTTTACATGATTTAATTTTACTTTTTCTTCGCAAAAATAATCTCAAAAACAAAAAAAACAATTTTATTTAAGCATTTTTTCTTTATTTTTAAAGAAACATTATAGGATAAATGTATGGTTTTGGCTTATTAAATTGAGAATTTTGAAAGTTTATTTATCTTAACAAAAATAAAAATGAAGTTTGATTACAAATAATAATTTTTTAACCAGCATATAGGAAGATTCATACGTGTTAATTATAAAATACATCCTAATAAAAAGTGATGAATTTAAAGTAAAGGATATAACATTTTTTTGCCTTCTGATTCAAATGGTACTAAGATGATTTTGCGAAACTCTCTCTACAAAAAAAACAAAATAACAAAAGAAAAAAATTGTATATATGTATATATTTTTAACACCTAGATCATGTGTTTACATTCGTATGTTCACTCGCCGTGCTCTGTATCCTTCTCACGTAAGCCCGAAAGGCAGTGCACGATCGGTATATTTGGCCTCATTTTATCTGAGTTAGGTGTATATATAAAAATTCTTTTTAATAACGCCTACAATAAATAGGTGTCTACACTCGTTTGTTCACTCACCACGCTCTGCATTCCCCTCACATAAGTCCGCAAGGTTGTGCATGGGTAATATATCTGGCCTCGGTTTATCTGAATTGAGCATATATAAATATTAATAAAATTTTCAAAAAAAAAATAATGAAAAAATAGAGGGAGTGAGCAAATGAAATTCAAGCATTATTTTAACTTATTTGATTTGACTTGTCATTGAAAAGAAATGAAAATACCACTTTGATAAACTTTGATAATCGGCTAAGGATCTATTTCATGGTGTCACTTTGTTATCAACTGAAACGAGTTAAAATATTGTATATTTGTTATGATAACTTGATTTTTATTGGAAATTTTGACGAGTAAATGACTTAAATTTCAAGATAACGACCAAAACATATATTTAACTTATTTATGTCAATTTAAAAATAAATCATTCATTGTAAATATTTTCAAAAACTTGCAATCATTCCATTGTAAATAAATCTTACATTTTGTAAATATTTTCATATCGCATTCGGATTTTGTGGGTAGTATTCACTGAAAACTCTCACGAGACAACACTCGTCTTGCTGGGGATACCTAGTGGTTTAACGGCTAGTTGCATACGCTCATTGCAATCGTGCTTCCTACGAAAATGTATTTATCTTAGTTTTCTATATTAGAGGAAGAATAAAAAGATAAGTGTGGAGGTATTTGATGGCACGTAAATGTGCATATTTTTGCCACCATATTTAATCTGTTTAAATTGAATAAATGATCATATCAGGTATTTTAACTTGCTTAAACCAAAATTAAAATTATTTGAAATTGTCACATATTCATTTTCATCCAAGGGCAAAATGGTCATTTTTGTGCATATATTAAATTGAGAAAATTTAATTGAAAATTTCTGTATTATTTTGTATGAATTTAAACTCAATTACAAGTGGTTTCATGAAGGAATATGCATGCACAAAGAAGACACAAAGGAACGAATATAGAAATAATTCAAAGTGATGAACATGGAGAACCCCACCCACTTACCTTGATTTTCAATTAGGAGCTAATGCATATGTTAAAAGGCCATTAAAGCTTCATGTACATTTAAGTGGGGGATTAAGACATGCTAATGATTACTTGGTGGTCACACTACCTCAAGGGTATTTTGGGCATTCTCCAAAAATAAATTAGGGTTTAACTTGTATAAATACCTCATATCTTCATGTAACCCTCCTCTTTATCTTAGTTAGTTTTAGCTTAGAAAATAAATCAAAGCTCTCTTTCTCTTTTCCATGGCTACTTAGCCATTTTTATTTTCATGTAACTTCCATTTTTTATGCAATGTTAATTAGTGCTCTCTTTCTTTTACATGCTTCTTTTGTTTATTTACTTTCATGTTAGTAGTGTAGATTTATTGTTCGTGCAACAAGAATAATTTTTTTCTTTACTTTGCTCTCTTTTTCCTTTTCTTTTTCTTTCATGTTGCAAGCTATATTTTTTGATTTAATAATAAATATGAGAGGCTAAACCCCTTCAATTTAGGGGTAATGAAGCTCTCTAATTATATAGCTTCAATGTTTTGATAATTATTGCTCTCTTTTTGTGCTTAATGAAAAATGATGCTTATGTAATTTTGTGTTTATATTGAATTTTATAGCTTATGTTGTTCAAAACAAATAATCTATGCATAGTCATATGAATCACAAAAATTACCTCTTCATTTATATACGATTACAGTAATGAAGTTATTTTGAAATTAAAATTTGATGGCCTATATTTCTAAACAATAGTTAATAGGTCATGCTTAAAATAGATTTCATTTTCAACTTGTTGTCATTTTTCATGAGAGTAAATAGTGGTTTAAGGGGTGTGTTATAGTTTGATGGTTTATGTTGAGCTAATTAATAGCACAAATAGATCATGCTTATGATAAACACATCAATTAAACTAACTAATGACCAAAAAAGAGAGATCATAATTTATGTTGTGTTGAACTATATGATCTAGAGAGTGGATTTATCTCTAAAATGTCTCTACACTCTCATATTTTTATCGATTTTCTTTTTCTAGTTTGTCATTTTTCTCATATTTTTTAGCTAATCACTCTCTAATTCTTTGGTTAATTTCATTGAATAGAAATTCAAAATCAACAATTCCCTACGGATCGACCCGTACTTGCCACGCACTACGATAGTACACTTTGCACTTGCATAAATTTAATTCAAAATTTATCGTTAGTTTTCCAACTCGATAGAAAATTAGCCGATTAACGGAATCCAATAAATTTAATGAATAAATGAGTGTATAATGAAGTTTACTTTTTTTTAAATATAATATTATATCCATAATTTATTACAATTGAAAACATATAAGATTTTACAAAAAAATGGAAATTAATAATATATTATATAATTATTAAAACATTACAATGCATAAATGAATTATATATGCTAATGTATGCTGCGTATATAATTAATATCTCTTAGAGAATTTTTGGTACCGTCTGACAAGTATTGTATATGATCGTCATATGAATATTCGTTTTTGTCATAGAACAGACATCTATATTCATCTGATACAAAATTTATCGGATTTGTCCCTGTATCGGACAAGTTTCAAACACAATAAAGTAGTTACATTTTGTAAATTATTTTATTTTAAACGGTTTATAAAATTTCAACAGCACTTCCTTTCTATTCCTTGTACACATATTTGTGTATGATACAAGAAACAATGGGGAAGTTCTACCGAATTTTGTTGAATCATTTAAAATGAAACGATTTACGAAATGTAATTACTACTTTGTTTGTAATGGGAAGAAGGATGACTGACCACCATAGTACAAAACAATAGACTAAAAATGTAATATTCTATTTAATTAGCGTCAGTCCCTAAAATGCGTAAATGAATATTAATTAATAAATGATTTGAAAAATCAAATGTCAACTCACAAAATGATTAATGCTTTTTTTTTATTCTCTATCATATTTTTTAAAATAGAAAAAATTGTCAATTATTTTGTTGATCGGACCTGGATGTATCATCTTCGAAGGGACATAAGAGGCTCAACAAGGGAACATTTTTATAATGGTGTAATCGTATTTATTGAATTCGCTTTACGTAATAATAGAAACAATAGAGAAATTCGTTGTTCATGTAGTAGTTGCAAATTGTTGAAGCATTTGATACCGGATATGGTTAAAGTCCATTTGTGCTAATACGGTTTTGTGCCGAATTATCTTGTGTGGGATCATCATGGAGAACTTGTAGCATTTAGTCATGTACATTCACAAGAGGAGGTGGGTAATGAAATTGTTACGACGAATCCCATAGAAGATATGGTTGAAGATGCAGTACAATCAATGTTTCCTACTTTTGAAGTTGATGATGACGATGTTAATGTCGAAGAAGAATCAAATGTGGGAGCAAAAAAATCTATGATTTATTAGATGCTGCTAAGAAACCTCTTTGGATGGTTGCACAAGCGGTACCCAATTAACAGCAACTGCAAAATACATTGCAATGAAATCAAAATACAACTTCTAGAAGCCGGATTTGCAGTTGTTGTACAAGCTGCAAAACGGCATATGTCACCTGATAATTTGATGTGCGAAAATCACTATGAAGTGAAAAAACTTATGTCTTCTTTTGGTTGGCCATATCAAAAAATAGATACATGTTTAGATGGTTGCATATTGTTTTAGAGAGAAGACATCAATCCGAGAAAACGTTGAATATGTAACGAGAAAATATATAAACCAAGAAAAAAGAAGGTAAAGGAAGTACCATACAAGCATATGCATTACTTACCTATAACTCCTAGGCTTCAACAGTTATACGCATCTTCTGTAACCACGCATCATATGAGATAGAACGGTGTGAGAACACAATAAGAAGATTAGTTAACACACCCAGCTGATAGAGAAGCATGGAAGCATTTTGATAAGACATATCCTGCTTTTGCAGTGGAGAGCCGTAATGTTAGATTTGGTTTATGTAAGAATGGATTTTCACTATTCTCTCAATCTGGTTTTAAATATTCATCTTGGCCTGTAATCATTACACCTTACAACTTACCTCTGTGGATGTGTATGAAAAAACTATATGTTTCTCACTATTGTCGTCCCTGGCCCTGATGATCTGACACAAGGAATCGATATTTATTTACAACTGCCGATTGAAGAGTTGAAAACATTGTGGCATTAAGGAGTTGAAACATATGACATTTCCAAAAAAATTCCATATGTTTGCTTCTTTGTTACGGACTATTAGCGATTATTCTGCGTATGCAATGCATTTCGGTTGGAGTACGGTCGGTCGTCTAGCTTGTCTTTATCGCATGGAAAAAACACGGTCATTTTCTTTAACGCATGAGAAGAAAATATCATGGTTTGATTGTCATTGGTATTTTATTCAAACATATCATCCTTCTAGAAGAGGTAGAATTTTTTTTACAGCTAACAGACAAGAGACTTTGCAAACACCAGCGATTTGGTGTAGCAAAGATATATATGATCTTGTAAAGGATTATCCAAAGATACATGAAACCGATGATCAAATTGAAATTCAAGGTAAATTGACGGTTCATAATTTGGTGCAAACAAAGTATATTTTGGGAATTGTCTTGTTTGAAAAATCTCCTAATTCGTCATAATAATGATGCGATGCACAACGAGAAAAACGTGTTTGATAATGTTTTTAATACGGTTTTGCATGTTAAAAGGAAGACTAAGGAAGATTTGAAATCAAGACGTGATATCCAAGCAGTATATAATTGTCTCGAGCTTCAAATCAAGCCAAATGACACTAAAAAACAAAAGCATGCTATAAGCTAGACAGTAACGAAGTTAAAGTTTTGTTAAAATGGGAAAAATGATTAGGATTTCCTGATGGGATTTCTTCTAAACTTTGTAGATTTGTTAACTATAAGAACGTAAACCGAGTGGAATGAAAATCCATGATTGTTACATAATAATGGTAAATTTGTTATTGGTTGCTTTCAAACAACCATTGACCGTAAAAGTTTGGACGGTTATAATGGAACTTGGTTTGTTTTATAAGGTTCTTTGTTTGACTACATTAAAAGTTAATCGTCTAGATAAACTTGAGGAAGTAATTCTACAAACTGGTGAATATATCTTTTCCAAGTTTCTTTAATGTATTGGAGCATTTACCTTTTCATCTTTCATTTGAAGCACGTCTTCGAGCTTCTGTTCAATATGGATGGATACATCCATTTGAGAGGTATTATTAATATTGGGTGTGTTAAATATTAGTTTAATTACATATATAAGTAAATTTTAATTTGAAATAATTTTAATGGGTACTTAAATCATCTAAAAATCAAAAGTTAGACAAAGCACGAGTTGAAGGTTCGATTTGCAAATCATATTCGAAAAAGAAGCTTTGTTCTTTTTCTCTCATTATTCAGTGACCATGTAATGTTATCATCTGAAAATGCTATGCCTAATGATGAAGGCATTGAATAAGAATCTTCTCAAGCAATGTTATCTGTTTTTAAACAACATGGCCGACCTATTGGAAAATATATGGAAGTATGGATAGACGATAGAGATTACCATGTAACACACACAAATATTATTCTTAATTGTGCTGAAGTCGCACCATTCGTTTGGTATTATTTAATTACAAGTCTAGATTTTTTTAAAGTAGTATGCATGTACATTTATTATAATGCAATATATTATCTATATATCCAGTGTTTACGAATCACAACATCCAAGCGGTGATATCAGTAAAGAATTCGCTAATTAGTTTTTGAATTACGTTTTTGATCCGAGAAATTGTATGGTCGATGAAATACCGAAACATTTTATGAAAGACCAAAACGAAAAGTCAAGACATATCCAATATTCTTCGTCAATGAATATAAATTCAACACTAAGAATATGGCACTGAAAAATTAACTTACAATACCAGTGTATTTGTTAAAGGTATTGATGATCAAAATGATCATATAAATGATTTTTATGGTATATTAACCTAGGTTTTGCAATTGATGTATTTCACAAGACCAGCGGAAGAAGTTTTTCTGTTTAGATGCAAGTGATTCAACAATGTTTCAGGTTCTGGAATTATCATGCACCCAAAATATAATCTTATTGAAATAAAGCATACATCGCGTTACCCTAAGTAGATCCTTTTATACTAGCCAAAAAAGCCCTACAAGTTTATTACGCTCCTTATCCACCTCTTAAATGAGATAAAGCAGAATAGTTGGCGGTTTTTAAAATGAAGACAGGATTTACGTTTGATGGAAAGAATATTCCAAACGAACAAGCTTGTCAAGTAGATATCGAGGAAAATAATAAAATAATAATAATCGACGATCAAATCGATTTTGAACCTCTAAATAATGAATCAAATGTATTAGTAGAAGCATTTGAGACTACAAAGCAAAACAATATAGGGTACGAGACCGATTATGGATTTAAAAATGACGAGAATTGATTAATAATGTATATTTTGATAGAAGGTAATTCATGTGATTATTGATGTTACATTTTCTATTATAAAAAAATGATATGTTTTCTCATAATTAAATGATATATTCTTTCATAATAAAATGATATATTTGTGACATGTATTATGTCTTTTTTCGATGTTGCAGTTCTTCCTATTTAGGTTCCCCCTCTTCTACTCGAATTAGGAGGGATATAAGAGATGATGGCAGCGGCCCATCAGAGCAGGGACCACTTACCGTAGTAAAGTTACAACCAAAAGCGGATGGGTCATAAGTATTAAATTTACCAGTATTATAAATATTTTCTATATGATATATTAATCATTATTTATTAAAGGTCTATATCATATTTAACACATGGGATTTGAGCTGGAGCCATCAAAGATTGTTGCTAGTATTTCTAGGCAGGCGTACATGAGCAGGATGACTATTTTTTGGCTTAGGTGGGGTAAGATCCCAAACCCCGTCAGGGCGAGTATCTGGTCGGACTTCTTTATAAGTGTAAATTTATATATCATAATACATTGCCACATTATAATTTGCTGACTAAGTATAAATGTATAGCTTATATTATTTCGATGTACATAGAATGGTAGACTTGCAGGAAGAAGACCTTGACCTTTGCCAGTGCCACTGGACTTCGGAGATGTCAAAGAATTACCGGGACACAATGTCTGGCATAAGAAAATCAAGGAAGAAACCTGACCGGATGGGCGCTAGCATGTGAGATGTTTGGGTTGTTTAGTGTAATAGCGTAAAGGTTAGTTTATCATGTATCATTTTAATTTGTTTCCATAAGTAATACATAATTTAAAGCTTAATATATAATGTTCAATTTAAATCTGCAGGTGGAGTCAGGGAGGAATTGCGTAAATAAGACCAAGAACCTAGTTATACATCGCGGTTGCTTCAAATCATTCCAACATCATCGTGAAGATCTGGTAAAATTATTAATTACAATTATAAATAGATATTAACTTATGTAATTTTGTATAAACAACAATAATACACACTAATTATTTCAGGAAAGAGAGCGCTTGCGTTCCGTCTCCTATATGGACGTATTTGCTCGTACTCATGCCACTAAGCAAACAAACGAAGATGGCTCAATATCGTACACATGGAGTGACGATAAAGCAATCGAATCTTATGTAAGCATATTTAAATTAGAAGTTGTTATTGATCAATTTAATTAATTAATTATAAAGAATAATTAAAATAATTGTGTGAATTTCAATTATATTTTATTTTCAAATTGTAGGAAAAATTTGCAGAAGCACAAGCACAGATATTGGAGGGATCGAGATGGGATTCGTTAACCACTAATAAGGAGGACGCGAATTTTGAGTCCATCATGGAACCCACGTCGCGTAATAGGCATTATGGCTTTGGGAATCAAACGGTAATTTCTAAAAATTTACTAACTTATAAGTTCAAACCAATAATCAAAAAAACTTGTGATAGAAAAAAATATAGCATTAATGTTTTAACAAATGATTTTGCTTTAATTTATTCCTTCTTAATTTACATTAGCTACTAAAATACATTTTTGATTTTTTTGACATATCTCTTGGTTATCTACATGGTAGGTCCTTGTAGAAAGCATATCAAAAAACTTAGATCAAAGAAGAGATCGCATGGCTTAGAGCTATAATCGTGGAGTTGTAGGAGAAAGGCCACCGTCATGCTGCGGAGATGGCGCAGTTGAATCAGTGCTTAGCTGAGGTGCAGCAGCATGGGCCATTTCCTTCATTGGGTGGTTTCGGAGCTAACGATGATCTTGATGGTATGCTACTTTGCGTTTATGTTTGGACCTTTTGAAATTGATGTATTTGGATATGGTTGATACATTTTGGCGCTATGTTGGATGATATGTTCGTTTGTTTTGATATGTTGGATGTTGATTATATATGTTGGATGTTGGATGTTGACTATTTAATGTATTGTTTGTTTTTTTGTTTTAAGTATTGAATTGGTGGGGATTGAGTTGGATATAAGTTGATTATGTGTTGGTTGAGTTTGGATACTGGATATATATGAAATTGAGTTTTGATATGTATGTGTTGTGCGGAAATCGAATGGCTGTAGGAATAAAAAAAATTGTTCAGATTTTCGACGGCTAGTGATGGTATCGATGGCGTAATGGTTAAGATTTTCGACGGTTTGCGACGGTTTTCGACGGCTCTAAGGAATGTCAGGACGCCACGTGGGAACCGAAAACCATCACAAAGCCACTGTAAATTGCCGTGAGTAGCCGTCGCCAACAGAAGGAAAGCGCATACGCCATAGCGATGGCTTTTTCAATGGTTAGCGACGACCGCCGACGAATAGCAGCTGTCGGAAATGACTGTTGTTCCAGTAGTGAATGTCGTTTTATGAACTAATTTTTGTTGTTGTAATGATACTTTAACTACCATTTTTTGAATTTATCATGTATTTCAAATTTGTGTATTGTTTGAATATTGTGTAAATGTTGTCTGCGTTATATTTGATTTGATTTTGGCTACTAATTGTGTTTGTGGTTATATTATTGTTTGTTATAGTATAATGCTAGTTGTACATATTACTACAATTATAGTATCACGCATAATAATATATAGTTCAGAGGTGTAATGTATGGTTTATCATGTCTGAAAATACTTTTTGTTACATCTATTCAGCAATATAACACTTTGTTCACTGAGAATAATAATTAAAAATATAATGTTAGTTGTATATAGCATTATACTTTTA
The DNA here is from genome assembly GCA_030765085.1 of Allium cepa. NCBI lineage: Eukaryota > Viridiplantae > Streptophyta > Magnoliopsida > Asparagales > Amaryllidaceae > Allium > Allium cepa. The sequence continues at coordinate 1,028,820,368 of CM060932.1, read as the reverse complement.
ACCATAGGAAACTTTATAATTTTTAGCAAGCTTCAACTAAATCTGTTATTGATGTTTTTTTAAACACTAGCATATCTGGTTTTGTTCATAAGGCAACATATGTTTTGTTGCTTCTGCTTCCTTGTTAGACTAAGATTTGGTTGTAGGTAATAGATAATGCTTTTGGTCAACAATTAGATTTTTATGCTATAATTCAGAATATATTTGTAGCTGGAACAGACACAACCTTCTTGGCTATATGGGTAATGGTAAAGTTAATGATACATCCATAAGCAATAAAGAAAGCACAAGATGAAGTAAGAAGAAGAATCATGGATAAGAAAACAAAAATAGAACAAATTGACATTGATAACCTTACTTTTCTAAAATCATTTGTGAAATGAGACAATAAGAATGCACCCTCTAGTGTCACCACTTATTCAAAGGGAAGCAATGGAGCATTTCAAAATAGATGGTTGTGATATTCTTCCAAAAATAGTGATATTTATAGGCAGATATATGGTTATGTATTTCATTTTGTTTCATGTTTCACTTGAACCTGATGCTATTTACATCTATTTTGGCATATTTATGCTATTCGATAGTAATTATTTAAAAAATCTACATATATTTTACAGCAATTTTTTATATAATGATAGTTTTATATAGCATTTCGGCATAATACAAACTAATAACAACGCTCTCATTATTGTGCATTCTATTAGTTATTATTAAAGAAATCAACACGTGGAAGTACCCAACAATTTATAATTTTAGCAATATGATAGTGCAAACAATAGACAAGGAAAATAATATGATATGTACATACAATGTGATAGTGCAAACATTAATATAAGTCAATATGACAGTTCAAATGATGTTATCCCAGTACTTACATTCTGACAGTGCAAACATTAACATAACTCTTACATGTATTTTATAACAATATCAGAAAAGTTAATAAGAAAAATCGAAGTTAACTTCATGCACACTTCAAATCAAACACTAAAAAAATAGCTTCTTTTTTTTCTACAGCTTCGTTATGCATCTATTTTCAGCATTGTTTAGAATTTGAAATTCAGTTTCTGCTTGGAATTATCGATTTCATCCTTTCCATAATTTTCTTGGAAGCTCTATTTTATCCAGTTTCTTTATAGTTTTCATCATAAACTATGCACAATCATTTTTGTAATTGTAATGCAAACACTGGGTAAGCAACAACTATTTAGCATATTATAAAAATAGTAGCATATTTTACAACTTATACTGTCATTTTTAGTGTAAATGTTTTTTTGTGTATTTTGTTATAAAATTCCTTGACAATGCAAAAATAATATAGCATTTTACTTATGAGTCCGGTTCTTGTCGTGGGTATTGTGGTTGTTTTATTCCTTTTCTTCCAAAATATTTATCCATGATTTTGTTTTCCATACATTTTTTCTTGAACAACCTTTCAATTTTCTTTCTCTGCAAAAAAACAAAAAAAGATATTACTTATGATAGTCGCATATAGCATTTTTTTCTCTTACTTAATTTTCATATGATGCTTTACCCAAATTTTACTTACCACAATTAGAGCTTGTTTGAAGTTAGAATTTGATACTTATGTTGATTAAGTTCGTTTATTTGAGTCATAATGTGTATATTGTCACGTAATATAATCCAGTGTCAAAAACTCTGATTAATATAGTGTGGCGAAAAGAAAGTGGTTTCTGTAAGTTCATTTAGGACTATATTGCTGGTTGAACTAAAATTTGTATCATTTTCTCTAAATCTAAGATGATTGCATTCTGCATGTGAATAACTGTTAGAATCTTTTATTTTAAAATTTAACATTATTATAGAAAAGCTTAAAGTTACCATCATTATAGTGTTGAAGATGTTATTGTCCGATATATCTTTTGCTTTTGAACAAACCAATATATAATCTGATTGACAATTTTTTTAAGTTTTATGCAATAGTAAATAATTCGTATAACTCTTCTTATTAATACATGCTAGTGGAGTTCTAAAATATAAATGTTATTTTTTATCTATTATTTTGCATAATTTGTGCATGGTAGTGGGCCTTAACAACAAAATGATATGTTTATCTATCACTCTTCATAAGTAAAACATGCTAATGGACTTTAAATAAACAAATAATCAAAATTTTGATATGAATAAAAGACACTGGTTCAGTGCACCGTACTCACTTTCTCACTTAAAGTTAAGTGATATAAGAAAATTTTCAGCACAACCCAACAATATTGTGCTTATTTGGTTTGTGTGGCACTTCATAGTAAAGTCTCATGGAAAAATTCTAAAGATCCAAAGTTCATGCATTTATTTAATAATATAGTATACAATACATTCACAATAAGTAATAATCCTTTAAGCTTTCGCTTAAGGTTAACCTGAAATACTTGACGCATTGCTTGAAAGGAACTTCATGTTATACTGTTTAAAATTTCAATACTATATTTACCTACAATTTTACACAATTAATACATGGTAAAAGAATTTAAAACTAAAAGGACATGTTTTTCTATCATTTTGCATAATTAAAACATGGTAGTGGACTTTAATAATATAATGCTATCTTTATACAGCATTTTACATAACCATTATTTGCTGGTGGACTTTCAAAAACACCATGCAATATATAACTATCATTTTTTATACAAAACACCATCTGTTGTACCTTAAATCTGTAATTGCATTTGATTTGCCTATATTAGTTATAAAAGGTATTTTTATAGAAGATAAAATTACCTGTCCATCTGTAAATTGTTTGAACAATATAGCTTTAAGCATTGACTTCACAATTGCGATTCCACCGTTATTTCCATTATCCTTTACACAGGACACCATGTTATTATTACAAATAAATAATCAATAAGTTAGTATATATTATTTTATGTAATTTGTAATATAATTTTATAGTTGTGGTATAATGAATCTTACATTCTAGTTTCACTTCTTTTGAAAAATGAAAGAACTAAGTTTTCTTCTTCTTCAAGAAGTCCTAGAATTTTTCTTTTTGTAATGTCTCCATGCGAATAATATTCTTTCCTTGTTGGCGAGTATGCATCGACATCCAAAAGTATTACTGTATCTTCAGAGTGGTCATCATATGTTCCATCACTATCTTCTTCACTTTCAATTTCTTCATTTTTTTCTACAATTTCATTTTTTTTCAATTTCTTCTTCATTCTCCTTTTGTTCATCTTATTCATTATCTTTTTCTTTCTCTTCCTGTTTTTCAATTTCAGCATTTTCTTTTTTATTTGTTTCTTCGGTTCCCTTTTTAAATTTAATTTCATTTACAGTCTTCAGTTCAGTCTCTCTCGCTGTTGTTTCTTTCTTGTCATTTACGTCATTTTCAGATTATTTTTCAGTATTAATTTTTCATTTGTTTTTTTCTCGATTTTAGCCTTTTTACCATTGAGCTTGGGGATTTCTTCTCAATTCCTGCATTTTTTCTTTGGTTTTCCCTGTTTCTTCTTGTCTTCTTCTTTTCTCTCTTTTGAATCAATTTTTTTCGTTGTGTGATACTAAGATCGAAAGAATGAGGTTCAATTTCTTTTTCATTTTCTTCGTTTTCCTCTACTTTTTGGTATTCTTCTCCTTCCTTAATTTTTTTGAAATTTTGATTTCAAGTTGATCATTTCATTTTTCAGTTTTTTTAATCAATTCTCCTCCTTTTCTTCTTTCAGCTCTTTCAATTTTCAATTCTTCCGAGGTCTTTAAAAGCTTTTCTTCCAAGTCTTTTACACGTTTCTGGAGAGAGTGCATTTGATTTTCTCATTCTGGAATTCTTTTTCATTTCTGTTCTCCACTTTATTTTGTTCATTTTTGAGAATTTGGTTTTTTTGTTCCAGCAGAATTTTCTTCTTATCACCTATGTTTCTGATGTTCTCAAAAATCTGTTTAGTGTCATAATTTAGTTTTAAAAATATAGAATGGAACCGCGCGACATTCAGCTGAATTTTATCGGTGATGCTCTTGTTCCACCTGATGAAGTTGTTATGGCAGGTAACTCGATGTGGAAGGAATACCTGGTGGGTTTTTTTCTTGATACCCCTCTTCCGTACTCGACTGTGATGTATTACCTTAAGAAAGCTTGGAAACTGCGTGGTTCCATTACTGTTAAGTCAGATGGATTCCTGTTCCTGTTTAAATTCACCAATGAAGATGATAGGATTAGAATCTCTGAAGCTGATCCTGTTTTTATGAGGAATAAACTATTTATTGTAAAACCGTGGGATGAGAATGTTGGCAACAGTTGTAGCAGTATCAAATTTGTCCCTGTTTGGATTAAGTTATCTAACATCCCCTTGTTTGCATGGTCTCCATTGGGTATAAACTGGTTAGCTGCAAGAATTGGTAAGCTACTTTGCATGGATGCCTCGACTGAAAAATTTGAAAGAATCACCTTCGCCAAATTCTTAGTTGAAGTGACTCCCAAGTATGAACTGCCTGAGCGATTTACTGTTCAACTGCTTGATGGGTCTGAACAGGAAGTTATAGTTGATTACTTGTGGAAACCTGAAATATGTACTTGTTGTAGAGAGTTTGGGCATTTGGCTAGCACTTGCAAGAAGTCAGTAATTGAAGAGAACGACAAGAAATGTGAGGATACTGAACAACAGGAGAGTGGTGAAGTGAAGCAACACATTGAGCATAAAGGGGAAAACTCAGGCAAACAAGTTACAGTGAAGCAAGTGTGGCAAAAGGTCAATAGGAACAGGGAAAAAAAATTGAAGTAAGTAAGGAGATGGTAAATAAAACAAATATAAGCACAGTAGCAGGGGAACCCTTTGAACTTGTTGGAAGTAAAGGGAACAGTTCTGGTATGAAAGTTATTAATGAATCAGGGGATGTGGACCAAGTATGTAATGTTCAAACACAAAACAAATTTAATGTGCTGCAGAATGAAGAGGTTGAGCAAGTTATAGTTGATATTAATGAGGTAGAGGATGGTGAAATCAACCCTGATGACAGTTATGTTGAATTAAATAGAGAAAACCAACAGATCAATGCTAAACTGTCTGACAGTTCTGTTATTATTAACAAAATTTTGGCTACTGATAAGCAACATTTACGGATTAAAGCAACTGCTACCAATAGCAATAGCAAGGAGAATGGTAACTGTGTTACAGTTATGCATGCACAAGCTGATACATATGACACAAAACAAGATAGAGCATGGTGCACTGCAATTGAAACATTCATAACACAACTTATTCTCACAAGCCATAAGCCTGATCCTGTTGTTCATCCTCTAGTTCATACACCCTACAATTTCTCCATTGGCCTGCCTGGTTAGCCTGCAAACCATACCCTACCTCAACCAAAACATATTCCAACCAAAGACCCATCCACATCACAACAATCCTCTCCCTACAGAAAAATTGAAACAAGATCTCTGTCTGCACAGAGAAGAAACAACTCCACCACCCAACAATAATATTTTAATGTTTTAAAAATTCACAGCATGGAATCTCAGAGGAGCGCACAGCAAAATAAAACTTGATCAAGTCAAAAATTACATTTCTGCTTATGACATTTGTCTTTTTGGATTGCTTGAAACAAAACTTAACCTCTTGTTATCCACCAAAGCAGCAACTTACATTGAACCAACTTGGAAATTCCATCATAAACTTGATAATGCAACTTATGGGCGAATTCTAATCTTGTTTGATCCAAAAATTATTACCCTATCCCCAATCCTTTCAACCAGACAGTTCATCCATCTTCAGGTCTTTGAAACCCTATCTCAAACCTCATTTTATGTCACCTTTGTATACGCCGATAACTCTGTTCTTTCTCGTAACACATTCTTCAACAACTTGCCACCATTACGTCAGTCTTCACATCCCTCGGTTGTGCTAGGCGATTTCAATTCCTGTTTTAATTTCACTGACAAATGTGGGGGTAATCCTCCTACTCCTGCAGACATTGCCAACTTCAACTTATCTATTGAACAATCTGAGTTAGTCATGGTTAATAGGTCTGGTGCAAAATTTTCATGGAACAATAGAAGTCGTAGTGGAGTTCGTACGTTCACGACAATTGATCATGCTTTCTGCAACATCCAAGCTCTCCACCAATGGCCCACCTTATGTGTCTTCCTCCCACAACCTATATTATCTGACCATTCACCACAAATATTAACTCTGGGTCCCCATTTGCGAAAGGAAAAGAGAAGTTTCAATTTTTTTGATGCTTGGCTCAAGCATGACCACCTACTTGAATTAGTTTCTCAAGTTAGCTCTGAATTTATTTGCTATGGTAACCCCATGTATAAGTTTTGCAGGAAGTTGAGAAGAATCAAGCAAGAAATTAAATTGTGGGCCAATACAACCTTTGGAGCTGGCAGCCTTCTTTCCACAACTCTTAAGGATCAGCTGAAGAAGCAACAAGAATACATGATGGAGCATCCCAATGATGAGCAAACGGCGACTGATGAAAGCAAACTATTTACTGATGTGAACAATGCCTTATGCTTGGAAGCTAACATGAAGAAGCAACAACTGCATGCCAAGTGGTCTGTTGAAGGAGACAAGAACACCAAGTTCTTCCATGATGCAATAAAGGTCAAACATTCTAGAGATAACATATTTAGTATCCTTGATGCTCAAGGTAACCACTGTCACACTGTTGAAACTGTTGATCAGGCTTTTGTTGAATACTTCTCCTCATTGCTTGGTAATGATTCTGGGTTCTCCCCTGACCTTGAGCGTATCTCAACACTTACACTGCCAAGTATATCTCCTCAGGCAGCTCTGGATTTAATAAGGCCTATAACTAATGAGGAAATAAAAGCAACGTTATTTTCAATGAATAAACAATCTGCAGGAGGGCCTGATGGCTTAAATGTGTCATTCTTCATAGCTTCTTGGGGTGTTCTTGGTCATGATTTTTGCCAAACCATCCTTAATTTCTTTATAAAATGCAAACTGCTTGGGGAAGTGAATAGTACAAACATTGCTCTGATACCTAAAGATTATCCACCAACTAGTGTCTCCTCGTTCAGGCCGATATCCTGTTGTAATGTCTTATATAAATGTATCACGAAAATTCTTGCCTCTCGTACGCTTAGTGTTATGCCATCAGTTGTATCTATGAACCAGGCAGCCTTCCTACCTACAAGAAGCATTCTAGATAATGTTCTGCTTGCCCAAGAATTGCTTAACGGTTACTCTAGAGTTAATGTGTCACCTGCTGCTACACTAAAAATTGACATATCTAAAGCTTATGATTTTATTCATTGGGCTTCAATTGTGAGGATCATGGCAGTCATGGGGTTTCCCAAAGATTTTGTGTCATGGATTTATGTGTGCATCTCCACCCCAACCTTCTCTGTTGTTTTGAACGGTAGACCAGTTGGGTGTTTCAAAAGCAGTAAAGGAATTCGCCAGGGTGATCCCATATCTTCTTACCTATTCTTGATGGTTATGGAAGTTTTCACAGTTTTGCTTAATTCAAATTACTCTCACAAGCTAATCAAGTACCACCCTAAGTGCTCTGCTCTCCAAATTCAATCCTTAATGTTTGCTGATGATGTATTGTTATTTACTAAACCTGATATTCCGTCCATGACCGGAATTGTTGAGGCTCTCCACTCCTTTTATTGCATGACTGGTCTTTCAATCAACAAAGCAAAATCTTCCATGTTACTCACTGGAGTCAGTGATACCCAAGCCGATGGCCTTTATTTGCATACTGGCTTCACCAGCATGGACAATGATATGACGTATCTTGGTCTTCCTTTACTCACCAAAAGAATTACTAATGCTGATTGTGTTCCTTTATACAATAAGATTACATCTGTTATGGGTGTCTGGTCTAATAGGCAACTGACTCAAAGTGGAAGGCTTGTCCTTATTAAATCAGTAGTTTTTTCATCTTTAGTCTACTGGGCTAGGTGCTGTATCCTCCCTACCAAGCTGTTGCATATGGTGAGGTCAGCTATGCATAGGTATTTCTGGACTGGTAGCATTCACAATAGGAAGTTGATCCCGTGCTCATTCACTAAATTTGAAACTCCAATTAAACTTGGTGGGCTAGGTGTTATTAATGCAAGTAAGTGGAACTGTGCTGCCATAAGTTCCCATTTTGAAGACCTCATCAATAAAAGAAGCAGTGTTTGGGCTAAATGGGTTTGGCAATTTTACATTAAGAATAAGTACTTTTGGTGCATGGAGATCCCCCAATGCTGTAGTTGGATTTGGAGGAGCATCCTGAACTTAAGAAATGTTTACCTCCCATTAATTCTGTACCATGTTACTGCAAAATCTGGTGTTAGTTTCTAGCATGACCCTTGGCCGGGCAGGGGTCTTATCCTTTCAAAAGTTTGTAACTACCTTCATGTTCACCAGTCTGGTATACATTATGATGCTAAAGCCAATGATTATGTTCATGATGGGATTTTGCAATTGCCAAGCACTAGTAACCAAATTATCAGGCAATTATGGACTGAGGTTCAAAACAATTACAGCACTACCAATCCAATGCATGCAGTTACTTGGGACATGAGGCCTCACACTATCAGGGGTGTTTACATAACTATTTCTGTGTATGATACTCTGCCTTCTTCCAAATGGTGCTCTATGATCTGGTCTGATGATTCTCCACCATCTGATAACTTGATGTTGTGGAAAGTCATAAACCAAGCTCTTCTGACTAGAAGTAAATTGAATTATTATGGTATGACATGCACCACCTTTTGTCTTTTTTGTGAGCTGCATGAGGAAACAACTGAGCAAATTTTTTTTGATTGCCCGACACTTAAAATTTTGATGGACAGAATCAGTTCCACAACTGGAGTTAATCTTGCTGCTGGGGGTTCTGCAATGATATGGAGTATCATCTACAAAGCTACAAGGTGGAGAAGGTATGAGTCTAGAATTTTGGTTGTGTGTTTGAAAAAATACCTCACTGCTGTTTGGAAAGAAAGGAACTCTGTTGTCTTTGATAATCACAGAAGGAAGACTGAATTATTATGGCAAGATGTTAGGAGAAGCACTCACTGGCAATTGATGAACTGCAACACCAAATTTCCAGACTCTTTGATTCAAGTTTGGGGTTGATGTTTTTTGTTGTTTCCTCAATTGTTTTATTTTTCCTTTTATTTTTCTTCCTTTTCTTCTCTCTTGTACTGTCCTCTTTTATTGTGTTGCAATAAAACTGGTAGGGGTCCAGTCAACCTCGCTGGCTTTGCCAAAAAATAATAATACAGAATGGATAAATAACCTTTCACTGTCCATACTTATGTTGATGATATTCCATCTTCCAATCCTTGGTAAATCTTTATCGTAATTTGCTTTTGGCATAATTAAATGCACGTGGTCATAAAGAAAATATTGTAAAATAAAAAACTAACATACAAAAATAATGCTATATGCAACTATCATTTGCAAATTTAAATATCATTGACATGTAAAAACATTAAAGTAAAAAATTAACTTAGGGAAAATGCTATATGCAAGTATCATTTAATAAACTATCATTGACATGAAAAAAATGTTGATACACTGAGATTTTGATCAATGACAATGTGCTTCAACAAAAAGGAAGAGATATGTGCAAAGCTAAAGAAAGAACGATGAAGACCAAGGATAAACATAAGTATGATTTTTATAGGTCTTAGTTTAGATTTATTGTTAAAATCCATCCTCAAGAGGCTTACACAAACACTAGAACACATTTTATAAATTTCATTTTTTAATACACATTCACTGTGCACAGTTTAGTAGTTCAGTCGACTGAACAAGGATGATCAGTCGACTGAACCTATTACACATATACAACATGTACAGTTTCAGTCGACTGAAACACCCTGCTCAGTCGACTGAATTTGTTCCTAAAAATTTTACTTCATATTTTCAGTTGACTGAATTCTCTGTTCAGTCGACTGAATCTGAACCTGCGAATTTTCTCTGAATGGACACCTTCTTTCTCCCAAGAGTTGCAACCATTCACCAATGGAAATGGAAGCATCTCTTGTCTGCACCCTTAGCCAACAGATGCACCTCTTCTACAAGTATAAATACATAATTCTAACATCTTCAATTCACCGAATTCTCTTGCTTTAATCTTACTATTTTCTTGAACATATTATCTAGAAATTCTCAAAGCAATCACAAATCTATTGCTTGAATCACTGCTTTGTTTTTAACATTCTTTTGATTCATAGCAATTCACATTTCCTAAATCTTCACAAACACATTGCATACTCTCGAGGATAAGATTATAGGAATATTGTACTACATTAGACTCATTAGTGTTGACAAGAACACAATAAGTCGAATATTGTTTTTAGTAATTGAGTTGAAGTCCTCTTCGGTAGTTGAGGCAAGAAATCCCGTTTGGTTGTTCGAGTAAGTTATAAACCTATTCCTCCGAGTTAAGTGAGGGTGTTAGTTAGTGGAATTCCTAAGTTAAGCTTAGGGACTGGACGTAGGACTAGAGATCCGAACCAGTATAAAATCCTACTGTCTACCTTGCTTTTACTTACTTTATCTACCTAGACAATTCCATTATTCCATATTACACGATCCTACCGTATAGCCTCTTTCAATTGGTATCAGAGCAAGGTCGTCCTATAACCATAACACCGTTATTAGACATATTGATAATATGGAAAATAACGCAAGTACAAGCACAACATCTGTCTATAGTTCTACATTTGTAGAAGGACAATCTACCCAAAGACCTCCTCTATTCAATGGACTAAACTATAACTATTGGGCTACAAGGATGAGGATTTATATGCAAGCAACAAGTTTCGAAGCCTGGAATGCTACTCAAGTAGAGTTCATTGTACCCACAACCGATTATCCTACATGGACGCAAACTCAAAAGAATGAAGCTAGTGCAAATGCCAAAGCTATGAATATGCTATTTTGCGTCCTAGATAGAAACGAATTCAACCGTGTTAGCATATGTACTACTGCATATCAAATATGGGAAACACTTAAAGTCATACATGAAGGCACAAACAAGGTTAAACAAATAAAGATATCCATGCTGAAGAATCAATTCCAAAACTTTAGAATGCGACAAAATGAATCCATCAATGACATGTACTCGATATTTCAAGACATTCATCATGCTTTAATCGGACTAGGAGAAAAATACACGGATTTTGATATTGTGTCTAAAGTTCTAAATTCACTCACTGATGAATGGGAAAGAAAAGTACTAGCAATCGAGGAAGCAAATGATCTATCTACAATGAAACCAGAGGAATTGATTGGAAATCTTATGTCATATGAAGTAAATATGCAAGCTAAGAAAGATCAAGCTCAAGAAAGAAAGAATGTAGCTTTTCATGCAGAAAAGGAAGAATCAGAGTCTGAAGATGAGGATTTAGCATTCATAGCCAAAAAATTTATGAAATTCTTAAGGTATAGAAAAGGAAATAAAAACGGATTCAATAAGAATTTCTTGAACAAACATACATCCTCGAATATAGAATGTTTCAACTGTCACAAGAAAGGTCACGTGCACAAGGATTGCCCAGAGCAAAAGAAGGAGAAGGAGAATCAGAAAGCTCTCAACACCAAAAATAAGAGAGAGAAATTCAAAAAGAAGGCATTATCTGTAACATGGGATGATTCGGATTCATCTTCATCCGAAAGTGAAAATGATAGCGTCAATGAACAGGCAAATGTATGCTTCATGGCTCAAGAATCTGAAGTCCCACTTAAAAAGAAGAAATGGATACTAGACAGTGGTTGCTCAAAACACATGATCGGAGACAAAGATGAATAAACTCTTTTATGGTTTTTTTATTATTTCAAAAACACTAATCACAAGGCTTGTATAAATAGCTTTTTACGTTTCATTCATGCTACATTTTATGTTTTATTCATTCATGCAACATTCTATATTTCTCATGATATATTTTTATGCTATATTCTATGCTACATTCTTAACGATAGACATGCATATCAGTGATTGTTTTGACAATATACTTCTATGATTATTACTTCCATTTTGTCGATGACAAAGGGGGAGAAATCTATGTTACTAACCTTGCTTTGTAGAAAAGATAGTGCATATATTCAGGGGGAGGAAATAATCTCTACACACATGAGTATTGTCATCAATCAAAAAGGAGGAGAATGTTGATACGCTAAGATTTTGATCAATGACAATGTGCTTCAACAAAAAGGAAGAGATATGTGAAAAGCTAAAGAAAGAACGATGAAGACCAAGGATAAACATAAGTATGATTTTTATAGGTCTTAGTTTAGATTTATTGTTAAAATCTATTCTCAAGAGGCTTGCACAAACACTAGAACACATTTTATAAATTTCATTTTTTAATACACATTCATTGTGCACAGTTTAGTAGTTCAGTCGACTGAACAGGGATGACCAGTCGACTGAACCTGTTACACATATACAACATGTACAGTTTCAGTCGACTGAAACACCCTGCTCGGTCGACTGAATTTGTTCCTGAAAATTTTACTTCATATTTTCAGTTGACTGAATTCTCTGTTCAGTCGACTGAATTTGAACCTGCGAATTTTCTCTGAATGGACACCTTCTTCCTCCCAAGAGTTGCAACCATTCACCAATGGAAATGGAAGCATCTCTTGTCTGCACCCTTAGCCAACAGATGCACCTCTTCTACAAGTATAAATACATAATTCTAACATCTTCAATTCACCAAATTCTCTTGATTTAATCTTACTATTTTCTTGAACATATTATCTAGAAATTCTCAAAGAAATCACAAATCTATTGCTTGAATCACTGCTTTGTTTTTAACATTCTTTTGATTCATAGCAATTCACATTTCCTAAATCTTCACAAACATATTGCATACTCTCGAGGATAAGATTATAGGAACATTGTACTACATTAGACTCATTAGTGTTGACAAGAACACAACAAGTCGAATATTGTTTTTAGTAATTGAGTTGAAGTCCTCTTCGGTAGTTGAGGCAAGAAATCATGTTCGGGTAAGTTGTAAACTTATTCCTCCGGGTTAAGTGAGGGTGTTAGTTAGTGGAATTCCTAAGTGAAGCTTAGGGACTGGACGTAGGACTAGAGATCCGAACCAGTATAAAATCCTGCTGTCTACCTTGCTTTTACTTACTTTATCTGTCTAGATAATTCTGTTATTCCATATTACACGATCCTACCGTATAGCCTATTTTAAAATAAATGTAAATTATAAAATTAACTTATGAAACAAAAATGCTATATGGGACTATCATTTGAAAAATTGTGTATCATTGATGTTGAAAATAAAACTATAACGTAAAAATTAATGTAAGAAAAATAATGCTATATGGAACTATCATTTGCAAGTTTGTGTATCATTGACATGAAAAAAGAAGACTGTAATGTAAAATTAGTATAACAAAAAAAATGATAAGTGCAACTGTAATTTTCAAGTTTAAATACATTTGACATATAATGTAAAAAATTAACATAAAAAAACAGAACTGTCATTTGCAAATTTGTATATCATTGACATGAAGAAGAAAAAAGATTACAATGTAAAAATTAACATAACAAACTATCATTTGCAGATTTGAATGCCTTTAACCTGAACAAAAAATGTAATGTAAAAAATAAATACAAGAAAAAAATGCTCCATGAAACTTTCATAACTTAAATAACTTATTGTGTTCTTACCAGCGGAAACATGAAACATCCGGACATGTTCCTTGGTTTGGACTTGAATACTTTCAAAGATCGCAGTAGTGAATTGTGAATCGAAAATGACCATGATACTTCAAAATGTTTTTCTTTATCAATTATATATTGTACGTAAGCCATAGTAAATACCTTTGGTTATAGGGGAAGAAAAAGTTATCATTGCAAGAATTGTTATTAATTTTGGAAAATCTATTTCATATTTATATTCTTGAGTTTCAAAGACATAATTTATTCCTGCAATGGCACCTACTTTTGTTATGTGTTCAACTTTTCCAAAATTTCTTAGCACAAAATCTTTAGAGTTATCAGGTATAGTTTGAAAAGAAGTTTTCAGTACTAGAAATATGTTTTTTCCAGTAAAGATAAACCAAAAACAAGAGGAATATCTTTTGTAAAATTATTAAACTTTTATTGTCGATTTTAAATGTTTCATCTTCAACACAAAATGTATTAATAATATAATATAATGTGATAGCTGACTTTCTACATTCTTTCATACTTAATAAACCATTGTATATAATATATAAAAAAAATTGAAAAGGAGTATGTTCAATATATTCTACTTGACTAGCTGTAAAACCTCTGCGTTTTTTAATTTTTTAAAGAGCTTTAATCATGGTCATTACACTACATCGATATTGTTTGTAAACTCTCAGAACGTATGTGCCTGCCAAACACATACTTTGGCTACTTATTACAGAGTTGTCAATTTCGGGTCTCGAACTCGTGACCTTCGATCTCGAAGTCCGGACCATCAACCAACTGTGCCAACGTGCTTGTAAACTACATCGATATTAGTTGGTATCAAGTACGTTTTCTTGTGTTGATCTCTTTCTCTTTTTTCTTTTTGCTGCTTTGGATTTCTGTACACATAAACGTTTAAATGTTATCTACAAGTATGGTAATCAAATACTATGCTTAACAATCATTTTACGTATGTGGACCTTGTAATTAAAATGCTACAGTAAAATATCATTTTTTATATCATATAAAGTCTGGTAAGATGCTACAATAAAAGTGCATTTTGAAATTTCGTGATAGTGGATTTCAAATACAATATGCTACATAACTATCATTTTTTATATCCAATCCATCCTAATACACTTTATAGTTAAAGTGCCACACTAAAATGTAATTTTGCATATGGTGATCATGATAGAGGACATCATCAATGAAATGTTACATTAAACTATCATTTTTTATATCATACACATCCTAATAGGCTTTGTAAATGAAATAGTATACTAAAATATCATTTTGCATACAATGATCATGATATATAACTTCATAAACAAAATGCTAAATAAAACTATCATTTTGTATATGATTTAAATCCTAATGGACTTCGTAATTAAAATGCTATGCTAAAATGTCATTTTGCATACAACGATCATCATATAAGACTTCACAAATAAAATGCTTCATCAAACTATCATTTTGTATATCATTCACATCCTAATGGACTTTGTAATTAAATACTATACTGAAATGTCATTTTGCATACAACTATCGTGATATAGGGCTTCACAAATAAAATGCTATATCAAACTATCATTTTATATATTATTTACATCCTAATAGACTTTGTAATTAAAATGTTATATTGAAATTTCATTTGCATGTCGTGATCATGATATAGGACTTCACAAATAAAATGCTACATTAAACTATCATTTACATCCTAAAGGAATTTGTAATTAAAATGGTATACTAAAATATCATTTTGCATACAACGATCGTACAGGACTTCACAAATAAAATGCAACATCAAACTATCATTTACAATCCTAAAGGACTTTGTAATTAAAATGCTACAGTCAAATGTCATTTTGTATATCACGATCATGATATAGAGCTTTACAAATAAAATGCTACATCAAACTATCATTCTGTATACCATTTACATCCTAATTGACATTGTAATTACTTCATAAATAAAATGTTGCATCAAACTATCATTCTGTATAACATTTACATCCTAATGGACTTCGTAATAAAAATGCTACACTCAAATGCCATTTTTCATACCGCGATCATTATATAGAACTTTATAAATAAAATGCTACATCAAACTATCATTATGTATACCCCATTTATATTCTAATTGACTTTGTAATTAAAACAATATGCTGAAATTTTATTTTGTAATTGAAATAATATTACTATATTTTAACAGTACAAATGCTATATTAGTCTGCCATCTAACGTAAAACAATCTACTATGTTTCAAAAAGAGAAATGATATATTTAAATATCATGTGACATGTAATCTATGCATGTTGTTTTCGAATCAATAATACCACTACCAAGTGTTATTTAAGCATTTGATAATTGAAAATAAACTGGATAGTAAGCAATACCTTTGAAGGGATGACTTTCATCAATGATGTTTAAACTTTTTTCTCTTTCTTCTTCTTCAACGTTTTGCTTTTCCATTTGTTTTTTGGCTCTTGATTTAGTAACTCTCGACTTCAATCTTCGAGTTTTTTTGAATTTAAGTTTCGACTGAGGCGTCGGATTAGGCTTTTTGAAAGTCGGCGAGATATGCTTTAGCATCCATTTCGACAATGGAATATTTAACTCTGATTAGATGAATATTTAACTGACTTCGCTGGGAATAAAAGTTATTTTAACTTTCCCCTTTAAACTAAATTCATCTTTATTTTATTTATAGACGTCCCGGTTTGTTTAAGTAAATTTGTTTTATTCGTGCAACAAAAATTTAATATCCTACGACTGGACAAATAAAATAAACAAATATACATCCTAGAACAGCATGCCTCATGCCTCATGCCTATAGTGTTGTGAGAAATTCCTTAAAGTAAGCGGGTTCCACAAAGCATATATCTAGACAATAGTCGAAGCATCCAGAGGTGGCTTAATGGCTCAAGTTATCCCAGTAAAATATAACTCACTCCTAATTAACACGTACATTCTCAAATTTAATTGGTCCAGGTCATCAAAATGACGTTCATTCTTCAGCTACGACGGTATATAAATTGCAGGTAATTGACCTCGCTGAAACAATTCGAAATTAGTTCACAACAATTCACACATTTAACAATTAACAATTCCTGCATACGATATTCATAATCTGCGGCGACGCGATGGGTCGATTTAATAAAAGTGGATGCAAGCTGATTATGTTCTTACTTTTTATCTCCGGTATGTTTTATTGTAGTGTTACTACCTAAGGTTTTGTTAATTCTCATAAGTTTAGGGGTGAATGCAGTTGGTTTGTTACTTGCTTAGATGTATATTTCTGATTAACTTTAATAAATAATGATGATTAACACAGCATATTCAGCGTGATTTTTTGATTTAAATTTGATCAATTTGTAGCATTTTACGGATCCAAGTAATTCATCCAAGTAATTCACATTGACATTAGAGTTCCTATATTGATTTATATTCAAATCTACTGAAAAGTCAGTGGATCGTGACACTGCTGTTTTCGGAATCCAGAAGCAATACAATTTCCCAATTTAATATGGACTTTATGCACATTGGCGCATATAACACCTTAAATTTAAGTTTCATTACTGACCAATCTCCGTTAGTTATAAGGAAATTATACTTATCTCCAATCATTTAAGAAAGTTCACATACCTGTAGTACTTGCTTGCTTGTTTGTGCACATTGAAGCATGTTTTTTCATAGCCATACTGCATTCTTTGTGAATTTATACTATCCTTTCATTAGTCACATTTGAGACTCAATGCACGTTGTATGCAAAAAAGTTCCCTTCAACTGTTACATAAAAATGAAATATATTCATCATATATGACTAGCTGGTATGGTTCTGCACCGCTGTAGGCTGGTAGCCTGGTATGGATGATTTCCTATAGTCAGCTCACTGCTTTTTTTTTTTTCAAATCATTACGTAAT
The DNA here is from genome assembly GCA_030765085.1 of Allium cepa. NCBI lineage: Eukaryota > Viridiplantae > Streptophyta > Magnoliopsida > Asparagales > Amaryllidaceae > Allium > Allium cepa. Next base: position 1,028,802,830 of record CM060932.1, on the reverse strand, counting down.
AATGGTATTCAAGGATATGATACTATAAAGTACCATTGTGCTAAACGTGATATAACTTTTTTTCACGATCAAATTTTCAGGATGTATAATTGCCTACTCAATGGCAAAAGAAGAAGCAGTTAAATTAGGAACAGTCATTGGTATAGATCTTGGAACCACCTACTCATGTGTAGGTGTGTACAGAAATGGCCATGTTGAAATTATAGCAAATGATCAAGGAAACCGTATCACTCCTTCATGGGTCGCATTCACCGACACTGAAAGGCTTATTGGTGAAGCAGCTAAAAATCAGGCAGCATCAAACCCAGAACGCACCATTTTTGATGTCAAAAGGCTTATTGGTCGAAAGTAAGTTCACTGCTTAGTTGATGTTTGTGGCAAGGTTATATTTTGTACAATTTTCTTATGTTGTTTTGGTTAATATAGGTTTGAGGATAAGGAGGTTCAAAGGGATATGAAGCTTGTTCCTTACAAGATAGTCAACAAAGATGGCAAACCCTACATTCAAGTGAAAGTTAAAGGTGAAACTAAAGTTTTCAGCCCTGAAGAAATCAGTGCTATGATCTTGACCAAAATGAAGGAGACGGCTGAAGAGTTCCTTGGTAAAAAGATCAAGGATGCAGTTATCACCGTTCCAGGTACATTTTATTCACTACAAACTCACATTCCTTAACACAGACGTAGAGAAATGAGTGTTTATAATCTGCAAAACCGATGTTATTTGCAGCATACTTCAATGATGCTCAAAGGCAGGCAACGAAGGATGCTGGTGTTATAGCTGGTCTGAATGTGGCTAGAATCATAAATGAACCCACAGCTGCTGCCATAGCATACGGTTTAGACAAGAAGGGTGGTGAAAAGAACATCCTTGTTTTTGACCTTGGTGGTGGGACATTCGATGTCAGTATCTTGACTATTGACAATGGTGTTTTCGAAGTCTTGGCCACAAATGGTGACACTCATTTGGGAGGTATGTAACAAATTATTTAACCATTTTACCGATCACTTGAAATGTGAATTATTGCATATGCCAACTTGTTTTAAATTGGTAATGCAGGTGAGGATTTCGATCAGAGGATTATGGAGTACTTCATCAAATTAATCAAGAAGAAGTATGGAAAGGACATCAGCAAAGACAACCGCGCCTTAGGCAAACTAAGAAGAGAATGTGAGCGGGCCAAGAGAGCCCTAAGTAACCAGCACCAAGTCAGAGTTGAGATCGAATCTCTTTTCGACGGTCTAGATTTCTCTGAACCTCTAACTCGAGCTAGGTTTGAAGAACTGAACAATGATCTATTCAGAAAAACAATGGGACCTGTAAAAAAGGCCATGGAGGACGCCGGCTTAGAGAAGCACCAAATCGACGAGATTGTTCTTGTTGGTGGCAGTACTAGAATTCCAAAAGTTCAGCAACTTTTGAAGGAGTATTTCAATGGGAAAGAACCGAGCAAAGGGGTCAACCCTGATGAGGCAGTTGCTTATGGTGCAGCCATTCAGGGAAGTATCCTCAGTGGAGAGGGTGGTGCAGAAACTAAAGGTATCTATAACTTGTGTTCTTGACGTCCTTCATTTCCAGTGAAGTAAACAACATTCTCATTTTTTTTGTTTTTTTTTGTACAGACATTCTTTTGTTGGACGTTGCACCTCTGACCCTTGGACTTGAGACAGTTGGCGGAGTGATGACGAAGATCATCCCAAGAAACACTGTTATACCCACCAAGAAATCTCAAATATTCACCACTTACCAAGATCATCAAACTACTGTTTCCATTAAGGTGTACGAGGGAGAAAGAAGTCTGGTTAAGGACTGCAGACTACTAGGGACATTTGACCTAACAGGAATAGCACCAGCACCAAGGGGCACTCCCCAAATAGAAGTCACATTTGAAATTGATGCAAACGGCATTCTAAACGTTAAGGCAGAAGACAAGGCATCAGGAAAATCGGAGAAAATAACAATAACAAACGAAAAGGGAAGGCTAAGCCAGGAAGAAATCGAGCGCATGGTGAAGGAAGCAGAAGAGTTTGCGGAGGAGGACAAGAAGGTGAAAGAGAAGATCGATGCACGTAACCAGTTGGAAACATATCTATACAACATGAAGAACACGGTTACTGCCAAGGATAAATTGGCGGATAAATTGGAAAAGGAGGAGAAGGAGAGGATAGAGGAGGTGGTTAAGGAAGCTTTAGAGTGGTTGGATGATAATCAGAATGCGGAGAAGGAGGATTACGATGAGAAGTTGAAGGAAGTAGAGGCTGTTTGTAATCCGATCGTGTCGGCTGTGTATCAGAGGTCCGGTGGTGGTGGTGGTTCTGGTGGAGCAGATGGTGGTGATGACGACGATGACTCTCATGATGAGCTTTGAAGAATTCTTTAGACATGTACTTTACTTTTGAGGGGAAATGCTCTTTCTCTGATTTGTTTTAATTTTTTCTGTAGCTTATGTTTAGATGTATTTTAGTATGTTTTCCTGTTTATAGTTTATGAACCTACGTCTTTTTTAAGTGCTTGTTGGCTATGTGAGTGTTAGAGAGAGAAACGTTCGTTTCTCCAGCTGTTTAATAACAGGTCCAAAAATTAGTCGACTTTTTTATGCGAAAACCAACAAGTGAATGCAACAAATTATCTTATACCTTGTGTTTTAAGCGGTTTTAAACCAACTAGTGTTGTTGTTGGTTCTCAAGTTGGAAAGTGTTCCAGCTTCCGACGCTTATCTCTATTGCTAGCATGCCTGTATATAAAGGGATGGACGATATTTGGTGAGAACCGAATTAACCAATAAAATCGGTGCATTTCGATCGGTTTGTTTTGGTTATAAAACGATATTGATTTAAATTCGGTTTGTAAAATAATTTTGGTTTGAATTCGGTTTGTGAGATAATTTTAATATTTGTTTAATCGAATCAACTGAACTTTTATTTTATTATCCAAATTCATGGCATGTAATAATATTAACAATTGATTTAGTAATAAAAAATAAATTATCAATTAAAAATTGGTTAATTTTTCTTATAAGCTTAAAATAAATACTCAAAATAGTATATATAAACATATATTTATGTTTTCCAAAGATCAAATCATTTGTTTGAACAACATAAGGTAAATTTTTTTACTTGCTTTTTTAATTCGGTCAAATCGGTTGCTGATCGAATTAACCGAAGTTAATTTGGTTCGACTTTGATTTTTCTTCAGTTTCAATTCATTTTGACATTTTTACCTCGAAACCAACCGAACAGAGCGAATGCTCACCCTTTTGTATATGTTTGTTTTATTGAAAATTGATCAGCTTGCATTTTGAAGTGCCTACTCATTTATAGACTTTCAATCTAGTAATTTTAAATTTCATAATACTACGGTGAAATGAACTTGACTTTTACTCAAATAATCCTTATTAATGTTGAATTTTTGATGAAACTATACGGAGAATTAAAGAGGCTGAGAATAACTTGATAATGGTGAAAATGGTGCGTGAATCGGAGCATGGATTCTCAAGTTATCGCAGTTTGAGGCTGGGAGAATCACAAGGATGAAGCACAAGTAGTCAGACGTCTAGCAAGAATCCTTAGACGTTTGATAATGAGTTTATTGTAACGTGAGAAATCTCTCGGACGTCCCAAGAGCTCTTACCAGACGTCCGAGAACAGGTAAAGTTGTTTCTCGAATATTGTGGTAGACGTTTCATAAGTGGGGTCAGACGTTGGGGCGTCTGTAGCATGCACAATGGGTCTTTTGGGTCAAATGTATGACAGCACGGGGCCAGATGTCTGATCCGCTGATGCATGGCTATTTTACTCGGGATGTTGTGTTATGTTTGTGAGTACTTCAAAGTGCAAATCGGGTATTTGTCAGGGAAATAGAGTTCACTATATAAGCTATTTTCAAAATTCAAAGAAGACACTTAATCTTCAAGGATTTTAATCAAGGGTTTATTTTCCATCAAATAGGGTTTATTAAAACCAGAGTTCTTCAAGTCTATTCTCCACAAATTCATTCTCTAAGAATATTGATCATTGTAATCAATTTCTTATACTCTTTTCATCGGTATTAATAAAAGGCTCCCTTCAAAGTGGATAAACACTAACAAAACATTAACGAAACCACTATAAATCTCGTATGATTTATTTTACATTATTGCTTTGTTTTATTGCTTGATTGGTGAGTGTGATTGGTTTTACTTGGATTGGATTGAGATTAAGATATCGATCGGTTATTTTTGCACCTCTTACAACGATCTCGTTTTCCACTATGCTTGTCTAAATTCCATAACATTTGATATCAGAGCGTTGGTGTTTGTAGGGTGGTCGTAGAAATGTCGGAATCGGATAATACCTCAGATAGTCCCTCAAGTTGGACCAAGTAGTGTGGCACCGTATGTATGTGGATCGTATGCGGCTTCAGAATCACAATTGGTTATAGATAAGTGGAATGACGATAATGATTTTGAAAAGTGATAATGAAATGTGAAAATGGTTCTTAGGCGGAATCGGGTGCATCGAGTTTGTTTGACACATATTTGTTGCCGGCAGACATCTCGGATGTTGAGAGAGAGGAAATGGAAGAGTGTGCATTCATTATCCTTCAACTTGCTATGGGAAAGAATGCGATCTTCAAAATTAGTGGTGAAACTACTGCTAAAGGTATTTGGGATAAGTTGGAGAAGTTGTATATGAAGAAGTCACTAACTAAACGTTTGATCTTATTGCGAACGTTCTTCACCTATAAAGGAAGGTAATTCGCTAAAGGCAAAATTGAATATCTTTGATGGTTTGCTAATGAAGACGAAGCCGATAGATTTGAAGAATGAGGAAGAGTAAAAGGTTATGACATTGTTGTGTTAGTTGATGGATCGTTAGACGGTTTTCTCAAACAGTTTGATCTATAGCCGAGATACTTTTACTCTTGATGATGTCAAAACAGGTCTTCTTAATGAGGAGTTGCGCGATCAAATGAAGGAGTTGAGTGACGGGATTAGTGATGGCTATAGTTTATGTGACGACCCGGAATTTTTAACAATTTAAATTGGAATATTTAATTGATTGTAAATATTTAAAAAGTTAATTTTTAACTTGAATTCAAATATTATTATTAATAGCAATTCAGTTATTAGATTTAATAAACTGAAATTGGGTAAATTATTGAATCTTCAGTTTTAAGCCTGTTAAAATAATTTGAAGGCTTATAAAATTTATAATGATAATACTGAAGGTAATAGAATGGTTGAAATTTAATATAAAGGTGATTTGTTCAGTTTTAATAATATACCGTTTAAATCGATATTTAAAAATAGCCTTCCGAGGCATATTCTCGGAATTCGACGAAACCAGTTCCATTGGATCCACGATAGTTACTTATTATCGGATTTCAATTTTCGTAGTGTTTGGATTTACCGTTTGCTCGTACGGGTGAGAAACGCGTTGAGATTAAAATCGATAATTTAATATTCTAAATCGATTTATAAAGCTAACTTCCATATACGATTAAGTTAGCTTCCGAAACACATTCCATTGTGTTTGGAATATGGGTAAAACCTTATAACGCCCGTCGGCAAGTCTGATTCGGGGTTCGGGATTTCGCGTTATGCTTAACGAGACGTTTTGGAAGTTTTATCATATAATCAGTTAGAGATATTTTTATTAATCAACAATCGTATTCAGGAAGCCATCCTCAACCCTATATCTTATTCCCGTCTCCTCTCTAACCTTCAATAGAAAATCGAACGCATAAAAAAAATTATTAATGAAATCATGGCTGAAACCTTCATTCTTAAAATCAGTAGAATCGAAATAAAAAAGGGGGAATCACGAATCAAAATTCGTGCTTTCGTATTATCGTCGCTCGCAACCCTAGAGCGTGCCCACAAATTAGGATGGATTCGCGTACGTGCGCGCGAAGCGGAGCGAAGGGAGGTGGAGTTGGCAATTCATGATGGCATCTGAGGATTGTCAAGGGAAAGGGAAGCGGAGGCGAAGTCGATTTAGTGATTCGCGAACCATTCCTAGTCGCGACCGAGGCTAGGGCACCGTGAGGTCGTAGGGGGGGCTCGCGTGCGACTGTGCGAGGCGTGGCAGCGGTGTACCGAGGTTAGGGTTTGGTCGAGAGCGTCGAACAGGAAGGCTGATGGAATCGCGCAAGGTCGAGCATGGCTAACCTTGAAAGTAAGTTATTTGTTCTTTATCAATTTGATTTGTGTACACTTACATTTAAGATAAGTGAAATTCAACAAATAAATTGCCATTTAACAAAATGAATTTCTGTTTGTTTATTTACAAATTTTTATTCAACAAATATACAGTAAAATTTTATGTTTACAGTAAATTTTATAAATGTATAATTTGTTCTCTTAAATATTAAATATACATGTGAATATTCTTATACAGGAAATTTTATTTATTTCAGTGATATATATTGAAAACATATATGAAAAATATGCACACATTTATAAATTGCAATACAGTAGAAAATTATTTTGACACTTTTAAAATTGATAGTACTTTAGTCTAAAACCAGAGTTAATCTAATGATTTTTAGAAATTATTTTTAAAGATAAGATTAAGATAAAAAGGAAACAGAAATATATATAAAATAAATAAGAAATAAATTATTTAGTTAAAATTGAATTGTTAATTAATTTATTTATTTAAAGAAATTTAGTTTTTAATTAAATGATTGATTAAATCTATGAGAATTAATTGATTTATCTAAGTGTTAATAAACCATATAAATTGCATATTCAAGGCCAAAAATCGAGGAAGCCAAGGCAATATTGAAGTGGATTGCAGATATAAGCAAAGGTGAGTAAATCGCACTCTGTTGGATTTTTATTTAAATTTAAATGGTTAAATTTAAATAATTGGTTGAATGATTAAATTGATTGGATGTGCACTGATGATGATATGACTTTGGATTTGGTTGGTTCTCGAGTTAATTGTGGTTTGACTTGAATTATTTGGGTTTTAAATTGTTTTAAACGTAAGTCATAAATAAGAAAATGTTTTTATTGTTAATAAGGGCTTAATGATTCATGATTCATGAAATTAGAAGGGTAAATAAAATGGATAATTAATTAATTCAATTATTTAATGATTTGGGTTAATTAATTTAGTAATTAAGGGTTTTGAATTAATTAATTAAGGATTAAGTTAATTAATGAAGTTTAATTAATTTAGAATAATCAATGGATGGTTTGATAGGTAATTACTTAATGTAATTACAGATAATTACTTTGTGAAATTAATCAAGAGAATAATTAAGATAGTTAATCAAGGAATAATTAATTTATTTATTGAAGCAAATAAAAAGATAGTTAATTATAGGTTGAGATAAATCAAGAATGATTAATATTTGCGGTTTAATTAATGATTAATTATTTAATGTAATTAATATAGATTAGGATAAACTGAAATATAATTGGAAATCATTAATTTATATAATTAACGATGTAATTAAAGATTGATTAATTAAGATGAATTATTCAATAATAAGTGACATATGAGAAGTTAATTAATATAAGTAATTAATGATTAATGTAATTAAAACAGTTAATTAATTCATGAAGTAATTAAGATTACTTATTAATTTTGGTTAAGAAGAATTAATATCGTGAAATTAATTAAAGTTAATTACTTGAATGTACTCGAAGGGTAATTAATCCAGGGTGATTAATTAAGATGAATAATGAAGGGATGATTGATGAATTGATTTGAAATTAATTAATGTTAAATGAAGAAATCTAAGTCATTGAGGTTAGTAATTCAATCAGGATTAATTAAATTAAATTTGTATGCGATTAAGCTTTGCTTATGAATGATTGAATGGTGTTGGATGCTTTGAATGAGTTGATATATCTGAATATGAAATGTTGTGTATTTCATTTGGATAACTTGCGTTAGGATGACATGAGTGTCGAAGAGACTGGGGTCGGGTATTAGGAAATACCTGAAACCACTTTCAATTTTTATAGATTGATAAGTGAAATCTATAGGCTGGAATGAAATGATTTAAGTAAATTGGACTTTTTAATCCAAATTTTGGTTCTAGAAATATGATGTGTGAAATAAGTGATGCCTTTCACAAATTGTGAATTTGTAAATTGATACAAGTCGCCTTGGGTTTTAAATAAGTTGTATGCTTGTATTCCATGTTAGGTGGGTTTACTCACGCTGGTTTCCAGCCTAACCCGGGTGTTACTTTGATGTAATGCTCGGGTCAGACCGAGTATTACAGATTTTTTGATAAGGACATTTTGGTGCTCAGGAGGCGAGCTGGGTGGCAAGAACGTATGGAGTGTTTTCGCTGTATTTTATTTCTGTATATCTATGACATGAAAATTGTGCATATTCAGTGACTGTACATATGTGAAACTCTGATGTATTAAAATGTAATCCACAGAATATTATTCCTTTATAAACTGTTATTATTTATTATTATATTTTATCCGCTATGAATGTTGAGATGTTAGTGTTTCTGTCCTTCTTCTATCTCTTTCTTCTTTTTCATAACTATATGAAATTTTCGGGATCGAAAATTTCCGGTCGTTATAGTTGGTATCAGAGCTGAAAGGTTAAGCGAGAACATTGGCTCTAGTGGGGATTACTCATAGAGTCCGTAGTACTCTAGAATGAGTTGAATATATATATATATATATATATATATATATATATATATATGAGCGCGTACTTGTTATTTTCTTATATAAATGTTTTAAATGATTTTATATAAAATTATTTTGATATATAAGGCAATGTTTCCTTCTAATAAATATTAAGGTGATTGGTTGTTAAATTATTGGAATTAAATTAAAAAGTCATATAATACAACCAAATTGAAAACTTGAATTAGAATTAAATTAAGTGGTAATAGAAATACAACCAAATTAAAATTAAATTGTTTAAAAACATTAAATAAAGGTAAGTTTGAAATGGATTCAAACTGAAATTTAATCTTGAATTTATAGAAGTAAGTATAATATAAAAAGGAATTGATATCTAGATATGATTACCTTGGGTATTATCATAAATAGTTATTGTGTTTAATAATGATATATTTGTTATTAAGTATGCCAAATGAAGTAAATTTATAAGATAAGTATAACTTCTAAATTAAAGTAGGTTTTAAAATCGTTGAAGTTTTGAAAACCTAAGTCTAGAAACAATCAATTATTTCAAAGAGTTAAAGAAAATAACAAATAATATAATTCAGACTATTTTGAATATAGTCTTATTTTAAAATAAGAAATGTTTGGAAGATTTTTTAGGAATTTGTTTTGAAATTAAAACCAAGGGTGGTTTAAAATTTTTTAGTAGACTGGTGTGTAAAGGAAATAAATATGAAATTAACTCTAAGATTGAGTTTTGAATTTTCTTTGGAATGTGATGTGAAACCCAAAGTGAAGCAAGTTTTAAACTTAAGTGGAAAGGTTATTAATCTGAAGGTTTAAAATTTGAATGGGAATTGGGATTAAATTCAAGCAGGAATTGAAATGATTTGAAATTGAAGTGGATTCAATTTGAAATTAGCCCAAATTTATTTGAATAATTTTGAACTATAAATAAAGTTGAATAAGTAAGAATCAAATGGAATTTGATTTGAAGTTGGAAAGAAATTGAGAATTAATTCAACTTGAATTGGGAATGAATCAAGTCCAATGGAAATTGGAGTTATTTAAATTGGAATTGGGTCAATTTAAATGGAAGTGGAAATTTAAATTGAACTGATAAAAATGGAGATTGGTAATTGAACAGTTTGACTCTAGACTATTTTTTAAAAATAAATTGATTTAGTACAAATTTATTTTTCCAAGTTATTTATTATATATACAACCTTTCTTATTAAACCCAAAACTATCTTATACTTATTTTATAACTACTTTTGGAGCTATTTAACTATTTTGTAACTGTTTTATAAACTAATTATTGTTTTTCAACTGTTTTATAACTAATTATTATTTTACACTATTTTGTGATTATCTAACTATTTTATAACTATTTACTATTTCGCAACTATTTTATTATTAGTTAACTATTTTACAACTATTTTGCAAACTAATAATTATTTTTCAACTACTTAACTATTTTTAAATTTTTCAAGCTATTTCTAAATATAATCTGGTCGTAGTTCAAACTGTTATTGATTAAATACCCAACTGAGATAAGAATTGAAGTGATAATCCAAATGAGGATTAAGGTAAACGTGAATAAGTGAATAAAATCGAAGTGAGGATGAATAGAAAGGAAACTGATTTAGTTAATAATCAATGAAGATAAATACGTAGGATGTACGTATATTATTCTATTCGCATAGTGATTTGATCCATATTCGAGCACATAATTTCGAGATAGTTATATCGATCCAGTTGGGATTTTTCGCTCGATTTTCGACGGCGAACCTGGAAATGGATTGTTGATTGGTTCTGTATATTCTCTATCATAGTTATAGCTATGCAAGGAGAATGACGGTTTCTGATCAAGAAACCAGATCTGAGTCTGCACTAGGAAGTCGGATGGACGATACTAGTTCGAAAGTGAAATTGTGTGATCGAACGAGCGATCAGATTGGTATAGCGTATAGATGATATGTGTACATCGTACGGATTTGAATAAAATTGATATTGAAAGGACTAATCAAAATTTGAATATTTATTTTTAATAAACAAAGATATATATCCTTGTTATATAAGATAAATCTCCTCTTGTTGAATTTATTGCTAGAAGAAAAGGATTTTTGAAAGTGTTTGAAGTATAAAAGGAGATTTATACAAGTTTGAAATGATCCAAAGTTTAAAAATTATATATATCTGAATATATATATATATATAAAGGATCTTATAAGTATTTTAGAAAAGGTTTTGGGAACCTTTGGATTTGGAAAGGCTTTTGATTTTTGGGTAAAATCAATATGAAAATTTGGAAAGCCTAATTTGAGAATTATCGATTTTGGGATAATCGATTTTGTGTAAAGGAGCTTTGTATGAGATCATACTAGGTGTATGATTTGAAAGATACTATATGTGTATAGCATAAAGTGTTTTGATGATGGCTCTGGGGAAAATGGCACTCCCTTGAAATGAACTTCTCAGGAGTGCCACCGGGTGGTGCTGCCTTGAGCCCCAAGGGGGGGTTCTAAAGTTGATCCTGTGAGGCGTCCGGACAAAACTAATTCCTGAGGATTATGAGTAGTGTGTACCATAGCGAAAGTCGTGTGTGCCGCTGAGAGCCAACGGTCTACGTTTGATTTTATATCGGTAGACTGCGACCTATGGTAACATAGCGAAAGTCGTGTGTGCTGTTGAGAGCCAACAGTCTGCGTTTGATTTTACATCGGTAGACTGTGGCCTATGTAGGAGTGGAGAAGTTTCATTTTGACAACGAAAATCGAGGGGAGCTGATGCCTACAGTTACATGGACTTTTGCTGCGATGGCAACGTAACCCTGTAATGTAATTGCGATTTGTTGTGGGTTTCATGGCGTAATCGAGGGGCGTGGAGTGCCTACAGTTACATGGACTTTTGCTGCGATGGCAACGTAACCCTGGATGTAACTGCGACCATGGATGTGGGTGATGATTTCCAGAGCATTCTCACAAAGATATATCCTCTATTTTTGTAACGTTTCGGATTTTCGTTGCCGAAAAACCGAAATGTTATGGGTTTTAAAAAGAAAAAGACAGAAAAGAGGTAGAAAGACAGAAAATAGAGAGAAAAGAGAATAGAAAAGAGAACGGAACAGAAAACAACAGAACAACAACAGAATCTCACAATTCGCAGCGGAACAATATATAATAATAAATGAATAATCTTTAAACAAAGAACTATATCAGTTATTACATTTTATACATTTCATTTCATTACATCATATCATCAGAGTATACAACATCAAACAAACAGTGCAACGGAAAAAGAAATACTATATAGTAGTAATACGCCATGCCATCCAGCTTGCCTCCAGCAACTCCTAAATATCCAGAATATCCTGATAAACCTAACTCTTAACTGCCCGTGTGGAAATTGGTGGGCACCCAGAGTTTAGGAAGGAAAACAATAAACTCCAAGTCAGTCATGTGACTGGTGTGAGAACTCAAAACAGTTTATTTATCTTTAAAATCAAAATAGAGGAATATTTTTAAATTCAATTCGCAATGCTTTTAAAAATGAGACTACCATAAGGCCTCCCGCACACACACACAATGCAAACGCAGAATCGGAGGAGATTTCTCCTTATGATAGTCAAAGATGCTTGATACGCATTTAAAATAACATTTGATATTATTATTAGTGCATAGTGTAGAGAAAAATTCATTTCGAAAGTAGAATATAAATCTTAGCCAACATACGACCATTATCGTATGCCTACTATAGCTAACTATGTTCAATAGCAGGTTACCGCCACATTCCATAGCAGTTTATACAACTAAAACCGTACAAGTCACGTATTGTTTCTTTGGATTTCCAACGAATGATCAGGCCAAGGAACTTCCCATTGCCACATGGAAACGCCTCTGGCTGGACGTCCCCGAGAACTTAACCAGCTCTCTGCCAACACAAGGCCGGGTTACCTTTATCACTAGGTAACTACTACACGAATATGGCATCCCCCGGTCCCATTGGACCTTTTAACCGAGCGCTCGTCACCAACAACACCACACAGTAATAAAATATAGTGTTTCATCATGAGTAAATATCTGGGCTCCATACCATGATACCACCCTTTCCAGAAGGAAATGCACATACCCTAAAGGGAGCTACCCCTCATAACCTTGCCGCATCTTTCTTGTTTTGACCATTTCGGGATGTGAGGCTCAACGAAGTTTCGTCCACAAAAACATACTTTATACAAAAGCCATGCTTTGGGTCAACAAATGATCAACACAATGATCACAAGGATAGACGATCAAATAAACGATCCTATCACAAATAATCAACACAATGATCATTTCAGCATCACTCAGCATGTCACATTACCAAATTGGGAATATATCGCTGATAACATTCAACTATATAACCTCTGAGCTCGTACGTCTCAGAGAAGGGTGTTAAGCTAAAAGAATAAATTCTCCGCCACCAACAGAAATATATTTGAAAGAAATCGTCTTTATATCTCAACTTGTAATGTCAGACATACAATCCATACAAGTCTGTTCCGGGCTCGAACAAAACTGAAGGCACTTACAAGAAGTCCTTGCAATCCGGATATCCACAATCCTGATCGGATTTCCCATCACTTATGGAATCTCTATACCAGGAGCGACCCAGTGCAGAGACAATCGATAGGTCATCCTATCGCTCTCGCAAATATCGGTCTTCAACACCGATCTTCAAATGCAATTCATAACGACGTATCACATATTCGGAATGGGTTATACGACCCCATGGTCCTTTCCCGGTTAACCCGAATAGTGAGCGATTATTCAAAAATAAGTGTGGCATTCAAATTCGAACAAATCACATCATATACCCATTCAAAGGGAAATATTGATAGTCGGCTATTGAACTATCAATTGATATGCACACATCACCAGATTCCAAATAATTTTCCAAATTATTTATTTTCCAAAATATTTTTACAAGATATATAATTTTCACACTTCAAAAATAAATCAATATTTATTTTTTTAAACAAATTCCACTTTCACATATAAATTCCATAATGGATTTATATTTCAAAATATCCATGCGTATCATTTCAATTATTCATTTCAATTTATCTTCAAAAAGATAAATTTTAATTATTCACTTCATATTGGAAAAACAATTCCATACTTATTCAATAAGTAATTCACAAATCTTTTTATTTTCAACATTTAGAAAATATTCAATATACTTAAATCAAATTAAGTATATATTTCATTCTTTAAGGAAATCATTTACTTAAACATATTTATTTGGACCCAAAACGAATGTTGCGTAAAACATCGTTACAACAACCCAAAATCACTAGTATAGGGATTCGAATTTAAGATAGATATATAAATCCCAATACTATTCAAAACATTTCCTTTCGGAAATCATTTACTATAACAACAGTGTTATAGTCCACTATTTCCTTTTATTTCTCGAAAACGTCTATTTCAACAATAAATGTTGAAATCTATGGTTTCGAATCTCAACACATTTTAAAACATCGTTAGATCGTTTTAATTCTATTTAAAACATCCAAATCCAAAACAATTTCTTTAACGTGTTATTCACTATTCAAAAACGTGAACATACTCCATTAACAATTTCATCCTTTTATTCAATTTAATTCGAAGGATTTTTCACAGTCTAAAACGTGAATATAACCCCATTTATAGGTTATAACAATTAACTTATCAAAATAAGTTGTTTGTGGATTTATAAAACAACGTTTATAAATTCCATTTCTATTTATTTATAAAAACTTCCTTTTTATAAATTCCTTTATTAACCTATTCCAGTTTATAACTAAATTATAAACTAAACGTTCATATTATAAGTTAATTACTTATAAAACGATTATTTTACAAAATCGTTCCTTTAGAGACTTTCCAATTTATAAATCTTATAACTTATAAGATCCATTTATTTAACCAATCTATTCTTCAAATAATTTCACCAAATTTATAAATCTTACTATTTATAATTCTTTTATAACTTCACAGTTTATAATTCTATAAATTTCATTCATTTATGAATTTCATTTTCACTTCATTCCAACACTTATAAAAACTCGTTTTATAACGTCCATATTTCAATTTACAAATATCCATTTATAAATCTCTTAATATAAATCAATTTATATTATTCTTTTAAAACGTCTTTAATATCCTTTATAATTTCATCCTTTTGATTTATAAAATAATTAAATTTCATAAATCCTACATTTAAACTTTTAATAATAACTTCAAAAATCTAGTTTAAACTATTTTATAAAATCATTAATCCATATCTCTCAAAAATCAGCTTTTAACTATATTCTCACAAAATCATAACTTTATAACTTTGAAAATTATAACGTTTATTTATTTAAAATGGATCGATTCCAAAAATATAGTATATTTTCAAAAATCACTTTATAATCATTTTAAAATTCCAAAACTTGGTCCAATGATGCTACATACCAAATAGTCAATCACGACAACGACGATATCACATATCGTATATGATAATCAACGAATATCAAAATATCCATAATCAAATAAATACTGTTGAGGAATCCAGTTGGATCCCTCCAACCTGTTTCCTGCATCACAAACATTAGCACAATACCAATTTCGTTGCAGTACGAAATTATCGCGGTATATGTTCTTATTAAATATTATCCGCTTAATAACGGCGCAATAGGGTCTCATCCGCTAAAAATACGGGAAATCAATCAACTGCAATATATACATATGCCAATATATATATATTGATATTATTTATAATACCAATTTCACTGTTTATGAAATATTCGCGGTATATGTTTTTATTAAATAACATCCGCTTACTAACGGCATATAATGTCTATTTTAACAATCAATAGATATCAATCAACATTTAAACATACATTCAAATAATTTAAATCTAACTATTTAAAATACAATCGAAACTGATTCGATTGAGTGAGAAGTTCTCACCTTGATTTTATTTCCGTTTTAGCTTTTTATTTCGAATAAAATTAAACGGACGTTTAATTTTACCCAAAATTCTCACTAACTCCAAACGACTCCAAACCAACTCCATCGCGTAGTGCTCGTCCATACGATTCCAACACAACTGAGTTTGCATTTTTTCGACCTCGTATGAAAAAGATATGAATATTTAAAGTTTACTCGATTTATTTATAACTAATAACAACATTTCAATTATAATTTTATAACCTAAATCAATATCTGCCGTCCATCCTTTCCTAGAACGATCTGGGCCGCGTGTTGCTTCTCCCCCATCTCCTTCTTCGTACGCGTGAACCCCCCCCCCCCCCATAGCCGAACCCATTACGTCCATTTAGGGTTAAACATTGCAACCCCAAAACTCGACAAAACCCCATCACCTCCACGCCATTCGAACCCCCTCAGCCACCTCCACACTCGCCCAGAACCATGAAGAACTCGGTCGCCCTATACACACGCAAATCGAGAATGAACGCGCGGCCTTTGAATGCAATTTGCCGTCAATCCGTGCAACGAAACACGATCATAACCGTTGAATATAAGGATCTCACGTAGCTCTACAACTTTGTAGTTGGAGATTTCTTGAATGGGTTTGTGGATTGAAAGATAATTGAAGAAAAGAGACTGCAATTTTCGGCCATCCATTGCAGTTGCTGGCGGCTAGGGTTTTTTTTTTTTTTTTTTTGTGAATAAAAGGGGTATTTATAGAGAAAACCGAAACACTATTCATTCCGGAAATTCCGAACTCCGATTTACGCGCCGTAACCAGCGTTTCTAGGGTTTACCCCGCATTCCGGACACAATGGAACATGTTTCAGAAGCTAATTCGGACATCTGTGCGAGTTATGACTGTAAACGCTCAATTTGAATTAAACCGATTTAACTCGATTTCTAGGCGTTTTAATTCGTACAGGACAAACGGTAAATCCAATTGACTTGAAATTTGAAACCTTACAATAATATCACATTACGGATCCGATGAAACTAGTTTCGTCGAAATCCGAGACTTTTTGAAAAATGGCTATTTTCACTCGCTAAATTTAAATTAAAAACGATTCGATGCGTTTCGAGCTGCCACGATCAAACGATAACTCCGATTGACACGAAAATTGAAATCCGGTAATAACTAACTATTACGGATCCAATGGAACTGGTTTCGTTCAATTCTGAGACTGTTCAAAAATTGGCTATTTTACAGTCGATTATTAAATATTAAAATATTCAATTTTCACAAATTAACTTTTAATTCGATTTTAAAAGTTCTAAAATATTGTTCTAACTCCCATATGATAAAATAAAATTTTACAAATCATTTTCAATCATATTTAACTATATTTTCAATTATTTCCATAATTTAACGTATTAAATTATCGATTTAATTATTCAATTAAATCCAAAAATTCAAATAAAAATTTATTTGACTTATAAATTCACTTATTAATATTTAAAATTAATTAAATATTCAAATTTTAATTTCTAAAAATTCTGGGTCGTTACAATTTTCAAAAATTGTTTTCTATATTTTCAATAAAATCATTTTTCCAAGTATTTTCACTGGATGTTGAAGACGGGTTTACCAAGTACTTATAGATTTTCAGTCCTACGCCTGATAAACTTATGACTGAATTTCTGTGAGAACAAGGACGAACTGGTTGAGACATCGAGTTATAAGAAGTATTTTATAAAGAGCTATTTTAATAGTATTATATGAATTTAAAAGCATTTCTAAAATTTTAAAATAAAGATGTTGGAATTTTGGGAAAATGAAAGAAATCCAAACCGAAATTATGAAAATTTTTGAATTCAGGAAAATTTAATGAAGTGATTTTTGTAATAAAAATCGAGTATTGATTTAAAAATTGGAAGTAAGCTAATTAGATAAATAATTATTTGATAGAGTATATTAATAAAATTTAACTCGGTTAAATAAAATGGATTGTAAGTTAATAATGGAATTTGGAAATGAACTCGAATTATAAATAGAATTTGACTTGGATTTGATGATGAATTAAAATAAGTGGTGATGTTGTAAAAATAAAATTCAAGTGAGTTATAAATAATATTTAACGTAATTTGCAAGTAAATTAGATATAAGGAAGGTGTTGCCAAATGAAATGAAATTGAATTATAATAGACATGGTTTGAATTGCAAATAAAACCCAGGTAGGTAGAAATAAATTGAATATGGCCTTGTAATTAGTTAATTGAGTCGTGAATGAATCGAATTTGGGAGTTTAATTTATAATAACTAATCAAATAAATTTGTAGATTGAAATGAGATTTGATTGAAATAGAATCAAGTTAAGATGAAAAAGAAAATTTATTTGCAAATAATGTGAGCTTAAGTTATGAAGTTGAAATAATTTGAAGAAGGTAAATTAACTTAAGTTTAAAATTAATAGAAGTTTGACTTCGAACAAAAGTGAAAGATCATAAAAATCTGGGTTAAATTAATTTGGAAATAGTTATTAATTTATAAGTATTGAATGTGCCAAGCTTAATAAATTATTTTGAATGGAACAGTTGTGGAAATGAAATGAAATGCAATGAATGTTTAGTGAATAAATTAGAAATAAAATGGAATTACATGCAGAATGAGTTGAAAATAATTTGAAGTAGGTATAAATTAAAATGGATACTCTATTAAGCAAATATCGCCGAATATACATAAAAATAGTTGTCGTTTGACGTAAACAAAGGTAATTAAATTTTATGAGTTGATAAAGATTAAATAATTTGGTTTTAGAATTAATTGAAGTGAATATGAACTTGTTTGGATTAAAAATAAATTGAATGTAAGCACTTGAGTTGTAAACCATTAAAATTGAATGAAATGGCATATAAATTTGGTTGGAAGCAATTGGAATTAGCTTTAAATCATATAAATCGCTTATGGTAAGCGTTTGGTGTTTGTTGCTTTTGAAATGCTTGTGTTTAGCCATTAAAAGTAAGTGAAATGCAAATAGATTTTCTATATATGGCATTTACATATTTAAATTGAGTAAGTACAGGTACCCGAGGGCCGTTTGGCTGGATTTGGTTGCACTAATTGCTAAAATAAATAAGCCGCTTGCTTAAAATGTTAAATAAAGGTACGCCTACGCAATAAAATAGAAAATATGAACTGTTTTTGATTTTCCGACCGTGTGGGTCGATGTATATATATTTATATCTCTTTTCAAATTGCAAAAGCTACTCCGTACAAAGGAGACTCTGCCTAAATTTTCTGAAAATTTTGAGAGTTAGAAAATTTTTGAAATTTTTTGGTTAGCGACAAACGATTTCAAATTGGAAATTAAAGTAAATTAGTAGATGAAACTAATATGAATTAGTTATAAATGAAAGATAAAATCCAATACTCAGAAGTGAAGACAAATTGAATTCATATGGGAATGGGAAAACTAAGTTGAATAGAAGTAGATGTGAAAACTTCTGTGAGGAAATGTATAAAATGATTTGAAAAAGTTACGATTGGATATCATTGCTAAGTAGGATACGCAGGTATTATAAAGGGAAAATAAAATTGGATTTGATTTCAGGAGATAATTTGAATTGTCCGACTAAAGGTATGTATTTAAATTTCTGTATGAAATTGGATTGGGTTTTTGATCTAGCCAATTGGCATTCTGTTTTCTTTTTGGAATTTGGGAGCCCGTAGAGGCCTTTTGTAGTTGTACCGAGCTAGCCACGCAAAGGAGACGCTGGCAAAAAAAATCGGAAATTTAGAGAGTTAAAAAAAATTTGAGAAAATTTTGATAATTCAAAACTTGATTTTAAATTGAAATTTATATGATTGAGCAAAAGGGTATTGTTTGAAAACTATAGAAGGTTTTGGGAAGTTGGTTGAGGTGATTGTGGGTCTTCAATAAAAGATAGTTGGTAAGATGTTGAATTGTAGGTTTGGGAAAAAGTAAACGGGTATCGGACCATTCTTCCTAACTAGTAATTTCGGCGACGAAATTCTTTAAGGGGGGAGGAATGTGACGATCCAGAATTTTTAACAATTTAAATTGGAATATTTAATTGATTGTAAATATTTAAAAGTTAATTTTTAACTTGAATTCAAATATTATTATAAATAGCAATTCAGTTATTAGATTTAATAAACTGAAATTGGATAAATTATTGAATCTTCAGTTTTAAGCCTGTTAAAATAATTTGAAGGCTTATAAAATTTATAATGATGATACTGAAGATAATAGAATGGTTGAAATTTAATATAAAGGTGATTTATTCAGTTTTAATAATATACCGTTTAAATCGATATTTAAAAATAGCCTTCCGAGGCACAGTCTCGAAATTCGACGAAACCAGTTTCATTGGATCCGTGATAGTTAGTTATTGTCGGATTTCAATTTTCGTAGTGTTTGGGTTTACCGTTTGCTCGTACGGGTGAGACACGCGTTGATATTAAAATCGACAATTTAATATTTTAAATCGATTTATAAAGCTAACTTCCACATACGATTAAATTAGCTTCTGAAACACGTTCCATTGTGTTCGAAATACGGGTAAAACTGATTCGGGGTTCGGGATTTCGCGTTATGCTTAACGAGACGTTTTGAAAGTTTTATAATATAATCAATCAGAGATATTTTTATTAATCGACAATCGTATTCAGGAAGCCATCCCCAACCCTATATCTTATTCCCGTCCCCTTTCTAACCTTCAACAGAAAATCGAACGCACAAAAAAAAATTAATGAAATAATGGCCGAAACCTTCATTCTTAAAATCAGTAGAAATCGAAATAAAAAGGGGGAATCACGAATCAAAATTCCTGCTTTTGTATTATCGTCGCTCGCAACCCTAGAGCGTGTGCACAAATTAGGATGGATTCGCATACGCGCGCACGAAGTGGAGCGAAGGGAGGTGGAGTTGGCAATTCACGATGGCGCCTGAGGATTGTCAAGGGAAAGGGAAGTGGAGGCGAAGTCGATTTGGGGATTCGCGAACCACTCCTAGCCGCGACCGAGGCTAGGACACCGTGAGGTCGTAGGGGGGGCTTGCGTGCGACTGTGTGAGGCATGGCAGCGGCGTACCGAGGTTAGGGTTTGGTCGAGAGCGTCGAACAGGGAGGCTGATGGAATCGCGCAAGGTCGAGCGTGGTTAACTGTGAAAGTAAGTTATTTGTTCTTTATCAATTTGATTTGTGTACACTTACAGTTAAGATAAGTGAAATTCAACAAATAAATTGCCATTTAACAAAATGAATTTCTGTTTATTTATTTACAAATTTTTATTCAAAAAATATACAGTGAAATTTTATGTTACAGTAAATTTTATAAAAGTATAATTTGTTCTCTTAAATATTAAATATACGTGTGAACATTCTTATACAGGAAATTTTATTTATTTCAGTGATATATATTGAAAACATATTTGAACAATGTGCACACATTTATAAATTGCAATACAATAAAAAATTATTTTGAGCACTTTTAAAATTGATAGTACTTTAGTCTAAAACCTGAGTTAATCTAATGATTTTTAGAAATTATTTTTAAAGATAAGATTAAGAAAAAAAGGAAATAGAAATATATATAAAATAAATAAGAAATAAATTATTTAGTTAAAATTGAATTGTTAGTTAATTAATTTATTTAAATAAATTTAGTTTTTAATTAAATGATTGATTAAATCTATGAGAATTAATTGATTTATCTAAGTGTTAATAAACCATATAAATTGCATATTCAAGGTCAAAAATCGAGGAAGCCAAGGCAATATTGGATTGCAAATATAAGCAAAGGTAAGTAAATCTCACTCTGTTGGATTTTTATTTAAATTTAAATGGTTAAATTTAAATAATTGGTTGAATGATTAAATTGATTGGATGTGCACTGATGATGATGTGACTTTGGATTTGGTTGGTTCTCGAGTTAATTGTGGTTTGACTCGAAGTATTTGGGTTTTAAATTGTTTTAAACTTAAGTCATAAATAAGAAAATGTTTTCATTGTTAATAAGGGCTTAATGATTCGTGATTCATGTAACTAGAAGGGTAAATAAAATGGATAATTAATTAATTCAATTAATTAATGATTTGGGTTAATTAATTTAGTAATTAAGGGTTTGAATTAATTAATTAAGGATTAAGTTAATTAATGAAGTTTAACTAATTTAGAATAATCAATGGATGGTTTGATAGGTAATTACTTAATGTAATTAAATATAATTACTTTGTGAAATTAATCAAGAGAATAATTAAGATAGTTAACTAAGGAATAATTAATTTATTTATTGAAGCAAATAAAAAGATAGTTAATCATAAGTTGAGATAAATCAAGAATGATTAATATTTGCGGTTTAATTAATGATTAATTATTTAATGTAATTAATTTAGATTAGGATAAATTGAAATATAATTGGAAATCATTAATTTATATAATTAACGATGTAATTAAAGATTGATTAATTAAGATGAATTATTCAATAATAAGTGACATATGAGAAGTTAATTAATATAAGTAATTAATTATTAATGTAATTAAAATAGTTAATTAATTCATGAAGTAATTAAGATTACTTATTGATTTTGGTTAAGAAGAATTAATATCGTGAAATTAATTAAAGTTAATTACTTGAATGTAATCGAGGGTAATTAATCCAGGGTGATTAATTAAGATGAATAATGAAGGGATGATTGATGAATTGATTTGAAATTAATTAATGTTAAATGAAGAAATCCAAGTCGTTGAGGTTAGTAATTCAATCAGGATTAATTAAATTAAATTTGTATGCGATTAAGCTTTGCTTATGAATGATTGAATGGTATTGGATACTTTGAACGAGTTGATATATCTGAATATGAAATGTTGTGTATTTCATTTGGATAACTTGGGTTAGGATGACATGAGTCTCGAAGAGACTGGGGTCGGGTGTTAGAAAATACCCGAAACCACTTCGAATTTTCATAGATTGATAAATGAAATCTATAGGCTGGAATGAAATGATTTAAGTAAATTGGACTTTTAATCCAAATTTTGGTTCTAGAAATTTGATGTGTAAAATAAGTGATGCCTTTCACAAATTGTGAATTTGTAAATTGATACGAGTCACCCCGTGTTTTATATAAGTTGTATGTTTGTATTCCATGTTAGATGGGTTTACTCACGCTGGTTTCTAGCCTGACCCGTGTGTTATTTTGATGTAATGCTCGGGTCAGATCGAGTATTACAGATTTTCAGGTAAGGACGTTCTGGAGCTCAGGAGGCGAGCTGGATGCCAAGAACGTATAGAGTGTTTCCGCTGTATTTTATTTCTGCATATCTGTGACATGAAAATTGTGCATATTGAGTGACTGTATATATGTGAAACTCTGATGTATTAGAATATAATCGATAGAATATTATTCCTTTGTAAACTGTTATTATTTATTATTATATTTTATCCGCTGTGAATGTTGAGATGTTGGTGTTTCCGTTCTTCTTCTATCTCTTTCTTCTTTTTCATAACTATGTGAAATTTTCGAGATCAAAAATTTCGGGTCGTTACAGTTTATTATGGAGAAGGTGAAGAATGTGAAGAAGGGGAACTGTGGGCGTTCTAGATCAAGGAAGCCTGGTTGGAGAGGAAAGTTAAGGGAAAGAAATTGCAAGTGCTTTATTCGTAAGAAACATGGTCATTGAAAGAATGTGTGTTCGGACAAGGAGAAAGTGAAGAAGGAAGTAACATCTTCATCCGTAGCGGCAAAGAGTAGATTTGGTAATGGAGACGTAGATGTATTGATGATAGTAGCATCAGATGTTTCGGGTAGCGAATGGGTGCTCGATTCGGGGGCGTCTTATTATATGACGTCAAATAGGAATTGTATTTCTTTTTATGACGAAAAAGGGGATATTTAATCGTTACAGGTAATGGTGCTACTTGTAAGTCGATAGGCATTTGCTTTGTGCAAATTCGAATATTTGACGGAGTGACTCGGACTCTTATATACTAATATAAGTTATTTTCTGGCTCTTTGAAAGTCTCTTATTTCCTTGGGGTAATTGGATTCTTTAGTACGTAAGATCACTATTGAGAATTATAACTTATGGGTTTCGAAGGGTGCTCTTGTGGTGATGAAAGATACCAGGTCATGGTGTTTATTTTCTTCAAGGAGTGACTATTGAAGGTTAAATTTGTGTAGGTGTTGATAGTTCTCGTGGCTTGGATGCAACAAGGTTGCGACATTTGAGATTAGGTCATGTCTCGAAGAGGAGTTTGGATAGTCTTCGAAGAGGGAGATGATCGATAGAGAGTTTTAACAAGCTTGAGCTTTGCGAGGAATGTGTCATGAGGAAGCAAACTAAGCTTTCATTCGGTGAGGGAAAACATGATTCAAAAGAGGTTCTTGAGTATGTGCACATGAATGTTTAGGGACCTTCATCAGTGGCTTCTTTGAGAGAGGCTCTCTATTATATTTCTTTATTGATGAATTTTCTGGAAAGCCATGGTTGTATGTAATGAAGGTTGAATCGGAGGTATTTGCAAATTTCAAAGTCTAGAATGCTCTTGTTGAGAATGAGAGTTAATTTTTTTTGAAGGTTCTAAGGTTTGGCAATGGCGGAGAGTATGCTTTTGGAGAATTCTTGGAGTTTTGCAAGCATCATAGTATTCGAAGGCATTTTACTACACCGGGAGATCCACAGTCGGATGATGCTGTGGAGAGGATGAATTGTACTTTACTTGAGAAAGCTCGATGCTTGAGATTAACATCGGGTTTGTCTAAGGGATTTTAAGTTGAATCATGTTAATCGCGGTGCATACTATTAATCGAATTCCGTGCTCGGCTATTGATAACAAAATTCTTGAGGAAGTATGGAACGAAAAGTGCATTGCCTTGATTTATGTTCGTGTGATTGGTAGTCTAATTTATGTGCATTATCCGGGAGATGATAAGCTTGAGCCCAGAGTTTTCAAGAGGATTTTGCTTGGTTATATAGGCGGAGTGAAAGGCTATCGGATTTTGAATCTAGAAATAAAGAAGGTTGTGAATTCTCATCATGTTACTTTTGATGAGTCATATTTATTCAAGGAAATGAGAGCTCATCGGATGTTCCAAATTTGGTTCATGACAAAGGAGAAAGAAATTTTTCCCATCTTCCATCCAAGGAGTAGAGTAGTTAAAGGTGCTAGTGAGGAGGAAGCGGTTGATGTTACATCACATAGTCAACATGGCTCCTCTGGTAGTGTTGGTGATGTACATGATTTTAGGAATGATTCAATTCAAGGTGGAGCCAAAAAGAGTTTGGATGATAGTACTGCTATTCGGGTTGGTCGACATGTTATAAGGCCACCAGATAGATATAGTGATTGGAACTATCATAGCTATTGCGACAATTTGGACTATACTCTTCACGTAGTTCAAGATAAGCTGATGGACCTTGATGACATCATGGATTCGAGTGATAGCTTGAAGTGGATTTATGCCATGGAGAAAGAGATGCAATCGTTATTGAAGAATCAAACTTGGGATTTGGTTCCACTTCCTAAAGAAAACCATATTATTGGGTGCAAATGGATATACAAGGTGAAGGATTATGAGATACAAAGCTAGATTAGTGGCCAAAAGGTTTGCATAAAGGAAGGGAAATGAGTATGATGAGATATTAGCACTGGTTGTACGCCATACTTAAATCCGAATATTACTTACTATAGTTGTTATTCATGACTTAGACTTGGAGAAACTTGATATGAAAACTGCCTTCTTACATGGTGACTTGGTTGAAGACATATGCATGGAGCAACCGAAAGTTTTTTCCGAAGATGGTAAGTCAAATTTAGTTTATAAATTAAAGAAATCGCTATATGGTTTAAAATAATCACCTAGACAATGAAGGAACTGGGCCAACATGCAGCGAAAGATATTGGTGAATTTCAAAAAATTTACCATTTTGGATCATTAATAGACCTATGAAGTCTAAATTATTTAGAACTTTTCTAAGTTTCTTTCAAATAAAATCAATATTTTATTTAATTTATAAATAAAGTTTTACTTTAACTTAATGTGTTTGTAAATTAGAGTATATCAAATATACTCTTATGTACATATTTATGTGTAATGTAATGAATGTATCAAATACATTCATATTGTGAAATATAAGCGTAATATATAAGAAGTGTATATTTGTGTAACTAAGCATGAGAAATTTTAAAGAAGGAAAACCTTTGATTTTCTTTCCCTTGACATGTGTGATAAATTGAGGAAAGATAAGGCTATAAATGTAGAGAGAGAAATCCTTACGTTTCTCTCTCTTTTTGATTATATTGAATGACATATTAAATGGCATTTACATTAGAATTTTCATATGCCTTTATTGTTCATGTTTTTTAAGTAATAAAATACACATGTATAATAATTGATAAGTTTACGCATACACATTTTAAAACAAGTTTTCCTATATATACAAGTTTGTCAAGACAAGAATTAACAATTGTAACAATGTTTTAAATTAAGAAAGAGTTTGAAATTAAATTCTACAGTTTCACAAAAAGATCCATTTTGATTTAGATTAAAATAACATACACATGTATATCTGTATGTATAAATAATTGCAGGTTATATATTCATTTTAAATAACACATATATTTATATATATGTATGAAGAATGCAAATTAAGTAACATATATCTTTAAATTTACTGCTAACAAAATGATTCAATCTTTTAATCTTAGGTATGAAATAAAAGTCTATAACTCTACATAAATGAGCACTTATGAATTCTAAAATAAAAGGAAAAATTTACTTTTATGACTAAAACAAGTAAAATTAAATCATTTTGGAAATCAACTATGCAACATCGGACATTAATTTTATTGTATTAAACCACCAACAAATTTAGTTTATTAATGTTTATGTATACAGATGTTACAAAATTTTATATACAACATTACAACATAATAAAATATTTTCACATTCCTTTTTTGACAATTCCAAAACAATGACAGAAAATATATTGGACAACTTGGGCATATACAAATTTGTTGTATGATAAATCAGATTACACTATACAAAAGGAACACAAAATAAAACGAATAAAGGATTGGAAGTCAACCATAATAAACATATATTCCATCGATTTGTAAATAAGGAGAGATTCAAATTAAATTTATAGAATGATCATATAATTAAATGAGATGGATAAAAGAGGATTTAAGTTATATTACAAGATGAATACACAAGATATAACAGATATAATGTAAATAAATCTAAACCTTTTAACATGATGAGATAGAAGATATATAATACGAATAAATATGGACCATTTCAACATGATTAGTATACAAATAAATGAAACTAGAATTACCAAAAATGAAGCCAATGATTTGCACCCTGAATGATGAATCAAATTTCCTAGATTCGAAAATTTAGCCTTCAGATGTTGCAAGGATCAAGAGGAATAAACCACTTTTCATAATTGATTTTATTTGTATTTGATTTAGAAATGATTGTAGCTATGGAAGATCTCATATTTTCAGCCACTAGAGAAGAAGAGAACCAGAAAATTTACAGAAAGAAGAATGAAAAATGAGAAACTCAATTCTACGTGCAGAATGAATTAGAGAATATATTTTATTTGAAAAAATGAAACATTTTCCATTCTTTAATTAAAACTTTTCTAATTAATTCTCTTGATTAACTTTCTCTTTTCACTCCTATTTCTTTACATGGTATGGATGAAAATTATATGCCATCAAATGGCATAAGATTCGATAAATTAACGCATGAAATTACCTTTTATATAATTACAATGATATCATATATCAATGCATGCAAATATAACTTCTATAAACGCATTCAAATAATTACAAAAACCCCCAAACATCAAATAAAATAAATAATAATTATTTTCAAATGCTAATTAATTTAATTAATTTACAACATTTTATCAATTAATTAAATCATGAGGTTTTTCGAAGAATTCATTATTACGGTTGTACGACTGAAAGGTATAAATTCGGTCAGCGATTGATATTGGACAATTCATATATTAAAGTTCATACGTCATTTAACAGGTGGTGTGACATTTTGGCTGAATTCATCGCTTACACATCTTTTGGTAAAATCCAATTTTACTTATTATAAGCGGTATCTAATGGTGATAATTATTTACACCAATTCTGTTGGTCATAACCATATCACTTTGGATTTATGCAATTTGGTAATTGTCAAAATTTCAATATCATCCACATTCAACTTTATGGTCCAAATACGAAGCCTTTGGTTCAATAATAACAATTATTATTAACCGAAATGCTCTGGTCAGAGACTTTGACTTTGAGTTGACTTCAGTTGACCATGATACTAACCCCATATAACTAAGAAGATGAATCCTCTCTTGAATAGTGCTTCAATACTTCCACTCGACTCAAGTATTGTCACTTGATGGAACGTCATACCATGATTTGACTATAATTAAAGTGAAGCTTTCATATTGAAGATTCGCAGTATTCTCAAGTCGAAAGAACTATGTAAATTTGTCACATCAATATTTTCTGTTTAACCTTAGTTATATTAACCAACAGAAAAATATCAAGTGGGTCGTTCCATAGTTATCCAATAACTATCAGTATGTAACCCCTAGATACCCCCATCGGTCATGAGTAATACACTATCCAACATTTGGAGAGCGTTACATACTTTGGTCTCAACAAATACATCGATATCCTGTCTCGATGCATCTTGACTGGGAACATTTAAAATGGTATATTTGTTTTATTGTGATAAATTACTCACAGTTACAACACTTTGTAACTACTATCACAAAATATGTCATTTATGGATTTCTTATTAAATATACTTTTAATTAAATTAATTAATTAATATAACCACATTATATCAAGTATATAATAGAGAGAAACGCCTTTATTATGAACAAGATTGTTCAACGAGTTAGATATATGTAACAAATTACATAATTACCCCTAGAGCATATACCACTAACTCTATCAATCTTCTACTTGCACTTGGGGTCTGTAACGACCCGCTATTTTGGACTATTCGCACCCGCACATGTCGGACTTGAATAATTCAAAATACCGAATTGTTAATTTAAATTTGGCAAAACTCAGATATACAGTAAATAAATAATCACAGAATCACAGACACAGAGTAATAATATGCAGCGTAAGTAAAAGAGATAGTAGTTCATGGAGCTACTATATAAATATATAAGATACATCAGAGTTTACAACAGAAGAGTAACACGATACATTAAATACAAATTAAAATACATCACTGGAATCATCGAATACTGAAGGCAGAATAGATGGCTGGATCTTCAATCAAAGCTCCAACTCCAAAAGTGAGTCTCGAAAGCTGAGCCACTCAGTCTGACCCGAGCGTAAAGCAAAACACAAACACTCGAGTCAGGATTAACATTCTTATATCAATAAATCCAACTCAAGTGAAATAACAATTGAAATACAAGTAACTCAAAGGATGTTGGAATCACCATCCTCTAAGGATCCATCAAACTATCTACTATGTAGTAATATACGCTAAATAGATAATGTCTATCAGTAATATAAGGTATCAAAATAGTGTTAAGGCGTTACCATTATCCCCCTTAACACTTTTTATATAAATGTCATAGTCTATACAGCACTGTAAACTCCACCGTAAACTAGTGGGATATCATGGAGTACTCCATAGATATAACACAAAACAAATTCGTTGTGGTCGCGTATATAGGGATACAAGTATGACAAGGCACATGAGGCAATACCCAAGGTAGTGAAACTACCGTTTGCCTGATCCGGACTGGTGAGAACGCATCGCCGCAGCGATCGCAACACCGCGAAACAACACTCCTGAAATTCCGAGGGTGCACCAATCAATCACAAGTAATGAGTAGTAGTTACGAAGAAGTGTGTCCGCTCGAGGTGGCTAACCCCATTTGGCCCGGCACGGCTCCTGATTTTAGTCATTTCCAATTTGACACAAGTGTCAAGGCTATCCATTATCGTTCTCTTTCTTCAGTCATCACGTACATCATTCCAACCACTTCATTCTGGATCATCACTCCGCGTATAGTTATTAAAGTGGTTTTCGGTTTAGATAGAGAGTATATCCATAACCGATTCCGGTTTCTTTAATAACTTTCGTAATTATTACACCGATTTGTCGTTTAATAAATTTCAAAAACCAAATCAATTCAATTTCAATTTCAATTCGTAAACCCTCATTTCGTTTTTCTTTCTAAATCAATTTCCAAAATTTACGTTCAAACTTCCAAATAACCATTTCAAAGTCTTATAATTCGATTTCAACTTTTATTTAAACAATTTAAATATTGATTCAAGTTCATATATAAGCTTCATTCCAAAATTATTTAAAATGGTTTAATTTTCATTCAAGTCAATTTAAATTCATTTATCGATTTCATTCAATATTCGCTAAGTAAATTTATCCTTCAAAACAACTTCTATTTAAATTCCAATTCATTTAAATCAATTACTTACGTTCAGCTTCATTATATCAAAACTTCAACTGAAATAAATGAAATACGTCAAATCAATTTTTTTAAATTACAAGTCTTACGTTATTTCAATAAATCTCATTCATTTCAATAAATCACATTTTATTTCTTGTTAAAGAAATTCAATTTTCACTTATTTATTGACTACGTTACAAATTTCAAACTCAATTAATAAAGAACTAAATTTCATATATTCGAGAAGTTTAATTTCACTTATTAACTTACTTAAATTTTCCAAAGCTTAATTAATAAATAAAGAAACTAAATTTCATTTATTAACGAAGTTCAAATCTACTTATTCAATAGTTCAATTTCTCTTATCAAAGAGTTCAATTTTTATTCAATTACCAAATAATTCAATCTTTTACAATTATTAAATAAATTTCAATCTTAATTATTAATAATTTCAAAACTTTAATAATTACAACTTGATTATAAATTCAAACTTAATTATTAAATCATTTCCACTTAATTATGAATTCAAACTTAGTTATCAAATCATTTCAACTAATTATAAATTCAACTTAATAATTTCAAACTTAATTATAATTCCAAACTTAATTATAATTTCAAACTTAATTATAATTTCAAATTTAATTATTAAATGATTTCAAACTTAATAATTTCAAAACTCAATTATTACTAATTCCAAATTATTTATTAATAATTTCAAATTTAATTATTAAATAATTAAATTTCAAACAACGTTCATTAATCAATTACTAGGTTAATATTTGCTTCATATTTCAATCTTTACATTTCCTTTCAAAATTCAAATTCTAACCTTATTTCAAAACTTATTCTTTATTCGAATAAAATCGTTATTTTATTTTTAAAATCAAATTATTGACCAATCGGATTTATTAAATTCTCTATCCTAGGGCAAATTCATTTGGGTATATATCATTTCAACCCGATTCCAATTTCAATTCAAGATCAAGCATAATAAAGGGAACTTGCAGTGTGATAACTGGGATGGTGTCAAAGTAAATAAACAAGCAATAGCATCCATTCATAATAATTCAACAATATTCAAATAATCCCGAAATAATCGTATTAATTTACATTTGTTATTTATGCAAATTAATATAATTATTCCTAGAATCTACACTATCATTTCATGTAGATTAAAGATTATTACATTACGGTTTTTCACTTGTCATCAATTATTCAATTTCGTACTTCACCAATTAATACAACATAAATTTAACGGTTCAAGGGTAATTAACCATTTTTCTATGTGTCAAATAATTAAACATTTAAGGGGTCATATTATACAAATTTAACTAATCAAATTCAACACAGATGTCGATTCAAATATAACTATCCTACGCCAATTTCAATTTCAATTATTTATCACTTCATACTTAACAATTTAACGTCCAATATAAACATCAACAGTCAATCAATTATCAACCAAACTGTATTATCATTGCATAAATAGTTAACCGATAATGGTGTCAGATGTCATAGGTGAACAAATACAGGTAATAGCATATATAGCAGTGTACATAACTAACAGCAGCACATTTCAATTGTCGTTTCAAATTGAAATCAAATTTAATAAATAAAAGAATATTAATCGTGAGTGATTGCTCACCTTTCGAGGCTAGAGAGATGAATGAAATGAGATAAATTACGGATCCAAGCACGAGTTTTGAAGCAAAGCAAGATGGATTCGAGTTCGACGGAAAATGCTGATTACAGAAATAAATGTAAACAAATCAAATCAGTTTGATATAAATTAAACGAAATGCAAGTTATATCTCTATACATTTCTCAAATCAAATATAATGTTTAAAACGCATATATCTATATTTCTTTAAAATCATTATTTCTATAATATATATATTTATAAAAATCAACTGACAATTTATCAAAATTGTTAAATATATATAGCCAGTTATAAGAGAAAATAACATATAATATAGACAATGTATTATAAAACTAACATAAGCTTAATACGCGTAATATATATAAAACTGCAACATTCATATTGTATTCATTTATACTGTAAACATATGGTTTCGCTTACGACAGACGTACTATTTTTTCTTCCTTTTTTTTTTACATAATGTAACCGGAGATATTTATTTACCTGATAATACACAGACATCAACAAGTAATATATAACTAAATAAATACCCAAGATATCAATATACGTATGTTCCTTTTTATACAAAGAACAATAGTGCTGCAGACTTCACAAAGCACATATATGTGCAGATTGTACACAAGCAAATTATAAATGAAAATAAGTGAATAAATATGTATGTAGCTCGAAGTAGTACTATATATTACAGACTAAATCTATGAATTCAAAATCCAAAACAAATATTTTACTTTCAAATATCATACGTAAATAATCATGCCACTACATATATAACAGAGACCTATTTATATATATAACTTGCGTTAAATTTTATAAAAAAAAACAAAATAAATACATTAAACATTTTTCATGTAAATACATTATAAGATAGGGGATTACATTGAACATACTATAAAAGCCATTAAAACACTTCATGCATATATAACCTGTTATATATATACCGTGTACACAGCCAAAGAAAGAGAAGCGCAAGGTGACTGAACCAAACAAATGCAGGGGAGAGGAACTCGGTACGACACGGAAAAGGAAGGGTGGATGCTGGGTTGAGCACGGCAGGAGGAGATGAAGGAGGCCGCGTCCTAGGTGCTGGAGGAACACGAGCGGAGGCGTGGTCGGGTTACGGGAAGGCGGAGAGAGGCTAGAGTGGTGGACGGTGGCCGGGGCGGAGCTTGGTAGTGGTTCGGCCTGAGCAGATGCGGGAAGGAATTTCATGTAGTTTGCATGGGCTATTTTGCTGGAAGGGGGAGAATGCGAATGTGGATTAGTAGGCAAAGGTGGGAGGCAAATGTATGGGTGAAAATGAATGGGCAGGCTAAAAGAATAGGAAGAGGATGTGGCTTTTCACGTAAACATATTGTTTGCACTAATATCTTCAAACCAATTAGAAGAAAAAGAGCTAACAGTTAAACCTTTCTTTTGGAAATATGGAAAGGTAGCGCCCATTGGATTACACGAAGATAAATAAATGAACAGTCGTTGGGAAAATCAATGGTCGCAAACGGTTACCGATACGATTATCCGATACGCGGGTTTCGCTGCATTTCGGACACCAATACACAGAAGTGAATGTACCGCAGAGATCAGCATGGCGAGGCGATCAAAACGGTATGCAGATATATATGGTACGATTTAATTATAAAAATTTCAAATTTTATACTACGAAAAATGCAAGAAAATCGCAGGAAAATAAGATCGACGGAGCCAAAGATGTCCGAATTTGGAAAAATGACCAACTGATATCTTGCTCAGAAGATGTTTTAGAATTTTTCTATTTAAAAATATTTTGGTTTTGAAAACGTTTTATTTTCATCGCTTTTTAACTGATTAAATTGAAATAAATTTACGCGCGAAATAAACTTTCATATTTTCTGACGAAAATTTACCGGTTGCTATGTTTAACTGGACGCATTCCAAATATTAAATTTATATTTCAAAATTTTATCGTTTTAATTCGCACAAAATTTCAATTAAATACGTCACTACAACCGTTAAAATTTACGGGTCGTTACACTCTCCCCCACTCAATACTTTTCGTCCCCGAAAAGGAAAGAGGTAGGAGAATAGAAACAACCAAAAGAAAATAGACTTGAATTACATAATAAACAATTAATTAAAACCATATAAATTCCAATTTAAATAAATTTATATTCAACAATTTTGTTTTTTTAAATTCAAGATTTTCATTAAATTGATTTGATTTCACATTTATTAATTTAGGTACAAAAGGTTTCTTCAAATGAAATTGAATTCAAATTCAATTAATTCAAAATACTCACTTACGTTGATTTAACTCAATTTATTAACTTTCAACATAAATTTTTCATCTATTAATCATACCTATTATATAACTTATTATTCAATTTATCTCCATAAACATTTTATAATTAAAATTTAAGCGAATAACATTTATTATATGCACTCACGTTTTATTTATAAAGAAAATTTTATATTGTATATTATCCAATTATCTTAAATTAACAATTCCAAAGATCATAAATTTGAATAGTCATTTATTATAATCATAATTTATTCGACAAACTTAATTCTTTTTATTTTTATTTCAAATTATTACTAATTTAGTCTACTTAATATGTCCTATCACATATATATTAAGTATATTTACATTTATTATAACCACTCAAATTTATTTAAAAATATTTCCTTTGATATCATTTATATTGTATAATATTCAATTACATGGTTGACTTTTGAATATTTAGGCAAGTTATATTGAATGCAATTGAGTATAATCCAAATAAAATTCCTAATTCAATTCTCTCAAGTTTAAATATTAATTCAAAATTTGGTTTCATTTATAATTGAAATCATCTTTTACCCAAATTTTAAGAATTAAATTTTCGATTAACTTCAAACAATTTAGAAATAAATATATATAGACATTATATCCAAATCAAATCTGAATCGAATACTTATATATATTTTAAATCATGTTGTAGTTTAAAAAAAAATTCATATCAAATTCATTTCAAAACAAGAGTGTAGCAAGCTACATATGGTCTCTCCACTTCGAAACTCGAAAATGAATGTCGATGATGCGGCCGTCATCACCGAAATTATTTTCCAGCGACAAAGAGAAGAGCACTGATTTAAACGTTTTATATTCTTTGAAATGATTTCTATTCGAAAATACTTTAAATATATTATACTCTGAATTAAACTTTCAAATCGAAGTTTGAAATAACCGGAAATTAAATTCTCGAATTCTTGTTATAAATTCATTTTAAATTATATCCAAGTTTATAAATTCATTTATTTACATTATACAATAGTCAATGGTTTATATACAATAAATGAAGATATTATCATTTCGGACAACAGGTTCATTAACATTTAATTTTAGAAAAATTTATACTTATATATAATATTATCATTCAAAAATTTCATTTACCAATTTTGAAACAATATTATATCAGTTTGCTCTGCTAAAGTGTTTTGGAAATCCAATCAATAGCGTTGATCAGACGAATCGATCGAAAACCCAAATCAACATCAACAACTCAAACAACACAGTACAAAATAAACATTTTAAATATTAATTTACAAATACAATTTCTCGCTTGACGATACATGAATGGATTTTCAAAATAAGGACAGGGTTTCAAATTTGATGGACTCAATCAAAGAAATTTTTTTATTCGATAATAAGTTCGGAAGAAAAGATAAGGTGATTCAATTAACAGAATCAGAAGATGGATAAGCTTATTTAATTCACGGGCAACCATAACCTGGTCGACCGTAGCTTCAAGAATAAGATCGATGCTGAATTCCGAGGTAAATCAACATTCGATCTCAAGAAATAGAGTTCAGGTATAGCAGGAGATAGATAGCATCGTAAACCGAGGATACAGATATCTTCGGTAAATCGATGTCCATTGTAAATGAGTTTCACCCATTTACAGATAAATTTGGGATTGGCGAGACCGCCGGCTCACTATAGAGATCATTTGAAGTGGAGTTATGGGGTACTCCAGAATTAAAAGAAGATAAATAGTGAGAGATATGAATGAATTTTAAGACCGCAAAGAACGTTCCAAAATTCAAAGGAATTGAGTTAAAAGGAAGAGATTGAAACTCGAGTGGGAGTGATTCTGCAAATACATTTACCATATATACTATGTTTTGCCTAGAGCTACCAAAAGCTCTGATACCAACTGTAACGACCCGCTATTTTGGACTATTCGCACCCGCGCATGTCGGACTTGAATAATTCAAAATACCGAATTGTTAATTTAAATTTGGCAAAACTCAGATGTACAGCAAATAAATAATCACAGAATCACAGACACAGAGTAATAACATGCAGCGGAAGTAAAAGAGATAGTAGTTCATGAAGCTACTATATAAATATATAAGATACATTAGAGTTTACAACAGAAGAGTAACACGATACATTAAATACAAATTAAAATACATCACTGGAATCATCGAATACTGAAGGCAGAATAGATGGCTGGATCTTTAATCAAAGCTCCAACTCCAAAGGTGAGTCTCGAAAGCTGCGCCACTCAGTCTGACTCGAGCGTAAAGCAAAACACAAACACTCGAGTCAGGATTAACATTCTTATATCAATAAATCCAACTCAAGTGAAATAACAATTGAAATACAAGTAACTCAAAGGATGTTGGAATCATCATCCTCTAAGGATCCATCAAACTATCTACTATGTAGTAATATACGCTAAATAGATAATGTCTATCAGTAATATAAGGTGTCAAAATAGTGTTAAGGCGTTACCATTATCCCCCTTAACACTTTTTATATAAATGTCATAGTCTATACAGCAATGTAAACTCCACCGTAAACTAGTGGGATATCAGGGAGTACTCCATAGATATAACACAAAACAAATTCGTTGTGGTCGCGTATATAGGGATGCAAGTATGACAAGGCACATGAGGCAATACCCAAGGTAGTGAAACTACCGTTTGCCTGATCCGGACTGGTGAGAACGCATCGCCGCAGCGATCGCAACACCGCGAAACAACACTCCTGAAATTCCGAGGGTGCACCAATCAATCACAAGTAATGAGTTGTAGTTACGAAGAAGTGTGTCCGCTCGAGGTAGCTAACCCCATTTGGCCCGGCACGTCTCCTGATTTTAGTCATTTCCAATTTGACACAAGTGTCAAGGCTATCCATTATCGTTCTCTTTCTTCAGTCATCACGTACATCATTCCAACCACTTCATTCTGGATCATCACTCCGCGTATAGTTATTAAAGTGGTTTTCGGTTTAGATAGAGAGTATATCCATAACCGATTCCGGTTTCTTTAATAACTTTCGTAATTATTACACCGATTGGTAGTTTAATAAATTTCAAAAACCAAATCAATTCAATTTCAATTTCAGTTCATAAACCCTCATTTCGTTTTTCTTTCTAAATCAATTTCCAAAATTTACGTTCAAACTTCCATATAACCATTTCAAAGTCTTATAATTCGATTTCCACTTTTATTTAAACAATTTAAATATTGATTCAAGTTCATATATAAGCTTCATTCCGAAATCATTTAAAATGGTATAATTTTCATTCAAGTCAATTTAAATTCATTTATCGATTTCATTCAATATTCGCTAAGTAAATTTATCCTTCAAAACAACTTCTATTTAAATTCCAATTCATTTAAATCAATTACTTACGTTCAGCTTCATTATATCAAAACTTCAACTGAAATAAATGAAATACGTCAAATCAATTTTTTTAAATTACAAGTCTTACGTTATTTCAATAAATCTCATTCATTTCAATAAATCACATTTTATTTCTTGTTAAAGAAATTCAATTTTCACTTATTTATTGACTACGTTACAAATTTCAAACTCAATTAATAAAGAACTAAATTTCATATATTCGAGAAGTTTAATTTCACTTATTAACTTACTTAAATTTTCCAAAGCTTAATTAATAAATAAAGAAACTAAATTTCATTTATTAACGAAGTTCAAATCTACTTATTCAATAGTTCAATTTCTCTTATCAAAGAGTTCAATTTTTATTCAATTACCAAATAATTCAATCTTTTACAATTATTAAATAAATTTCAATCTTAATTATTAATAATTTCAAAACTTTAATAATTACAACTTGATTATAAATTCAAACTTAATTATTAAATCATTTCCACTTAATTATGAATTCAAACTTAGTTATCAAATCATTTCAACTAATTATAAATTCAACTTAATAATTTCAAACTTAATTATAATTCCAAACTTAATTATAATTTCAAACTTAATTATAATTTCAAATTTAATTATTAAATGATTTCAAACTTAATAATTTCAAAACTCAATTATTACTAATTCCAAATTATTTATTAATAATTTCAAATTTAATTATTAAATAATTAAATTTCAAACAACGTTCATTAATCAATTACTAGGTTAATATTTGCTTCATATTTCAATCTTTACATTTCCTTTCAAAATTCAAATTCTAACCTTATTTCAAAACTTATTCTTTATTCGAATAAAATCGTTATTTTATTTTTAAAATCAAATTATTGACCAATCGGATTTATTAAATTCTCTATCCTAGGGCAAATTCATTTGGGTATATATCATTTCAACCCGATTCCAATTTCAATTCAAGATCAAGCATAATAAAGGGAACTTGCAGTGTGATAACTGGGATGGTGTCAAAGTAAATAAACAAGCAATAGCATCCATTCATAATAATTCAACAATATTCAAATAATGCCGAAATAATCGTATTAATTTACATTTGTTATTTATGCAAATTAAAATAATTATTCCTAGAATCTACACTATCATTTCATGTAGATTAAAGATTATTATATTACGGTTTTTCACTTGTCATCAATTATTCAATTTCGTACTTCACTAATTAATACAACATAAATTCAACGGTTCAAGGGTAATTAACCATTTTTCTATGTGTCAAATAATTAAACATTTAAGGGGTCATATTATACAAATTTAACTAATCAAATTCAACACAGATGTCGATTCAAATATAACTATCCTACGCCAATTTCAATTTCAATTATTTATCACTTCATACTTAACAATTTAACGTCCAATATAAACATCAACAATCAATCAATTATCAACCAAACTGTATTATCATTGCATAAATAGTTAACCGATAATGGTGTCAGATGTCATAGGTGAACAAATACAGGTAATAGCATATATAGCAGTGTACATAACTAACAGCAGCATATTTCAATTGTCGTTTCAAATTGAAATCAAATTTAATAAATAAAAGAATATTAATCGTGAGTGATTGCTCACCTTTCGAGGCTAGAGAGATGAATGAAATGAGATAAATTACGGATCCAAGCACGAGTTTTGAAGCAAAGCAAGATGGATTCGAGTTCGACGGAAAATGCTGATCACAGAAATAAATGTAAACAAATCAAATCAGTTTGATATAAATTAAACGAAATGCAAGTTATATCTCTATACATTTCTCAAATCAAATATAATGTTTAAAACGCATATATCTATATTTCTTTAAAATCATTATTTCTATAATATATATATTTATAAAAATCAACTGACAATGTACCAAAATTGTTAAATATATATAGCCATTTATAAGAGAAAATAACATATAATATAGACAATGTATTATAAAACTAACATAAGCTTAATACGCGTAATATATATAAAACTGCAACATTCATATTGTATTCATTTATACTGTAAACATATGGTTTCGCTTACGATAGACGTACTATTTTTTCTTCCTTTTTTATTTACATAATGTAACCGGAGATATTTATTTACCTGATAATACACAGACATCAACAAGTAATATATAACTAAATAAATACCCAAGATATCAATATACGTATGTTCCTTTTTATACAAAGAACAATAGTGCTGCAGACTTCACAAAGCACATATATGTGCAGATTGTACACAAGCAAATTATAAATGAAAATAAGTGAATAAATATGTATGTAGCTCAAAGTAGTACTATATATTACAGACTAAATCTATGAATTCAAAATCCAAAACAAATATTTTACTTTCAAATATCATACGTAAATAATCATGCCACTACATATATAACAGAGACCTATTTATATATTTAACTTGCGTTAAATTTTATAAAAAAAAACAAAATAAATACATTAAACATTTTTCATGTAAATACATTATAAGATAGGGCGAGTACATTGAACATACTATAAAAGTCATTAAAAGACTTCATGCATATATAACATGTTATATATATACCGTGTACACAGCCAAAGAAAGAGAAGCGCAAGGTGACTGAACCAAACAAATGCAAGGGAGAGGAACTCGGTACGACACGGAAAAGGAAGGGTGGATGCTGGGTTGAGCACGGCAGGAGGAGATGAAGGAGGCCGCATCCTAGGTGCTGGAGGAACACGAGCGGAGGCGTGGTCGGGTTGCGGGAAGGCGGAGAGAGGCTAGAGTGGTGGACGGTGGCCGGGGCGGAGCTTGGTAGTGGTTCGGCCTGAGCAGATGCGGGAAGGAATTTCATGTAGTTTGCATGGGCTATTTTGCTGGAAGGGGGAGAATGCGAATGTGGATTAGTAGGCAAAGGTGGGAGGCAAATGTATGGGTGAAAATGAATGGGCAGGCTAAAAGAATAGGAAGAGGATGTGGCTTTTCACGTAAACATATTGTTTGCACTAATATCTTCAAACCAATTAGAAGAAAAAGAGCTAACAGTTAAACCTTTCTTTTGGAAATATGGAAAGGTAGCCCCCATTGGATTATACGAAGATAAATAAATGAACAGTCATTGGGAAAATCAATGGTCACAAACGGTTACCGATACGATTATCCGATACGCGGGTTTCGCTGCATTTCGGACACCAATACACAGAAGTGAATGTACCGCAGAGATCAGCATGGCGAGGCGATCAAAACGGTATGCAGATATATATGGTACGATTTAATTATAAAAATTTCAAATTTTCTACTACGAAAAATGCAAGAAAATCGCAGGAAAATAAGATCGACGGAGCCAAAGATGTCCGAATTTGGAAAAATGACCAACTGATATCTTGCTCAGAAGATGTTTTAGAATTTTTCTATTTAAAAATATTTTGGTTTTGCAAATGTTTTATTTTCATCGCTTTTTAACTGATTAAATTGAAATAAATTTACGCGCGAAATAAACTTTCATATTTTATGACGAAAATTTACCGGTTGCTATGTTTAACTGGACGCATTCCAAATATTAAATTTATATTTCAAAATTTTATCGTTTTAATTCGCACAAAATTTCAATTAAATACGTCACTACAACCGTTAAAATTTACGGGTCGTTACAGGGTCAACTATAGAATCTTATTCCTACTTCTCCAATCGGTTTCTCAAAAGCACTTTGGTTAGTCCCATTATGAACGGGTATGATATTATGTTTTAATTATCTACTATGTCAACCAACTCTCTCCGACGGTGATAAACAGCTTTATCATGTAGAAAAATTCGGAGTATGTCTCTCGACCTCTAATGAGCTCTAAGTTCTATTACGAACCATATCGTGACATTGTTATAACGATGTTATGAAATTCTCAACATTTGAAATCGGCTCGGTTATAAATTTGAGCACTTATAATTTTATATACATTATTTTATATTGTGGCAAAATTCAAAGCGATGTACATAGCCTTTTTTCAATGAATAAGCCGCAGTCTTTTATTTGGAACATTTCCAACTTAAAGATTCTTAACTTGAGTTTATTATTGACATACTACACTCAATATGCTTATGAAGTTTGAGTTCGAACACTCCTTCATATGGAGATTTTGTTTCTATAAACGAATTCTCTAGTATTTTAAAAATACACGAGAACACTTCAAACAATCATTTAGTGATATCAATTTGGATTTGATATTTTCTTAATGTATCAAATACATAAACAAATCATGGTGTCGTAGACAACACAACATGTATGATAATTCATTTTGCAAAGGAACCAATCTTACATGTTCCATATTAAACATTTAATAAGATGTACTTGCATATCATTTGAGACATTCCCGACATTTTTTATACTTACTATAAAAGGCATCATTTATTAATTCAATATTGAGTATTAAAACAATTAAGGTTGATTATAACACAAGTACATCGTTAAAATCAACAGTGTGTTGTTTACTTATAGTTTAGGAATATCAATGTACATTTAAACGTTCTTTCTTATGAACACACGCTTCCTCTACACTTCGATTGAAAATCAAACTATTTGTTATTTCTATCAAAGTATTTATTCAATCTTGATGCTTATAAAATGTTGCTTTCGTAACATTTCTTGGATCATATATAAAGACTCACAAACTCAATATCGCTCCCACTGACTTTGAGACATTTTTAGTTAATATGTGTAAATAGCTTGCTCTAAATCGTTATTTAGACTTTTCTATTTCATTACATATGTACTAAAACACTAGGACTTATCAAGCGATAATTTTGTGAATAAATCCAAACTGATTTGAACATGCAGAATATCGAATCTATTACGCTGATTTCAACAATTGAAATTTGCGATATTATTCTTAACAACATTGCTCATTTAATTCCAACTGCATTAGTCTTACTCATACAGGCAGTCGTGGTCGATGGATCGTATCCCTTCAGTTAACACCACCAAAATCTATTCTAATAGCGTACTTGGAATTCTTTCGGATTTGTGCATCATACCATATATAGGTAACACTCTTAATGGTTTAATTAAACAATCTAGGATTATATATTTTCGACATTAATAAGAAACTCATAGTTTCTCTTAGATGTGCGAGAATATTTATTTGACATTCTAATGCTAAGTGTTCGTTTAGGTTAGTTAATTTCATCTCATCTCATATAATCAGTTTTATTAATGGATCGTATCCAATTCCGTTTCACTACCGATAATTCCTCAAAGAAATTTCTTCACAGTGAAGTTGGTATATCTTGAAACAGCAATTGTTTCTCAATGCAATAAAAGGTATTCATAAATGTTTTATGAATTTCTTTATTTATGAAACTGATTTGGTTTTAGTTTACAAAAATTATGTTTGAAACATAAATATGTCATCCAGTGACAGTCTTTTCAAAATTATTCCCGGGAGATTGATACAAGATCCCTCATGAACAATTATTATGTGCAATCTTTCAACTTGCACAACCTGTCAACTCCTTGGCATAAGATATGTTGGAGTTTCTTATAAACTGTTTTCTTGTAAAATTTTGTAAACTATTATTCAGATGAAATAACATCAACCTGGTGTACTACCTTTAAGTACATTACCTTATAGAAAGAAACTAACTCAACTTCACTCACAATTAATCGTACATTGCCCAACAAAATTTGATTACTTCATATCGATGCATTATTATGTATCACATGGAGGAGTAATTTTGAGATTGAATCTTTATTTATTTTAGGTACATTCAGAACATTATCCAATATAATCACTCACTCGATCAAATCAAATCATTTCTATCGCATGTTATTTTATTTACTTTTATTTTATATTCTATAAGTTTGCCATAGTCATACTACATGTATATCAAATACACATGTCCATGACGATGATAACTTATCAGTAAATAAGAGGAAGTGCGTGGAACCTTTTTGGTATTTATAGAATTACGATTGCATACATCTATAAGTATCAATCCGAGGAGTTCATTAACTCTCATGATACTCCCATTAAATGGGTGCATAACTATTGTTTGAGATATAATTAACAAGTAACGTATGATTCAAAACCATAAAATAAAATTATTTCTCAAAACTACGACTTGATCTATAATTCCAAAACAATAACAATTAATATAGATACTTTTTTATTTTCCAACACTTTTGTTATAAAAAATTACCATATTATAGTTTTATTTCACAAAGAATATTCATAATATTCATATTGAATTATAGCTATGTCTATTTTTTTCATTTGATACCAAAAATTAATCATTATTTCATAAATAATGTATGGTAAGTTTTGCGGAAACAATTTTCATACTATGATGCAATTAATAAGTGTTATATAGCATGCTTCCACTATTTCCACCATTAGTATAATAGCGTACTAAATTCGGAAGTCCATCATTCACTTAATAC
Organism: Allium cepa; assembly: GCA_030765085.1. Lineage (NCBI taxonomy): Eukaryota > Viridiplantae > Streptophyta > Magnoliopsida > Asparagales > Amaryllidaceae > Allium > Allium cepa. The sequence goes on along the minus strand of CM060932.1, from coordinate 1,028,759,071 downwards.
TATTTGTTTATTTCATGCACTACAGCTATTTACAACGGAGTTCATTGGTCAAAAATCTTGAGCTCAAATAAATAAATCTCGTAGAAAACAATTTTTTTATATGAAAATACATTTCGGAATAGAAATCATATTTCTTATTCCAATATTAAGTATCAATTATTATTACAATTCTCATTTTCAATGTTTCTCTATGAAGCAGAAGTTACAATTCATTCTCTTCATCCCAACTGTACCTTAAATTACATTTATTCTTATACATTCGTTTTCTTTTCAAATGTTCAAACTATTCTAAAGAAAACCATACTACAATATCATAACAAACTCTTTACAAAAGCACATTCGATTATACTTAATATTTAAGGACATCAAATACGTTGCACTTTACGTAAACCGATCAAAGACATTTCAACGATCAAGTTCTTATAACTATCTTGTAGTTTTTGGTCTTGTGTTACATTAACATAATATGATCCCTTTTGTGATCAATTAGATTGAATACTCAATCTCGCACTAAGGTTAATTTGGTTTTTTGAATGAACTAATTTCATTGAAATATTGTACATTACAAACTTTGACCATTCACCATATAACAGACCAAACCGCGAATGTATTTAGTGATTGTAAAATCAGACACTTGCATAGGTGTTGAAACGTTAATATGCAATAGGAATTTAATAGTGTGCATTATATTTCCATTTGTCAACTTCCAATTTAGTTTGTTTGTATATGTTAATTGATAAACATTTTATAAATCATATTAAATGCCAAAATTTATCATTGTAGATAACTATAACATTATTTAACATATTTTTTTATAATATTAGAACATTTCATTTTTCTATTAAGGTTCCCACTAGTCTTTTATGTTTCTACAAACCCTAAGATGAAACATAGAAATCTTTGACTTCACCAGTGGGTGTAAGGACTCGTCTATCTTGGTATTATGACATTGAGTTTGTCAACAAACCATAGCCCCACAAACGATGGATAACTCCTTATCGGTTATGTCACATACAACTCCTGACCCATTTTCCTTGTCCTAATCTCATTTCGTCCTTGAGTTTGCTCAATAAATCGAAAGATATTATTCACTCGTACCTAACATATCGTGAAGGCCTAAGTATAGTATATGTAACTTGAGTTTTTTCAACAAATACATATAGCATCTTACCTAATCTGTTCAATATATTAATAATACTACACATAACATCCTCAGCTTGAGTTTGCTCAACAACTAAGGAGTATGCAGGTCATTTATTAATATATATATGGCAGAGGACAACATTATATTAAAGATTCATAATCTTCAAAATATTGTATTGAGTGATGTCGACGTATGAAATAATGTATTTTTTATGAAATACCCTCGTGATTCAAGTATCAAACACATCAGAAATCACAACATATGTACATTTACTTATGTATTTATTCCTTAAGTCTATTTGGTATTTTTAATGTTTCATCTTTAGTTTATACATTCATGTCATATAATTTTTATTGTTATATAACTATTATATTTCATATTACTTATATGATAGTCTTGTGTATGGTATTTTATTAATGAAATCTTCTTTAATTAATTTTAGTTAATTAACTCTTTAATTAATTTTAAATTAGTATTTCAATACAACTTTTATATTGACATATCTATTATAACCTTTATAATTTATACTACAACATTTATAGTATAACACATATATCTTATATATGCATATTTTTTATTTAATTAATTAAACTTTAATTTATTTATTTAATTAAACAATTTTAATTAAATTATATCAATTTCAAAATTTACCGTACATATATGTATACTTATGTTATTTTAACACTTCAAAATAACATAACATATATCAACATATATAATACGTGCATATAAGTATTAATTAATTAACTCATTTAATTAATTTATTTTATTAATCTTATTAACAAATTTTAAATTTTGAAATTAACAGTTTCAAACATTTTGAATTTTTCATTACATTTTCAAACATTTTTAAAATTTATATTATATTATAAACTTTTATAATAAACATTTTTTTTATTTCAAATTTAAAATCATGTCTTAATTTTCAAAAATATTTTGAAAATTAGCCAAAGGACCAATTTAAATGGGGACTTTTCAATTTGAAGCAACCTTTAGGCTCATATTACCTTTCAAGCCAGGCAGGTAACTAGGTAGGACGTGGTACTCGATTACCCAATTCCAATCCTAGATATCACCTTTGTAGACACCGTAATAAGTTCACGAGCTTAATTATTTATCCCTAACATGACTAATTCAGATCGCATAGGCTATTGGCCTTCGATACCGTTGAAGGAACTAGGTCAGCCTACAACGGAAGAAATGAGTGAATTTCAAAAAAATTACAATTTTGGATCATTAATAGGCATATGAAGTATAAATTCATTTAGAACTTATCTAAGTTTCTTTTAAATAAAATTAATATTTTATTTTATTTATAAATAAATTTTTATTTTTATTTAATGTGTATGTAAATTAGAGTATATCAAATATACTCTTATGTACATATTTATGTGTAACCGAACGAATGTATCAAGTACATTCATGTTGTGAAATATAAGTGTAATATATAAGAAGTGTATATTTGTGTAACTAAGCATGAGAAATTTTAGAGAAGGAAAACCTTTGGTTTTCTTTTTCTTCACATGTATAATAAATTGAGAAAAGATAAGGCTATAAACGCAGAGAGAGATACCTTTACGTTTCTCTCTCTTTTTAATTACATTGAATGACATGTTAGATGGCATTCACAATAGAATTTGCATATGCCTTTATTGTCTAAGTTTTTATTAAACTTCAAAAAAAATCAATTTCCGATTAAAAACGAAAGAAATATGCTCAATTTACTGACAGTGATTCATAGATGAACATGCAACAAAAATAAAATTGAGATTTCTAACTTTGAAATCTCAATCTATGCTAGAAAATGTGAGTTTTGATACTCACCTTGACAAAATCAGATCACACTTGAGGAAATCTGAAGAAAATTTGAGCTTAACTTTCTCATGTAATGTCCGAATTGGACGATTCTTGATGTTCTGGAAAGACAAGATTATATGCTACAACTTTTGTGTTTTGGGTTTTGTTAAATTTTGACGATTACATGGTCGAAAGTTCATTTAAGTATCGCTGTCCCGGAGCTAAAACGACAGCCATAACGAACTTCAGATCTAGAATTTCTTTTGGCCATATCTTTCATGTTTCTTATCCAATTTCAATAATTTTAGATGTTCTGGAAATCTTAGACTTTGTTCTAAAAGTTTCGTGTTTTGAGTTTTCTGAAATTTCGAAGTTATCTTGATCAAAACTGTATTAGTTTGTTGCTATCCCGATAGCAAAACGATAGCAATAATAATCATTAACCTGAGAATTGTATTTGCTTATTTTTGCTCTCATTCTTGTTCAATTTTGATGTTGTTTTTGAGACGCTTTGAGAGCTGTGATACCTATCAATAGGATAGTTATATTTTAAGAATTTGAAATTTAAATTTAAATAGAATTTGAATTGGTTTTGGGTTATATTTAAATTGAATTCGTATTGAATTCAAGTTGTCGGTCTTGAGTTATCTTTCTTGTTTTTCATTGTTTTCGAGCACAGTTTTCACTAAACCATTTTGAAGTGATTTTTGAAATAAATGGAAATTTCAAATTATTATTATATAGTATTTTAAAATTATTTTTCTAATATAAAATCTATTTATTTCCTATAATAAAGGAATATCAAATATTGGTTTTATTAATCATTTCGGGAAAATGTTTTAAACGCTTGTTTTCTCTGGTAAACTATTTTAAATATAAAACACTCACTTATGCACTATTCGAACGTATGAGAAAGAGAATTAAACGATTTAAAAATGTGACTGTTGGCAATAGTCATATTTTTCCGTACGGTCACGCACGTGCCCAAGTGCCCATCTTTGACCCTATAGATCATAGAATTAGCAGAAATTTACAACATAAAAGTTGTTCCTTTATGTCTTAGCTTTCTAACAAAAAGAAGTATACATAATTTGGGTTTATGGCTTAAAAGTTATGGCCATTTTACTGTCAGCTATCAACTCAGGAAATTTCAAATGGTTGTGCTATAACATCAGTTTCAAACTTAATTTCGACCCTTTTAAACATAGAATTTCGGAAAATGATTCAAATAGAACTTATAGCTTATTTAAATATCTTTCTATCACAAAAAGAATGAACGAATTCGGATCATTCTACATTGAGATATTGCTGTTTTACTGCAGCAATGTTCATAAAATAATAAGTCAGCAACCACTTTGCAAATTTCAACAATTCAATCAAATTACTCAAATCATTCAACTATTTATTGATATATATCACTCAATTCAAAGAATTAATACTTTATAGAGATAGATATGTGATAAAAGTTGTTTATTATAAAAGCATCTTCCAACTGAAAAAAACCTAACTCAATTTCGATCTACCATTTCAAAGTTATGGTGATTTCAATATCAGGTTTCAACAAAAATATTGCACAGAGCAAAGCTGTGTACATCAGTTTCAAACCCAATTTCGACCATCTAAACCATGGAATTTCTTAAGGTGATTAAAATAAAACTTGTAGCTAATAGAATTTTCTTTCAACTGAAAAAAGATTGAGCTAATTTGGATAAATTGGCACTAAGATATCGCTGTTTTACTGCAGCGATATTTTTACAAACAATTTTCAGCAAACTACAACCATGCAATCATTCAAATTCAAGCAACCAATTCACAACTAATTTGAAAGAAATCCAATCATAAAACCATCCAATTCAATTCAATTATCAAATGAAAATTATTCTCATAGATTAAAGGTAGTAATGTGAGTGATTAACTCACCTTTTACTTTCCTATAGCTTGCTAAATCCTCTTTTAAGCCTTGCTAACCTCTTAGCTTCTCCAAAATCACCAAAACAATCAAGAACAAAATTTGGACAGCAAGCAATTTGATCAAAAAGGGGATCAAAATCATTCTTTTAGAGTTCTAAAGGATAGAGATAGAGTTTAAAACACTTCCTCTACATTATTGGACAAAATCCCTTTGATTTGAGCTTTGAAGATGATGTAACCTTTCTGTCTTGTGTTTTAATCTTAGCTTTAAAACACAGAAATTCTTTTAGGTATATCTTCCTTGTTTCTTCTCCGATTTGGATGATTTTTGAAGTTCCGGAAAGCTTATTTTATATGTGACAACTTTACTGTTGTACACATTTGCATATTTTGAGCATAAGTTGGTCAAAATGCTGTTACAAACTCTAAGCTCTGTCACTTTAGTAACTATGTTATCCAAACTAAACACAGTTAGTAAATTGATAATATCTTCCTTGTTTCTTGTCCGATTTGGATGATTTTTGAAGTTTCGGAAAGCTTATTTTATATGCGACAACTTTACTGTTGTACAAATTTGCATATTTTGAGCATAAGTTGATCAAAATACTGTTGCAAACTCTCAGCTCTGTCACTTTAGTAACTATGTTATCCAAACTAAACACAGTTAGTAAATTGATCATATCTTCCTTGTTTCTTGTCCGATTTGGATGATTTTTCAAGTTCTGGAAAGCTTATTTTATATGTGACAACTTTACTGTTGTACACATTTGCATATTTTGAACATAAGTTGATCAAAATACTGTTGCAAACTCTCAGCTCTGTCACTTTAGTAATTATGTTGTCCAAACTGAACACAGTTAGTAAATTGATCATATCTTCCTTGTTTCTTGTTCGATTTGGACGAATTTTCAAGTTCCAGAAAGCTTATTTTGTATGTGATAACTTTACTGTTGAACACATTTGCATATTTTGAGCATAAATTGATCAAAATGCTGTTGCAAACTCTCAGCTCTGTCACTTTAGTAATTATGTTATCCAAACTGAACACAGTTAGTAAATTGATCATATTTTCCTTGTTTCTTGTCCGATTTGGATGATTTTTAAAGTTCCGGAAAGCTTATTTTATGTGTGACAACTTTCCTGTTGAAAATATTTGCATATTTTGAGTATAGGTTGATCGAAATCCTGTTACAAATTCTCAGCTCTGTCACTTTGATTATTACATTATCTAAACTAAATATAGTTAGTAACTTAGACGTATCTTTCTCGTTTCTTGTTGGATTTAGATAATTCTTGATGTTTTAAAAAAAAAACTTGGATTATTTTATAAACCTTCCTTCCCGAGAGAAAAACGACAACAATAAATCATTGACTTGAGAATTATACTAGCTTATTTTTGCTCTCATTCTTGTTCGATTTTGATGTTGTTTTGAAATGTTTGAGAGCTATGATTCCTATCAATAAGCTAGAAATATTTGGAGAATTTGAAATTCAAATTTAAATAGAATTTGAATTGATTTTGGGTTAAATTTGAATTGAATTCGTATTGAATTCAAGTTATCGGTCTTGAGTTATCTTTCTTGTTTTTCATTGTTTTCGAGTGCGGTTTTCACTAAACTATTTTGAAGTGATTTTTAAAATAAACGGACATTTCAAATTATTATTATATAGTTTTAAAATTATTTTTCTACTATAAAATTTATTTATTTTCTATAATAAAGGAATTTCAAATATTGGTTTTATTAATCTTTTCGAGAAATAGTTTTAAAAGCTTGTTTTCTCTAGTAAACTATTTTAAATATAAAACATACACTTCTACACTATTCGAACGTATGAGAAAGAGAATTAAACGATTCAGCAAAACATGTGGTATGAGACATGTGCGTTTACTATTTCGGTTAATTCCGGACTTGTACGATCGAAGCTATTTGAGTTTAATAATTCTGAGATGTTTTGCCATTTTATGGCGTATTTTGAATTTTATAATTTCTATTTATTGGAACTATTTAAGATGGCCAATATTTGGAAAGTATTATGGTTTGAGATCTCCTATGTAGGAGTTTGATCGATGAGAACCATCACGATGTTTTATTTACTTGCCAGTGACATAAGGCAAGTCTTGAGTTTATGATTTCATATTTTGAGATTTATGGTTTATGAGAAACCATCATGATGTTTTTCACTTGTCGATGAGATGAGACAAGATATGATGCCATTTAATACTTATCGATGAGATGAGATAAGTATGGTATCTCTTTATCACTCGCCAATGAGACTAGGCGAGATATAATTTTCTGAGTTTTATGATGTTTTTAGTGTGGCATCGACTAACAGCTAGTAAACCGCTAAGTGCGAATGTGTGGTATGGGACACACGTTAACACTTTTTGGGTTCCTATCCGTGAGTTTACGACACATTCATGATGTTTACCTAACACAACTGCTTTGAGAGGTGTCAGCGACCTTGTCATGAGGACGAACTGCTTTGGAGGTGTTAGCGACCTTGTTAGGGATGACAAAATGGCTTGGAAAGGTGTCAGCGACCTTGTCATGAGGACAAACTGCTTTGGAAAGGTGTCAGCGACCTTGTCATGAGGACGAACTACTTTGGAAGGTGTCAGCGACCTTGTCTAAGGCTTCGGCCATCTGAGTTTAGCACGTGCAGCATCGCTTCGGCATTGTATTCAGGGATATGGCCAATCCGGGTTTTCTAAGTTTTGAATTCGCCGTTTTTGGCGCATTAATGTTAAGATTTTCTGAGTTATGAACATGCATCGAAATCTTTATTGAGTTTGAATTCGTATCAAGTTCCATGAGTTTTTATGATTGAGATGTATGTGTGAGATTTAGCCGTCTTGGCCTACTTATGAGTTTAAGATCTCACATTCTTATGGAGTTGTCTTGTGTTGCTTTCATGACTTCTATTTGTGATTGAGATGAGTTTTCTCCCTTTTGGAGTAATGGTTCATCGAACCATTTGAGTTTTGCTTGAGTTTTATATGAGTTGATTTGAGTTCATTATGGGTTATCGCATATGAGGCACTTGTGTTTTATTTGAGTATTGAGTTTGAGTTACCTCTTTCGAGGTATTTTGTCACTTAGGTAGCATTTGTTACTTAAGTATTGAGCTATGAGTTATATAATCCTTCTCCTCATTCGAGAAGAAGTATCACTATATCCATTCTGCTTCATATTATCGATATTGACTGATTTGTGTAGCTAGACTGACCCGTGTATTTATACTCGGGTCAGACCGAGTTGTTTCAGGTATCATCTATTGGACATAGCTTGAAGTTGATGTTGGATATCAGCTCTTCTTTCTCTTGAGTAGTTTTTGTTCTTTCGCATACTCTGATGTAGTTATATTTGATTCGATATTTATGGTGTGGTCGAGTACCACCTTTATTGTATTCATATTGTATTGTACTAAACACGTATCAGTGAATATGTATATATATGATGTTGGTTACTGTTCTGTGATATGATTTACATTCAGTTATTGTATTTTGTTCTGATAGATCCGTTAACCACCTATAGTTTTGGATTAAGCATTTACTGGGTATGTCGATCCACTTGAGTTGAAAAAAAGTTATACTGCATTTATCGACGTATTCAATAGATGTTTAAGACAAAATTATAGATGGTCGCCCTTAACCAGCCCTATTCTCCGCTTTAGTAGACGGAATTACTTGTTAATTCTCTTTACTAAGGTGGGTCTCGGGGTGGGGCGTTACAGCTTGCTAAAAAATATTCATATTTACACTATTTACAAAACCAAAATACATTTTCCTTCCAAATTTTTTTCAAAAGAAAAATATGTAAACTCTCACGCTAATAGAACAAAACATTTTCTGGAATTTATTCGGATTTTTAAAACTCAAGAAACAAGGATATAAGCTCAAATTACTTTTCAATCCAAGATATTTAGAATTTTTTTTATAAATCTCAACATTTTTTAAAATTATTAAAATCCTTTATTTTACAAAAATGCACTATTTTCATAATTAAATGCAAAAGTCTACATTTTCAATTCTAAAATTCCACAAGAATTTATTTTCTCACTTAGAAAAATATTTCAAACCATTTCCAAATATAATTTAAGGCCAAAACATATTTTTCAAACTAATTCCCATCTTTCTATTAAAATAAACCATCTTTTAAAAAAAATTCAATTACTTCTCTTAAAAAAAATCATAAATAGAAGAATTTGCAATAATTACATAATTATTGCATTTTTTTTAACTAAAAAAAAATAAAATCATTTTCCACTTATTATCAACCCAAACAAAATAAAATAAAGTTCTAAACTTTATTTTCACAATTTGATTCCAATTTCATTGTTTATTCCAAATAAACAATATAAAATTTCCAATTTAATTTAATCACAATATTAGATTATAATTATCATTATAATTTAATATTGACACGTAATCTCCAACCCAGGGTTGTTACAGACTCCACACCTTACAAAAATTGCGTCCCCGCAATTTTCTAGAAAAAGAGCCGTAAACAACACAAAAATTCAACCGACAAAGGATAAAAGACAAGCTCGAAACTCAAACCATTCATATTCTCAACATAGAATTGTAGAGAGAAACCTGGAAGAACTCACCCATTTAATCCAATGGCCCATCAAATGCTTATATAGCGATCAGCAAACCATCAAATTTTCTAGGTAACTTGAAAGAATTTTGAAGATATCCCATCTTCGAAACAAAAAAAATCAATAAGATTCTCAACACTTAATCAATCGAAAATGATTTCACAAAACTCTACGAATATAGTCGGGATCAAACGCACTTAAACCCGAGCTCTAAGCAATAAAGAATATTATCAGTAAAATTTTCCACATAATAATATGGAAAGAACATCCTCTCAACAAGATAAACACAATAGAAAAGATGAATAAATCACGAAATGACTTCTTACAAGGCCACCAAACTCGAACGACCGCGATAATGCATGTCGTTGATATTAACTCAAGGATAGAATAAACTCAAGAAACAAGGATATAAGCTCAAATTACTTTTCAATCCAAGATATTTAGAATTTTTTTTTAAATCTCAACATCTTTTAAAATTTTAAAACTCAATTTTCAACATTTGAAAATTTCTCAAACTCTTTACTATATTACTTAGTAAGTAATTCAATACTCAAAGTTAAAATTCAAATATCTACTCTTACTTCAAAATTAATTTCCAAAGAATTTTGTAAATCCATAATAATATCTCTCAAAATAAATTAAGGGTTTAAATTCGCTTATTATACTCTTCCCTTAAAACATCCAATGTATATAATATATATTATAAAATCTCAAAATATACTTCTAATAAAGCATAGCTAAAAAATAATCTCATTTATATTCACACATGTATAATAATTGATAAGTGCACACATGCACATGTTAAAATAAGTTTTCATATATATATATATATATATAGACACACACACACACACACATATATATATATATGTATGTATGTATGTATGTATATGTATATATATATATATATATGTTTGTCAAGACAAGAATTAACAATTGTAACAAATGTTTCAATTAAGGAAGAGCTTGAAATTGAATTCTACAGTTTCACAAAAAGGTCCATTTTGATTTAGATTAAAATAACATAAACACATGTATATCTGTATGTATAAATAATTGCAAGTTATTATTCATCTTAAAATAACATATATATATGTGTGTGTGTGTGTGTGTGTGTGTGTGTGTATGTATATATATGTGTGTATATATATGTATGTATGTATGTATGTATGTATGTATGTATGAAGACTGCAATTTAACTAACATAAATGTTTAAATTTAATGCTAACAAAATGATTCAATCTTTTAATCTTATATATGAAATAAAAGTTTAAAACTTTACATAAATGACCAGTTATGAATTCTAAAAAAAAGAATTTTTTTACTTTTATGACTAAAACAAGTAAAACTAAATCATTTTGGAAATTAACTGTGCAACATTGAAAATTAATTTTAGTGTATTAGACCACCAACAAATATAGTTTATTAATGCTTATGTACACGGATGTTACAAAATTTTATATACAACATTACAACATAATAAAATATTTTCACATTCCTTTCTTTTTACAATTCCAAAACAATGACAGAAAAATATCGGGCAACTTGGGCATATACAAATTTGTTGTATGATAAATCAGATCTGACTATACAAAAGGGACACACAATAAAACAGATAAAGGATTTGAAGTCAAGCATAATAAACATATAGTTCATGGATATATAAATAAGGAGAGGTTCAAATTAAATTTACATAATGATCATATAATTAAATGAGATGAACAAAGAGGATTCAAGTTATATTACAAAATGAATACAAAGATAGAAGAGATATAATATGAATAAATCTAAACCTTTTAAATATGATGAGATAGAAGATATATAATATGAATAAATCTGGACCATTTCAACATGATGAGTATTCAAATAAATGAAATTGAAATTACAAAAAATAAAGCCAATGATTTGCACCTTGAATGAAGAATCAAATCTGCTAGATTCGGAAATCAGTATCCAGATGTTGCAAGGATCAAGAGGAAAAAACCACTTTTCATAATTGATTTTATTTGTATTTGATTTAGGAATAATTGAAGCCATGGAAGATGTTATATTTTCAGCCATTGGAGAAGGAGAGAACCAGAAAAGTTGTAGAAAGAAGAATGAAAAATGAGAAACTCAATTGTACGTGCAGAATGAATTAGGGAATATGTTTTATTTGAAAGAAGGAAACCTTTTCCATTTTTTAATTAAAACTTCTCTAATTAGTTCTATTGATTGACTTTCTCTTTCCACTCCTATTTCTTTACATGGTATGGCTGAATCAAGTGACATAAGATTCCATAGAATAACGCATGTTATTATCTTTTATTTAGTTAAAATGATATCATATATCCATGCACGTAAATATAACTTTTATAAACGGATTCAAATAATTACAAATAACCCCCAAATATCAAATAAAATAAATAATAATCAATATTTCTCAAATACTAATTAATTTAATTAATTTACAACCTTTTATAAATTAATCAAATCATGTGGTTTTTCAGAGAATTCATCAGTTGTGTGACACAAATGTGTAAATTCAATCAACGACTAATATTGAACAATTCAAATATTAACGTTCACACGTCACTTAGCAGGTGGTGTGACCTTTTGACTAAATTCATCGCTTACACATCTTTTGGTAAAATCCAATTTTACTTATTATAAGCAGTGCCTAATAGTGACAATTATTTACACCAATTCTCTTCGTCAAAATTATCGCTTTGGATTTATGGAATTTGGTAATGGTCAAAATTCCAATATCATCTACATTCAACTTTATAGTCCAAACACAAAGTCTTTGGTTTAATAGTAAAAATTATTATTAATCGAAATTCTACGGTGAGAGACTTTGACTTTGATTGACTTTAGTTGTCCATGATACTAACCTCATATAACCGAGGAGACGAATCCACTCTTGAATAGTGCTTCACTTCCAATATTTCCACTCGACTCAACTATAGTCACTCAATGGAACGACATGCCATGATTTGACTATAACCAAAGTGGAGCTTTCATATTGAAGATCTACAGTATTCTCAGTTCGAAAGAACTATGTAAATCAGACACATCGATATTTTCTGTTTGACCTTAGTTATATTAACCAACAGAAAACTATCGAGTGAGTCGTTCCATAATTATCCAATAACTATCAGTACGTAACCCCTAGGCGCCCCTAGCAGTCATGAGTAGTACACTGCCCAACACTTGGAGAGCGTTACATACTCTAGTCTCAACGGATACATCAATATCCATTCTCGATGCATCTTGACTAGGAACATTTAAAATGGTATATATTTTTATTGCGATAAATTACTCACAGTTACAACACTTTGTAACGACTATCATAGAATATGCCATTTATGGATTTATTATTAAATGTACTTTAAATTTAATCAATTAATTAGTATAACCCCATTATATCAAGTATATAATTGAAAGAAACACATTTATTATGAACAAGACTGTTCAACGAGTTAAATATATGTAACAAATTACATAACTGCCCCTAGGGCATACCCCTAACTCTACCAGACAATGGTACAAGAGATCTGATCATTTTATGCTTGAAAATGGTTTTGATAGAAGCACCAAAGATGCTTGTATGTATTTCTAGAAGTTGAAAAACGATTGTTGGTGTATTTACTCTTTTATGTGGACGACATGCTCATTGCTTTTAAGGATATAAATGAAGTCAACAAGTTAAAATTTAGTTTAAAATCAGAATTCAAAATGAAGGATCTTGGAGAAGCAAAGAGGATATTAGGCATGGAAATAAAAAGTGAACGAAAGCGATTTGAGTTAAAATTGGCTTAAAAGGAATGTATTGGGAAAGCGCTTTGTGGGTGTAGCATGGAGAATGCAAAGGTGTCAAATGCACCTTTACATTTGCATGTGAAGCTTTTGAGTAAGGGATCACCTTCTTGGAGAAAGACAAGCTTATATGGCAAAGGTGCCATATGTAAGTGCAGTTGAAATTTAATGCATGTTATGGTGTGTACAAGACCCAATATTACTAATGTCATTGGGATGGTTTGTCGATATATAGCTAATTCGGGGAAATCGCATTGGGACGTTATGAAGCTTATTTTTAGATACCTTAGAGGCAATCATATCGTGGTCTTGTTTTTGGTGATAATAAGGGATGAATTGCAAGTTGGTTGGCTATTGTGATTCGGACTATGCCGGTGATAGAGATCGAAGAAAATCAACTTTCGAGCATGTCTTTACACTTGGTGGTATGGCCATAAGTTGAAGATCGAGATTGCAAACAGTAATTGCTCTACCCACTATGGAGGCGGAGTTGATAGTTGCTGTAGAGGCAGAAAAGAAGGCACTATACTTGAGGCGATTGTTGTATGACTTGGGAATTGAACACGATAGCATTGATGTTCAATATGATAGTCAGAGTGCTATTCACTTATCAGAGAATTTGGCTTTTATCTCACTCACCAAGCACATTAAAGTGAGAGAGTCATTTTTGATAGCTATGGTTAAGATAAACAAGTATATCTTTAGAAAATTCACATAAAGAATAACACGGCCGATATGTTTACTAAGGCATTGCCGATTGGGAAGTTCGAGCATTGCTCAAACTTGATTCACTTGTTGAAGTGCTAGGTGCCATAGGTAGCACGGTTGAGGAGGAGCTTGTTTATGGTCGATGAAGAGTATCAGTGACAGATTGTTGTTCTATCATTTTGTGGTACGTACTTTTGTCTTTTGGTAAGATGGTTTTGGATTTGGATATTTTCAACACCTCGTCGGAGGACGATGGCTTTGCCGTAGCTCTTTGATGGAATGTAATAGGTGGTGACTTTGTCGGAGCTCATTGGAAAAATATTCAAGGTTGTTTTGGTAGAAGGTAAAAGTGGTGATAGTTTGGTACTATCGGTTCGTGTAAGGAGAAGAATATAATGTCAAGGATATGGAGAATTAAAGAGGTTGAGAATAACTTAATAATGATGAAAACGGTGCGTGAATCGGAGCAAAGATGTTCTAGTTGTAGGATCTAGATTAACCCTAGAGGGGGGTGAATAGGTTTAAAGCAAATTTTCTTGAATTAAACACAGAAACAAACTACAGAAATAAATATGCTGAAAAGTAAATCACACACAAAATTTACCCAGCTTCGGCAACCCCTGCCTACTACTGCATTCCCAGATTTCTATTAGAATTAAACAGTATCCCGCTTACAAACACTCTACTAGACTCGCAAACCCTTGCTCCCGCTCACAAACACTCTCATAGACTCGCACACCCTGCTCCGCCTATAGAGTTTCGCAAACTCGCAAACTCTGCTCCCGCCTATAGAGTTTTGCAAACTCGCACACCCTGCTCACTGAACTAATTCTAACTAGACAATCTAACACTACCTACAACCTAGGTGGTGATTTACCAATTCTTTGACTCGAAAAGAAAAAAAACAGACTTCAAAATTGAAAGCAGGAGCAAAAATTAAAATACAAACTTGACTCCATAATTTTTGCTCAAAATAAAAAAATAAAAAACCCCCTTTAATTAAAACCCTAAGTAAAAAACAAATCCCCTTTATAATAAAGGCCGGCCCACTATTTCTTTAACCCGATCCTCTTGCTTGGTAAAATGACGGCCGTTCCTCTTTGTCGAATTAGGGCTTCGGCTTCTTTCTCGAATTAGGGCTTCGGCTCAGGTTTGTGATGCTCTTGCTCGCGCTCGTTCTCTGATGATTGATTCTGGTTTGCGTTGCTCCTCTGTTGATCGATTCTCGTTGCTTGGCTCGCTTGTTCTCTGATGATCGAGTTGGTTGTTGATTCGGTATGTAATTTCTCTGTTTGTTGGTTTGATTGTTTGCCTTTTTAACTCGATGCCGATGATGACTTTGTTGTTTGGTATTTATATGAATTCGTGACACTTGTATTTTCTTCGTTTCAATTCGATACTTTCCAAAACTTCAATTGCCTGATGCTTACGGCTTTCCTGATATAATTTTTGTCTTGTTACTCACGGCTTTGATTTTCACGCGTTCGATTTTTCTTGAATAAAAAGGCAGAAACTTTCCTCTTTTTAATTTGCTTGACTTTCCTATTTTCAAAGATACTCATCTGAAATTTTTTAAACACGAATTTTATCACTTGACTTTGGCATCCTTTCATGATTTCGGCTTCACTGTTGCACTTGAGTTTGTAGCTTGCCACTGACCTGTTTGTTGCATTGTTGCACTCATGTTGGTATAGATACGCACTTTCTTATTACTGCTTCATGGTCGTTGTGTCACTTGTGCATTGTTGCATGATGTATTTGCTGTTGCACTCGGTGTTTGCTTCCATCCATTTGGTTGTTGCATTTGTATCACTGCATACTGGTGGATTGAACTTCAGTAGTGTTATACTTGAGCTTCACTGAGTTTCTGGATGGTGCATTGCCACTCACTGTTGCATTACTGTACACTTTTGGTCATGTTGTACTTCTGGTTCTTCATTCTGGTTGATCTGCATTTTTGGCCACTTGAATACAACAACTTGATATTGTTTGTGATTGTTTCCACTGTGTTGCATTGAGTAGCTGAACTTGTTGTTGTACACTGCATAGTGTGATATGTTGGTTATGTTGCTTTTATTGCTGTTGACATTGAACTTGAGCTTTGTACATGAACTGTGTACATTTGCCTGAGTTTGTTTACTTGGTGGCATGCATTTCTTTGTGGTTTGCCTTGTTGCTTGACCTGTCTAGTTCATCATGTTGCATTCATGAATTTTCTGTCTTTGTACCTGTAGTTGTATTCATGTACACTGCTACCTTGGACTTCTGGTTGGTCACTTGATTCAGTAGTTTGTTTCATTTGGCTTGACAGTGTTTGTTGTGTTGGTTGTGCACTTGCATGAGTCTGTGTCATCTTTGCTGTGATGTCACTTGAACTTGTTATACATGTTGTCTTATATCATTCTGGTTGTTACTGCATTGTCACTTGTGTATTGCCTTTGACATCCATGTTCTTTACTGTTTACATCACTGAACTTTGACTTGGTCTTTGTTGAACTTCTAGATGCACTTGTCATCTTCACATTGTTGCACATTTGTGGTCTGTTCACCCATTACTGCACTTGCCTTGCTGTTTGGTCTGAACTTGAACTTTTGTACAGTTACTTACTTTATGCATTGAGCATTGCATTTGTGATCTGATGCAGTTTTGATTTGTCAAAGCTTTGCATTTGAGTTGAGTCATGACAACAATGGCTTGACCTTTGCATTCAGTTTATTGTGCCTTGTGCTGAACCCAGTTTTAAAACTCGGGTTTGACCTTATGCTCGTGTCGTGATTTTGAATATATTGCACGTGAGTTGAACCCGGCTTTTCATTTGGGTTTGACCTGTGCTTACCTGTCCCTGTAGCATTATCAAGTGTATACCGATGTGCACGGCCTTGTGGCATGTACAGTGATACAGTGTGCATGTCACATTGTTCGTGTATGATGAATTCAAATGTAAATGATGACGAACAACCCAAATAACTGAGGCAAATAATATTTTCAAAAATCATATTTCGTTTTATATTGCAAAAATATTTCTTTTTCAATTTTACCGCGTTAGTGAATATTTTTGCAGATTTCTCAAATGCTGGATTCAAACTGGAATGCAGTTGAAGACAAAATACGAGTGTGAGTGATATGTAGTGAGGAAATTATGTAAACTGAATTGTGATGTAATCAAAAATGTATATGTATAGTGAGAGCTTGAATTTGTACTATTCAAGATTGTAATAAATATTTGTTTGAATAAAATTCTGTTTTGAATTCAAATTCTGTGTAATTTATTTTATTCAACAAATATTTATTTAATCTATGAAAAACAAAATAGTAATTACCAAATACATTTAAATGAATATATATGTTTATTATCATCAAACAAAAACATATAAGCGCATATTCATACAATCTCCCCCTTTTGATGATAACAAACATATATTTAAGATTTTGACCGTGTTAAATGTATTTGATCAATGATATACTCTAATTGCTCCCCCTATTTAAATGCTTCCTCTCTACATGATGCTCCCCCTACATATATGCATAGAAATATATAAATGAGCCTAGATGCAAATGGAAAACTATTTGACCTTTGCTTGATTCTATTTGACAAAATCTTAACTTTTCTCTCCACCTTTTATTATCAGCAAAAGAATGATAGTGTTAGAGAAAATAGAGATAAAGTGATCAATATTAATCCAACATTAAACTCAAATTGAATATAAATATTAAACTTCAATAAAAATCAAACAAAAATCATAACTACCCTTGTTAGGCGCATATTCCACTTTTTAGAATGATGGAAATGGTATTCTCATATAAAATCATACAATTGTATCAACTTGTGGTACATTTATATCAGGAATTTGAATATCTACTAATCATGCATAACCGTTAGGACTTTTAAATGAGATTAGTAGTATTCCAATTTAGTTTTAAAAATGAAATCAAGTATCTTCTAACCACGCATGACCGTGAGGACTTTTAAATGGGATTAGAATCAACTTGTCTATTTAATTAATCAATTTTGATATGCGTTCCATACATGCATAACCGTAAGGACTTTTAAATGAGCATGGAAGCACATAATCAAAAATCCAAATAATTCACCCATGCATAACCGTGAGGACTTTTAAATGAGAGTGAATACTTTGGATATTTATTTATTTTTACAAAAAAAATGTGACATGAAAAATAAATGATTCCTGATTATAGTACCACATATCGACAAACTATATTTAATATTTGATAAACAATGGTCGATAGAAATATGATAGATATAGAAATGGTCATGGAATCTTTACCCAACAAAAAGTTTTATAACTCTTGTTTGAATTCCTAAAGAAATTTTCCAAATATACTCTCTTGAGTAATGTATGTTAAATATCAACACTTATCACCTTTTCAATCACTATTTATCTTTTTGATAATTAGTAGGGAGTCGGATTAGTCAAAATTTGTCATTTAAAATCAAATAAAAATGACTAATCTGAAAATATGGTCAAAAATGATTTTCTCAAGGGGTTATATGAAAAAAAATTCTGCTATTTGAAAATTATGAAGAATATGCAGATATTTTCTTTGAAAAACGATGCAGTTACTAAATGTCTCAAAAATCACGTTTAACTAGTAATTTTTCTATCAACTATATTACCAGTGTAATCTGCATCTAAGTTTCTCTTTCAATCCAAAATATCACTAACTAAAATTGATAAACCAGACCACGAAGTGTGCATCAAAAATTTCAAACTCAAATTTTCACAGCATTTTAAATGACATTCTCTTGAATTTGGATTGGAGCCATGTAAATAATCAGCAACTGAGAATATAGAGTTAGCCGAAAAAATAATATCATCCAAAAAAACACTATCCAAACTAATATATATGAAGAAATTCAAAGAATAGTGTTTTTGGCATAAGTATAATTGGCCAACTATGACGAACAAGTCAAAATAAAAAAATTATCTCAATATTGGCTGATTTCATTAAAATACGGTGCAGATTATCACATTCAATATATCGATCAAATAAATATACATTCACCTGTTTTACCTTTACGATAATTTTTCATGATTGCTCATTGTGATTCTGTCACCTTTGTACTAGGCTAAGAAACTTTGCTTTGTTGCCCGTTGTGTTTCTGGAACAGCCAAAATCCAGAGAACACCGTTGTTGTTCCTTAGCCTGCCACCATACCTACACGATGAAAGATTTTTGTGACCTATTTATAGGTCCATGATTGTTAGTGGCAGAAGCATTATGAATAAACAAACCCTTTGGAACCCAAACTTGTTTAGTCCTTTTATTCTTGTTCCAACAGACATGAAATTTGTTTGTAGAATTCTTAGGAACCCAAACTTGTATAAATTTTGTGTTCTTGTTCCTATTACTGCAATTTTCAACACGATGTCCAATTATTTCACATCTATCAAAGACACTCTTACTTATTGCATTATCCTCAAGTTGTGTTTTCCCAAAACCTAGTCCTTTTCTTTTGTTAGCAAAAATTTGATTTCCCAATAGCATGTTGAAAGATTTTTCGCCTCTTGAAAAGTTATTCAACGATTTCTCAAGATTTTGGACTTTGCTTTTTAGTGTTGTGTTTTCAGTGACAAGTGAGGTGCATCTATTTATAAAATCTTTTTTCCTAGTGTCAATGATTTCCTTAAGATTCAAGTTTTCTTTTTCAAGATTCTCAAAGTTATTCCTAAGTTTTGATAATTCTGAATCTAAAATCTTACATTTTTCACATTCTAGGTTTTGAATATTTTCAAGTTCAGTTTCTAACCTAAAATTTTCACGAGCAAGTTCTCTCCTATCAGATTTCAGTTTTTCAATTTTAGATTCAAGAGCATCAACTGCTTTAGTGAGATCAAGACACATAAAAACAAGGTCTCTATAGGAATAGTTACCTCCCTCACTAGATTCCTCTGAGCTTATTTCTGAATCTGATTTCGCCATAAGACACAAGTTAGCCTCCTCTGAGCTGCTATCCGAAACTTCCTCTCCTTCTTCATCATCCCAAGTCGCTGCAAAGACCTTCTTCATCTTTTTCTTTCCTCGATTGTTTTTGAGAAGTGGGCATTGTTGTTTGAAGTGGTCAGGCTTGTTGCAGTTATAGCACGTCAATTCATTATCGGAATTGTTAGACTCTCTTGACCTATTACCAGATGTTTTCTTCTTGCGTGGCTTGAATCTTGACCATTTTCGAAGTTTATTGATAGCCATTGCAAGCTCTTCAATCGGATCTTCTTCTTCATCATCACTCTCTTCTTTGCTCTTTAAGGCAATCGTCTTCTTCTTTGGTTTGGAGTTGTTGCGTTCCTCCTTTACTTTTATCTCAAGCTCATATGTCATCAAGTTACCAATCAACTCCTCCATGCTTAGTTTACTCAAATCTTTCGATTCTTGGATTGCCGTGACTTTTGCCTCAAAGTTCATCAGTAAGACTCGTAGTATCTTCCGCACAAGCTCTACCTCAGTGAAGACCTTCCCAAGCGCTCTAGCATTGTACACCAAAGTTGAAAAACGTCCAAACATATCCTTTATGCTCTCGCCTTTGTCCATCACAAAGTTTTCGTATTCATTGCTGAATAGGGCTAGACGAGACTCCTTGACTTGAGAAGTTCCTTCGTGTGTCACCTCCAAAGTGTGCCAAATTTCCTGTACTGTTGTACAATGAGAAATTCTATTAAATTCATTTTTATCAAGAGCACAGATAAAAGCGTTCATTGCTTTGGCATTTGTAGTTTTTAATTTCTTATCGTTAGCATCCCACCTATCCTTAGGTTTAGGAATCTCAGTACCACCAACAGTTATAGTGGGAGGTTTATAGCCAGTTTCAATGATGTTCCATACATCATAATCAACAGAACTAAGATAAATACCCATCCTAACTTTCCAATAAACATAATCATTCCCGTTAAACATGGGTGGTCTAACAATAGATTGCCCCTCAGAAAAAGCATTATTTGATGAATTCATGACTCTAGAGTTAAAGAAAAATACCGTGCTCTGATACCACTTGTAGGATCTAGATTAACCCTTGAGGGGGGGTGAATAGGGTTAAAGCAAATTTTCTTGAATTAAACATAGAAATAAACTACAGAAATAAATATGCTAAAAAGTAAATCACACACAAAATTTACCAGCTTCGGCAACCCCTGCCTACTGCTGCATTCCCAGATTTCTATTAGAATTAAACAGTATCCCACTTACAAACACTCTACTAGACTCGCAAACCCTTGCTCCCGCTCACAAACACTCTCATAGACTCGCACACCCTGCTCCGCCTATAGAGTTTCGCAAACTCGCAAACTATGCTCCCGCCTATAGAGTTTTGCAAACTCGCACACCCTACTCACTGAACTAATTCTAACTAGACAATCTGACACTACCTACAACCTAGGTGGTGATTTACCAATTCTTTGACTCGAAAAGAAAAAAAACAGACTTCAAAATTGAAAGCAGGAGCAAAAATACAAACTTGACTCCATAATTTTTGCTCAAAATAAAAAAATAAAAAAACCCTTTAATTAAAACCCTAAGTAAAAAACAAATCCCCTTTATAATAAAGGCCGGCCCACTATTTCTTTAACCCGATCCTCTTGCTTGGAAAAATGACGGTCGTTCCTCTTTGTCGAATTAGGGCTTCGTCTTCTTTCTCGAATTAGGGCTTCGGCTCTGGTTTGTGATGCTCTTGCTCGCGCTCGTTCTCTGATGATTGATTCTGGTTTGCGTTGCTCCTCTGTTGATTGATTCTCTTTGCGTGGCTCGCTTGTTCTCTGATGATCGAGTTGGTTGTTGATTCGGTATGTAATTTCTCTGTTTGTTGGTTTGATTGTTTGCCTTTTTAACTCGATGCCGATGATGACTTTGTTGTTTGGTATTTATATGAATTCGTGACACTTGTATTTGCTTCGTTTCAATTCGATACTTTCCAAAACTTCAATTGCCTGATGCTCACGGCTTTCCTGATATAATTTTTGTCTTGTTACTCACGGCTTTGATTTTCACGCGTTCGATTTTTCTTGAATAAAAAGGCAGAAACTTTCCTCTTTTTATTTGCTTGACTTTCCTATTTTCAAAGATACTCATCTGAATTTTTTTAAACACGAATTTTATCACTTGACTTTAGCATCCTTTCATGATTTTGACTTCACTGTTGCACTTGAGTTTGTAGCTTGCCGCTGACCTGTTTGTTGCATTGCTGCACTCATGTTGGTATAGATACGCACTTTCTTATTACTGCTTCATGGTCGTTGTGTCACTTGTGCATTGTTGCATGATGTATTTGCTGTTGCACTCGGTGTTTGCTTCCATCCATTTGGTTGTTGCATTTGTATCACTGCATACTGGTGGATTGAACTTCAGTAGTGTTATACTTGAGCTTCACTGAGTTTCTGGATGGTGCATTGCCACTCACTGTTGCATTACTGTACACTTTTGGTCATGTTGTACTTCTGGTTCTTCATTCTGGTTGATCTGCATTTTTGGCCACTTGAATACAACAACTTGATATTGTTTGTGATTGTTTCCACTGTGTTGCATTGAGTAGCTGAACTTGTTGTTGTACACTACATAGTGTGATATGTTGGTTATGTTGCTTTTATTGCTGTTGACATTGAACTTGAGCTTTGTACATGAACTGTGTACATTTGCCTGAGTTTGTTTACTTGGTGGCATGCATTTCTTTGTGGTTTGCCTTGTTGCTTGACCTGTCTGGTTCATCATGTTGCATTCATGAATTTTCTATCTTTGTACCTGTAGTTGTATTCATGTACACTACTGCCTTGGACTTCTGGTTGGTCACTTGATTCAGTGTTTGTTGTGTTGGTTGTGCACTTGCTTGAGTCTGTGTCATCTTTGTTGTGATGTCACTTGAACTTGTTGTACATGTTGCCTTGTATCATTCTGGTTGTTACTGCATTGTCACTTGTGTATTGCCTTTGACATCCATGTTCTTCACTGTTTACATCACTGGACTTTGACTTGGTCTTTGTTGAACTTCTAGATGCACTTGTCATCTTCACTGTGTTGCACATTTGTGGTCTGTTCACCCATTACTGCACTTGCATTGCTGTTTGGTCTGAACTTGAACTTTTGTACAGTTACTTACTTTGTGCATTGAGCATTGCATTTGTGATCTGATGCAGTTTTGATTTCTCAAAGCTTTGCATTTGAGTTGAGTCATGACAACAATGGCTTGACCTTTGCATTCAGTTTATTGTGCCTTGTGTTGAACCCAGTTTTAAAACTCGGGTTTGACCTTGTGCTCGTGTCGTGATTTTGAATATATTGCACGTGAGTTTAACCCGGCTTTTCATTTGGGTTTGACCTGTGCTCACCTGTCCCTGTAGCATTATCAAGTGTATACCGATGTGCACGGCCTTGTGGCATGTACAGTGATACACTATGCATGTCACATTGTTCGTGTATGATGAATTCAAATGTAAACGATGACGAACAACCCAAATAACTGAGGCAAATAATATTTTCAAAAATCATATTTCATTTATATTGCAAAAATATTTCTTCTTCAATTTTACTGCGTTAGTGAATATTTTTGCAGATTGGTCAGATGCTGGATTCAAACTGGAATGCTGTTGAAGATAAAATACGAGTGTGAGTGATATGTAGTGAGGAAATTATGTAAACTGAATTGTGATGTAACTGTGATGTAATCAAAAATGTATATGTATAGTGAGAGCTTGAATTTGTCCTATTCAAGATTGTAATAAATATTTGTTTGAATAAAATTTCTGTTTGAATTCAAATTCTGTGTAATTTATTTTATTCAACAAATATTTATTTAATCTATGAAAAACAAAATATTACATTACCAAATACATTTAAATGAATATATATGTTTATTATCATCAAACAAAAACATATAAGCGCATATTCATACACTAGTTAATGTGGTTTGAAGCTGGGAGAATCACAAGGTTGAAACACAGGTAGGCAAATGTCTGGTAGGAATCCCCAGACGTCTGACAACAAATGTAAACCATGAACTCTCTCAGACGTATGGGAGTTCTTCCCAGACATTTGAGAGCGGAAAAAGTTGTTTCTAGAATATTGCACCAAACGTTTGACAAGGATGGTCAGACGTCTGAGTGCATATAGTATGCATTATGGATCTTTTGGGCCAGACGTCTGACAGCATGGGCCAGAGGTCTGACTTGCCGCTGCATGGCTTTTTCTTGGGTTAGTGTGTTATGTTTGTAAGGGCTTCAAGTGGCAAATCGGATATTTTCCAAGGAAAGAGGTTCACTATATATAAGCTATTTTCAGAATTCAAAGAAGACACTTAATCTCCAAAGGTTTGATCAAGGGTTTATCCTCCATCTAGGGTTTATCAAAAACCAAGTTTTGTTAAACTCTATTCTCCAAGATATCTCCTAAGAATATTGATCATTGCAATTAATATCCTGTACTCTTTTCATCGGTATTAATAAAAGGCTATCCTCAAAGTGGATGTATAATAACAAGACGTTGGTGGAACCAATATAAATCTTATGCGCGATTTGTTTTTCAGTATTGCTTTGTTTTATTGCTTGTTTGTTGATTGTGATTGGTTTTACTTGAATTGGATTGAGATTGGGACTAAGATATTAATAAGTTGTCTTTGCACCTCTTACAACGATCTCGTTTTCTACTGTGTTTTGGGGTTTAGATCAGTGTGATCTCTAGTCTAAATTCCATAACAATCGGTAATAAAAAAAATATGCATTTGATTTGAAAATGATTCTTGCGTGCGTGTTTTCAAATGGTGTACAAGAGAATGGGATGATGTTGGAAAATATAAGTTACTCCGATAAAGAAAAGAGTGGGGATTAGGACATGAGTTTTGATTTTTTTCAAAAGGCGAAAACAAGATAAAATCGTTTAAAACTATTTTTAAATTCATTGTTTTACACCTATGTCCTCTCTTCCATTCATTTTGTAATACATGTTGAAATGCAGAACTAAAAATTTGTTTTCAAACAAAAGGCTTACTCAAGATACGAGATATTCAAATTTGCGTATTTGATACCGATTTATTAAAATAAATCTGGATTTTATTCCATACTCTAACCTACAATTTTCATTTATTCTTATTTCATGTTAAACCACATACATTATAAACTAACATAATAAACTATATTTTAATCCTCATAAAGAACCAATTTTACTTAAAAGATATTTAATATTCATTTTTGTATCCGTGAGTTTAAGTATTAGATAAGACATACCAATTCTACATGCTAAAATTTTGAATTGTAAAATAGATTGGGGTTTGTTCCTGTGTAATGCTAAAAGGGATGATGAAGGAACATCAAACATAATTGAGATATAAATTTTGGGGAACTTTATTTTATCTTCACTTCAAGTCAAATGTAATTGTACTCGAATAAAACATATTCAATTTTAATGTATTCTTTAATAGTATGCTTAGACTAATATTGTTTGTTTTAAATTTATTTGTCAGCTATAAGTAAATTTTATGCTTTTGTACCACTAATTCTTGTATAGGATTGATTAAACAAGTTTCATTTTTCGTGTTAATGAAATACACAACTTTGGAATGGAATGAGTAACTAAAATGGATGATTTTGAACGTATTTGCATTTGAATTTAATATAATTTCAAGCAAAATTACGTAAATTACATAGGGTTCAATGGTTCATTAATTATGGTTAAAAATAAAATTAGTATTTGGATTAAGATTAAAAAAACCGAACATTGTAAAGAGTGAAGTGATGGCTTGTATTTGCGAATTTGTAAGAAAACTGTAACACGCTACATCACTTATTGTAATAAATGTTGATGTTTGTAGGCTTTATTTTCCCAGTTTTCGTTTGAGACGCATGCAACGTCCCAACGGGAGTTGTCCCACATGGTAGCGCGTTGGGCTGAATGAAGGGTACTGCGTTCAGAAAATGAACGAGGATTATAATGTTTTTTATTATTAAATTAAATCTAAATCTAAATTTTAAAAAAACTTATAAAATTAATAACTTGTGCAGATGAGATACGTTTGAGGCGCGGCTTTTTGCATTGCGGTCGTATCAAAGTGCTCTACATAATGGAGTTGGCTTGAACTGAATCCGAGCAATTTATAATTTTTCAGCTTATTTATTTTTTATTTTTGTAAATTATTGACACATTATTTATTAATAAATAAATAAATAATTAATTAATTATAAATTAAATGCTCGCTGAAATACCCCATCCTTAGATGCAAATGCATTTTCCATTCACCAATCTTTCCCGCTCAAATAGCCTACTCAGATTTCCCACTCAAATATCTCGTTACCATTCATCGCAAACGCATCATAAGCCTTCCACGATTAAACATTCTTGTATACAAGAAACATTGCTTAAAACTTGTGACTGAACCAACCAAAATTCCCCAATCAAAAGCAACATAGAAGTTGCTTTTTCAATTTTCAGATGCACAGGAATTCATTAACCATGTAAAGATGTGTTTGCAACGAGCCAAGCATTTGGGCATGACAATTAAAGTTTAAATGAAAAACTGAGTGCAAATTAATTAAAGTGAATGAAGCAAATGTGCTTCGACAAATTGAATAAAATCAAATAAAAGGTTACACTAGTAAATGTAATTAAATTATCATTGTTACCCAATGCTACCTTAATTTTCAAGTTTATGGACTTTTTTGAAAAACTTGATTTATGAACTTTCTTGTCATTTTTTACTTACTAACCTAGAAAGAAACGACTTATAGTTGACTAATCGATGACCATTTTAAAGACCGGATGAGACACACGTCAAAGATGGTGAAGTCTATGTTCTATATGGCTAAAGGGAAAAAGGAAATTGATTAAAATTTCAAAAATTTTTGAATGAAAATGTATGCAAAGATATCCAAATACGCAAAAACATTTTGGAACAATACATATTAAATATAAAGAAGTTTCGGTAAATTGCTAAAATTTATAAAGTCGCATAACTAGTAGTAATCAAATAATAGTTATAAACATGTTAAAAATTGCAAGTATATCAAAAAATTAATAGTTATAAACATTCTAACTTATTACTAATAAAAATAAGTAGTAATTACAAATATGTTCAATTAATCATTAGTTCAAAATATAAGCATATACTAAAATTTCAGAACAATTCCAGATCAACATGATGAATATCCATCAAATAACATGAACAAATGTAAATTTCAAATCTGGAATCCAATATTCAGATAGTTAAGATGAAATAAAAATTCCTCAAAAAGGAAAATGTGAAGACACGATCAAGAAGAAAAATCGAAGGTAAACTCATGGATCAATTTATGCAAAGTTGAAAAGGAATAAGATAAAATACTTTCTTCATTTGAATCAATTCAACTTCTTATCCTTATTTTGTTAGAAAGGTTACAACTTCTGAATTGTGAATGATTTATCCAACAAAGTAACGAAGGCAAAATTGTAGTATATGTAAATACATGGAACATTTGTAATTGTAATAATATACATTAATGATTAAGCAAGTTATCATTTAGAAACTACTAAAGTTTGTAAAGTATAATACTTAATACTACTATTACTACTGCAAAAGTTATAAACATGCTAAACTTTGCAAATATGTGAAAGGTCAATAGGAACAATGCCACCATTAAGAGTTATGGGCCTTTTTCATCAACATAATAATGCCAAAAGAGTAAAAGTGTTAAAGAAAAGAAGCTCGTTCCAAGCCCTTAAGGATAGGTATCAACATCTGCAAATGTACAATAACCATAAAGAAAGTTGTTACCACTATCATTGTTAATGCCGAAGATATGTGATATAATAACTATGATGCCAGGAAATACTGAAAGTGTAGAGAAGATTTAAGGTTGAGGGAGTACAATGCCATTTCTCATCTATAGGAGTTTATAAACAATGTCGCTCTAATCTATTCCGCACCTCATCCATGTCGCTTATCATCAGTACCACATCACTTCAATATCGCATTGCAAGTAATGTCGCACTCCATTCATACCATGCTCCACCAATATCATACCTTGTCAATAGGCAGCATGTCATAAATTTGGTGGGGACATCACAGACTACTAACATCACCTCTATTCAACGACGGTACTCTTCAATGTCGTCTCTAAAACAATATTGTATAAGGCCAGGGACGATATCGCACTCAATTAGTGTCACCTCTAGTCGATGTCGCTTCATGTCAATATCAAGAATCAATGTCACTGCAAGCAATTTCACTCGTATTCATGTTGCCTTACTATAATGCCGCATTGCACTGAGAACAATATCATCGATGCCATATTACATTAGTAATACAATTTGAACTTATCACCGTAGACCTTTAAAGCAACATTGATGATGAACATCATCAATGTCCATGAAGGCTATCAAGATAGACACAGATCCATAACGATGCCGCTCCATATCAATGTTGCTCCATAACGATATCGTTCTATATTAATGTTGCGTTGCTCCATAATGATGTCGCTCCATATTAATACCGCTCCATATTAATACTGCATCATATTAATGCAGCTTTAGGTTGATGCCACCTCCTATTAATGAAGAATACCAAAGATCATCTATGATACTCATTGACATTAAAATCACCAAAGATTATGCATGCTGAAGATAAGTCAGGCCGAAGGCGGCATAAACCTTCACGCCAAATAATCTACCCCTATTAATATATATACCTAGGGGCACTGATTTCTTCCTCAACTTTCAAAATTTAATTCTTGTAACCCTAAATTGAATTAGGGAAAACTCTGACTTGAGTGCAACCATATTCAATTTATCTGAATAAGGACTTGGACATGGCTATTACCTCGATTATGGACTTTGGACATTATTAGATATGAATATGCATATATGGAGCTAATTGGACCTAAAACAATTGTGATTCAATTAGAATCACATGAACTTCAGTCTAGACAAATGTTTGTATGCATCGTCTTTATTTTGCTTATTACAAATGGACATTGGACTATGAACATAAGGACTAAATATTGAGTTCATTAGCATGCTTAATGGACTACTATGCATATTTATGGCATATTCTTCCTTTCCTTTGATCATGCATCATGGGGTTTCGAATACCTGATTCGAAAAGAACATATAGGCTTTCGAATATCTTATTCCAAATGGCTATATGGGCTTTTGAATTCCTTGTTCCAAAAGCCCATGGGCATCATTGAATCATTTCTTAATAATAACGTCTTGTATTTTGCATTGAATACTAAATTTGCTCTTAATTCTTTAGCACCTTTTGGTCAACACCAACCAAGTCATGCTTAGTCATGTCATCAAAAATGTTGGAAGTCAAGTTCCAACTTATCATACTTGGAATCATGGGTGTTATACTAATTTTTGATCTAACATTTTTGGTGCTAGAAGGAGAGCTCGAACCTCCGATTCCATTTGAATATTTTCTCAAACTAATTTGGGTATATTTGTGTTCCAAGAAAATGGGACGATCAAGGCAAATTAACTTCCAATTGAAGAAGTCACACAAACGACAACATTAGAAGAAAATGTCATTCCCAACTTAAACTTGGGAATGTAGAGTCTGGACAGCCATCAGAGTCGGCATAACCTACCAACAGCAAAGCTAAAGTTAAGGACCTAAAACAACAAGTGTCGATGATGAAAAAACTTTTGAAAGGAATCCTTGCTAAAAAAATCCTCCAAAATCACCAAGCTCTTGGGGGGAGATGAGGTAGTGTCTCCAAGAAGGGTCTTGCGTGCATCTTTGCTTAAAAAAAGCGAAAGCATACTCATTAGGATTCCACAAAAGAGAAAAAATCATCAGCAAATTGAAGCAACCGAACTTTCTCCAAGGTCATTAGCGGATAACAAAGTTAAGGAAAATTACCAAGGGAGATTGGAGGATAATTCCAAGGAACAATCTGAAAGTTCAACCTCCAAAGGATACAAACCTATTAGAAGCAAATATCATAGCGGTGAAGCTAATCTAAAAGTCATGGCCGAGAAAATGGAAAATGAAATATTTGATCTTAATGTAAAAAAACTCTCGGTAAGAGGGCCAACAATAACCACCGAGAAGCTCCCTTCGTAGATGAGATCATGTCCACCTAGATCCCACGCCAAATAAAAATTCTATTTTTAAAATACAATGGAACCACTAACCCAGATGATCATTTGATGGCCTTTGAAAGTCAGATGGACCTATGCAATGCATCTAGAGCTGTGCATTTCTTGGTTTTCCCCATTACTTTCCAACGTGCAGCAGCCAAATTATACAGGCAGTACCGTGAGAAAACCATTTATTCCTTGAAGCAATTCTCTTATGAATTCTCGACGTAGTTCTGTATTTATAAAGAACCTACTATCGACTACACTGTGTTGGCTAATGTTAAGCAAAGACTAGAGGAATTATTGGACGATTATCTGAAGAGGTTCAATACAAAGGCACTAAAGGCAAAATGTATGACTGATAAGGACAAGCCGGTGGTAGTACATTTGGGGCTGATTGAGCAAACCACATTCTGGAAGGAACTCTATATACACGGATGTAGAGATTTACAAGACTTTCATTTCCAGGTTAACAAATTCATTCGTATGGATGAAATATTTCATGCTAAAAAAAGCTTAGGCCAAAAGGGAGATCGGGATAACAAGCTATAACCACAACCTTAAAATACCAAGATGGGAGGTGGTCCCTGACACCAACCACATTCCTTTGAATAAACCGCAATCTTACATATTCACCGTCGCAAAGGAAAATGATGATTTTTCGATCTCATACAAAGCTAAGACCAATACTAAATGAAGAAGAGGAAAGACTACTGTGCTTATCATAAGTCGAACGAATACAAAATTGATGAATGCCATATTTTGGTGGGCATAATCCAACACATGATTCTCTCTAGATGCTTAAAGGAGTTTGTTAAAGATAGTCAAAAAATTAATAGTTCTGAAGATTCCCACCAAAGACTCTAAAACAATGCTACCAACTTAGTGGAAGGTGAAGGTTAACTGGATTTCGTACCCCCACTCAATGGAATCGATGTGATCCATGGAGGATTGGATCTAGCTGGAAGTAGTAAAGGAGCTAGGACTACTACACTAGAGAAGCAAAGGAGGGGATTTTCTCTATGAACAAAGAACCATCGTTCAAGAATCCCAGGTTCCAAATTTAGATGCACAGCCTAACCATCACTTTACAAGATCTAAGAGGAGGAGTTCGTCATCCACAAAATGATCTACTCATGATTATTTCTCAAATTGGATTCTCTGTGGTTTCCAAAATTTTGGTGGATATGAAAAGTGATGTCAACGTGATCTTCAAACATGCTTTTGATCAAATGAAAATTCCAAAAGAGAAGCTAGAGCTGAGCTTTGAATCATTTTTGGGTTCAACAAAAAAGGATCAACTCCTATTGGGGAAATAAGGCGTTTGGTGTAGATAGGAATTCCGCCAGGACATTCGAGACTCTCTTTGTCATCATGGATTAACCATTCTATTACAATGCATTCTCTGAGAGGCCAGCTTTGAATGAAGTTGATGCTTTTGTTTCACCAAAATACTTGATGGTGAAGTTCTTAACCAAAATTGGTTGGAGAATAATTTAGCTATTGTGAAGTGTATTTTGCCACTCTTGAGCAGTATAAACAAGACATTCTTTCTTACTATGACTTGGAGAAAAGTGAGTTAATTGGAAATGATATTAATAAGCCTTTGGATGAGGGTTCTTCAAGCCAATCATCCAAAGAAAAAATAAGAAAACTAAGCATGCATTAAGAAATTCAATGTCTCTAGGAAGAAAAAGAAGAAGAAGGAAACAAACCAAGTGGAGGACGAAATAGGAGGTGAGGAAATAGTCACTGAATTAGACTGCAGGGGCGAGCAAGAACGGATGAAGCCTATGGAAGATCTTGAGGAAGCATGCTTAGATCCAGTTATTTCGACAAAGATAGTAAAAATTGGAAAGGAACTATATAGAAAACTCAAAGGGGAGCTAATTCAATTTTGCTTAGACCCATCCTGATATGATCCGAAAAGTTCCAACTATTATGTTCCATGCTTTGAATATAGATTCAAATATTACACCTATCTGGAAGAATAAAAGGCAGTTTGATAAAATTAGATCCAATGCTTTAAAAGAGGAAGTCAAAAAATTGCTTGAGAATGGGTTCATCAGAGAGGTGCTTTATCTAAAGTGGTTGGCCAATCCATTGATGGTCAAGAAATCCAATGGCAAGTGAAGAACATGTGTTGACTATGCTGATCCAAATAACGCATGCCCAAAAGACTGCTACCGCTTTCTAAGAATAGATCAGTTGATTGATGCAACTAGTAGGCACAAAATTTTATCTTTCATGGATGCTTATTCCAACTATAATCAAATTCCCATGTTCAAGTCAGATGAGGAGAAAACCAATTTCATAACGGATTGGGGAACCTGTTGTTATAGGTAATGCATTTTGGGTTAAAGAACGCTAGTTTTACATACCAAGGATTGGTAAATAGAATGTTCAAGAAGAAAATTAGCCGGAGTATGGAAGTATACATGGATGATATGCTAGTTAGTCTCATGGAGGGAGCAGCCATTTCAAATATCTTGGGCATATGTTTTGGGTATTGCTAAAGTATCAAATGAAGCTCAACCCACAAAAATTCTCTTTTGAAATCCAATCTGGGTAGTTCCTAGGATACATTATCAGTGCCCGGGGAATTGAAGCTGACCTTGACCATATTTAGGCTATTAAGGATATAAAAAAGCCCAAAACAAGTAAAGATGCAATGGGTCTAAATGGAAAAGTGGTAGCATTGAATATATTCATTTTCAAGGCCATCGACAAATGCATTTCATTCTTCTATGTGATAAGAAAACGAAGAACTTTGAATGTGGAGAAAACCATCAAAAAGCTTTCAAGGAGTTGAAAGACCATCTTGAAAAACCACCAATCATGTCTAGTCCAGTAGAACGAGAGAACCTTTATCTTTATATGGCAGTTGCCTAACATGCAATTAGTTCTATATTGATAATAGAAGAGATAGAGATTCAGTTTTTAGTATACTATGTAGATAGAAGGCAAAAAAAGCAGAGACTAGATATCCAGTCATAGAGAAACTAGCATACTGCTTAATGCTTACAGCACAAAAGCTAAGAGATTATTTTCAAACACATCTGATCAAGGTTTTAACCAATTTCCCTCTTAAGCAAATTTTCATTCAACAAAAAACCTCAGGAAGGTGAGTAAAATGGGGGATAGAGCTTAGTCAATATGACACCGAATTTCTGCCTCGAGCAGCAATCAAAGGACAAGCTTTATCTAATTTTGTTAATGTGTACAGGTTTCATAAAGAAGTGTCAAAAAAGGATCTAAAGCCTAAATGGAAATTATTTCTATATGAAGCTTCAAATGAATAAGGTGTTAGAGTAGAATATGTCATTATCACACTCGATGGACATCGCTTACATAATGTAATGAAATTAGGATTTTCGACCACCAATAATGTGGCAAAGTACGATTCAATGGCGGCAGGACTCACCTACAACTTAAAAGCCCCAAAATTGAATTTTTCAAGGATTCCCAGCTAGTGGTAAATCAGTTGAAAAAAAGATACCAGATAAAGGATGCCAAGTTAGTCTTACATGTAAAGAAGGTTTTAAAAATGCTGAACTAGTCTGAGGATTTCTCAATACATCAAGTATTAAGAGGAAAGAACTCCTAATCTGATTATTTAGCTAAACTTGCTAGCTCATGAGAAGTGCTAGAAACCCGGATCGTTGTAGTGGGTTATCAGCCAAAATCCCAGTATATAGGAAAATATTCCTGAGTCAGGAAAAGAATCAATGACATTTATTAGATCTCAAACTCTAGCACAAGGAGATGAGGAAAGAGAGAATGAAAATGAAATCCCTCAAGAGAAACTCAACCATTTAGAGACAAATGATCACGGTAAGAATAATTGGGTGACACCCATTATTGAATACCTTATAAATGGAACATTAGTGAGCAATAAAAAGGAGACAAGAAGGATTAAGCATCAGGCTCAACCTTTCTTTATGATGAATGGTATACTTTATAAGAAGGGACACCCTCTTCCCAACATAAGATGTGTGAATCCATAAAGTAAACTAAAACTATTGAAAGAAGCCCATAAAGAATTTTGTGGGGATTATTCTAATGGAATAAAATTAGCTAAGAAGATCATGGGACAAGGCTTCTATTGGCCTCGAATAACTAACCACGCTATTGACTACGTAAAAAGATACAACAAGTGCCAAAAGTTCTTTAAAATCCCACATTTGTCGCTAAGCGAATTGACTTCAATCTCAGCCCATGGCCTTTCGACATATAGGGAATCGACCTAGTAGGACCATTGCCTATATCCAAAGGGGAGCCAAATACGATGTAGCGGCCATTGATTTTTTCACTAAGTGGGTAGAAGTAGAACCCGTGCCAAATATCACATCTGGAAAAGTACTCAAGTTTGTAATCAAAAATATCATTACCAGATTTGGAACCCCACAAAAGATAATATCTGATAACAGAACTCAATTTGAAAGTGAAGAATTTACTCGGTTCTATAATAGAAATGGAATCATCAAGAGCTTTTCATCTGTATCTCATCCTAAGGCTAATAGAGTCGTTGAGGCAGCTAACAAAACCATCAAAACTATTCTTAAGAAACAATTAAATAAAGTAAAAGAAACTGGTTAGAAGAGTTACCTTTGGTATTATGGGCCTATATAACTTCTACTAAAATAACAATAGGACATGCCCCATATTTACCGACGTATGGACGTGAAGCAATACTTCCAGTTGAGGTAGAAGTGCCCTCTCATCGAAGAACCCTATATGCAATCA
Organism: Allium cepa; assembly: GCA_030765085.1. Taxonomy (NCBI): domain Eukaryota; kingdom Viridiplantae; phylum Streptophyta; class Magnoliopsida; order Asparagales; family Amaryllidaceae; genus Allium; species Allium cepa. Next base: position 1,028,724,314 of record CM060932.1, on the reverse strand, counting down.
ATCCAAATCAAGAATTGAGGAAAGAATTCTTAGGTCTGATTAATGAATTGAGAGACGAGGCAGCCATACATGCTACTGAATACTAATGAAGGATATCCAAGTATTACAATTCAAAAGTAAAATCAAGGTCATTCCAAAAGAGAGATTTAGCCCTCTGAAAAGTTATGGAAAATACTGAAAACCCAACAGACGGACCACCTAGGCCAAATTGGAAAGAATCCCTAATCATACGCAAAATAATCCTACCTAGGACTTACAGATTATGCTGACCTGGTGGCGATGTGATAGCAAGAACAAGGAATCCCGAACATTTACGACCATAATTTCGAACAATGGATGAATAAAGAAGTTGAAATAAGAATGTTTACTGGATCATAAATAAGACTCTCCTTAAATAAATGGAAAAAGTCTTTAGTGCCATTATTAAAGGCCTCACTAAAGCACTACCTAGAGGGAGGTTGGATAAATCTCTAGTTCTGCTTTAGTTAGCTACCTAAAGCATCGGATAAGCATTCAGTGCCTTCACCAAAGGCCTCACTGAAGCGTCTCCTACAGGGAGATTGGGTAAGTCTATGATTCTACTTAAGATAGCTACCCAGAGCGCCAAACTAGCCTTTAGTGTCATCATCAAAGGCCTTACTAAAGCACCTCCTAAAAGGAGGTCGGATAAGTCTATGGTTCTACTTAAGATAGCTACCTAGTGCGCCAGATCAGCTTTCAGTGCCGTCATCAAAGGCCTCGCTGAAGCGTCTTCTAGAGGAAGATCGAATAAGTCTCAGGCTTTTCTAGCATCCAAGGCACTGGACTAGCCTTTAGTGCCATCATCAAAGGCCTCACTGAAGCGCCTCCTAGAGGGAGGTTGGGTAGTCTACAGTTTTGCTTGATATAGCTAACCAAACGCATTGGTCAAAAATATCTAAACCATCACCTAAGATAGGGATAAGGGGTTTAATCCAAGTTAAGATCATCACCTAAAGATAGTGACGAAGAAATCGATTGAGTCGGTTAAACTCTATCCTAAAGAGTGGATCAAAGCCATCTTCTAGAGGAAGAATAATAAAACATGGACAATTTCATTCCCATGAAAAATAAAACAACCTCTAAAGGAAATAGAGCTTTACCATCCGCATAAGGGATTCTATAGCCGGATGGATACTTTATTCTTCTACTATTATTATCAGATGGATTTTCTGGTCTTCTATTATTATTGCCAAATGAATTTTCTGGTCTTCTATTATTACTGCTTGCTAGATGGAATTTTAGATTTCTACTATTATCATCAGATGGATTTTCTCAGACATCAGATGGATTTCTGGTCTTCTATTATTGCCAGAAGTTTTTTTATCTTCTATTTAGATGGATTTTTCGGTCGTCTTTTCAAATAACTTTCTAGCTTCCCACTCAGAATATTATTGCTGCCAGATGGGTTTCTAGTCTTTTATTCGTGATATTGCCATAGAAAATTTATAATGCTCCCTCCTATGATATTACTGGATAATCTTCTAGACTTCCATTTGAAAATTTATTGTTATTTATTGATCTCTTAAAGCAAAATTATAATCTTGACTCATACAAATAACACAGACAATATATACCTATTCATAACTCAATCGAATCCAAAAGGAGATTACTAGAAATTAAAATTGAGTTTGAAGTTAATATCGAAAGTTATCGTTTACTTTATGTTTTACAGGAAAACAGGATTGGAAAGAAAATCTCATAAAGAATCGAGAAAGCGAAAAATTCTTGGATTTAGACTAAAGTGTAAAAAGCTTCTTCCATACAGAGGGCAAAAGTTATCCACATAATTTCTAAAGGATATAGGCAAAAGCCCAAAGTCATATCAAATTTAAAACCATGAGCTTTATGCCAAAATTAAGGAGTTCATGTTGAAAAGCTGGAAGCAAAGAAGAAATGCCAGGTTATTCAATGGTACGGCATCATACCAAAGTAAAAGAACGTCAAAGGGGACCACGCTGTGGATTTTCGACAAAACAACAAGTGTTATACAAATTAACAAAGTAAAGGTAATATTGAAAGGAAACAACACGGAACTATGCCACCCTTAAGAGTTAAGGCTACAATATCGAGGTTAAAGCCATGAGCCTCATCTAATAGTGCCGAAAGAGTAAAAGTGGTAAAATAAAGAAGCTTGCTCTAGGCCTTTAAGGATTGATATTGACATCTGCAAATGTACAATAGCTATAAAGGAAGTTGTTACCATTGTCGTTGTTAATGCCAAAGATATGCGATATAATAACTATGATGTCAGGCAATACCGAAAGCATAGAGAAGAATCGATGCTAAAGGACTCAATGCCACTCCTTATCTATATGAATTTTTGAAAAATGTTGTCTCTCATCTACCACACCTCATCCACATCGCATCTCATCAGTACCGCATTACATCAATACTGCATTTCAAGTAATATTGCACTACATTCATATTATGCTTCATCAATAGCGCATATGGTCAATAGCCAGCATGTCATGAATTAGGTAGGGACATCATGGACTACCAACACCATCTCTATTCAGTGATAATACTCTTCAATGTCATCTCTGAAACAATACTATATAAGGTCGGGGATGATATCACACTCAATCAATATCGCCTCCAGTCGATGTCACTTTTCAATAACAGGAACCAATGTCGTTGCAGAGCAATGTCGCTCGCATTCATGCTGCCTTACTTTAATGCTGCGCTCCACTAAGGACATATATCATTATTGCCATATTACATTAGTACTGCACTTTGGAGATATCACTGTAGATCTCTAAAACGACAATGATGATGAACATCGTCATTGTTTAAATGCCGCTCTATAACGATGCCGCTCTATATCGATGCCGCTCTATAATGATGCCGCTCCATATCAATGATGCTCCATAATGATGTTGCTTCGTATTAATACTACATCATATCAATGTTGCTTTAAGTCTATGCCACCTCCTATCGGTGAAGAATATCGAAGATCGTCTATGATACTCAAAGTCATTAAGATTGTTGAAGATTATGCATGCCGAAGATAAGTCAGGCCAAAGGCGGCATAAGGCATCACGCTGAATCCCTCTACCCCTATACATATGGATAAGTAGCATAGTTATAGGAAATGGCACTTCTTTCTTTCCTCAATTCTCAAAATTAAACTTTTATAACCCTAAATTTAATTGGAGATAACTCTGATTTGATTGTAACCATATTTGATTTATATGAATAAGGACTTGGACATGCCTATTACCTTGACTGTGCACTTTGGACATTATTAGATATGAATATGCATATAATGAATCTCTTTAAACCTAAAGCAATTGTGATTCAATTAGAATCACATGAACTTCGGTCTAGACAAATGTTTGTCTGCATCGTCTTCATTTTGCCTATTACATATAGACATTGGGCTGTGAACATAAGGACCAACTATCTAGTTCATTAGCATGCTTAATGGAATACTATGCATATTTATTGCCTATTCTTCCTATCTTTTGATCATGTATCATGGGCTTTCAAATACCTGATTCCAAAAGAACATATAGGATTTTGAATATCTTATTCCAAATGGCTATGTGGGCTTTCGAATTCCTTGATCCAAAAGCCTGTGGGCATCATGGAATCATTTCTTGATAATATCATCTTATACTTGGACTTTAATACTAAGTATTTTCTTGATTCTTTAGCACCATTTGGTCATCAACACCAACTAAGTCATGCTTAGTGGTGTCATCAAAAGTGTTGTAAGTCAAGTTCCGACTTATCATACTTTACATCATAGGTGTTATACCAATTTTTGGTCTAACATTCCCAAAGATCAACATGCCAAGATCATATTACAAACATAAAAAGAGTTACTATTTTGATGCCATATATTTTATAAACAACGTGTTTACTATGACAATTAGTAATTCGATATGTGTGTGTGTAAGAATTTGTCGAAATAGATTACATTGTCAATATTTACAGGGAAGAAGTTTTTCTTTATAAGCAGTGATAGTTATACAAATTGAACCTGATTGTTGCCTTATGTCCATATAATATGAAATTACGATATTTTTACTACCATTTTTAAGTGACAGGGATAAATATATAAGTGTAAAACCAATGCAATTCTGGTTGTGAAGGGGTAATGGATTGGAATCATGTGGTTTACATTTTCTCTATATGTGAATAGTTTGAGAAATGCGATTTCTGAACCAGAGCATCTAAATTGGCAATAAAAAATGAAGAGTCAAATTGTAATTTTAAATAAAAAACACTATGCCCACATATTTTTTTACCATTTTCTCCACTTATAAAATAACAAATGGCAACCATAGTATATATATATAGGGTTGATTAAACAATCCACACTTTAACCGGGTGAACTAATGTGAATAGGCAATCCAAGAAAAGTCCTTTAAAATTTTCAATATAAATTTAATAACACACAAAAATTCAACTTACTTTGGAAGGAATACTAAAAAGTTTGTATACCTCCATAGGTACATTATCAAAGATTAATAAAAAAAATTCTCTTTTTATTTTGTCTTATTGTCATCTAATGATTAATCCTCCATATGGATATTAATTTCTACTTTTAAGGAAAATGAACTAATTTTTAGTCTAAAATTATACATGATTTCAGAATCTCGGATGTCTTTAAAATAAATTTTAACAACTAACTTATTTTAGACTTTATTGCATTGGATTGTATAGCAAATAAACTACTGGTTAATTCTCATCGTATATCATTAGTAGTACTCAATATGTTATGGTATTTTGGACCAAATAAGAAAGTATGGTTCTTATCTTTTAGTTGGCACTATACTTAAGACAACGTTGCTTCCATATTTTCTTTTTGCTCAATGTTCGTTGTTGTTTATTTTCAATTCATTTAAGTATAACAAATTCTTAAGTGCAAAACAATACTTGTGTAACATCCTGCAATTATAACGGCCGATATTTAAATTATTAATTAAAATATTTAATCGTTAATTAACGGAAAGTCCGTAATACTTGAATTTAGACGAATAAAAACTCGAGGCATCTGTAATTGAGTTCTCTTTTCCATTGTGAGAAAAATGAGTATAAAGTTGACTATATTTGAAGTCGAAAGTTTTTGGAGTGGATAATGATTTCTAAAAAGGAATGGAAATTAAATTTGGAATAAGGCATATAAGCTAGCTTATAAGTTGGCTTACTCTTCATCTCACTTTCATTTCAGGTTATGTTTCATTTCTTCCTTTTCTCCAAATCACTTCCACAACTACCCCTTAATCTCTTCTTAATCTCCAAGCCCTAAATCCACTCAAATAAATTCCTAAATTCATGAAAAAAATCACCATAATTCCTCTCATCCAAGTCCTTACAATACCCATCATGGGATTTGCTTGAAGTTGCATTTGAAGCTCCATTCTATGATTTCAAGAGATGGTAAGAATGAGTTTTGATGATTAGAGCTTGATTTAGGAAATGAGAAGGTGAGTGTGATGATTCTCCACATATATTTACTTGTAAATCTTCATTGTTTTGTTTATTGATGATTATGGAATTATATGAAGTGGTTTAGAGATTGTTTGGGTTTATTTAGACTAATGTTCATGATATAAGCATGATAGTACTAACTTATTATTTGTTTAAGACCCGATCGCTATTTTTGAAAATAGTTGGTAAGCTAAGAAATGAGTTTTGGGTTAATCGAATGATTAGTAATGGATTAGAGGCTAATTTGATGACATTATTAAGCGCATGTCATTAGTTAGTAATAATAAAACTAATTTAAATGGTTTTAGAAAACTTCGTTAGCTAATTAAGTGAGTTTTGAACTCTACACTTATTATTAAAGTGTTTAAAAGGCTAATGATGCTTAGTTATTACTTTTGAATATTATTTAGAAGTAAAGAAACGATCTTTACTAATGAAAGGATATTTATGAATATTATTTATGTGAAGGTATAATTTTATAACTAAAGGAAGCATTTTATAAAATAGTATGATATTTTATAAATAGTATGATATTTTATAAAATAGTATAAATGATATATTTTATAAAGAAGCGTGAGATTTTATAAAATAATACAGAGAAGATATTATATAAAATGGTTATAAGGTTTTTATACAATAGTTATGAGAAGAATAATTAATCTTGAATTAAGAAATCTAGTATTATAAAGGCTTGAAATGATTAATAAGCTAGTGGTACATTTGAAAAAAAAACTAATAAGATTTTATGAAATGTATGGAAACATATTTGACTTTTATTGAAAAGGTTAGTGAATAAAAGTAAGATTTAATTAAGTAATAGTAAAATTGCTTATTTAAATATATGTGTATGTATATGAATATGGGTAAGTATACGTATACGTTTATTTGAAGATGGATTACAATCAAAAAAATTTGTGTATTATAGTTAACATTATTATGTATGTCTGTTTATTTATATATAAGTATGCAATTTCTTGAATATATTTATATGTTGATGTGTGCAAGTACATTGCAGGCATTTTGCATAGCCACAACAACAATTGTTAGCGCTAAATTACATGAGAGCATACATGGCCTAGTAATCACTCCATGAACCCCGAAACATGACTTGTGAAGTGAATCATGCTTGTGTATGCATGTGTAAGTGTGTCAAATGAGTGTTCTAGCATGTGTGAGCATCGCATGAGCTAGATGATCGGTTGGGTACACTTTGGTATGGTTAGAGAAAGCCGAGTCACTAAAGTCGCTCGTTGAACTCTACGCGTGCAAAGAGTGGATTTCGTGTTGAAATCAATTTTCAAACGCATAAGAAAGCACTTCCAAAATATCCACCAATGAACTTCAAAGGTTTGATGGGGTGGAGGTAGGCTTGGGAAGCTAGGCAGCTCATCGGGCGAAGTAGTAAAGGAAACAACATGCGAATCAATGGTTATAGTGTTCGGGTGGCACCTACTTCGGCTTCACTGCATAGGATATGCTACCACTATAAACTGGTGGAAGACCACCCGTGGTGCACTGGCCTAGGCAGTAAAGCCCAGGTAGAGTGCTGTTTTAAGGGGTTTTTTCCCCTATATCTGGATGGAACTTGTTGTGAGACTTTGGCATGACTTCGGAGAAGCTTCGGGCTACACGAGAAGATGGAATGCAATGCGAGGCTTGGGCTTTGGATGCATGTATAAGAGGTGCAATAATGGTCAGCAATGATCAATAAGGCATTTAGACAAGCGATCAAGGAACCTCTTAGAATTTTTCCTAGGATCCCTATACAAGTAGATTTTAGGAGTGATAAGAAGTGAAGAAAAAAATTGACACACAAATTCCTCCAAACAAAACCTTAATTAATTCACCAAAAGAAAACAAGAAAATCTTAAAATTTGAGAATGTATCACAATCCTAAATGCCCTAGAACAAAACCCTTTACACCACGTACATCAAATGAAACCTATATATGCCTATATATAATAAGAGAGATTACTTTGTGCACGAATCCTCATTTATATGGAAACAGATAAATTATTGCATTTAATTTAAAAGAGTAAAATATTCTATTTTATTATGATATGCATATTCATATATGCAATAATATTTTGAGCAAATCTATGTATTTATTTCCCTTTTATTTCATCTAAATGTGATTTTGTATCACAAATCAAAATACTCTCAAAACTATAAAAGACAATATATTTAAGTCACAATTACACCTGGGCTCAAAATTCTTCAAAATATACTTTGATTTGGAAAAATTGTATCATAAAATCCAACAATCTCTACCTTGATACTATATTTCCATACAAGCTTATCATCTCCACCAACATTTACATACTCCAAGCAATCTCCAATGTCTCTATAAAAATAAATGTCTCCATCCAAAAAAAAATACCAACCTCCAAATCACTTAATTATGCAAGCCCATAATTGAACATGCATACCATCAATAAATCAAAACTACTTGTAATACCACAAAGGCCTCCATGCGGTCTTGGCAGCTTTTACTTGTTGGCTCCACCTTGATTATAGCAAATTTGCTTCTCTAACACACTTTGAGAAGTCCCTTAATTCTCCACCATTCTCCCAAACAATTAATACATATTATTTCTTTTCCATGCACAATACCTCCCCATTACCCTTCCAAACCCTTATGACTCTACCTCGAGTGAAAAAATTATAGCCTTTTACCTCTCACTATCCTACGGAAACAAGATTCTTTGTAATTTCTAGGATATTCCTAACCTCTGTAAGCCTCACCACCCTTCAATTATGCATCTTCAGTCTAATAGAACATATCCCTTTAACATGCAAGTCTCCGATTAGCATATTCCACCTTAGCATCTTGGTCTTCATAATCAATGAATGCCTTCTTTTGATTATATATGTCAAAGCATGGACCTGAATCAAACACCCAATTGTTGTTTTTACTTTTATCTACACATAGAAAATCGTCATCAAATTCCATACCATAATTCACCTCATCATTGCTATTATCATTTTGTTTATTTTGATCTTCTTCCAATGACTTCATCATCTCCTTATCCTTTTTAAGATTATTACAAAATTTCAACCGATGACCAAGTTTCTCACAGTAATAGCAGACGAAATTCCTCTCCATGTTTGATCTATTTGATCGCCTTTCCCTGTTTTTTCAGTTATCCCTCTATGCAAGATGCATTTCTCCAACCAAATTTTCAATTTCTTCTTTTTCCTTATCTTTTTTTTCCATTAGGTTCATTCTTCGCTTCTTCTCATTGAGCGGGCTACTAACCATCAATCTCACCGAAACAACTCCATTCGAATTTGAGTTATTCGATGCCACCACAAGCCTTTCCCACCTTTCCGATAAGGAACTCATTAATATCAAGGCTTCTGTCTCACTATCCATATTCATAATTAGCAATTGATTTATGATTGCTTGAAAATCATTGAGATGCTCTCTAATTGATTTGCCTTTCTTAAGCTTCAAATTTACCAATCTTCTCATTAGAATAGTCTTGTTTGTTGTGAAGTTCTTTGCATAGATTCCTTCTAATTTCTTCCAAATCAAAAGCAGATGTTTCATTAGCAGCAATATGGAGCACTGTGTTCTCCAGAAAACAACAAAATGCAACCGCGGTCTTTTTTTCTAAAGTTTCCCACTTTGCCTCAGATACATTACTAGGTTTCTCATCTTCATTCTCCAATGGTTGGTGTAGATCATTGAGGTATAGAAAATCCTCCATCTTCACCTTTCATAACCCCTGATTCCTCACATTAAGTTTTTCAACACTAATCTTCTCCACGATCAAACTCTCTTAAAAAAATTGTGTAGTAGGCTCTAATAAAACCATTAGGATATTTCTTAGAATCCCTAAATAATTATATTTTATTAGAGGTGAGAAATGAAGAAGAAAAATAGACACGCAAATTCCTCCAAAGAAAACCTTTATTAATTCACCAAAAGAAAACAAGAAAAGGCTTAGAATTTGAGAAGATATCTCAATCCCAAAATCCTAGAACAAAACCCTTTTCACCACACATCTAATGAACACTATACATGTCTACTTATAATAAAAGATTACTTGGTGCCCAAATCCTCATTTATATCACAATAAATAAATTATTGCATCTAATTTAAAAGAGTAAAATATTCTCTTTTATTATGATATGCATATCCATATATGCAACCGTATTTTGAGCAAGTCTAAATATTTGATTCCTTTTTATTTCATCTAAATGTGGTTTTGTATCACAAATCACAACACTCTCCAAATCTATAAAATTTATAAATTTGGGCAATATATTTTAGTCACGATTACACATTGGCTCATGATATCTTCAAAATCTATATTGATAAAAAATATTATATCACAAAATCCAACGGAACCGATCGAGGCAAGGGACGCATGACATAGGCTATTCCCACATTGGATTAGTAGGAGATCGAGATAGCAATCGAGATTCAATTAGATACGAGATTGAGACATGATCGGTTACATGATCACGTACGATGAGTGGACGATTGGAGGTAGCAAATGATGGCGAGGAGTCAGTTCCAGACTCAGGCAGATGTGCAAGCACATGACAACAGTGATTAGTATAAGATCAGGCAGACGTGTAGATTGATGGTTAGCATAGATTCCATGGTTCAAAGCACTATTATGGTCGAGTAATCTATTGGGGTCAAAGCAAGTACACGGCTAGCGGATCATGGAGTAAGCAATTAGATTATGATCGTAGTGCGGTTCCAGTGCTACGCATCCATTTAGACTTTTTTCTTGGTTTCGAATCAAGTATTCGTAGTGCGGTTCACTCAGCTTACCTCGAGGTCCATATCTTAATTTGACTAGTTGGCTAAAAAGTTTGTAAAGAAGTTCGGGCTACATACTAATCGACCAAGGATGTGGTCACCTTATCCAGAATTTTTTAAGGTCTTGATTGGTCAAAATATCTTGAGTAAATTCAATACAGCTGGGATCGAAGTGAGCCATGCAGAGGACATTGCATTGATGGCATTGATTAAAGGAATTCATCTGGATATGGATTTAGGTAATTGCCCGAAGATGAATCCACCACCAACCATGGAGGACTTTATCGAAAGGCAACTCAATATCTGCGCTTGGAAGAGGCAAATATAACCGTTGGAAAGGCTGGTGGAAAGTCGTCACTAAAGTGGTACAAAGTAATGTTGTTGTAAAACAAACCGGTGAGTGCTACAGTTAATATGGGAAATGAAATCAATAACCAAAAGAGAGGGAATCAGGATTTTGGAGGTAGGAAACCGTAAACTCAAGATACATGGAAGCTAATTCGGAGCAGACTAAAGCATTAAAAGATGCCGAAGCCTTAAAGGCGAGGAGGGAAATTTGACAACCGATTTTGAGATGGTGGTAATTAATTTAAGTAAATTATAGTAATTTGATTAAGTAAATTAAAATTTGGTGACTAATTTGAAAATAAGTTTTGAAAATTGTTCAATGAAAGGATTTAAATTGTGATAACGTAATATTTAAATTGATGTAAATTAAAATTATGGAAAATAATTTTTAAAGTGATGCAGTTGAAATACAATATTGATTTGGAAAAGAAGTGATTTTGAAATATAATTTTTGTTTATTCAAATTAAAGAATTTTGATTTGCTAACCAAAACAAAATAAATCTACGTACTAGTCTATTTAGTTGCAAAGCCAAGCCCAAGTTTTACAGCCTAAATCCATTTTCTAGGTTTCTCCAGCCCAAGTTTTACAGCCTAAATCCATTTTCTAGGTTTCTCCAGCCCAAGTTTTACAGCCTAAATCCATTTTCTAGGTTTCTCCACTTCCAGAGCCTTTTTCCTTCGGTGAATATCACGCAAGCCTTCCTCTCCATAATTAATTATATTTTTACTGGAGCAATGAATAAAAAGAACATTCCATGCTTCTAAATTCAAAAATAAATTGAATAAATCAAAATAAAATTCGAAATTCACATATGTGTACCTCCACATCTTTATGCATCTATAGCTCGAATCTTGTGGGTTGTGTTGCGATAGAGGAATTGTTGGGTTCCTACGTGAGAAGTGGAAAGGTGAGGCACTCGTAGTTTACAGGTGAGTTAACTAAACTCACAAATATATGTTTAATCCTCTGGTTCATGATATGTGTGTGTTGAGTTTGTATTTATACTTGATGTCTTAGTTTTGCTCTAAGCATATTTTTACTAAATTGAACTGATTTTGGTATGTATGTATATAGGTGTATGTGTGTGTATTTTAGTGAATGTGTATGTGCATCGTATTCGACTTCCATTACTATAAGTGTTGTTGAGTGTTTTCTGTATGCGTATAGTGTGTAAGTGTGTAACTGTGTGAGTATGTGACAGGGTTGAGTGATGGGGTTTTGGTGATATTCGCGTGCAGGTGTGTGTGTGGTGTACAGGGTTGTGTGAGTAAATATACAGTGCGTGTTCATGTTTGTAAGTTGGCATATATAAACACGTGTGCTTAGTGTTGCGTGCATTAATGTATGGAGTATTTGTGTTTATGGCTGCTGCTACACTTGTTTTACTGTGACTCGTTGCATAATCATTTCTTTTGTATGCACATATCTATTATTACACTGGAACTAATAAAGTTAAACATATTAAAACTTAAATATATATTTGCCTACTAGATATAATATACATGAGAATGGAAATATAAAACCAACAAGCTAATAAAGTAACATTTGTTGTGTGTATTTAATAACTGTGTGCTAGGTATGTGGTTCAGTGTCTGAAGATGGAGTGCATGCGTGTGTTATTGACATGCGTGTACATGTATCCGAGTATAAATGTTAGAGTGCTGCTGTATGCAAGGCACATGTACTTGTGTGAGTAATTATAGCTGAAAGTGTAGCTTGTTACCAGGTTTTCTAGCTGCTGCATTTTCTTTTGATCTGATACCATAGCTTTTGTGTATTTCATTTTATGTTCATATTTGCCCAGCCCGATGTCATTTATTTTCATGCCTGAGTATCTTTAGATATTTGTGTTTGGTAAGAGAGTATATTGGAGTGTGCAGGAGTTAATTGGTTCATTGCTGGTGTGTTGCATATGATTATATATATACACGTGTGTGTACACACACGTATATATACATATATATACATATATATATATATATATATATATATATATATATACATACATATATATATATATGTATGTATGTATGTATGTATATATATATATATATATATATATATCTATATATATGCACACCTATTAAAACCAACCCTAACCCATTTACTAAAAGGGTTGTGTATAACCCCTTCAATTTTCTTTTCTATTTTACCCAACCCGTTTACATTTGCTAGGAAAAAATCTCAAATCGACCCAACCCGAATTGACGCTTCCAATCCTAATCTCTTCTCAAATAACGCTAGAAGAAAACAGTGCGATTTCTTTACCTTCTTTCACTGATAATTTTGGATCATCTTAGATACTTGTGTTACGTACTTTTACCAAGATTTAAAAGAGCGAGATCATCATTGATACGTTTGACAACCCTAATGTAAAGATTTGAAGAAATAACAATCTTGAATTTTATTGCTGATATATTGTACAAAATGATATTGAGAGGAATTGTATTTTTCTAGAGTACAGCAGTTACAATATATATTGTTACATACTGAGCTTTGGGCTTAATTGGTGTAAGGCCCAAGACCATTATGTAAAAGAGAGAGAAATAATGCAGCCCTTTGGATCTCTAATCAACGGTCGCAAGATGATTTCGGTTGATATAATTTCGATGCCTCTTCACAGTGTTCACTGCATATCCTAATACGCCCTCTCAAACCCTAGGACGATTAGAGTTTGCTGCGATTTTAGATTCAAAAAATTTCCTGCTTAGATTCGCGAAATATTTTAAGATGAATCGATAGCCAAGATGAAATACTGGTCAATTGTTATCTATAGATAGCAATTGATTAGAGATTCAGCAGCAGCTCTTTCGAAGTTGATGAGATTCAACAGCGGCTTTTTCAAAGTTGATGACTATGTCTATCAACAACTTGCAATAGAATGAAAGTTGATATCTTTATAATTTATCTGCCCTCTGGTGAAAGGAAGAATTTCTGACCAGACATCTAGAAACAATTGCTTTGCAGCTTTGGTGACTTTGACTCGTGGGTCTAAGCTTGTTCGAAAAGAAAACAATATGGCTTTTCATATGCTTTCAGTGTGTGAATAGTCATCAGTGTTTCTAACCTTTAGTCTCTCTCCGAATCGATTAAAGATGTTCTTTGAGAGAGGCTTTGTCAGTATGTCTGCTGTTTGGTAAGTGGAAGGTATGTGGTTTACATGAAGTTTTCCTCTTGCTACTTGTTCACGAACAAAGTAGATGTCCAGTTCTACATGTTTTGTTCTTGAATGTAGAACTGGATTGGCTGTGAGATGCACGGCATTTAGATTATCACACCAGATAGTTGACTTATTTTCAGATTTGACTTGTAGCTCTCTAAGTAATGATTCAATCCACATGATCTCTGCTGTAGCATTTGCTACACTTCTGAACTCAAGCTTCGGTACTTGATCTTGATACAGTGGATTGTTTTTATTAACACCAAGATATAGGATTGTTGCCTAAATAGATGCAGTACCCAGTTATGGATTTTCTATCATCTGGGTCAGCATCAGCATATCCGCTAATGCTCATAGACTTACTTGCCTCTATGGTTAAACCAAAGTTTAAAGTTCCTTTGAGGTATCTTAATATTCTTTTAACTACCTTCCAGTGATCATCTGTTGGATTTTGCATAAACTGGTTTGCTTTATTTGCACTGTATGTAATATCTGGTCTGGTAATAGTGGCATACTGAAGTGCTCCAACAATGCTTTTATATTGCCTGTCATTAAATATTGCTTCTCCTTTGTATTTAGACAGATGCAAATTACTGACCATAGGTGTTGATATGGAATTAGCTTCATGCATTTTTGCTTTGTGTAGAATTTCTGTTATGTATTTCCTTTGACTTAACTGGATTTTTGCATTTGTGATTCTTTTGACTTCTATTCCTAGAAAGTAAAATTGCTAAGATCTTTGATACTGAACTCTTGATTGAGATGCTTTATTAGCCTATTAATCTCTTGCTCATTGTTACCTGTAATAATAAAGTCATCAACATATATTAGTACATATATTATTATGTCTTTACTAAATTTTGTAAATAGAGAGCTGTCAGATTTGGTTGATTGATAACCAAGTCTGATCATTGTTTCCTTTAATTTATCAAACCACACTCTTAGTGCTTGCTTTAAAACATAAATTGCTTTGTGTAGCTTGCACACATAATTTTCCTTTGCACTCTGTTTGAAACCTTGAGGTTGTTCCATGTATACCTGTTTCTGTAAAATGCCATTCAAAAAAGCATTATTTACATCAAGTTGTCTAATGATCCAATTTCCATGTATGGCTATGGCAATAACAATTCTAATAGTGGCAGGTTTCACAACAGGTGAAAATGTTTCATTGAAATCAAAACCACTCTGTTGTGAATACCCCTTAGCTACTAGTCTTGCCTTGTACTTAGAAATTGTACCATCAACATTTCTTTTTAATATGTAGGTCCATTTACACCCTACAATATTTTTGTCCTTTGGTTTAAGAACAAGATCTCATGTCTTGTTCTTCATTAATGCCTGATATTCCTCATCCATAGCACTTTTTCAATTTTTATTTAGCATGGCTTGATCATATGTGGTTGGCTCCTCTGCATCTAAAACAGTATGATAAATTTTTGGTTTAAATTATCATATGATGGTTTGTTCTGCCAGTGCTTTGCTGTTGAGTAACTCTTTCACCTTCAGATTGCATGTTTAATTCTGTGCTTTGCATACTGCTTTGATTATGATGAGGAGTTAATTCCTCAGTAGTCCTCTGTTGAGATTCCTGATCAGTTGCACTAGTTGAGCTTGCTTGATCATTTGCTACATCAAGTCTGATGTTCGAGTCTGATCTTTGAGAATCTGAGCTGACTACTTCATGATTTATGATGTCTTGAGTTGACTTTCCTTGAGTTTGAATTATCTCAATAGGTGGAATTGATACGGGAGATATAGATTCTTTTGCATTTATTTACTTCACTGTTTGCTTCTCTAAATGGAAAAGTTGTTTCATTAAATACAACATGTCTGGAAATGAATATCCTTTCATTTTTGTCTAGACATTTGTAACCCTTTTTATTGGTAGCATAACCTATAAAAGTGCAAGGTGATGATTTGAAATCTAACTTGTGAGTATTATAAGGTCTAATATATGGAAAACATAGACAACCAAATACTTTAATATTATGGTAATATGGACTAGTATTTGTCAAACTTTCTATTGGACATTTTAATTTTAAAGCCTTTAAGGGTAGTCTATTTATTAAATAGACTGTTATGGCAAAGGCATGTGGCCAGAATTTCCTTGGCATAGATGCTTGTGCCAGAAGGGTAAGGCTAGTTTCAACAATCTGTCTGTGTCTCCTTTCAACAAGTCCATTTTTCTCTGAAGTGTATGGACATGTTGTTCTGTGATTGATTCCTCTTTTTTGAAAGTACTCCTTTAATGGTTGATATTCAGTTCCACCGTCTCTTTGCATGACTTTAACTCTACAGTTTGTTCGATTCTCTGCTTATGCTATGAACTGCATTACTGCATTGTGAGTTTCATTCTTTGATTTCAAAAAATATATCCATACATATCTAGAGAAAGCATCCACAAAAGATATATAGTGTTTATATCCATAATCAGCATGAATTGGGGCGGGTCCCCATAAGTCAGTAGCAACTAAATCAAGAGGCTTACTATAACATGTTTCTGAATCTAAAAAAGGCAATTTATGACTCTTACCCATTTGACAATAAGTACAGATATATGGTAGTGATATGTCATTAACGTAAATGCTATTTTTATTCATTACATGCTTGACAATATTGACATTTGGATGCCCAAGTTTACAATGCCATTTGTTGAATGTTTCATTCATTTCTTGCTGTTTGAATTCTGAGTTACTACACCGCTTTCTCTTAACAACTGTATTTCTTGAGTTATCCACTTTGAACTTGTACAGTCCTTTACGCTGCTTACCTTGCAAAAGCACTTCCTTAGTTAGAATGTCCTTAACTAAGCAGTTATGTGGATAAAACTCAAAATATACATTGTTATCTTTTGCAAATTGTGACACACTTGGTAAGTTTTTCTAGATATATGGGACTCTCAATAAATTATTCAAGTACAATTGCTTTCTTCCCATGATATATGACTTACCAGTGTGTGTAATTGCAATAGATTTTCCATTACCCATGTGAATAAAATTCATACCTTTGTATTCCTTCCTTCCAAGATTTAAGTTGTTCAAGTTATTTGTAATATGATTAGTTGCATCTGAATCAGAATACCAATCTTCATCTTGAATGTGATCAGACTTTGTGTTTTCAGTTTGAGAATTCTTTATCTCTGATTGATTTGCTGATTCAGAATGCATATGCACCATGTTTGCACTGTAGTTTGCACTTCTTTGTGTGTTTTGTCCTTGTCCTGGAACATAGTTGAGATTTAATCTGAAGTAACATTTTGCTGCTGTATGTCCAATTTTCTCACATATTTGACATTTTGACCTATTATTGTTATTCCATCTGTCTCTTCCCTTGACCTATTAGAGTGACCACCTCTTTGGGTAAATTGCTCTCCTCTGTTATTACTTTTAGCTTTGCCTTTGTAATTGGCAGCAAAGTTTGCCGATAAATCAGTTTCTTGAGGTTTCTTGATATCAATTCTTGCTTCATGAGAAAGTAGAATAGAGTGTACATCATCAATTGATGGTAAATTTCTATGAGATGTTAGAACTTCTACTACTGCTTCATACTCATCACCGAGTCCATTCAGTATTGTCATGATTTGTTCAGAATCTGATACCTTTTGATTTGCAGCCTCTAATGCATCACAGATTGACTTAATTTTGAATGGATATTCTCTCATATTATAACTTTCCTTCTTAATATTGTGAAGTTTCCTTTTATAGAATGGTACCTTTGCTGCAGACTGAGAGTTGAACGCTCTTTCTATTATAGACCATATCTCATATGCTGTTTTGCAGCCTATTTACATGAGTAAAAGGGTTTGCATTAATAGATGACAGTAGCCAAGAACATATTAATATGTCTTGTCTGTGATGATTGACATATTCTTCATTACTGATCATTTTGTTTTGTTGATCAGCAACAAACATTGGTGGTATTGGCATGATTTCTTGAACATATTCTTCGAGACCATATCCTTGAAGTACTGTTTCAACTTGTAATCTCCAGAGGAGATAGTTATCCTCACTGAGATGAACTATGACAAGCTGACTTTGAGGACTGACTATTGTCTTGACCAGTTTCTCAACATTGGATGGAGTGTGTTGTAAATCACTGCTATTGGTGGGTGCTCCAGAATTTGCTTCATCTTTCATGATGATCTTGAAATCTCAGAACAAATATTGAGAAAAGAAAATGAGAGACGGTAAATTTATCAGAGATGCAGAATCAAAATCTTAATCAAGATACTTTCAGGTAAGATGCAACCAGGAAAGAAATTCAAATGATGATTGAATCTGATGATTTCTTTTGCTTAGGATGGCACTTTCTTGATTTTGATTGTTTGATGGCTTTGAATTCTTAATTCTGTTTTCTGAGTTTTGATTTCTGTTTCTTTCGAACTCGATGTAAATCCTTGTGCAGCCAGAAAAAAAACTAAAAAAAACGGCGAGGCAGATGAGATTGGCGTTGAGTTTTCCTCTCAAGTGATGAGATTTAATCTGATGAGAGAAGTATATGAAACTCAAATGATGGTTTTGATTAATTCTCTGATGAGTTTCCAATTGCTGATTGTCCTTTTGATGCTGTTAAGCACAGAAGCTCTGATACCCTGTAAAGATTTGAAGAAATAACAATCTTGAATTTTATTGCTGATATATTGTACAAAATGATATTGAGAGGAATTGTATTTTTCTGCAATACAGCAGTTACAATATATATCGTTACATACCGAGCTTTGGGCTCAATTGATGTAAGGCCCAAGACCATTATGTAAAAGAGAGAGAAATAATGCAGCCCTTTGGATCTCTAATCAACGGTTGCAAGATGATTTCGGTTGATATAATTCTGATGCCTCTTCATAGTGTTCACTGCATATCCTAATACCTAAATTCAAACTCGAATGGCTCCTCTTAAATGCAAGCTTCATCGTCTTTCAAATCTGCAAACCCTAAGTAATTAACTTTTTTCAATTTTTGATTTTTTATATCAATAGATCATCTTGGATACTTGAGCGAATCTGTTATAATGCCTTTTGGAGCTTGAGATTTAACAGTAGCTACGTAACAATGTTCATGGAAGTAAATCTGTTTCATTAATAAATCTGAACCAAATTACTCTTTTCTATTTCGTTAGAAACAAAATCTATTGTTACTTATTTATTTATTTTACTTTAAGGTGCCCTTTAAAGTTTTGCTAAAGCTTTTGTCATCTACTATCTATATATTTCAATATCTTATAGTATCATTTTCGCATTGCATTCGAAGATACTTTTTGTATAAAGATTCTGGTTTTCCTTTATGAGCCAAGACCTCATTTTTAATAGTTACATAAAGAACATGGATTTATAGTGTTGTATCTGATAATTCGAATTTTGTTTGAAATATTTGCTTCCAATTGGTTGAAATATAGCTTCATATAATTTTTGAGCAACCTGTTGAAAAATCAATTTTTTTTACTTACCAGCAACATGTAAATCTATTTGATTATCACAGTTTAAATATTATCGTTAGTACTAACGTGTTAAAATTAGTTTTTTAGCATCTTTGAAAAAATAAAGGAATTTTAACTGTTTTTAGAGTTGAATATTTTGATTGTGTTTATGCATAAATTAGAAGATCATCTGCTCGCATTCTCAACCTCAGGTGACATTTTCTGCTTTATATTGGTTTTTTCATGTATTCCAGACACATAATTACCTAATTTATACACTGTTTTGATGTTTCAGTTGTGTTTACTATCAAGTGTTCTTTCTTTATCAAGTAAATTTATGAATAGAGAAACTCTGATTCTTTATTTATAGTAATCTTGGAAAATAGTGATGATTATACAGATATAATTCCTTTAGTTTTTTAGACTTCTGGCCCTTCTGTAGTAATTTCTGTTCTTTGGCTGTGGCAAGATAAGTTTGTATTGAAGAAATACTAAAAATCACCCAGATTTAAGACACATGCAAAGTATGTTTGTGTTTAGGACAGCACGTGAAATATTATGCCGACTGATGTGAAAATCATACACAGTTTGCATCATGGTTTATAATCTTACTTGTGGTATTAAAGTAAAAGCCCTTGTGTTGCCTATAATTGTGATATACAAGTAACATCGTAGCATTCCCCATTATATGAATGCCGATGCTCTATTAGTAAAGATGAAGATATTGCAATGTAAGTAGAACAAGGAGATGAAGATATTTTCAAATTTCATATTGATACGGAACCACTACTAGAATTGGCTTGTTTGGGGTCCAGGCTTTGCGTCGGCGAGAATCGGCTAAAAACGCGGCCGATTCTAGCCGACGCAATATCGCATTACAGAAGCAAAACTCGCTAGTAGTTTTCATTATTCTTCCCTCCAAATTTTCGCGTCAAAACCTTCCTCCTCGTCACCTGCCATATCCGCCTGCCGTCACCGCCATCTCAAGTCAACATCTAGCCCTCGACGCTCTCCAAAGCTCTCCGGTATCTCCTTTCTTCCCGATTTCAGTTTATTTGAGGTATGATTTAAACCCAAAATTTTGAAATTAGTTGATGGTAGATTAGAAATTGATGATTGGTTGGTATTATTCGATGATTATTACTGTTTTAGATTGGTTTGGAAATATAATTTTGACATTGTCGGCTTAAAATTAGGAAAATTAGGGAAAAGAGTTTATTATCAATTTGTAATTGTTGATTATTGCATATGGGTTGATGTTAATGGTGTAAATTAGTTGATGATAAAAGGTATTATTTGATTTAGTATTAAAAAAATCTATTTTTACTAATTATATGTGTGAACAACTTATTTTAGTTTACATAATCGGAAAATTGAAAATTAAAATAGTTAAACGAAAGTTAAATTACGTTGTAAAATTTCAAATTTAGTTAATAAATATTTAAATAGTTGAATGAATATTGTTAATTATAAAAGTTTTATTTTTTAAACCCCTTAGAGGGTTTTTGGCCCCGTTTGACAAGTGTTGTATATGATCGTTATATAGCTGTTCGGTTTTTCACAGAACGGACATCTATATTCATCTGATACAATATTTGTCGGATTTGTCCCTGTATTGGACAAGTTACAAATACAATAAAGTATAATTACATTTTGTAAATCATATCATTTTAAATAGTTCACAAAATTTCGATAGCACTTCCGTTTTATTCTCTGTGTACACGTATTTGTGTACGATACAGGGAACAAAGGGGAAGTGCTGTCGAAATTTTGTGAACCGTTTAAAATGATATGATTTATGAAATGTAATTACTTTATTGTATTTGTAATGGGAAGTGGGATGGTCGACCATCAAAGTTAAAACAATAAAGCAAAACGCAAAGAATAAATCGAATTGATTATTTGGATTAATAAACGATAAACTTTATTGTGTTTCTAACATATATTTTCAAATCAGGAAAAATGTTCGATTATCTTCTCGACCGTAGTTGGACGTATGAAGTCAAAACTGGTATGAAAGGTTCGATAAAGAAGCATTCCTATACTGCTTTGCAAGCTGGAAAAAATATTTCCGTCAAGTTTCTTTAATGTAATGGAGCATCTACCAGTTCATCTTCCATCCGAAGCACTTCTTAGAGGTCCTATTCAATATGGTTGGATGTATCCATTTGAGAGGTAATATTGAATATCGGCAATATTTATGTTAGTTTAAAATTCAGTTTTATATACCTAAATTTAAGATAAATTTTGTAACAGGTACTTGAATCATTTGAAGAAAAAAATTAGGCAAAAAACACGAGTTGAAGGTTCGATTTGCAAATCATATCTTGAAGAAGAAGCTTCATTCTTTTTCTCTCATTATTTTAGTGATCGTGTGAACTTATCGTTTGTAAGTGTTACTCGTAATGAAGAAGTCGTTGAACATGATTCTTCTCAAGCAATGTTATCTATTTTTAGACAACATGGCCGACATGCTGGAAAATGTGTGGAAATATGGTTAGACGATAGAGATCACCATGTAGCACACACATATGTTCTTCTAATTTGTTCAGAAGTTGCACCATTTGTCAGGTAATAATAAATTCATATATAATTCAATTATACTTACATATTAATTATATTAAAACATATTACATATTTGCAGTATATACGAATCACTGCATCCATCTGGTGATCTCAGTAAAGAATTTGCTAAATGGTTTTCAGATTACATTTATGATCCAATAAACTGTGTCGTTGATGAAGGATTACGACACCTTGCGATCGGACCAAAAAGAAATGTCAAGACGTATCCAATATTCTTCGTCAATGGATTTAAATTCAACACCAAAGATTACGGTGTCGAAAGTTGACATATAACAGCGGTGTATTTGTCAAAGGTAGTGACGATCCAGATGAGCATATAAAAGATTTTTACGGCGTCTTAACACAGGTTTTAGAGTTGACATATTACATATAACCTGCAGAAAAGTTTTTTTATTCAAATGCAACTGGTTTAGTAATATTTCTGGTACTGGAATCAACATGCACAAAGATTATAAACTTATTGAAACAAAACATACCTCACATTACTATAAGTATGATCCTTTCGTATTGACCAAGCAAGCGTTACAGGTTTATTTTGCTCCGTATCCATTCTTGAAAAGAGATAAAGCGGATTGATTGGCTGTTTTTAAAACAATGGCAAAATTTACATTTGACGGAAATAATATTCCAGACGAAACAGCGTATCAAGCGGATCTTGAGCCAAATACTGAAGTAATAATAACCAATGACATTGATGTAGGGTTGTTGAGTGATGAATCAAATATTTTGGTAGATGCATTTGAAAGCGTTGAAGAAAATGATATAGAGTACGAGACCGAGTCTGAATCAGAGAACGATGAAGACTGATAATTTTAAATATTTGAATTGTATGTTATATGATGTATTTTTATGACATGTGTAATATTTAGAGTTTGAATATGACATATGTAAATATTTGAATTGCATGTTGTATAATGTATTTTTATGACATATGTAATATTTAAAGTCTAAAGCAAGTGGAATGTTTTATGCGATGATATGATATGATATGTTCTGATATGATATAAGATATATGATATGATATGTTTGTGGCAGATATGTCTTACAGGAGACATGGCAGTAGGTCCGAGCCTTATCCTTCTCCCGATGCAGGTGCCAGTGGAAGTGCGCTGGATTTATGCCCCGTTGTTAAGTTAGTTCCGAAGACGGCATGGTAAGTATCAAATATATTTCAAGTATGTTGTTTAAAATATATTAAATATGTACATCATAATTTATACAGGGGCTTTGAGGTGGAGCCTTCAGGTTTCATTTTACAAACGTCGAGACAGGCGTTTATGAGTAGGATGTCCGGCTGTTGGCCACGGTGGGACGACATCCCAGCGCCTGTAAAGAACGCAATATGGGCAGATTTGATGGTAATTAAGTATAAATTTTTATTTGATTTGAATGTCAATAAAATGTTTATAATTCAAGTTAATTTCAATATGCAGGCTGCCGTACGTGTTGAACCCCAGGATCTGGATGTGTTTAGAAATCATTGGAATCAAAGAATGATAAAAAATTATAAAAACACGATAACTAAAGCAAAGAGTGCGGGAAAAAAGCCTAGTTGGATGAGCGCTGAAGTATATAGTGAGTTTCTTCGGCTCTAGGGTACTCCTGAATTCAAAGTAAGCTATCCTCTTTCGAATTGTAATTTAAATTTTTTGAGATTTTGTATATTAGTTGCATTAATATAGTTAACCTTGTGTTTAAATGTATAAGAAATATCAGTGCGGAATATTGAAAATAGGAATAAGAATCCTGCTGTGCATCGTGGTGGTTCGAAATCTTTTCAGCAACATAAAAACAAATTGGTAAATTTATAAATTGTATTTATAAATATATGTAACATTATTTAATCATATTGGTAACATTGTTTATTCATATGTATATTTTTAGTCTAAGAAGTACAATCGCGAGCCTACGATGGCTGAGTTGTTTACTTCCACACATGCTGTGGAGGAGATAGACGAGGAAGGCAATGTTTCGTATAGATGGAAAGACGCCAAATCTCAATCTGTAATGGTAAACATGCTTATTCGTAATGATAGTGTTTGATAATACTTTATTTCACAACTAAAACTCGTAAATTAATTTTTTTTTCATGTCAAACTTTTATTTATAATCACAGGAGTCATATGAGGCGGAGTGGACACGTGTGGCGCAGAACACCGGATGTGAGGAGTTGACCGTTGAGGAGTCAAACCATATTTGGGACGCCATTATAGATCCGCCTACGTGAAATAGGCGATATAGTTATGGAAATATGGAGGTAAACTGCTTCATTAACTAATATATACATTTAATATGATATGAAGCATAAATTATAACTAGCTATTAACTATTTCACAGGCGATATCGTCCCAGATGGCTTACAGGCGATTCCAGGCAGAGGAGGAGATAGGTTTTTTGCATCAGCAGGTTGCGGAGGTCAATAACTGGCGGAAGAGAAATGCTTTTGCACAGCTGCTCGATGCACATATCGCGGCATATCGGCAGAGCATGGAAGAATGCCTGGAGGGGATGCGTCTAGAGATGATGAGTAGGCAAGGTTGTGCTTGTCACATTTTTGGCGTCGTTTTGTGTTGAACTTATTGTTGTTTGATGTATGATGATGAGTATGACAATGATGTATGATTTGTTTGATAGTACTTATATGTATTGTTGAGTATGATGTATATTAGTGAACGTTGTGTTTGATTGATGATTTTTTGGATATATAGTTGTTTTTTGATGGAAAATTGTGAATGTTATGTTTGATTGATGAGAGGTTGGTGTTATACTTGTGTTGGAAGATTGAATGTTGTTATAGTCGACGGAAATTGTTTATATTGTGGTTTGAGGGCGCAAACATCAGCTGTTTACAAACAGCAGAACACGGTCCTGAAAACGATCAGGGTAAGCCATTCATAAGGCTTGTGTCGGCTGGAATCGGCTTGCGTCGGCCGTTTGGTTACAGGCTTGTGTTGTCTAGAATCGGCTAGAATTGGCTGTTTGGTTACAGGTTTGCGTCGGCAAGTTACGCCCAACAGAATTTTGAAAAAATGACCACGTGGATATAGCCTTCACTTTCCGACACTAAAGTGGTGACAAAACTGACGCAAAACCCTACTCGAACGCTTGGTGGTGACGTCTTTTTTTGCATCGGTTTTTAGAATTGGCTTGCGTCGGCTAGAATCGGCCGGCGTCGGTTTTCTGCCGACGCAATTGCCGATTTTCCTTGTAGTGAACGGTTTACTCAAGTTCGAACACCATCCTTAGGTGAGCATTAATTGTCATAGTAGAAGATACAATTTTATAGTATATTGTTTTGATATAATTACGTTCTTATCTTTAATGAAATTCTGAAATTATATAGCAATCCACAATAGGCAAAATTGGATTATGTCAGTGTGATGATATTACTGTCATATTTGAATCTAAATGCATTCATTATTAACTGTCTGCTGCCGATTGACATCACTTTGCACTTAATAATACAACAATGCAATCTAATTGCTACTTCATTTAATCTACTAGTACATCAATAAAAACCGAGGCTAAACTTATATGTAAAGAGTACGTCAACCAAAAGTTATCATGTTCATTTTACAGATGTATTACTCAATTGTAAGTAGATTCCATCTGTTGCTTTAACTTTTAACGGGTGCATTACCTATTTATGTCAAAACTGAATTGGAAGTTGGCATGACAATTGATTCGCTGATGCATCTACGAATGAAGCTGGCGCTAAATATTATTAGTTTTTTTTACTGAATTGGTTAAGTTATATTAGTTTTGAATTTGAGCCTCATTATACCATTGCTATTTAGAGGCTTGATAGCTTTGCATATTTTTACATTGCAGCCAGGCACCAGTGACATCAAGACAAAGATCGCGCTTCTATGATACATAGCACTGCACAACAAGGCCTTAGGGATGACATTTATAGGTTGTTGCTTCTTTCTTAACTAACATCTCGTTGCTTGCTTGTATATAACTAGTTGATATTTTATGCAACATATGTTTGGTTTGTCATTTCATTGGAACCTTTGTTTGATATTTTATGATGCAGCTTTTTGTTTTTACGTAGAATTTATCAATATATGATTCAGTTTGATGCAGTTTTTTTATTTTTTTTACTGCAGTTTTTGTTTGTTATGTAACAGCTTAGTAGTATTAATAATAATGGTGCAGTTTCTGTGCAGTTTTTTTGTTTATGCGCAATTTTTTTTAAAAAGGGTCGGGTTGGGTTAATCTTTTTATTAAATGGGTCGGGTCTAATCAATCCATATATTAAATGGGTTAAACGAGTCGGGTTTGTTTATGTCTTGAATGGATCGGATTAAATTTTATCCGATCCATTTATCATCTGATTTGATCCATTTGACAGGTCTATTTAATATATACATTTGTATATTCCCATTGCCTTCTTGTACATTAAAACTTGAACATTTTTCTGTTTCCCCTATTCTTGTGTTGCCTACTTGCATGCGCTATATGTTGCATGCTGCCTTTATTTTATTTATTGTCTTGTGCTATTCTGATATAAGTGCATGTGAGGTTTAAGTGTGAGTGAGTATTCCATTTTATGCTTTGTTCTTTGTCTTGCATGATCGAATAGTGTGTGTGTGTGTATTGGTTCATTTTTCATTTTCTCTTCTTGTTCCAAGTATAATTATATATATTTTGCATGTACTTAATTTGCTTGAAAATATTTCTCAGTGTTAATGACTTGTATACATGGCTACATGCATATTTTAATGCCTTGGGTGCATTAGTAGTATTCCATGTTTAGAGGCTATGTGCTGAGCATTTATACACATTTTAGTTTGATATTTAATACATATATTAACTAAAAGCTTATATATATAATAAGAATTATAACTAAAAGTATGTTTAATATGGTGAAATTGTAATTAAAGTAATTAATGAGTTTTCTAAAGTTATTTTGAAAAGTAAATTATTAATAAAATTTATTAAAGGGTATATTACTAGATTATGGTAAAGAGGATATATATATTTATTGATCATTTATCTCTAATTATTAATTTTGTTATATAAAATTATGCTACATGACTATTTCATTTTTATGTAATGGTTGGTTTGTATATATGTTTAATTATATAGTCTATTCCGATATTACTATATTGATAGAAATTCCTTGTTATTTGAATAATAATTATATGAATGATTCACCGGTAAGATTGATTTGATTAGTGTTTTAATATGATACGACGATGATATCCTTTATGTTTGATTTATTTATATTTATTCTATGTAACGAGAAAGATGATAAACGAATCAGTGATACCGTCGGGTATGAGACTTTCGATAATATTTTTATGGTTATTCATTGGACCCGTTATATAGAATTTTCAAGGGTGAGTGCAATGTACGAGCTCTGTATAAATGAACTAGTAACACGTGGTGGTATGAGACGCCATTGTGTTAATTTTTGGTAATCCTTTGCTCATGGATGACACTCAATATAAGGATACAGTGTATGGTATTCACTGCGGTGAATACATTATAGTTATGTGTTGACTTATATGAAGTTATGCGACGTTATATGTAATTAGCTGTGTGTCAGCATATGTTTAGTGTCGTATGTCAGTACATGTATTTAAATATGCATTAGCATATGTATAGTACTGTGTGTGGTACGTGTATATAGCTATGTGTCGACTATTATATATTTACAGTATTTGTCTATCACTGTCCATCCCTGTATGTTTTGGGAGTGAACTAGATTGACCAGTATCCATCCTAACAGTCTGATCATAGTGGTCACACCTTGGATCTGTGGCACCCCAATACAGTGTGTCGGCTTCTTTATAGCCATGTATTGGCAATATTTATAGTTGTGTATCGATGATTATAGAGTCGTGTGTCAGCAATGGTTAAACCCTTGTGTCACCAGGCTAGCGGTCTGTTACCATTTAGGGGGTGTGTGTAAGGTCGTGGCCAATGTCGAGCATAATCATGTATCGTGTTTATGACATGCGGTGGATAAGAGTTACAATGTCCGTCGAGGTAACCAAAATTGTAGAAGCCGTTTTACTTGGGCACATGTGTCGTGTTCGCTAGTTACGTGTATGGTCTCCTGGAGCAGACGCATCCATCAGTCTTCCGTCTGGTTCTGGTGTGATGTGATGTCATTTAGACAAGTACTTATGTATTTATACCAGAGACTGTGTACCGAGTATGATCAATCCATGTATCCTTCTTTGACTTGTGTCGTCTATTATTCTTTTTTGGCGTGTATCACCAACTATTACTTATTTTCATGTGTTGTTTTTATATCTCATTAGTGTGACTATGCTTGGATTTTAGACGTCTTCTTTTATTGATATCAAAGATGTTTTCGGGATTTAAATGTTGATCTCTGGATACACATGATTCACCCATTTGTGTTGGTTCTATGATTTATATTTTTATGTGTTTTTATATGGATGATGACCTTTTTCGATATCGATGTTGACTGGTACCATATGGGTTTGAGATATTTAGATGACGTAAGGCCTTGATGACGATTTATGGCATTATACATATTTTATATATTTATATGCATCCTTTGGCATATCGTTTGATGCTTTGATTATATATTAGAGATCTATTATGTTATCATTCCATCTTGCATCGAGTTACCCTTGTTATAGTTACTTGATTAGAAATAGGCTAACCCGTGTATTATTTTATTATGCTCGGGTCAGTCTGAGACATTTTAGGTATAGGGACGATATGATCGGCATCTGTTTTATTGGGCTTAGAGGAGTATAATATTAGAATTGTTATATGATATCTGATTCACTATATATGTATATAATTGACATTAAGTTATTTTGTATTCCATAACATTATTATATTATATATTATTGCAGCGATTGAGCCTATGTTCTCTGTTGCTTACTATATATTGAGTATTGTACTGTCTTGGAGGCACACATGTTTATTGCTTTGTACTGATACTATGTGCATATGAATTAGTTATTTATCAGATGTTTTAATATGTACCAGTGTTAGTTCAATGAAATATTCATATGTGTCCCCTATATAGCATCATTCTCTGTATTATCTGATAGTGTTACTCTATGATACTCTTAGATGGTATGAGTATGAACGAGTGTTACAAAATGATACTGAAGAAAGGTTCAAATAATACATCATACATCAAAGACATGAGTCAAGACCTTAGATAAGACTTAGAGTCCCTGTCCCTTCGGGTATATTGGGAAATTATTTTATAATGATATATAATAGGAGTATATATATTACTTAATATATGATGTTACTTGGGTAATCATATAGGGACGTATTTTTTATTTTCTTTATGCATAAGATATTTAGTGTTTGATATTTTTAGTATAAATGTAAATGTTAATTATTACTTTTGGATGATTAAATATTGATTGGTTAAGTTTTGATTTGAGCTTTATCAGAGTGCACAGTGGAATTGTTAGCTTCTACTTAGTGTCATTACTTGGTCTCATATGTTTAATTGCTAGTTTGAAGTTGTGGAAATTGAATTTGATTTTGGGATTCGAGTACATTTATCAAAGCTATGAAATAAAGTTAATTCACTGGTATATTCTTATTTTAAATAAACATAAGTAATGTTTGTTTATTATTATGAATTGCAATATAAAATGGTCTGTTGAGTAATATCATATAGATATGGGTATTTAATAAGTGTTTGATGACTTAAAGGTTTATCGTATACATATATATATATGTTGTTATTATCAATTGATTTGAGTAGTGAAATGAATGCTTTAATTAGAAAATGAAGGATATATATTATAAGTAAAGTATCAAATGAGGATTCGAAAAATTATTAAAACTTGTATATTTGATAATTTGTGAAAGAAATACTTACATATTAGAAATAAAAACCGTGTTAACTTGTCCGTTGAGTGTGTTAAGAATTTTGGTCGATGCGGGTGCATAGGTACTCGATAGAAATTCTTGAATGCTTGAACGAGATATCTGGATATAAAAATTTAGAAAGATGTAAGTAATTTATGGAAGATTAAATTATTTGGAATAGAGTTGAATATTTTAAATGGAAAATTAAGCAAAGTAAACTATTTTGGTAAAGTAGTATCTAAGATTTAAATTAGTAATGGATTTGGAAACCAAATTTTGTATTCATTTATTAATTTGGCAAACGGTTTGTAAACGATATTTTATATGTTGATATGTATTTTACAGATAGTTTCAGAGTGCACAATTGTGATCACTAGCGAGGCATTGTTGATTATATTAATATTGTAGCCAATCGATATTAGTATTCACTATATTAATGGAGAGGCGATATCACTCTATTTTACGGCATTTGAGAAATTGTGAATATAAGTGTAACAACCCTATTGTTAATTACCTAATTAATTAAGTTTAATTATGAATTTTAATTTTAATTTTTGATTTGTGAAACTTAATTGTGTAATTAAATCCGGTTATTAAAATAATTGATTTCATTTATTTAAGAAACGAGTTTCATTTCTTAAAGAGGATTTCAATTTATATTTGAAATATTATTAAATCAATTACTATTTTGGCATTTAGGATAAAAATTTAATGTTGGGATTTATTTTTTAATTTGACAAATTTTAATTAATAATTTATTCTTAATAGATATAATGAGAATTTTAACTTGTGATTGGTTTCATTAAAATCTAGAAATCAATTCATATTTTATAAAACATTGTTTGACGTTAATGAGTATGGTATAAGTGATAAAAAATATAAAATTAGCAACATTTCTCTTAGAGAATTAATAATAATTTTTCTTAATGGATTTGGTTCTTAACCCAAGCCCATTTAGTTAAAGGAGAGTTCTCCTTAGCAAAAGTTAGTACATTCATTTTAGTTCAAAGCAGAAAACTAAAGAGAAAACTAAAATTCCTCTATTAAACCCTAACTCCATTATCCTCAAATTCAATTGCAAAACATTGGGCTTTTAATTAATTCTAAAAGAATAAATATTCTATACCCTATCTCCACCTTTTAGATCCATAAAAGAATGATTTTGATCTCATTTTTTATCAAATTGCTTGCTAGTTGGCTTTTGTTCTTAAGTTTGTAGGTGATTTTGGTGAAGCTAAGGGTTTAAAAAAGCTTAATTTAGGATCTAGTAAGCTATAGGAAGTGAAAAAGGTAAGTTTACCTTACCTACTATCTCTAAATTCATGTGTATGTGGTTATTGGTTGTTGTTTGGATTAAACTAGATGAATATTGGTTGTATTGTTCATGTTTATTCGGTTCAATTTATAAAACTATTGAACCTTGGTCTTTGATCTCGTTTGGTTATTAATTATAGTTACCTATATGAATGCATGTTAGTTTTTGAGGTCTTATGGTAGATATTAGCCACCGAGACGAATTGGAGTCATGCCAAAAATTGATGAAGTTCATCGGAGAGGGACCTAAAACTCACGTTCCAGTCCATAACCGGTGGACCAGTCATCACCTGAAAAATGGGTGCGAGGTACCACGAGTCCTTCTTCAACCCATCGCTTGAACCAGAGTTTGTTATGACTTGTTCATGGATTTTCGAGTGTTTTGTTTGCTGATTTTTGGAGTTCGAATTAGTATCTTGGTGATTCTCATTGGAATTAAAGTTTTGGAGTTTAATTACGTATTAAATTATAAGATAATAAATTTTATAGATGAAGTTTATTACAAACTATAGATTTAAAATGGTTTTCTAATCAATCTTATTCTCCTTTATAAATGATTTTAAATGAGTATTTATTATATTAAGTAGTGTCACTAGAAGTGGTTACGGATTTGGAATATAAGTATTTTAATTTTGTAAATGGTTTAGTATACATGGGATTTGGAAATATGGTTTTGGTACATATTACCTTAATTTATTTTTAAAATAAAATATTATATATATATATATATATATATATATAAATCAAAATAAGTTTGGAAGAGCAATAATATAGTTTTATAAACTAAATGACTGTTTAAATATATATGGCTTGGAATATGGTTTGGGAATAATATAACTATATAGAAATTTGAGACAACTTTGTGTATTTAAGTAAAACTTAGGTTAACTGCTTATGATTGCATATAGAAAAGTATTTAACACTTTAGAGTTGTATTGTCTTTTGGTATGCGACATGGGGCTGTTAATTCCTTAAGAGAATACAGTTCAGGTTTTCCAATGGTATCCGTAACGAGCGAAATTTACTAGCTTCTAGTAAATACTTGAATTTCACTATGTGATATGGGATGTTTTGGTAAAGCTCTAGTGATACTGAAAGTGATAGTATCAAGCACTTTAGAGTATCTCCTTTTAGGGTTCGGCTGAGGGCCGATAAATCCTTATGAGGTATATCTTGGATTTTTCCAGGATCCTTATGATCGGTCGAGATATGAAATAATAAAGAATAATCTAGAGATTTCGAGTCATGGTTTCCACGATCATCTTGATCAGTTGAGATTTGGTTGGTTTTCCTCGATCCATGTGATCATGTCAAGATTCCTCGATATTTGAGATCATGTCGAGATTTGGTATTATTGACACCAAAAATGGGCATCAACACCCAATAGAATATCATAGAGATTAAACAATGAATGAAATTAAAAACATCGTAGAAAAAGTAAATGAAAAAGTAAATGAAAAAGTAAATGAACACATAGATTTTTATGGTAGTTCGGCAATCTTGGCCTACGTTCACTTCATATTTTTATTGATGTTGCATTGGATTATGATTGTAAGAGTGTCACGTAGGATCCATTAGTACAAGAGTGAAGAATAAAAATGGCAGATCCTAGGTTGTAGAAAGAAGGCCCCTCTTTGTGGGGAATGACCGATGTATTTTTAGGAGAAGACGTGCATGGATTAGGCTGAAATTTTGCAGGAAGAGTATCTAGATCTGTAAGGGTCCACCATAACGATTGTGGCCCTAACTTGATATTTTCGAATGATCGGTCAAAGTTTAGCCGATCATTATTTTTACATCAAATTTATTTGCGATCGACAATATAGGCTCTTCATGATGTAAGGTCTTTTCTCTCCAAATTTTGTGCAATTTCTACATACCCTTTGTGAGATATCGCATTTTCCGTGAAACTATGGATCGTGCACTGAAATATGTCTATTGGCTTTATGGCTTAGCAAAAACGATCGACCAAACTATAATTGCAACATACGACCTGCGATCATTTTTGTGGGCTCTATACTTCAATATATTGATGCTCTGAAAGTTTTAAGTGCATTGGCTTTGTAGATTTTGAGGTATTGATCGATTTTCTCGATTTATGCTATTTTATGGATTGTTTTAGATCAATCCATATAACTTCTTCATTTATCCCTAACTCGAGCGTACGAACTCTGATTGACTTGAAATTTAAAATGTAAACTTACGGGTCCATGCCAGTTACTCCATGCTGATTGCACCTCGATTGGGTCCCGGTACAAATCTTGCAGGCCATAGTCTATAATACTATACGTAATTGATTCCTAAGGCTGTTGACCATCCGTTCCTAGCCAAGTCGATGATATATTGGCTTTACAAAAGGCGAGATAATAGGTATCATATTGGTACAAGTGACATCACAATTGTCTGCTTGCCACAGTGTGGAATTGGTTTCTACGTGTTAGGAATGTTATGACTTATTCTGTGAATCTATGTTAGTGATTAATGTATGTTTATGACCAAATATATACATATCTATGCTTTGAAGTAAATTTTAAGTTAAATTAATTATGTGACTTGTTATCTAGTTCTTGCCCTTTTTGATATTTAAAGATAGTCTGACCCGGATCTTATTTAAATGCTCAGATCAGGTGGAGACTTTTTAGGTTACAGGATAGGTAGACTTCTGGACGGTTAGGCTAGAAGAGAGAAAGATCATTTAAGTCTTTAGTTTACCTCACTTAGGATTTGTGTATGCATTATAAGATGCATATATATTGAGTTATAGATTTGTACTGAATGTATATTATTTAAGTCTAATGTTATATTTGATAGACTCCCGGTCTTGTATGTGAAGAAAAGTTTATTATTTTTCTATGATCTGTGACTATTATTGATATGATATACCATTCTGATTCTGAGAAACTAATGTAATTATTACTTCAAACTGAGAGGATATATGTCAAAATATATTTCAGAAATTATGTAAAACTGAAAGGATGACGTGTCGATGTTAGTTTAAAGTCATATTCACATTAGGTCGTCCTTAACGAGTCGTATTCTATGTATTATTAGAGGATGTTATTACAATTTTCTTTAATAATATTGGTTTCGTAGTGGGGTCATTACAATAAGTGTTTACATTTGATAACTTTTGACGTAAATCGAAATGTAAAATAAATAGCTTCTTTGTAGTCATGTGTATTACTAAATAATATAGAGATAAACATTTGTATTGGATTTTGTTTTGAAATTTAATAAGGCATGGGTTTTGTTATTTTGCTTTAGGGGATTTGAAACTTTCTGATAATGAAGTATATGGAAAGTATAAGAGTTTTTAGATGAAATGAATTATTTATTTAGAATTATTTTGGCTGTGAGATATAAAATTAATTTGAAATGGTAAACTTTGATAATAAATTTAGAACTTCCCTCCATATATAAATTTAAGAATATCAAATATTTGTGTAAATTTATGAAAAGGTTTTACAAAGTAGTATGAATCTAATTTTGTGTTATGAGATGTTTAGGGTTGAGAATTATATTAAATAATATTTCATTAAATCAATGAAGGAAATTATAGTAGAAAATTATTAGAAAGATTTTGGGTTCTTATTAGAATTATTTAAAGTCATTTGATGGAAAATTTGAATTTGGATTATGTTTAACTAAATAAAATGTTTTGTTATTTAAAAACTAAAAAATGAGAATATTGTAGGATCGGTTTCACCTTAGAGGGGGAGAATAGGGTGATACTGTCAATTTTAAAAATTTAATGCGGAAGTAAATAATCGCAACACAGATATAGCAGAATAATAGCAGCACGGATAATAGCAGAATAAAAACAAAAATAGAACAACACAGATTTATCCAGCTTTGACAAAACCCTACCTACGTGCTTCCCCCAAGGTTTCTACTACATAATCAGACGCTTACACATATAAACTCGCGACACCTGCTATCGACTAACCTAACTCCATGCTCAAAACCCTATCACAACTCAGCCAACGAGTTGCGAATTCTCGAAATACCCCACCATAGTTCATCCCTTAGTCACACGATTAGACTTTGTAAAAGTTTAAAACTAAATACAAATTAAAAGTAATTTAATACAAAACCCTAATGTTACAAATTAAAGACCAAAATAATTGACGACGCAAGATAAAATAAAAGTGATTCCCTTTCTCCTTTTGTATTATATCGTCCTGTATTCTTTTCCTTTTGCAAAAGAAAATGGCTGCTTTACTTGTTTTGCTCATTCGTTCCTCTCTGAGAAAGTTTGGGCTTTGGAAACTCGAAGAAGCCGACTTCGGTTTCTCGATCGAAGTAGATGATTTGTCATTCCCTGCTTTGTCGATCGAGTGTTTCTTTGAATTGCAAACATCTACTTTAAATTTTCGAGTTCA
Organism: Allium cepa; assembly: GCA_030765085.1. NCBI lineage: Eukaryota > Viridiplantae > Streptophyta > Magnoliopsida > Asparagales > Amaryllidaceae > Allium > Allium cepa. Next base: position 1,028,689,037 of record CM060932.1, on the reverse strand, counting down.
GTTTGAATGATCTGGAATGCGATTTCCTTTTTATTTATTCTTATTTATATGTTCGAACTCGATTCCACTCGAGTTATTAATTTGAAATTTGCTCTGTTAAAACTTGAACTCGAATGAGATTATTGCCAAAATTGTTAACGGGTTTTATATGATTGAAAACCCTAACTTGTCGATCGAATGTAATACTTGAGTTCATATGATAATTTTATGTTGGCCATTCGAATAGTCTTGAATGATTGTGATTTTTTTACACTAGTTCAATTTCGTATATTTTTTACTTAATTCTCACGGCTTCGATTTTGAACTTGGTCGATTCCTTGGTCATCATGGCTTTGAATTCTCTCACGATGTTGATTTATCTTGACTTGTTTAGTTTGTATTCCTTATATTATCTCACTTCGATCATTAGGAAGTTTCTCTGTGATATTTGAACTGTTGTATGCTTCAATCTGCATTGGTTTTCATGTTTGTGTTTCATTCCTAAATGCCTGCATACTCCGGTTGTACTTTATTGAACACCATGTATATACATGTGTTCTGCATTTTCATTTCTCTACCTGGCTTAGACAATTAGGTTGTGCTGCACTGCTCTACCTGGCTGAGGCTTCACTTGAGCTTGCACCGTGTCTTATCTTGAGTTACTTAAACTCCCCAGTTGTAATGTTTATGTGTATGTTGTGCACTTGTTTGCACTGTTAACTTTGTTGGGTTTATTTGCGTTTGAATCTGACCATTGGTTGTAGCTTGATTGTCTGACCATATGTGCTTTGCTCTGGTTGCTACAGTGTCATCTCCATTTGGCCTTGCTCGTCTACTTATTGTAATTTGCATTTACGTGGGCTAGTTATTTCCACTTGCAGCGCCAGCTAGTGCATTGCATATAGTCTATACTGTGCATTCATGTAGTCTGGTCTGGACATCTGATGCATTGTAGTTTGGTTTTATTGTATATATATCTGGTCATTCATGTATAAGTCTGGTCTTTACTGCACCGATTTTGTACATTTTGTACTTGAGCACTTGTTAGAGATGTGTTCACTTGATTGAACATGTGCTCTTTGATCATTGCATTCATGTGCTTTGAGTCACTTGTGTCTATTATTCTTATCACATCGATGCTTATACCTGATCTTGTTTCACTGGTGCATTGACTTGAGTTTTAGTTGTCTTGACCATTTTATTAAACTTTTACATTTGGATTGCACCTGTGTTGAATCCAGCTTTTAGCTCGGGTTTGACCTTATGCCCATGTCGTGACTTCATTTGTATTTCACTTAAGTTGAACCCTGCTTTTGATTTGGTTTGACCTTGTGCTCATCTGTCCCTGCAATTTTATCAAGTGTATATCGGTGTGAATGGTCTTTGGCATGTACAGTGATACACTGTGCATGTCACATGCTGTTAGTGTATGATGAATTCAAAATAAATATGATGACAAACAACCCAAATAATCAAGGAAAATAATATTTTCAAAATACACATTTTATTTTACACTGCACATATATTTCTTTTTCAATTTTACTACGTCAATGTGTATTTTACAAATAACTCAGATGCTGGATTCAGGTTGGAGCAAAGTCGAAGATTAAATATGAGTGAATGAGTGATATGTAGTGAGGTGACCATTGTAAATCGAAAATTGTGATGTAATCAAAATTGTATAGTAATTGTGTGTGTGTGTATATACATATAGTGAGAGCACAAATTTGTACTATTTAAAAATTGTAATAAAATATTTGTTTGAATAAAATATTTGTTTGAATATAAATTCCGTGTTAATTATTTTATTCAGCAAATATCTATTATGTGAAAATAGAATAGTGCAATAATAAATATATTTAAATGAATATATATATATATATCTGTATGTGTGTGTGTGTATTTATTATCATCAAACAAAAATAATATACTTGCATATTCAATAATCTCCCCCTTTGGATGATAACAAATATATATATTTAAGATTTTGGATTTATTAAATTTATTTGATCATTGATAGACTCTATTTGATCCCCCTATTTGAATGTTCCCTCTCTACACAAAGCTCCCCCTTCATATATGCATGAAAATAAATAAATATATGCAAATGAGCCTAGATGCAAATAGAAAATACAAAATAAATTATTTGACCTTTATTTGCCAAAATCTTAACTTTTCTCTTCCCTTTTTGTCATCGGTAAAAGAGTAATAGTTAAAAATAAAGATATAGCGATGGACAGTAATACAATATTAACACCCAATCGAGTATAAATTTTAAATTTCAATAAAAAATCAAACAAAAATCATAAATACTCTATTAGGCGCATATTCCACTTTTAGAATGATGGGGGTGATGTAAAACCATATAGCTGTATCTATTTGTGGTATATTTATATCAGGAATTTGAATATCTACTAACTACGCATAACCGTTGGGACGTTTAAACGAGATTAGTAATATTTTCTGTTTGCACCAAAATTGGTCACAACACTCTTCGGGAGTCTTTGAAGAGATAATAATGATGAATGTAAATTGAAAACAAGTATTATCTAACAAAAACTCCAAATGACAGTAAAGTAAATACGTAGACAAGCGATTTATAGTGGTTCGGCGTGTTGCCTACATCCACTGCGAAGGTTTTGAAGTTTTATTGATTCTCTTTCAATGATTACAAATTGTTACAGCAATCAACAGCAAGTTACAACTGGAAATTCGAATTCTACAGCAAAAATATGATGTAGAATGATGGAGATCTCACTCCGACAGAGTCTGGGCGCTTCAGAATCCAAAGATCTTTTTTCTGTTGTCTCTGGGGCTCTATTTATAGGCGTAGGAGGCTGATATCGCGCTCAAATCTCGGGAGACTTTTTCTGGCACGTGAGTGGGCCCACGCGACCAACCTCAGAAAATTTCAAGTCGATCTGTGATCGATACGAAGTCATTTCGTATCGATCAAGATGATGTCCAATTGGGCTGAAATTTGGTGGAGACGTTCCTCATCATGTATGCAAGCTTTTGTGAAAATTTCATGGCATTTGGATAAGTGGATCACGAGATATCTTCGATACGAATTGAGCATTCTCGAGTGGCTGTTTGGTTCGAATCCATCTCTTCGCATCGATGGTGGCATGCACTGTTGTGATGACGTGGAGCGCAAACTTCGACTCGATCCGGTCTTCACTCAGAGTGGACCGCGTCGAATCCATATATCTCGGCGTGTTCGCATCGATGGATGACACGTCACCAAGGCTAGTAGACTCGATGGATTCGAATGATGCCTTATTCATGGGTACGAACTACAACTGTTGGTGGATACGAATCACTGATGGATACGAAGCAGGGTAACCTGATGGATTCGAAGGGATGCTTCCATGATGGATACGAAGAAGACATTGGCCGATCGTTACGAAGTGCATCATCTATTGATGGGTACGAAGTCCATCTTTACGAACTCAATGGATTCGAACACGGCCAATCATGATCGATACGAACTCATGGGAGTTGATCGATACGAAGTAGGTCATCTTCTGATGGATGCGAAGTGAGCTTTCTGCCAATGGGTTCGAATGAGACCGAGTCGAACCGAGGTACTTTGAAGGATTCAAACTTGATCGATATGAACCAAGACACTTTGATGGATTCGAAGTTGATCAAGCCGAACCGAGGTACTTCGATGGATTCGAAGTTGATCGATACGAAAGTGATCAATTCGAACCCGAGTTCGGTGATGGATACGAAATCTGGGCTTTTCCCTTCAAATTGAATCGATCATTACTTGGACGTATGAACTTGGATTGATTTGAAATTTGAGATGCTGACTTCTATGATCTTTCTTATCATGCCCTATCAACTGTAGCTCAATCTGGACTTGGACAAAATTCAGCGATATCCATAGTGAAGCATAGTATGACCAATCTCTGAGACGAACTGTCCTTTGTTTTCGATCGATCTTTTGATATCACTGCTTTGCCAAAAAGCAGGATAACATTTTCAAAAAAAATTAAAAAATGAATTCAAGTATCTTCTAACCATGCATAACCGTGGGGATTTTTAAATGGGATTAGAATCAACTTTTCTATTTAATTAATCAATTTTGATATGTGTTCCATACATGCATAACCATGAGCACTTTTAAATGAGCATGGAAGCACATAATCAAAAATACCAAGTAATTCACCCATGCATAACCACGATGACTTTTAAATGAGAGTGGATACTTTGGATATTTTTATTACCAAAAATATAGTAAAATGAAAAACAAATAATTTCTATTTAAAAATACCACATATTGACATACTATATTGGATTTTGATGAGTGATGGTCGATAGAAATATGATAGAAATAGAAATGGTCATGGAATTTTTACCAACAAAAAGTTTTTATAACTCTTGTTTAAATTTGTAAAGAAATTAACTAATTATACTATCTCAAGTTATAATATATGATTAATATCAACACTCATCATTTTATCAATCACTATTTTATCCTTTCGATAATCAATAGGGAGTCGGGTTTGTTAATGTAGTCATTTAAGATCAAATCCAAAAAATAATTATCAAATTTTCTAAAAATGACTAATCTGAAACAAGGTCAACAAAACAATTTTCTGGAAGGGGTTTTATAAAAGAAATGTCTGCTAACTGAAAAATTATTTGAGATAAAAAATATGCAGATATTTTCTTTGAAAAACGATGCAACTACTAAATGTCTCAACATAAATCACATTCCACTTGTAATTTTTCTACCAACTATATTACCAGTGTAATCTGCATCTAAATTTTCTTTTGACTCAAGATTACCATTACTTTGATGTAAAATATCTTAAAATCATTTTTCCAGCTTTCAAATGAAATTGTTTTGGATTTGAATTGAAATGGTGCAAACAAGCAATGAACATAGTGTCAAAACAAATACATCCACATGCATCTTGAGTAATTATCAACCAACATTGTTAGTCCAAGAAAATCTATATGAAATAGTTCAAAGATGATTGGTCAACATTTTAAAATCAATATCAACATTTGTTGTCACATAACTGGCCGATTTAATTCAGATTATAGTGCAGATTTTCAGATTTAACGAATCGTTCAAGTTGGATACACTGTTACCTATTTTATCTTTACCGATAATTTTTATTATTACCCATTGTGATTCTGCCACCTTTATACTAGGCTAAGGAACTTTGATTTGTCGTCCGTTGTGTGCCTTTAATAGCCAGAATCCAAATAGTAGTGTTGTTGTTACTCAGCCTGCCACCATACCTACACGAGTAAAGACTTTTGTGACCTATTTATTTTTATAGTTCCATGGTTGTTAGTGGCAAAAGATTTTGAAAATATGTTTGTGTAGACCCAAGACTATTTATATATGTTCCTTTCGGCATACAGATTTATTTAACTATAAGGGATTTTATATTCGTGCCTTTTGGAACCCAAATTGGAATGGTTTTCACATGTTTAGGTCTATACCAATAATTATTTTGATTGTGTCCAATTTTTCTACAAATTGTGCACTCGAATTTGACTTGATTAATTTTGCTTTTAACACGTTCAGATTAATTATACCCAAGTTCTTGTCGAACAGGATTAACAGTTTGTTTCCCTAATAGCATATTTAATGATCCTTCACTTTTGGAAAATTTTCCTAAAGTTGTTGACAATTGTTGGACTTGTGTTTTGAGAGATTTGTTTTCATTCAAAATTGAGTGCACTTTTAATTGAATTTTCTCTCTTGGTATTTTCACTTTCTTTCAAAATCATAATTTCATTTTCAAGCGATTTAATTTTAATTTTTGATTTTTTAATCACTTCTTCAAATGATGGACACTTATCACACTTAAGGCTCTTGCTTTGATAGTTTTTAACCAATTGATTTAACAGTTTATTTAAATCTATCAAAGTATCTCTTTGTGATTCAATTTTAGCTTATTTCTCCCTAAGTCTTTCGAAATAGACATTTACTTCATGAAAATATATAAGTAATTCTGAATGAGTAAGTTTCGATACCTCACTCGGCTCATCATAATCACTGTCAGTAATATCACCTCGAAGGCACAGATCTGCATTTTCGCTCTCACTGTTAATGCTTTTATCATCATCACTTTTACTTCGCGTGGCTGCAAAACTTCTCCTTTTCTGTTTCTTTCCATGGCTGAATCGATTCTATGGACAATTGGGCATGATATGACCAGGTTTGTTGCACTTGTGGCAAATGAACTCCTGTTCTTCTGAGTTGTCTAGTGCTTTGACTATTCTGCTTTTCAGCTTTTGATTTGGAGCTAGATTTTTGTATTTGTGATTCCACCTTTTGAATTTCTTTATTAATAGTGGTAGCTCAGCTGCTCCGTCGTCGTCGTCGTCATCAATTTCTATTGTTCCTTTAAGAGCTATTGATTTCTTTCGAATATCACATCCTTTACGCTCTTCCTTGAATTTTATTTCTAGCTCATAAGTGGTGACATTTCCGATGATTTCTTCAACTTTGATTTGTTTCAAATCTTTTGATTCTTGAATGGCTGTAACTTTTGCTTCAAAACTTCGTGGAAGGACTCTAAGGATTTTCGGACTATTTTCAATTCTGTGTATGATTTTTTTAAGAGATTTGATTTGTATACGATATTGGAAAGTTATTTGTACATCTCTTTTACATTTTCTTCCTCGGCCATTGTGAAATTCTCGTATTCGCTACTCAGCATGGCAAGGCAAGATTCTTTGACTTGAGATGTTCCTTCGTGGGTCACTTCGAGTGTGTGCCATATTTCCTGTACAGTTAGACAATGTGAGACACGATTAAATTCGATTTGATCCAATGAACAAACAATAGAATTCATGGCTTTAGCAATAGCATTCTATAGTCTGTTTTCAAGATCTATCCAATGATCCATCGGTTTATTTATTTCCTTATTATCTACCACTATAACTGGTGTCCTATAACCTGTCTCAACAATATTCCAAGCATCAATGGTTTTTAGAAAAAAAATTCATTCTATTTTTCCAATAAGTTGGACCGACCCTCGGCAAAAGCATTGTTAAAAAAAAGCCATTTCGAAAATTCAAATTTTTAAAACACAGATTGGTTTTTTGAAAAATAAATTTTAAAAAAAAAATTGATTTCCGTTCCATGCTCTGATACCACTTGTAGGATTAATTTTACCCTATAGGGGGTGAATAGGGTGATACTATCAATTTTAAAATATTAATGTGGAAGCAAATAATTGCAACATAGATATAGCAGAATAATAGTAGCATGGATAATAGCAGAATAAAAACAGAAATAGAACAACACAGATTTACCCAACTTCGGCAAAATCCTGACTATGTGCTTCCCTCAAGGTTTCTACTAGAAATTAAGCAGTCAGACACTTACACACGTAAACTCGAGACACCGCTATCGACTAACATAACTCTATGCTCAAAACCTTGCCATAACTCAGCCATGGAGTTGCGAATTCTCGAACTACACCACCGTAGTTCGTCCCATAGTCACACGACTAAACTTTATAAAAATTGAAAAACAAAATAAAAATTAAAAATAATTTAACACAAAACCATAATTTGACAAATTAAAGCCCAAAATAATTGCCGGCTCAAGATAAAATAGAAGTGAATTCTCTTTTTCATATATATAAAACCCCAGTTTTATTTGGTCATTCATATATAGAAGTGAATTCTCTTTTTCCTTTTGTATTGTATCTACCTGCATTCTTTTCCTTTTGCAAAAGAAAATGGCTACTTCACTTGTTTTACTCATTCGTTCCTCTCTGAGAAAATTAGGGCTTTGGAAATTAGAAGAAGTCGACTTTAGTTGCTCGACCGAAATAGATGATTTATAGTTCCATGCTTTGTCGATCGAGTGTTTCTTTGAATTGCTAACGGCTACTTTAAATTGTCGAGTTCGGTTTGAGTGATCTCGTATACGATTTCCTTTTATTTATTCTTGTTTATATGCTTGAACTCGATTCTATTCGAGTTATTGATTTAAAATTTGCTCTGTTGTTACTTGAACTCGAATGAGATTATTGCCAATGATGTTAACGGGTTTTATATGATTGGAAACCCTAAATTTTCGATCGAATGTAATAGTTGAATTCGTCTAATAATTTTAAGTTGGCTATTCGATTATTCTTGAATGATTGTGATTTCTTTAGATTGGATCAATTTCGTATATTTTGTTACTTGATTCTCACGGCTTCGATTTTGAACTTGCTCGATTCCTTGGTCATCACGGCTTTTAATTCTCTGATGATGTTGATTTATCTTGACATGTTCAGTTTGTATTCCTTATATTATCTGACTTCAGTTATTTGGAAATTTCTTTGTGATATTTGAACTACTATGTGCTTCATTGCTCCATTGTTTTGTTTATTTTGATTTGATTCATGTATATGCTCCATTTGTATATCCACTTGAGTCTGTTTGTTTTGTTTGTTGGTTTGTGTGCATATTTTGGTCCATGAGTGTTGAGGCTTCACTTGAGCTTGCACTATGTCTTATCTTGAGTTACTTAAACTTCCCAGTTGCAATGTTTATGTGTATGACCTGCACTTGTTTGCACTGTCAACTTTGCTGGGTTTATTTGCATTTGAATTTGACCATTGGTTGTAGCTTGATTCTCGGACCATATGTGCTATGCTATGGTTGATGCAGTGTCATCTCCATTTGGCCTTGCTCATCTACTTGTTGTAATTTGCATTTATGTGAGCTAGTTAATTCCACTTGTAGCGCCTGTTGTTGCATTGCATGTAGCCTGTATTGTGGATTCATGTAGTCTGGTCTGGACATCTGATGCATTGTGGTTTGGTTTTATTATATACATATTTGGTCATTCATATATAAATCTGGTCTTTACTACACTGATTTTTTACATTTTGTACTTGAGCACTTGTTAGAGATGTGTTCACTTGATTGAATATGTGCTCTTTAATCATAGCATTCATGTGCTTTGAGTCACTTGTGTCTATTATTCTTATCACATCCATGCTTATACCTGATCCTGTTTCACTGGTCCATTAACTTGAGTTTTAGTTGTCTTAACCATTTTATTGAACTTGTACATTTGGATTGCACCTGTGTTGAATCCAGCTTTTAGCTTGGGTTTGACCTTATGCTCATATCATGACTTTATTAGTATTTCAATTGAGTTGAACCCAACTTTTGATTAGGTTTGACATTATGCTCACATGTCCCTGCAATTTTATCAAGTGTATATCGATGTGCATGGCCTTGAGGCATGTACGGTGATACACTGTGCATGTCATAAGCTGTTCGTGTATAATGAATTCAAATAAATATGATGATGAGCAACCCAAATAATAGAGGCAAATAATATTTTCAAAATACACATTTTATTTTACACTGCACAAATATTTCTTTTTCAATTTTACTACGTCAGTGTGTATTTTGCAGATAACTCAGATGCTGAATTCAGGCTAAAGCAAAGTAGAAGATAAAATATGAGTGAATGAGTGATATGTAGTGAGGTGGCCATTGTAAATAGAAAATTATGATGTAATCAAAATTGTATTGTAATCATATGTGTGTGTATATATATTGAGAGCATAAATTTATACTATTTAAAAAATTTAATAAAATATTTGTTTGAATTTAAATTATGTGTCAATTATTTATTCAACAAATAATTATTATGTGAAAATAAAATAGTACAATAACAAATATAATTAACTGAATATGTGTGTGTGTGTGTTTATTATCATCAAACAGAAATCATATACTTGCATATTCAACAAACATTATGAGAGAGTTTTGTATAAATAAATTTTTATATAGTCTTCTTACAGGATATTGCGAGGACGCAATTTTGTTAAAAGAGGGAGTTCGTGACAGCCTGGATTTTAAGTGGTAATCAAGTTAATTTTAGTAATTTGATTAATTAAATTAAAATTTTGTGGTTTATTTGAGAATGAATTTTGGAAATTGTTTAACGAAAGGATTTGAATTGTGAAAATGTAATATGTTAAATTAGAATAAATTAAGAATGTGGAAATAATTTTTAAAGTGGTGTAACTGAAATACAACATTGGTTTAGGAAAGAAGTGATTTTGAATATAATTTTTATTTATTCAAATCAAATAGATTTTAGAATCGCTAATCAAAAGAAAATAAATTTATGTACTTTTCTATTTAGTTGCAAAGCCCAAGCCTAAGTTTTATTGCCTAAATCCATTTTCCAGATTTCTCCATTTCTAGAGCCTTCTTCCTTTAGTAAATATCATGCAAGCCTTCCTCTTAAGAATTAATTATATTTTTCCTAAAGCAATGAACAAAAAAAACTTTCCCCGCTTCTAAATTCAAAAACGAATTGAATAAATCAAAATAAAATATGAATTTCATATATTTGTACCTCCATGTCTTTATGCATCTTTAGCGCGAATCTTGTGGGTTGCGTTGCGATGGAGGAATTAGTGGTTTCCGACGTGAAAATTAGAAAGATGAGTGCATGCAGTTTATAGGTGAGTCAACTAAACTCACAAATCTATGTTTAATCCTCTAATTCATTATATATGTCTGTTGTGTTTGTAATTAAACTTGCTATCTTAGTTTTGCACTAAGCATCTTTTTACTAAATTGATGTCTATAGGAGTTGAACTTGTGCCACCACGTTGGAATGCCAGTTGAATAACCATTCAACCAAATATTATTTAGCGTAAGAATGTTATAGTGATCTATTTAAAACATAAAAATACCACCACCGTTGTTCTTCTTCCTCATCGTGTTGCCCCTGTTTGGAGATTTCCCGATTTGAATGCCTCAAAGGCCTTGCCCTTGGTTCGGGCCGGTATGTATATGTATGTGTGTATGTGTATCCGTATGTGTTTTAGTGAATGTGCATGTGCATCCTGTTCAACTTCCATTACTATAAGTGATGTTGAGTGTTTTCTGTATGCATATAGTGTGTAGGTATGTGATCGTGTGAATATGTGACAGGTTGAGTGATTGGGTTTTGGTGATATCCAAAGGAGTGCATCATACGTACGGGTGTGAGTGTAGTGCATAAGGTTGTGTGAGTAAATCTATAATGTGTGTGCATGTTTATGAGTTGGCATATACAAACATGTGTGCTTAGTGTTTTGTGAGTTATAATGGAACATATGTATTTGTGGTTGCCGCTACACTTGTTTTGTTGTGACTAATTGCATACTCATTTCTTTTATATGCACATTGCACATATCTATATTATTACACAAGAACAAATAAATTTAAACATATTATTAAAACTTTAATATATATTTACTTACTAGTTATAATATACATAAGAACGGAATATAAAAATAACAAGACAATAAAGTGATATTTGTTGTGTGTATTTAATAACTATATGCCAAGCATGTGCATGAGTGTGTGAAGATGGAGTGCATGCGTGTGTTATTGGATATGTGTGTGCATATATCCAAGTATAAATGTTAAATGTATATGAGTGTTGTTGTATACAAGATACATGCACTTGCATGAGTAATTGTAGATGAAAGTGTAGCTTGTTACCAGGTTTTTTAGCAACTGCATTTTTATTTTGATCTGATACCATAGCTTTTGTGTGTTTCATCTTATGTTCATATTTGCCCAGCCTGATATCATTTATTTTCATGCATGTGTGAGTATCTTTGGGTATATTTGTTTGGTAAGTTAGTATATAGGAGTGCGTAAGACTTAATTTGTTCATTGTTGGTGTATTGCATGTGATTATATATATAGTTGACTTGGAAGCGCAATCTTTTGGTCTGATCGTGAAGTTCTAAAATTTCCCTTTATATGCATTCTTTTAGTAATAGTTGTAATATGTTTGCTATCTGTAACGACCTGGGATTCTAGATATTTGAAATTGGAATATTTAGTTACTTTTAAATATTTAAAGGTTAATTTTTAACTTGAATTTCAAATATAACTATTTATTGGGCAATTTAATATTTAAATTAATAAGTGGAATTGGGTAAAATATGGAATCTTGAGTTTTAGGCTTGCTAAAAATAATTTGAAGGCTTATAAAATTTATATTGATAATACTGAAGATAATAAAAGTTTTAAAATTGAATTTAAAAGTATTTTGTTCAGTTTTGAAAATATATCATGTAAATTGATATCTAAAAATAGCCTTCCAAGACACAGTCTCGGATTTCGACGAAACCAGTTCAATTGGATCTGTAATTGTCGGATTTCAATTTTTGTAACGTTTGGAGTTATCGTGTGGTCGTACGGTGTGTAAACGCGCTAAAATTTGTGTCGAAATTCAATATAATTATTCGGTTCAAAAAAGCTATCTTCTCCATACGATCGAATTAGAACTCGAAACCTTTTCCATTACGTTCGGAATAGGGGTATGACATTATAAACGCCTAGCGGCACGCCTCAATAGAAGGTCGGGATTTTAGCTGCAGTTTCGAGACGATTTAAAACTAAAATAAATTTATATATATATATATGTATGTATGTATGTATATATGTATGTATGTATATATATTCAATCTTTCAAAATCTGTATTTCCATCAGACCTTTTTGGCTTTCATCTCGTGGTCACTGTAGCATCCTTTTCACGTGTCAACGTCTTGTTCTTTCCCCTCTTTCAAATCCACATCGTCCTTTCAAAAAGAAAAGAAATATAAGCATTTGAATATATGGTCTATGCCTGCAAAGAAATCTTCGGCTTTCTTCATTTTTTCCCTCCTAGTTTGTGGCGTGGTCTTATGAGATACCTTTGATTTTCAAAGCATTTTGAAAACTTTAAAAATTCAATTGAGTGTGTTTTCTCTCGCTGGTCTTCCAGACTGTCTCGGTTGATTTTATTACAATGCTCAGGTCAGACCGAGTATTACAGATTCAGGATAGGATGCCATGGAGCTCAGGAGACGAGCTGGATGACGGCGATGTATATCACATACCTGACTTATATTCCGCTGTGTATGGTATGATGCATATTCAAATTTGTGAGGACAAGTTATTATAACTGTCTAGTATTGTGTTATTAGTTGTGTCGTACTCTGATGATATAATGTATAAAAATAGTATAGTGCCTTTCTGTATAAAGATCAATTATTATCTATTCTTTCGCTGCGATTGTGAGATTCTGATATTGTTTTCGATTTTCTTCTTCTACCTCTTTCTTCTTTAATCCTAATGGTTCGTATTTCCGTCTAATTTGAGTTGAACCGATGGAGAATATTGACTGCGGGCTATTACACCGTCGCACTCTTTTGGTGCCGGTATGAAATACCAAAAAAGCCTCTGTGCGGATATTGTTAAAATTTAACATACTTAAAAATAGGATCTGACAATTAAGTTATCTTTACAAATTCAAAATTTCCTCTATAAATATTTACCAAGTCTTAATATCATTTAAAAATAGGATGTAACAAATAAACTACTTTATAATTTTGTTTTTTATAAATTAAAAATAAAAATAAAAATTTAAACTAATAAAAAAATTAGATATTACAATTTAGAAATAAAAATTCAGATTAATTACATTTGATTCAACACAAAAATATGACTAAATATTTATGGAAATCATTTTCTTTTGAACGTATTAAACAAATACAATTTGTAGAAAAACAATTCAGATGCCTTTATTATGGGCGAAGCGCTTGCCGTAATGCTCGTATATATATTCATGTTGCCTTCATTTTGTTTATTGAAACTTGGCCATTAATCCATTGTCCCTATTTTTGTGTTACCTGCTTGCGTGTGCGTTATACGTTGCATGCTGTCTTTATTTTATTTATTGTCTTGTGCTATTTTGATATAGGTGTGTGTGAGGTATAAGTGTGAGTGAGTATTCCATTTTGTGCTCTGTTTTTGTCTTGCATGACTGAATAGAAAGTTTGTATATTGGTTTCATTTTCATTTTGTCTTCTTGTTCCTTTCACCTATAATAAATTTGTTTGAATATATTTCTTAGTGTGCACGACTTGTTCACATGGCTACATGCATGTTTTAATGCCTCGAGAATATTACTAGTGTTCCATGTTACATGCCATGTGCTGAGCATTTCTACACATTTTAGTTTGACATCTAATACATATATTAATTAATAACTTATATAAATAATAAGAATTATAACTAAAAGAAGTTTAGTACAGTGAAATTGTAATTAAAGGAAGCAATGAGTTTTCTAAAGTTATTTTGAAATGTAAATTATTAATGAAATTTATAAAAGGTTATAGAATTAGTAAATTATGAAAAAAATATACATACATATATTTATTAATTATCTATTTGTAAGTATTGATTTTGTTATATAAAATTCTACGTTGTGAGTATTTCATTTTTATGCAGTGATTGGTTTATATATATGTACAATTGTATAATCTTTTTCGATACCACTATATCAATATTTCTTCCTTTTTTATTTGAATAATTATTATATGAATGATTCACCGTTGAGGTTGATTTGATTAGAATTTTAATATGGTACGGTGATGACATCTTTTTGCTTGATTTATTGATAATTATTTTGTGTAACGAGAAATTTGAATAAACGGATAAGTGATATCTTCTGGTATGAGACTTTCGATAACACTTTTCTAGTTGTTCAATGGGCTCATTGTATAGAATATTGAAGGGCGAGTGTGATGTAAGAGCTCTATATAAACGAACTAGTATCACACGGTGGTGTGGGATGCCGTCGTGTTATTTATCTGGTCATCCTTTGCTCGTGGATAACACTCAATACATGGATACGTGTGTGATATTCGCTGCGGTGAATATATTATAGTTGTGTGTTGAATTATATGAAGCCATGCAACGGTATATGTAATTAGTTGTGTGTCAGCATATGTTCAGTGCCGTGTGTCGGTACAAGTATTTAATTGTGTATTAGCGTACGTGTAGTACCGTGCACAATATGTGTATATAGCTTTATGTCGGCCATTATATATTTATAGTATTTGTCTATCACCATCCAACTCCCTTTATGTTTTGGGAGTGAACCAAATTGGCCAGTATCCACCTTGGCGGTCTAATCGCGGTGGTCGCACCCCGGATCTGTGACACCCAATGTCATGTGTTGACATTGTTATAGTCGTGTATCAATAATAGTTGTGTATCGGTAATTGTAGAGCCATGTGAAGGAATGGTTAGCCCCTTTGTGTCACCAAGGCCAACAGTTTGTTACCATTTAGGGGGCGCATGTATGGTCTTGACCATGTAGAGCGTAGTCCTACAGCGTGTTTATGAGATGCGGTAGATAAGGGTCACGATGTCCGTTGAGGTAACCAAGACCGTAGGAGCCGTGCTGGTTGGGTACATGTGTCGTGTTCACCAGTTATGTGTGTAGTCTCCTGGAGCAGATGCATTCGTCAAACTCCCGGCTGGTTTTGGTATGATGTGATTTAGATATCTACTTATGTGATTATACCAAAGACTATGTACTAAGTATGATCAATCCTCATATCCTTCTTTGGCATGCGTCGCATATTTTTTTGGGCATGTATCGCCAACTATTACTTATTTCCATGTATTTTTTTATTTGTCGTTGGCGTGTGTCACCGTTACTATATTTTGATTCTCGATATCTTCTTATATTGATTTTTTGGATGTTTTCGGGATTTGAATGTTGATATCTGGATACATATGATTCACCGTTTTTGTTGGTTCTATGATTTTTGTTTTGAAATGTTTCTATATGGGTGACGATTTCTTTTGATATTGATATTGATTGGTATCATATGGGTTTGAGATATTTGGATGACATGATGCCTTGATGATTATTTGTCATTATACATATTTTACATATTTATATGCATCCTTTGGCATATCGTTTGATGCTTTGATTATATTAGAGAACTATTATGTTATCCTTCCATATTGCATTGAGTTACCCTCATTGTAGTTACTTGATTGGACATAGTTGACCCGTGTATTATTTTATAATGCACAGGTCAATCCGAGACATTTCAGATACAGGGACGACATAACCATCATCTGTTTTATTGGGCTTAGAGGAGTACAATATTAGAATTGTTATATGATATCCGATTCACTGTATATGTATATAATTAACATTGAGTTGTATTATATTATAACATTATTTTATTACATATACTATGTATTATCGTAATAATTGACTCTATGTTCTCTATTGTTTACTTATATTGAGTATTGTACTATCCTGTTGGCACATGTGTTTATTACTTTGTACTGATTCTATGTACGTATGGATTAGATATCTATCAGATGTTTTAATATGTCCTGTGTTAGTCCAAGGGAATATTTATGTGTGTACCACATATAGCCTCATTTTTGTATTATCTGATTGTATTCCTCTATAGTACTCTTGGATAGTACTGGTATAGAGGTGGAATGTTACAAAAATGAAAAGCTTGAATACGAAGTCACTGCACCGAGTTGATTTATCTCAATGGCAACAGATAAGTGTGTGTTATTTTTTGATATCCTCAAGAAGGAGAAAGGGAAGTTGTTTGGATGGAGGAATGTTGCAAAGCTTTATAAGCCTTACTCGATCACATGGGAAGACCCCCAATTTAATCGAAGCCATTGGAAAGAGATGACTTGTTTGTGTACTTGGAAATATCTATTCATGCATTGAGCGCAACCTTGGTACGTAAGAAGTCCAAAATACAGAGGCCCGTGTACTACATCAGCAAACAATTCATTGGAGTAGAAAAAACTATCAGAAACTGGAAAAGCCAACGTATTGTTTGCCGATTGCTTCAAGGAAATTAAGACCATACTTTTAGGCCTATCTGATCAAGGTATTCCCTAATCAACCTTTGAGACAATTCTTACACCGACCTAAGACCTCAGGAAGGTTATTAAAGTGGAATTTTGAGTTAAGCCAATAAGATATCACCTACCATCCTAAGATAGTGATACAAGGGCAAACATTAGTTGATTTCATTGCTGAGTTCACTATCCGGGATGGAGAAATGGAAGAGGATGCGATCCGAGCCACTCAATGGAAACTGTACACAAAAAGAGCATCCAATAAACGCCACTCAAAGGAATCAAATAGGCAAAGAACCCTACTTTTGTCCAGCTATATCCCTTGACTATAAATGAAAGAAAAAGGAATGCTTGCAGAACTCTTTGAATGAAATACGAAAGGAAATCTTATAGAAGGAGAATTATATAGAAAATACATACAATTAATTATACGCGAATGTGTCACCCACTTCCAGTGAAAACGTTTGGTATGCCTAGTGAACCCATTCTGATTCACATGAAATAGGCATAAGCTTAATCAAGCTTCGATAAGAAAATGAGCTATATATCCCTTACGAATAGATACAAAAATAAAAGGAAATTAAGTAAAAAGAGACATCAAGAATTTTTATACTGGTTTGAATTTCCAATCCAACATCCAATCATGTACCCCATAAAGAATTTTCATCATCACAAACTTGCAATTCCACAGGTGGCAAGCACACCTATACAAACTTGTCTTTGAACCAAATGGCAAGTACGTCTATCCTGACTTTCCATAGATGGCAAGACACATATGACCTCCCAACTTTCCATGGGTGACAAGAACACCAATACAATCGTGACTTTCTATGGGTGGTAGGATGCACCTTTACAATTCAAGTAGTAGAGTAATACAATAACAAATTATATCTTTCAAATATAAAAACTTGCAGTCTTTAATATGATGATTCTATAGACCCCCATATCTAAACGGTAGGATGAGACCAAAAATAGAATGATCAAGGATTCAAGTATGAACTCACTAATCTTGTGTGGTTTACAAATTCATGACTAGAAGTGAGAGAGCATGGATTTGCAAAGCTGACATGAAAATTACGTCTAAATGGAAAAGTAATGGTAATGAAAGAGAGAGTGGAATGAGAGAATTATATTAAAATTTCATTTCCAAAGCCTTTATATGGAAGATGAAGAGATATGACATTTGGAGAAAGGGTAAAGTGGAGTTTCCATTCGTTTAAATTTAAATAAACTCTTTAACATCTAGTGTCTTAACATATGGCTCAAGGCATATCCTAATCAATTTTGAAAAACATTTTATAAAAATTGTTTTAATCTTTGTAGCTTTTAAAATCAATATTTTAATTGCATAAGAAGGTTTTAGAGATGAAAATAGAGTCTAGTAAGAGAGAATATTTAAAGATATGCTACTGGGCCTTTAACAAATAATTCTATGACTCAATTGATATATTTTTGAACAATTGTAATGGCTTGTGCTCCTTCAATCTTTTTTCTTGAGTTCTTGTTTCCTCGTAGCCTTATCCTTGAACTTTTTATGTTCTCCTAGGCTTGTCCTTGTCCTTCAAGCCCTTATTATTCCTGGTCTTCTTGATTTTCTCTTGAGTTCTTATATTGATCCACCTTGATGTATGGTCCACCTATACCTGTATTTCCTATATTATAACTAAATTACTTGGAAAATCATTAGTATTGATATTTGTATGGTTGTTGTCATCAAAATCAACACCTATGGTATTAAAATTATTCGCATCACCCTCACTAATGACATTACCTCGTAAATGTCGTTTATATCCCAAGGCTTTGCTGAGTTTTTTAAACTCTTCTCACATAGCATATCACATATGCATCAACAATTAATATTACATATTAGTCGTAATGTGGTAAAACACACATAATGTCTTCACGTTATATTTCAAATAGTATAATATAGTGAGGCATCATAAACATATAAAGGAGCATCCATATAGCAACAAGAACCAACGACAAAGAGATCATTAACATCATGAATTCAATCATAACATGTGGGGGTAAATACTTCAATTTATCTACTTCATATTAACAACATTGTGAGCATGATAACTTAGTGAGTCGAATATAGAAATGGAGTGATTCACAAACAATATAACAGGGGATAATAGTTTGAACTTATTCAACATCAGGTAAATATCACATCCATATGAGAGAAAAAATCAATATCAAAGTAATTGTCATACATGAGGCACTTTAATTATAATATAATAGATATTTCGTAACATACATCACAACTATAAGAAAAGACTTGCATATATCTTAACGATATATCTGGGATTATATTTGTAACAACGCATAACTTATACATTACATCATAGAAGAACTTAAGGATTTATAACATAAAACATCGTAAGGCATAATCACTAATATACTTTATCAAATATCATACTTAGGAAATATAATTTCTAAGATAAGATTGTAATTAAAATTATTTTATTTTATAAATACTTCTAAAAGCCATTTCAAAACAAATGGTTATTTTATAAAATCCTCTCTCTTTTAAATATATATATATCTACTATATAAATATATATTAATACTCATGTTTATATTCAAAAACAATGGTTATAAAATATTATAAACATATAAAGATTTTTTTTAAATTTAATTTACCAACAAAAGCAAGATTTAAGTACAAATTTTCAAAAATAAGCAATATATACACTCAGCTTAGACCTTAATACTCCAGATCTTCAGCAACCGGTCGACTGGTTATCATAAATAATCAACGGGTTGATGATTTCCTAGAGCATTTCTCTCTTGGCAATCGTCAACCAAATCATTGTATTTTGGTGAGTTTTCCAACATTGGGTGACCTGCTTTAGTGAGTACTTCAATATAAAAAGAACAGGAAGTATATCAAATGTTAATGATGAGTATATAAGGGTTTTATATAAGGAGAGTTTGTATATTCTAATCCAAGAAGGTAAAAGGTTAAAATTCATTCATATATCAACACAAAACGACAAAGTCGGGCTTAAACATTGATGATTTCATCAAATACGATAGAAAACACATCATAAAGCATGTAATGTGTAGAGAAGAAGATAAACTTATTTATGATCCACTAGATTTTAGAATGTCTCCTCTCGACTTCAAATGGTCACAAAACCTTACTACAAAAAATAAAAAGAGAAAACGCAAGCGAAGACAAAACGAAGAAGAAGAACCTGTGCAGGGTTTCATGCTTGGCGTCATCAAGAGAGGCACAGCGGAGGCTGGAGGTGGGAAACACAACCGAGCAAGGGGAGGTGCGGACTTAGGCTAGCGATGCATGGTCGATGGAGGCTAGGCGGTCGACGTGAAATTCGACGCAGGTAATGCAGTAGTCCTCATGCATAGGCAGTGCATGCGTAGGGGAATGACGGAGCTTATGATTGTTCAAACAAAGTTGCATGTAATGTTGGCAGCAATGACATATGGTGCTGCAATGTGCTCTTCTATTCTTCAAATGGTGAGTTATTATACCTAACTCGCATATCTATATCTAAAATAATTATATCATCTTGCATGCCTTTATTTGATTGATTGTGATGAATTTTGGGTGCGAACGATTAAAGTGGATGCATGCTAATGTTTAATTATTATTGTGGTAAATTTAAATTGAGTTTTTTTGAAAAATAAATTATTAAATATAATCTGAGCACTTATGAATATTTTCCTATGATATAGGATATGAATCCCTGCTTTTGGTTTAGAATTAAATATGTCATTGCTTTGTTTTGATAATGGTTAGACATTGCATGTTGAAATTTGATTAGAAAAGGGAATTTTGAATTAACGGTTTTGGAAGTATTTTATAAAAAAAAAATTAACTATATTATTGAGAAACAGATAATTTTGGAATTTGCTTTATAAAAGAATTTTATAAAGGAAAATACACACACATATATTAAAGGAATGATTTTAGAATTTTTAAAAAGATATTTAACTACAACTATAAAAATATTTGAAAGGGATTTGCGGTGATGTTTATTTTATGGTAAATATTTTGGTAAATAATAAAAAGTTTGGAGGTTATTTATTTATTGTGTGGAAAATGTTATTAAATTATACTTTGTTTTCACTCATTTTCTTGTTCAAATCTTATTCCAAAATTTTCAAATGAATTTTACTCATTTACAAATCCTTTAAAATCGGTATTTTTATTGTACATTAAATATGGAAATGTTTTAAAGGTAAAATAGTACATGTTAGTAATTTATAAAACATATTATAAAAGTAATTTTTTCATTTCAAGTGATTTTGATTACGAAGCTATTCAATATATTTTGAGATGAGATTTTAAGCCTTTGAAAAATAAAGAATCCTTTTCTCAAAAATAATTATAAGGCTTCGTAAATGTTTTGAATAAAATAAAATCTTTTTGAGAAGTATAAATAAAGTGTACTATAAAACCGATTACCTCATTGTGAATTATTTCAAATATAAAAAGGTGTAAAAGTAATTTTTGAGAAGGATTTTCGTACCTTTGAAAAATAAATAGCTCTTTTTTAAAAGCGAATATAAGGACTTAGAGGTATTTTCAATAAATAATAGCCCTTTTTATCTTTTCTATGGAACAAGAAATATATTTAAACAATTAGTAGTATCGGGTGGTATGGGACATTCAGCATCAGATAATCGATTAATTGTACGTCTTAGTGTGTAGAATATTTTGAGTGAATGGAATTCACTAATTTATATTAAATATTCAAGTAACACCTAGTAGTATGGGATGCTCCAGCGATACTCGAGTAATGACTATTTGGAAGTACATAACACTTTTGACTGATGGTATCTTGAGGGAAGGTAGTTATTTCTATAGCTCACCATGTTTATTCATGCATTTTGATAGCTTGACCTCATAGGCTAGTTGTTCGTTGATGTGCATGTAAAAATGTATATCTTTACTCTCATGCTTAATCTTCTTTTAATAAAATGATATATTAGGGTATTTTTATGTGTTTTAACCAAAATACAGAAATGTTTTCAAATCATCATTCACTCATCTACATTTTGAAAAACGATTATTTTGTGTGCGCATTTGTATTGAGAAAATTTATTTGCATAATTTTATTTTATTTTGTAGGAAACTGAGTGGAAATTAGAAGAGGATTCATGGATATATGCATGCATAAGTAACGGAAGTCAAAAGAGTGAAGAAAAGAAGGAGTTAAATCAACATGGATGAGCCATTTACCCATTTTGTATAGACCACATTTAAAATCGAAAGCATATGTTAGTGGAAGATTAATTGAACTTTAATGATGACTAGGAGATCACACAAAGTTAGTGGCATTTTTGGTAGCTCTCTAACAAGAGAATAGGGTTAAATACCCTCTTATGTTTCATGTGAAAGATCTAATCTTTTATGCATAGTTGTAGCCACCAAAAAGAAATAAAAGTTCTCTCATCCTTAATGGCTTCTTAGCCTTCTCTTTTATTTTTGCACTCTTATTTTATGCTCTTTTTTATGTTATTTTATTTCATATAGCTTTCTATTTCATGTTAGTAGATTAGATTTATCTTATGGAAGTAGTGTGGATTTATTTTTATGCAATTGGTTAGCTCTTTACTTCTTTTTAGTTAGCTCTCTTTTCTTTTTATTAGTTTTTCCTTTCATTTTCTTTTTAATGTTGAAATTAAATTATGTTGAAATGAATTTAAGTATGAGAAGCTAAACTTCTTCAATTTAGGGGTGATGAAGCTCTCATTAATCATGTAAAGTCACCATGATGATTTTATTTATGACATCTTCTTTAGTGCTTAATGTAAATTTTGATACTAGTGGAGATTTGTTGTTTATTAGTGAATTTGATAGCATGTGTTGTTAAATACAAATAGGCTATACTTAATCAAATATAAACACACGTTACATTTTCATCTAACTAATTATTTTGATAATGGAAGTGAAAATAGAATAAAAATTTGATGTTCCATGTTACAAAAAAGATAAATATATTATTTTTAATTTCACAATCATTTTCTTTAGATTTGACAAGTGGACCAGGATTATATATTAAAGTTTGATGGTTTAAGTTGTGTTTGTTAATATCACAAATAGACCATACTTATAGTAAATACATCAACTAATTCTCCCAGTGATAGAAAGTAAAGACTATAAATTTATTTTTTGTTGATTTATATAAAAGCGAAAGTGGATTTACCTTTAAATTTGCATTTTAATCTCATAGTTTTTATTTCAATTTTTCATCAGTTTTTTACACATTTTAGTTAACACGTTTCCAAACTCACGGGATGATTTGATTGAGTAATTTTGAAATTAGTGCTTTCCTCATGGGATCGATCTATACTCGCATATGTACTATGATTGAACGCCTTGCGCTTGCGGTATTTTATTTTATTAAATTCGGTGGTTTTATAACCGATATAAAATCCATCCGAACAAGTTTTTGATGTTGTTGCCGAGGAAAGCAATTTAATTTTAATTTTATTATTCAGATTAATTTTTTAAACATTTGTTTTATTTTGCGTTATTAAAAAAAATATTGTGTTGTGTATTTCTTTTGTTCACTTTTTTTTTCCATTTCATTTTGTGAATTTTGTTCATTATTCGCATTGCTCTAGTTTTCATTGAAAACAGAAAACAAAAAAAACAAAAAAACAAGACAAAAAAATATATTGTTTTGTTCACTTGTTCTTAGTTCTTTGTTTTTTATTCTGTGTTATTAAAAAAATCCATTGCTTTTGTTTTCATTTTCAGTTTTTTTTTTTGGTGTTCACAAAAAAAAATCACATTGCATTTGATATCGTTTATGTTTCACCACTATTGCATTTGTTATGTCTCCCGGTTGTTCGCATTCGATCACAAATTTCTACCCTCCCATCACTTTTTACACTTCCATTTTTCTATTATTTACATTTGAGGAAATTGTATTTTATTCTTTGTTGCGTATTCTTTATTGTTTTAGGCATTTATATTTGGATCAAAACACTTCAAACACTTGCATTGACTTCAGGCTTTTACATTTATTCTCTTTTTTTTCAAAATGTGCACAATTTTAGGTTGCAAAAGCAGAATACCAGAAGGACAAGGATTGCTTGCTTAAAACTGCTTTGCTCTGCTTGCCAAAAAAATTGCGCTAAAAAAACTAGCTGCTATTAAATAAATTTGTTAATAATTTTGCATGCGCTGCTATTGTGTTCTTAATTCCTGCTTTTATTTTTGTTGCATTGTTGGTTGCTTGCGTTTATATTTAAAAAAATATTTGTTGTTGGATAATTAACATATGTTTAATTTTAGTTTTGCATCATTTCATATTGTTTTTATTTTCAAAGGGCAACATTCAACTTCATATAAGATGGGTATTTCATTACTCTTTCCTTGACCCATAAATTGCATTTCATTATATAAAATTTAATTAAGTAATAAAGATTAGACGTTGGACTTAATGGTGTCACGAGCTCATCTAGGGCAAATTTGTATTTGGACAAGCTGGTTTCTTTTAATAAACTATTTCTTTTTGTCTAGGACAACGGCAAAGAAATAATAATTTATAATTATTACGGTGATTCATAAGATATTATAATTATTGTTTCTCTGAAGGTACTTAAACCTTCAGCTGCATTGCTATGGTAATTCTTAGTGCACTGATAACCATGTCTGTTACCTGGCTAACAAATTTTTTGTTTAATTAAATCAAAGTGCGATTATACAATTTTGGGTTAGAAGTCACTAATGACTCTGATTAAGCTCTTGCATTCATTTAGTTGCATTAGTTTCATGCATATATTAAAAAACAAAAAACTAACAAACATTTTCTTTTAAACATATTTTTAGTAAAAAAAACCAAAAAGGAAAAATAATTCGCTTCATTCTTACTCTCTTATCCTTGTTTTCACCTCTTTCTCTTCTTATCCTTTTTTCTTGTGCATGATTGTTTGGACCTATGTCACGTCAATAAACCGTTTAACTCAAACAAACAATCTTTTCAAAATGGCAAACGAGAATCCACCTCCTACTCTCATTGACAAAATTTTCCCTAATCGAGTTTCTATCCCTTCTTGCATAACATTACCCGCCCTAATGGGTTTGACATACATTAACACAGTCTAAAATTGGCAATTTTGAACATGACAATCCTTATATCTTTTTAACGAAATTTGAACAGGTTTGTGCAACCATAATACTTCAATAATTATGCGGTGATGGAATAAAACTTATGTTAACCTCACTCGCACTTACCCGCTACGTCGAAAAGTGGTTGTATAGCTTTCCATCAAATTCGGTTAGAACTTGGAATGAATTTGTAAAAGATTTTTTAAGGAAATTTTACTAGTTGGAAAAAACAACAAAAATTCGAAATGAAATTGTAAATTTTCATCAATTTAGGGGGGAATCTTTTAGAAACTTTGAAAGATTTAAGGAACTTTTAATAAAATGTCCACATCACAATTTCGAAAATGGACATTTTGCTAAATTTTATAAGATGGACTTGAAAATATCTCTTGAACGATGCTTGAATCAACGTGCCAAGGAAATTTTCTAGCACAACATCATGATGCCGCTTGGCAATTTCTTGAAAACTTAGCTAGAAAATCAACTTAATAGGAACGATCTAACGAGAAATCAGTCTATTCAACATCAAGCATACATTTGATATGATCATTATTAAGCTTAGAAGAGAAAATAGATGTACTGATAAATAAGTTTGATAATGTTCTTTTATCTAATCAAACGAACTAAGATTCTTAGGTCTTGTGTTATAAATGTAATGATCCAAATCACATCGCCAATTAATGTCCTACTCGTTAGAACAAATCAACGCTTTTAACAAAGTTAGGAATAATATGTTCTCTTCAACATACAATCTTGGCCGGAGAAATCATCCTAATTTCGCTTGGAACCAAAACAATTCAATGGTTCAACAATCTTTTCAAGCATTTCCAAATAATGTTACAAATCCTCCTTTTCAACCAAATCAATTTCAACAAAACTTTATGCCATCTTCTCAAAACAAAACACAACAATCTTTTGTTCCTCAAGATGACAAACGAACGATATCACTAGAGAAATTTTTTGAAACTTTGGCTAAAGTAGCCACTCAAAATCTTTAATCAAACAATAATTTGCAAAATTTGCTAACCCCGTACATGCAGAATACGAGTCAATCAAATTATACCAAAGTCGAGAGTGTATTTAAGCTAGAAAATGAGAAAATGAACTAACTAACAAAAAGAAAAGAAATGCAAATATGAGAGTGAAATGTCAATTTAGAGAATAAATCCACTCTTTAGGTCATGTAGTTCAACACATGAAATCATGATCTCTCTTTTATGTTCATTAGTGTTTTAATTGATGTGTTTATCATAAGTATGACATATTTGAGCTATTAATTAGCCAACATAAGTCATCAAACTATAACACGCCCTTTAAAACACTTACTAACATTCATGAAACTTGACAAAGAAAATGAAAATGAAATCTATTTTAAGTATGGCCTATTAACTATTGATTAGAAACATAGACCATCAAATTTTAATTTCAAATCACTTTCTTATGCCATAATCATATATTGATGAAGAGGCATTTGTGTTAGTGATTGTTTAAGCATAGCCTATTTGGTGTCAACAATATAGACTATCAAATTCAATGCAAAAACCAACAAATAAAACCACTTCTATCATCATCATTAAGCACAAAAAGAGAGCATGAATAACAAAATGTTGAAGATACATTAATTAGAGAGCTTCATTACCCCTAAATTGAAAGGGTTTAGCTTCTCATATTTGTCATTTTATTAACAAATGTAGCTAACAACATGAAAGCAAAATGAAGAGGAAAAAGAGAGCAAAATGAAAAGAAAAATTATTCTACTTGCATAAAAGAGAAGAGATCTACACTACAACATAAAAGTAAATGAACATGAAAGGAAAGATCATGTATTAACTTGCATAAAAAAAAGATTACATAAAATAAAAATGGCTAAGTAGCCATGAAAAGAGAAAGAGGAGCTTTCATTTTATTTTTGATCTAAACTAAAGAGAAGGAGGCCTAAGAGAGACTAAGAGAAGAGATCATGTTCCATGAAACATATGGGTATTTATACATGTATGAAACCCTAATTCATATTTTTGGGGAATACCCAAAATGCCCCTTAGGAAGTGTGGAGGCCAAGTAACCATTAACATGTCTTAATCCCCCATTAAATGTACATGAAACCATTAAGTCCAAAAGCATGTGCATTAGCCTTTAATTTGTACATTAAGGTGGGTGGGTAGGTGGGGTCCTCCATGTTCTTCACTTTGAATTATTTCCATCTTCATTCCTTTGTATTAATTTTGTGCATGCATAACTTCATGAAACCACTTCTATTTGAGATCAATTTCCTACAAAAATATATACAAATTTTCAATTAATTTTTCTCAAAGAAATATATGCACTTAAATGACCGTTTTGCCCCTATATGAAGATGAATATGTGAAAATTTGGAATTAATATGAATTTTGGTTAAAACAAGTTAAAATACCCAATATGATCATTTATTTAATTTAAATAGAATAAATATGGTGGTAAAAATATGCACATTTACGTGCACATCAAATACTCCCACACTTATCTTTTTATTCGTCCTCGAATAAAGAAAAACTAAGATAAATCCGTTTTCGTAGGAAGCACGATTGCATTGAGCCTATGCAACAAGCCGTTAAACCTCTGGGTGTCCCCAGTAGGACGAGTGTTGTCCCGTGAGGGTTTTCAGCGGATACTACCCACAAAATCCAAGTGCGGGATGAAAATATTTACAAAATGCAAGATTTATTTACAAAGAGATGAATGCAAATTTTTGAAAATATTTACAAATGAAGGATTTATTTTTAAATTGACACGAATAAGTTAAATATAGGTTTTGGTTATTCTCTTGAAAATTTATGTCATTTACTGGTCAAAATTTCCAACAAAAATCAAGTTATCATAACAAATAGACAATAGTTTAACTTGTTGTTTCGGTTGATAACAAAGTGTAATTATAAAATGGATCCTTAGTTGATTATCAAAGTTTATCAAAGTGGTATTTTCATTTCTTTTCAATAACAAATCAAATCAAATAAGTAAAAATAGTGCTAGGATTTCAATTGCTTGCTCTCTCATTATTTGCAAGAAAAATTTCACACCTAGCTCAGGTAAACTGAGGCCAGATATACCACCCATGCACTGCCTTTCGGGCTTATGTGAGGGGAGTACAGAGCATGGCGAGTGCATACACTTTCATGCATACACTATCGACCGTAGGTAGTTTTTATTAAGTCTTTTTTTTTACATACATGTGTTCCATACATCATAACCGTGAGGACTTTTAAATGAGTATGAAAGCACATAATCAAAAATTCCAAGTAATCACCCCTGCATAACCGTGAGGACTTTTAAATGAGAGTGAATACTTGGATGTTATTATTATTATTATTATTATTATTTTTTGAGAGGGAGTTTTGCAAAATTATCTTAGCACCATTTAACTTAGAAGACAAAAAAAATGTTATCTCCTTTACTTTAAATTCACCACTTTTAAAACAAAGATTTTCAATTAGGATGTATTTCATAATTAACACGTATGAACCTTCCTATATACCAGTTAAACCATTGTTATTTATAATCAAACTTCATTTTTATTTTTGTTAAGACGAATAAATTTTCAAAAATTTCAATTTAATAAACCAAAATCATATATTTATCCTATAGTGTTTCTTTAAAAATAAATCAAAATGCTAAAAAAAAAATTTGTATTTTAAAATTTTGATATTTTTTTGAGTTTTGGAAGAAAAAAGAAAAAATGAAAATTTAATCATGAAAAATCAAAAAGAAAATGAGTCCCCCCCCACACTTGATTTTGACTGTGTCCCCACAGTCAACCCAAGTGGAAGGAGAAAAATAAAATAAAAATCTAATATTTACATGAAAGATTATTATTTACAAGAGATGAGAAAGTATATAGTCAAAAAGTAAATGAAACGGTCTTCCAAAGACCAATTCATTTGTCTCGTCAAATGCGTGAGACACGGCTTAAGCACGAAAAACCAAATCGTAAAAGAATTTGAAGTTGATTGTCGATTTGGAAAAACGAATGTCGTTTTACTAAAAATCGTACGAGTTGTTTTATTTTCGATGATTTTCAGGGTCGACAAAACAATTGATTGAATTTCAAGTTTATTTTCACCAATTTGAAATTCAAGCTTATCATTGAAAACATTTTCACAATTATTGATTTCAAAATCAAAATGCTGATTTTCATCTTCCCCTTCGGAATTTAACAACTTGTCATCCAAAAGTCCAAAAAATTCGTGTTCATTAAATTCGTCTTCCTTCGTTGGATTATCAACAACTTTATTACATAAATCAAGTTCAAAATTCAAAGTTGTTGTATTCAAATTTTCAGAAAAAGGAAGATCGAAATTTAAATCGAGTTTCGCACCCTCGAAAGAATTGAAATCCAACTCAATTACCGTATTTTCAACAACTTGATTAAGATCGTCATTATCAAATTCAAAAGTTGTTATTTGAAAATCGTCGATTTGGGTAAAAGATGGATTATCACTTGACTCATCACACGTTGAGATTTGATTTTGTTGTTCACGTTGTTTCATATAAGTTTCAAACAACAAATCCGTGTGATCATCGTAAATTTCATTCATTTGTTCAACAAAATCCAATTTATAGTTATTAAATTGAGAATTTTCGATTTGGATTTGTTGAGAACAAAAATTTTCACTCGTAACATGATTAAGATTATTCCCATTGCCAAATTCGTTTGAAAAGTTGTTCCCATTTTCATGTTGAGTTTGGAATTCATTTTGGAGCTCGAAATTAAATTGGCATGGGTTATAATCGTAATCGTTTGAATTTTGAATTGAATTCAAATTTTGAAATCCTCGACTCGAGTTATTACACAAATCAGAATTACATAAATCATTTATCTCTTGATTTTGTCGTGTAGAAAGTTCGAGTAAAGATGAAATCATTTCAATGCTATTTTTAAGAGTCGAACGTTGGTCATCGTTTTGAAAATTTTGTTGTTCGAAATTTGAATTATTTACACAAAAGTTGTTAAAATATCCATACGAATTTGGAGTAAACTCATATGGATTATACTGATTTTCGCAGTTAAATTCAAGCGAGTAAGAAAAAGGAAACTCGGACATTTTCAAGATTTTTTTTGTTTTTTTTTGTTTTTTTTATAAACAAAAATATTTACAAGTAGAATCTATTTTTCAGAATCGAAAATTGATTTTTGTTTTGTTTTTGGATTTCAATTTTTTTTTTTGAAAAGATTTTTTTGGATTTTTGATTTTAATTTTTTTTGGATTTTTGAAAATTTGATTTGAAAATTTTCAAAAGAAAAGAAAAAAAAACTAAGTTAAGAAATATTAACATACGTTCCTGAATCAACCTATTCCATACCCTAAAAATCAAAACACAAGCTCAAAACAAGCTCATGTCGTTCAAGGTAGCAATTTGAATCAAATGAACGTTATCACTACTTTGCGATCTGGTAAGCAAATCGATAACCAAATTGTCAATCCTAATGGCTTATTGGAAATTTCTTCCAAATCTCCAATACCCTCGACTGAGTCCAACCCGAACATTGAATCCATTTCCAAATCTCATCCTTCACCAACTCAAGTAGACCGATCTACTGAATTGCAAGCTCCATTTCCCCATAGACTTCGTGTTAAGAAACATTCGGGACAAATGGAAAAAATGTTACAACTTTTTAAGCAAGTCAAGGTCAACATTCCTCTTTCAGACATAATTCAATAAGTCCAAAACTATGCCAAATTTTTGAAGAACCTATGCACTCAAAAATGACACACTCAAGTACCTAAAAGATTCTTCTTAGCGGTCAGTCCAAGTGAAGTCTTGTCTCAATCCATTCTTGTGAAACACAAAGATCTTGGTTGTTCCACAATCTCCTGTACGATAGGAGACAATAAAATCAATAAATGTCTTTTAGATCTAGGTGCTAGCATAAATTTGCTCCCATATTTAGTTTACTAGCAACCAGGTCTAGGTGAACGTAAACCGATAAAAGTCGCTCTTCAATTTGCCGATCATTCTATAAAAACCAATAAATGAGATTGAGGATGTGTTGATCAAAGTTGGAGAATTCATATTCTCTGTCAATTTCATTATCTTAGAAACACAACTTGCAAATAATCTCATAAATCAAATTCCTTTGATTTAAAGACGACCTATTTAGCCACTTCGAATGTTTTGTCAATTGTCAAAATGGTTCGATGAAAATGTCCTTTGGTAACATGACCATAGATCTTAACATCTTTAATTTAGAAAATCAATCAAATGAACCATTCGACCACATCTTGGAAGTTAGCGATATTCATAAAAACTTTGAAAACGAGATAATTGACCTTAATAAAGAACACGAGGTTGGGTATGAACAATTATTTCAAGATGTGTCAAACGAGATTGCAAACACGCTTCCCTTTGAACCTCTCACGATTGAGTCCGAAACTCAACTGATTTCTATGTTCGAGCAAGCCCCCAAATAAGAGCTCAAACCTCTACCATCTCACCTTAAATCACACATTTGGGTGACAATGAAACTTTTTCCATCATAATTTCTTCCGATCTTTCTCTTGGCCAATAAGCATCTCTTCCTTCAATTATTTCAAAAAACAAAGAAGAAATTGGGTGGTCTATTACCGATATTAAGGAAATTAGCCTTGCAAGTGTTCAACATCGCATACACTTAATTGATAAAGACAAACCTACTTATGATGCGCAACAAAGGCTTAACCCCTAAATGAAAGATGCGGTTCTAGAAGAAAATTCTTGAACTCCTTGATAACGGTATCATTTATGTAACAACCCAGTATTTTCAACTATTCGTATCCATTATAAGTGTATAGGTAGACACACATGTCGGAATTGAATTGCTCAAAATACCGCGTTGTAAATAAAATTTGGCAAATCCCAGAATATACAGTAAATAAAAATCACAGATCACAGACACAGAGTATTTTATAATGCAGCGGAAGTAAAAGAAATAGTAGTTTATGAAGCTACTACATAAATATATCAGAGTTAAATAAAATACAACAGAAGAAATAAAGTACAACAGAAGTCTCAAGATGATAACCAAGTACAAGCTGAATAGAACAACAGAACTGAAATAGATAAAACTAGATAAACAGATAATGTCCAACGATTCCAATCTCCATAAAGTGGAATCCAAATCTGTGAATAACTCAGGCAGACCCAAGCGTAAATAAAAATACAAACACTCGAGTCAGGACAATATATACTTATATAATGTAAACCAACTCAAGTGAACTGCAATAAGGTACAAGTAACTTAAAGGATGCCTGGGACCGCCCATCCTCTAAGGATCCGTTAAACTATTTACTATATAGTAATATTGCGCTATTATAGTAGTGTCTACAGTAAAATAAACTTACTTTAAAATAGCATCACGGGGTTACCCATATAGCCCCAGACACGTAATAGTCCCAGTAGTCCATCCAATATCTGCATATCTCCTGATCGGGAGACTCAAGAAAATACGCATGGGCTACGGGAGAAAACCAAACTCGTAGCAAAGGCTCGATATGGTAGGTGACATGGCACACAAGGCAATACCAGGGTAGATATACCAATTACGCACACGGGCTAGTGGTAACGCAGCAGCCACATATGCCCACCTCGGAACACATTCCCATATCAAAATCGGAGGATGGCCATCTAATCAACCACAAGTAAGAGTATAGTATCGAAGGAATGTGTCCGACCAGAGGAGCTACCCCTTTTGGCCCGAGATCGCTCTTATTTTAGCCACCTTATGCCAACTCACGGGAGTTGGGTCCACGTAATATACCTCAAGAACGTCGCCACCATCCTACTTTATTCTGGAATCTCCACCGCGTACACGGTTGTCAAAGTGGTTTTCGGTATCGACAGAGAGTATGCCAGATATCCGATCCGGTCTCTTTGCCAACCAATCGTTATTATAACCCGCGGTTATAACTTTTAAAATAATATATATACTTCAAAATAGAATATCATTTCAAATCCAAATCTTTATCAAAATAAAGATTAAATTAATTCCAAACCATTTCAAAAACATCATATCTTTTCAAAACTACATTTCAAATCATTTTAATATATCAAAATATCATATCTTTTCAAAACCACATTTCAAAACATTTTAATATATCAAAATATCATATCTTTTCAAAACCACATTTCAAATCATTTTAATATATCAAAATATCATATCTTTACAAAACCACATTTCAAATCATTTTAATATATCAAAATATCATATCTTTACAAAACTTCCTTTCAAATCATTTTAATATATCAAAATATCATATATTTTCAAAACTTCATTTCAAATCATTTTAATATATCAAAATATCATATCTTTTCAAAACTTCATTTCAAATCATTTCAATATATCAAAATATCATATCTGTACAAAACCACATTCATTTCAAATCATTTTAATACATCAAAATATCATATCTTTTCAAAACTTCATTTCAAATCATTTCCTTCAATTTAAAATACCATTTCAATTCACATTCTAAAACAGTTTATATTTCAAAAATCATTTTAAATCATAAAAATGAAGTTATTTTATTCAGCAATTAAATTATTAAATTTCCAAAATTTTCAACTTCCAAAGTTCATTTATTCACTTAAGTTTATCAAAATAGTGAAAATTCACTTTTTACAGCATTTAGAAAACGCTACGGAAAGTTACATTCAAAACAATTCAATTTAACAAAAGACAACATTCTAAAAATGTTGTAATAGGGTTTACTTAAATTTCAAATAAACTTAGTTAAATTCAACAATTATAGCACTTACAAAAATTGCTATAATAGCCTTTAATTCAATTTAGCTTTTTAGTTCATTATCATCAACTACAGCATTTACAAATGCTGTAATATCATTTACATTACAATTAATAGCATTTTATCAAAAAGGTGCTCAATTTTTATCAATGGCCTCCTGGCGAATTCCTGTTTTCGCGACATCCCCTCCGTGATTTTCTTCCCCTCTCCGATTCACTTGTCCCCTTCATGTCCTCTCCTCCTTCTTTTCACTTACCTCCGCATCTGCCCTCCCCCTCTTCCACACGTTCTAGCCGTCGTTTTGGAGCTATGGTTACTGATGACGTCATCCGTCCGAATCTTCTCTCATCTCGAGAATTTCCTCCCCTACGTGCAACCAATCAAACTCCCCTTGTTTCAACTGCCCGCCCAAGCTTATCTGAAGCTACAGCTGCAACTAGTATCCCTGCTGTGAATTCTACTTTGTTTAAATCAGGTTCGCAACCTTTTCCTTCCACCGAATCCAAAGTGTGTCACGATGGGTCTCCCAGTTGCGATTTAGGTGAGCAAGTTAAGGGTTCTTTGGCTTTAGAGAGTGAACATGGAGGATTGTCTGTTGTTGACATAGGCTTGGTTAAGTCTGGCGTGCATGATTGTTGCACAGCAAGTGCTTGTATCAATGCAACTGTGGGTTCTGGACCTATATTCACTGCTAATAGTTTGGCATCCTCTTCGCGTGCTGCTACCCATGACCTGCCATCAGTTGGAGTTTGTACTGGGCCTACTTCGGCAACGCTTGCTTGCCCCGATCTTGGTATGGCTAATGGAACTTCTGTTCGCCATTCTGTCAATGCCGATGTCAACCTGGTGCACAATGTTTTAAATCATGGTGATATCTTGCAAGCTCCCAATGAAACACAATTCCCCAATCCTGTGGCCTCTACTGTTGCGGTGGAGTGTAGCCCTATTGATACTTGCTCAATGGTACCAAAATCATGGTCTTCTCTTTTTACATCCATGCCCCGAAATGCGGGTGTTTATGAACCAGTCGAGTTCGAAATCCATGAGCAAAACGGAGTTATGATCCCTCCTCCCTGTGTTATCCAAGCCGGATTGGACTTTTGGTCTGAATACGTAGTTGGATTCTTTTTGGACCCTAATCATCGTTTTCATGATGCGGCTGCTGTTTGCCGTAGGGCCTGGAGACTACATGGTGGTCTTAGAGTTAAGTTGGTTGATTCCTTGTACTACTTATTGTTCTCCTCTCCTGAGGAACGAAGACGTGTTCTTGAGTCTGAGCCTTCCTTCTTTGATGGTCAGCCTTTTATTACTACCCCTGGTCTCCAACGGTTGCTAGTGCGCGTGAACAGGTTTTTTCTATCCCTGTTTGGGTTTATTTCTCTCACATTCCTTCTGCTCTTCAACCGCTGCTTGGTTTGAATTGGCTTGCTTGCAATGTTGGTAAATTGAAGTGTTTTGACTCCAACACAGTAGCGCGTGATAAGCTTGTATACGCCAAGGCTCTGATTGAGATTTCTCCCCATAAGCCTCTTCCTACCTCTATTCCTGTCCAGCTTGCTGTTGGACACGTGGTTGATGTGCGTGTTCGGTATGGATGGGTCCCTGACATTTGTACCTCCTGTCACTCTTTTGGCCATATTGCCTCTGCCTGCTCGCACACTGTTACATCTGTTTCTGCACCTAAAATCCCTCTGCCTCGGCCACCATTAAGGAAATGGGTTCCCAAGGTCACTCTGGCTGCTTCTCAATCTTCTGACCCTGTTCCTCCCCTCTCCTTAGAGCGGCCTGCATCCCCAGTTCCTGATGTAGTTCATCCCTCTGCTGAGCCGGATCTTGTAGTTTGGGCTGATTCTTAGCATAGTTGGGTTGATCTTCGTTCAGATATGAGATTCAACCCTGTGGATGGCACCTATTTTAGATATGTATCTGATGATCTTCTGGACCTTCGATGCCTTTACTACAAAATTTCTGGTGATTCCTTGGTTCTTGATTTGGATGGTTTGCATGCTCAGATTAATTCTGTTGTTCTAGCTGATTCTACCTGGGATCGATCCTTTATCTACTCTACTGACGTTGACAGTTATGATCCTTCTCTGGCTGTTCTATTTCGCCCCTTTTTCGGTCTTCTTGGGAGTGGATCTCTGGGATCTACCCGGGTGTTGAGGGCGATAGCGATTCTTCCTCTTCGGAGGAGAACTAGATTAGTAACTTAATTCTAGTAGTTGTGACGTGTCTGTCATACTCCTGTGCTGTAATTTTATTTCTTTATTACCTAGTAGTTAAGGTGCCTCTACCTTACTCCTGTATTTCAACTTTATTACGTGCGTAATAAAAGTGGTCGGTCCACTATAAAACCGTCGGCCTTGCCAAAAATGCAATTAATTAACTTCAAATATTCAATATAATTTCACAACAAATTATATTTTTATTTAAAACATTTTTAACTTATAAAATCATACGTTTTCACATTTATAAACATCATTTAATTTTCGTTAAGTTCATGATTTTATAAAGTTAAATTTCCATTCACAAAATCAAGAATTAATAATAATTCACTTATTAAATTTCAACATTCAATTTTAAATTCATTGAATTAAATTTCAACTTAACATTCAAGTTTAAAATTTCCAAATATAACTTAATTTCAATTTTATTTACTTAACTTAAAATTCACTTTTAAGCCAAATTCACAAATTCCCATTTTGGTTATATTTCAAAATTTCAACTTAAATAATCATTCATTTCACATTTTAACTTTATTCAAAAATCATTAATATATTATAAAATCACTTTAAATACATTTTAAATTCAAACTATCATAAATTTATCATAATTTCATATTTAATTTAATTTCCAATTATAATTAAATCAAAATTTCCAAAATAACTTACATTCCAAACTTTCTAACTTTACCATCAATTTATTTCACTTATAAATTCTCAGAAAATCAATAATAATTTATAAAAATCATTTAAATTCAAATTTAAATCAATTATCACATTTACTAATTTCCAAAATTAAATTAAATTTCTATTTTATCCATATAGCTTAAAATATCATTTCAAACCAAAATTCCAAATTTTACCAACTAAAGTTATATTTCCAAAAATCCACCTTTACCATTTATTTAAATTACATTTTTAACTTACAGAAAAATCAAAATTTCTTTATTTAAACATTTAAAACTCAATTTAACTCAAATTTCATAATTTACACTTTTAAAACATATTAAAATATTCAAAATACTTTATAAAATAACCACGGGCCTGTATATAGTTTTCTTACCTTGGTCAAGTGATATGGATATATATATCATTTCAATCCGCAGTTTAAAAAGAAAAATCCGGGTTCTATCATTTCAAACCCGCAATCCCAAGTTAAAATAAAATAAATAAAAACCATTCAGGCCTATCATTTCAGCCCATAACGATTTTTCCCATTCTAAAGTCCGTTCGGGTATGTATCATTTCAACCCATAGTGGTTCCAATCTACAGGGAACTTGCAGTGTAATAAACTGATATAAATAACAGAACAGCATAATATAATAGTAACATATGATATAACAGGTGTTTAAGCATGGGTGAACATCACGTGATCATGATATAACAGATATAATATGGTGATGCATTTTACAGATTCACAAGTGATCGATTTACTAGTTATATAAGTGCTAAATTATCTGGTGAGAATAACTCACAGGTTTGAGCTGGAGACACAACTATGAATGCACAAAAGGAATCCACACAAGCACGATAATACGACACAGAGATGAGTGGAAGAGCCAAAGTATCAAATCCCTTGAATACAAGTCACACAAGACAATAATAATAACATAAGTTTTAAAATGCAAAATACGATAGAATAAGATAGAATCAACTATACGAATCAAAGCAGAATTGCTTTGCACTTGCTTCCAACAACCTTCAGGTTTAGCCATAAGGTGTACTACAGGTCTAAGGCAAGATTTGGATCAGGTTTTGGTTGGGTATGGTCGGCCTACACTTGGTTGTTGATTGTACAAAGGTGGGTAGTGGTGAAAACAACACAACAAGGCAATATCACATGATACAAGGCCAAAACAAGGCTCAGTCAAGGCACTAGGGTCACGGCTTGCACTGTGGGGTCTAAGGTGATGATGTGGCAGCGTGTTCAGGTGGTGCTGAAGGTGGTGAAGGTGATGTTAGTGGCGGCCATGGGTGGTGGAAGGTGGTGGATGCATGGTAGAGGTCGGCTATGCAGACAAAATGGAGTTTTGTGGAAACTTTGGTGGTGGATCATCACTAGGGTGCACGACTTGGGGTTTTGACCAAAGAGGAGGTTGTGATGGAGGCGTTCTCAGGTGGTGGTGGAGGCGGCAGGGGCTGGAGAGGAGGTGGCCGATCCTATGAGAGAAGAGATCAAGTGGAAATCAATGTCAACAATAAGAAGAATAAAATTAAACAAAGAAAAGAAAAAAAAAATTACCCAAACTTCTCAAGGCTATGGCCGATTTTTTTTTCAGGAGATGAGAAAAAGGAATGTAGTGAATGCTAAAGAAAGTATGCGGCTGAAAGTATTGAGAAGTAATGGCAAATTTATGAAAAGTTAAGTTACAAATATGAAAAGGTTAGAAGATAAAAGGCCATAGGAAAACTAAAAGTCATAAACCTTTCAAACTACTTTTAATTTCTTTATATAAATCTTAATTACTGGAAATAATTATAATCTCAGTCAAAATTTCGAAAATATAACAAAATATAATATATATATATATATATAATTATTAATTATATAAGGTTAAAATAAGAAAACAGCACAAAATTGCAAACTGGTCTAGAAAAATGGAAAATAAAGAGAATGAACTGTGGAAAATTTATATGGACTTGTAAAAATATTTATAAAGAAGATAATAACATAAAATAAAAATGCATTCACAAAATAAATATATAAATTTTAATTAAATATAATTTAAATGAAGAAAATAGCAAAGAAAATAGAAACTAGGCTTTAAAATAGAAAATAAATTCAATAAGCTTTGGAAAAATTCAAACATGACTTTAAAATATTTAAAAGTCAAAATATACATAATATAACATAATTATATAAATTAGAATAAGATATATTAAGTAAAAATATCATTTATACAAATTAAAACAAAGAATATTGTTAAATAACCCTATATACACATAATATTGTAAAGGGTATAACTTTCACAATTTAAATCTAATTTCAACAAAACGAAAAGCAATATTCATGATATTAAATCTAATTTCATAATAAAAAATAAAATTTAAAAATTCAAATATTTAAATTTAAAATTTAAAAGTCAAAGTTTGACCATTTTTGACCACAAATCTATTTTTCAGGAAAATATTCAATTTATACCAGTTTGAAATTATAATTCATATAATAATCAAAATTTATATTTAAAAATAAAAATTTTGAAATAAAACAATTTTAAAATAATTTCAAAATAAAATAAAGTCAAATTTAAATTATATGCAAAAAATCTAGGGTTGTTACACTCTCTCCCACTCAAAACTTTTCGTCCCCGAAAAGGAATGAGGTACGGGAAAGCACAGAAAAAGATAAAGTGAAATAAGATTAAGACAAGATGACAAGGAGATTGAAATTATACCTGATAACTATTGTTATAGGTAAGTTTAACAAGATGGATAGTATCAAAGATTATAGAAAGATTTCTAAACAGAAAAATTATAGAAAAATGCCTACACCGGCCTGAAGCAAGATAAGGAAAATAAGGACAACCAAAAGATAGTTTGAAAAACAAAATAAGATAATAAATTAGAAAGCATGGAAATTTAAACCTAAATAGATAATTAATTTTTACACAAGTCAAATAAATCTTAACTATCTCAAATTTTATTATCTTATCTTCTAATCATCTTAAATTAACAATTTCTAAGATCGTGGATTTGAAAAATAATCATTCATTATACTCATAATGTACCTAATAAATTTAATTCTTCTTTATTCCTACTTAAAGTTAAATTTATTCCTCTCAATATATTTTATCATCTATGCCCATTATACTTACTCTTATTATAACTACTTTAATTTATTGTTAGTTTCGTTAACATCATTTTATATTGTAAATTATTCAATTAACCTTTTATTCTATTTACTCCTGTTAATCATTTTATAACTAAAATTTAAGTGTATAACATTTATTTTAACCATTCAAATTTTATTTATAAAATCTTTTTTTTTTATGTTGCATATTATCCAATTACATTGTTAACTTATGTATAATTTAGGTAAGTTATATTTAAATGCAATTGAGAATTATACAAATAAACACTACAAGAAAAACTATTTTTAGTTGCATTAATTGGTGGCGTTTTAAATTTTGTGCAACTGTTGGTAATTTTACAATATAAAAATAAACAAAGAAACGCGGCTAATTCTCCCGCCAGTAATTCGTGGAATTTTTTGCTAAAGTTTTTTGTGGCCGCTCAAATTTCCTTTAGCACTTTTTCTTCTTCTCAAACTACTCCACTTAAAAAAAATTATTCGTCTCTTCCAATTTACTCCACAAGCACTAATTTTCCTAATTCAAAAACTGCAACAGAACTAAAATAAAGCAAACGCGATTTTAAAAGCAGAATTCCAAGTTTCCCGAATCAAAACCCAATTACCAAAATAAAAACCCCCAACCTAGACTTCGAACTGGATTTAGGTGATTGTGGAATGAATGCGGAGGTGGTGAAGGTGATTTCAAGTGGAGCGGTGGTGGATCAATTCGAGGAGGCGCTGCTGTAAGAGACGAAGGCGAGTTTGAGTTTGAGATTTCGAATAGTTGAAGTTGCGAATTTCAGGTGTGTGTCTGCCTTTTTCTTGCTTTTAGTTTATTGTGTCAAATATTTTTAATCAGTACATTGCAAATTAGATTCAAAATTTCATCGAAGAAAAATTGCTTATGTGGATTAGTCCGGCTTCTACA
The DNA here is from genome assembly GCA_030765085.1 of Allium cepa. NCBI lineage: Eukaryota > Viridiplantae > Streptophyta > Magnoliopsida > Asparagales > Amaryllidaceae > Allium > Allium cepa. The sequence goes on along the minus strand of CM060932.1, from coordinate 1,028,648,576 downwards.
TCTCTCTCATAATCTCCATTTCTCCGTGCTACACAGCAGGTAATTCGAATTTTGACAAAATTAGTAGTTTTATTGATGAACTTTTTTTGTATTTTCATTTTGATTTAGTTTATCAGTTGATGAAAATGGTTTGTTGTTTGGGTTTGACGAAATCTTAATTTGTTGCAACCTGGCTGATTGCAGTTTGATAAAGTTTTATGTTTGATTTTGGATTTTAGTCTGTAAAAACACGATTGGAATTAATTATAACTTTTATTCGCATACTTCAGTTTGATTGCCCTATTGAAGGATTTACCAAACACGGATGGGTATGTTTTTATTGTCTAACTCCAGGAAACAATTACAAGTTGCGGTATACATTTCGTTGATGAGAAGCATACTCTTCTTTTAATCATAACACACAAATAATCCATTAAGGATTTGTCATTGCATCAAATGCAAGTTTTTCAGCTTGATTTTTCGAATACTCAACAATTTACTAAAAGAGATCTTCTTTGTTTTCTGTATATGATTTTTCAACAACGCATTCAGTTACTTATCAATTCAAATATTCAAAAAATAAAATAAAATGCAACACTCCTTACATAAAATATTTTATCATATTATTGCTGGCTAATTGTAAGCTCTAATCTTAGCATAACAAAAGCCTAGTGATTTTATTAATCGCCTAATTTTGATAGTGTTTTTATTAATACAGTGCATGAACTAATAATTTGATGCTCAATGTTTCACTATGTCCATAACGCTGTAACACGGAGTAAGTTGTAGACCAGTTTCCTACTTGATTTGTCTTACATATACCGATGTTCTTTATTGTCTTATAGTAGATCGTGTGCATTCTTTGACGAGTATCTTATCTTACATCTCCTCCCCTTGTTGTCGCTTATACTCTTGCTAGAACTATAAGTATTTTTATCAAATGTTTTTTGCCACATCTCCAACATTAATACAAAATTGACTTAGGTGATGGTGTAAACAATTTTTAATGCTGTTAAAATTTTATCAGCAAATCCTGTACGCGTGATGACTTCTGGAGCAATTGATGTTAATTACAAGGATGAAATTTACAACGGAAAGGTTAAAATTACATTTTTCGACTTGTCAAATAGATTATTGAAATCAAATATTTCGCAACATCTCTTCTGGTGGAAACATTGTGCAAAATTAAAAGATTTCATGATATGAAAGCTAAAATTCATTACTCTTGCATTCAAGCAATTTGCAGTACTTGATTCTCACTGATGGAAAGTATGAATCAGGTGCCTGACGTAATCGACAACGCATACGTGATTGTTGAGTTTGATAATGGTTCACGAGGAATGCTTGATCTGTGCATGTTTGCGGAAGGCAGTAAAAATGAACAAGAAATTTGTGTAGCTGGCGACACTGGCAAGGTAATATTTGGAAAATATTTGCACATAGCTTGTTTATAACATGTTTTTTAAGAGGACAACATAGCGCATATATCCAAATCTACAGCCTAATTGCAAGGTAATATTTGGAAAATATCTGTGCAGACTAGACATATGCACACCCACGCTTCAATGCACTCACTAACACAGCCTATATCTAAATCTACACCCTTACACACACAGTCCCAAACACATGAGAGTTTATAATTTTTTTAGGTATATACAGTGGAGAGAGTTGCATTCAAGTACTCCTCCCTTGTTTTCGTTTTAATGCGCTATTTTGATTTTGGATATCATAGTTCAGCTAGTTTGTTATAACATACTATGTTAATCCATTGTCTTACTGGGACTTGTATGTGGGTAACATATGCATACATCCATTTATATGTATTTAAGAGTGTGGTCATGTTGCTCTAGTGTGTATACACTTGTTTCTATTGAATGATTGCTGTCACTTTTGTGGTGTTCATGTCTGCAATTGTTTCCCTTCATGTCTATTGAATAAAACAGAGGTAACCCTATAAATCAAATTCACAGTTGTGTATGTGTGTTGTGTGTGTGTACACACGTCTGTATGTAAGTATGTATATGTATATATATGTTCATGAGTTTGTGAACTTAGTTTTGGAAAAGGTGTCTTTGTCTCATGTTTATGGTGGAGGAAGGAGGAATATGCACAGTTGTTCTGTGAGGTCGATGTTGGGATTTGATGGGAGACTTATGGATTTTGTGTGGTCGCGGTCGTAGTTGGAAGGAGCAGTGGTAGTTGGTCAGTTTGAAGGAGGAGTGTTGGGGTTGTGGAGTGAATGAAGCTGTTGTGATATGGTGTAGTTTTGGGTATGGCAGTCTTGTTTTGAGGAAAGTTGATCAGTTATTGTAGGGGGATGCCTGATTGTCTAGAATTTGAGACAGCATATAGTTGAAGGGTTGTTTGATTGCAGTTTTGTAAAGCGGTGGTGAATGTAGTTGTAATGAATATGGAACAGTTTCTGGTGAAGGAGGTCAGGGAGCAACTGTTTTATGCTGTGGTTTGGAATGGGCTAGTTGTAGTAGAGCAGTGGTGAACAATTGTGGAGAGTTTTAGGTTGCAACTGTTTGTTAGAGGGGACTGAAGTGGAAGAAGCAATGGCAGTGTTTAGGGACTGTTATGAAATTTGTGGTTACGGGTTGTAGTGTAGTGATGTGATGTGGGTGTGAACAGAGAAGTTGTGGTGCACAGTCAGGCGTATGTGGGTATTGTTGTGAGTAAAACAGAGGGATGCAATGTTGAAGCGAGTAAGTAAGGTGGCGAGAGATTTGTAGGAGTGAAGCAATATTGTTCAGGTATGAGGCAAGAACAGCGTGCTGCAGTTTGATTCCTGCAGTGATGCTTGAGTGGTGAAGGATGTTATTTGTGAGAAGGCGACTATGTATATGCTGGCTGTAATTTATGTTGAAAATGGCAGAGTTTATGAAATAGGGAGGTTGTATATGTCTGATGGTCAATGTGGTTGGTTATGGAGGTGATTTGAATGGGAGGGAAGTAGTTGTTGTGGAGTGAAAACTGTGGCAATGTTGCTGAACATGTAGGGAACAATAGCGGGTGGAAGGTGTTTGTCTGTGCAATATAGTTGAGCAGTGCTAGTTTCCATGGTAGTTGATGAAGTAGGAAGATGTATGTATGGTGGTAGTGGAAGATGTTGGTTGAGCAAGGTGATGATATGTGATCAAGGAGATATCAGAACTGTGGGCACAGTGGTGAGGGAGGCAGAACAAACAATTGTAGATTTTTTTTTGTAATTTGTAAACAAAAAATGATAATGTAAATGCACTGTAAAACTGTAAATGTAATTTGAAATGAAAAGAATTTTTAAAACTTTTTTAAAACTTAAAAATCAAAGCTTATAATTTAATTTATTTAAAACTTAAAACATATAAAATAAATTAACTTTTAAAAATTAAATTCAAAATTAAATTAACTTTTAAAAGTTTAAACTTAAAACTTTAATTTTACTTTAAATTAATTTTAATTTTACTTTAAATTAACTTTAAATTAACTCTAATTTGAACTTAACTTTAATTTTAAACTTTAAATTAACTTTAATTTTAAATTAACTTAGAACTTTAAATTAAATTAAATTTAAAACTTAAAATTTTAGTACCTTCAACTAAACTGTTAACTAATTGTTTTACTGTTAACTAGTTGCTTTACATATTATGAATTAAATTACAATATACCAAAGTATTATGAATTTATGTGCTTACATTGTCATTTTTTTCTTGCTCAGGTTGTTGGATTCACCATTCTATCAAAAGAGGGTTCGTAAGCATGCAAAATTGATTCCTACTATTTAAGCTCAAGAAAGGACTTTATTTCATTTGTTTTATAACTTTGATAATTTATATGACATCATTTATAGTAGGATATACTTGTATAATGTTGTAGATGCTTGATCTCATATTTGAAGTCCTACGAGTTAACGTAGTTGTTTGACTATCTGTTGTGCTTTCACTTGTGTAGGCATCATACTTTTGAAGAGAGCAAATTTGGACTTGATGATGCTAGCTTTCACTTGTGTATGCAACAAAGAATTATGGGTAATCAAACGTTTTGTTAGCACTAGTTAGATATGACATTTATTAGTACCCGATGTGTAAATTTGTATACAAATGGTTATTGTATGTGAGTTATGCCATTTTGTCGAAAAACTATTGTATTGGAATGGTTATGGATATTTTATTTGATTATATGGTTAATGTGTTTTTTAACTTATTTGAATATGATGATTATGTGAGTGATTGTTGATTGATATAATAGAATCAAAATAGACCATTAACAGGGAATAATAGCATGAAAAAATGGTGTAAAATAATAAACAACTTTTAGTAACGTTTCAAAAACGCTACCGAAATATATATAGTGGCGTTGAGTAAATGCAACCGTAAAACAGGGGTAGAGTTGGAAATTCTATTGGTAGCGCCAAAAAATCTTTTGGTGGCGTGTTTTAAACGCTACAAAAAGATTTATGGTGGCGTTTGAAAAACGCTGCCAAAAATGCATTTATAGTGTTAAAATAAATGCAACAAAAAATCATGGATTTTTAGTCGAATGTTTTCTCGCGGCGTTTATCAAAACGCCACCAAAAATTTTTGTAGCGTTTTTTGAGCGCCACAAAAAATAAAATTTCTTGTAGTGAAAACTTTCAAATTCAATGATTTCAAGTTTGAATCATTTATTCAAAATTTTGATTTTCTTTTTATAATTGAAATGATTCTTTAAGATAAAGTTTAAGAATAAAATTTCCGATTCCTTCAACCATTTAGAGATAATTAAATATATATACATAATATGTCAAATCAAATTTAAATCATATATCTATATATATTATAAATCCAGTCTTATTTTAGAAATTCAAATCAATTAAATTTCCCAAAACAAAGTTGTAGCAAGACTACGGAACGATCTCTTCACTTTGAAACTCGAAAATGAACATCGATGATGCCGCGGTCATCACCGAAGTTATTTTCCAGCGACAACGAGAAGAGCACTAATTTTAAACTTTAAAATTTCTTGGAAACAAATTTCTGTTAGAAAATACTTTAAATTATATACCCTTTTTAAAACTTAAACACAAGGTTTGAAACCATCAGAAATTAAATTCTCAAATTTCTTGTTTTCACCCCATTTCAGTTCCCAAATCAATTTATTAACAGCTATTTATAAATTCATTTATAGACCAATAAATGATAAATCAAGTATTATCATTTCAAATGATTTATTTAAATCAATTTATTAAGTTCCATAAATTTAATTGTATCAAAATTTATTTCATTAACCAAATTTTAAAATAATATTGTGTCAGTTTGTTCTGTCAAAGTGTTTTAGAAATCCTATCGATAGCGTTGATTAGACGAATCAATCGAAAACCCAAATCAACATCAACAACTCAAACAACACAATATAAAACAAAACATTAATATTGATTTACAAGTACAATTCAAAATGTTTGGAAGATAGATTGGAAACAAAAGACAAGATGATTGAATAACAAAATAGGGAGGTGGATAAGCTTAAATAAATCGCGGGCAACCTTAACCGGGTCAACCGTGACTTAAAGAATAAGATCGATGTGGATTTTCTAGGATAAATCAACATTCGATCTCAATAGATAGAGTTTGGAATAATAAAAGATATTAGCATCTAAACCAAGGATAGATATAAATCTCTGATGAATCGATGCGAATTGTAAAGGAGTTTCCCCCTTTACAAATGAATTCTTGAGATTAGCAGGACCGCCAATTCACTATAAAGCTCATTTGAAGTGGAGTTATGGGATACTCCAGAATCAAAAGGAGATGAATAGTGAGGGACACGAATGAATTTTGGAACCGCAGGGAACGTTCCAAAGTTCAAATGGAAGTTGAATCAAAGAGGAAGAGATCCAAGTTTGGATGAAAGTGATTCTATAACCAAATTTACCATACATTCTAAGTTTTTTCCTCAAAGCCAAATCTCTGATACCAACTGTAACAACCCGGTTTTTTCAACCATTCACACCCATTATAAGTGTATAGGTTGACACACATGCCGGAATTGAATTGCTCAAAATACCACGTTGTAAATAAAATTTGGCAAATCTCAGAATATACAGTAAATAAAAATCACAGATCACAGACACAGAGTATTTTATAATGCAGCGGAAGTAAAAGAAATAGTAGTTCATGAAGCTACTATATAAATATATCAGAGTTAAATAAAATACAACAGAAGAAATAAAGTACAACAGAAGTATCAAGATGATAACCAAGTACAAGCTGAATAGAACAACAGAACTGAAATAAATAAAATTAGATAAGCAGATAATCTCCAGCGATTCCAATCTCCATAAAGTGGAATCCAAATATGTAAATAACTCAGGCTGACCCGAGCGTAAATAAAAATACAAACACTCGAGTCGGGACAATATATACTTATATAATATAAACCAACTCAAGTGAACTGCAATAAGGTACAAGTAACTTAAAGGATGCCTGGGACCGTCCATCCTCTAAGGATCCGTTAAACTATTTACTATATAGTAATATTGCGCTATTATAATAGTGTCTGAAGTAAAATAAACTTACTTTAAAATAGCATCACGGGGTTACCCATATAGCCCCAGACAAGTAATAGTCCCAGTAGTCCATCCAATATCTGCATATCTCCTGATCGGGAGACTACGAGAAGACACGCATGGGCTACAGGAGAAAACCAAACTCATAGTAAAGGCTCGATATGGTAGGTGACACGGCACACAAGGCAATGCCAGGGTAGATATACCAATTACGCACACGGGCTGGAGGTAACGCAGCAGCCACATACGCCCACAACGGAACACACTCCTATATCAAAATCGGAGGATGGCCATCTAATCAACCACAAGTAAGAGTATAGTATCGAAGGAATGTGTCCGACCAGAGGAGCTACCCCTTTTGGCCCGAGATCGCTCCTGTTTTAGCCACCTTATGCCAACTCACAGGAGTTGGGTCCACGTAATATACCTCAAGAACATCGCCACCATCCTACTTCATTCTAGTATCTCCACCGCGTACACGGTTGTTAAAGTGGTTTTCGGTATCGACAAAGAGTACGCCAGATATCCGATCCCGGTCTCTTTGCAACCAATCGTTATTATAACCTGCAGTTATAACTTTTAAAATAATATTTATACTTTAAAATAAAATATCATTTCAAATCCAAATCTTTACCAAAATAAAGATTAAATTAATTCCAAACCATTTCAAAAACATCATATCTTTCCAAAACTACATTTCAAATCATTTTAATATATCAAAACATCATATCTTTCCAAAACCACATTTCAAATCATTTTAATATATCAAAATATCATATCTTTTCAAAACCGCATTTCAAATCATTTTAATATATCAAAATATCATATCTTTTCAAAACCACATTTCAAATCATTTTAATATATCAAAATATCATATCTTTACAAAACTTCATTTCCAATCATTTTAATATATCAAAATATCATATCTTTACAAAACTTCCTTTCTAATCATTTTAATATATCAAAATATCATATCTTTTCAAAACTTCATTTCAAATCATTTTAACGTATCAAAATATCATATCTTTTCAAAACTTCATTTCAATATATTAAAATATCATATCTGTACAAAACTACATTCATTTCAAATCATTTTAATATATCAAAATATCATATCTTTTCAAAACTTCATTTCAAATTATTTCATTTCATATAATTTAGAATACCATTTCAATTCACATTCCAAAACAGTTTATATTTCAAAAATCATTTTAAATCATAAAAATGAAGTTATTATATTTAATAATTAAATTATTAAATTTTCAAAATTTTCAACTTCAAAAGTTCATTTATTCACTTAAGTTTATCAAAATAGTGAAAATTCACTTTTCGCAGCATTTAGAAAACGCTACGGAAAGTTACATTCAAAACAGTTCAATTTAACAAAAGACAGCATTTTCAAAATGTTGTAATAGGGTTTACTTAAATTTCAAATAAACATAGTTAAATTCAACAATTATAGCACTTAAAAAAATTGCTATAATAGCCTTTAATTCAATTTAGCTTTTCAGTTCAATATCATAAACTATAGCATTTATAAATGGTGTAATATCATTTACATTACAATTAATAGCATTTCAAAAATGCAGTTAATTAACTTCAAATATTCAATATAACACAACCAATTTTTTTTTCATTTAAAACATTTTAACTCATAAAATCATACATTTTCACATTTATAAACATCATTTAGTTTTCATTAAGTTCATGATTTTATAAAGTTAAATTTCCATTCACAAAATCAAGAATTAATAATAATTCACTTATTAAATTTCAACATTCAATTTTAAATTCACTGAATTAAATTTAAACTTAACACTCAAGTTTAAAATTTCAAAGTATAACTTAATTTAAATTTTATTTACTTAACTTAAAATTCACTTTTAAGCCAAATTCACAAATTCCCATTTTGGTTATATTTCAAAATTTCAACTTAGATAATCATTCATTTCACATTTTAACTTCATTCAAAAATCATTAATATATTATAAAATCAGTTTAAATTCATTTTAAATTCAAACTATCATAAATTTATCATAATTTCATATTTAATTTAATTTCCAATTATAATTAAATCAAAATTTCCAAAATAACTTACATTCCAAACTTTCTAACTTTACCATCAATTTATTTCACTTATAAATTCTCAAAAAATCAATAATACTTTATAAAAATCATTTAAATTCAAATTTAAATCAAATTATCATATTTACCAATTTCCAAATAAAATTAAATTTCTATTTTATCCATATAGCTTAAAATATCATTTCAAACCAAAATTCCAAATTTTACCAATTTAAGTTATATTTCCAAAAATCCACTTTTACCATTTATTTAAATTACATTTTTAACTTAAAGAAAAATCAAATTTTATTTATTTAAACATTTAAAACTCAATTTAACTCAAATTTCATAATTTACACTTTTAAAACATGCTAAAATATTCAAAATACTTTATAAAATAACCACGGGCATGTATGTAGTTTTCTAACCTAGGTCAAGTGATACGGATATATATCATTTCAATCCGCAGTTTAAAAAGAAAAATCCGGGTTCTATCATTTCAAACCCGCAATCCCAAGTTAAAATAAAATAAATAAAAATCATTCAGGCCTATCATTTCAGCCCATAACGATTTCTTTTATTCTAAAGCCTGTTCGGGTATGTATCATTTCAACCCATGGTGGTTCTAATCTACAGGGAACTTGCAGTGTGATAAACTGATATAAATAACAGAACAACATAATATAATAGTAACATACGATATAACAGTTGTTTAAGCATGGGTGAACATCATATGATCATAATATAGCAGATATAATATGGTGATGCATTTTACAGATTCACAGGTGATCGATTTACTAGTTATATAAGTACAAAATTTTCTGGTGAGAATAACTCACAGGTTTGAGCTGGAGACACAACTACGAATGCACAAAAGGAATCCACACAAGCATGATAACACGACACAGAGTTGAGTGGAAGATCCAAAGTATCAAATTCCTTAAATACAAGTCACATAAAATAATAATAATAACATAAGTTTTCAAATGCAAAATGCGATAGAATAAGATGGAATCAACTGCATGAGTCAAAGCAGAATTGCTTTGCACTTGCTTCCAACAACCTTTAGGTTCAGCCATAAGGTGTACTACAGGTCAAAGGCAAGATTTGGATCAGGTTTTGGTTGGGTATAGTCGGCCTACACTTGGTTGTTGATGGTGCAAAGGTGGGTAGTGGTGAAAACAACACAATAAGGCAATATCACATGATTCAAGGCCAAAACAAGGCTCAGTCAAGGCACTAGGGTCACGGCCTGCACTGTGGGGTCCAAGGTGATGATGTGACAGCGTGTCCAGGTGGTGTTGGAGGTGGTGAAGGTGATGTTAGTGGCGGCCATGGGTGGTGGAAGGTGGTGGATGCATGGTAGAGGTCGGCTATGCAAACGAAAGTGGAGTTTTGTGGAAACTTTGGTGGTGGATCATCACCAGGGGGCACGGCTAGGGGTTTTGACCAGAGAGGAGGTGGTGATGGAGGCGTTCTCAGGTGGTGGTGGAGGCGGCAGGGGCTGGAGAGAAGGTGGTTGATCCTATGAGAGAATAGATCAAGTGCAAATCAATGTCAACTATAAGAAGAATAAAATTAAACAAAGAAAAGAATAAGAAATTTTACCCAAACTTCTCAAGGCTATGGCCGATTTTTTTTTTCAGGAGATGAGAAAAAGGAATGCACCAGAATGCTAAAGAAAGTATGCAGTGGAAAGTATTGAGAAGTAATGACAAATTTATGAAAAGTTAAGTTACAAATATGAAAAGGTTAGAACATAAAAGGCCATAGGAAAACTAAAAGTCATAAACCTTTCAAATTACTTTTAATTTCTTTACATAAATCTTAATTACTGAAAATAATAATAATATCAGTCAAAATTTCGAAAATATAACAAAATATAATATATATATATATATATATATATATATATAATTATTAATTATATAAGGTTAAAATAAGAAAATAGCATAAAATTCCAAACTGGTCTAGAAAAATGGAAAATAAACAGAATGAACTTTGAAAAATTTATATGGACTTGTAAAAATATTTATAATAAAGATAATAACATAAAATAAAAATGCATTCACAAAATAAATATATAAATTTTAATTAAATATAATTTAAATGAAGAAAATAGCAAAGAAAATAGAAACTAGGCTTTAAAATAGAAAATAAATTCAATAAGCTTTGGAAAAATTCAAACATCACTTTAAAATATTTAAAAGTCAAAATATACATAATATAACATAAGTATATAAATTATAATAAGATATATTAAGTAAAAATATCATTTATATAAATTAAAACAAAGAATATTTTTAAATAACCCTATATACACACAATATTGTAAAGGGTATAACTTTCACAATTTAAATCCAATTTCAACGAAACGAAAAGCGGTATTCATTATATTAAATCTACTTCATAATAAAAGATAAAAATTCAAAATTAAAATATTTAAATTCAAAATTTAAAAGTCAAAGTTTGACGAATTTTGACCACAAATCCATTTTTCAGGAAAATATTCAATTTATACCAGTTTGAAATTATAATTCATATAATAATCAAAATTTATATTTAAAAATGAAATGTTTGAAATAAAACAAGTTTAAAATAATTTCAAAATAAAATAAAGTCAAATTTAAATTAAATGCAAAAAATCTAGGGTTGTTACAATTTATCCCATATCCGACAACTCGTGCGTTAGCCCAATTCATGTCGTGCCTAAAAATTCCAACTCACCGTTATCACAAATGATGCTAATGAACTCATTCCAACTCGTACTTAAACGGATTGGCTTGTTTGTATTTATTATCGAAAATTAAATTCTACAACACGTAAAGATTATTTCCCTCTTCCTTTCATCGACCAAATGCTTGTAGATTAGCCGATCATGAATTATATTGTTTTCTTGATTGTTATTCCAGTTATAACCAAATTCCAACCGCTCCTAAAGATCAAGAATAAACGACTTTCATGTGTCCTTTCAAAACCTTTACTCATCAACGTGTGTCATTTGGACTTTGAAATGCCCCTGTTTTGACATGATTGTACGCTTTCTAGAAATTTTTATGGACAATTTTTCTATCTTTGATGATTCTTTTTTCGAGTGCTTACATCATCTCGATTTGGTTCTAAATCGACTGAAAGAGAAACATTTGACTTTGAATTGGAAAAAATGTCACTTTATAGTCAAACAAGGCATAGTCCTCGAACATGTGATTTCAAATAAGGTTATTGAGATAGATAAATCAAAAATCGATGTCATTTCAAATCTACCTATTCCCAAATCAGTTAAAGACATTCGATCATTTCTAGGACATGCTGGCTTTTATTGACGTTTTGTAAAAGACTTTAGCAAAATTGCACAAACTTTGACTACTCTTTTGCGAAAAGATGTTTTTGATTTCATTTATGATTTTGTCTCTTCTTTTAAATGTCTTAAATGAACCCATTTCTCCTTTAATCGTCTGCTCGCCTAACTGGGATCTTCCTTTTAAAATAATATGTGATGCTTCTAACTTTGGGGCTAGAGCTATCCCAACAAAATCCTCCACGTCATCTACTATGCTAGCATGACTTTGAATGATGCTCAACTCAACTACATAGCTACCAAAAAAGAACCTTTAGATTATTTTTTGCACTAGAAAAGTTTTGACCTTATTTGATATGCTCACACACCACGGTCTACACTAACCATTCCGCTTTTAGGTGTTGTTTTGCTAAAAGGAATGCTAAGTCTCGTTTGATTCGTTGCATCATATTACTTCAAGAATTTAATCTTATAACCAACGATAAAAAGGATCCGACAATGTCATAGTCGATCGCTTGTCTCATCTTTCAAACAACCATCTTCTTTAGCCATCAACGAGAACTTTATCGACTAACAACTCTTTCCAGATTCAATTGATCCATGGTTTGCCGATAAAGTGAACTATTTAGTCACTAAAGAAACTCCTTCATTTTGGTCCAAACGGGATAAATACAAATTTCTATCCCAAGTGAAATATTTCTACTGGGATGATCCATATTCTTTAAGTATTATTTCGATCAAATCATTCGACGATGCATCCTGGATAACGAAATCAAGAGTGTTCTTTCATTTTGTCATGACTAAGTTTATTGTAGACATTTCCCTAAGAAAACGATGGATAAAGTGCTTCAATGTGGCTTTTATTAGCCTATACTTTTCAAATATGCATTCGAGTTTTGTAAAACATGTGATCATTGTCAAATGGTAGGAAAAATTACAAAATGAAACATGATGTTTTTGACCTCCATACTTACGATCAAAATCTTTGAGTTTAGGGAATTGACTTTATGGGGTCATTTCCTAACTCTTTCAGAAATCTTTATATTTTTCATGCATTGATTACCTTTCTAAATGGGTTGAAGCCATTCAGTGTAAAATAAATGACCATAAAATCATTGTGAAATTCATAATAGAAAGCGTCTTTTCAAGGTTTGGCATACATTGTACAATAATAAGTGATAATGGAACACGCTTATGTAATCGATCATTTCAAACTTTAACGAAGAAATACTCAATAACCCATAAATTATTCACTCATTCTCATCCTCAAATTTTTGGTCAAGTTGATGTTTTAAATCGAAAAATCAATTGAAATTTCGAGAAAACTGTTAATAAAAATCAAAAAGTTTGGTCTCAAAAATTGACAAATGCACTTTGGGCATGCATAACTACTTTTAGAACTAATCTTGGGATGTCCCCTTTTCGATTAGTATATGGTAAAGCATGCCACTTATCAGTCGAGCTTAAGCATAAAGCGTTATTGGCAATGAAGAACATAAACTTTGATCTTGAAAAGGTTGACAAAAATAGAAAATTGTAACTATTAATTACGAGGGATTAGGAATGATGCATATGAAAATGCAGACATTTACAGGGAAAAAACTAAAGTTTTCTATGACAAGTCAATTCTAAGAGAAAACGCTTTTTCCAAATTAGAGAGTTCTTTTGTATGGATTTCGACTTCATTTATTCTCTGAGAAATTAAAATCGAGATGGATAGGACCGTACGTGGTACGTACTGTTTTTCTATACAGTGCTATAAAAATAGAAAATCCTAAGGATGGATCAATTTTTAAAGTCAATGATCATCGTTTAAAGCAGTACTTGGAATTTGTAAGTGACCGAGAGAAGGAGCTCATGATTCTTCATGAGCCAAACTAGGTGCGGTAAGGAATTTTTTGCCTCTCTTGTAAATATGTATATATTTTTCTCCTTTACACTCTTTATATCACACATTTACCATAGGGACATAGTCAAAATCAAGTGTGGGGGAATCTCATGTTTATTTTGATTTTACATGTTTTGATTTTTCATTTCTCTTTCTTTTTTTTTTCAAAAAAAAACTCATAAAATTGCATTTTAATTTTCCTTCAAAACATTCCAAAAAAATTTGCATCATAATTTACTTTTGAATAGGCACTATAGAGTGAGCATCGGTTTTAATCATGGGATTAATTTTTTTGGAAAATTACTTAATTCAAATGAATAATAAAAAGGAAAGTTCAAATTACAAGCAACTGTGGTATAACTAGTATATAGGGAGATTCATAAGTGATGGTTTGAAGTTATTCTGAATTATAGTCTTCGTTTAAAAAGTGGTTGATTTAAAGTGCATGCATTAACATTTTTAATCTTTGAAGTAAGTGATGCTAAGATGATTTTGCAAAACTCTCTCTTCTCTTTAAAAAATTCAAAAAAAAATCAAAAAAAAAACAAACAAAAACACCTACGTATGTACACCCGCCATGCTTTGTACTCTTCTCACATAAGCCAAGAAGGCAATGCATGAATGGTATATACGGCCTTAGTTTTCTGGGTTAGGTGTATGTGTGTGTGTGTGTGTGTGTGTGTGTGTGTGTGTGTGTGTGTGTGTGTGTGTGTGTGTGTGTGTGTGTGTGTGTGTATAATAATAATAATAATAATAATAATAATAATAATAATAATAATAATAAACAACTAGAATCAGGTGTTCACATATAACTGTGTACACTCACCATGCTTTATACTCTTCCCACGTAAGCCTGCAAGGTAGTGCATGGATGGCATAAGCCTCGGTTTTTCGAGTTAGGTGTCTATAAATAATAATAATAATAATGTTGATATTTTTTCCAATAAAGAGCGAGTAAGAAATTGAAACCCAAGCATTTTCTTAACTTTACTGATTTGACTTATTTTGCAAAACAAAATGAAGATACCACTTTGTAAACTTTGACAATCAGTTAAATAATTTATTTCATGGTTGTACTATGTTATCAACCGAAACAATTAGCCAAGCTAGAGTCCAATTATGATGATAACTTAATTTTTTTGGAAATTTTGATTAGTAAAAGACTGAAATTTCTTGATGATGACTGAACTTGTATGTTACTGTTTCGTGTCAATTTAAAAAGTAAGTTCTTCATTTCGTAAATAACGTGTTAATTTAAAAGGTAAGTTCTTCATTTTGTAAATAAAAACTTACATTTATATCTCTATAAATAAAACTTTCTTTAGGAACTTTACGTATGCATTTGGATTTTGTGGGTAGTGTCCGTTGAAAACCCTCACGATGTAGCTCTTGTCCTGATACGAATACTATAGGTTTAACGGCTTGTTGCATACACCCAATGAAATCATGCTACCTAAGAAAGTGAATTTATCTTACTTTTAGTTTATTCGAGCACGAATAAAAAGATAAGTGCAGGGGTATTTGATTTGCATGTAAAATTGTATATTTTTACTCTTATGCTTAATCTTCTTTTATTAAAACTAAGGATGTGTTAGGGTATTTTTACATGTTTTAACCAAAATACAAAAGTATTTTCAAATCATCATTCACTCATCTACATCTAGGCAAAACGGTTATTTTGTATGTGCATGTGATTTAAGAAAATTTATTTGCATAGTTTGATTTTATTTTGTAGGAAATTGAGTGCAAATTAGAAGAGTTCAAAGATATATGCATGCACAAGTAGTAAAGGCCAAAAGAATGAAAAAAAAGGAATTAAATTAACATGGAGGAGCCCGTTTATCCACTTGCTAATGCACCACATTTAAAAGCAAAAGCATATGTTAGTGGGAGATTAATTAAACATTAATGATGACTTGAAGGCCATAAAAGGTTAATGGTATTTTTGGTAGCTTCCTAAAAAGAGATTAGGGTTTTAGACTTTTATAAATACCCTCTTATGTTTAATGTAATGGATCTAATTATTTATGCATAGTTGTGAACACTAAATAGAAATAAAAGTTCTCTTATCTTTGATGGCTTGTTAGCATTCTCTTTTATGTTATGCACTCTTATTTAATGCTCTTTTTTTATGCTATTTTATTTCATATCTCTTTCTATTTCACATTAGTGGATTAGATTTATCTTATGCAATTAATGTTGATTTATTTTTATGCAATTAGTTAGATTTCTACTTTTTTTTATTAGTTCTCTTTCCTTTTTATTATTTTTTTCTTTCATTTTCATTTTAATGTTGAAATTAATTTATGTTGAAATGAATTCAAGTAGGAGAAGCTAATCTCTTTTAATTTAGAGGTGATGAAGCTCTCATGAATTATGTAAAATCAACATGATAATTTCATTTATGATATCTCCTTTGGTGCTTAATGTAAATTTTGATGTTAATTGAAATTTGTTGTTCATTAGTGCATTTGATAACCTATGTTGTTAATTACAAATAGGCTATACTTAATTAACATAAATACAAGTTGTATTTTCATATAACTAATTGATTTTGATAATGAAAGTGAAAATAGAATCAAAATTTGATGTTCTATGTTACTTGATAAAAAAAAGTAAATAGATCATGCTTAAATTATATTTTATTTTTAATTTCATAATCATTTTCACTAGATTTGACAAGCAGGTTTGGATGATGTATTAAAGTTTGATGGTTTAAATTGCGTTTGTTAATATCACAAATAGACTATACTTATAGTAAATACATCAACTAATTATATATGTGATAGAAAAGAAAGATTACAAATTTATTTTGTGTTCATTTATATGAAAGTGAACGAGGATTTTCCTTTGCCTTTTAATCTCATAGTTTTTATTTCAATTTTTCTCTAGTTTTTCACACCTTTTAGTTTGCACATTTTCAAACCCTTGGAATGTTTTGATTGAGTAATTTTGAAACCAATGCTTTCCTTGTTGGATCGACTCATGCTCGCATACGTACCACGACTGTACGGCATGCGCTTGTGGTATTTTATTTCATTAAATTTAACGGTTTTCTAATCGATATAAAATCCGTCTGAACATTCACCCTGGTGGCTTGATTACTGTGGTCGCACCTTGAGCCGTGGTATCATTGTAGAATATAGTAGTCTATGATTTTTTTTCGATGATAATAAACACACACACACATACACACACACACACATATATTAATCTGCTTTTTGTAGTACTATTGGAATATTAGAAAGAAATAAACAAACAAATATTTTATTTCGATAATAAAATTAATAGTACAATAATTACAACAAGAACTTCCACAATATTTTATACACTTTTTATACTCCTTTATACACATTATTTTGCGTTCTTTCATGCAAAACACTTTCAATACAATATTCACTTTATATTTTCTATATTCTCTTGAATACAGCATATATGTGTTTCCTTGTTCCAGCTTCCATCTAGACAGCCGTTTTTCTTGACAAATAATAAAGAAGTAAAAAGTAAACATAAAAAAAATTAAAACTACAAAAATAAAAATATATGTCTAAAAACTGATGTTGCCTCAGATTTTGGTTTGTTTCTTTTCTTATTTCAAATAGGCACCATGCGTAGCGAATATGGATCGGTGCAACAGGTATACACAAGGACCATCATGACATGTTCGTTTAAAACTTAAAGGGAGAAAATTTTGATTTCAAACCAAAGTATGCATGAACTTCCTAACATATGCACAACGGAACATCATATATGCAACAAGGTCGTGCAAGTGTCAAACATAAAGGCCAATCAGTTTAGACCGGTGCACAAGATAATCAATAAAATAACAATTAGCTCGGATGCACAACGCAACAGTGCACAACAGCAAGGTACAAGTGAAACAAAGTAGCCAAAATGCAAAATAACATCTCAGATCATTAATAAGCATGCCAAAGCAAGGCCAAGAACAAAAACTTCAGCAAATCAAGTACATACCAAAAATGTCACAAACCAAAACTATTCAAATTGGTACAAAGGGGCACATGTATTATAACATCCCATTTTAAAATTAAAATAAAATACATGTATTAAATTGGATTTTGGAAATTTAATTAAATATTCGAATTAGAAAATTCAAATATTTGAATATAAAATTTGGAATTGAGATTTAAAATAGAGTTTAAATATTAAAAGATTATTTTATGTGGATAAATAAACTTAAAAAGTTATTTTGAATATTTTATTGAATTTAATTCAATAAATTGGATTTTTGGATTTATTTGATGATAAAAGGAGGAATATTGATTTAAAGGTCAAATTTGAATTTTTATTTACATTTTTAAAATCAAAAGGTTGTTTGAAATTTTATTTTAACAAAGTAAATAATTATTTGTGCAATTTTGAAATTGGGGTTTTTATGCTCAAGGAAAAAGTTAGAGAAAAATTTTAGTTTCAGGGACAAAAAGTTTGTTTTTAGACTGAAGGACATTTTTTAGTGTAAATCACATAATGATAGTTATAACTATCATTTTCAATTTACATTAAAAAGTGTCCTTCGGACTAAAACGCAAACTTGTTGTCCCTGAGATTAAATTTTTTTGCAACTTTTTTCTTGTGCCTATTTACCTGTTTGAAATTTATTTTGGAAATATAACAATTTTTTTAATCAATAAAAATTAAAAATTAATATTTTAATAAAATAAAAACCATTAAAAAATAAATAAAATTTAAATTAAAACACATCGCGCAGAATTTTAAACAGATATCAAATAGTGATCAAGCCCATACGTACCCATCTCCCGTCATTCTTATCATGTTCCCCTTTCAGTTGAAGCCCTAAAATTCAAGATTAGAAGAAAAAAGCACGCAAATTAAAATCAAAAATAGGAAAAAGGGCACCGCTTTATTGTTCGACATCGTTAGAAGGAACCGACTTGTCGATCTATACACGCGATGAGATGCAGGCAATTTCTTTAAGTGCTGACACATGGCTGGAGGAATACGGTGAAGGTAAGGGTTTGTGGGTGTCCGCATGCACATTAGGAGAGCAATACAGTGGCAGGAGGTGACGGCAACGTCGATTATGGCTACACAAGGTGAGGTTGATGGCGATGGCGAAGCCTATATGTTGGTGATTGCATCAAAGGCTAGTAATATAGATGAATTTGCTCAAAATTTAGATGAAGTAAAGTGAGCATTTCTTACCATTTTTAATTAAACTGAGTATGTGAATCGTTTTCTTTTGAATACACCGAGTATACCTATTTCATATTAAATAACCGCAAAACTACACAGAGTATAACGATGTATTTTAGTAACATTGTGTTGATTTATTTGATTTTGAAATGCAATAAATTAATTGGTAAATTGTAATCTTACTGTGAATCTAAGAGTAAAAGTTTACAAACAAGTTGATTAGCATAGATGATATTAATAAGTGTACGCGCACAACAGCTCTAGATATAAATGAATATACTGATTCCTATTTCATATAGAATTGATTTTGTGGAACTACCTTATTTCGAATTCATTATCAAAATATTTTTTAAATACAAATATGATAAAATCTGGTTTAACTCGATTTAATTTAATCGCATACGTGATTGATGATGACAGGGGAGCCTTGATTGTTGTTTGTAGATGATTGATGGTTGAATTGTTTGATCGAATGGTTGTTTGGATTGAACTATATGGTTGATGAAAATAATTTTTTTTTGTTGATTATTGAAAAACAAATAAATAATACATAATACATACATTCACACATACATACATGTACACACATATAAATGCATGCAGGATACATACATGCATATATTGTGATAATTGATTTGAAGAAAATGAGTATTATATGAATATTTAAAGCGAGTTTGGTGTCTTAAAGAATTTCATTTTGAAATCTATTTGAATTTATTGAAAAAAGTTGAAATTGATTTATTCAAAATTATACAAAGAAGGAAGATTTCAAATTCAAGTTCTTTAAAAAAAATGATGGATATATTACTAGAAATATTTTCATCAAAATCATTTTGAGTTATCTTGAGACAATACAATGTGAATTTCAGCTTTAATTTTATCAAGTGGAAAATAATGGGATTTCAATTAAAATTGAATTTAAAATCCTAAATGAAATTTTTATTTGGATTTTGAAGTAGAAAAGCATTTTTATAAAATCAAGATTTATTTCTGAAATAGTTTGAATTTGATTTTAAACCATAAATGTTAAATGGTTAATTTATACAAGTTTTTCTATAAAAGGAAATTTTGGAGAATTATTTGGAAGATTGTTTTATGGAATTTGTATAAAATAAACTAGAGGTATTTTGATAGTATTTCTACCATTGAAAATTCCCAATTTGAAAGAAATAAAAGTGTGCTCTATTTCAAAATTGTTTTGACGATTTTACCTTTTAAAAAGAGATTGTTGCTTGTTTTACAATCCATTTGGATGTTACCGATTTTGATATCGCTCAAAGATAACGCCAGAGCCATTATCGTAGGTGTGGATTAAAAGGTTTCATTCTTTGCGTGTCGATTGCAGATGCGTACTGTTATGATTTGTTTGATCTATTTTGACGAGCAATCACTTTATAAGGATATTTTATTTAAACTATATTTGATGAAATAGTATTGTATTATGAAAATCTAGTTTTTGATGAAATTATTGAATATTTTGAAATTGGTTTCAGTAAATGAAAAGTAGAAATTTTAAATAAATAAAGATACTATTTTTTTACAATGTTTTGGAGAAGTATTTTAGGATAAATCAGATTTGCAAAGTGATTTGAAAAATATATTTGCAAGGTTGATTTTATACAAATTGGGAAATTATTTGATAAATTATTTGTATATAAGACCAATGTTTTGACATCGTTTGCCAAGTAGACCTCTAGTATATGATTTATAAAGATGTGGAATTTATGTGAATAAAGTGATTTTATAGAAGTGATTTGGAAGTCCATTTTTAAGTGATTTAGATAAATAATTTGAAAGAAAAGGAATTTGAAATTTATTTTCAAATGGTTTTTTAAGTGCAGAGCTTGGTGGAAATTATTTTTGGGTGTTGACTATAGTAATAAATTTATGTTTGTAACCAAATAGAGTTATATTTAAACACGTCACACTCAATATGTTATTTTTATGCTCATTTACACTCACAGCTAGATTTCCACCCTGACTCGGGGTTTGTTATTTGTTTAACAACCTCAGATCAGACTGAGGTTGTTCTACAGGCTTGGTATATTTGTATATGCTTTATGGGCTATGATATGAGTTGGAGCAAGTGAGGATAACAAGTAATTACTTTGTTGTACTTATATTAAGTTGTTATGCATTAGATGATATGATGTGCTGATTTGTATATACACGAGATGATGTATTAAATTTTAAAATGATATCAAATTCATTGTTTTATTCACTCTGATTCTATTAGTTGGGAAATTTATATTTGTATCTTTAATACTGTATTATTCATGAACTCGTGCATATTACATTGTGTTGAGACGTGGTAGGTATTGAAACGTATCTGTGTTGACTCAAAGTAGCGCATACCGAAGATCGGTCCTTCCGTGCCCATTGATCCGAGCTATCGGATGATAAACTCTCTTTGATATTTCTGTCACTAAAGCAGGAGAGTCACATATATAGTAAAAAATTTATATACATAGTATCACAATATGTGACATACAGCAAGGAAATTTTCATGTAATTCATTTTAAGTACACAGGAGCATGTACCAACGTACATGTGCAAATAGACCTTAGGCAATGCAACATCAAAACCACAATATGCACCAATTCAAGTACACAGCAACAAAGTGCACAATACAATAAGGTGAGATTTAGAAATACCAAACTAGGCAAAGCAACACAAGAGAAACACACAAGGCACACACACAATCAAGGCCAAAAACACACAAGACCAATGCACCAACACTTTCAAGCATACAAGGGATATTCAAATACCAAACCAGCAAACACAACCATAGGCACACAAGACAAGAGCAACAATGTAGCAAGCACACAAATTAGTTTAGCGAAGAAATAGGTACATGTGCACACACAAGGAAAACATCAAGAACACAAGGCAAATACAAGCACCCAAGCAATCGCATAGACAAGCACAACAGGGAAAAGATAACTATGCGTATGCATTCAACATCAAACACAAACCCGAACTATAGTAAGGTAATATACAAAATCAATTCGGGATTGAGTCAAGATTTCAGAAGTTAATAAGGGTGCACAATGCAAAATTAAACAAGGTTTCAGAAGCATGCTCGAATGTTTGCAATGTTCAAATTGGAGTTGAACAATTCAAAATCAAGGACGAATCCATACAAAAATCAAGCCAAAGCCTAAGTGAATTCGAATCAGAAAATGCAAGCCAAAAATAATTAAGTCAAAGCCTAAATCATGTGGTTGAAATATTCAAACAACGAACCCGAAATATATGAAAATCCAGAAAGATTTTTTCTAAATCAGCCACTATAAAAACTGAATCATCGTTAGCAATTTGGTCAAGTCAAGTTTGATAATAACATACAAATAAAATCAGAAAAAAAAATAAGTCAAACCAAATTATCTCAAAATCATCACGTTAAAGAAACTCGACAAAGGAAGCAACTGCAACCGGCAAGCAAACTTATCAAAGGAATCAACAAGCAAAGGCGTAGTGGTTTGAATTCAACAAACAATTTCAAAGTCAGCGGCTTCTAGATTCGAAGTGGAAAGCCCTAAGGAGATAATGAAAAAAAGGACGATGGCTTGAAAATATAAGAGGAAGTTTTTTAAAATTTGGGCTGATGTTATATTAGAGCTTTTTATTATATAATTTTGTATTTTATTTTAGTTTCAAAACTTTGGTTTTTAACTAGATTGAACTACGGTTTGTAGTTTGGGAAATTGTTAACTCGAGAATAGAGTTGAGGCGAGATTTCTAGAAATGGGTTAGAACAATCAGGTTAGCGATAGTTGTAGATTTACATGGAATTTGTAAATGGCCGGTTGTTTGATCTTAGTAGAAATCTTGGGGACAGCAGTAGGCAAGTTTTGCCTAAGCTGGTATATTGCTTTAATTTTCACATTTATTCTATTATATCTATGCTATGATTTTTATCACTTTGTGAATTTATAATAAACCCTATTAGCCCTTTCTAGGGTTAATTCAATCCTACAAGTGGTATCAGAGCCAGGTTATCAAGTTCACACTTTTTAAACTATGGCTAGTTTTGATAATGCTTTTTCTAAAGGATAACCCATAGTTAGGCCACCCATTTTTAATGACACTAGTAATTCGTATTAAAAAACGAGAATGAAGATTTTTCTAAAAACTATAGAGGCATGGGATATAATTGAAACTGGTTATAATTTATCTACAATAAAAATAGATAATCAAGAAGTCTCTAAGCCTAAAGATAAGTGGGATGCAAATGAACTTAGTCTTTATCATTCAAATGCTAAAGCTTTAAACTCCATAGTCTCGACCTTAAATAAAATTGAATATGAAATAAA
The DNA here is from genome assembly GCA_030765085.1 of Allium cepa. NCBI lineage: Eukaryota > Viridiplantae > Streptophyta > Magnoliopsida > Asparagales > Amaryllidaceae > Allium > Allium cepa. Next base: position 1,028,625,330 of record CM060932.1, on the reverse strand, counting down.
ATAGAATATGATCGTGTTTCTCATTGTGTGACTGCATAGGAAATTTAGCATATGCTTGAGTTGACTTATGAAGGGACATCATAGATCAAGAAATCTTATATAGCCATGCTCAACGATGAATATGAAAATTTCGTAATGGAGAATGATAAAAATATAAAGGAGAGGTATGGAAGATTTTTAAATCTAGGATTCAAATCCAAAATGCTAGGAAAAGTTTATAATAAATTGGAGATGATCCAAAAAATTCTAAGAATCCTCTCAAGTAGTTTTAAAGCAAAAGCGACAACAATCCAGGAATCTAAAGACTTGAAACGACTTAAGGTGGAGCAATTAATAGGAAGTCAAGGAATAATGTGAAAGTTGAGATTTAAAAAAACAAATCAATTGCTTTGAAGAGTACAACTGATAGTGAGGAAGAAGATGAAGCTGAGCTAACATTACTAATGAAGCAATTCAAAATATGGAACAAAATGCATGGAATGGAAATCCGATAATAAACCAACAAATAAAAACCAATATTATCAAAGTATTCGATGATTCTGAAGAAGAAATAACATGTTATAGATGTAAGAAGCCAGGTCACATTAAACCAAACCGTCCACTGAATCGACTTGATGTAGGAAAAAAGAAGAGGAGTGTCGCAGTCACCTAGGATAAGAGTGAAGAAGAGGAGGAGGAGAAAACTGATGGTGAGAAGGAAGAGGCAAATTTGTGTATGATGGTAGAATCAATCGACATCGACGATGAACCTAACGAGGTAGCATTTTTTCCATATCGAGTTACTTTCGTTATATTATGAGTTAAACAGAAACATTGATAGATTTAAATAAAGATAAGATAAACTAGTTACTGAGAATAAAAATATACTTTGTGTAAATAATGAGTTAGAATTTATGATTCAAAACGTTAGAAAATTTAACTTTGAATGTGAAAGTGTCAGCCTCTAAAGGAAGAAATAAATAGATCCAAGACTAAAATTGAAACCGTTGAAAAAGAGTGTTCGATCTTAATCAAACTAGAAGACACGAAAAGAGAAAATTCCATTAAAAGATGCACCTCACTTTTAAATGGAAACATCTCTCTTAGGATCTAAGGTTCAATAATTTGAATCGACAATAAGAAAATTCTCTAAAGGAGAAAAATCACTGAATATGTTGTTAGGTAATCTGACCATCACCGAAAATAGAAAAGGAATTAGATATGATAGGTTTGAGCACGTTAGGTATGATAAAATCAAATTTCATAGAGAATGTAAAAGTGCTTAATTTGTGGAAAAAAGTGGACATAAATAAAATAAATGTTGGAAAAGGAACAAACACAAAGCCGTTAAACAAGTTTGGGTTCCAAAAGATGCAAATGCAATTTTTTTGAAATTTAAACAAGTTTGGATTCTCAAGGGTACAATTGTTAATACTAACGATTTGCTACATAAACCAATTCGGGAACCAAAGATTCCAAAGGTAAATGAATGGGGTCCAACATACTTTGCTAGGCAACCCGCTTCGTCTAATATTTTAGTAAAAAACGGGCTAAGGAACAACAATGATAGCAGAAGACTTTGAGTTATTCTATATATGTTTGATGAGTAATAATTCTAATGCTCCTTAGCCTAGAACAATGAAGTAAAGACCTACATACTTTGGATAAAAACGGTGAACAAGAATACAACATCAAAGGTAGGTAAAGGTAAGTTAAGGTATAATTTCCATATCTTAAGCTTTGTAACTCCGATTTGTAAAGTTCAAGATGTTTTAGAAAATAGATAGAAAATTCTGTAAGCTTTATATTTTTGTTTTCCAGAATTTGAATTTAAACCAATGGAAAACTGCAAATCATTCAGTATATTGCACGAAAATTATTTTAGAACTTTCTAAGAGAGCTATAGTAAACCGATCAAAACTCAAACAATGTTACTCCGAATTTTGAAAATTTTGAAGTTTTGAAAAACTAACTGATAACACTACAATATTTATATCTTGAGTTTTTTCCGATTCATTTTACAAGATCTTGAAAAACAGTAACCATGTCAACTCATAACTTGTAGAGTATTTCTGATTTATGCAAACAAGTTGTAGTGTTCTAGACGTAACTTTTGATTGATTTATCATTTTGACTGGAAACCAATTTTTTTGATTAGCAATATTTAATATCCAAATCTTTCAAGTTTAGTGCTAAATCAAATTATGGACTTAAATTTTCAAATAGTGGTTTCAAATGGATTGAATTTTCAAAACAACGATGGTTGATTGTCTATGTTCGATGATTACTAATCTACATTCATAACCTTTAACGACGACTAACATGACAGAGTTAAGGGTATGACCTAGGGGCAATTATATAATTTGTTATATATATCTAACTAATTGACCAATCTTGTTCGAAATAAAGGTATTTTCTTTCTATCATAGACTTGATATAATGTGGTTATGTTAATTAACCAATTTAATTAAAAATATATTTAATGGAAAATTCATAAATGGTATGTTTTGTGATAGTAGTTACAAAGTATTATAAGCGTGAGTAACTTATCATAATGAAATAAATATACCATTTTAAATGTTCATAGTCAAGATGCATCGAGACTGGATATCGATGTATCTGTTGAGACTAGAGTACGTAACGCTCTCCAAATGTTGAGTAGTGTATTACTCATGACTGTTGGAGGCACTAAAAGGTTACATACTGATAATTTTCGGATAACTATGAGATGGCTCACTCGATATTTTCTGTTGGTTGATATAACTAAGGTCAAGAAGAGAATATCGATGTGGCTAATTTACACAGTTCTCTTGACTTGAGAATGATATTGATCTTTAACGTGGAAGATCTGCTTTGATTATAATTAAATTATAGGATGGCGTCCATCGAACGACTATAGTTGGGTCGAGTGAAAGCATTAGAAGTGAAACACTATTCAAGAGAGGATTCTTCTCCTTGTTATATGAGTTTAGTATCATGGTCAACTGAAGACAACTCAAAGTCAAAGTCTCTGGTCAGAGTATTTCAGTCAATAATAATAATTATTATTATTAAACCAAGGACTTTGTGCTTGGACTATAAAGTTGAATGTGGATAATATTAGAATTTTGATTATTACCAAATTCCATAAATCCATAGCAATATAGTTTTGACGAAGTTAATTGGTGTAAATAACTGTCACTATCAGGTACCGCTTATAATAAGTAAAATTGGATTTTACTAAAAGTTGCGTGAGCTGTAAATTCAGCCAAAATGTCACACCACCTACTAAGCGACGTATGAACATTAATATTCGAATAGTTCGATATTAATCACTGACTGGGTTTACACCTTTGAGTCATACAATCGTAGTGATGAATACTCTTAGTGAATCATATGATTTAATTAAATTATAAATTGTTATAAACTAATTAAATTAATTAATAGTTATGAAATATTAATTATTAAACTTCATTTGATTTGTTTGAAATAGTAGTTAATAAAGTGTATCTATAAAAGTTATAAACGGGCGTATTGGTGTTCGATATCAACAAAATATTTAAATTGGATTTAAGTAGATTAATTGCTAAGTGTTTTTTGGAATTTTTTCATTGAGTTCCATATGCATGATGAAAAAAGGGACAGATTTCAAATGTGATATGAAAATTCAAAGGAGGAATTGATAAAAAGGAAATAAATCTCCTTTTTATGGATCACTTAAATATCATTTATGAAATGAACTTTCTCCTTTTCTCTTTATTTTATTCTACCGAATATATGAAGAGTATAGAAGGGGATTTGGTGATTTAATTTTGGAATTAAATAAGGAAGGTTTTAAAGAAAAAATTGAAAAAGTTTTAATGTTTTCTGTTGAATATGCGCTTATATGATTTTTGTTTGATGATAATAAACATATATACATTCGTTTAAATGTATTTGTTAATGTACTGTTTTATTTTTCATAGATTAAATAAATATTTGCTGAATAAAATTAAATAACACAGAATTTGAATTCAAACAGAAATTTTATTCAAACAAATATTTATTACAATTTTGAATAGTACAAATTCAAGCTCTCGCTATACATATACAATTTTGATTACAAATTCATCATAATTTCATATTTACATTTAACCTCACTACACATCACTCAATTCGTATTTTATCTTCAACTTCATTCCAGTTAGAATCCAGCATCTCAGCAATCTGCAAAAATATTCACTAACGCAGTAAAATTGAAAAAGAAATATTTTTGCAATATAAAATAATATATGGATTTTGAAAATATTATTTGCCTCAGTTATTTGGGTTGTTCGTCATCTTTTACATTTAAATTCATCACACACGAACAATGTGACATGCACAGTGTATCACTGTACATGCCACAAGGCCGTGCACATCGATATACACTTGATTGATTTACAGGGACAGGTGAGCACAGGTCAAACCCAAATGAATAGCCGGGTTCAACTCAGGTGCAATATAAATAAAATCACAACACACGCACAAGGTCAAACCCGAGCTATTAGCCGGATTCAACACAGGGCAGTTGTACAGGCTACGACTTCAAGCATGCAACCAAGATGGTGATCAATATGCATTACAGTGAAGTACGAAACAAGTGCATCACAAACCAACAAAGGAAAAACATACAAGCAGCAGCCTTAATAAGCAAAGACCACAAAGTCAGTGCCAACAGATCAAATGAAGTCTGTACACATGGTATGAAGATCACAAGGCTCAAGTCTACAAAGTAAACATGTATGTGCTACAGAGAATAGGGGGACCAAGCTACAGACTTCAAGAACAGGTCAAATGAAAACTACCCGAGTTCATCGAAAAATACAAAAATGACAAGTAACTGAGTACATAACTACAAGCAAGTGCACACACTAAATCAAAGTAGTGCAACTTGATAACAAAGACCAATATCGTTGCACCAGTAATACCAGTGAAACCAAAACCAGAAAGTACACATGACTATCTCAACTTCAAACTCACACGCAAGCACAGCCTCAAACCAGCATCAAGTCAAGTCAACCAGAACAATGGAAGCAGTGTGCAAACAGCGGGTCTAAAAGTACTCAGGGATGAACATAAAAATGTACAAATCAAAGAACACATGACCAGACACACATGAACATGAAGACCACAAAGGCAATGCACCAGTGAAACAACTCGGCAATGAATTTAACCAGGAACAAGACTCAAGCACCATCAAAGTTCAACTCAAAGAGATAGTCGACCAACGGCTACATGAATCAACAACATATCAAATGAACTAATGAACACATGAACTACAAGCTAACAAATGCAAATTGTATCATGATATAGTGACACCAGTGATATCAAGACTCGGTACAACAGACCAACAGTTTTCAAAAATGCAGGCCAGCATCAAAAACACAGTGCAAAGATGCACTCAAATACAATAACAATGCAAGTATATCAAATGTATAGAGTGTCAACAGTCATCGGTGATGCAATAATAATGCAACATGAACGGCAAGTGTCACATGGCAGTAAAAATATAATGGCCGTGAACAGCAAGTAAAATCGAGCAAGTGTACAGTTCGATCAATATCCAGAAGTTTAGTTTAAGAAATCAAATGGCTGAAGTAAACACGATTAGTGAAGACAGAGTTGAACTCACAAATCAACATCGAAGTTGATCAAGTAAAAAATCAAGTTAGTCAATGCCAAAGTCAAAATGAAATCAGAGAGTAAAGTCAAAGATTCAGAGAATTCAAAGCCGTAATCACGAGTTCGAAATCGAAACCGTGGTAGCAAAGGCAATTGACCGAGTTAAACATCAAAGCCGTGGGAAGCAAGTATCATAATATACGAATTTGAAAAAGTCAGTGAAATCTCAAGCATCAAATATACGAATTTGATTAAGTCAAATAAATCATCAACGTTCAACAAAAATCGAATGGCCAAAAGCATGATATGAACAAATCAGACGAACGTAATTCAAGGAGATCGGACTCCTATAAATTGCAATAATCATCATCGGCATAGATCTATCGAATTCAAGCATACAAACAGAAAAGCAAAAAGAGCAGAAAGTACATACCGAAGCTTTTCGAATTCGATCAATTTGAAGCAGTCGAAGTGCACCAAAGGAAACCATCGATTGACAAAGAAACGCCGAATCAATAATTCAATCGAGCATTTACAGTCGCAAGCTTCGAATTTCAAAAACCCTAGTTTCTGAAGAGAAGGACGAAGCCCTAATTTAGCTGCAAAGAGGAACGGCCACCATATTCACAGAAACGAATGAAACATATAAAAGTGGATCGGGCTGAATTATCAAAAGGGGGTCAGCCTTTATGTTAAGGACTTTTTAATTTTTTAATTGGGGTTTTTGCTTTATTTTTAAATTGCTGTTTAAATTTGTTTTTAAATTCTAAACCGTTTAAATTTCTAGTCGTGTGACTAGGGGACAAACTACGTGGCGTAGTTTGAGAATTCGCAACTCAATGGTTGAGTTGTGGCAGGGTTTTGAGCGTATAGTTAGGTTTAGTCGATAGCGGGTGTCGCGAATTTACGTGTGTAAGCGTCTGACTATCTAATTTCTAGTAGAAACCTTGGGGGAAGCACGTAGGCAGGGTTTTGCCGAAGCTGGGTAAATTCTGTGTCGTTCTATTTCTGCATTTATTATTCTGCTATTATCTGTGCTGCTATAGTTCTGTGATCTGTGTTGAAATTATTTTATAAGCTTCCACAATTATTTTTTATAATTTATACCATCACCCTATTCACCCCCATCTAGGGTGAAATCGATCCTACAAGTGGTATCAAAGCTAGGAATAGAAGTCAATTTTTGTTTTAAAAATTTGAATTTTTAAAATGGCTTCTTTTAATAATAATTTTGAGGGTTGTTCCAATATTATTCCTTCTATTTTCGATGGAATAGATTTTTTGAATTGGAAATTGAAAATGGAATTTTATTTAAAATCTGTTAATATTAAATGTTGGGATATTATTGAAAATGGGTGTGATATAAATGACGAGAAAATTATCTTGATTAATGCTCTTGCTATGCATACATTATATTCTCATATTAATCAAGATAATTTTAATTTCATCTCTCATTGTGAAAATGCACAGGAAATCTGGAATAATTTAATTGCAATATATGGTGCAACAGTCAACAGCAATGAGAAGTCCTCCACAACCGACTCAGTTAAAGAAATGTGCTTAACAGGATTGGTAAAAAGCAGTTGTGATGAGGATGATGATGGAGCAGCTGAGCTGGCATTAATAACGAAGAAATTCAAAAGGTGGAACCACAAATACGGAAATCCAGCTCTAAATCAAAAATTAAAAAGCAGAATAATCAAAGCACTAGACAACTCGGAAGAACACGGGATCATTTGCAACAAACCCTGTGATATCAAGCCCAATTATCCCCGATTTCAACGCGATTTTGAAAAGAAATCAAAACGGAGAAATGCTACAGCCACGTGGAATACAAGTGATGAAGATAATCAAAGTTCTAGCAGTAAGAGTGAGAAAGCAGATATGTGGCTTCATGGAAATATAACCGATAGCGACGATGACAAGCCAAGCGAGGTATCAAAACTTACTCACTCTGAATTACTTATTTATTTCCATGAAGTAAATGGCTGTTTTGAACGACTTAGGGAAAAATACGCTAAACTTGAATCACAAAAAGACACTTTGATAGAATTAAATGAACAACTTGACCAATTAATTAAAACATATCAAAGTAGGATCCCTGAGTGTGATAAGTGTCCAACATTTGATGGAGAAATTAAAAAATCAGAAATTAAAATAAAATCGCTTGAAAATGAAATTCTGATTTTAAAAGAGAATGAAAATACTAGAAGAGAGAATTCTATTAAAAAGTGCACACAATTGTTAAACGAAAATGAGTCTCTCAAAACACAAGTCCAACAATTGTCAACAACTTTAGATAAATTTTCAAAAAGTGAAAAATCGTTGAATATGCTATTAGGAAAGCAAACTGTTAATACGGTAAGACAAGGACTTGGATATAATCATTTTGAAAATGTTGAAAGAAATATTAATCAAGTTAATTCTATGTGCACGATTTGTAGAAAATATGGACACGCTCAAAATAGTTGTTGGTATAGACCCAAACATATGAAAACTATACCGATTTGGGTTCCAAAAGGCACAAATATAAAATCTCTCAAAGTTAAACAAATTTGGTGCCAAAAGGAACATATATAAATAGTTTTGGGTCTCCACAAAATTATTCTTCAAAATATTCTGCCACTAACAACCATGGACCTATAAAAACAAATAGGTCACAAAAATCTTTTCCTATGTAGGTGTGGTGGCAGGCTAAGGAACAACAATAGTGCTACTTGGATTCTGGCTGTTCCGATAGCACACCGGGCAACAAAGCAAAGTCCCTTAGCCTAGTTCAAAGGTGACAGAATCACAATAGACAACAACGAAAAAAATCGTAAAGGTAATGGTATAATTATTTGAATGATACATTAAATGTGATAATATGCACCATATTCTGAATTAAAATCAGCCAATAATGTGATGATGAAAAAATGATGATTTTGATTCTGATTTATTCAAAATAGTTGGCCAATTATATTTGTATGCCAAAACACTATAAAAATCTCTAGATTCTTTGAATTACTTCATATATATAAGTTTGGATTAAAAATAGTGTTTTGTTGGATGATAATACATTTGGTTATAATATGGCTAACTCTAAATTCACGGTTTTTGATTATTTACACGGCTTCAATTCAAATTCAAAAGAATATCATGCTGTTAAAATTGAGTTTGAAATTTTTGTTGCACACTTCATGGTTTGGTCGATCAAATTCAATTAATGATGATTTTGAGCGAAAGAGAAATTCTGATGCAGATTACACTGGTAATCTAGTTGATAGAAAAATTACTAGTTAAACGTGATTTTTGAGACATTTAGCAACTGCATCGTTTTTCAAAGAAAATATCTGCATATTTTTCATTTCAAACAATTTTCATATAGCAGAAAATTTTCTTATAAAGCCCCCTCAAGAAAATCATTTTGACCATATTTTCAGATTAGTCATTTTGAAAAATTGATTTCATAATTATTTTTGAATTTGATTTTAAATGACTATTTTGACTAATCTGACTACCTAATAATTATCGAAAAGATAAATAGTGATTGAAAAAGTGATGAGTGTTGATATTTATCATATATTATGACTCGAGATGGTATAATTAGTAAATTTCTTTAGAAATTTAAACAAGAGTTATAAAACTTTTTGTTGGTAAAAATTCCATGACCATCTCTATCACTATCATATTTCTAACAACCACCACTCATCAAAATTCTATATAGTTTGTGATATGTGGTACTTTAAACAGGAATCATTCATTTTTCATTTTACATTAAAAAAATTAATAATAAATAAATACCAAAGTATTCACTCTCATTTAAAAGTCCTCACGGTTATGCATGGGTGAATTACTTGGAATTTGTTATGTGCTTCCATGCTCATTTAAAAGTCCTCACGGTTATGCATGTATGCAACGCATATCAAAAGTTGATTTTTAAAAAAACAAGTTGATTCTAATCCATTTAAAAGTCCTCACGGTTATGCGTGGTTAGAAGATACTTGAATTCATTTTTTTTAAATAAAATTGGAATACTACTAATCTCATTTAAAAGTCCTAACGGTTATGCATGGTTAGTAGATATTCAAATTCCTGATATAAATATACCACAAATAGACACAACTATATGGTTTTATATGATGACATCATTTCCATCATTCTAAAAGTGGAATATGCGTCTAACAAAATATTTATGATTTTTGTTTGATTTTTTATTGAAATTTAATATTTATATTCAATTGAATTTTAATATTGGATTAATATCGATCACTTTATCTCTATTTTCTCTAATACTATTATTCTTTTGCTGATAACAAAAGGGGGAGAGAAAAGTTAAGATTTTGTCAAATAAAATCAAGCAAAGGTCAAATATTCTCCATTTGCATCTAGGCTCATTTGCATATTATTTAATTGTATGCATATTTGTAGGGGGAGCTTTGTGTAGAGAAGAAGCATTTAAATAGGGGGAGCAATTAGAGCATATGAATGATCAAATACATTTAACATATTCAAAATCTTAAATACATGTTTGTTATCATCAAAAGGGGGAGATTGTTGAATATGCGCTTATATGATTTTTGTTTGATGATAATAAACATATATACATTCGTTTAAATATATTTGTTAATGTATTATTTTATTTTTCATAGATTAAATAAATATTTGATGAATAAAATTAAAGAACACAGAATTTGAATTCAAATCGAAATTTTATTCAAACAAATATTTATTACAATTTTGAATAGTACAAATTCAAGCTCTCGCTATACATATACAATTTTGATTACAAATTCATCACAATTTCATATTTACATTTAACCTCACTACACATCACTCAATTCGTATTTTATCTTCAACTTCATTCCAGTTAGAATCCAACATCTGAGCAATCTGCAAAAATATTCACTAATGCAGTAAAATTGAAAAAGAAATATTTTTGCAATATAAAATAAAATATGGATTTTGAAAATATTATTTGCCTCAGTTATTTGGGTTGTTCGTCATCTTTTACATTTGAATTCATCACACACGAACAATGTGACATGCACAGTGTATCACTGTACATGCCACAAGGCTGTGCACACCGATATACACTTGATTGATTTACAGGGACAGGTGAGCACAGGTCAAACCCAAATGCATAGCTGGGTTCAACTCAGGTGCAATATAAATAAAATCACAACACGCGCACAAGGTCAAACCCGAGCTATTAGCTGGATTCAACACAGGGCAGTTGTACAGGCTACGACTTCAAGCATGCAAGCAAGATGGTGATCAATATGCATTACAGTGAAGTACAAAACAAGTGCATCACAAACCAACAAAGGAAAAACATACAAGCAACAACCTTAACAAGCAAAGACCACAAAGTTAGTGCCAACAGATCAAATGAAGTCTGTACACATGGTATGAAGATCACAAGGCTCAAGACTACAAAGTAAACATGTATGTGCTATAGAGAACACGGGGACCAAGCTACAGACTTCAAGAACAGGTCAAATGAAAACTACCCGAGTTCATCGAGAAATACAAAAATGACAAGTAACTGAGTACATAACTACAAGCAAGTGCACACACTAAATTAAAGTAGTGCAACTTGATAACAAAGACCAATATCGTTGCACCAGTGATACTAGTGAAACCAAAACCAGAAAGTACACATGACTATCTCAACTTCAAACTCACATGCAGCACAGCCTCAAACGAGCATCAAGTCAAGTCAACCAGAACAATGGAAGCAGTGTGCAAACAGCAGGTCTAAAAGTACTCAGGGATGAACACAAAAATGTACAAATCAAAGAACACATGACCAGACACACATGAACATGAAGACCACAAAGGCAATGCACCAGTGAAGCAACTCAGCAATGAATTTAACCAGGAACAAGACTCAAGCACCATCAAAGTGTCAAAGAGATAGTCGACCAACGGCTACATGAATCAACAGCATATCAAATGAACCAATGAACACATGAACTACAAGCTAACAAATGCAAATTGTATCATGATATAGTGACACTAGTGATTTCAAGACTCAGTACAACAGACCAACAGTGTTTCAAAAATGCAGGCCAACATCAAAAACACAGTGCAAAGATGCACTCAAATACAATAACAATGCAAGCAGATCAAATGTATAGAGTGTCAACAGTCAGCGGTGATGCAATAATAATGCAACATGAACGGCAAGTGTCACATGGCAGTAAAAATATAATGGCTGTGAACAGCAAGTAAAATCGAGCAAGTGTACAGTTCGATCAATATCCAGAAGTCTAGTTTAAGAAATCAAATGGCTGAAGTAAATACAATGAGTGAAGACAGAGTTGAACTCACAAATCAACATCGAAGTTGATCAAGTAAAAAAATCAAGTTAGTCAATGCCAAAGTCAAAATGAAATCAGAGAGTAAAGTCAAAGATTCAGAGAATTCAAAGCCGTAATCACGAGTTCGAAATTGAAACCGTGGTAGCAAAGGCAATTGATCGAGTTAAACATCAAAGCCGTGGGAAGCAAGTATCATAATATACGAATTTGAAAAAGTCAGTGAAATATCAAGCATCAAATATACGAATTTGATTAAGTCAAACAAATCATCAACGTTCAACAAAAATCGAATGGCCGAAAGCATGATAACGAACAAATCAGACGAACGTAATTCAAGGAGATCGGACTCCTATAAATTGCAATAATCATCATCGGCGTAGATCTATCGAATTCAAGCATACAAACAGAAAAGCAAAAAGAGCAGAAAGTACATACCGAAGCTTTTTGAATTCGATCAATTCGAAGCAGTCGAAGTGCACCAAAGGAAACCATCGATTGACAAAGAAACGCCGAATCAATAATTCAATCGAGCATTTACAGTCGCAAGCTTCGAATTTCAAAAACCCTAGTTTCTGAAGAGAAGGACGAAGCCCTAATTTAGCTGCAGAGAGGAACGGCCACCATATTCACAGAAACGAACGAAACATATAAAAGTGGATCGGGCCGAATTATCAAAAGGGGGTCAGCCTTTATCTTAAGGACTTTTTAATTTTTTAATTGGGGTTTTTGCTTTATTTTTAAATTGCTTTTTAAAATTTTTTTTAAATTCTAAACCATTTAAATTTCTATTCGTGTGACTAGGGGACAAACTACGTGGCGTGGTTTGAGAATTCGCAACTCAATGGCTGAGTTGTGGCAGGGTTTTGAGCGTAGAGTTAGGTTTAGTCGATAGCGGGTGTCGCGAATTTACGTGTGTAAGCGTCTGACTATCTAATTTCTAGTAGAAACCTTGGGGGCAGCACGTAGGCAGGGTTTTGCCGAAGCTGGGTAAATTCTGTGTCGTTCTATTTCTGCATTTATTATTCTGCTATTATCTGTGCTGTTATAGTTCTGTGATCTGTGTTGAAATTATTTTATAAGCTTCCACAATTATTTTTTATAATTTATACCATCACCCTATTCACCCCCATCTAGGGTGAAATTGATCCTACATTTTCTTTTAAAACATTTTCTCTCTCTCTCATCCCCATTAACGTTTTGTTTTAGACAGACAATTTTTTCTTCTTTCTTAAGCTCTCATCCTCTCCTTTAATGGTCTCCATGAAAATAAAATTTTCATAAAAAAGTACAAACAAAACAATGAATTCAAGGTGGTTCTTGTCTCTTAATCCTTGCAACAATTAGAGGCTGATTTCTGAATCTAGTAGATTTGATTCATCGTTCAAGGTACGATCCATCAGCTACATCTAAAGGAAAAGTTCAATGTTTCAAGGTGTACTTCGAGGCTTTGGAATTAAGGTATGATATTTTTTATTCTAATAACTTTGATATAATTGTTTAATTAATAAAACTGAATATCATAATTTATATGTGCATAACATTGTCTCAATTGATTTGAAAATGGTTTATGTAGTTCGAAACGTTTATTATGTGAATTGATTGGTTTTTATTTAGATAAATCAAAACTGAAACATGTATATGATTATACAATATTTAATTTTAGATCTAGATTTAAACGTTCAAATTAAAGTGTGATTCTTTCATTTGAATGTTTATATATTCTTATTGTTTACATTTGTACTGTAATAGAAACTTACATATAATTAAATGATGTTTTGATAATAAACTGATTACAATAAATTTCTAAATTTGTTACCATGTTTGACATCACAATTATCCATCTTTAGCTATTCAAAGGATTTTAACATATTGCTTAGTTTAGTAGTATCACCTTTTGTTTTATAATAATAATGGAAAAAATTATTTATTCATATAGGCTGAACCTCCTTAGATTTGAAAGTTTAATTGTTCTTATTATCTGCATCTTATTGTAATTGAAACCCATACACGATTGAAGGATATTTTGATAACAAATTGATTACAACAAATTTATATTAAACTCAAGGTCAGAATACCAAAAAATACGAGTCCTAATATCCACTTGTGAAGTTGAAAGACTTCTATGTTTTATCTTAGGATTTAAAAAAACATAAAAACTAGCCTTATTAAAAAAATTAAATGGTAACATCTAACCTTTGTAATACTGTAAGAACATTTGCTAAGTAATGTTATAATTATCCACAATGATAAGTTTGTGCATTTAAAATGACTGATAAAACATTTATTAATTAACACATACAAATGAACTGAACTGAAAGTTGATAAATGGAAATATAATACCCACTATTAAATTCCTATTGCATGTTAACGGTTCAGCACCTATGCAAGTGCCTGATTGTCCGGTTCTTTCGGGGGATGGACCCATAAGAATTCACTTATCCCAATAACAAAAAAACCTGACTTGAACGATCCTGTATTAAGAGCTAAATTGGCCAAAGGGATGGGGCATAATTATTATAGAGAACCCGCATGGCCAAATGATCTTTTATATATTTTTCCGGTAGTAATTCTAGGTACTATTGCATGTAATCAATTATTGAATACATTTATGGTTTGGTCACTTATGTATATATTTGCTCAAGACCATGTATTGCATTCTATGAATTTCAAACTCTAAAAGTAATACAAGACTACGGATATTTGATCCATATACAATTGCATATGAATGTTACATGGTAAATGACCAAAATTTGTAATGTATAATATTTCGTTGAAATTAGTTCAGCCGAAAAACAAAAAAAACCTTAGTCCGAGACCGAGTATTCGATCCGATTGATTACAATAGGATCATATCATGTTAAATGTAACAGTTGATCAAAACTACAATATAAATCTAAGAATTTGATCACTGAATGTCAGTTTGATCAGTTTACGTTAAGCGGAACATATCTAATGTCCTTGAAAGCTAAGGATAATTGAATGCATTTTGTAAAGAGTTCACTATGATATTGTATTAAGGGTTTATTTTGAAAAATTTGACCATTTAGAAAGGAAAACGAATATACAGGGGTGTATGTGATTTAAGGTACAATTGTAACGAAGAGAGTGAATAATCACTTCTGCTTCATAACGAATCGTCGAAAACAAGAATTGTGATTATAATGGTTGACACTTAACATTGGAATAAGAAATGTGATTGCTATTCTGAAATGTATTTTCACATAGAAAATTATTTTCTATGAGATTTATTTCTTTGAGTTCGGGATATTTGATTAAAGAACTCTACACTGTAAACTGGTTGTAGTACATGAGATAAATAATTTATAGTAAGTGAATTATGGATCTCCAAATTATGTACGATGTTACAGTAATAACAGAAATAGTTGGAGTATGCCATACATCACTTATTGATTGCATTAAATTACGAAAATTGTTTTTGTAAAACGTACCAAATATTATTTATGAAATAACGACTATTTTTTGGCATTGACTAAGAAATAGACAGCTATATTTCAGTATGAATATTCGTTATGAAATAGAATGTGGTATTTGTTTTCATAACAAAAGTGATGCCATGAAAAATACATAAGAATCTAATATTATTTACATGATATTGGTTAATTATATGTCAAACAATTAAGAGCTATATACCCATTCAGTGGGAGCATAACAAGAGTTGATGAACCCTTCGAATTGATACATATAGCTATATACAATCGTAAGTCAATTAATACCAAAATGATTCCATGTATTTTGTCATATTCACCGATGAGTTATCATTAACATGAACATGTGTATCTGATACACATGTAGTATGTCCATGGTAAACTCATAGAGTATAAAACAGAAGTAAATAAAATAATATGCGACATAAATGATATGACTTGATCAAACGAGTGAGCATATTGGAAAACGTTTCGAACGTACCAAAAATGAATAAAGATTCAATCTCAAAAGTCACTCCTCCACATGATACATAATGATGCCTCGATAAGGAGTAATCAAACTTTGTTGGACAATGTTGTTTGCGTCAAAATTGGGCACAACACTCTTCGGGAGTCGTTGAAGAGATAATAGTCAAGAATGTAAATTCAAAACATATATTATCTAACAAAAACTCCAATCAAAAATAAATCAAATGCGTAGACAAGCGATTTATAGTGGTTCGGCGTGTTGCCTACGTCCACTGTGAAGTGTTTTGATATTTTATTGCTTTTCTTTCAATGATTACAAGTTGTTGAAGCAATCAACAGCAAATTACAACTGTAAATTCGGAATCAACAGTAAAATTATGATGTAGAACGATGGAGATCTCGATCCAGCAGAGTCTGGGCGCTTCAGAGTCAGAAGATCCCTTTTTCGTTGGCCCTGGGGCTCTATTTATAGGCGTGGGCTGCTGATATTTCGCTGAAAACTCGGGAGAGCACTCCTGGCACGTGAGGGGGCCCACATGCACGGTCTCGGGAAGTTTGGGCCCACTTTGGCATCGGTTCGAACTCCATTCGAACCGATCAAGAATTCATCCAATCGAGGTGAAATTTGGAGTGGACATTCCTCAACATGTACGCAAGCTTCTGTGAAAATTTCATGGCATTTGGATCAATAGGTTAGGAGATATGATGGGTTCGAAATGGGGTTTATTGCTTAGCTGTTTGGTTCGAAACCATGCTTTCGAACCGATGGTTTCGAATCCATCATGGCACGTGACTTCGTGGTGACGTGGAGCGCAAACTTCGAACCTATCCGGTCTTCACTCCGAGTTGACCGCTTCGACTCCATAGATCTCGGCGAATTCGAACCGAAGGAAGACACGTCATCATGGTTGGTTGACCCAGCGGATTCGAATGAGGCTACACAGGATGGGTTCGAACTCGGCATCGTGGATGGATTCCAACAAGGTTCCACGTTTGGGTTCGAGCAATGCTTTGTGATGGGTTCGAAGCGGCTACTCTCCGATGGGTTCGAGGTCCATTGTTATGAACTTGGTAGGTTCGAACTTGATGGTTTCGAACCCGAGGCGTCCTGATGGGTTCGAACTTGATGGATTCGAAGGTGATGGTTTCGAACCTGATGGGTTCGAATCTCAGGCCTTTTCTTTCAAGTTGAATCGATCATAATTTGAGCGTATGAACTCGGATTGACTTGAAACTTGAGACGTTGATTCCTATGGTCTTTCTTGCCGTGTCCTATCAATTGTGGCTCAATCTGGACTTGGACAAAATTCAGTGATATCCATAGCGAGACGAAGAATGGCCGGTCTCTGAGACAAACCGTTCTCCGTTTCTGATCGATCTTTTGGTATCGCGGCTTTGCCAAAAAGCGGGATAACAAATGTATGATTAATTGTGAGTGAAGTTGAGCTAGTTTCTTTCTATAAGGTCGTGTACTCAAGAGTAGTACAGAAGGTTGATATTGTTTCATCTAAATAACAGTTTACAAAATCACACAAGATAAGGGTTTATAAAAAATTCCAACATATCCTAGGCCAATGAGTTGGCAGGTTGTGCGATTCAAAAGATTGCATGTAATAATTGTTTATGAGGGATCTTGTATGATTCTCCCCAAAAGGATTTTGGGAAAGACTATCATTAGATGACATATTCATATTTTGAACATACGTTTTGTAAACGAAAACCAAATTAGTTTTATATACAAATAAATTCATATAATGTTTATGAATACCTATTTTGTCGCACTGAGAAACAAATATTGTTTCAAAAAATACCAACTTCATTGTAAAGAAATTTCTTTGAGAAATCAATTATAGTAAAATAGAATTAGATACAATCCATAGATAGAACAAATGAGATGAGATGGAATGAAATTAACTAACCTAAACGAACACAATGCATTAGAGCGTCTAATAATTTTTCTCGCACAATGAAGAGAAACTATGAGTTTTTTTATCAATGTGGATAATATAAAATCCTCGATTGTTCAAACCATTAAGAATGTTGACTTTATAATATGGTATGATGCACAAATTTGATATAATTCCGAGTACGTTATCATAATATGATTTTGGTAGCCGTCGCCTAAAGTATGTTATCCACGGCTGCGGTTGTGTTTTTATGAGCAAGACTAATGCAGTTGGAATTAAATAAGCAATGTTGATAAGAATAATATCATAAATTTCAGTTGTTGAAATTAGGGTAATAGATTCAGTATTCAACGCGATC
Organism: Allium cepa; assembly: GCA_030765085.1. Classification (NCBI taxonomy): domain Eukaryota; kingdom Viridiplantae; phylum Streptophyta; class Magnoliopsida; order Asparagales; family Amaryllidaceae; genus Allium; species Allium cepa. The sequence goes on along the minus strand of CM060932.1, from coordinate 1,028,607,245 downwards.
AAGTTAATCGGATTTACTCACAAAATGACCACTTAGTATGACTTTATGTTTGGTACATACGTATTGAAATAGAAAATTCAAAGTAACGATTTAGAGTAAACTATTAAACATAAAAACCAAAACTGTCTCAAAGTCAGTGGGAGCAATGTTGAGCTTGTGATTATTTGGATATGATCCAAGAAATGATAGAAAGCGTTAAAATTGAACAAATATTTTGATAGAAATATCAAATAGTTTGATTATCAATCAAAATGCAGAGGAAGCGTGTGTTCATAAGAAAGAATGTTAAAAGGTACATTGATATTTCTAAAATAAGTGAACAACACATTGTTGATTTTAACGACGTATCTGTGTTAAAATCAACCTTAGTTATTTTAGTACTCAACTTTGGATTGTAAATGATGTTTTTTATAGCGAGTATAGAAGATATTGGGAATGTCCCAAATCGATATGCAAAGGTACCTTATTAAATTGTTTAATACATAAAATGTGAGATGAGTTCTTTATGCATTGGCAATAGGAATTATCATACATGTTATCTTGTCTACGATATCATGATTTGTTTATGTATTTGATCGCTAAATAGCTCTCATATATTTATGAATTACTAGAGAATTGTTTATAGAAATAAAAAATCCTTATGAAGGAGTGTTCAGACTCAAACTTCATAGGTGATATTGAGTATAGTATGTTAATAATAAATTCAAGTTAAGAATCTTCAATTTGGAAATGTTCTAAACGAAAGACCATGGCTGATTCAATGAAAAAGGATAGGTACATCGCCTTGAATAGCGACATAATAAAGACAATGTATACAAAATATAAGTGCATAAATTTATAACTGAGTCTGTTTCAAATGTTGAGAATCTCATAATATTAGTATATGATAATAATACCATGATATAGTTTGTAACGGAATTTAGAGCTCACTTAAAGTCAAGAGACATACTCTGAATTGTTCTATATGATAAAACAGTTGATCACGGTTAGAGAGATTTGATTGACGTAGATAACTAAAATATAATAACATACACGTCCACAAAGGGACTGACCCAATTGGTTTTGAGAAAACCGACAAGAGAAGATGCAGTAAGATTCCATAATTGACCTCGAGTACAAGTGAGAGATTGATAGAGGTAGGAGTATACCCTAGAGACAATTATGTAATTTGTTGCATATATCTAACTCGTTGACCAATCTTGTTCGAAATAAAGGTATTTTCATTCTATTATATACTTGATATAATGTGTTTATATTAACTAATCAATTTAATTAAAAGTATATTAATAGAAAATCCATAAATGGTATATTTTGTGATAGTAGTTACAAAGTGTTGTAACGGTGAGTAATTTATCACAATGAAATAAATATACCATTTTAAATGTTCCTAGTCAAGATGCATTGAGACTGGATATCGATGTATCCATTGAGGCTAAAGTATGTAACGCTCTTCAAATGTTGGGAAATGTATTACTCATGACCGTTGGACGCACCAAGGGGTTATGTAGTGATAGTTATTGGATAACTATGAAATGACTCACTCGATAGTTTTCTGTTGGTTAATATAATAAGGTCAAGCAGAAAATATCGATGTGCCTAATTTAGACCGTTCTCTCGACTTGAGAATACTGTTGATCTTCAACATGGAAGCTCCACTTTGATTATAGTCAAATCGTGGCACAGCGTCCATCGAACGACTAAAATTAGATGAATAGAAGCATTGGAAGCGAAACACTATTCAAGAGAGGATTCGTCTTCTCGGTTATACGAGGTTAGTATCATGGTCAACTGAAGTCAACTCAAAGTCAAAGTATCTGACCAGAGTATTTTGGTTGATTATTATTATTATCATTGAAGCAAAGACTTTAAGTATAAAATATAAAGTTGAATGTTGATGATATTGAAATTTTGGTTATTACCAAATTCCATAAATCCAAAGTGATGTAGTTTTTACGAAGAGAATTTGTATAAATAATTATCACTATCAATGGCCGCTTATAATAAGTAAAATTGGATTTTACCAAATGATGTGTAAGCGATAAATTCAGCCAAAATGTCACACCGCCTACTAAGTGATGTGTGAACATTATTATTTGAATAGTTCGGTATTAATCGCTGACCGAGTTTACACATTTGAGTCGCACAACCGTAATGATTAATTCCCTGAATGAACCACATGATTTATCAATTTATAAATTGTTATAAATTAATTAAATTAATTAATATTTATGAAATAGTAAGTATTAAACTTCATTTGATTTTTCTGAACTAGAACTTAATAAAGTGCGTCTATAAAAGTTATAAACGTCCATATTGATATCGATATCAACAAATATTTAAATTAGATTTAAATAGATTTATTGCTAAGTGTTTTTTGGAAATTTTTCAATGAGGCTACATGCGTGATGAAAAAAAGGGATAGGTTTCTAATGTAATTTGAAAACCTAAAGGAGAAATTAATAAAAAGGAAATAAATCTCCTTTTTATGAATCACTTAAATATATTTATGAAATGAACTTTCTCCTTTTGTCTTTATTTTATTCTATGGAATATATAAAGAGTATGGTATGGTGATTTAATTTTGGAATTGAATAAGGAAGGTTTAGTGGAGAAAATTGAAAAGGTTTTGATGTTTTCTTTTAAAACATATTCTCTCTCATCCTCATTCACGTTTTGTTTTAGACTGACAATTTTTCCTTCTTTCTTTAGATCTACTCCTCTCCTTTAATGGCCTACATGAAAATAAAATTTTCATAAAACATATATAAACAAAAAAATGAATTTAAGGTGGTTCTTGTCTCTTGATCCTTGCAATATCTAGATGTTGATTTCTGAATCTAGGAGATTTGATTTATCGTTCAAGGTACGATTCACTGGCTACATCCAAAGGAAAAATTCAATGTTTCAAGATGTACTTTAAGGCTTTGGAATTAAGGTATGGTCTTTTTCATTCTAATAATTTTGATATAATGGCTTAATGAATAAAATTGAATATCGTAATTTATATGTGTATAATATTGTCTCGTTCGATTTGAAAATGGTTTATGTAGTTCAAATCGTTTATTACATGAATTGATTGGTTATTTTATTAAGATAGATCAAAACAGAAACTTGTATATGATTAGACAATATTTTAATTTTAGATCCATGTTTAAATATTCAAATCAAAATGTAATTCTTTTCATTTGAATGTTTATATGTTATTATTGCTTGCATCTGTACTATAATAGAAACTTACATATGATTAAATGATGTTTTTACAATAAATTTATAAATTTGTTATCCTGCTTGACATCACAATTATTCTTCTTTAGCTATTCAAAGGATTTTAATATATTTCTTAGTTCAGTATGTATCACCTTTTGTTTATGACAATAATGAAAAGGTCAAATCTCCTTAGATTTGAAAGTATATTTGTTCTTATTATCCGTATCATATTGTCACGATTGAAGGACATTTTGATGATAAATTGATTACAATAAATTTATTAATTAGTTACCCTATTTGATACGACTAATATCTTTCTTTATGTATTCAGAGGATTGTTAATATATTCCTCCGTTTAGTGTATTTCGCTTTTGTTTTTTTTAAAATTCATATAGATTGAATCTCTTGATTTAATTGTATACACATATATTTTGTTAACTAATTTAAGTTTACATAATTTCATAAATACATCAGAAAATTTAAATGTAATATGATTTATTTTGAATTAATTAAGAAGTATTAGGTTAATCTTTGTATACAAATTATTACATCTATTTGTATATGTACATATAAAACTTAATGTTTATATTTCAAATTGTATAATTTAAATACTTTATTAATATCAAACAATTTTAAATGATGTAGTAGTACATGCATATGAATTATTGTTGATTATTCCTATTCTTATGTCATAGCGATTTATTGATTGCTAATTGAATGCTACATAAATCAAGTTTGTCGAAAAGGGGAAGATGAACCAATCATCTTTGTCGTCTTTTATTTCTTTCCCTTTTGTCCCTTACGCGATTGTCTTTAAAATTATTCTTATTTATTCATATACATAATATTATCAACTGATCATACTTGCCTTATTTTTAACCGTCCTGTCACATAATTAAGGAATGAATACATTTGATATATTCAAACCTTATTTTTATATCTCATTCTTTATTGTTTTAGAATTACATTAATAGAACAAAATATTGTATTAAATAAATACTGATTTTATTTAGAAGAAATTTAGATAAGATATAAATGCATTTAGACTTCATAAGCCCATTAATGATCCAAAAATGATATTTTTTTTGAAATTCACTCATTTCTTCCATAGCAGGCTGACCCAGTTCATTCATAACAAATCATTGGTTAGAGAATTTTAGTAATGTGTGCCTTCGTTCAATGTAAATGATACTGCCTTTGCTTAACGTAAATGTTTTTGGGTACGCTGGGAAATTTGAATTCTTGAACAAATTCGGTTAATATTGTTAAGTAGATAGTGCACTTGTTTGATGATGCTTATATTTTACACCTATTATTGATATTGAGAATTAGTGTGCATTATCTACCACTGACTTAGAATATACCTACATTGAACTTATTTCAATCGATTTTCAATTAGCAGATATTTTCACAAAACTTCTTCCAGAAAATATATTCTTGCAACTTCGATTGGATTTGGTAATTTTAGAAATGACCTAGATTTTTTTCTTCTTTTCATTTCAGTGTTTTATTTTACATTATCCAGTAAGAAATTTACTCTGGAAAAGATGGTGCTTGACTACTTGAACCTTTTGAAATCTATCAAAAATTATTAATAACGATCGAGGAAATGATAGGTAATTATTAAATTATACCTCATAATTGGAGGAAGGACATACTAAAATTTCTTGAAATTGAACAAATTTTATAGTATTTCTAAATTAATAAATATTTCATGGTCATTTTTGTTCCCGTCATCCTTCTTTCAATCTATACACTAAAATTTAATATATTGTGCAGAAATTGGTATTTCGAAAAAACGAGGAATTATATATATATATTTTAACTTGATTTAAATAATTTGTTCTACTCCAAAGTATCTACTCTCGTTTAAAAGTCCTTACGATTACGCATGAATGAATAAATTTTAATCTCTAGATATGTGCTTCCATTCTCATTTTATACTCTTTTTTTATACATAGGCAAGTATAACAAGGAAAAGGTAACTAAGTATATGTATTCAACATCAGAACACAAACTCAAACTGCAGTAAGGTAATGTACAAGTCAATTCGGGATCGAGTCAAGATTTCATAAGTTAATGAGAGTGCACGGTGCAACATAGAATTCAACAAGGATTTAGAAGCATGCTCGAATATCCGCAATATTCAAATCAAAGTTGAACAATTACAAGTCAAGGATGAAGCCATACAGAATTAATTCAAAGCCAAAATGAATTCGAAGTAGAAAATTGAGACCAACAATAATCAAATCAAAACCTAAATCACATGGTTGAAATATTCAAATAGTGAACCCAAAATGTATGAAAATAAATAAAGATTTTTTTCCAAATCAACCACTATAAAAACCAAATCATCATTGGCAATTTGGTTAAGTTGAGTTCAATAATCGCATTCAAATAAAATCAGAAAATAAAGAAAATCGTACCAAATTATCTCAAAATTATCATCGCAAAGGAACTTGACCAAGGAAGCAATCACAACCAGCAATTCTAAACTTATCAAAGAAATACAAGAGGCGCAAATTCAAAAATCAATTTTCGAAGTGGAAAATCCTAAGGAGATAATGAAGAAAAGAGTGACGACTTGAAAATAAAGTGGAAGTTTTCTTTAAATTTTTTTTGAGCCGATGTTAAATTAGGCTTTTTATATAATTTTGTGTTTTATTTTAATTTCAAACCCCTAGTTTTTAATTAGAATTGAACTAAGTTTGTAGCTTGGGAAGTTTTCAACTCGAGAACAGAGTTATAGCATAATTTATAGGCATGAGGTTAGAATAATCAAGTTAGAGATAGTTGTAAGTTTACGGGGGATTTGTAAACAATCGATTGTTCAGTCTTAGTAGAAATCCTGGGGGCAACAGTATACGGATTTTGCTGAAGTTGAGTAAATTTATGCATTGCTTTTATTTCACATTTACTCTATTATTATCGGTGCTACGATTTTCATTTTCTGCGAATTTATAATAACCCCTTTTCACCTCCCTCTAGAGTTAATTTGATCCTATGATTATTTCATATTGCTTTTAGGCTTGATTTCGAGTTTTGTTATATGCCTACTGCTACAAAGTGAGCGGTCAGTGTCTCAGGAAATATTCGATGTCATAACACTTGCGTCGCTTATTATTAGATGCGACACCTCACAAGTGCATTAGATATGCGGGACATGTTATGAGGATTATGCATCGTTAGACTCCTTGAGAATTTTGAAATAGTTTCCCATTGGAGATAGCACCATCGCTGTAAACTCCCCTAAAAGATAACTAAAGGATCATTTGCATTCACTTGACTTGCTTCGTGCTCTCCTTTATGATTGACTCGCTTTTGGCAAGTCATTTGATTCTCTATTATCGGCCCGCTTTCAGGAAAGTCAGTTGATTCTTTATTATTGACTCGTTTTTAGGCAAGTCTTATGTTTTTAAGAGTGATTCGCTTCTAGGCCAATCTTATGACTTTTTTTTTGATATACCCGATTCACCATATTTTGTTATGATTGCCTATGATGTTGTTTTTATGACATGGTGTTTTCGTCGATAACTATGTCATTTGTTTCATTTTTTTTCTTGGCGTATTTGTGGTTGCGACTGTATCATTTTGGATTATGCCATTTTCTTATTTTGATGCTAGCATATTTATTATAGTTTTGACTATATTGCTTAAAATTCACTACTTTGCTATTATGGTCCGACCCTTTTCAATTAGATATAGTTTGATCCGTTTATTATTTTAATAGTACTTGGGCTAGATCCTGACATGAGAAGTACTGGGGATTCATTGACCATGAATGTTGGACTAGTTTTTAGAGATAGATATACCATATTATTCCAGTCCTTATGTATATACATTTGTATGACATTTTTATGAGATGCGTAACTCTAGATGTATATTTATATTCGTCCAATACTTGTTATGTATATTATATATGTGGGTCTATTGTTTCCATTTATAGACTCACTTCATAAATACAATTATGAGATGCATTATGTTTTTCCGCTGTGATCTGTGATATTATGTTTTATGTTATATTATATATTGTTTTATTCTGAATTAGCCAATGTATTTATTGTTTTGTGCCGATACTTTTCACGACATTTATAGTTATACGAGGTAAAGAAAAATGTAACGGTATTAGCACAATGGAATTTTCATGGATGATCGCTCTAAATCAGCACTTTTCTCCTACCAAACATGTAATCTATATCTTACGAATAACATAAACCCTAAGATCTAAAATATATGATTATCACATATGTAATGAATTAATAAAACATACCTTCAGACATCTTGTATACGAATCAGCAATGGTTGTTGTCGAAATCTGTTTCAACGGAGAAAGGAAATGGTTTCTCTCTCTTTTCCTATATCTTTCTTTATGTGTTTTCTATATTCTTTGTGATGGGCAAAGGTTAATATTTATAGGTAGAGAGAGGACCAACTTTCCAGATTTGTAGATTTAATCTTGATCGTCCATCAAGATCAAGATGAGAGAAATTAATGCTCTAGATTATAACCGATTTATTTATTAGCATATTAATAGGAAAACACTTTAGATTCTGTTGACCACATAGAGGAAGGAAACGTTTGAGGAAGAAAACGGTCCATTAATGTACCACATAATGAGGAAGGAAACGGTCTATTAATGTACCACATAATGAGGAAGGAAACGGTCCATTAATATTTTCACATTAATTTCCTTACAGTCTCCCACTTGGTCAATAGTAAAATCCATTAATGTTTTCATATTAAGGTCATAAGCCGCGCATGATATGCTAAACTTTTCTTTAGTCAGTTATCATAAGTGTCTTGGATAATCTAGTGGTCAATGGAAGTCATGACGTGTACACGTTATTTACAACATGCTTACTTCCATGTACTATGACATTGACAACTTTCATAACTAGACCGTAGTTGAGCATAACTTAATGGTCACATAATGTCTTGAAGCAAAAGACTGTTTCCGTTATCATTTATTTAATCTAAATATAAATGTGTACACATTATAAAACAGAAATAAAAGATGTCCAAATTATTAAGAGCTCAATAATTGTCATGTCTAGATAAGTACAAAATAAATGGCATGATAAGAAGATAATTAGGAACTATCTGCAAGACCCATGCTATCAATATGTCTCTGAAAGGTCTTTGGAGGTAGTCCTTTCGTGAATATGTCTGCCACTTGTAAGTTTGTACTTATTGATTCAACAATGATTTTCTTTAGTTTAACATCTTGCTTCAGTAGTAGGTATTTAAGGTCCATGTGTTTGGAACCTTTGGTTATCCTATCATGCTTGGAGAAAAAGATTGCAGCTTCATTGTCGCAGTAGACAGTTAGTGGCTTAGAGATAAAACTTAAAGTGCCAAATTGTGAGACAAAATTACGCAGCCATGTTCCCTGAATTGAAGCCTCATAACATGCTATGTATTCAACCATCATGGTGGATCCGAAAAGCGTCTCAGATTTTTGGCTTTTCCATGATATTGCACCTCCACATAAGAGGTACACATAGCCAAGAGTGTAGATCATAGTGTCAGGACATCCAGCAAGGCCTGAATCAGAATAACCAGTTACCTGTAGGTAACTTGATTTTCTATAGGTGAGCACGTAATTCTTTGTTCCGTTTAGGTATCTCAGTACCTTATTTGCAGCTTTCCAATGAGTGATTCCTGGGTTACTTTGAAATCTACCCAGCATACCAACTGCATGACTGATACCAGGTCTTGTACAGACCTGTGAATACATCAAACTCCCTACAAGAGATGCATAAGGATATTTGGTCGTTTCTTCTGGTTCCATAGGAGTCTTTGGGCACTGCTCAAGAACAAGTTTGTCTCCTTTCTACAGTGCGACATGACTAGAGGAACAATTCGTCATGCCAAATCTCTCAATAATTTTGTCAATATATGCTTTTTGAGACAATCCTAGAATTCATTGTGATCTATCACGGAATATTCCTATTCCTATCACATAGGAAGCCACACCCATATCTTTAATTTCAAAGTTCGTTGAAAGATAATCCTTAGTTTCACGTAATAAACCAAGGTCTCTGCTAGCTAATAATATGTCATCAACATACAGAATCAAAAATATAAACTTGCTCCCACTGAACTTGAGGTATATACAAGGGTCAACTATGTTTTCTGTGAAATCGAAAGCGGTAATGATTTCATGAAACTCTAGATACCATTGTCTAAAAGCTTGTTTCAGTCTATATATTGATTTCTTAAGTTTGCAGACCATGTCTTCCTGTCCTTCAATTATGAAGCCTTCAGGTTGACACATGTAGACTTCTTCTTCCAAGTCTCCATTTAGAGAGGCTGTTTTCACATCCATTTGATGTAACTCGAGATCATAATGAGCTACTAATGCCATGATAATTCAAAGAGAATCTTTCCTGAAAACAGAAGCAAAAGTTTCATTATAGTCAATGCCTTCTTTCTGATTAAAACCTTTGAAAACAAGTCTAGCTTTATATCGTTCAATTTTACCATTGCAGTCACGTTTGGTCTTGAAGACCCACTTACAACCGACTGCTTTATGTCCTTGCGGCAATTGAACGATTTCCCAAACTTGATTATTATCCATAGATTTCAGTTCTTCTTTCATGGCATCAATCCATTTAATAGAATTAACATCCTCAATGGCTTGTGAATAAGAAATTGGGTCCGTAGTTCCTTCAGATTCTATTAGATAAAGCATATAATCATCAGGAATAGCTGATCTTCTTTGTCTTTGAGATCTTCTTAATGCTAGTTAGCGTGATACTTCATCAATATTATGATTGGTGATAATTTCATTATGGAGTTGTTGATCATTTATTGGGTTTTCCTCATTGTGAACAGGTTCAACAATGGGATGATTCCCAATATCTTTCGAAATAGAGGGTAAGATAATGGGTACCCTTATTTCATGAATGACCACTTCTTGTTGTTTTGCACTCCCACTGATTTCACCATTCTCATAGAATTTGGCATTGCCGGTTTCAACAATTCTTGTACTATGGTTAGGACAATAAAATCTATATCCTTTAGATTTTTCTAGGTAACCTATAAAGTAACCACCGACTGTCTTGAAATCCAATTTCTTTTCATTTGGATTGTACAGTCTAGCTTCAGTTGGGCAACCCCAAATTCGGAGATGTCTTAAACTAGGTTTCCATCCTTTCCAAAGTTCAAAGGGAGTCTTTGGAACGACCTTACTTGGAACTCTATTTAAGACGTAGACAGTTGTTCGTAATGCATCCATCCATAATGATATAGGTAAATTTGCATGACTCATCATGGATCTAACCATTTCCATGTATGTACGATTTCGCCTTTCAGCTACACCATTCTGCCATGGAGATCCATGCGCTGTGTATTGTGCAACAATTTCAAGTTTTTGAAGAAGTCTAGCAAAAGGTCCAGGATGTTGTCCCGTTTCATCATACCTTCCATAGAATTCACCACCCCTATCTGACCTAATGATTTTCACTTTTCTTTCTAATTGTCTGTCGACTTCAGTAATGAACGCTTGCACAACATCCACTGACTGAGATTTTTCATGCAACAGATAAAGATAGGAACAACGTGAAAAATCATTGATAAAAGTGACGAAATATTTCTCTCCTCCAAAAGTTGGAACATCAAAAGGACCACAAAAATCTGTATGTATTATTTCAAGAAGTTATGTACTTCTTGTGGCTCCTTTCTTTGTGTTTATTGTTGTTTTTCCTTTAATACAATCAACACATGTTGTAATGTTGGCGAAGTCTAGGTCCGGTAGAACACTATCTTTCACTAACCTCTTGATTCTTTCACTGGATATATGATCCAGTTTTTTATGCCACAAGAAGTAAGAATCATTCTTGGATGACTTTCTTTTAGTTTCCTTTTCATGCAGGGTGAGTTGGATTTCAACATTTTGTTTAAGATGAAGTTTATAAAGTCCATTAATTAATATTCCAGAACCAATAAGACTAGAATTTTTAAATAAACTAAAATTTCCATTTTCAACTTCAAAAGAATATCCAAATTTATTAAGTACACTTACAGAAATCAAATTACGGGAAGTAGACAGAACATAAAGAGTTTGACATAAATCTAACTGAAAACCGCTATCTAAAATAAGACGAAAAGTTCCAATAGCTTCAACTGGAGCTTTATCTTTATTCCCCATGAAAATGAAATTCTCACTTGGGTTTGTGGTTTGGATCGTAATGAATCCCTGCATAGAATTCGAAAAATGAACGTTCGCAGCAGTATCAATCCACCACGTAGAAGAAGGTACATTAGTAAGATTTGATTCGAAATGACTTACGAAACCTATTGGGTTACCATTCTTTTCGAACCATGCTTTGCGCTTAATGCAATCTGCTTGGAAGTGTCCAGGTTTCTTGCAGAATTTGCAGACATCATCCTTCTTTTTCTTCTTGGATGGTTGAGTGGCGTCATCAGATTTGGATGGTGCTCTTTTATGCTGTGAGTTATTCTTTTTGCCAGCTTGTTTTCCAACCCCTTGAGTGAAATAAGCAACTTTAATGCCTTGCGGGCCTTGCCTAGACTCCTCTTGAACCAGTTTGTTAGTCAATTCATTTAGACTCCACTTTTCCGTAATAGTGTTGTAATGAATTTTGAATGGTTCATACTGAGGAGGTAAGCTAGTGAGAATGAATTGGACGAGAAAAGCATCGTCCATAACCAATCCCAAGTTCTTAAGTTTGGCAACAAGGTTAATCATTTCAATGACATGAGCGCTCATTGAGCGATAACCATCAAACTTCATGGTTACAAGATCTGCCATAAGTTTTCCAGTAAGGGATTTGTCTGCAGTCTTGAACCGATTTTCAATGGATTGCAAATATTCTTTTGCGCTTTCAGTTTTGGGTAGGGAGGTTTTGATGTTGGTATCAATCACCATTCGCATAAACATCATGCTGAGCCTATTAGATCGTTTCCAATCATCATGGAGTTTGTTTTCCTCAGGCGTACTTGTGTCAGTAAGTGGGGCTGGCTTTTCCTTTAGGAGAGCCATGTCCAGTTCAAGTACGCCTAAAGAAAACTTAACTTGCTCTTTCCATTCTGAGTAGTTGGTTCCATTGAGTCTGACGATAGACGTAGCGTACGAATTAAGGTTTGAGGGCATTGCAACTACAGATGTAAAAGAAATGTAGGCTTCTTTATTAGAATAAAACACATGTCATAATAAGAGGCTAGGTTTAGTGCCTCATGTGGGTAGGCAGTAGAACCATACTCATGAAAGAATGATAAACATTAATGTTTCATGCGTTATTGTGCAAGCAGCAGCCGCCTGTGGACGTGACTGCATGCATCAGACTAGAGGAAACAAGGAAATTAAGCACAGAAGCGAAAACTAAAATAAGAGAGAAAAGAGATAAACATTAATGTTTTTTTTGCATAAACATTTGTCATTCTTTCAAGTAATCCACAACAAGGATAATAAATGTTTAGTAACTCCAAGTAAATTCCATACATGAATTTAACATATAAATAATTATTTTGCAAGTTCCAAGTCATGAATTTAATGTCAAATTAGGAAACAATTGTTTTCAATATGTATACTTTCTGAAAAGTATTCGCATACAGTAAGCTGTTCCATATTATACAGTAGGTCAAACATTAAAGTAGAAAAATCAACTTTTGCGAAAATATAAAATTTTCGGATCCAGATCTAAGCATACAGTAAATAGAACAATATTGATAATCATAATTACTATAGCAACTTAAATAATATGAATATTAAACTTGAATCATATTAACGCTAATAATCATTATCATCATCATAGTAAAATTACAAACATCATATCATAGATCTATGCTAGTTTTGTTTTATATATTGATGGATAATCATGAATTCTAAAACCATGCCCTGATACCACATGTAATCTATATTTTACGAATAACATAAACCCTAAGATCTAGAATTACATGATTATCACATATGTAATGAATTAATAAAACATACCTCCAGACATCTTGTATATGAATCAACAATGGTTGTTGTCGAAAGCTGTTTCAATGGAGAAAGGAAATGGTTTATCTCTCTTTTCCTATATCTTTCTTTATGTGTTTTCTATATTCTTTGTGATGGGCAAAGGTTAATGTTTATAGGTAGAGAGAGGACCAACTTTCCAGATTTATAGACTTAATCTTGATCGTCCATCAAGATCAAGATGAGAGAAATTAATGTTTTATATTATAACCGATTTATTTATTAGCATATTAATAGGAAAACACTTTAGATTCTATTGACCACATAGAGGAAGGAAACGTTTGAGGAAGAAAAAGGTCCATTAATGTAGCACATAAGAGGAAGGAAACGGTCCATTAATATACCACATAATGAGGAAGGAAACGGTCCATTAATGTTTTCGCATTAATTTCCTTGCAAAATGATCAAATTTCCTTACAAAACAATATTACTACACAATCAAACCAATCGTTAAAAATGTGTCTACTGTGAGCTTGCAAAACAAATAGTGTGTAGCAAAAAAAAACAAAAAACATGTTTTTAATATGTCTACTTAATTCTTTCTCATATTATTTACTTTGTTATATGCACAAATGTCTACTTAAATATCTTCAATTTAAAAAAAAATCAGCATATTATCATTTAATGTTTAACCGAAATCAATGAAAAAAATTAAATATTTTTTTACGTACGTAATAGAACGGTTGGTTCATCATCGTTGTACGGTTGTAACAGTGTTATGTATTGGTGCAAAGATGGGCTTACATGGTACCATATGAGGCAGGAACCCTAACTCTATCAAATCGCCAATATAGTCAAACTTTCTGGTCACGTGCGATTCTCCTTCTCGTCACGCGTCTATTCAATCAACAAAACCTAAAACGACCAGATTGCAAATCTGCCTCCTCGTTGTATGAAACCCTAAACCCTAGTTGTAATGGAGAAGTACCAAATCCATAGAAACACGCCAATAGATTGGAGTCCTTCCGCCATTGTCGCGCTTTCTTCTAGCACTGATGGATCTAAAGTTGCTGCGGCCAGGGAGGACGGTTCTTTGGAACTATGGACTGTATCGCCTGGAGCTGTCGATTGGCATCTTCAGTTGGTACTGTGCAATTTGATTTTAAGATTTTGATCCCTAATACACAAAAATATCAAAAACTCAAGTGATACCTATTATATAAGGTAGTGTGCTATTATTTGATCAAACATGGATTATGATGTTTTGATCATTAGCTGGCTTGCATTTACTAAGTTGTTATGATCTGTCAAATAGATTACAAAATTTAGTGAAAATTTGTTAACTCTGTGGTAGCTTTGAACGATGCTAATTTCATGGTCTAAAGTAGTTCATAACGATTCAGTACCTCAGCTATTGTGAATTATTTCTCATTTTTGATGTTTATGCTGATTTGGTTGTTTATTTGAATGAAGACAATACAAGGTAGGCCAGATTCGAGGGTTTCATATTTGGTCTGGTGCAGGGAAAGGTTGTTATCATCGAGTGTTGATGGATCAATATCAGAATGGGATCTGTTCTCTTTGGAGCAGAAGGTAATAGTTCTTTTCCTTGGATATATTTATTGTTTCGGATACCGCAAAAGTTCTTGTATTAACTGAAAGAACATTTATGTGTAGATCATGTAAGTTGATGAGCTTCTGTTCAAATTATCTATCAAAATAACATAATGTTTATCCAATTAAATTCTATTCTCTTGGTACTTCCAATGCTTGAATGTGGAATTTGCCCGACCTTTCAACTGTTATGGATATCTGTGTTCTGGAAGTTTTTTCCTTTGAAATTTTACCGACATTGTGTTTGTAATTTTGTTTTTCTTGTCAGACTGTGCTAGATACTATTGGAGTATCAATTTGGCAAATGGCTGTAGAGCCAATTGATGATTGTTCCCATGATGGGAAAACTAACTCAAAAAGCACTACAGATGAAAGTTGGATCCGTGATGTTTCTAGTGATAGTGAATCCAGTGATGTAACTGACAATGAGTATGATTCTGATGAGTGCTCCACTGCATGTATTGATAGCAAAGATCACAGTTTGCGTCTAGCCATTGCCTGTGACGATGGCTCGTTAAGAGTATACAGTCTCTCTGATAAAGATGGATTGGCCTACCTCAGATCATTTCCTCGGGTCAATGGTTAGTTTCACTACCTTTTAATGGTTTCTACTATATTGAACATTTTGCAGTAAGCCATGGTTCTGGATGGAGAAGACTGATATTTTTAAAATTTGAATCACCCTTTATAACTCGTAAACGTGCAGTTATGTTAAACTATGAATCATATTTGTGTTATGGTTCTTTAAAAGACTGCCGTGTTTGTAGCATTCAATGTAGTGTGCCATATCATTTCTTTTTTTAAAAGCAAGTTATTATATTCACATGCAGGGCGAACTCTTTGTGTTACTTGGAGTATTGATGCGAAATCAATATTTTCAGGCAGCAGCGATGGGTATGCTGCGTTATTGGTTTTTGTGATTTTTGCAGTTGTTATTTTGACTTTTCTCCTAGTTTAATTTTTTTAAATGATGAAATGACTTGATTGCAGTATCATAAGATGCTGGGATGCTACATCATTTCGTGAGACTTACCGTATCACAGTTGGCCTTGGTGACTTATGTTCTGGGTCAGAGCTTTGTGTATGGTCCTTGCTATTTTTAAGGTATTGAAATACACCTTTTCTACATTTTTTTTGAGTTTGCAGTTTCCTGTTGCATTGTCATTCATAACTTATGACATTGCATTAGGTGTGGGACTCTTGTTAGTGGACTTAGTTCTGGCAGTGTTCAGTTTTGGAATAGTCATAATGGAACACATCTGCAGGCACATACTTATCACAAGGGAGATGTCAATGCTCTAGCAACCAGTCCTTGTCATAAAAATGTTTTTTCTGCTGGTTCAGATGGACAGGTACTTGGTTACTATTATCATAGAATTTGCTTTATATATTATATATTGTTAGAAGTGAATTATCATTATTAATAAAAATTATATGTTGGAATATTGATTTTGCTTTGGTCAGCCTGGTTCTTTTTCCTTCTAGATGTTTCTTTCTTTTTTCAATCTTGCTATGAAAGCTGTAAATTTTCTATTATATTATTTATCAAAATCGATGTCTCGTTCCACGTGTTTCTTTTTATTTGACCTTTCATGGTTTACAGGTTATCCTTTATAGAATGTCTGATGATCATCCTGATTCTGGAAAAGAGGGTTTTTCAAGTATACATGTCCAAAACTGGGTATATGTTGGATACAAACGAGTTCATTCCCATGATATCAGGGCCTTAACAGTTGCAGTGCCTATTACCAATAAAGGTACAGTTGATATGCTGATATAATATTTGTTTAGCCATGGAACTAATATATATTCTCAATACTTAACAGATACACTCCCTGATGAAAACCTTCCTAAGTTACGCAAACGAGCAAGACCCACAAGCTTCAGTTATCGTAAATGGGCGCAAATAAGAGTTCCTATGCTCATTTCTTCTGGCGACGACTCAAAGCTTTTTGCTTACCCTGCCAACAAGTTCACCCTTTATGAACCTCATGATATCTGCCCTACGCCTCAGCGAGTACCTATACAGTTAATACCCAATTCTGCCATAGATAGGACTTCTATGATGCTTGCCCAGCATCCTGATTATATAAATGTTACTCTATTCAAATTAAATCATGATGCATTTCTAAGCAAACCATTAAATGAATTTAAAATAAAGTCATCACGAAAAATCATCTGTAGTGCGGTATCTAATAGTGGGATTCTAGTTGCATATTCGGATTCCGTGAAACCTTACCTCTTTGAGTTAAAAAGATATAAATGTGGGAATAGCGGTTGGTGTGTCAATAAGTTGCAACTACCTCGGGGTTTACCATATGCACATTGTATAGCTTTCAGTGCCGATTCTTTGCTCATGTTGCTAGCTGGCCATAATGGAAAATTACATGTAAGTTCTCCATCAATACTACAAGTAGATTTTTTTTTCTGATATGGTAGATAATATGTGTTTTGTATACCCCCAAATGGCGCTTTGGTTTTCTCTCTATATTTTATGGTTTATCCGCCAAACAAATTAATCCATCAAACACACATGTTATACTAGATTGTTTAAATAATTGAAAACAGTATACCCAGATTGCCATAGTATCATGAACCTAAATTTGCAAATTATAGGGCTATTAATCTGAAATTTATAATAATTCAATGGTCTTCATACATAAAAGTTGAAGTTGCATATTTTTGCCTTAATATTCACCACACCTTGATTGCCATATGCTGGAAGAGATCAGAGTTAAAAATGAGAGGAAAAACTAAAAGTGATGACTATTAATGAGAAAATTAAGAACTTAGATGGTATGAACATAAAAAAAACAAAACAAAGGGATGCATGTGTGAAGAGATTAGGTAATTCTCACATAGAAGGGGGAAGGGGAAAACCTAAAGTGCCATGGGAGAAAAAGCATCAAGAATGATCTACAACGATCAAATTTAATTAATGACGTCAAGGACTACAGGACTACTACTTTGAGTGGTGAATGGTAATACACTCTGGACTAAGCTTATAGAGGTTTTGGGTTCGAACGTCCGTGACATCAATATGAGTGTTCTGATTGAATAAATATCATTTTTGTTCCAAAAAATGAAAGTAAAGATGTTACTCATGGTAGAAGTTGTGGGAAATGAAGATTCATGTGGCTAACCTCAATCATATGAGAAATAGGCAAGGAGGATGATGGTGATATGATGGAATAGCACTTGCATTTTTCACCCAACTTGTGTTTCATGCTGTACATGAAAAAACCATTATATTGTAAATTACCTAGCAATTTCAATTCGCATATGAAGTCTGTTATAAATAGTCTACATAGTCCAAATAAAGATGACATACCTTTTTTAATACATTAGAAGAATCTTGATCTCTAATTATTATTACTTCATTGAAGCTGCTTACAATTCTTATTCTATGCATTCTCTCTTGTTATTTACCATATTTGTAATAATGCCATCAACTTCATCATTTTCCCTGCACATAAACATCTGGCTGTAAGTGCGCTTGATCTTAACTTAAGTTTTATTAATTGGTTAAAAAACAGTATATTCATTTCCCTTTGGTCTTTTTACCTATTGTTTGTTCCCTTAACATTTACACGTATTTTGTGAAATTATTGTATTCAGAAATTTACTACTCTTTTTATGTCAACAAATTCATCCATCAAACCATCATGTCATCATGACTCAATACAAGATAATAGATATTGCACTTTAGTTACTCTATTGCCTTCTAGCCATATATCCTTGTTACCCTACACACCAGTCTATTGCTACAACCTCTTGTTACATGGGGTGTGCTTTTGTCATTAAAAAATTCAATTGTTTATGTTGCTAGTCTCAATTTCAAGTCTTTCCATGCGGAATAAAAATGTTCTAAAAAACAGTGTGCCTTATTGTCTCTAGATTCCCTTGCACATTTTCATTATAGCTTCGCTACTCAATCAGTCCTTCCGTGTAAACCCAACAGTCTGCTATGATCCAAATTTGTTTAATGGTTCTTCACTGTCAATAAGTACTAATCTGAAGTCTACCTTTTTTTTGGTATATTAATTAGGTTGTGGATGTGAGGAAATCTGAATTGGTGCACATTTTTGTGCCTCAGAGAAAAGAAGGGAATGTGAAAAATTCATCTAAAGAGCTTCCCATAACAAAAATGTACACCAGTTCTGATGGTCGATGGCTTGCTGCAGTCAGTAGTTTTGGGGACATATATATATTTAATCTTGAGACCTTCAGGTAAGACATTGGCTATTTATTTGCAAATATACTTTATTGTGTCGTAATTCAACGTATATTTCTGATTCATCGTAACTGTAGCTATTATTATAACCTAATTTCTCTTACCTAACTAACGCTTGCATCCCTGCATCCCACCAAACAAATCAGGCACACTTATATTCACCAATTTTTTAGACAACCAGCAAGGTAGTGGATAAAAAGCCTTGATGTATGTTCTTATTCTTCCAGTATTTTAAGCATGGTAGTCTTAGAAAGAAGAAATATTGTGTATTATCAAGCTTCAACAAAGATATACTTATTGGAGTTCTTTTTTATGCCGTTGTCATTCCTCATTTGAAAACAAATATAAGTCATAGACAGCTTAACTATTATATCAGCAGTGACCAGACTCGAGTTTTAAAACTCCCAATTGTGATGTTTAGGGAACACAGTAACCTTAAGCAGTAAATAATAAACTTATCATTTCAGTGACTTTCTACGTGTTGCATCTTCTATGTTTTCTGCATGTCTATGTATTAGTTTATACCCTACATTCCGTAAGTATCTTAATTACATTATTTCTGTGTAAAATTTTCATGTGCTTAAACTTTTGGGGAGAAGGCAACATTGGTTCATACCAAGAGTGAATGGTTCCTCTGTCACTGCTGGGGGCTTTATTCCGAAGCACAGCGATATGTTTGTTATCACTACATCTGCAAATCAGATTTATGTGTTTGACGTTGAAGCGAAGCAATTGAGTGATTGGTCTAGGTATAATAGCCCTCATTTGCCGAAGAAATTTCAAGAATTCCCAGGGGAGATAAACGGGATCTCATTTCCACCTTCCAATGCAACATCACTCATCGTCTACAGTGCAAGGTAAGGACCCTATGTTGCATTAAATTCATCAATACTTTTACCAGTTTAGCCCTCTTTTCTAGACAAATAACACATACAGGCGAATTCAAAATTAATAAAAAAAATAGGTCACCTTTCGCCACATTGGTGTTTAGTTAGCAATTTTGTACGGTGCAATTTCAAATTGTGCCATAACAAATACATTAAAAATACTTTTTACGCCGGTTCCATCTCAAAATGCATCGTATGGTTGAGAAAGAGATAATTAGACGGACACGATTTGAAATCGTGCTAATATAAATTGTTGATTTAGGGTCACTTTTGTCAAGAGTGATTTAAGAGCATGTTTGACGACTTGTAAGTAGTCAAAACTATGGACCAGTAACTATTTTAATTTTAATGTTTGAGAGCTTCTTATAAGGAACTCGCAAAAGTAGAGAACTGAGAAATATTTGTTAGTTATGACTTATAAAGCAATTTCTTAAGCAATTTTAACCAAATGTTTCTACTTGAAAAGTTAAATGTCATCCAAAATTTTCTACTTAGAAGTTACTATTTAGAGCTATTTAGAAGGTACCACTCAAAATTCGTTAAAAAGATCTAAAATAAGTTGTCGCCAATCCTGTTCAAAATTTGTAATAAATTTATATAGTGGCACATTTTGTTATTTTGGCTGAGAACGACTAATTTAAATAATATCCTATTCATTAATTTGGAGAGGAAATGATAACATAATAATTTTCTTTTCAATATGTTACACAGAGCGATGTGCTCAATTGAAATAGGGATGTCTTCTGGTGAAGATCACAATATAAAATTATCAAGCAGTTCGGACCCACCGACTAGTTCTCCTGATGGTGCAAAATCAAAGAAGAATAAGCGGAAGATGCTCGATAAGACTTATGATGTCCTTCCATTCAAAGATCCGGTGTCATTTGTTGGCCATTTGTCAGAATCTTCTCTTCTGGTAGCAGAAAACCGATGGATGGATGTGATCAAGAAATACGATGCGCCGGTTCATAAACATGTCTATGGAACATAATCTTTTAAATTTTTTCGATGTCAAAGAACTGCTTTACGATTGAAGAAGAATATATAGACATCAGAAAGTTCAATTTTGCTCGGAAGAAGGGTAGGCCTTGTATCAGTTTTGTATTCATGAAGAAATGACTTCTTGTTGCTCCAAGATTTTTTTTTTCACTTTCAATGGATTGTATTTTTTATTATTATTTTTTTTATTTGTAGATTTCGTTATTGTGTTCGTTATTACAAGAATGTACATTAATTACCTGGAAAGGAACCAATGGAAGTTTTAGAATATTTTATATCGATGCTATATGTTTTCTCATAAGAAGATTATTTTTTTGAATGATAATGGTGGTTAGAGATGGTTGGCGAAGTAATCAAAAGCTTGGTTCAAAACGAGAAAAATCAATTACGCTGTTTTTCTGTTCAGGCATCGTTAGAATTGTAGTCTGCATCGAACGCGATGTAGTATGCTCGATTCTTTTTGGTTCTGTAGTCAACAGCTGCTTTACTAAATCCAACTAAAGTAGGAGTTCCTAATTAAAGAGGTTAGGAATAGAAATCAAGGAGAAAAGGTGAAATTCAGTGGATTTCAAACCTTACGTCTCCTTGTCTTGCAAACTGATAACATTTGTTCCGGATCTTGTGGTATTTTCCTAGTAAATAATATAAGCTTTGGTTTAAAGAACCGGTTAAAAACTCAAATGGTCTAGTTGGCAAATCAATGAAAGTTAAAACATAAATATAATAACATGTAGGAAGTCGATGTTAAAGAGATAAATTTTTGGATTTGTTTGCATAGTCAAGGCCCATTAGTATGTTGGACTGAAACAAAAGATAGTATATCTCTCTTCTATTTATTCATTTTCATTTCATTCTCCTATTTCACTCTTATTATTCTCTTCTTCACGAAGTATATAGATCCAATCAAGTCAAGGCATTTTTTTTTTCTAAAATCAAATATAAATCCCCATAATTCTTTAAATGAGATTATTCATGAAAATAAAATAAAATAATAATAATCTTAAAATGAGATTCTCTACAAACCTAATTCATTTGAAAACAATCGGAGAAGATTTGAATTTCGGGATTGAGATGGATGAGCTTTAAGCATAAGTTTCTTGCCAAAATGTTTTGTTAAAAAATGCTTAAGTGAGTAGAGCTTCTCTCTAACTCTGTAAAGTCACTCTTGTGCATTTATTCCATGTTTGATTTCTATGTCCGCTTAGGATTTGTGATTGAGATGTTTAGAAATTGGACAAGAATGATTAGTCCTGCCATTTATAGTTTGTATACTACATAAATGAATTAATGTTGGTCGAAGAGATAGAACAAAAGTGTATGAAAGAGTTAGCAAACCCAAAAAAATTAATCGCACCATTTGATGATGTTGGTTAGAATTCATTTGTTTTTTGTTCATAGATGATAAATGGATGTTTATGAACCATAATAGAGTAGCACTCTTATTATGTTATCGGTAACAAGTTGAATGAAGAACCTTTAAAGTTTTTGATAAAATGCCATGTATATGCTACGAATGCAACTGATTAAGAATGAAACCATAATAAACGATATGATGTGGTTTGATTACTTGTATTAATTATTTGAACATGTAGTAAATATATAGTAACTTTAAAATCGTAAAAAAAAAATGCGATTTTAGCACCAAAACCCTACTTTTGACACTTTGGAGTTCAAGTTAGAAATTTTGAATAAAAATTATTATTACATCCATTTTTTTGTCAAAAATAGTAAGTAAACGAAGTACTGTAAAGAGAACATCGCAAACAACTATGTAGATAGTATGATAAGAGCCAACGGTACACGAAGCCATTAGCATATACGACCAAGGCAGTACAAGGAGGATGGGACCTTAAGCTACAACAAGCAAAAACTATACACATTCCATACACAACACACTTGATGTCGTGAATTTCGTGCTATTCTATTACACCCCAAAAGGCTACAAGTCAACCACTAGCGCGGTACACCATTCAACTGCCCAACGTAGATGTATTGGAGGTAGGACACTAAAGCAAGCCTAAGGAATAAGTCACGACCAAAGAAAGAACTACACTTGGAAGCTCACTCCATCAAAGCAATCTAGAGAAGTAGATCATTTCTAAATGCAGGACCACGTCAGACATCGCTCCATCAAAGAAGGTCAAGTAAAAAACATCAGTGCACAACATAACTCTTAGACAGGTGGCAAACATTCTACAACATCGCGCCAAATCCAGTGTGTCAAAATCAATTTATCCACCCCCCTAAATAAAAAACTTCTGCCTAAACCAAATTATCTCGACTGAACCAAAATAGTAGTCCGCGACACCCAATCCATGGTAAGCCGACAGAGGACACATGGAAATATCCAATGGCAACAAGTTGGTACGAGGATGGTGTCATTAATCCATGTAATGTCATTCACCTATAAAAGGAAATATCCCCTATAAAAGAAAATGACAACTATAGCAGAAAGAGGTTAAAATTTCAAAAGTCAGATATATATTATTGAAAAAGCCATAAACAGTCGATTTTAAATTCAGTGCTTGTACTAACAAATAAGATTAAAAAAAAAGAATGATTGACTGATCTATGCACGTAGGATTCCTCAACATCCAAACCACGTAAATTTTTCTGTCTTTCACCTTTACGCAACTATATATGTGCATATGCTTTGATTTCTCTTAGAAATTAGATTAAATTCACTTAGAAATTTTCAACAAATGGTTAGTGTGCGTCCTCTTAGTTGTATAAGCGTTAACAATATAATTACTACCTAAATCGACATTTTAACAAACAGTTGCCTTGCTAATTCATAGTTGTATAAGCACTCGGTGGTACATCTACTTCACGTTGTTGTTATGAGATCTAAAATTCTCATCAACATTTTGGCGCTAGAAGAAGGTGCACCTTAAGAAAATTTTCTTCGATCTTGGTTGCAAATCTGATTGTTATCTTTCTAAAACATGCATCCAACGATTCCACATAATTTCACCAACTCCCCCACACCTTCACCACTTGAGGCAGCACATCAAGCCGCCAAAGCAAAACCTAAAATTGCCCCAACCTCATCAAAACAACTTATGGGTCCACTACCCTACACCTCATACAGTCACAACCTAGAAGCCCTTAATTAATTTATAGCCCAAATGAACCAAAGGATGAACGGATGTGAAAAACTTATAGCCCAAGGCCCATCCTAAAGTTACTTTCGCTCTCACAATAGATCTATAGTTCATTGCATGTTTCATCGACCAAACAAACTACGAGGCTGGATAGTAAAAGCGATGATCTTAATAACGGAAACAATGTTAATGTACCTAAGGGTGCGAAATAAAATCTAAATGAGAAAATCGAAGCCAATCCCACCATCAAATAAAAAAAACCCACTGTTAACCTATACTGCTTGAGAAACGCAGAGAGCCCACTGTGCGAGGGGAAGACGACACTGGCTCAATCTCAAGGGGATGGCCAACCAAAAATGAAAGCAAAGATGATGAGATTGATAGAGTTGGGGGTATTGTAACATCCCCCACTGTAAGACCCATAACTAACTACTATGGATGTTGCTGTCCTCCATAGTTATTAATTATTAATGATAAAATGTGGCTATGTTAATCATATCAATAATCAGAAACACATGAATATGAAAAAATTTCAAACACAGTTTAGTAACAAATTTCACATTTCATTTCACAAATGATAATTCATATTCATTACATAATCTCATTCGTAATCCCACATTTAGAGAAAATATAATTATTACAAAATACTTTAAGAGCGACATATGAAGATGCCCCCTTGGTTGACCAAAATCAAATATTTAGCAATTATACAACTTTATCATTACATCCAAATAGACAAATCAAACTATACAGTGGAAATAGATAAAGCTCCTAATAGGTAGATTGCCTCCTGTACATCTTCGGAAGCTTATTTCTCTAACCGAAACCTGAAATCCCTTACTTCTGACTTACTCAAATGGGTATTAGAGAGTTTAAGAGGGGAAAAAACTTCGAGTTAGACAACAGTCTGGTGTGAATAATAACCTGCCATCTTAAGCTAAATAGATATCAAGTGAAAGCGGATTTTCCCTTCACTATATCTTATTAAACATAACATCTATATGCAATGCTTCTACAACTACAATGGTTAGAACATTGAAAATAGCATTTATAATTATGAAATACATATTGGATTACCAATCCTAATTCATTAGATTATCCAACTTAATTTCAAATGACTATCTGTCATAATTTTAACCGACTGTCTATTTTATTTAATCTGTCTACCTGTATTATAATTACATGAAGATGTGCAAAAAATTTGAGAACCATAAAAAAAAAGTGTTATCAATACTCTTATGCTCGTGTTCTTTAATCTAGAGTCCATAAAATTGGTTTGGTTAATTAGCATGCATTTACTCTCTGTATATGTTATCAATACTATCGAATCTGTTTTAAATTAGTGTCATTGGATTTGGTTAATTGGTATGCATTTACTCTTCGTAGGTATTATCAATACTATAGTGACATGGTCTTAATTTTCTTTTTCTTTATTATTTAAAGCTTTTATTAGTTTCAAAAAATATGGAAGAACCACCTTCAAATTATATTCATCCAAGAAGAGGCTAGGCATCAAATAGGCACAGTTTAGCTGAGAAAGTACTTTTATTTCACATTTTCATTTAACAGCTTTTTTTAATATATAATCAGTGTTAAAACCTCGACACATATATGTAAATTATTCGATTTGATTGGTTATAAGGGAGAGGATCGGTAAGATGATGAAAAAACTGCAAGGTTTTTGTGCCAGGAGGTGATAATGATTCTTATAGTTGATTCCTTGACATGTTTGGTGATGTGACTAGATCATTGATTTCACATATAGTTTGCACTTTCCATATGTAAACGAAAAGCAAGGTCATTTTTGAAATTTTAAAAAGACACCGAGTAAAAGTGTTCAACGAATTTTCTTTATTGGTAGTAGAGATGTGGACTACCCTTCTCACATTTAAACATATTCAGAATCATGTGGACTATCCATCTTACATGTATTTATTATTTGGATTACCCATCCCCTATCATATTTACTACCCATCACAGATGGTTCAATCATTTAAAATTTTATGGACTATCCATCACACATTCTTTATTTGACTTAAAATGTTGTGGAATATCCGTCAAACATCCCACAGTTTTCCTAGAATGACTATGACCCTTCATTACTCTCATAGAGACTATCCATCTCTAGCATGATGTGGACTATCCATCTCATATTCCATAGTTTTCGTAGGATGATTGTGAACCCATCACTTGGCCTTTTAACTCATATTACCCACATGTCTCCATTTAACCCATGTTACCCACATGTTTCACTTTAATCCATACCACCCACAAAATTAACCCATATCTATCGGTATCCCCAATTAGGTTATCTTCACTTTAGTTATAAAATCCCAAAGTTACATACATCGGTATCCCAAAATGATTCATGTCGAACTTATTAAATTTAAACAATGGTATCCCCAAGGTCGAAGTGAGAAAGAACAGCTCTCCGCCTTTTAACAAGTTAAATTTAGATTAGTGTCAAAATTCATCCACATTGGTGTCCCCAATGATAGTATCAAAATTTACATTTAAAATGGCATTGGTATCCCCAATGACGTCGTTGCAATGGAAAACATAAGGCTCCCCGCCTTTAAATAAACATACACACATAGGTTTAAAGGACGTTGATTTTTACGCAAAGTCGAAGACATAAATTTCCTTTAAGAAAATTTTGCTTTGAAAGTAATAATGTTGATTCTCATGAAAACAGATGGTTCTCCTCCAAAACGTGGGGTTGAACTCTTAAACATAGGTTTCTTTGCCCCTTCTAAAATGATTTGGATTTGTGTTGAAGCGAGTCTACTCGACGCTAAAGAAAAACAATATCCTTACTATATAATATAAGGTCATTGACCTTACTGAATAGGGCCAATAATGGTCTCTTCCCCTCTTTAAATGTTTTAGGAAATTCACTTTGGCTATTATGCCGACAAAACATTTATGTACAGCGTCGAAGTCATAACAATGGACTTCGAAGGCATTAAAATTTATAGCATGCGGCGTTATTTTTAAAACATGGGAGAAGAGACATCTTCGACCCTGATAAATTACGTAGATTCGATACTGTCAATTTTGGGTTGCCGCGATGGTCCACTTTGATAAGGTCGGAACATTACAGAACTACTTAAGTAGTTAACCTATGCTTTACAGGCTTGTCAACGTCGAAACTTATGCAGACGGTGCTTAGGCCCGACGATATTATAGGCGTAGAGAGAACAAAAGTGGAATGACATCGCTGTAATTTATCTATAAACTGATTTCTCACTAGTTAAAGTAATAACTTTTTACCTAATCCAGTTTCATGTCCAATTCTCATTGGATAAAAATAACTTTTACATTTTCTTATTAGAGAAAAACTACAGCATGAGATTTCCAAGTTGCCAAAACATTTATAAAACAATTAATTAATACCATTAATTAATTAATTAATCTTTTATATGCTTATTTAGCATACCGAACTCACCATAAATCACTTGGGAATTTTTTTTTAATTCACAGAAATGAGAGAATATTCTTCTCTTTACTATATAAATTTTTTGAGGCCAAAAGCTATATTTAATTATTTTGAATATTTAAAATCTGAATTTAGCCTATTTCCTCACTAGGTAAATTCATAAAATATTTAAATAAATTTGGAAAAATATAAAATTTAAAACCGATCTTCAAAATATTGTTTCACACCACATATCAAAAATTCAAGTCATTTGGAGGATGAAAACTTTGTATTTAACCTTAAAAACCGATTAAACATTTATTATAAAATTCCATTAATATATTGTTTTATCCATACAATGTTAACTCGACCAATCTAGGTCACATCTTACCAAAATTTACTCAGGAATTACTCATAACCGAGTCCAAGATTAACCATAGAGATGGAAACTTATTATTCACCTTATATTTTTGGATGTAGGAGTTGAGATTTGATGCTGCTTTGATTTCCTAAGCTTGTTCTCCCTTGAATCTCTAGATTTTGACTTCCTTATGCTTGAGTTATGGTAGGCCTTCCCTTTAGTTTCTCTTTTTATTTTTTTATTTTGTGGAAACGAGAATGATATGAGAGAGGAAGGGGTTTATGAGCTAAAATGGATGGATCGCCTATTCTACCCTTCTCATGCATTCTCTTAAGTTCTTAAAACAATCCTAGTAACCATTAGTTAGTTAATTATGGCCTGACCTTATTACATTGCCAAATCTGATTCTCCCAAACCATTTTCATTATTCTATTTAATCTATCCAATTAAATGTCTTGAATAATGTTGAACAAAAATTAGGGTGTTACAGGCTCCCTTCCTTAAAGAATTTCATCCTTGAAATTCAATAAGGACTACATAACAAGCATAGCAAACATGCAAACAATGCTAGTATATCATACCCACTTCAAAGTCTATATGCACCAAATATAGAACATATCCACATAACAGCTCAGGATAAGTATCCCTAACCTGTTATTTGTCTCCCAAGTAGTCTTTCTCGTTATCGCTGCATTGAACTTTCACCAACTTGATTATCTTGTTCCTTAATTCTTATCATCTCTTGCCACAGCTCTAACTAGTTGTCTCACAAAGGTAAGATCCCGTTCTACTGCTAAATCTTCCAATGCAGTTGGAGCATAGTGGTTTCTAGATCATACACATACTTCCGAAGATGAGAAACATGAAATACATTATGGACACCTGTCAAACTGCTCGGTAACTTTACTCGATACGCAACTTTCCAATCTTCACTATATTTGAGAATGGTCC
Source organism: Allium cepa (assembly GCA_030765085.1). NCBI lineage: Eukaryota > Viridiplantae > Streptophyta > Magnoliopsida > Asparagales > Amaryllidaceae > Allium > Allium cepa. The sequence continues at coordinate 1,028,578,545 of CM060932.1, read as the reverse complement.
AACATATCTCGGTGCCAGTTTCCCTGGCTTTCCAAATCACATCACACTCTTTATTAGTGATATCTTAACAAAAACACGATCTCCATATGAGAACTCTAACTCTTTACGCCTTTTATCTGCGTAACTTTTCTACCTAGACTAAGCTTCTCTCATCTTATCTTGAATTAACTTAGTCTTCTTTGTGGCTTCTCTCACCATATCTGGACTAGGGACCAATTTATCTCCGGTCTCCAACTAACATGTTGGTGACTTGCACGGCCTTTCATACAAAGCTTCGAAAGGCGCCATTTCTATACTAGTCTGATAACTATTATTATAGGAAAACTCAAGCAAGTGCAAATGGTCTTCCCATGATCCACCAAAATCTAGCACACAAGCTCTCAAAAAATCCGCGAGTACCTTATTGACTCTTTCTATCGAGCCTGTTAAATATAGGGTGTAATTGTTTTCTTTATTAACTTTCCTATTATAAACTACTTTCCTATTATAAACTTTCTGATTTAACTATTTGGTGTGATATATAAACACATCTTCTTGTATATCAATGAGATGGGATAAATAAAATAAGTTTCTTTTGCGTTCTTCCCTATGTCTGTTCTTACAAATTATATTTGATACTAAACCAATTAACATGGTATCAGAGCCTGGTTAGAACAGTATCTTAAATCAGAAAATTAATCAAAACCTTTACAATCCCGATTTCAGAAAATCAGAAAATTCAAATCTCGTACTCTTTCCCTTCCTTAAATCAGAAAGCAATCGCCTATAACTTCCAATTACCTCCATCTTCAGTAACTCACGACCTTGAACCAGTAACCCAAGAATCACCAAATTGCTTCAGCACTACCAGGTGAATGCAAAGAAGTATTCTCCCTTTCCGGCTTCTCCCTTTCAGGACTAACCGATGCATGCTTTTGATCACCATCAACATTAGCGTTCGGACCATCTTTCCTCTTTAGGGTTTCTCAACATTCGCAATCAGCCTCTTTAATTTGATTTCAGATATGTGTTTCTATATTTTGAATTATGGATAGATCTTCACCTCAATTCGAACCCATTTCTACAACCGCCATTTCCGAACCCAAACCCTAGCCATGGCCGTTCGTCCTTTAGTTTCAGTCCAATCCCTCGAGTCCGACATGCAAACCTCTGATAAGCCAGCCGCTGCACCTCTTCCCGATGTCCTCAAAGCTCCAATCCGTACTGACATCATCGACTTCGTCCACCACCAGCTATCACACAGTCACCGCCAGCCTTACGCTGTAAGCCGCCAGACCGGTCAACAGACTTCTGCCGAGTCATGGGGAATGGACGTGCTGGTCAGAGAGCCTTCAGAAACATGTGTCGAGGAGGACGCATGTTCGCTCCAACCAAGATATGGCGCCGCTGGCATCATTGAGTCAACGTTAACCAACGTCGATTTTCTGTTGTCTCTGCACTCGTTGCTTCAGCTGTACCTTCGCTTGTGATGGCTAGGGGCCATAAAATCGATTCAGTAGCTGAATTACCTCTCGTTGTCTCAAACTCCATCGAGTCAATTGAGAAAACGAAGGATGCAGGATTTCTCATTCTAGTGTATCATCCTGATGGGAAGCAACTAGCTTGAAGCACTCTAGATGGCCAGATTCACTTTTGGGACCCAACTGATGGCATGGCTATGTACACAATAGAAGGTCGTAGAGATATTGCAGATCAAGTCCTGCTCCATAAATTTCAAATAACACATAATCTATCGTTGGATGGAGTTCTTGATTTTTTGAACCGCAAGAATATGACCGAAGCTGGTCCATTAGATTTAATTGATGATGAAGATAGTGATGTGAAAGATGGCATCGACAAGCAAACATATAGTAGTTTGGGATATAATCTTCCGGGGGCAAAACCCAATCGCGGACGGCCAATAGTACGTGCAAAATGTTTGAAAATTGCTCCAACTGGAAGATCTTGGGCCGCGGCTACAACTGAAGGAGTTTTGATGTACTCAGTTGATGATTCTTTTGTTTTTGACCTACTGATCTTGACATAGATGTTACACCTGAGGAGGTTGATGTGGCCCTTGCCGAGGATCAACATCAGAGAGCATTACTTAGCCGCCTTCGCCTTAATGAAGATTCATTGACAAAAAAAATGTATCTTTGCAGTAAATCCCTTAGATATAAGTGCTGTTGCTTCTTCGATACCAATCACATATATACAACGGTTAGTTGAGGCTTTTGCAGATCTCTTAGAGAATTTTCCACATCTTGAATTTTGCCTTCAGTGGTGTCAGGAGCTCTGTAAGGCCCATGGTCAGTTTATTCATCAAAATTCTCGAAGTCTTCTCCCAGCTCTAAAATCCTTGCAAAAATCAATGGAAAAAATGTAATGTGAATTAGGGTTTAGTTAGGATATTAGTTTGAATCCTACCAACTTCAAAATTAAGAGGAAATGGATTTAAATCTCGTGTTCATCTTGCCCCTCTCAGAAAATTTGATTCTCAGAAAATTCGTGTTCAGAAAATTCGATTCTCAGAAAATCCGTGTTCAGAAAATTTGCCCCTCTCGTGGATTTGGTTTCCCAGAAAATTTAGGTTTTGGATTCAAAAAATTTTGGTTTTTTCAGAAAATTCAGTTTCTCAGAAAATTCGTTTGTCTCATATAAAAACTAATCCATTTCTTCATATTTGTTCATCACTTCTCTTGACTCAATTTCAATTCCTAAATCTTTTACTAAAGCCCTATCTATTCCCGGTTGACGGGAAGCAATGATTGATGAAATGAATGCTTTGGAGTTTAATAATACATAGAGATTGACTGTCATTTTTTTGGGGATAAAATACAAGATGGTTTAATATCTACAGAGTATATGAAGACTGAAGAGAAGATTGCAGATATCTTCACCAAAGCTTTGAATGGAGTCAGAATTAATTACTTGTGTAACAAGTTGGGCCTGATTAACATCTATGCTCCAACTTGAGGGGGAGTGTTAAATTTAGGGTGTAATTGTTTCCTTTATTAACTTTCCTATTATAAACTACTTTCTTATTATAAACTTTCCCGATTTAACTATTTGGTGTGATATATAAACACCTCTTCTTGTATATCAATGAGATGGGATAAATAAAATAAGTTGCCATTGCTTTCTCCCCTATGTCCGTTCTTACAAATTATATTTGATACTAAACCAATTAACATTTGTATAAGAGTTATAAGCGGTACTTATTTTAAGCTTGGTACGCAGTACTTCTTGTAGACTCTTCTAGAATTAACTAGTGAACAATGCATCCCCATCACTGACCATACTTCTAGGAATCCCATACAACCTAACTATATTCTTTATAAACAACTTAGTCAATACAGGCGCCATTCTTGTAGACTTAACGTGAATGAAATGGGAACTCTTGGTCAATATATCTACCACAACACATTTAATTTCATTTTCCCTATTTTACCTTGGCAACCCATCAATAAAATCCATGGATATCGAATCCCATTTCCAAACCAATATATCTAAAGGCTGAAGCAATCCACTTGGCTTCTGATGTTTGGCTTTTACTTGTTGGCCATTTGCACATTGCTTCACCCATAAGCCTACAACTCTCTTCACACCTTCCTAGAAGAAATTTCTCTTCATATCTTGATATATCTTGGTCCCCCAAGGATGAATCGTAAACTTTGATCGATGATGTCTCCTAAGAACTTCTCTCCTTAGGTCTCTAACCTTCAGAACACACAACCGTTCATTTTTTCTCAACCGTCCCTTCTGCTCAAGACTAAAATCTTTTAGATCACCAGCCTCGGTTCCACTTTCAAGCCTTCTAATCTTCTAGTCTAATAATGGATCATCTCTATACTTTGAAGGAATCCTTTCGATCAATACTGGTCGAACTTCCAAGCAAGGTAACATGGCGATATTTTGACTAAAATCAGTAGTCGATCTTAACTGTACACTACATATAATACCATTCGACCAACATAGCTAACACCACATTCTGATGTTTCCTACTAAGTGCATTTGCAACTTTATTTTCTTTTTCTGATGTATACTCAATACTAAAATCATAAGCTGATAAAAACTCCAGCCACCTCTGCTGTCTCATATTCAACTCTTTCTGAGAGAAAAAGCCTCAAATATTTATGATCCGTACATAACTCGAGTCGTTCTCCTTAGAGGTAGTGTCTCCATACTTTCAATGCAAAAATCACCGCCGCCAACTCCAAATAATGAGTCAGATATCTAACTTCAAGTGGTTTGAGCTATCGGGAAGCATAGGCTATCACTTTACCCCTTTGTAACACTATACTCCTAATTTAGTTCCACACACATCTGTATACACAACTAAATCCTGATTCCCATCAGGAACAACTAACACATGCGCATCAGTCGACAAATGCTTCAACTCAAGGAATGCTTTCTCACATTTATCAGAATAAATTAACTTCACGTCCTTTCCGGTTATCTTAGTCAAAGGTGCAACTATTTACGAGAAATTCTTGATAGATCTCCGGTAATAGCCAGCTAATCCAAGAAAACTTCTTATCTCGGGCATCATCTTGGGTCTCTTTCAACTGTTAACAGCTTCGATCTTAACTGGATCGACTGACAACCCCTTCTTTGAAACTACATAACCAAAAAACTTCACTTCTTTCTTCCAGAAATGACATTTCAAAAACTTCTCTTTTAGTTGATGCTGCCTCAATGTCCCAAGCACTATTTTAAGATAAATCTCATGATCTCTTTCATCCTTAGAGTATATCAAAATGTTGTTTATGAATACCAATACGAACCTATCGAAGCGCTCTAGGAAAATCCGATTCATTAAGTCTACGAAGAAAGCAGCTGCATTAGTTAATCCGAATGGTGTTACTAACCACTCGTATAGGACATACCTCGTTCGAAACGCTATCAACAGAATACTGTCCTCCGCCACTTTCAGTTGATGGAACCCTGTCACCAATTCCAACTGGAAAAATACTTTGGCTCCACTCAGATCGTCAAATAAATCATCAATTCTCAACAAATGATATCGATTCTTTATCATATTTTCATTCAACTTACGATAATCAAAGCAAAATCTTAACACCCGTTCAGTTTCTTCACGAATACTGCACCCGGTCCCTAAGGTGAACTACTTGGTCTAATAAAACTCTTTCCTTCTAAGTCCATTAGCTACACCTTTAACTCCTTTATCTAGGTAGGTGTCATCCTGCTATGTGGTCTACTTATGGGTTTAGCTCTTAGTAGAAGATCTATTTGAAACTCGATAGCTCGTTTCGGTAGCAGCCCTGTAACCGGCTCAAAGATATTTGCGAAAACTCTTGCTACTAAAACCCGATTCAATCAGTCTTCAACTTCCATTGCACCCAACAAAGCAAAAATTCATGGACTCAAATTCTCAATTGAATATACTATTCGATCATTACTATCAGGATGTCTCGATGATATTTTCCTTTCTAGCAAAATATTCTGGCATCGTATTTTCTTAACCAACCCACACCGAAAATAATCCCAAAACCTACAAAATCAAATACATACAATGGGTCTTTGAGATGTGGCATATTTTCCCAAGCAACTTCTAGCCTCAACCCCTAGATAAACTTCTTATTCCACTTGATAACCGTGTCAATAGAGGCATATCCATGCCTTGCCAGCTCATCAAATTTAGCATAGTACTCCAACACTGATATTGACCCTTGCTCCAACTCCATAAACTTCATAAGCAAGGTTGACTTGGCTACTTCAAAAAAAAAATCTTTCCTGGAATATCCTTTGAAAATCTACCCAAGTCAACTCCTCTTCTGGTACCCCAACAGTCATCCCATTCCACCAGAACAAAGCAGCTCCTTGCAACTGTCTCGAAGATAATCTCCTTCTCTGTTCATCATTCAGTCCCAAATCAGTGAAAATCCTTTCACGGTGCAATGGCCAATTTTCCACTTTTATCGCATCTTCAGTTCGCAAAAAAGGCTTCCCATCCAGACTAGTGTTAATCTCGGCTCATCTTGGCATATTTATTACCAACTGGCATTAGGGGATTGACTCCTCCCTCATTAGCAACATTTCCTCCAACTATCCCTACAGCTTCTTCAGCTTGCATTAGATTGACAAAGAACTAACACATAGTCCTCATATCCACTAGTGGAGTTGCAACACCTAAATCGGCATTTGCATTTTGATTAGAATTTTCCCTTCGACCCCGATTCTTCCTGGTATTGAGCCAAGCATTTCCATTGGTTGTGCTGCTCCCTTCACCTAGAGTCATTCTTCTGTTTTCTACCTCCATGTCTTTCTTTCTCGTAAATATGCATACGGGCGTTAGTAAGATATAGAAGAATGGTCTAAGAGATAAGGCAGAATACATACGTATATTGTTCGAATCGGCTAAATGTATATTGAGTTAGAAAATAGCCGATCGAATTCTAATTAAAACAACCACAAGTGCACGACGTACAATTTTAGTACGTGGCGAGTATGAGTCAATCCGTGAGGAATTGTTTAGATTTTAAAATTTCTATTCAATTATATTAATCAAAGTTGAGAGTATTGTTAACCTAGAAATGAAAATGTAACTAAACTAATAATGAAAAATGGATAAAAGTATGATAGTTTAAAAGCAATTTAGAGGTAATTTCCACTCTCTTGATCACATAAATCAACGCAACACGAAATTATGATCCCTCTTTTTTGGTCATTAGTGGGTTTACTTGATGTTTTTATCGTAAGTGTGGCATATTTGTAGTATTAATTAGCCTAATATAAGCCATCAAACTATAACGCACCCATTAAACCACTTGCTAACTCTTATGAAAATTGACAATGAAATTGAAAATAAAATATATTCTAAGCATGGCCTATTAACTATTGATTAGGAATATAGACCATCAAATTTTGATTTTAAAATCACTTCATTACCAACATCATATGAGGAGGTAATATATGTTTTGCTTGTTTAAGCATAGCCTATTTGGTGTCAACAATATAGACTATCAAATTCAAAGCTAAAACAACAGAATTTAACCCATTCAAATATTTCCATTAAGAATAAAAGAGATCAAAAATGAGCAAGTTATGTTGAATCTACATAATTAGAGAGTTTCGTTACCCCTAAATTGAAGGGTTTAGCCTCTCATATTCGTTATCATATCAACAAATGTAGATTGCAACATGAAACAAAAAAGGGAAAATGCAAGCTAAGTAAGAAGAGAGCTGATTAACATAAAATAAAAGCTAATCTACTTGCATAAGAAATGAAACTAAGCTACTAACATAAGAGGAAAGAGAGCATGTAAATAAGAAAAAGCATGAATTAACATTACATAAAAAGAAGTACACATGAAAGTAAAATGGCTAAGTAGCCATGAAAAAGAAAAGAGAACTTTGATTTATTTGTGCATCTCCAAGTAAACTAAATGGAGGCTAAGAGACTAAGAGAGGAGGGGATTACATGAAACATGATGGGTATATATATACCAGTTTGAAACCCTAATTCATATTTTTGGAGAATACCCAAACTACCCATCTAGGAAGTATGGCCACCAAGTTATCGTTAGCATGAGATAATCATCCATTAAGTGTGAATGTAATTTTAATAGCCATTAGCATATGAATTAGCTCCTAATTTTTACATCATGGTAAGTGGGTAGGTTGGGTCCTCTATGTTTCATGAAATGAATTATTTCCATCTTCATTCCTTTATATTCTCTTGTGTATACATATTTTCCATGAAACCACTTGTAATTTGAATTCAAATTCCTACAAAATAACATAGAAATTTACAAGTAAATTTTCTCAAATTAATATATACATAGAATGACCATTTTGCCCCTGTATGAAGATGAATATGTGATGATTTGAAAATAATTTGAATTTCGGTTTAAACAGATTAAAATACTCTATATGCTCATTTATTTAATTAAATTTGATAAAATATGGAAGTAAAAATATGCATATTTGCATGCACATCAAATACCCACATACTTATCTTTTTATTCGTCCTCGAATAAAGAAAAACTAAGATAAATCTGTTTTCGTAGGAAGCACGATCGCATTGAGCATATGTAAAAAGCCGTTAAACCTCTAGGTGTGCCTAGTAGGACGAGTGTTGTCTCGTAGGGGTTTTTAGCGGATGCTACCCACAAAACCAAACGCAAAGTGAAAAATTCCTAAATGCAAAATTTATTTACAAAGACATGAATGCAAGTATTTAAAAATATTTACAAATGAAGGATTTACTTTTAAATTGACACAAATAAGTTAATATAAGTTCTGATCATTATCTTGGAAATTTAAGTCATTTACTCATCAAAACTTCCAATAAAAACTTAGTTATCATAACAAATAGACTATAGTTTGGCTAATTGTTTCAGTTGATAACACAATGTAATTATGAAACGGATCCTTAGTTGTTTTTCAAAGTTTATCAAAGTGGTATTTTCATTTCTTTTGAATAACAAGTCAAATCAAATAAGTAAAAACAATGCTTGGATTTCAATTGCTTACTCTCACTTATTTGAAAATGTTAATTATATTTACAATGTTTATCCCTAACTCGAAAAACTGAGGCTAGATATATTTCCTATGCACAGCCTTGCGGGCTTATGTGAGGGGAATACAGAGCGTGACGAGTGAACTCACAAGTGTGAACACCCATCGACTGTAGCATTATTAATAAAAGAATTTTCATATATACATCCACCTAACTTATATAAACCGAGGCCAGATATATTACCCATGCACTGCCTTTTGGGCTTACGTGATGGGAATACAGAGCATGGCAAGTGAACACATGACTCTAGATGTTATTAAAAATATATACATATATAAAATTTTGTGTGTGTTATATATATGTTTATTTTGTTTTTTTGAAGAGAGAGTTTTGCATAATCATCTTAGCACTATTTAGCATAGAAGATAAAAAATATTATATCCTATTCTTTTAAATCCACCACTTTTTTAAACAAAGATTTTCATTAGGATATGCTTCATAATTAATACGTATGAACCTTTCTATATACTAGTTAAACCATCGTTATTTGTAATCAAATTTTATTTTTATTTTTGTTGAGACAAATAATTTTCAAAAATTTCAATTTAATAACTAAAATCTTAAACTTATCCTATAGTGTTTCTTAAAAAGTAATTAAAAAGAAAATTTGTTTTTGAGATTTTTTTTGTTTTTTTTTTTAATGTTTGAGTTTTGGAAAGAATATAAACCATGAAAAATTAAAAATAAAGATGAGACTCTCCCCACGTTTGATTTTGACTGTGTCCTCACAGTCAATCTAAGTGAAAGGAGAAACATAAAATAAAAATGAAAATATGACCTATATTTACATGAAAATAAAAAGATTATTATTTACAAGATATCTGAAAGTATATCGTCAAGGAGTAAATGAAACGGTCCTCCAAAGACCAATTCATTTGTCTCATCTAGTATGAGAGACACAATTTAAGCTCAGAAAACCAAACCATAAAAGATTTCGAAGTTGAATGTTGATTTCGAAAAACAAATGTTGTTTTATTAAATATCATATGAGTTGTTTTATTTTCGATGATTTTTGGGTTGATAGAACAATTAGTTTAAGTTCAAGTTATTTCACCAAATTGAAATTCAAACTTATCATTGAATTTTTTTTAGAATTTTCGATTTCAAAATAAAAATGGTGATTTACCTTTTCCGCTTTGGAATTTAACAAATCATCTTCGAAAAGTCCAAAGAAAACATGTTCACTAAATCATCTTCCTTTGTTAGATTATCAACAACTTCATTGCATATATCAATTTCAAAATCCAAAGTTGTTGTATTCGAATTTTCAAAATCATCAAAAGGAAGATCAAATTTTGAATCGAGTTTCACACCCTCAAATGAATTGAAATCCAACTCAATTACCGTATTATCAACAATTTCATTAATATTGTTGTTTTCAATTTCAAAAGTTGTTATTTGAAAATCGTCAATTTGGGTAAAAGGTGGATTATTGTTTGACTCGTCACACATTGAGATTTGGTTTTGTTGTTCACGTTGCCTCATATATGTTTCAAATAATAAATCCATGTGTTCTTGTGAATTTCATTCATTTTCTCAACAAAATCCAATTTATAATTATTAACTTGAGGATTTTCAATTTGAATTTGTTGAGAACAAATTTTTTCCATTGAACCATAATCGAGATTATTCTCATTGTCAAAATTATTTGAAAAGTAGTTCACATATTCATTTTGATTTTGAAATTCATTTTGTAGAGTGAAGTTGTATTGGCATGAGTTATAATCGAGATCATTTGAATCTTGGATTGAATTCATGTTTTGATTATCTTAAAAACTTTGACTTGAGTTAACACAAATATGAATTACACAAATCATCTATCATTTGATCTTGTTGCGTAGATAATTCAAGTAAAGATGAAATAGTTTCAATGCTATTTTTAATATTTGAAGGTTGGTCATCATTTTGAATTTTTTTTTCAAAAGTCAAATTGGTTATACAATCGTTGTCATTAAAATATCCACAACAATTTGGAGTGAAATCATATGGACTATATTGATTTTCACGACTATTGTAAAATTCATGCGAGTAGGGAAAATGAGACATTTTCAAAAAAAAAAATTTATATAAAGGAATAGTATTCACAAAGGAGAATTTATTTTTCAAAAGGAAAATTCGATATTTTTTTTTTGGATTTTCAAATTTTTTGTTTTTGTTTTTGAAAATATTTTAATAATTTTTTTAGATTTTTGTTTTTACTAAAAAAACTAACTTAAATATTTTTTTTTGGATTTTCGATTTTGATTTAAATTTTTTCAAAAGAAAGGATTTAGAAACTAAGTTGAAAAAATATTTACAATCTTTTCATAGTTTTGGATTTTGAAAATTTGTTTTTGCTTTTTTGAATATGCATGAACCAATGCAACTAAATGAATGCAAGTGTTTAATCACAAATTTTCTATCCTAATTAGTTCCTAACCTAAAATTGTAGAATTACACTTTGTCTTAAATCAAAAAAAAAAAAAATCTTAGCCACGTAACGGGCAGGAGTTATCGGTGCACCACGAATCACCGTAGCAATGGAACCGAAGGTTTAAGTACCTTCAAAAAACAACCATTATAATATTTATGAATCACCGTAATGCTTATAAATGGTTATTGCTCTCTCATAGTCTAGACACCAAGAAATAAAATTATTCAAGGAATACAACTGTCAAAATACAATTAAGTGTTATCGATGTCCAACTCTTATTATTAATCAAAATTCTAGGATAAAATGCGAAGCAGAAATTAAACGTGTATTAACAATGCAACTACGAATGAATTTGAGTTTTTTTTTTGAATATTTTTTATAAAATGCAAGCAACCAACAATGCAATAAAAAATTAAAATAAGATATGAATTCACAATACTAGGGCGTGCAGAACTATTGAGCAATTATTTTAAAACAACAAATTTTTTATAGGCAAGCAATTATTTTTTAGCAAGCATCCCTTCTCTTTTTCTGTTTTTCCAAACTGAAATTAAAAACAAGTTATATACAACAATTTTTTATATTAATATATCTAGAAAGAAACTAAAACAAATTAAAAAACAAAACAAAATAAATGAAAACACCACAAAAGAAAAGAAAAGAAAACAATTGAAACTTGTTATTAATTTTTAATATTTTTTTAAAAAAGGAAGGACTATTAGTAAAAACAATATGAACAAAAGACCTTTTTTTAAAAAAAAAAAGAGAAGAAGATATTTGAACAAAGGAGAACGGAAAAAAAAAATTAAATAAAACAAAACAATTTTGAGCAAAAATATTCGGCCCACCACCCAAATATTATTCTCCCACTTCACTTTTACGGACACCTTCCAGTAAACCAATTAAAAATCAATGTCTCGATTTCACAAAAAGTTCGAATTTAATTCCCATATTCCAGAATTTCAACATTTCCATAAATCAATTCCAGATGTTCAATTCTCGAAATCGACTTATTCGTTTTTTTCTTTTCGTTGATTCAAGTGTTTGGTTCTAGGTATTCGAAGTTTGGGTTCGCGGGGATTTTGGCGATGTTGGGTGTTCGCGATTGGATTTCGTGGGTCGCGACTGCAGTTCTGGTTGTAGGGGATTCGAATTCAAGTTCGAATTCGATTTGGGTTTTTAAGGTGATGTTGGTTCTGGTTGCAGTGTGTTTTAAGTTCCAATAAAGCAGCGATTGATGAAGTGATGAAGGGCGATGGAGTGTATGTGGACCGCTGTGTAGTGCACGGGGGGATGTGTAGAGGCAGGTTGAATAATTGTGCAGTGGCTTGCTGAGATGAGGAGTAATATGAAGTGAAATTGATGAATTTGTATGTGGACTTGACAGTGGGAGATGGTTCGAATGCAGTTGCAAATGATTGGGAGAGGAGCACTATATAAGTCAAAGAAAATAACAGTAGGAGTTTGGGTTTCTGGTGATGTTTCGGGGGCATAAAGCAGTGAAGATGATGATGAAGCAGGTAGTTTTGCAGTGCGGTGGTGTGATTTGCGAAGATATGGTTTATGACCGTTGCTTGTGGAGATGTTCAGTTTTATGTCTGTTATGGGATGGTGGATAGTTTGTGACGACAGGGGACAACAGCAATTGTCAGCGATAATGTTCAAATGATGGTCAGTAGCTCCTTTTTTTTCTTTGTTGTTGGTGGTTGCTGTCGGAGGGGATTGTATTGCAAGTAGGCTGCAGTAATGTGAAGATGTAGAAGTTTGGTAGTTTGATGGTTAGAAGTACTATGACTAATGAGTGTGGTATGTAGTAATAATATGGCAATGACTGATGATGAGTGTGGTATGTAGTGACTTAGTGCGTGAGGTATGTAGTGACTGTTGTGGGGGTATTTGATGACAGAGGGGCAGGGACAGGTTTTGGTTGTGATAATATGGAGTTTGCAATTGTTTGTATGTACACTGTTATGGAAGAGGATGTAAGAGGAGTTTGAAGTATATGAGTGTTGAATGTAAATAGAGATGTAAGTTGTGATGTATAAGGGAATTTGATGGTTGAATGGTTGACAGTGTGCAACAGTATGACAGTGGTGTAGTTGTTTGGTTGTGGTCAGTTGAAGATGGTTTTGAAATGTGGCGTGTATGGTTTGTGGGTAACCATGGGTTTGTGGTGATGTTATGGCAGAGGGGAGAGTTGTGTCTGGTGATGAATTAGTGGTCTGTTTCACCAAGATGGTAATGAAATAGTGGTCTGTAAGAAGTTTGAAGTGAGATGACAGTTTTGAAGTGTGGTATTAGAGTTAGTTAAGATGACAGTTTGATGGTACTGAGGAGGTAATATCACTGTGCAGTGAAGTGGTTTGTGAAGTGAAATGTGTACACTCGCGGCAGTAGTATGTAGCGGTAGGAAGGTGGAACAGTTAGCTTGGCAATGTGTAAGTAAGAAGTATTTTGTTGAAGAAGTGACTGTGCAAGGCAGAAAATGCAAACAGAAAATCTGAGAACAATAAAATGCAGTGTTTTTTTTTTGAAAGCAATGTATACAAAAGAAAGAAAAGAGAATTATAAATGTAAATGGAATGCAATAAAATATTATTATTTCTTTTTTTGAAATTATGTATGCTCCTTTTTTTTAATAGAAATGCAAATGCAATTAGAAAAGCAACAAATGCAAACAAACACACAAACAAATGCAAGTAACAATCACATAAATAAACAACAATTTTTTTAATGCAAATTCACAAACAAACACACAACAAAAATCAAACAAAAATAATTCGAAGAATAAAAACTAAATTCAAAGCAATTCTCCGGCAACGATGCCAAAAACTTGTTCGAACCGGCTAAATGTCTATCGAGTTGGAAAATAGCCGATCGAATTTTAATTAAAAATAACCACGAACGCACAACGTACAATTTTAGTACGTAGCGAGTACGGGTCGATTTGCTGAAAATTGTTTAGATTTTAAAATTACTATTCAATCAAATCAACCAAAGTTGAGAGTGTTGTTAAGCTAGAAATCAAAATATAACTAAACTAACAAAGGAAAATAGATAAAAATATGAGAGTTTGAAGGCAATTTAGAAGTAATTTCCACTCTCTTGATCACATAAATCAACACAATATGAAATTATGATATCTCTTTTTTGGTCATTAATGAGTTTACTTGATGGGTTTATCATATGATATATTTGTGCTATTAATTAGCCCAATATAAGCCATCTAAATATAACGCACCCATTAGACCACTTGCTAACTCTTATGAAAATTGACAATGAAATTGGAAATAAAATCTGTTCTAAGCATGACTTATTAACTATTGATTAAAAATATAGACCATCGAATTTTGATTTTAAAATTACTTCATTACCAACATCATATGTAGATGAAGATGTAATTTGTGTTTTGTTGGTTTAAGCATATCTTATTTGGCGTCAACAATATAGACTATCAAATTCAAAGCTAAAACAACAAAATTTAACACATTCAAATATTTCCATTAAGCATAAAAAGAGATAAAAAATGAGCAAGTTATATTGAATCTACATAATTAGAGAGTTTCATTACCCCTAAATTGAAGGGTTTAGCCTATCATATTTGTTATCATATCAACAAATGTAGATTGCAACATGAAACAAAAACAAAAGAAAAATGCAAGCTAAGTAAGAAGAGAGCTAGTTAACATAAAATAAAAGCTAATCTACTTGCATAAGAAATGAAACTAAGCTACTAACATAAGAGGAAAGAGAGCATGTAAATAAGAAAAAGCACGAATTAACATTGCATAAAAAGAAGTATACATGAAAATAAAATGGCTGAGTAGCCATGAAAAAGAAAAGAGAACTTTGATTTATTTGTGAACCTCCAACTAAACTAAATGAAGGCTAAGAGACTAAGAGAGGAGGGGATTAAATGAAACATGAGGGGTATTAATACAAGTTTGAAACCCTAATCCATATTTTTAGGGAATACTCAAACTACCAATCTAGGAAGTGCGACCACCAAGTTATCGTTAACATGAGATAATCATCCATTAAGTGTGCATGTAACTTTAATAGTCATTTGCATGTTCATTAGCTCCTAATTTGTACATCATGGTAAATGGATAGGTGGGCTCCTCCATGTTTCACGAAATGAATTATTTCTATCTTTATTCCTTTGTATTCTCTTGTGCATGCATATTTTCCATGAAACCTGTTGTAATTTGAAATCAAATTCCTACAAAATAACATAGAAATTTACAAGTAAAATTTTTAAATTAATATATACACAAAACGACTATTTTGCCACTGAATGAAGATGAATATGTGATGATATGAAAATAATTTGAATTTCGATTTAAAAATATTAAAATATCCTATATGCTCATTTATTTAATTAAATTCGATAAGAAGTAAAAATATACATATTTACGTGCACATCATATATATAGCAAATGCTAGTACGTTACCATAGCATTATCCCATACCCCAATCTTATTCTCTGATTCATTTGGATAATGTTTTCAAAAAATCTTTAGGTTTTAAATTCTTTTAGTCATAAATCTATGCTCTGATACCAACTTGTAACATCCCCGATTCTGAGGTCCAAATCTTACTGTTACGGATGCTGCAGTCATCCATAGTTATTAATTCTCGATGACAATATGCGGCTATGTTAATCATATCAATAATCAGAAGCACATGAATATGAAATTTTTTAAACATAGTTTAATAACAAAATTTTCACATTTCATTTCACAAATGGTATTTCATATTCATTACATAATCCCATTCGCAAACCCATGCCCGAAGAAATTGTAATTATTACAAAAAACTTCAAGAGCAACATATGAAGATGCCCTCTTGTTTGATCAGAGTCAAATACTTGGCAATTATACAGCTTTTCCATTACATTCAAATAGACAAAACCAAACTACATAGCGATATAGATAAAGCTCCTAACAGCTAGATTGCCTCCTACACATCTCCGAAAGCCTATTCGTCTAATTGGAACCTGAATGCCCTTATTCCAACCTACTCAAATGAGTATTCGAGAGTTTAAGGTGAAAAACAAAAACTTCGAGTCAACAACAGTCTAGTGTGAATAATAACCTATCTTCTTGAACCAAATAGATATTTAGTGAGACCACGCCATTGAGTGGGATGAGTTTTCTCCTCACTAGCATCTTATCAAAACATAACAACAAATGGTATTTCATATTCATTACATAATCTCATTCGTAATCCCACGTTCATAGAAAATATAATTATTATAAAATACTTCAAGAGCGATATATGAAGATCTCCTTTTGGTTGATCAGAGTTAAATACTTGACAATTATACAACTTTGCTATTGCATCCAAATAGACAAAACCAAACTACACAGCGGAAATAGATAAAGATCCTAAATGCTAAATTGTCTCATACACGTCTCCGGAAGCTTATTGTTCAGCTGGAACCTGAAATCCCTTACTCCCGACCTAAATGCATACTCGAGTGTTTAAGGGAAAAACTAAAACTTTGGATCAAACAACAGCCTGATGTGAATAGGAATCTACCATCTCAAACCAAATAGATATCTAGTGAGACCACGCTGCTGAGCGGAATGGTTTCCCCTTACTAGCATCTTATTAAAACATAACAACCATATACCGTGCTTTTGCAACTACAATGGTTAGAATATAGAAAATAACACTTATAATTATGCAATACATATTGGATTACCTATCTCAATTCATTAGATTGCCCATCTTAATTTCAAATGGCTACCTGACATAATTTAAATGATTGTCCTCTTATTTTAATCCGATTACTCATCTTGTAATTATATGGACTACCCATCTCATATATAAACGTATTTACAATTATGTGGACTATCCATGTCACATGTATTTATTATTTAGATTACCCATCCCTTGCCATATTGACTACCCATCACATATGGTTCAATCATTTAAAATTTTATGGACCACCCATCACACTTCTCCATTTGACTTAAAATGATGTGGACTATCCATCACACATCCCATATTTTACCTAGGATGATTATGAACCCTTTTTTATTCTCGTAGAGACTATCCATCTCTAGCATGATGTAGGCTATTCATCTCACATCCTATAGTTGTCTTTGGATGACTATGAACCCATTATTGGCCTTTTAACTCATGTTACCCACATGTCTCTATTTGACCCGTGTTACCCACATGTTTCACTTTAACCCATGCTACCCATATGTTTGGTGTTCCCAATTAGGTTATTTCCCTTTTAGTTATAATATCCCAAAGTGACATATATTGATATCCCTAAATGATTCATGTCGAACATATTAAATTAAACAAATGGTATCCATAAGTTTTAAAGTTGAAGTCAGAAACAATAGGCTCACCTCCCTTTAACAAGTTAAATTTAGATCAATGTCAAAGTTCATCCACATTTGTGTCGCCAACGATAGTGTCAAAATTTTCAATTTAAAATGGCATTGGTATCCCCAATGACGTCGTTGCAATAGAAAACATAAGGCTCTCCGCCTTTAAATAAACATACGCACATGGGTTTAAACGACGTCGACTTCTACCCAAGGTCGAAGACCTAACTTAAATTTCCTTTAAGTAAATTTCGCTTCAAAAGTAATAACATTGATGCTTATGAAAACATATGGCTCTCCACCAAAACATGGGTCTTCGACCCTCTTAAACATAGGCTTCTTCACCCCTTCTAAAATAGTTTGGATTTGCATCGAAGTGGGACTTTTCGATGCTAAATAAAAATGGCAATATCCTTATCGAATAATATAAGGTCATTGACCTTGTTGAATAGCAGCGACAATGGCATCTTCGCCTCTTTAAATATTTTAGGAAATTCACTTCAACTATTGTGCCGACAGGCACATTTATGTATAGGGTTAAAGTCATAACAATGGACTTTGAAGACATTAGAATTTATAACATGCGACGTCATTTTTAAAACATGGACGAAGAACGTCTATGACCTTGATGAATTAGGTAGATACGATACGGCCAAATCGCCGCTATGGTCCACTTTTACAAGGTTGAAAACATTACATAACTACTTAAATAGTAAACCTATGCTTTACAACCTTGTCGACGTCGACACTTATGAAGATGGTGCTTAGGTACGGTGGTACTATAGGTGCAGAGAGATCAAAGGCGGAATGGCATCGCTGTAATTTATCTAAAAACTGATTTCTTACTAGTTAAAGTAATTACTTTTTACCTAATTCAATTTCATGTCTAGTTCTCATTGGATAAAAACAATTTTTATCATTTTCTTTTAAGAGAAAAAAATGCCGCATGATATTTTCAAATTCCCAAAACAATTTTAAAATAAGTGTTAGTTAATCTTTTATATGCTTATCAAGCATAATAAACTCACTATAAACCGAAATCACTTGGGAAAAATCCAAAGAATTTACAAAAATAGAGAATATCTTTCTCTTTACTATATACAAATTTTAGGGCCAAAAGCTATATTTGATTATTTTAAATCAAATTTAGCCTATTATCTCATTTGGTATATTCATAAAATATTCAAATAAATTTGAGAAATTATAAAATTTAAAACCTATGTCCAAAATATTATTCGAACCACATATAAAAAATTCAAGCCATTTGGAGGATGAAAACTTCGAATTTAACCCTAAAACTCGATTAAATAATTATTATAAAATTCCAATAATATATTTTTCTATCCAAACAATATTAACTCAACCAATCAAGTCATAGCTTATCAAAATTAACTTGGATATTACCGATAACTGAGTTCGATATTAACTATAGAGATGGAAACTTATTATTTATCTTAGATTTTTAGAAGTAGAAGTTGAGATTTAGTGTTGCTTTAATTTCCTAAGCTTGTTCTCCCTTGAATCTCTAGATTTCGACTTCCTTATGCTTGAGTTATGGCCGACCTTCCTTTTTGTTTTCTCTTTTGATTGTTCTAGTTTGTGAAAAATGAGAATGATATGAACGAGGGAGGGGGTTTATGATCTGAAAGGGATGGATCTTCCTATTCTACCCTTCTCATGCATTCTCTTAAGTTTTTAAAACAATATTAGTAACCATTTAGTTAATTAATTATGGCCTATCCTTATTACATTATCAAATCTCATTCTCCTAACTCAATTACATTATTCTATCTAATTTACCAATTACATGCCCTGAATGATGTTGAACAAAAATTAGTGGTGTTACAGGTATGCCATAGGGACAGTTCAGTAATTTATTATAAATTAATTATCTCGGCAATCAATTCTTGTTTGTAATAAAGGTGTTTTCTTTCTGTTATATATTTGTTATAATATGTTATAAATAATTATATTTTTAATTAAAATAAATTTAACAAAAATCCATTAATGGTGTGCTTGCGATAGTAATTAGAAATAGTTGTAATCATGTGTATAATACCGTAATTTATAATAAGCACATAATTTTAAATATTCCTAGTTAAGATGCATTGAGACCGGATGTCGATGCATCCGTTGAGACTAGAGTATGTAATGCTCTCCAAACGTTGGGCAGTGTATTACTTATGACCACTAGGGCACCAAGGGGTTATCTACTGATAGTTATTAGATAACTATGGAATGAGTCACTCGTAAGTTTTATGATGGTTAATATGACTAAGGTTGAATGTAAAATATCGATATGATTAATTTATACGGTTCTCTGGACTCAAAGGTACCATCGATCTTTGATATAAAAGTTCCACTTCAATTATGGCCAAATGATGGCACAACATCATTCGAGTGACTATAGTTGGGTTGAGAGGAAGCATTGGAAGTGAAACATTATTCAAGAGAGGATCCGTCTCTTCAGTTATATGGGGTTAGTATCATGGTCAACTAAAGTCAACTCGAAGTCAAAATCTCTTACCAGGGTAGTTCGGTTAATAATAATTGTTATTATTGAACCAGTGACTTTTGTTTAGACTATAGAGTTGAAAATGAATGATAGCGGAATTTTGACCAATGCCAAATTCTATAAGTTCAAAAGTGATATAGTTTTAACGAAATCGTCACTATAGGGTAACACTTAACGAAGTAAAGTTGGATTTTACCAAAACCAAGTAAGTGATAAATTTGACCAAAATGTCATACCATATGCTAAGTGACGTCTAAACATTAATATTCGAATTGTTCTATATTAATCACAGATTAAATTTACAACTATGAGTCACACAATCGAAACGTTAAATACTTTTTTGACTACATGATTTAATTTATTTAAAATTGTTATAAATTAATTGAATTAATTTATATTTATGAAATATTAATTATAAAAATTTATTTGATATGTTGAACAATATTAATAATTATGTTTATAATAATTATAAATATAGTAATCAATATACGATATCGATACTCGTTTAAATTGGATTTAAATGAAATAAATATTGTTCAGGCTTGAAGCCATATGGGGCTTGAGATATTCGATCATGATTAGATCATTGTATGGTCGGTCATATATTGGTCTTAAGGGTAGAGTTTTAATGTGTTAAAAGATAGAGAATGAGTAGGAGAAAAATAAGGATATAGATCCTACATATTCTCCCTAGTCTCTCCTCAATAGAAGAATTATAACCTTCATTCTAAAATTAGTTTTATAGCCTTCATTCTACCCTTTTTCTAGTCGAAACCATATCCATCCCTCCTCTAAAATTCACACATCAAATCAAATAAAATCAAAGCTATACGATAGTCGGTAATCAGCAATTCGAAGCAAGCATCTTTTAGACCGTGATAACATTCAAGTAATTTATTTCAATGTGTCAACATGCGAAACTTAGGCTTTGGTGAAAGGTACACAACTTATTTACTAATTTATTTAATATTATTGTCTATTATTTCATTATATTGTAGGTTGTTAGATTGTACCACAAACCCAGTGTATCGATGTCCTGTCACACATTAGATGGTTGACTTTATTAGTGCATCTACATATATGTTAATTAAAAAAAATTCATTTTATACATATACTAGCATTAAACTCGCGGTGCAAAATAAAATTAAAAAACATTTTTACTGATAGTTATTTTCAAATTAAGTATAAAGTTTTACATAATAATATTACATGATTTTCATATTTCAGAAGTTATTTTTTATAATTTTAATAATTAATTTAAATCGATTTTAAAATTATTTTATAATTTTTTGGTTAAAAATAATTTTATAAATCCGAAAAAGAATTAATTTTATATGTCGTGAGCTTAATGCCAGTTTGTATTAATTAAATTATTTATATATATATGTATATATATGCATGCACATGTGTTTGTGTCTTTATAAATGTCTATAATTAAATAAAAAATATTTTGTTATCAGGTTTGCAGTGATAATTTCTGTAATTTTTTAAAGTTATTTTATATTAATAATTAAATTATTTTATTATTTAATATAAATGAACATTTGTACAAATAAATTTTAAATATTTTATATAAATCATAATTATTATTTCCACATATTTGTTCATGTGTGTATGTATATAACTATATTTTACATATGTATAATTTTATATGGATATATATATATATATATAACATTTGGTGCATGCATGCATATATACATATAAATATATATTCATTTAGACAATACATAGAATACAAGAGGAGCTAAAATGTCTGTTGAAGTGTAAATACTAGCACCTGTACACGGGCATGTCAAATCATGCACGCTTTATTACGTTGTTTACTCTTTTTTCCACCTTTTCAAAATCATATTTGAGCATTCAAAAACACCACCCCTCCTCTCTATGGCCGGCCAAGAGATGCGTATAATAGGCCCATAAAATGTTCCAAACCCATGTAGTATTTAATCAATTTAAATTTAATTTAAATATTTATTGATATCGTATGTCGATACGTACATATATAACTTTTATATACGCACTTTATTAAATACTAATGACACTCAAATAAACTGAATAAAATTTAATAATTCACATTTCATGAATATTAATTAATTTAATTATTTGTATAGCAATTGCAATTTAATTATCAGGTGATATTTCGAGGTATTCAACATTGTGGTTGTGCGACTCAAAGGTGTAAATTCAGTCAGCGATTAATACCGAATAATTCGAGTATTAACGTTCACATGTTACTCAGCTAGTGGTGTGATTGTTCACCCGAATTTATCGTTTACACATTTTTGGTAAAATCCAATTTCACTATTTTAAGCGGTATGTGGAGTAATGATTGTTTACACCAATTCTTTTTGTCAAAACTATATCATATAGGACTTATGGAATTTAGTATTGGTCAAAATTCCATTATCTTCCACAATCAACTTTTTTAATCCAAAAAAAAAGTTCTAAGTTCAATAATAACAATTATTATTAACCGTACTGATTTGGCCAGAGACTTTGGTTTTGAGTTGACTATAGTTGATCGTGATACTAACCTCATATACCCGAGAGGACAAATTCTCTGTTAAATAGTGTTTCACTTCCAATGTTTTAACTTAGACCCAACTTAGTCTCTTGATAAATGTCATGTAATGATTTGACTATGATCAAAGTGGCGTGTCTATATTGAAGTTCAACTATATTCTCAAGTCGAGCGAACTATGTAATATCCTCACTTCAAGATTCTATAAGCCACCTTAGTTATATTGACCAATAGAAAACTCTCGAGTGGGTCATTTTATATTTATCAAATAACTACCAGTACGTAACTCCTTGGCGCTCTCGGCAGCCATGAGTACTCCAGTATCAGTAGATGTATCGATATACCATCTTGAAACATCTTAACTAGGAATATTTAAAACAATATGTTATTTTTATTGCGATAAATTTCTTATGATTACAACACATTGTAATTACTATTGAATTACATATTATGTAAGGATTTTATATTTATTAAATTAAATAATTAATTAACATAACATTGTGTGATAGGTATAAAATAAAACCCTTTTATTTCAAATGAGATTTTATTGTAGAGTTAATAATTTACAGTAAATTGCAAAATTTCCCCAAGAGCAATAGCTCTAACTCTACCAATCTCCCACTTGCATTTGAGGCCAACTTTGGAATCTCAATCCCATCCATTCAATCTATTTGTTGAGAACTAGCCAAGCAAGTCCCTTCATGAATGGATCTGCTATGACATATTAATTATCAATTCTGGCATCAAATCCCTCCAATGTTGATAAAATGCCTTTATTATATGGAACTGTTAAAATTATGTTTCTAAACTTCTAATGAGCTCTAGGTTCTTTTGTGATCTTTATCATGATGGTATTATCATAAACGATGACATGAGATTCTCGACATTTGGAATCACTCCTGATATTGTTATAAATTCGTGCATTTACACACACACACACATTGCTTTTATTGTAATGATATTCAAGGTGGTATACTTAACCTTTTGGTTGAACCGACCATAACTTA
This sequence comes from Allium cepa, assembly GCA_030765085.1. Taxonomy (NCBI): domain Eukaryota; kingdom Viridiplantae; phylum Streptophyta; class Magnoliopsida; order Asparagales; family Amaryllidaceae; genus Allium; species Allium cepa. The sequence goes on along the minus strand of CM060932.1, from coordinate 1,028,555,212 downwards.
TTTGTTTGGAATATTTTCAACTTAAATTTCCATAACTAAGGTTTGAACATGAATTTAATATTGAAATATTATACTTGATATCACTTGTGAAGCCCGAATACTTTTTCATAAAAAACTCGTTGAATCTATAAACAATTCTCAAGTATTTCGTAAATATTCAAGAATACTCTTAAATATCATTTATTTATCTTAATTCAGATTTGATATTTTCTTTAAATATCAAAAAATAAGCACAATAGGATATTGTAAAAAATACAAACATATATGATAATTCCTATTGCATAAGGATTACATCTTACATGTTCCATTTTAAACATTTTAATATGGTATCTATGTTTATCGTTTGGGATATTCCCAACATCCTTTTATACTGATCTTAAAAGATGTATTTTCAAATCTTATATCGAATACTAAACAACCAAACTAGAAATGAGTAACAAGAGTGCATCGTTAACAATCATAAGTTCATTGTTTATTTATAGTTTAGAAATAGCCAAGTACTTTTTAATGTTCTTTCTTATAGTATAGATACACACTTCCTTTGCATTTTGACTGAAAATCAAACTATTTGATATATATTTTTCAAAATACTTGTCCAAATATGATGCCGTTCCAACGATACTTTCATATCAAGTCTTTGGATCATATCCGAAACTCAAAAACTCAATATGGCTCCCATCGACTTTGAGATGCTTTAGTTTTTATGTACAAACAACCTATTCTAAATCATTAAATAGAATTTTCTATTTCAACATATAAGTACCAAAACTCATAATCATATTGGTGATAATTTTGCAAGTAAAATTCGAATTAACATAAGCATGTTGATCGATAAATCTGTTATGCTATTTTCAACAATTGAAATTTAGGATATTATTCTTATCAACGTTACCCATTATATTCCAATTGTTCTTCTTTTTGAAAACACACTTGCGGTTGATGAATCATATCCCTTTGAGTATGACTACCAAAATCATATTTTGATACTATACTTTGAATTTAATCAGAATTTGTGCACTATACCATATGGCATGGTCAATACTCTCGATGGTTTTGATGACAACAGAAGAACATATACTCTTGACATTGATAAGAAACTCATAATTGCTCTTTAACGTGTGAGAATACTTATTAGACATTCTAATGTGTTGTATCCATTTAAGTTTAGTTAATTTAATTTCGCCCCTTATAATTAGTTTACCTTTGGATTGTATCCAAATCTGTTTTACTACCAATAATTTCTAAAGGAAGTTCCTTTGCCATGAAGTTGGTGCTTTTTGAAACGACAATTGTTTCTTAGTGCGACATAATAGGTATTAATAAAATTTTACGAATTGCCTTATATATACGTAACGATCCCGGATTTTACTAAGTCTAAATTGATAATTAATTTAATTTTTGAATAAAAATTTGTGAAATTAATTCGTAAACTAATTTGAGTTTTTCCAATTCGAATAAAAATATGTGTTTATTTTATTGAAGTATAATTAAGTTTTAAAAGCGATTTCTTTAGAAGTTAAATATCTATATATATAGGAATGCAAAAATGTAAAATAAATAAAATATAAATATGTATGTATATAGGGGGATAAGACAATAAGTATGTAAGTTAAAATAAATATTTAAGCTAGAAATAAATTAGACAAATTTAAACAACATGTAAATAAAATCATATAGTTTCATAAGATATAAACTTAAAAATAAATATGTAAATTAGAAATAGAAAAAGATATATATCCAAGTATAGTTAGGAAAAGAATAACAATAATAAAACATAAATACTAAAGCAAAACATAATAAAAAAGACTAAAACAACTTTATATATGCACATAAAAGTAAAATATCTTTGTACAAATAAGATAAGTATGAAGACATAAAGGACTTAAACAATTAATGTTAGCCACCAAAGTAATATCATCAGCCACCATTTTAAAGCAAAAGAAAAACAAAATACATTCAAGTATATACAAATAAGTATAAATCTGTAGATCTGGAAGCAAAACAAGAAACAAGTGAACATATATATGGATGAGCTTGCATAAGAAGACAGAGATGTATTTAGGTATGAAGACAAATATCATTAATGCAAGAATATCTTAGCACACAATTTCTATATATCAGCCACCAAAGATCTGCATAGTCAAATGGAAAAAGAAAAGGTGATATGCATAAGCTTTAGGAACAAGAAAAATATTATTAAGCAAGCCACCACAAAATCTCCTCTGCACCAAAACATGTCAGCCGAAATAACAGTCATATCGCCACCATACTAAGAAAAATCTCCGACTAAAAATTTAAACAAAAAAAATTTATTTTCAGTACAAAGAATAAAAATCTTGCATCAACATGCTTCAACCTGTACAACAACCTTTTATATATATCATCTCCTTATTCCCAGTTCGTTTATCCAAAACAGAACAATCTTAAGTAAATGCTATTTAAATTTAAACAAAATTCAAACTTAAACAAAGAGTCAACCTAAACAATACAACTTCATACAAGACCAGAGAAGTAAAGAAGAAGGATTCAGCCTGCAATTTCAAGCCTGGTTCAAAAAAAAGCACTATGTTCTTTTTCCTAAAAAATAATAGTGAGTAAACATACTATCTTTTTAAATTAATCTGATGTATTTGATTCATGAATGGTATGTGCCTTGTTGTCTAGTTTTGAACAAGTAGACCTGCATAATTTCTGTGCACTGTAAATGTTTATATGGTTTGTTCTTCTATATTTCGGTTACACAGCAAAGAAAAAGTAGGAAAAATCACACTTCTTCATACAAAATGTTATAAGCTTGGGATTTTAAACAAAATAGGTTGTTTAAACTTAAAATCATAGCCTTGAAATTTGTTTTGAAGCTTAACAGTGGAATTTGGATCCTGAACATTCAAGTTCACAGTAAAAAGAAATTTTGATGATAAAATTGACTATGTTAATTTGTTGATTTGATTTTGTAACTTGAATGAACATTTAAAAATAAGATTTTTAAAACATAAATAGTGATTTTTAGTTAAGTGGGTAGAGTGCAGTTTGTAGTTGAACCAAAATCACACTTTGATCAATTGTTGGGGATTGAAGAATTGTTAGATGATAAAGATTTGTATGAAGCTTGCTTGATCCTTGTTATTTTCAGGAAAATTGTCAAAAAAAAATTCGATTGCACGAATTTAAGGGACGAGACAAATTTAAGGTTTTATCACCTGATTTGTCGTGTGTGTTCAAATGGAATTTCGAGATGCCTAGTGGTGATCGGAGTTGATCACGAATGGTGCTGTGGGCGCGGGAAGGTGCGGTGGAGCTTCGGGGATGGGTGGCGTGGTGTCACGAGGCACAGTTCATCAGAGGTGGATGGTTCTTCTGTTGATGCTATGTTTCCAGTTTGGGTTTTGGGGTCGAATTCAATTCGCGTTCGAATCGAAGTAGTCCAGGTGGTCGTACATGTAGTCGAAGTGGACGTCGACTCGCCAGAGGTCGGAATGGGACTCGTCGGCGACCAGTTATGATGTGCACGTGGATGTGCACGTTCGCGTGCGTCAGATTGTTTCAACGATTAGGTTTTGAGGAAGATGAAGATTGTCTCGGGATGGTATCGTGTAATTCCAGGTTTGGCTCAAGTTGGTATTAGTATGAATTAGCCAGAGAAAACGGTTTTTAAACACAGAAAAAAAGAAGAAACTGTGTATGGCTCGGGGGTTGGGATTTTACTCGAAGTCGTGCTGGGGGATTTAGCATTTTGGCTTGGGTTTTATTAAAATCTGTAACTATTTAAAATTTTAAAATGAAATTTAAAATTTAAAGCAAGATTTAAACTAAGTTTAAATCAAAGTGTAAAAATTATGGATTTCAAGTTTTACCTTTAATGTTGAATTTAAATAAGTTTAATAAATTTAAAATGTTAAGACAAGTTTAAATAAAATATGTTTAATAATGATTTGGTTTCAAATAAAGGTTTAAACTTGCTTTATATAGATTCTTTTATAAAAGGATTTCTTTAATATTGAATGAAAAGTTAATAAAATTTGTTTAACTTAAAAATTTATAAGTTAAATAATCGATTTATTTTTAAAAGCTTGATTTTAAATACTTAGGTAATTTAGTTTAAAACCTTTTTCTTATATAAGTTTTTTTATAAGAAATGAATGTTCTTTACATTTATTTTAAGATTTATAGAGTAATTTTTAAATTTGATTTAAAGTTTAAATGGTTAATCATTCTGAATCTTAAATTCAAAATGGAACTTAAATGTAAGTTTAAAAGTAAAATGTTTTAAATACATATGTTAATGTTAATTAAGTCATAAATAAAGGAAAGGAATTATCTTAGAGAGAATTATGGTTTTAAATTGATTTAATTAATAAGGTTAATAAAGAATGATTAATTGATTTAATTTATAAATTAATGATTTAGATTAATTTATAATTAGGGATTAATAAATGGATTGTTAAAGATAAATTAATTTGTAATTAATAATAATTAATCTAAGATTGATTTCTTAAGAATAGTAATTAAAAAGAATTGTAAATAGTTAATGAAGGTCATTAACTACGATTATTTAAATAATTAATTAACATGATTAAATCTAACCATTAATTAGATTAATTAATTAATGATAATCATTTATGAAATTTTGTAAGTGCAATTACTTTATGAAAGTAATTAAGAAATTAATTACTCATTGTAATTAATTGAGTTTAAGTTCATTGTCAGACATTGTGCATTGGATTGGTATTTATGTTGTGATCTGTGTAATGTGAATTGCTTTGTGCTGAACCGTGATTTGTGATTTGTTTCAGTATGTATGTGAAAATCCTTTTTGCCCGTTAAACGACATTTAAATTTCGACGCGACAGGGAGTCGGATTCCAGTTGGTTATCCGAAACCCACATCGAATCGTAATAGTGAATCTCTGTGATTGATGAATTTACTTTATCTACGATGATTGATGATGTTGCACTATTGTGTGAAATCCCTGGACTACACCATACACACACAAATATGGATTGCACGAGGAAATCGGCCAAGTCATAGATTTTTAACAATTTTAAAGATTGAATTCTTGAATCCAAATTAGTTTTGGAGCTTTCAAAAATAAAAGTTATTTTAAATAACTTAATAAAACTTGAAATTTAAATAATTTGATTTAAATTAGAATTCAATACTTGAAATTGAATTCAATGATTTAGAAATTATGGTCTAAGAGATTATACAAGATATAAAGATGTTTATACGGGTTTTTAACCATTTAAAAAAAAAGTATGGTCTTGGAAATTTAAATTTAAATCCAAATTTTAAACTTGAACGGTTTAACTTATGTAATTGTAATCAGTTTTCCCAAAACGAAAACTATTTGTTTCAAATAATAATAGCTTTCATAAAAGAATGGATTTATAATTTGTATCGAAAGATTACAAGTTTGAAATGAAACTGTAAATAGTTTGGGAAAAACTATGAATTAACCTTTGTGAAGATGATTAAATCTTGTTTTGAAATCAAAGAGGACTTTAAATGGTACATCTTCCATATACAAGATTTGAATTGGAATTTGAGAGTTATGAATTAAATCTTAAACTGAAAGATTGGATGAGTTAATCCAATTTGAAGTGGAAATCGTTTTGAAATCCGTAAATGGATCTTTGTGAAACTGGGTGAACTTTGTGAAACAAATCTTTTTATTTAAAAAGATTTAAAATGGTAATTTGTTTAAACCATTTGAGAGAAAAGTTTGGATTTTTAAGTTGTGACTTAACTGAAATCCCATATCCATATGTATTTAAATATTACGCTCATTATTCGGTTTAGCCGGGAGAGGACTTTGTGTCATATAACCCATTCCAAATAATGTTACGTCGTTATGGGTAGCATTTGAAGACCAGTGGTGAAGACCGGGTATTTGTGAGAACGATAGGATAACCTATCGATTGTCTCTGCACCGAGTCGCGCTGGTATAGAGATTCCCTAAGTGATGGGAAGTCCGATCGGGATTGTGAATACCTGGATTTGCAAGGGCTTCTTCGGAAGTGCCTTCGGTTCTGTTCGAACCCGAAACAGACTTGTATGGTTGTATGTCTGACACTACACTTTGAGATATAAAGCAGATTTCTTTCAAATACATATCTGTTGGTGGCGGAGAATTTATTCTCTTAGCTTAACACCCTTCTCTGAGACGTACGAGCTCAAAGGCTATGTAGTTGAAGGATATCTGTGATATATTCCCAATTTGGTAGTGTGGCATGCTAAGTGCTGCTATGTGTTGATGATCATTTGTGATCAGAGCATGGCTTTCATGTAAAGGGTAGCTTTGTGGACGAGACTGCATCAGGACTTCACACCTCGGAAATGGTCGAAACAGGAAAGATGCGGCAAGGTTATGAGGGTCGCGCCTTTTAGGGTGTGTCATTCCCTTATGGTAAAGGGTGGTATCATGGTATGGAGCCCAGATATTTACCTATGTGGTGGGCTTCAATCTCATTTCTGTGTGGTTGTTGCTTTGTGGTTTAGAGGCGCCTCAGATAAAGGTCCCAAAGGACCGAGGGGTGGCATGCTCGAGTAGTAGTTACCTAGTTATAGAGGTAACCCGGCCTTGTGTTGGTAGAGATCCGGTTAGGTTCTCAAGACGTCCCGCCAGAGGCGTACCCATTGACAATGGGAAGTTCCTTATCCCGATTATTTGTTGGAAATCCAAACAAAACAATTCGCGCCCTCTACGGTTTTAGTTGTAGAACCTGCCATTTACTTATGATGGTCACCACTGTTTAGATGGTAGCTATAGTAGGCATAGTTCAGAATGTCTATGCTGGCTAAGATTTATATTATACTTCGAAATGTTTTCTGCACTATGCACTAATAATATCAAAGGAAGGATTTTCTCCTATCAAGCATGTTTGGCTATCATAAGGAAAAATCTCCTCCAATTCTGCGTTTGCATGGTGTGTATGGCGGGAGGCCTTATGGTACTCTCATTTTCTAAAAAGCATTGCGGATTTATTTTAAATCCTTTATTATTTGTTTTGTAAAGATAAACTGTTTGTGTTACTCATACCAGTCGCATGACTGACTCGGAGTTTATTGTTCCTTTCCTAAACTCTGGGTGCCCACAATTTTCCACACGGGCAGTCTAGAGTTGGATTTTCCAGATAGTCAGGTTTAGTAGATTATCTGGAGTTAGTCTAGTCTTTGGATATGGACGAGACTTGCTTATCTAGGTGACACGTGATGTTGGTTCGAGCTAGCTTTGGATTGGAGCATTGGATTTGGAGATGCATTCTTTTGAAGATATTCTTTCCGTTGTGTCTTGTATCTCTGATAGCATTGATATCTATTGTATCATTCTGTTGTATCATATTATACCGGATGTTGTATCTGTCATTGTATCAATGTTATATATATTGATATGTTCTTTTTCTTCTGCTATGTTGTACTTAATGGTGTTATAAGCTCCGGTGAACCAGATTCGACGTTTGGATCTGCGGCATTTGAATACGAGTGTCATATTCGATGCCGATTTTCGAAGGTCGAGTCAGGATCGCTACATTTGGTATCAGAGCCGAGGTTTAAAACTTTAGCTCAGGAGTATAACACATTAAGTAGCTCATTAGAGACAGGGTGAAGTATAACCTAGAATGAGTATATCCCTAAGATATCCGTTCGAATACCTCAGTAAATTCTCTTACTATCCACTGATAGTAAGTATGAGTGCGAGAAGAGAACGAGATAGGGGATAGGGGAGTACCACTATAAATGGTCAATACCCTGTAACAGTGGAAACAATTTTCTTCTCAATCTTCTTTGATTCGATTCCAAATTCTTTGATTTGCTTCGTACCAGCTACTAGAAGAAATTTCGGTGTGATGGTGGCCTAAGGAATCGTTGTAGAAAATCCTTACTTCGTATCTTCATCAGGTTCTTCTCAGCTTTTCGGTCTAAACTTTAATGAATTAGAAATTCGAAATTGAAAATTCTAAATAAATTGATTAATAGAATATGAAGCTAAATTTGAATTGCATCAATAAAATGATATCGGTTAAAACCAAATTTGAAATTCTATTGTAATTTCTTGGGTAGATCGAAGTCCGAAGAGGGACAAGTTGGTATATATTTTGGGATATTCCGACTTGAGTTTTGAAATCCATATTTAATGTTGAGAATTATGAAAGATTAAATTCATTTATCTATGGTTTGGGTCCGATATATCCTACGAATGGTTAGTTATCCCTTCGAACTAACCAGTGCTCTTGCATATTCGTAGATCCGGATAACCCGAATATCTTGTGAAAAATTGTATGAGTTTATTCTCATATCTATTGTTGATATTCTGATTTGGTAAGCCAAATACAGAATAGATATCCAGTTTGACCTGGAAAACTGTTTCTCTGTCTTTGTGTACTTATCTTCGTTGTTTTCATGCCTGTAAATTTCGGGGATGAAATTTCTTTAAGGGGGGAATCTGTAACGATCCCGGATTTTACTAAGTCTAAATTGATAATTAATTTAATTTTTGAATAAAAATTTATGAAATTAATTCGTAAACTGATTTGAGTTTTTCCAATTTGAATAAAAATATGTGTTTATTTTATTGAAGTATAATTAAGTTTTAAAAGCGATTTCTTTAAAAGTTATATATATATATATATATATATATATATATATATAGGAATGCAAAAATGTAAAATAAATAAAATATAAATATGTATGTATATAGGGGAATAAGACAATAAGTATGTAAATTAAAATAAATATTTAAGCTAGAAATAAATTAGACAAATTTAAAAAACATGTAAATAAAATCATATAGTTTCATAAGATATAAAGTTAAAAATAAATATGTAAATTAGAAATAGAAAAATATATATATGCAAGTATAGTTAGGAAAAGAATAACAATAATAAAACATAAATACTAAAGCAAAACATAATAACAAAGACTAAAACAACTTTATATATTTACATAAAAGTAAAATATCTTTTCACAAATAAGATAAGTATGAAGACATAAAGGACTTAAACAATTAATGTTAGCCACCAAAGTAATATCATCAGCCACCATTTTAAAGCAAAAGAAAAACAAAATACATTTAAGTATTTACAAATAAGTATAAATCTGTAGATCTGGAAGCAAAACAAGAAACAAGTGAACACATATGTGGATGAGCTTGCATAAGAAGACAGAGATGTATTTAGGTATGAAGACAAATATCATTAATGCAAGAATATATTTGCACACAATTTCTATATATCAGCCACCAATCTGCATAGTCAAATGGAAAAAGAAAAGTTGATATGCATAAGCTTTAGGAACAAGACAAATATCATTAAGCAAGCCACCACAAAATCTCCTCAGCACCAAAACATGTCAGCCGAAATAACAATCATATCAGCCACCATACTAAGAAAAATCTCTGGCCGAAAATTTAAACAAAAAAAAATTATTTTCAGTACAAAGAATAAAAATCTTGCATCAACATCATGCTTCAACCTGTACAACAACCTTTTATATATATCATCTCCTTATTCCCAGCTCGTTTATCCAAAACAGAACAATCTAAAGTAAATGCTATTTAAATTTTAAAAAAATTCAAACTTAAACAAAGAGTCAACCTAAACAATACAACTTCATACAAGACCAGAGAAGTAAAGAAGAAGGATTCAGCCTGCAATTTCAAGCCTGGTTAAAAAAAAAAGAAGTACTCTGTTATTTTTCCTAAAAAATAACAGTGAGTAAACATACTGTTTTTTTAAATTAATCTGGTGTATTTGATTCATGAATGGTATGTGCCTTGTTGTCTAGTTTTGAACAAGTAGACCTGCATAATTTCTGTGTACTGTAAATGTTTATATGGTTTGTTCTTCTATATTTTGGTTACAAAGCAAAGAAAAAGTAGGAAAAATCACACTTCTTCATACAAAATGTTATAAGATTAGGATTTTAAACAAAATAGGTTGTTTAAACTTAAAATCATAGCCTTGAATTTTGTTTTGAAGCTTAACAGTGGAATTTGGATCCTGAATATTCAAGTTTACAGTAAAAAGAAATTTTGATGATAAATTTGACTATTTTAATTTGTTGATTTGATTTTGTAACTTGAATGAACATTTAAAAATAAGATTTTTAAAACATAAATAGTGATCTTTAGTTAAGTGGGTAGAGTGCAGTTTGCAGTTTGCAGTTGAACCAAAATCACTCTTTGATCAATTGTTGGGGATTGAAGAATTCTTAGATGATAAAGATTTGTATGAAGCTTGCTTGATCCTTGTTGTTTTTAGGAAAATTTTCAAATTTTTTTTCGATTGCACGAATTTAATGTACGATACAAATTTAGGGTTTTATCACCTGATTTTTCGTGTGTGTTCAAATGGAATTTCGCGATGCCTAGTGGCGATCGGAGTTGATCGCGAAGGGTGCTGTGGGCGCTGGAAGGTGCTGCGGAGCTTCGATGATGGGTGGCGTGGTGTCACGAGGCACAGCTCGTCATAGGTGGATGGTTCTTCTGTTGATGCTATGTTTCCAGCTTGGGTTTTGGGGTCGAATTCAATTCTCGTTCGAATCGAAGTAGTCCAGGTGGTCGTACATGTAGTCGAAGTGGATGTCGACTCGCCAGAGGTCGGTATGGAACTCATCGGCGGCCAGTGATGATGTGCACGTGGATGTGCACGTTCGCGTGCATCAGATTGTTTCAGCGATTGGGTTTTGAGGAAGACGAAGATTGTCTCGAGATGGTATCGTGTAATTCCAGGTTTGGCTCGAGTTGGTATTAGTATGAATTAGCCAGAGAAAACGGTTTTTAAACACAGAAAAAAAGAAGAAAAAGAAACTGTGTATGGCTCGGGGGGTTGGGATTTTACTCGAAGTCGTTCTCGGGGATTTAGCATTTTGGCTCGGGTTTTATTAAAACCTGTAACTGTTTAAAATTTTAAAATGAAATTTAAAATTTAAAGCAAGATTTAAACTAAGTTTAAATCAAAGTTTAAAAATTATGGATTTCTAGTTTTACCTTGAATGTTGAATTTAAATAAGTTTTATAAATTTAAAATGTTAAGACAAGTTTAAATAAAGTATGTTTAATAATGATTTGGTTTCAAATAAAGGTTTAAACTTTCTTTGTATAGATTCTTTTATAAAAGGATTTCTTTAATATTGAATGAAAAGTTAATAAAATTTGTTTAACTTAAAAATTTGTAAGTTAAATAATCAATTTATTTTTAAAAGCTGGATTTTAAATAATTAGGTAATTTATTTCAAAACCTTTTTCTTATATAAGTTTTTTTTATAAGAAATGAATGTTCTTTACATTTATTTTAAGATTTATAGAGTAATTTTTAAATTTGATTTAAAGTTTAAATGGTTAATCATTCTGAATCTTAAATTCAAAATGGAACTTAAATGTAAGTTTAAAAGTAAAATGTTTTAAATACATATGTTCATGTTAATTAAGTCATAAATAAAGGAAACGAATTATCTTAGAGAGAATTAAGGTTTTAAATTGATTTAATTAATAAGGTAAATAAAGAATGATTAATTGATTTAATTTATAAATTAATGATTTAGATTAATTTATAGTTAGGGATTAATAAATGGATTGTTAAAGATAAATTAATTTGTGATTAATAATAATTAATCTATGATTGATTTCTTAAGAATAGTAATTAAAAAGAATTATAAATAGTTAATGAATGTCATTAACTAAGATTATTTAAATAATTAATTAACATGATTAAATCTAACCATTAATTAGATTAATTAATTAATGATAATCATTTATGAAATTGTGTAAGTGCAATTACTTTATGAAAGTAATTAAGAAATTAATTACTCATTGTAATTAATTGAGTTTAAGTTAATTGTCAAACATTGTGCACTGGATTGGTGTTTCTGTTGTGATTATGATACTGTGTGATGTGAATTGTAGGATCTAGATTAACCCTAGAGGGGGGGTGAATAGGGTTATAGCAAATTTTTTCGAATTAAACACAGAAACTAACTGCAAAAATAAATATGCTGAAAAGTAAATCACACACAAAATTTACCCAGCTTCGGCAACCCCTGCCTACTGCTGCATTCCCAGATTTCTATTAGAATTGAACAGTTTCCCGCTTACAAACACTCTAACAGACTTGCAAACCCTGCTACCGCCTATAGAGTTTTGCAAACTCGCAAACCCTGCTAACTGGACTTACTCTAACTAGACAATCTGACTACACCTAAACCCTAGGTGGTGATTTACAAATTCTTTTGACTCCAAAAGAAAAGAAACAACTTCAAAATTAAAAAACAGGAGCAAAAATTAAATTATAAACTATAATCCCTGAAATTTTTTTTTTTCAAAATAAAAATAAGAAAAACCCCTTTATTTTTAAACCCTAAACTACAACCCCCTCTTTATAATAAAGTCTTCTTTGTAATAAACAAGGCCGGCCCCTTGTTAATTTCCACCCAATCCATTGTGAAAAAGAAAGAGAGAAAAAAAATGCGGCCGATCCTTTTCTTTTTCAATTTAGGGCTTCGGTTCTTCTGTGAGATTTGGGGCTTTGTTCTGATGATTGATTCTTTGACTTGTGTTGATCTTTCTCACGCTCGTTCTCTGATGATTTGATGCTTGTTGCTAGCTCATTCTCTGATAATCGAGTTTACTGTTGCGGTATGTAATCTTTTTGCTTGTTTGTGGTTTTGTGATTTTCGAACTCGATAGTTCTGTGATGATTTCTTGGGTTTATTTATAGGGTTGAAACTCTAATAACCACTGTCAGATTTGATTTCTACACGTCTTTGATTATTTTCCTGAAATTGTTCTGGATTTGGAGTATTCCTTTCTTGATTCTATTTCGAACAATTGCTGACCATATTTGAATTCGAATTAATTAATTCGAAAATTTCTTGCTGTATTTGTTGTATCGGTCCCCATTTGAATTAATACTGACCATATGTGACTTCGAGAAATTTTATGCAGAGATTTCTTTCCAAATTAGATTTTCTTTGACTTAATCAAAGACTTAATCAAAAGATACGAATTTTGTTCTTTAACTTCGGCTTGATTTCTGCACTGATTTGTACTTGCCATTGTCTTTGCATTCCCTACTGCACATTCACCTATTTACTATATATGTGCATATATACAAATGTATGTGTGTATGCATATATTTTCGGGTTTGTACTTGGATTTGAACTGCTTCATATTATGTTGATCTTGATTTTGGAGCTGCCACTGACTTCTTTGTTGTAACTTGAAACTGTTTTGACAATTCGAGTTTCACTTGCATACTCCATGTTGCATTATCACTGTGTTACATTGTAGCTCCATCTTGACTTGAACTTTTTCACTGTATCAGATGCTACACTTGTTCATGTATTCAACTGTTGCACTTGAGTTTGTTTCCACTGCTTCATCAAGTTGTATTCATCCCTTGTATGCTTCAAGTTGCCTTGAGTTGAACTTATCTTGGGTTTGACCTTGTTTGTGACTTTTGTGCATTGTGCTATGTTGTTGTATTTGCATTGTGTTACTGATTTTGGTCGAGACTTTGTTTGTTGCAGTTTGTCACTGTAATTGCTGTTACATTACTTCACAGTGTTGCATTTGTTCATGTAGCTCTCTGTGTTGTTTTGTCTCTGTTTGCTTGGTAGCAGCTATGTAGTTGCTATGCATCACTATATATATATATATATTCTCTGTTTGGTATTGGTGCAGTTTCCATTACTGTTGTGCCTTTGGGAGTTTGCACTGCTTCATGTTGAATTTGTGCAGTGTTGTACTTGTTGCCTTGTATCACTGGTTCATTCTGGTTGGTGCAGTATTCATGTTTTTGTTGGTCTGGACATTTGTGGGATATTTGACTGTTTCTGGCTCGATGTTGTTAATGCATACATGACCACTGTCTTGCATATTTTTGATAAAGTGCGACTGATGCTGCACTTGGTCTTTGTTCTTCTCTGTTATGTTGCTTTGAATGAATTTGTGTTTTGTTGTAGTTTGTGCACACGAGTTGGCGTGGCAGTGCACACATATACGAATGTACACGTGTGTACTGCAGCTACTTATAATTGCCTGTCCCTGATAAAAATTACTGATATGCATAGATATTGCACAATCAAAGATGATGACAATAACCCATGTATCTGAGACACAAACAAATTTTATTTTTGCAAATTTAAATTTGTTTGTTTTCAGATTACTGTTGTAGTTGCTAATTATACAGGTACACAGGAGACAGGACGAGAAGTGGAGCTGGACAATGCAGATAGATGCAGATGTGCAGACAGAGTGAAAAACTGAGTGTTGAGTGTTGTAGTGAGAAAGGTAAAATGTATGAACTGATGTATGTATATATATATAGAGAGAGCTGAAAACTTTGTATTGTTTAAGTGTTGTAATAAAATATTATATTGAATAAAAAATACTAGTTGAATTATATAGATTCTGTGCAATAGTATAATTATTCAATATGAATATTTCTTCCTTTTTGTATATAGTCCAAACTGCAAACACATATATATATTGATATATATATATATGTTTGTTATCATCAAACAAAAAATCACATCAAACAATCTCCCCCTTTTGATGATGACAAACATATATATTAAATATTTTGAAATGCTAATACATGTGTTTGAACATGAAATTTTTAGCTCCCCCTATTTGAACATGAAATTTTTAGCTCCCCCTATTTGAATGCTCCCCCTACAACCAAGACCACTCCCTATTTAGAAGATAACAAAAAATTACAAAAGAATAAAAGAACTAAAGAAAAATTAACTAACAACATTTAACCAAATTTGTTGAAATAGGTCACAAAATATTTGCTTTCTCATCAAAATCTTGTTCTCCTCCCCCTTTTGTCATTATCAAAAGACTGACAAAAAACAATGGAACAGTAGGAACAAAAAATAATATATCATAACGAGATAAAAACTTCCATATTGTAGAGGATGGATCGATGATCAGTTTTAATAAGAAGAGAGATATTTTAACATTAATTTGACATTTAAGCACAAAAACAAAAAAAATAAGCACTTACTAACCGCGCATAACCATAAGGACTTTTAAATGGGATTAGCAGTTACTTATTAGTCTAAGCATCCAGACTATTAAGTGAGACCAGAATACTTAGTTACCATACTCCATCCATGCATAACCATAAGGACTTTTAAATGAGAATGGAGTAATGATAAAAATAATTCACTCACATGCTCCATCCATGCATAACCATAAGGACTTTTAAATGAGAATGGATGCATGAGAGTTATTATTATTTATTATTAAAAATTTTATTATTATTTTTTTTTAATTTAAAAATAATTCACTCTTCTTATTTTATCAAACCATTATGAATGATAGAAAGATGGTAGAAATAGAAATGATCGTGGAATAAGTTACCAAGTTAATTATATTATGTAATATCCAGTACTGAATACCATATTCGAATCAATCTTTGGAAAATATCCAAAACTTGTTTGGATCCTAGAAATTGAAGTTGAAAGTATATATCCAAGAATATTTCAACCTAACAATGAAAAATGGTTAGTCAATTTCTATAATCCCCAAATCCAAACGTAATCTAGAAAATCTGTCTTCGGGGAGGGGTTTTGTGAAAATATCAGCAAGTTGAGCCTCAGTTGAAATATATTCAATGCAAATGTCTTCCTTAGCAATGTGATCTCTAAGAAAGTGGTGTCTCACATCAATGTGTTTTGTGCGTGAATGATGAACAGGATTATTTGATAAGTCTATTGCACTTTTACTGTCACATTTTAATGGAACTTGTTTATAAACTAAGCCAAAATCAGAAAGGGTTTGCATCATCCATAAAATTTGAGCACAGCAACTTCCTAAAGCAATATATTCTGCTTCAGTGGTGGATAATGCAACACAATTCTGTTTTCGACTTGACCATGAAACTAATGAATGTCCTAGCATGAAACATGTCCCACTGGTGCTTTTCCTGTCAACCAATGAACCAGCATAATCAGCATCAGAATAACCAACTAAATCAAAGTTTTCACAAGAAGGGTACCATAATCCAAATTTGTGTATGTGTGAAAGATATCTCAAAATTCGTTTAGTGGCTTTCAAATGAGATTCTTTAGGATTAGATTGAAAACGTGCACACAAACACACAGAAAACATAATATCAGGTCTAGAAGCAGTAAGATAGAGAAGTGAACCAATTATCCCTCGATATTTTTTCTGATCAACAGCACTTCCTTTCTCGTCTTTGTCCAACTTTGTTGATGGGCTCATAGGAGTTCTCAATGGTTTGGAGTTCTCAACTCCAAATTCCTTCAACAGTTCCAACACATACTTGGATTGCGAAATGAAAATGCCATCACTGCTTTGCTTGATTTGAAATCCAAGAAAATATTTCAATTCTCCAACCAAGCTCATCTCGAATTTAGCCTGCATGACTTGTTCAAATTTCTCGCACAAGAGTTCATTAGTAGCACCATAAATGATATCATCCACATAAATCTGAACAATCAAAAAATCACTTCCTTTATGTAATAGAAACAGTGTCGTGTCAGCACTCCCCTTTTCAAAGCCATTTTACAGAAGATATGTACAAAGGCAGTCATACCAAGCTCTAGGGGCTTGCTTAAGACCATATAATGCTTTTTCAAGTTTATACACATGATTTGGAAAATCGTGATTTTCAAAACCGGGGGGTTGTTCAACAAAAACTTCTTCTTTCAAATCACCATTTAGAAAAGCACTTTTTACATCCATTTGTTTAAGTTTGAAACCTTTATAACAAGCAAAGCTTAGCAAAATCCTAATGGCTTCTAACCTAGCAACTGGAGCAAATGTTTTATCAAAATCTATGCCTTCTATTTGGTTGTATCCTTTTGCGACCAACCTAGCTTTGTTTCTAATTACATTTCCTGATTCATCAAGTTTGTTTTTGAACACCCATTTAGTTCCTACAATTGGATAGTCATTTGGCCTAGGAACTAATTTCCAAACTTTATTTCTCTCAAATTGATTAAGTTCATCTTGCATTGCTAGAATCCAACTTTCATCATTAAGAGCCATTTCAACAGAATCAGGTTCAATTTCAGAAATAAAACCACTATGACAACAAAACGCACACAAATTTTTATCAAATGAAGAGCGAGTGCGTATACCTTCCGTAGGATCTCCTATAACCAATTCAGGAGGATGATTGGTTTTGAACTTCAATCTATTAGCATCAACAGTCCTACTTTCGCCTTGCTCACTAGATATTCCTTCTTTAATGCCTTCATGATCTACCCCATCATCAATCGTTTTTTCAGTCGTCCTTTCCAGATCAGATTCATCAAATTTCACATTGATTGATTCAACAATTGTCTTTGTTCGTTTGTTGTATATCCTGTAAGCCTTGCTCCTGGTTGAATAGCCCATGAAAATTCCCTCATCGGCCTTTGATTCAAATTTTCCAAGTTGATCACCTGTGTTAAGAATGAAACAAGGGCATCCAAAAACACGAAAGTAAGAGATGTTAGGTTTCCTTTCATGCCATACTTCATAAGACGTTTTGCCAAGTATTGGTCTAATCATTACTCTATTCATTACGTAGCACGAAGTATTCACCGCCTCTGCCCAAAAAGTTAGAGGTAGTTTATACTCACTTAACATGGATCTAGCCAATTCTTGCAATGTACGATTTTTCCTTTCAACCACCCCATTTTGTTGAGGTGTTCGTGGAGCAGAAAATTCATGTTTTAAACCATTTTCTTCACAAAAGTTTTCAAATTCCGAATTTTCAAATTCGCCTCCATGATCACTTCTTAAAGTTTTAATTGAAACTCCTTTCTCATTTTGAACAAGTTTAGCAAATTTTGAAAAATAATCAAAAGATTCAGACTTTTTGGCTAAGAAATAAACCCATGTGAATCTAGAATAATCGTCAACCAATACATAACAATAACGTTTTCCATTCAAGCTTGCAATTTCATTTGGTCCAAATAAGTCCATATGAATTAATTCGAGGACCCTTGATGTGCTAACAATGTTTTTAGGGCGAAATGATGATCGACTAAGCTTGCCCAAGGAACATGCTTTACACACTTTGTTATCTTTAAATTTCTGATGTGGTAACCCTCTGACTAATTCTTTCATTTCAAGATTTTTTAAGAGACTCATGCTAGCATGTCCAAGTCTCCTATGCCACAAAGATGCCTCTTCGTCAGTGGCTACCAAACATCTGGAAAGATTTAGATTGTCAAACGAAAGTGAGTAGACATTTCCTTTTCTTTTGCCCATAAAAACTATGTTATTAGAAGTTTTATCAATGATCTTGCAAGTATCACTATCAAAAACCACATTCATACCTTTGTCACATAGTTGGCTAATAGAAATGAGATTGTGATGCAAATTATCAACGTATAAAACATTAGTCAATGAAAAAGTACCATTACTTACTTCACCTTTCCCAATAATCTTACACTTGCTATTATCTCCCATGATCACATTTCCACCTCTAAACTTCTCTAGGCTAAGGAACTTAGATTTATCACCTGTCATATGTCTAGAACAACCTGAATCTAGAAACCATTCTTGTTGCTCCTTAGCCCGCCAACAGACCTACATAAAGAGAGAGGAGGATGACCTAGAGAAACTCTTAGGTCCAATGATATTAGTAACTGAAGCATTGTGAACAAACAATCCCTTTGGAACCCAAACTTGTTTTGTCCTTTTATTTTTGTTCCTATAGACATGAAATTTGTTTGTAGAATTCTTAGGAACCCAAACTTGTATAAATTTTGTGTTCTTGTTCCTATGACTACAATTTTCAACACGATGTCCAATTTCACTTCTAACAAAGACACTCTTACCTTTTGCATGATCATCAAACTGTGTTTTCCCAAAACCTAGTACTTTTCTGTTGTTAGCAAAGAGTTGATTTCCCAATAACATGTTAAACGATTTTTCTCCTCTTGAAAAGTTATTCAGAGATTTATCAAGATTTTGGACTTTGGTTTTTAGTGTTGTGTTTTCAGTCACAAGTGTGGTGCATCTATTTATAAAATCCTTTTTCCTAGTGTCAATGGTTTCCTTAAGACTCGAGTTTTCTTTTTCAAGATTATCGAAGCTATTCTTAAGTCTTGATATTTCTGAATCTAAAATTTTACATTTTTTACAGTCTAGGTTTTGAATATTTTCAAGTTCAGTTTCTAACCTAGTATTCTCATGAACGAGTTCTCTCCTGTCAGACTTCAATTTTTCAATTTTAGTTTCAAGAGTATCAATTGTATTAGTAAAATCATAACACATCAAAACAAGTTCTTTATAAGAATAGTTACGTACCTCACTGGATTCCTCTGAACTTGTTTCTGAATCTGATTTTGCTATAAGGCACAAGTTAGCCTCTTCTGAGCTATTATCCGAAACTTCTTCTCCTTCTTCATCATCCCATGTTGCTGCAAAGGCCTTCTTCTTCTTTTTCTTTCCTTTGTTGTTTTTGAGAAGTGGGCATTTCTGTTTGAAGTGGCCAGGCTTTTTGCAGTTAAAGCATGTCAATTCATTATCGGAATTGTCAGAATCTTTTGACCTATTTTCACTTGTTTTCTTCTTGCGTGGCCTGAATTTTGACCATTTTCTAAGATTATTGACAGCCATCGCAAGCTCTTCAATTGGATCTTCTTCTTCTTCATCGCTTTCTTCTTTGCTCTTCAAGGCAATTGTCTTCTTTTTTGATTTGGAGTTGTTACGTTCCTCCTTTGCCTTTAGCTCAAGCTCATATGTCATCAAGTTTCCGATCAACTCCTCCATGCTTAGTTTACTCAGATCTTTCGATTCTTGTATTGCCGTGACTTTTGCCTCAAAGTTCATTGGTAAGACTCGCAGTATCTTCCGCACAAGCTCTACTTCAGTGAAGACCTTCCCAAGCGCTCTAGCATTGTACACCAAAGTTGAAAATCGTCCAAACATATCCTTTATGCTCTCGCCCTTTTCCATCACAAAGTTTTCGTATTCATTGCTAAATAGAGCTAGACGTGACTCCTTGACTTGAGAAGTTCCTTCGTGTGTCACCTCCAAAGTGTGCCAAATTTCCTGTGCTGTTGTACAATGGGAAATTCTATTAAACTCATTTTTATCAAGAGCACAGATCAAAGCGTTCATTGCTTTGGCATTTGTAGTTTTTAGTTTCTTATCGTTAGCATCCCACCTATCCTTAGGTTTAGGAATCTCAGTATCACCAATAACTATAGTGGGAGATTTATAGCCAGTTTCAATAATATCCCAAACATCATAATCGACAGCACTAAGATAAATACTCATCCTAACTTTCCAATAAGCATAATCATTCCCATTAAACATGGGTGGTCTAGCAATGGATTGCCCCTCAGAAAAAGCATTATTTGGTGGATTCATGACTCTAGAGTTAAAGTAAAATACCTGGCTCTGATACCACTTGTAGGATCTAGATTAACCCTAGAGGGGGGGGGGTGAATAGGGTTATAGCAAATTTTTTCGAATTAAACACAAAAACTAACTGCAAAAATAAATATGCTGAAAAGTAAATCACATACAAAATTTACCCAGCTTCGGCAACCCCTGCCTACTACTGCATTCCCAGATTTCTATTAGAATTGAACAGTTTCCCGCTTACAAACACTCTAACAGACTTGCAAACCCTGCTACCGCCTATAGAGTTTTGCAAACTCGCAAACCCTGCTAACTGGACTTACTCTAACTAGACAATCTGACTACACCTAAACCCTAGGTGGTGATTTACAAATTCTTTTGACTCCAAAAGAAAAGAAACAACTTCAAAATTAAAAAACAGGAGCAAAAATTAAATTATAAACTATAATCCCTGAATTTTTTTTTTTCAAATAAAAATAAGAAAAACCCCTTTATTTTTAAACCCTAAACTACAACCCCCTCTTTATAATAAAGTCTTCTTTGTAATAAACAAGGCCGGCCCCTTGTTAATTTCCACCCGATCCATTGTGCAAAAGAAAGAGAAAAAAAAATGCGGCCGATCCTTTTCTTTTTCAATTTAGGGCTTCGGTTCTTCTGTGAGATTTGGGGCTTTGTTATGATGATTGATTCTTTGACTTGTGTTGATCTTTCTCATGCTCGTTCTCTGATGATTTGATGCTTGTTGCTAGCTCGTTCTCTGATAATCGAGTTTACTGTTGCGGTATGTAATCTTTTTGCTTGTTCGTGGTTTTGTGATTTTCGAACTCGATAGTTCTATGATGATTTCTTGGGTTTATTTATAGGATTGAAACCCTAATAACCACTGTCAGATTTGATTTCTACACGTCTTTGATTATTTTCCTGAAATTGTTCTGGATTTGGAGCATTCCTTTCTTGATTCTATTTCGAACAATTGCTGACCATATTTGAATTCGAATTAATTAATTCGAAAATTTCTTGCTGTATTTGTTGTATCGGTCCCCATTTGAATTAATACTGACCATATGTGACTTCGAGAAATTTTATGCAGAGATTTCTTTCCAAATTAGATTTTCTTTGACTTAATCAAAGACTTAATCAAAAGATACGAATTTTGTTCTTTAACTTCGGCTTGATTTCTGCACTGATTTGTACTTGCCATTGTCTTTGCATTCCCTACTGCACATTCACCTGTTTACTATATATGTGCATATATACAAATGTATGTGTGTATGCATATATTTTCGGGTTTGTACTTGGATTTGAACTGCTTCATATTATGTTGATCTTGATTTTGGAGCTGCCACTGACTTCTTTGTTGTAACTTGAAACTGTTTTGACAATTCGAGTTTCACTTGCATACTCCATGTTGCATTATCACTGTGTTACGTTGTAGCTCCATCTTGACTTGAACTTTTTCACTGTATCAGATGCTACACTTGTTCATGTATTCAACTGTTGCACTTGAGTTTGTTTCCACTGCTTCATCAAGTTGTATTCATCCCTTGTATGCTTCAAGTTGCCTTGAGTTGAACTTATCTTGGGTTTGACCTTGTTTGTGACTTTTGTGCATTGTGCTATGTTGTTGTATTTGCATTGTGTTACTGATTTTGGTCGAGACTTTGTTTGTTGCAGTTTGTCACTGTAATTGCTATTACATTACTTCACAGTGTTGCATTTGTTCATGTAGCTCTCTGTGTTGTTTTGTCTCTGTTTGCTTGGTAGCAGCTATGTAGTTGCTATGCATCACTATATATATATATATTCTCTGTTTGGTATTGGTGCAGTTTCCATTACTGTTGTGCCTTTGGGAGTTTGCACTGCTTCATGTTGAATTTGTGCAGTGTTGTACTTGTTGCCTTGTATCACTGGTTCATTCTGGTTGGTGCAGTATTCATGTTTTTGTTGGTCTGGACATTTGTGGGATATTTGACTGTTTCTGGCTCGATGTTGTTAATGCATTCATGACCACTGTCTTGCATATTTTTGATAAAGTGCGACTGATGCTGCACTTGGTCTTTGTTCTTCTCTGTTATGTTGCTTTGAATGAATTTGTGTTTTGTTGTAGTTTGTGCACACGAGTTGGCGTGGCAGTGCACACGTATACGAATGTACACGTGTGTACTGCAGCCACTTATAATTGCCTGTCCCTGATAAAAATTACTGATATGCATAGATATGGCACAATCAAAGATGATGACAATAACCCATGTATCTGAGACACAAACAAATTTTATTTTTGTAAATTTAAATTTGTTTGTTTTCAGATTACTGTTGTAGTTGCTAATTATACAGGTACACAGGAGACAGGACGAGAAGTGGAGCTGGACAATGCAGATAGATGCAGATGTGCAGACAGAGTGAAAAACTGAGTGTTGAGTGTTGTAGTGAGAAAGGTAAAATGTATGAACTGATGTATGTATATATATATAGAGAGAGCTGAAAACTTTGTATTGTTTAAGTGTTGTAATAAAATATTATATTGAATAAAAAATACTAGTTGAATTATATAGATTCTGTGCAATAGTATAATTATTCAATATGAATATTTCTTCCTTTCTGTATATAGTCCAAACTGCAAACACATATATATATTGATATATATATATGTTTGTTATCATCAAACAAAAAATCACATCAAACATGAATTGCTTTGTGCCAAACTGTGATTTGTGATTTGTTTCTGTATGTATGTGAAAACCCTTTTTGCCTGTAAAACAACATTTAAATTTCGATGCGACAGAGAGTCGGATTCCAGTTGGTTATCCGAAACCCACATCGAATCGTAATAGCGAATCTCTGTGATTGATGAATTTACTTTATCTATGATGATTGATGATGTTGCACTATTGTGTGAAACCCCTGGACTACACCATACACACACAAATATGGATTGCATGAGGAAATCAGCCAAGTCACAAATTTTTAACAATTTTAAAGATTAAATTCTTAAATCCAAATTAGTTTTGGAATTGAAATTGAAAGCTTTTGAAAATGAGTTTTCAAAAATAAAAGTTATTTTAAATAACTTAATAAAACTTGAAATTTAAATAATTTTATTTAAATTTGAATTCAATACTTGAAATTGAATTCTTTAGAAATTATGGTATAAAGGATTATACAAGTTATAAAGATGTTTATACGGGTTTTTAACCATTTTAAAAAAAGTATGGTCTTGGAAATTTAAATTTAAATCCAAATTTTATGCTTGAACGGTTTAACTTATGTAATTGTATTCAGTTTTCCCAAAACGAAAACTGTTTGTTTCAAATAATAATAGCTTTCATAAAAGAATGGATTTCCAATTTGTATCGAAAGATTACAAGTTTGAAATGAAACTGTAAATAGTTTGGGAAAAACTTCGAATTAACCTTTGTGAAGATGATTGAATCTTGTTTTGAAATCAAAGAGGACATTAAATGGTACATTTTCCATATACAAGATTTGAATTGGAATTTGAGAGTTATGAATTAAATCTTAAACTGAAAGATTGGATGAGTTAATCCAATTTGAAGTGGAAATTGTTTTGAAATCCGTAAATAGATCTTTGTGAAACTGGGTGAACTTTGTGAAACAAATCTTTTTATTTAAAAAGATTTAAAATGGTAATTTGTTTAAACTATTTGAGAGAAAAATTTGGATTTTCAAGTTGTGACTTAACTGAAATCCCATATCCATATGTTTTTAAATATTACGCTCATTATTCGGTTTAGTCGGGAGAGGACTTTGTGTCATATAACCCATTTCGAATAATGTTACGTCGTTATGGATAGCATTTGAAGACCGGTGGTGAAGACCGGGTATTTGTAAGAACGATAGGATAACCTATCGATTGTCTCTGCACCGAGTCGCGCCGGTATAGAGATTCCCTAAGTGATGGGAAGTCCGATCGGGATTGTAAATACCCGGATTTGCAAGGGCTTCTTCGGAAATGCCTTCGATTCTATTCGAACCCGGAACAGACTTGTATGGTTATATGTCTGACACTACACTTTGAGATATAAAGCAGATTTCTTTCAAATACATATCTGTTAGTGGCGGAGAATTTATTCTCTTAGCTTAACACCCTTCTCTGAGACGTACTAACTCAGAAGTTATGCAGTTGAAGGATATCTGTGATATATTCCCAATTTGGTAGTGTGGCATGCTAAGTGCTGCTGTGTGTTGATGATCATTTGTGATCAGATCATGGCTTTCGTGTAAAGCGTAGCTTTGTGGACGAGACAACATTAGGACCTCACACCCCGGAAATGGTCGAAACAGGAAAAATGCGGCAAGGTTATGAGGGTCGCGCCCTTTAGGGTGTGTCATTCCCTTCTGGAAAGGGTGGTATCATGGTTTGGAGCCCAGATATTTACCTATATGGTGGGCTCCAATCTCATTTCTGTGTGGTTTAGAGGCTCCTCGGATAAAGGTCCCAAAGGACCGGGGGGTGGCATGCTCGAGTAGTAGTTACCTAGTTACAGAGGTAACCCGGCCTTGTGTTGGCAGAGATCTGGTTAGGTTCTCGGGACATCCCGCCAGAGGCGTACCCATTAACAGTGGGAAGTTCCTTATCCCGATCATTTGTTGGAAATCCAAACAAAACAATACGCGCCCTGTATGGTTTTAGTTGTAGAACCTGCCATTTACTTATGATGGTCACCGCTGTTTAGAAAGTAGCTATAGTAGGCATAGTTCAAAATGCCTATGCTGGCTAAGATTTATATTATACTTTCGAAATGTTTTCTTCACTATGCACTAATAATAATATCAAAGGAAGGATTTTCTCATATCAAACATGTTTGGCTATCATAAGGAGAAATCTCCTCCAATTCTGCGTTTGCATGGTGTGTGTGGCAGGAGGCCTTATGGTACTCTCATTTTCTAAAAAGCATTGCGGATTTATTTTAAATCCTTTATTGGTTGGTTTTTAAAGATAAACTGTTTGTGTTACTCATACCAGTCCTATGACTGACTCAGAGTTTATTGTTCCTTTCCTAAACTCTAGGTGCCCACAATTTTCCACACGGGCAGTCTAGAGTTGGGTTTTTCAGATAGTCAGGTTTAGTAGATTTTCTGGAGTTAGTCCAGTCTTTGGATATGGATGAGACTTGCTTATCTAGGTGACACGTGATGTTGGTTCGAGCTAGCTTTGGACTGGAGCATTGGATTTGGGGATGCATTCTTTTGAAGATATTCTTGCCGCTGTGTCTTGTATCTTTGATAGCATTGATATCTATTGTATCATTCTGTTGTATCATATTATACCAGATGTTGTATCTGTCATTGTATCAATGTTATATATATTGATATATTTTTTTTCTTCCGCTATGTTGTACTTAATGGTGTTATAAGCTCCGATGAACCAGATTCGACGTTTGGATGTACGGCATTTGAATACGAGTGTCATATTCGGTGCCGATTTTTGAAGGTCGAGTCAGGATCGCTATAATATATATTATTAGTTAGGTTTTGGTTTATGAAACTCATGTTCAAAACATAAATTGGTCAATTAATATTGAATAGTCCCTAACTCCTTTGGGGTGGTCCACACAAGTTCCCTCATGAACAATTATTATGTGTCAACTCACACAACCTATCAACTCATTTAACCTAGGATATGTAGGGTTTCTTATAAACTCTTAGCTTGTATGATATCATTAACTATGCTCTAGATGAATTTAATTTTAAAATTATGTTGTACTCTTCAATACAGACCTTTCAGAAATAAGTTAACTTAACATCACTCATTTAACCTAGGATGTATAAGGTTTGTTATGAACTCTTAGCTTGTATGATATCGTAACTATTGTCTAGATGAATAATTTTAAACTTATGTTGTACTCTTAAATACAGACCTTTCAGAAATAAGTTAACTCAACATCACTCATTAATAATCATACTTTGTTGACAAAGTCTGATTACTCATTATCGATGCATCATTATGTATCATAGGGAGGAGTGAGTTTTGAAATTGAATCTATATTCATTTTAGGTACACTTGGAACTCTTTCCAATATACTCACCTTTCCGACCAAATTGGATCATTTTTATTTCCTTTTGCACAATACACTACTTACTTTCATTTTATATTCTCTAAACTTATTTTAGACACACTACCATTGTAAAAAATATACGTGTTTATTTCTACGGTAATTTATTGGTGAATTTTAGTGAAGTATGTAGAACCATTTTTGTATCGTTTGACTTATGATGGTATACATCTATATGTATCAATCTAAGTATTTCACTAATTCTTATGTCACTCCTACTGAATTGGTTCATTGCCATTATAACATGAGATACAATGCACTAGCACCATGTGATTCATAATCATATGATTAAAGAATTATTTCTTAAAAATGTGGCTTAGTCCATGATTCCAAATTATTGTAAAATTTTAGATATTCTGTATTTTCTAATGCATTAATTTGTTATGAAAATAAATACCATTGTTATAGTTTCATCTTATAACAAATATTCATAATGTTCATATTGAATACAACTATGTCTATTTTTAGTCAATACCGACAAATAATTATTATTTCATAAATAATATTTGGCATGTTTAAGAAAATTCTTTTTCATGACTCGATGCGTTCACTAAGTAGTGTTATATGGTATGATCTCACTATTTCCTCCATTACTATAATAGCATACAAAGTACAAAGCTCCATTCAACCATGTATCATAGGATTTCATTTCATTTATTATAACTAGTTTACAGTCGAGAGTTTTAGATCTAATATCTAAAACTCAAAGAAGTAACGTTTAATAGAAAACAATATTTTATATGAAAATACAATTTTAAATAGAAATCATGTTTCACATTCCATATTAAGCACAACTCATGTTCTCGATATCCGTTCATGAAGCAAAAATGACCACTCTCTTCATCCCAACCGCGCCTTAAGTTACATTCACTCTTATACATTCGCCTTCCTTTCCAAATGGTCGAACCATTCAAAAATTAACCTTACTACAAGACCATATTAAACTCTTTACTAAAATGAATTTGGTCATCCTTAATATTTAAGGATGTAAAATAAGTTGCATTTTATGTAAACCAAGCAAACTGACATTTTAGTTCAAGATCCTTATTTAGTTAATCATATTGAATACACGGTTAAGCACTATGGTTTATTTGCTCATTTCGAACGAACTAATTTCATCAAGATTCCGTATATTAAAAACTACGAATGTTTACCATATAATATTTATATGTGATTGAATATGGATCAAACATCTATATTCTTGTATTATTTTTGAGTTCGAAACTCATAGAAGATAATACATAGTCTAAGGACGATAAAAAGGTAAGTGACCAAGTTACGAACTTATTTAGTAGTTGTATAATTATGTGCTTGCATGAACCTTGAATTAAAACTATGCAAAAAAAAATTCTGAGTAAAGAATATTTTATATTTCTGTATCAATCTTAATTCATTTCATTTGTATATTTTAATTGACAAACATTTTATTAATTATTTTAATTGCACAAATTTGTCCAAGTGGATTAATTTAATTTATGCTTAGTATATGTTTTTTATATTACTAGATAGGATAAATGTTTTCATTTATCTAATAAGCTCCTACTAGACTTTTGTAAGTGCATAAAATACACTTATGTATGTATAATGCATGTGAAACATATATAAGTGCACATGGTTAAATATGCCCGTATGTAAAGGCTGGGATTTGCACCGCAACAAACACAATTTTGCCTTTGTATAAGGCTTTGTTACTCATAGTTTTAAATGAATATTACACACACACACACACACACACACACATATATATATATATAATGTAGTTGATGATATTTGTTTAAATAGCTTTGACTGATTCAAACTATTTGAATTAATATCTTAAATTATCTAGTGTTCGTTTATCTAGATCTAAATAAATACTTATTTTAAATTTTAAATTCAAGTTACAGCTTATACACACACACACACATATACATATATAATCTATTTTTTCCAGATCTAAATAAATACTTATTTTAAATTTTAAATTCAAATTACAACTTAAATACACACACACACATATACATATATACATATATAATCTATTTTTTCCATATACATATAATTTACATTTTAATAAATATATATACACATTTATAACTTATTAATCTATATTATTATATTATTATTGATTTGCATATCAAGAGCACACAAGCCCCTAAGAATTTTGTGAAATGAACGGTCTTCTGTACTATAATATTGAAATTTAATTCCTCTACAAGCTCTTTAATCGTTCGGACCTTTCATTTCGCTTTTGTAGTCTTCCGTCTGGTATCAGTCAATTATATTTAATGATTCAATGAAACATTCCTCTCTCTCATCACACCTACAGACTATTTTCATCCCTTCTTTTATCTTTTCAATGCATCTTTTTCATCTTTTGTATGCATTGTATTTCATCTTTCAACTTTCCCCAATCTTCTAAAATTTCAAACTTCCATACATAAGCAGAAAACAATTTCCTCAAACTTTTCGTAGCCACCAGTTTTCACTCCACTAATATTGCAACGAATTATTTGCATAGTTTCATGTTTTGTTACACCTCAATCTTAAATATGCTAATGTTAAACAAGGATCGTTTAGAAAATGAATCATCTCTCCTACTATGCTATGGCATAGGCGACGAATTAGCACGGGTTAATATTCTAATGGTATATTGCTTCTCTTCTCTAAACAGGTATGCTATAACCCTAATTTTGCCATTTTGGTTTTTTTTCCTTTTTTTTCCACTCTGTTCAATTGTTTTCGGGAACTACCCCTTCGGCTCGATCCATTTTTGAGATTCTATTTGTCGAGCATAACCCTTATTTCAATATGTCTATTATTAGTTTCAGTTTCTTATTTTACCATTTATTTTGCTTTATTTTACTTGCTTCTTTGATTTGGTCCATGCTTAACTTTCTTCCTATTAGTCTGTATTTAGTACTTTTGCTCTTTTGCTCTTTTGCTTGGATTAATATAGTTAGCATGTATTATTGTCTAATTGCCTTTTTTATTATGCCTATTTGTATTTGTTTCAAATTATAATGTTAAGTTATTGACACCATTGGTGAGTGAAAATGTAAAATTAGTATTCAACATCATTTAATTGTCAATATAATCACCTATTTTTACCATTATGAAGCTTAGATTTTGTTGTTCGTTCAGTTATTAGCTTCTCTTTTTTTGGATTCAAGGACAAACTATCAAATTGCTGCTAATTAATAACATATTTGTTATTTCAGTTGAGCAAATTTGTTTACGGGTAAAATTGCCTAGAATCATAATGTATTTATGAATAATTATTTTCACTATCTCCTCAAATAAGTTGAGGGATTCATTATTGTATTTTCCTTCTTATTAGCAACGTGCAAGTTGTCTTATAAATGTAAATTTGTTTCATGAGGGTACCAAAGTTATACATCATTCACTTCCAAATTATGATTATTTTGATCACGTAAGGAGTGAAAGGTATTTGTAGCTATGAGTTCTTTATCGCAAGTACTTAAAAGAAGTGTTTTAAAGACCTAATCCAACCATGGTTTGACCATGGCTAATCTTTGACCTTAGAGCATATGGTTTTAAAAATCAAATAATCTTGCATGTACAAACCGACAGGCTAACCTCAAAACCTTGAAAAAAAATCTATGGACCAACCTCTTTGAACCACACAGTTATTCAAATTTAAGAATTTTTTTGGTTATTATTATACCTTTCAGTGCATAAAGTAGAAGAATAAATTGTAACTATAATTACACCTTTTAGTGCATAAATTATCTCCATTAACAAAGCAATTCGTTCACTTGGCTATGTATTCATTTGTTTCCTAAATTGTTGAAGATCTTATTAATATAGAAAATAACTAAATGAAAGATATATTAGGATACTCAATGTTTTTTTTATTTTTAAGTTGTCTTCTTGGTAAACATATTTATTTTAGTATTAAGTGGTACTATTTTTAGTTCACAAAAATAAATTTGAATTAGAAAATATACTGCAAAGAACTTGATCTTAATAAAGCATCATTTATACATAAGGCATGCCATATTTTATTATGATTTTAATTTTGACATTTTCAATTATTTAGATTTATATATTTCTATATATGGATATTGCAAATTTATTGATGCATATAACTACATTAAATATATTATCAACATTTAGTTTCATTTCAGAAAGATTATGCTACATACTGTTGATGTTGATTTATTTGTTTATTTATTGACATCATAGACTTTTCCTTGGTGTATACTAACAATTTTTTCTAGTGCATTTCTTTTAGTTATTTTACATGCCGATTGAAGAGACTGGTACAAAACCATATAATTAATTAATGATGAAAATTAACTTCTATGCATCAAGTGAAGAAATGGGAATGAGACGATGCAACTAATTGATGATGGGAATGGAACTTCGACACATCAAGGGATGAGACGACTACTTTCGGGCAAACCAATTTTAAGTTACTTTTTAGTTGCAATATTAGGTCGTATTAGCTGAAGCTTGACTTTCTCTTTATACTTATTAAATTTGCATATTTATTACTTCCAATTTTTGTGGTACTTAAAGCACCTGTAACATGTCAGCAATATTCATTCATTATTAATATAACCTGTCTTTAATAATACAATTTAATTTTAGGAGTATTAGCAAAGAAAATATCAATTGTAAAGTAGTTACTAAATGTGGTTACCGGTACTTTTTGATTTTGACTAACACATCCCCAACTCACAAACTTTTATGGCTTAGAAAATATAAACAATATGTGAAAATCTATTTTGATTAAAAGATTCATTTGTTTCAATAGATCACAAATATATGTATATATGTAGCTAGGAGTCATATATAATGGAATGAAGTAATCAAAAAAAAGAAAGATTGAATGGTAAACTTTATTTATTGAATGGTGTACATTAGTTGATTTTGTTCCCAGTTCAGTCTACCATTGTTTTTGGAATTAATACCATCTCAAATCTTTGGTTTAATTGTAGCTATCCATTGGAATTTTCATTGCACTTACTGCATCAGATTATGCTTGAAGTATACAAAATTTCAATTGGTAATTTATACCCACATTTTGACACTAACTTGCAGCAGATATTGCGACAGATGTGGAAAGATCATATGAAAATTAAATGTTGCATTCATTGAAACTAAAGGGTGGTACATATTCGAAGTTAACTCCACAATAATAGTAGAGAACGGTAGGCAAGTCAAAATAATAGCCAAGTTGGACGAGTAAGGTAGCATTGATCCATTCATAATTAGTTTCTCTTTGCTCGACATGAACACCGATAGAATCAAGGAGGTAGACATTAATGTGGTGGATTCCATTACCATGGATGCATGAAGGCAACATAGGGTTGTCATTATCTTCAATGTGTGGACTTTAGTGATGTATATGTAGAGCTACATGGATGCAACAACTTATACTGTCAGTAAACTATGATAACACTATTATAAAATACATTAAAGTCATTGTTTTTAAAAGAAAATTAATGGTTGTGCCATGTATATTTTACAGTAACAATGAATTCTCAGTAATTTTGATCAATTTTAATTTAGTATATTTTTCACACACATTCGCAAAGCATCCAAATTGTTAATGTTGTGGACTATCTCAAAAATATCTGGATGATTTTATATTTTTCCCACTGTGTTTGTTACTATTTAAATCGAACACATCCATGTGTAAGCGCATTCTATTCAAAAACAATATTTATTTTGCAACAGAAGAACATGCTCATCGTGTTCTTAGCACACATGAAGCTTACATGGTATCACTAGGTATTCACAAGCATGTATATTGTTTTCCGTAATGTGGGTAATGTGAGACAACATTGAGGAGTTGATTTTCATTTCAATTTTATTCGATCATCTTTAATTTAATATTTTTGAGTACTGATGAACTGATTAATACCATATTTTTTTTTTAAATTTATGGTATTAGCTCTATTTTGGGAGGTCAGATTTTCTTTACTGCTTTTTGATGGTTGTAGATGTGTTATTTGTTGCCTTATTAATCTTAGATGTTTTCATTCTTATTGAGTTTATCGTGTCTTTGATATTTTATTATAAGCAATTCGCTCTAAGTTTGCACTGCAATCAAATATATCAGTCAATAATTAATCTGACAGGTATAAAGATGTAACAACAAGTGAATTACCATTTGACTACTAATTGCTTTTTGATTCGTGTTACAAATAGATTACCTTTTATTTTTTAAATTTTAAACGAAAACCATGTGCGGAACACGGGTTCACACACACTATATATATATATATATATATATATATATTAAAAAATTAATTTTTTGTACTACATTCGGCCAAAATAGGTTTTCAACTTTTTAAATATCAAATCCATGCGGATTTGATACAATTTTTTTTTAAGAAAAGTGTATCCATCAATCAACCGAGATGCAGTAGACTATGCTAGATGTTGCGATCAGTGCTAGAGATTTGCCAAAGTTATGAGAACCCCATCCACAAAGCTAATGCAAATGGTTAGCCTATGGCCGGTTACAATCTGGGGAATCAATCTAATTGGCGTATTACCAATAGCTAAAAGGGGAGCCAAATATGCTATTTTCACAGTTGATTACTTCACCAAACGGGCCAAAGTGGAACCGCTAGTCACCATCACTACTAAGAAAGCAATTAACTTCATCACCAAAAATATTATTTGCAGATTAAAAGTATTGTAGAAAATCATCACAGACAATAGAACTCAGTTCGAGAGTGTCGAATTTAAGGACTTCTACGAGCGTTTTCAGATGGAGAAGAGCTTCCCATGGTGGCACACCCATAAGCAAATGGGAAAGTGGAGAAATAAACAAAATCATCAAATCCACCATCAAGAAACGGTTGGTAAAAGCTAAAGGAAATTGAGTTGATGAACTTTCGCTTGCACTATGGGCATACAAAACGACTCATAAATTGATGACTGGGCACTCACCCTTTGCCTTGGCATATGGTTCAGAAGCAATGATTCCAGTGGAACTGAAAATTCCCTCTCATTGGAGATGCTACTTCAACAAAGTGAGAATGAGCAGCTCTTGCTCGAATTGCTTGATCGAACCGATGAGAAGTAGGAAGAAGCTGAGCTAAGGACTATTGCTATTCAAAAGAGAGTGGCACGACACTTCAACGCCAAAGTTTGTAACTACACCTTCAAAGTAGGAGATCTAGTCCTGAAACAATTCTGCCCAGGTATGAGGGTTCTTAGCCCAAACTGGGAAAGACCTATGTTATTGGCCAAAAACTTGGAGATGGAACTTTTAAGCTCACAATGGTCGATGGAATCCAGATTTCCCATGCTTAGGATAGAGGTTCGCTGTGACACTATTTGATTTGAATTTCCATCTGTGTATTTCCTATTTCCCAAATAAGCCACCCAAGGATACCGAGGGCATTGTAAATAAATAAATTTGTCTTTCTCTTTATTTTATCAATAAATTTATTTTTCTTCTTGAACCAATGGAACCACATTCATGTAAGCAACCTACTGAGTCGACGAGATTAGATCGACTCGAAAACCATTCACTCACTGCTTGAACCAACGGAATCGCGTCCAAATACGTTCTACCCGCACACTTCTTGAACTGATGGAACTACATTCAAGTGAGCAACTCGCAGAGTCGACGGAAGCAAATCGACTCAAATCGCTGGATCGACAGGAAAATCGATCCTTACCCTTTGATAACCGATGTTGCCTTGAAAACATTGGAAAGGCCCAAATCCTCGCGTGCATCTATAAGCCACACCTCATTTCTTGGACGGATGGAACCTCGTCTATGTAAGCACCCATATCCTTAGCCACTCGAACCGATGGAACTACGTAAAAGTGCGCTCCATTCTTTCGCTTCTTGGACCGACGGAACCGCGTCCCGGTAAGCTTTTATTCCTTTTCCACTTAAACCAATGGAACTGCATCTAAGCGTGGTTAATTATTTGATTTCTTGGACCAATGAAACTGCATCTAAGCAAGAATCCACTTCTTTATTGCTTAAACTAATGGAACCACATTCAAGCGCATTCTAAATTATCACTATTACCTTGGTAATATCATCAGTTTATCAAAACCACCTAAATATCAACATTGCTCCAGCAATATTAGGAAATTTGTCAATTATAAGATTGGCATAAATCAATTCCCACCACCCAAAACTCAACATCACCCAGATATCGACAACGTTGAAGGAAAACCGAAGGAATTGAGCTGTCCACGGGTCTCGAGAAATTGATGCTGATGTATGGATAGAACCTTAATACAAAACTTGGAGAAAATCAGTTGCAACCAAACACACAGTGCTCGAAATCGAGTAGTCAGACTTCAAGTTCTTGAAGATAGGAGCTGCAATACATTCTTAATTGGGGGGCAACCAAAGTGTGGCCTAGAGCACCCAGTCTCGCATGTGTTTAGAGTAACCAACTCCATGGATTGAGGGGCACATAACATACTAACACTTGGTCCATACAGCATACCAACACCTAGTCAGAGTAAAAGTCACTCCATGGTTCTATTACGCCCAAAGAAATTCTAGCAGCTACAACAGAGCTAAGTAAAATAGTAAAACTAAATAACTAAAGGTTACACTATTTGTACCATTTACATGCATAGAATTACGGTAAATAAACACGTCATATATCACACGGTACAACAATGTATAATATGGAAATTGCGAGACGAGCAATTGTATTATGCACACATACAATGGCATACAAATAGGCACAGTGCATAAAATATAAAGAAGTACACAGAAAGAGATTACAGTAGAAACACTAATCCTTTCATTTCTTCTATCACTTTATGTACAATATCAAACAGTGGGCATCATTCTTGAAACAATGTCGGTCGTTTTGGACATAAAAAGCAAAAGTACAGACTCTACTGATGCAATAGCAAAAGAAAAGACGCTAAGTACAGACTCCGTACTTGCACAAAAGACTCAAAAAATCAAAAGATATAAACTAAAAGAACCAACAAAACCCGTCTCCACTGATGCCCAAGCCCATCACTTCTTCCCGTTGCCACCTTTTCCACCCTTACTTGATCCGGTTTGGGTCCTATTCTTCTTCATCACCACCTTGCTTGAGTTAGATTCCTTGGATCACCGATCGATTCACCTACAGACTTCGCTTTTCTAATCTTAATGGTGAATGAGAGGATCTTAGTTGCAACATCTGGCTCCACTTTATACCCTTCCTTCTCTTTCTTCCTCTTGAATCTACTACATCATCGTCTTGTTCCCGCTTAGATCGGTAGCACTAACTGTTTACGCATCCTTCTCCTACGATAGGGCTATGTCCTCCAACACTTCCAATGCTACGATATGTTGGGCACCGAATCCGAGCTCTGAGTGGAAGGTTGGAATATAGCAGTTGAACTTGTGGAAACAACAATGGAGGTAGTGAAGATCGCTTCAGTTCATGCACTTTGAGAAGCAGGAGGAAAAGGTGGGATTTTGGGTGGACCTATGAGTTCATATAGAGAATGGTAAAACTCAGTAATATATTCAAGAGTGAGATCGACCTGCTGGTGCATGGGACAAATATAAGAAATACCTAAAGTGGGACTCCTCGGTATGACGTCAATCTCGTACTCTTTAGTTGCTGGGAACTGCCCAATTGCTGGAACAGGGAAATTAGGCTCTTGCAGTGTAGCCGAAGAAGGGATGATCCTCACTGGCACCCCAACTACGAGACAAGCACTCCACCCAGACCCGAAGAGCTCAGGCCAGCAAGGGCAGCAGTAACCTTGGCATCCTCCTCAACGAGAATTGCCTTCCCTACAGCAAGCATATCTATCTCTTCAACACTCAAGTACTGAACTAGTAGCTCGGTCTTAGAGCAGTTTTCTCTAGCTCGGGCAACACTTATTCCCACATGTTAGCAAGGGTGGAAGGACAATCATTTCCTAACCACTTTAGATCCCTATGCATTATCACACTAGCGTAGAAACGTTGGAGAGCTTGGTTGAGGTCTTCCCTCTTATGGGCCCCCTTCTCGTTCTCGATATCTCGGGCTTTTTCAAGATCAGTCAACTTGCTCCGTACATAGCAACCTCGATGTCATTTGAAAGCTTATTAGATGATAGGGTGTCCAATTTTTGGCCAGCCCTTGGTTTTCCTCATGGAGTTTCTACACTTCTTTGAGGAGGCGTTTGAGTTCGAACGCATGTCCGGAAAGGGCTAGGTCTTTTGCCTTTATAATTTCAGCCTTCTCTTTGGCTTATTTCTTGTAGCTTTTTATTTCAAGATAAGCGGCCTTAAGATTACTCCTAATCACTATCTCTGCATTGGTACAGGCACGATTCATTTCTCCCATCAAACTATTTGCACTCGCTTTCTATTCGAGTGTGAGATCTCTTTCCCTAATAACTTTAATCAAGTCCTTTAATTCCCTCTTCACGCTCTATGCTCTCTTTCTCAAGCAAATCAAGTTGTGTGAAGTTCATCATGTTGATCTCAGAAAGAGCTCTGCACAATCACCGCCATCTGAAAATCGAGTCAACATCACTGTGAACAACCTCTAATTTTTTCGCTACACTTTCTCTAGTAACAATTTTGATGTCGTGATCAAATTTTAATCCACTCAAGTATAATTATAGATAAATAGCTTGGACACGGGATAAACCAGGCAGAAGCATAAGTGTTGAGGTGCTTTGAGAAGGAGCAAAGGTAGCAACAATTGTAATAGCCCGTAATGAAGGAGTGTCTTGGATAATAGCAGTTTGAGCTTCAGTACATGGAGGAATAATAGAAGTAGTGGCTCCATGGCGCTTGGAGGAATCTCTTTAGGGGTGTTTGCAAGTTCACGAGAGGAATCTCCCGAAATTCCCCTTTCTCTTCACTCTTTCTTCTTCAACATTGAGGCATTCTCTCTTAGCTTTGTGAGCTTCATCATGCTCACCCTCTTTTCTCCTTAGCCTATCTTCGTCTGTTTTGTGGCAACGAGGATGAGGGTTAGGAGTGCTTCTTTTATAGTCGCTCGAGCTATGGTGATGTGCTCCATATCCATCACATCATTGAAAACAAAGAAAAATGTATAAGTACCAAAATTATACAAATCAAAGTGTATGCGAAGATGAATGTTCATGATCCTAGAGTGAAGTTTATAACGCCAATAACCCAACTTATAATGTACAAACCGGTTGGGCATGGTTTTAGAGTCGGAGTGCTATTGCCTTTACTTATAAATGCCTCAGAAGATATGTCAATCTATGAGCTGATTTCTTCTATCATTCCAGTAATTGAGATGTCTCCATGCTCGTTTACATGGATGGAAGCATCCTTCACGAAGTCAAAAGTTTATGTAGGATAAAAAGAATTCCCTACAACTTGATCTCCTGCAGAAAGTGGGGTCTAGATAGCTGGTCGTTCAGAAGGAGGAGAAGTACCAGGATATGGACTTAATGTTTTATCAGCCAAAGGGTCCAGGGAAGAATGGTCAGGAAGTTCGAACTCATTTTCTGGATCTTCTTTCACCTTCCTCAATTTCCTGAAGGTCACTATTATAATCATCGTCGAAGATCTCTCCTTTCTCTACAACCATGGCATTTTTTCCTTTCCTTCTTTTAACTATCCCATCCTCCTACGGGATGATGGGCATTCTCCCGCTATCACCCTCACGACTGGGGGCATCCTCTTTCACAGGCTCATCACCCAGTTTCAACGTCCTCTCCTTCTTCATTATCTTCTGGAGGCTCGTCAATCTCCATATCAATAGCCTCCTCCTCATGATCATCACCAAACTCAAGCCTATTGCCCGATCCACCTTCTTCCTCTTCCTTTCGTCAAAGCCACAAGTGGATGTAGTGGAACAGCTATACAACCCAAAACCTCTCCTTATAGGAACCTCGGTGTTAGCTACTCTACCCAGGGCAAGCAAGCCATACTCTAACAAGTTTTCTTTCGTCAAAAGGAAGCTGACAGCGTTCGCACACTTAATAGCTTTTAGATGTCTGAGCATCTTCTTGTGCTCTGATCTCTTTTCTCTAGTCGAAAAACCTATGAGAGATATACAATAAGTTTGGAATAAAGAAATGTTACCGTAAAGAGGATTGATAGAACAAAACTTACTTCCTTTTAACCAGAAGCAATTGAATCCTTTCACACAATGGAAGAACGAATATTCAGTTTTAAACATCAAACACTTATTATAAAGGTTCCCAATCACCTTACACCTAATCCAGGCTTTGATAATAATGAAGGAGGGATAATATTTTCTTCTCTTGAATTTGAGCAAATACGTAACCTCTCTAAAGTATGGTGGGCGCTTAAATTGTTAGATGAACAAGACATATAGTGAGCTCAATAAGGCAAACCCATTTGGGTGAATCTAAAATGGTGCTAGTCAGATCTTTGCTAGAAAATCTCTTAAGAAAGAGTTGAAGGGCGGAACAACACCGTTGAGACATATGTACTGGATGCAAGTTGTGAAACCTTGAGGGGACGATATGCAAGTTCATTTCTCATCGATAAGCGAACATCTTCGGTAGGAATTCCATGCTAAAAGCTGACATTGCGAAGAATCTTTCAGTTATAATGGCGGGCACCTGCTCCAGTGGGTTAATTATAATTAGCCCTGGTGGCAACTAGGGCAGAACAGTGGGATCCACTAGCGCCATCTGGCTCTCAGACCCCGAAGACATAGGTTGATTTGGTCCAACTGGAACAAAAGGTGAAACCGGAGTAGTAGGAGAGGCACCTTCAAAAGGAGTTGATGGTCCTTTTCCAGACTTGCGGAGAGCTGATTGGCGAGTCATTCTAAACAAAAGAACTTAGCGTTCAACATGGTTAGTGAACGTAACTTGAAATATAAATGCCCGTGCGACCAGCTTAGAATTTAGCAAAAATCAATGTGTATCGACCAATCGAATTATAAGTGTCAACCGAGGAAAATGCGGTGTGTTATGTACATTAGATGAGTCCAGAGTTTCGGACACTGCGAACGAACCATCCAGTGTAGATAGCTTGCTCGCATTTGAAAAACAATCTGCATCGATCTTTGAGATTAACTTCTTTGTGCTTACCTGTTGGCAATCTATGATCGATAATAGATTCGTTGTCCAAGCAGTGTAGAAAGTCTTTCTTTTCAGGATCACCAAACAAGTAAAAGTTAAAAGGCGAAATGGTGGAATCATCCAATATGATCTAACTCAAGGTTAAATAGTCGTATCAGAATCCATCCAATGATCACACTAGATCAATTTCACAAAGAAAATAATAGAAATTAAGGAAGTTCATGCTTAACTATGCCAAATTATGGAACATTCCCAATCAAACAAGCAAGGTATTGATTATTTTCCATCAAGATTCAAGTTGACCAAGCCTGGATCATCCTATCACTGCCGTCACCACCTTGCGATCCACCTTCACATCAAATACGCTGTTACCTACCTTGCAACCGAATCAAAACTGAATTCGGCACCTAAGGTTTTAAGCAGGTCGAACTCAAGAATTGTAGGGGGCGATCCTTATGGTAGTGATGGTTCCCAGCAACAACGAGAAGATTGATGAAGCAACAATGAGTGACGACGACGCAGGAGCAGGTCGATGGAGCACTCGATTGAGGAACGAAGATAAGTCGGCAGTTTAGGAAGTCAGATGTAGGGTTTGTAAGCATGGCACATAAACGAATAAAGTGAAGAGAGTTTGAAGGCATATAGACATATAAAGGAATGAAGTGAAAATTTTCTCAAGTGCAAATGTCGGGTACCAACATCAGAAGTCGGAATTGACCTTCCGTATTACACCAAAAGCATGTCAAACTCACTGCAATGGACTTATCCAACAACGTAAAGCTATATTTAAATTTCAATACATAAATGATATGTTCAACATCAAGAATGAAAATTATAATCCAATTTTAAGAAACAACGAATAGAAATAGATCAACTGAAGTCAAACAAAGCAGCATTTCAGGACGACACTTAAATAGTTAAGCTATGATTTACAAGAGAGCCATCTAGGACTTGTCTCGCTCCAAAGCGCACTTTGTTTTTAATGAAAGCATACTTTGGCGGGAAAATGTGAACTGTGTTTTTATTCAAGTGGAAATCGGCAGAAGCTAGAACGTCGAGATGAAGACAAAATGACTTAAAACCTTCTAGGCGCACATAAGTAAGCTAGAAAAACAACTCAGAGGAAATTCAACATGGATGGAGCAAAGGTAGGAAGTCGGTACCGAGTTCATCATGTTGGTGACGACTTTATATGCTTAATCTTTTCCCACTCAAACTTTGCAGAGGCTCTTCTTTGCCTATTTCATGTGTGCCTAAGTAATATCAAAGGAACCGATCAAGCATACAACAAGACTAAGAGTTAGTAGTCAGAACAGTAGGATAAACCAAGTGATGAAGGAACCATTACCAATATCAACCAAATATCCTAACAAACTACATGGAACAACTCAAAATCAAGTAGCAAGATATGAGCAAAAAAATTCGACCTCTTTGGAGTTAACTACAAAGGTCGGTATCAATATGAGAGGTCAGTATGGACATCTCTGGTTAATCCGGATAAGGCTGCAATTTCTCACATTCTTCTCGGCCGACTTCTAGACTCTACTCCAACCTTCCGTTTGGCCTAACGCGATTGCTACCACTATAAATACAATCCATAGAGCAACTAACAAAGGGGCATGGATTCTACTAACACTATGCGGGATCTCCATCAGTTCTTTAACTCTCTCTCTACTCAATAATCACCAAGGTAGTTTCTATATGAAACTCTAGGACTTAGAATTAGTCTAACACCTGTACTTATGACTTAATAGCAAACACCTTATAATTGTATACAATCAATAATCAAAGCTATAAAGTGGATGTAGGCTTAGCTAAACAACCGAACCACTATAAAATTCTCTGTATCTATTTATTTTTATACTACTTTTCTATTTTATTTGATCTATTCTAACAGGATTGATGCTTACACAATCATAATTCAGGATGTTGATCCATTTTTTGGGTTAACACCAAGCTTTAGGTTTGATTAATAAATCTTCCGAAGACGTACATAAGGTAAAGCTAGCTAAATAAAAGTCTATATATGTCTGTTGTATTATTATGATATTGCATCCAAAGGTATGTAATAGTAGAATATGCATATATCAAGTAGTAAACTATGATCGACTAAGAGGGGATCTTCATATGTCGCTCTTGGAGTATTTTGTAATAATTATATTTTATCTGAACCGGGCAATGTTTTGGGATTATGTAATGAATATGGAAATTTGTAATGAAATGTGTTCTGAAAAATTTCATATTCCTGTGCTTCTAATGTTAGTGATACTATTAACTGACCTGTCACCGAAGAATAATACTATTGATGACTACATCATCCATAGCACTTATGTATAAGTGATCAATAGTTCGCAATATTAATCTTTTGAAAGCATAAGCAAATTCAATAATAAATAGAATAAAAAAGGAAGAAGAATTGTTATGGAATTCATAGAAAGTGTTTCTTGTTTAGAGAAAATGGATAGTTGCAGTCATTCATGAAGAGTAACAACTAGTAGAAGTGCTATAATCATTGATGGAGGGAAGTGACTTTTCGTCAAGAAGAAGTTCCCTTTAGAAAACTCAAATAAAATAGTTGTTACTCAATAACTAGTTGACTGGTATGAGGGGTTTAGTTGATTAGTTGTGGTCGAGTTTTTTAATTTTAAAACAAAAAGAAAAAAGTTCAAAACAACACCATTTTAGTCGACTGAAAGGGAGGTCGAATGAATGCTCATTTAGTCGACTGTTTTACTTTAAGAAAATCGTATGAATGATGTGCACATATCAGTCGGCTGGTTACACTTATTCAGTTGGCTGGTTCTGCATATTTTCTTTTTCTCAAACGAAATGAATGTTCTAAAAGTTTGTGTGCGTGTATAACACTTTGAAGATATTTTAACATATATATACTCTAGACATGACACTTTAGGGTTAATAGTACTTTGCATGTCAACTTCGTCTTGTCTCCGCCATGTATATCTCTTCAATGGTTGATATAATTTCCTTAAAATGTTGATTATCTACACTGTTGAATATGCGAATATGCGATTATATGATTTTTGTTTGATGATAATAAACATATATATATATTCGTGTAAATGTATTTGGTAATTTACTATTTTATTTTTCATAGATTAAATAAATATTTGCTGAATAAAATAAATAACACAGAATTTGAATTCAAACAGAAATTTTATTCAAACAAATATTTATTACAATTTTGAATAGTACAAATTCAAGCTCTCACTATACACTATACAACTTTGATACAAATTCAATTACATCACAATTTTACATTTACAGTTGACCTCACTACATATCACTCACACTCGTATTTATCTTCAACTTCATTCCAGATTGAATCCAGCATCTGAGCAATCTGCAAATATAAATATTGGCGCAGTATAATTGAAAAGGAAATATTTTTGT
This sequence comes from Allium cepa, assembly GCA_030765085.1. Lineage (NCBI taxonomy): Eukaryota > Viridiplantae > Streptophyta > Magnoliopsida > Asparagales > Amaryllidaceae > Allium > Allium cepa. Next base: position 1,028,512,408 of record CM060932.1, on the reverse strand, counting down.
AGTACAAAATAAAATGTGAATTTTTGAAAATAATATTTTCCTCGGTTATTTGGGTTGTTCGTCATCATTTAATTGTGAATCCATCATACACGAAAAATGTGACATGCACAGTATATCACTGTACATGCCACAAGACCGTGCAACCCGATATACACTTGATAATGTTACAGGGACAGGTGAGCACAGGTCAAACCCAAATGAAAAGACGGGTTCAACTCAAATGCAATACAAATAAAATCACAACACGCGCACAAGGTCAAACCCGAGCTATTAGCTGGATTCAACACAGGGCAGTTGTACAGGCTACGACATCAAGCATGCGAACAGGAAAACCAAAACAATGCCCAACTCAAATGAACACAGTGAAATGCACAAAGACATAGCAACTGCACCAAGACCAGACTGCAATATCAAAGCAATGATATGGATTGATACAGGTACAAGCAACTATCAAATGAAAGAGTGCAGACATGAATATCAATACAATGGAAACTACAACAGAGACTACAAGGTGAACCAGCAAAGGCAAAGCCTTTTCATCAAATTAAACAAATCCAGACCAGGCCATAATAAAGCAAACCACTGACTCAAGTATACCAGTGACACCAATGAAGTCAAGACAAAGCAATGCTAACACAAAGTGGAGCAACATCACTAGAAGGCTAAATGAAGACATCCAGATATGCTATAGAGAACAGTGCAGTGCAAATCAATTACAACTAGTATAAGCAGTGCCAACAAGATCAGAGGTGGCAAGTTGAAACATTAACAACAAATGAACTCAAATCAAGTGCACCAGTACAAAGCTTGACCAGATATGCAACTCCAAGCAAAGAGAAAGTGATAGTGAAGTACATCTATGCAGTGTTCAAGACTGAAGCCACAAATGCACATACACCAGACTTATACATGAATGATCAGTACGACCAAGTATGAAGTACTCAAACTAGCCAGTGAAAGTGGAAACAATCAGAAACAATATCAAGACGATACCAAACAGAGAAAATAACAGGGTATAACCGGCATATATGCAACATGAACAAATGATCAGTGGACAATGCATGAAAGCTTGAACATGACTCGAGTGCTACCAGAACACAACCCAATACAGTGATCAAGTGCAAGTGAAACACAAGAGTACAAGACCAAATACAACAACTTAAGTGTAACAAGTTCAATCTAGCAATGAGCAGTGCACATGTCATGGATGCAGTCAGTTCCGAAGCCATAGCATAAAATTCGAACCAAAAATTAGGTCGCAGGGATTACAAACAAGAACCAAATAATGTCAACAGCAGTTTCAAAAGCCGTGGTTGTCAAGAAACCAAATCTAGTGATCGAAATCAAAGTTGAACAGGTCAGAGACGTGGTGGTAAGGAAACGAATAGTTCAGATTCAAAGCCATGGGAAACAAGTATCAAAGTATACGAAAATAAATGAATTTGAGTCAGTCAGTGAAATCTTAAGCATCCAAGCAATGATCAAACGGCCGAAAGCATAATATTGAAAAAATCAGACGAACGAAATTCTAGGAGATCGAATTCATATATAGACCCCAAAATCATCATCGGCAAATCATCGAGTAAAAGCAACAAAGAATAATCATTCACTCGAATCAAAATTGAGTTCAAGCATTAAAACCAGCAAAGCAAAGGAACAAAACACATACCGGAATTATCAAATCGAACTCAATCATCGAAGCGGCCAAGAGAGAACAAACGAGAACGAAGAACACGCGAATAACCACTGTATCGATCAACAAAAAGGCACAGCTTCAAAAAGCCCTAATTTTGAAACGGAGATCGAGCCACCATTTTCACAAAGGAACGAAGCAAAGAGGAACGGGCCAATAAAAGATAAACAGAGAAAATAAATTTTTGGGCCGGCCTTTATTTCTTGGGTTTAAAATTATAATAAGGATCATTCGGGTTTAGTTTTAAGTTTTAATTGTTTTTAATTTGTAATTTCTTTTTAAACCATTGTAAATTCTAGTCGTGTGAATAAGGGACAAACTACGTGGCGTAGTTTGAGAATTCGCAACTCAGTGGCTGAGTTGTGGCAGGGTTTTAAGCGTAGAGTTAGGTTAGTCAGTAGCGGATGTCGCGAGTTTACGTGTGTAAGCGTGTGACTACTTAATTTCTAGTAGAAACCTTGGGGGCAGCACGTAGTCAGGGTTTTGCCGAAGCTGGGTAAATTCTGTGTCGTTCTATTTCTGCATTTTATTATTCTGCTATTTTTCTATGCTGCTATTGTTCTATGATCCGTGTTGAAATTATTTATAAGCTTCCGCAATTAATTTTATAATTAATATCATCACCCTATTCACCCCCCTCTAGGGTGAAATCGATCCTACAAGTGGTATCAGAGCTAGGAATAGAAGTCAACTTTTGTTATAAAAATTCGTTTTTCAAAAAATCAGATTTTGTTTTTAAAAAAAATTTGAATTTTTAAAATGGCTTCTTTTAACAATGCTTTTGCTGAGGGTCAGTCCATAGTTAGACCACCAATGTTCAATGGTGAATATGCTTACTGGAAAAATAGGATGGAAATTTTTCTGAAAACCATTGAGCTTGGAATATTGTTGAGACAGGTTATAGAATACCAACTATAACTATCGATAATAAGGAAATATAGAAACCAAAGGATCAATGGACAGAACTAGAAAATAAATTACAAAATGCTAATGCTAGAGCTATGAATTCTATTATCTGTTCATTGGATCAATTTGAGTATAATCGTGTCTCACATTGTCTAACTGCGCAGGAAATATGGCACACACTAGAAGTGACTCACGAGGGAACATCTCAAGTCAAAGAATCTCGCCTTGCCATGCTAAGCAGTGAACACGAGAACTTCACAATGGCGAAGGAAGAAAATGTCAAAGAGATGTATGGACGACTTTCCAATATCGTATACAAATCAAAAGCTCTCGGAAAATCATACACGGAATTGGAAATAGTCCAAAAAATCCTCAGAGTCCTTCCACGAAGATTTGAATAAAAAGTGACTGCCATTCAAGAATCAAAAGATTTAAAACTGATGAAAGTTGAAGAATTCATCGGAAATCTCACCACTTATAAGCTAGAAATGAAATTCAAGGAAGAGCGTGAAGGAGGTGACTCTCGAAAGAAATCAATAGCGCTCAAAGGAACAACCGAAAGTGATGATGATAACGATGATGATGATGCAGCAGCAGAAATGGAGCTATTAATAAATAAATTCAAAAGGTGGAATTACAAATATGGAAATCCAGCTCGAATTCAAAAAGTGAAAAGCAGAATAGCCAAAGCACTAGACTACTCAGAAGAACAGAAGATCATATGTCATAAGTGCAACCAACCCGGACACATCAAGCCCAATCGTCCTCAAAATCAACGCGACTTTAAAAAGAAGTCAAAAAGGAAAAGTTTTGCAGCCACGTGGAATACAAGCGATAAAGATAATCAAAGTTCTAGCAGTGAGAGTGAGAAAGCAGATATGTGCCTTCATGGGAATATAACTGATAGCGACGATGACGAGCCAAGCGAGGTATCAAAACTTACTTACTCTGAATTACTTATTTATTTCCACGAAGTGAATGGCTGTCTTGAACGACTTAGGGAGAAATATACCAAACTTGAATCACAAAAAGACACTTTGATAGAATTAAATGAACAACTTGACCAATTAGTTAAAAACTATCAAATAACGATCCCTAAGTGTGATAAGTGTACAACATTCGAAGAAGAATTAAAAAATCAGAAATCAATATAAAATCACTTGAAAATGAAATTCTGATTTTGAAAGAAAGTGAAAATACTAGGAGAGAGAATTCTATTAAAAAGTGCACACAATTGTTAAACGAAAATGAATCTCTCAAAACACAAGTCCAACAATTGTAAACGACTTTAGATAAATTTTCAAAAAGTGAAAAATCGTTTAATATGCTATTAGGAAAGCAAACTGTTAATACGGTTAGAAAATGACTTGGATATAATCAATCAAAAATTGTTGAAAACAATATTAATCAAGTCATGTGCACAATTTGTAGAAAATTTGGACACAATCAAAATAATTGTTGGTATAGACCCAAATATGTGAAAACTATACCGATTTGGGTTCCAAAAGGCACAAATATAAAAACTCTCAAAGTTAAACAAATTTGGGTGCCGAAGGGAACAATTATAAATAGTTTTGGGTCTCCACAAAATTATTTTTATAAATATTCTACCACAAACAACCATGGACCTATAAAAACAAACAGGTCACATAAATATTTTCCCTTGTAGGTGTGGTGGTAGGCTAAGGAACAACAACAGTGTTCTCTGGATTTTGGCTGTTCCAGAAACACAACGAGCAACAATGCAAAGTTCCTTAGCCTAGTACAAGGGTGACAGAATCACAACAGACAATAACGAAAAATATCATAAAGGTAAAACAGGTAAAGGTATATTTATTTGTACGATATATAAAATGTGATAATCTGCACCATATTCTGAATTAAATCAGCCAATAATATGATGATGAAATAATGATGATTTTTGACTCTGACTTATTCAACATAGTTGTCCAATTATATTCTTATGCCAAAAACACTATAAAATTCTCTAAATTCTTTGAATTACTTCATATATATCAGTTTGGATTAAAAATAGTGTTTTGTTGGATGATAATACATTTGGTTATAATACGGCTAACTCTTTATTCACGGTTTTTTGATTACACGACTTCATTTCAAATTCAAGAGAATGTCATTTAAATTGCTGTTAAAATTGAGTTTGAAATTTTTGGTGCACACTTCATGGTTTGGTCGATCAAATTCAATTAATGATAATTTTGAGTGAAAGAGAAATTCTGATGCAGATTACACTGGTAATCTAGTTGATAGAAAAAATTACTAGAGGAATGTGATTTTTGCTGAGACATTTAGTAACTGCATCGTTTTTCAAAGAAAATATCTACATATTTTTTCATTTCAAATAATTTTCAAATAGCAGAAATTTTTCTCATATAACCCCTTCTAGAAAATCATTTTTGACCATATTTTCAGATCAGTCATTTTGAAAAATTAATTTTATAATTATTTTTGAATTTGATTTTAAATGATTACATTGACTAATCTGAATTCCCTAATGATTATCGAAAGGATGAATAGTGATTGAAAAAGTGATGAGTGTTAATATTAATCATACATTATAACTCGAGACGATATAATTAGTAAATTTCTTTAGAAATTTAAACAAGAGTTATAAAATTTTTTGTTGGTAAAAATTCCATGACCATCTCTATCTCTATCATATTTCTAACGACCATCGCTCATCGAAATTCTATATAGTTTATCGATATGTGGTACTTTAAACAGGAATCGTTCGTTTTTCATTTTTTCATTTTTTTTAAAATAATAGAAAAAATTTATATAGTAAATAATAATAATAATAAATAAATACCAAAGTATTCACTCTCATTTAAAAGTCCTCACGGTTATGCATGGGTGAATTACTTGGAATTTGTTATGTGCTTCCATGCTCATTTAAAAGTCCTCACGGTTATGCATGTATGGAACGCATATCAAAAGTTGATTTTTTAAAATAAACAAGTTGATTCTAATCCCATTTAGAAGTCCTTACGGTTATGCATGGTTAGAAGGTACTTGAATTCATTTTAAATTTTTTTTGGAATACTACTAATCTCATTCAAAAGTCTTAACGGTTATGAATGGTTAGTAGATATTCAAATTCCTGATAATAATATACCACAAATAGACACAACTATATGGTTTTATATGATGACATCATTCCCATCATTCTAAAAGTGAAATATTCACCTAACAAATTATTTATGATTTTTGTTTGATTTTTTATTGAAATTTAATATTTATATTCAATTGAGTTTTAATGTTGAATTAATATCGATCACCTTATCTCTATTTTCCCTAACACTATTATTCTTTAGCTGATAACAAAAGGGGGAGAGAAAGGTTAAGATTTTGTCAGATAAAATCAAGCAAAGGTCAAATAATTTTCCATTTGCATCTTGACTCATTTGCATATTTTTATGCATATATGTAGGGGGAGCTTTGTGTAGAGAGGAAGCATTTAAATAGGGGGAGAAATTAGAGTATATCATTGATCAAACACATTTAACATAGTCAAAATCTTAAATATATGTTTGTTATCATCAAAAGGGGGAGATTGTTGAATATGCGAATATGCGATTATATGATTTTTGTTTGATGATAATAAACATATATATATTCGTGTAAATGTATTTGGTAATGTACTATTTTATTTTTTATAGATTAAATAAATATTTGCTAAATAAAAATAAATAACACAGAATTTGAATTCAAACAGAAATTTTATTCAAACAAATATTTATTACAATTTTGAATAGTACAAATTCAAGCTCTCATTATACACTATACAACTTTGATACAAATTCAATTACATCACAATTTTACATTTACAGTTGATCTCACTACATATCACTCACACTCGTATTTATCTTCAACTTCATTCCAGATTGAATCCAGCATCTGAGCAATCTGCAAATATAAATATTGACGTAGTAAAATTGAAAAGGAAATATTTTTGCAGTAAAAAATAAAATGTGGATTTTTGAAGATAATATTTGCCTCGGTTATTTGGGTTGTTCGTCATCATTTAATTTTGAATCCATCATACACGAAAAATGTAACATGCATAGTATATCACTGTACATGCCACAAGGCCGTGCACACCGATATACACTTGATAATGTTACAGGGACAGGTGAGCACAGGTCAAACCCAAATGAAAAGCCGGGTTCAACTCAAATGCAATACAAATAAAATCACAACACGCGCACAGGTCAAAACCGAGCTATTAGCTGGATTCATCACAGGGCAGTTGTACAGGCTACGACGTCAAGCATGCGAACAGAAAAAACCAAAACAATGCCCAACTCAAATGAACACAGTGAAATGCATAAAGGCATAGCAACCGCACCAAGACCAGACTGCAATATCAAAGCAATGATATGGATTGATACAGGTACAAGCAACTATCAAATGAAAGAGTGCAGACATGAATATCAATACAATGGAAACTACAACAGAGACTACAAGATGAACCGGCAAAGGCAAAGCCTTTTCATCAAATTAAACAAATCCAGACCAGGCCATAATGAAGCAAACCACTGACTCAAGCACACCAGTGACACCAATGAAGTCAAGACAAAGCAATGCTAACACAAAGTAGAGCAACATCACAAGAAGGATAAATGAAGACATCCAGATATGCTACAGAGAAAAGTGCAGTGCAAATCAATTACAACTAGTATAAGCAGTGCCAACAAGATCAGAGGTGGCAACTTGAAACATTAACAACAAATGAACTCAAATCAAGTGCACCAGTACAAAGCTTGACCAGAGATGCAACTCCAAGCAAAGAGAAAGTGATAGTGAAGTACATCTATGCAGTGTTCAAGACTGAAGCCACAAATGCACATAAACCAGACATATACATGAATGATCAGTACGACCAAGTATGAAGTACTCAAACTAGCTAGTGAAAGTGGAAACAATCAGAAACAATATCAAGACGGTACCAAACAGAGAAAATAACAGGGTATAACCGGCATATATGCAACATGAACAAATGATCAGTGGACAATGCATGAAAGCTTGAACAAGACTCGAGTGCTAGCAGAACACAACCCAATACAGTGATCAAGTGCAAGTGAAACACAAGAGTACAAGACCAAATACAACAACTTAAGTGTAACAAGTTCAATCTAGCAATGAGCAGTGCACATGTCATGGATGCAGTCAGTTCCGAAGCCATAGCATAAAATTCGAACCAAAAATTAGGTCGCAGGGATTACAAAGAAGAACCAAATAATGTCAACATCAGTTTCAAAAGCCGTGGTTGTCAAGAAACCAAATCTAGTGATCGCAATCAAAGTTGAACAGGTCAGAGACGTGGTGGTAAGGAAACGAATAGTTCAGATTCAAAGCCGTGGGAAACAAGTATCAAAGTATACGAAAATATACGAATTTGAATCAGTCAGTGAAATCTCAAGCATCCAAGCAATGATCAAACGGCCGAAAGCATAATATTGAAAAAATCAGACAAACGAAATTCTAGGAGATCGAATTCATATATAGACCCCAAAATCATCATCGGCAAATCATCGAGTAAAAGCAACAAAGAATAATCATTCATTCGAATCAAAATTGAGTTCAAGCATTAAAACCAGCAAAGCAAAGGAACAAAACACATACCGGAATTATCAAATCGAACTCAATCATCGAAGCGGCCAAGAGCGAACAAATGAGAACAAAGCACACGCAAATAACCACTGTATCGATCAACAAAAAGACGCAGCTTCAAAAAGCCCTAATTTTGGAACGGAGAATCGAGCCACCATTTTCACAAAGGAACGAAGCAAAGAGGAACGGGCCAATAAAAGATAAACATAGAAAATAATTTTTTGGGCCGGCCGTTATTTCTTGGGTTTAAAACTATAATAAGGATCATTAGGGTTTAGTTTTAAGTTTTAATTGTTTTTAATTTGTAATTTCGTTTTAAACCGTTGTAAATTCTTGTCGCGTGAATAGGGGACAAACTACATGGCGTAGTTTGAGAATTCGCAACTCAGTGGCTGAGTTGTGGCAGGGTTTTGAGCGTAGAGTTAGGTTAGTCAGTAGCGGGTGTCGCGAGTTTACGTGTGTAAGCGTGTGAGTACTTAATTTCTAGTAGAAACCTTAGGGGCAGCACGTAGGCAGGGTTTTGCTAAAGCTGGGTAAATTCTGTGTCGTTCTATTTTTGCATTTTATTATTCTGCTATTTTTCTGTGCTGCTATTGTTCTATGATCTGTGTTGAAATTATTTATAAACTTCCGTAATTAATTTTTATAATTAATACCATCACCCTATTAACCCCCCCTCTAGGGTGAAATCGATCCTACATACACAATATATTCTTGTATAGTTATCACTATTAAAATATCAAATAACGAGGTTCTAACATTCTCCCATTTTTTGATGGTGACAACTATACAAGTTAAGATTTACATAAAACTAAGTTAGTTCTCCCCTCAAGTTTATACTCACCCTATCATATGGCCATATAGTTTTCTCCACTTTTGTCATTGAAAAAAAGTAAATATATCAATGGGAGTTAGTATATAAAAACTAAATATAGGGGAAAAAGAAACTTGTACATTAACCCACACAAATATATAACGTGAACGTAAGTACTTTATTTTATCACAACACAAATGTTTCATACTAAATTAACCACACAGTGTCACATAACAATAGAGTACATCATAAAATATCATAAGCACAAAAATCATAAAGTTACAACACCAAACAAACATAGTTTTGAAAATACATCAAAATACCTCACAACACATAGCCACTTAAGGAAATAAACTAAAGATCGAAATAGAAGACATAAAACAGAATCATACCAAGCTAAAATTGCCAAGCCTATTCCTCCCCACTCCTACTCCCAACATTCTCCTTGCTAGCATTTTCCTATTATCCTTCTTCTTCCATTCTAATTCCAATTGTAATCATTATTTTTAGACGCTTCTTTTGGAGGTAGAGGAGATCTATGGGCGGAAAGTCTGGTGCAAGACAACTTTTTCCAGAGATCATTGATGAAACCCATCATCTTATCCACCCTGCTTTCGCTACGTGTGACTGAACTTTCAACCCTTGTTAAGCGACGGTCTATCCTACTTTGCTTTTTTGAAAGTGTGACAAGATTGTCAAGTAGCTAAATCCACGAGAATCCTAAGGATAATATCATCATCAATTTCTTCTTGTGCTCTTGTGGTGGAGAGGGGATCCTAGTTTCTAGAGGTGGAGCATTTGACGAAGAGGGTCTATTTAGTTTCCATTGTTCAAATGAAATAATGTCATGATATACTCTGTATTATGAATAGTCTTGGACTTGCGTTAATGAAAGGTGAAAATTTCACCCATAATAACCTTACCCCAATTGATAGTTGTTTGTGAATACAAAGAATAAAGTGCTTGATAGTTTTTTTTATAAATGACATCATAGATTCCGGCTCTTGGGAAGATAGTATGGGTGAGAATTCTATGTATTATCCTAGGTTTAGGTCCTAAGGACATAGTTTTTAGATTTCTAAAGTCACCAATAAAAAAATTTATGATTTACCACATCTCTTTTTTAGTTATTTTATGCCGCTTCATCTAGGTCTTCATCGTCCGTTGGAAAATTTAAGATTAACCCTAGCCTAGGTAAAGGTATAGTTATTTTGACTCCGCAAACTAAGCTCCACATGATATCTTCATTGGAGTTAGGCCGGTAAAAATCTAGATTAAGATGGCATAAAAGAGTTTTACCAAGAGAGGAATGATTTTTAAATTGTTCGCACTAAAGTCTATCAAAGAGGCGATTCCATAAGTATCAGCGAACTCTTTAATTGCATATCCAACGAAATCGTCCATCTTCATGAGAGACCCTTCAAAAATTCTCACGCTCTACATATTTTCATAACGCCTAATATCTATGTCTTTGTGTAACCAGCATCCAATTTGAGATTCAATAGGCTCAATTTAGGAAGTTGTAGCTCTATCCTTTCTTTTTGGACCCGTAGTGCTGAGATTCGATAAACAAATTAAATTTTTAATTTTTAGAGCTAGGGTTTTAGGAAGATATAAGAGTGGTGATGGTGAAGAGGTTTTACTTTCTATGGTAGATAAAGAAATTGAATGGGTGTGATTGAATTGATAGGGCAGTTGCATAGAAAGGCGGTAGTTTGATCAAGGATTTGTTTAAACAAAATCCTAAAAACAACAAATAGTATATGGAGAATACTGCAGCATTCGGCAGGTTAGATCATGTGTTACAGGGTTCCTAACTTGCAAGTTTTTGGTGTAAATATGGGACTACTAGTTGACTAAAATTTTGATTCAGTCAACCAAATGGTGGTCTAGTCGACTGAATTAGATATTTAGTCGACTGATTTCACTAAGATATAAGAAAATTTTAATTGTTGATATCAATCGATTAGATATGGCCTACCAGTCGACTGGTATTGTTAAATTTGGTTTTCCAGCAATTTTTATTGTTTGTTCGTTTGATAATGTTTTACATTGTCAGCCTTGAGTAGGCAGACCGACTTTGTGGTCCATCTACCTCCTTTTATTCGCATCAAAGTTTTTTTTAAAACAATTTTTTTATTGATTTATTTCAAAGTTTATTACAACGTATAGTTATATAAATAGGATATAAATATCAATATAAAATATGATAAAATAAAGAATAATTATTTTCTTTCAAAAGGTTTAGATTCTTCTTCAAAGGCCCTAGTCCCATGAGTTTCTTGGCTTGAAGTCGTATATTTTTAATGGGGTTTGCATAAGTGTAAAAGATTTTGACGTATACTATTCCTTATTGGTGATCGTCCATAGAATGCCAGAAGAGATCTCTTAATAAAATTAAGATATGCTCCATGTGTGCGCTGTTCACGGTGCATATTTTTTTGAAGTCCTATCATTTCTTGTTGATAGTGATGTAGTTCATCAATGTGATGATCATCAGCAGTTGTTACTACACTATTAAAATTAATCGATTGTTTTACCTTCTTTCCTTAGGAGAGAAGCCAATGTGATAGGTTGGTGATGGAATAATCCTTATTGGAGATGAACTATTAAAAGAAGGAGTTGTGATTTATGATAAGGACGAGTATCCGCTTTTTAAATAAGGTATGCTAAAGTTGATTGAGGAATAGCTCGAATTTTTGTCAGAAGCCATTTTTAAGCAGCTTGGGAGCTTTAAAGAGATTTTTTAGAAAATGTAATTCTGTGTATTGGAATACATATAGGCCAGACTATATAACAGCGTGGTAAATATTAATAAAGTTAAGTATATATGGTTGTTATTCATTTAACCATTAATTTGGCTTTAGACTATTTATTTTATGATAATAATATAATATACTGTAGATAGATAAAATTTTATTCTTTAGAATTTTAACAAGTATGTTTAGTTATTGCGTTTTTTAAAATATATCGTGCAGTGAAACAATTCATGTTGAAGCATAATAAACGTATTTTCATTTAACAATTTTGTAAAAATATCCGCAATTTGATTTTAGGATGTTACAAACTCTAATGAGATTACTTCTTTTTCAATGTTGTCTCTTAAGAAATGGTGTCATATATCTATGTGTTTTGTACGTGAATGGTTTATTAGATTTTTGATAAATTTATAGCGCTAGAATTATCATAAAATATCAAAGATTTTTGTAAGTAAATTCCAAAATCTTGGAGTGTTTGTTGCATATATATGACTCAAGCACATACCAAAGTAGAAAAAGTACATATTGTTTCACATGTCGAAAGTGAGACACAATTTTGTTTCTTATTAAACCACGATACCATAGATTGTCCGATGAAGTGATAGGTGCTACTCGTACTCTTTATATCCGTCTATCATCCTCCAAAGTCCGCATCATTGTATGATTATAACTCGAAAGGATATTCTTTGGGGTAGAAAAGTTTATGGTCTCTAAAGTTGATTAGTAACGCAAAATCTGTTTCATGGCTTGCAAATGTGATTCATTAGGATTTGTTTGAAATCGTGCACATAAACAAACACTCGTGATTATATCGGGGCAACTAGTGGTTTAATATGGTAAAGAGCTAATCATACTTCTATGGAGTTTTTGATCTGTACCCTTCCCATTTTCATCTTTATCTAGATGAACCGTAGTGCTCGTAGGTGTCGGTTTACTTGATATGTTTTCCATTCCAAAACATTATATTAAATTATTACATAATCAGGATATTTTTCATATGTGAAAAGCAGAAGCTGTTCTACAAAAAGAATTTCTTTAATAAAACCAATTATGAAATGCACTTTTAACATCCATTTGATATAGTTTAAAATTATAATGGTAAGAGTATGCTAATAAGATACGTATTGCTTCTTTTATGGCGACCAAAGCAAACGTTGCTACATAGTCTCTTCCTTCTTTTTGATTATAACCATGTGCAACTAGCCTAGCTTTATGTCATGTTATATTTCCATTTTCTCTATTTTTATAGATCCATTTCATACCAATCACTATTCAATCATTTAGACTTAGAACCAAATCCCAAATGTCATTCCTTTCAAATTAGTTTAGTTCTTCTTGCATAGCTATAATCAAACAATCATCGATTGAATCTTCTTTAAAAAAATTAGATTCTATATTAGAAATAAAAGCTACATGTCCTGCTTGATTTAATTATGTCTAGTTTTGACATCAATATTGATTTCACTAATTATATTTTCGATTAGATGATCTTTTAAAATTCATGGAGGAGATTTAAATTCATTTTCAATTGGATTTTCGATACGAATGCTCTCTAAAATTAGTTGATTACTATAAATAACTTTTTTCTTTCATCATTTTTATTATTTTTGAAATTTTTGTCGCATGATACATGTAAAGTTTCTTCTATAGTATTTGACCGTTTATTGAAAACTCTATATGCCTTCTTTCTAAATATCCAATGAATAAGCCTTCATTGGATTTTGGATCGAATTTTCCTAATTGGCCTTTAATGTTAAAAATAAAGCATTTTGAACCAAATATTGTGAAGTAAGCTATGTTAGGTTTTCTATTATGAAAATTTTTGTATGGAGTATGTTTGGTAAGTGGTCTTATAATGACACGATTTAGAATGTAACAAGCAATAGACATAGCTTTTGCCCAAAAATGTTTTGGTAGTTGGCTACCATTAATATGAGTCCTAGCACATTCCTGTAATGTCCTATTCTTTCCTTCTACAACTCCATTTCATTGTGGAGTTCTAGGAAACAAGAAGCTATGGCTAGTATCCTTTTTGTCAAAAAAGCTACTAAATAATTCATTTTTGAACTCGCCACCGTGATCAGTTATAATATTTTTAATTTTCAAATTCTTTCAATTTTGAATTCGTTTAGCAAGTATTTTAGAAGTTTCAAAAGTGTAACTTTTGTTTTTCAAAAATAGTGTCCATGTATGTGTGGAAAAGTCATCTACTATTACAAACATGTACATGTTATGATTTATAGATTGAACTTAAGTACGACCGAAGAGGTCTAAATGAATTAATTCTAGTGGTTGTAATGTAGAAATAATTTTTTTAGACTTTAAAGATGATTTTGGTAACTTTCCTAATTGACATGCATCTCAAATATTAATTACTCCATAACTCATCTTTACTAAGCCTTTTACTGAATTATTCTTAGATAATTTGCTGGTAGCTTTAAAATTTATGTAATAAAATATTTTGTGTCATAGCAAAGGATCATTATATTTAGCTATTAAACACATGTCTATACTGTGATTTATTTTCATATTCAAAGCATAAATATTTCGTTTTTTCAATTCCTTAAAAAAATAGATTTTTATTTTGATTGAAAATATTGCAGTTATCTTTTCTTAAATCAAATTTTAAATCCTTTATCACAAAGCTAACTTATACTAAGTAAATTATGTTTTTAAACAAATGTAATAAGAGATAGATCATATATGCCATCATTGCTCACGTCTCCTCTTCTAGTGATGTGTCTTTGGTGTTATCTTCAAATGCAACGAATCCTCCATCTTAGTAGATTATGTTTATTAGCATCTCTTTATTTCCCATCACATGCTTAGAGCAATCACTGTCGAGTATCCATTTTCCTCTTTTCTTATTTTGTACTTGCAAAAAATATATTAAATTGTATTGTTACCCATTTCTTACGTTAGGGTCCTAAGAGTTAGCTCTTAAGAAGCCATACCCAAAAAAGTTTGATGTTCCCTTTGAAGTTAAAATGTCTCTATAAACTTATTTCTTATGAGATATTTGTTAGTTTTCAGAACCTATATTTTTATAGATTTAAACTTGTTTATCAATTTCTTTTGACTATCATCTTTCATTTCGAAATTCGTATATAACGAGCTATATTTCCTAGGACTAGAGTTTACTTCCTTGCTAGTTTTATTAATACCCAAAACTTTTTTATTAAAAGAAGATTCTGAATTATTAATAATTCTAGATATTTCTCTACCTTTATTAAAGTTTGAAATATTTATAGAAATACTTTCTAACTTTGTGTTAAGGTCTTCTACTTATATACCTAGTGTTTTAATACTAGAATTTAAATAACAATTTTCTTTGGTTAAGTACAATTCTCACTTTTTTTGAACTTCCATTTTCACTACTTAATATAGGGATTTGAGATGTTATACTAATATAAGATTCTTGAGATTTCACTAATTCTTCTTTTAATATTTTTCTTTTCATCTCTTAACATGTCAATTTCTAATTCGCTTCTATTTAATTTTCCTAAAGTGTCTATTGATGCTAAAAAATGGATCAACACCCAAGAATCATTTGTAGGGAACCTATAAGACCTAGATCTAGTAGATAATATAGAAAATAACAAAAATAAAGTAAAGATATACAAGAATTTTTATAGTAGTTCGACAATTATTGGCCTACGTCCACTTTATAGCTTTATTGATTGTAGATTTGATAGATTTTATATGCAATCACAGAGGATTAAAGAGAATAAGTCACTAGTATAAGTGTTTGACAAGGTCTAAGTTCTATAACTGTAATTGTCAAGAGTGGCTGCACTGGTCACTATTGTAAGGGAGGAAGAAAGTGAAGAGCAATTAAGTCCCAGATTTAGAGTGAAGAGGAATGAGCAGGGAGAAGATCCTATTGTGGTTATAGGTAGGTTTGTATTTATAGGGGAAACAGAGGTTTGAGTCAAAAGCCCACTTGCAACGAAGTACAAAAGGCGACCCAATGTCACATGTGAAATCGCAGTTCCTACCGAGCTATCAAAATAAGTCGGTATCGAGTTATATAACTTGGTAATGAGTTATTTTCTTAATTGGAAATGACTCCAAATCCCTTGCATTATGCTTCTTACTTGATTTTGATGTTTCTCATGTTGTTCCTATTGATCGTTGGTTGATTTTGGCAATCATTTCTTCATAACTTGGTTTATTCTGCTATTTTAGGTGTTATCTCTTTAGTTTCTTACAACTAGTCGTCCAAAACTCTTGAAAACCACTCGGTCACTCATGATAGAGGTAGATAATAACTCTATAAGTTGGAGCAGAGGAATGGATGAGCAAAATAACTCGTCATCGAATTGAATAACTCGGTGCCGACATGTTTACTTAAGGAATTTTTTAATAAAATTCTTCCAAGGCACATCAATTCTCCATTTAAGCATGCTTGCCAATACTCAAGTCGTCTTATCTTAATGTTCTAACTTCTGTTGACTCCTGTGTAAGGACCCGATTCTTCGACTTCCGAAAACTGACATCAATACGTCCACTGTATCAATTGCCGAGCAATCGAATGTCGGAAAACCGAACACTTAGGGTTTTAAGAAAAAGAAGAAGGTAGAAGAAGAGAGAAAAAGATAGAAAATAGAACGGAACAGAAAGAAAACAACAGAACAACATCAGAATCTCACAATCGCAGCGGAACAACATATAATAAATAAATGAATAATCTTTAAACAAAGAACTATATCAGTTATTACATTATATCACATTACATTTCATTACATCAGAGTGTACAACAACAAACAACATCAAATAGCGGAAAAGAAATACTATATACTAATAACACGCCGTGCCATCCAGCTTGCCTCCAGCAACTCCTGAATTCCAGAATATCCTGATAAACTTGTCTCTTGACTGCCCGTGTGGAAATTGGTGGGCACCCAGAGTTTAGGAAGGAAAATAATAAAATCCGAGTCAGTCATGTGACTGGTGTGAGAACTCAAAACAGTTTATTTATCTTTAAAAATAAAAATAGAGGAATATTTTTAAAGTCAATTCGCAATGCTTTTAAAAATGAGACTACCATAAGGCCTCCCGCCACACAAACAATGCAAACGCAGAATTGGAGGAGATTGCTCCTTATGATAGTCAAAGATGCTTGATACGCATTAAAAAGAAACATTTGATATTTTTACTAGTGCATAGTGTAGGAAACATTTCGAAAGTAGAATATAAATCTTAGCCAGCATAGGTACCATTATAGTATGCTTACTATAGCTACCATATTAAATGGCAGGTTCTACAACTAAAACCGTACAAGTCTCATATTGTTTCTTTGGATTTCCAACAAATGGTCAGGCCAAGGAACTTCCCATTGCCACATGAGAACGCCTCTGGAAGGATGTCCCCGAGAACCAAACCGGATCTCTGCCAACACAAGGGCGGGTTACCCCTAACTGGGTAACTACTGACACGAGTATGCCATCCCCCGGTCCTTTGGGACCTTTATCCGAGCGCTCGTAATCATCATCACACCATAATAATAAAGTGTTTCAACATGAGTAAGTATCTGGGCTCCATACCATGATACCACCCTTTTCCAGAAGGAAATGCACATACCCTAAAGGGAGCTACCCCTCATAACCTTGCCGCATCTTTCCTGTTTTGACCATTCCGGGGTGTGAGGCTCGACGAAGTCTCGTCCACAAAGCCACGCTTTATACAAAGCCATGCTTTGGGTCAACAAATGATAATAGAAATGATCACAAAGATAAACGATCAAACAAATGATCATATCATAAATGATCAAACAATGATCATTTCAAAGCAACACTCAGCATGTCACATTACCAAATTGGGAATATGTCGCTGATAACCTTCAACTACATAACCTCTGAGCTCGTACGTCTCAGAGAAGGGTGTTAAGCTAAGAGAATAAATTCTCCGCCACCAACAGAAATATATTTGAAAGAAATAAGCTTTATATCTCAATTTGTAATGTCAGACATACAATCCATACAAGTGTGTTCCGGGCTCGAAAAGAACCGAAGGCACTTACAAAGAAGTCCTTGCAATCCGGATATCCACAATCCTGATCGGATTCTCCATCACATATGGAGAACTCTATACCGGAGCAACTCAGTGCAGAGTCAATCGACAGGTCATCCTATCGCTCTCGCAAATACCCGGTCTTCAACACCGGTCATCAAATGCAATCCATAACGACGTATCACATACTCGGAATGGGTTATACGACCCCAAGGTCCTTTCCCGGCTAACCCGAATAGTGAGCGCTTATTCAAAAACAAGTGTGGCATTCAAATTCAAACAAATCACAATAAATACCTTTCAAAGGTAAATATTGATAGTCGGTTATTGAACTATCAATGGATATGCACAACATCACCAGATTCCAAATAATTTTCCAAATTATTTATTTCTCAAAAATATCTTTACAAGATATATAATTTCAATACCTCAAAAATAAATCAATATTTATTTTTTATAAACAAATTCCACTTTCTTTTATAAATTCCATAGTGAATTTTCATTCCAAAATGTCTACGAATATACGATTTCAATTATTCATTTTCAATTTATCTTCAAAAAGATAAATTCTCAAAACGTTTCATTTCACATTGGAAAAACATTTCCATACTTATTTTAATAAGTAATTTACAAATCTTTTTATTTTCAACCTTTGGAAAATATTCAATATACTTAAATCGAAATTAAGTATATATTTCATTCTTTAAGGAAATCATTCTCTTAAACATATTTATTTGGGCTAAAACAAATGTTGCGCAAAACATCGTTACGACAACCCAAAATCACTAGTATAGGGATTTGAAATTAAAATAGATATATAAATCCCAATACTATACAAAACATTTCCTTTCGGAAATCATTTACTATAACAACAGTGTTATAGTCCACCATTTCCTTCTATTTCTTGAAAACGTCTATTTCAACAATGAATGTTGAAATCTAGGGTTTCGAATCTTAACATATTTAAAAACATCGTTAGATCGTTTAAATTCTATTTAAAACATCACATCCAAAAACATTTTCTTTAACAAAATATTCACTATCCAAAACGTGAATATACTTCGTTAACCAACTTCATCATTTCTATTCATTTTATTTTAAAGGATTATTCACTGTCTAAAACGTGAATATAACTCCATAAATAAGTTATAATAATTTACTTATCAAAATAAGTCGTTTACGGATTTATAAAACAATGGTTATAAATTCCATTTCTATTTATTTTATAACAACTTCCTTTATACATCTCCTTTATTAACCTATTCGATTTATAACTCAATTATATACCGAAAGTCCATATTAAAAGTTAAATGCCTATAATTTATTTGTTTATAAAATCGTTCTTTTTAAGACTTCCAAAGTTATAAATCTTATAACTTATAAGATTCATTTATTTACCCAAATCTATTCCTTTAATAACTTTACAAATTTTATAAACCTACTGCTTATAAAATTCCATTTATAACTTCACCGTTTGTAATTCTATAAATTTCATTCATTTTTGAAGTTCATTTACAACTCATTCTAACACTTATAAAAACTCGTTTTATAATTCAAATATTTTAATTTACAAATTATCAATTTATAAATCTTTTATATAAATCAATTTATATTATTATTTCAAGACGTCTTTAAAGTCCTTTATAATTTCATCATTTTGATTTATAAAATAATTAAATTTTATAAATCCTATTTTTAAACTTTTTACAATAAATCCAAAAATCCCAATTTGAACTATTTTATAAAATCAACCCCATATTTTCAAAAAAATCAACTTTTAACTATATTTCTCACAAATCATAATTTTTATAACATTAAAATTATAACGTTTATTTATTTAAAAGGAATCAATTCCAAAAATATTTTATAAACGTATACTCTTCAAAAATCACTTTAAAAATCCTTTTAAAATTCCAAAATTTGGCCTAATGATGCTACACACCAAATAGTCAATCACGACAACAACGATATCATATATCGATATGATAATCAATGAATATCAAAATATCCATAATCAAATAAATACTGTTGAGGAATCCAGTTGGATCCCTCCAACCTGTTTTCCTGCATCCAAAGATGTTAGCACAATACCAATTCCGTTCCAGTATGAAATTATCGCGGTATATGGGATTTAAAATATTATCCGCTTAATAGACGGCGCAATAGGGTCTCATCCGCTATATACTGCGGGAAATCAATTCCAAGTACATAAATAATACCAATTTCACTGTTTATGAAATATTCGCGGTATATGTTTTTAATAAATAACCTCCGCTTACTAACGGCGCATAATGTCTATTTTAACAATCAATAGATAACAATCATCATTCAAACATACATTCAAGAATTTTAAATATAACTATTTAAAATAAAATCGAAACCGATTCGATTGAGTGAGAAGTTCTCACCTTGATTTCAATTTCGTTTTAGCGATTTATTTCGAATAAAATTAAACGGACGTTTAATTTTACCCGAAATTCTCACTCACTCCAAACCACTCCAATCCAATTCCATAGCGTAGTGCTCGTCTATACGATTCTAACGCAACTAGTTTCGCACGTTTTCGACCTCGTATGAAAAAGATATGAATATTTGAAGTTACACGAATTTATTACTTAATAAATATACAACTTTCTTTTTAATTTTTCTAACCTATTCCAAATCACAGCCACTAGATCCCTCCTCCTGCATCATGACCGTCCACAGCTTCATCTCCCATGCGCGACCTACAGGCCGTAGAACCCAAAACACGCGACCAAAACCCTAATCAACGCAACTACTACGAACATTTTTGCATCGATCAAGCTGCATCGTTTCGAAGCCTCACTCAAATGCTACAGACGGCCGCAATACTAGCAAGCTTGGCCCCCTGTAGCTCGAGAATGACGAGCTCGAACGCATGACCTTCAAGGCTAAATTGCCGATGATTCGTCTCATAATTTTCGATCTTGACCGTTGATTCTATAGAACTCACGTAGCTCTACACTTTTCATGTTGAAAGTTTCTTGGATTGCTCCACGAATTGGAAGAAATTGAAGGAGAAAGAAAATTGATTTTTGGCCATTGATTGCTAAGGGTGGCGGCTGGCCAGTTTGACCTAGGGTTTGATATTTTTGCAAAAATGAATATTAAGGGGGGTTTTATAGAAAAATTTACGCGACACTATTCATCCCGGATTTTGCGAACTCCAAACGAAGCATGCCGGTTGGCGTTCCTAAGGTTTACCCCGCGTTCCGGACACAATGGAACGTGTTTCGGGAGCTAATTCGGACATCTGTGCGAGTTATGGCAATAAACGTTCGATTTAAAATTAAACGATTTTCCTAGGCGTTTTAGCTTGCACCGGGCAAACGATAAATCCGATTGACACGAAATTTGAAACCTTACAATAATATCATATTACGGATCCAATGAAACTAGTTTCGTCCAATTCTGAGACTGTTTGAAAAATGGCTATTTTCACTAGTCGATTAAATATTAAAATATTCAATTTTCACAAATAAACTTTAAATTCAATTTTAAAAGTTCCATAACATCATTCTAAATCAAATATGATATAATAAAATTTTACAAATCATTTTCAATCATATTTAACCCTATTTTAATTATTTCTGTATTTTCACTATCAAATTATTGATTTAATTATTAAATTAAATCTAATTATTCGAAATAAAATTTATTCGACTTATAATTTCACTTATTAATTTTTAAAATTAATTAAATATATAAATTTTAATTAATTAAAATTCTGGGTCGTTACATACTTCCCCCCTTAAAAGAATTTCGTCCTCGAAATTACCAAGTAAGAAAAGTTACAGAATCTATCAACTTTCCAAAATCCATAGTTAAACTTCTTACAATATATTTACTAAGTTTCCAAATCATACTTAGTTATCTTTTCAAAAAAAACTACTATTGTTTAACTTTCAATTCCAAATCAAAGTTATAGTTTTCAAAATTTTCCCAAATTTTCCAAAAAAAAATTAACGCCTTAAATTTTCGAAAAATTCGCCAGAGTCTCCTTTGCGCGGCTCGATCCGAAAAAAAATGACAGTATATATATCACAAATATACATCTCATCAAGTAATGAGGCATCCCGCAGGGAAAAAAGTGTAAAAGTACGATATTTAATCCGAGATATGTACCTTATATTTTATTAGCGAGCATATACGGCTAATATAGCGCGAAAGCGAGCTCCAAATGCGAAGCAAACGCGATCCGCACCTACTAAACACTCAACAAACAGATGAGAAACATGTATATAGACAATAGTATCGATATACAACATATAGCAACATAATAACTATATATGCCAACATAGCAAATGCAGTAAAAGCAATAAATTCAACCATCAACCAACTATCATCCAACTAGCATTCAACTAACATCCATAACCAATAAATATTCATTCATATTCTCATTAATATTCAATGAAATGGGTTTTCAATTTAAATCACATTTGATTTATTAACAGTGGATGTTTTTACTAACATTCATTTTCAATTAGTTTATATTCACTAATTCATATTCAAGTTGGTTCACTTCCAAATCAAATTCAACTCTATTTAAGATTCACTTAACTTCCAATTGAATTTCAATTACTTTAGCTTTCAATTTCATTAACTCAATTTCATTAATATTTAATGAATTATATACAATCAACTGAAAATCATATAACAACCAATGTATATTAATTACAACCAAATTCCTTTGCTTATATTCATTTTGGTTTAACACCTTTACTTTCAATTGGTTTAATTAAATTGATTTTCATTCAATCTTTCAACTTCCAATAACATTAGATTTTAATGAATTAAAACCTACATCCATTATTCCATATCAACTTTATTTACATTTAATTGATTTACATTCAATCCATTAATTCAACTCAATTTCTAAAGTTGTATTTCATTCATATAACCTAAGTTCATATTTATCACTAAACTTTATTAATTTACTTTGATACCAATATCAACTTCATTCAACCTCTCTTAAGTTATATTTCCATTTTATAAACATCACTTGGTTTTACTTAACTTAAATTCCCACTTATAAATCAATTCAGATTTTAATTCTAAGTAAATTTTTATTTAACTTTAAATTCATTTTTATTTACAACTCATATTCATAAATATATTCATATAGTTTCACTTCTTATATATATAAGATTTATTTCACAATTGTAAATCACTTTAATTATATTCAATTCTTATAATTATTTTGTTTATACAATTATTCTTTTATTTAGATTATTCAAACAACTAAACAATCTACTTATAAATACTTTAATAATTCTGAAAAATTATTCCTTTATATATAAAATATACTCAAGGTAAAATTATTTCATTTACCCAATTTTAAAACAATACCGTGTCGAATTGTTCTATTCAAGTGTTTATAAACCCCTTCGGCATAGTTGTGCATACCGTGCTGACGAAGGTTCATATGCCACTCAATAAACCAATCATCACAATATAAAACAATTTTATATTCACTAACAAATACGCTCTCATAGCTATTATTACACTCAACTCATTCTAGAGTACTACTGACTCTATCTCTAATGAGTAATACCCAACAGAACCATGGTTGTCACTTAACCATATGCTCTGATACCACATTGTAAGGAAACGATTCTTCGACTTCCGAAAACTGACATCAATACGTCCACTGTATCAATTGCCGAGCAATCGAATGCCGGAAAACCGAACACTTATGGTTTTAAGAAAAAGAAGAAGGTAGAAGAAGAGAGAAAAAGATAGAAAATAGAACGGAATAGAAAGAAAACAACAGAACAACATCAGAATCTCACAATCGCAGCGGAACAACATATAATAAATAAATGAATAATCTTTAAACAAAGAACTATATCAGTTATTACATTACATCACATTACATTTCATTACATCAGAGTGTACAACAACAAACAACATCAAACAGCGGAAAAGAAATACTATATACTAATAATACGCCATGCCATCCAGCTTGCCTCCAGCAACTCCTGAATTCCAGAATATCCTGATAAACCTGTCTCTTGACTGCCCGTGTGGAAATTGGTGGGCACCCAGAGTTTAGGAAGGAAAACAATAAACTCCGAGTCAGTCATGTGACTGGTGTGAGAACTCAAAACAGTTTATTTATCTTTAAAAATAAAAATAGAGGAATATTTTTAAAGTCAATTCGCAATGCTTTTAAAAATGAGACTACCATAAGGCTTCCCGCCACACACACAATGCAACCGCAGAATTGGAGGAGATTTCTCCTTATGATAGTCAAAGATGCTTGATACGCATTAAAAAGAAACATTTGATATTTTTACTAGTGCATAGTGTAGGAAACATTTCGAAAGTAGAATATAAATCTTAGCCAGCATAGGTACCATTATAGTATGCTTACTATAGCTACCATATTAAATGACAGGTTCTACAACTAAAACCGTATAAGTCTCGTATTGTTTCTTTGGATTTCCAACAAATGGTCAGGCCAAGGAACTTCCCATTGCCACATGAGAACGCCTCTGGAAGGACGTCCCCGAGAACCAAACCGGATCTCTACCAACACAAGGCCGGGTTACCCCTAACTGGGTAACTACTGACACGAGTATGCCATCCCCCGGTCCTTTGGGACCATTATCCGAGCGCTCGTAATCATCATCACACCATAATAATAAAGTGTTTCAACATGAGTAAGTATCTGGGCTCCATACCATGATACCACCCTTTTCCAGAAGGAAATGCACATACCCTAAAGGGAGCTACCCCTCATAACCTTGCCGCATCTTTCCTGTTTTGACCATTCCGGGGTGTGAGGCTCGACGAAGTCTCGTCCACAAAGCCACGCTTTATACAAAGCCATGCTTTGGGTCAACAAATGATCATAGAAATGATCACAAAGATAAACGATCAAACAAATGATCATATCACAAATGATCAAACAATGATCATTTCAAAGCAACACTCAACATGTCACAGTATCGACAGGTCATCCTATCGCTCTCGCAAATACCCGGTCTTCAACACCGGTCATCAAATGCAATCCATAACGACGTATCACACACTCGGAATGGGTTATACGACCCCGAGGTCCTTTCCCGGCTAACCCGAATAGTGAGCGCTTATTCAAAAATAAGTGTGGCATTCAAATTCAAACAAATCACAACAAATACCTTTCAAAGGTAAATATTGATAGTCGGTTATTGAACTTTCAATGGATATGCACAACATCACCAGATTCCAAATAATTTCCAAATTATTTATTTCCCAAAAATATCTTTACAAGATATATAATTTCAATACCTCAAAAATAAGTCAATATTTATTTTTTTAAACAAATTCCACTTTCTTTTATAAATTCCATTGTGAATTTACATTCCAAAATATCTACGAATATACGATTTCAATTATTCATTTTCAATTTATCTTCAAAAAGATAAATTCTCAAAACGTTTCATTTCACATTGGAAAAATATTTCCATACTTATTTTAATAAGTAATTCACAAATCTTTTTATTTTCAACCTTTGGAAAATATTCAATATACTTAAATCGAAATTAAGTATATATTTCATTCTTTAAGGAAATCATTCTCTTAAACATATTTATTTGGGCCAAAACGAATGTTGCGCAAAACATCGTTACGACAACCCAAAATCACTAGTATAGAGATTTGAAATTAAAATAGATATATAAATCCCAATACTATACAAAACATTTCCTTTCGGAAATCATTTACTATAACAACAGTGTTATAGTCCATCATTTCCTTCTATTTCTCGAAAACGTCTATTTCAACAGTGAATGTTGAAATCTAGGGTTTCGAATCTTAACATATTTAAAAACATTGTTCGATCATTTAAATTCTATTTAAAACATCACATCCAAAAACATTTTCTTTAACAAAATAATCACTATCCAAAACGTGAATATACTTCGTTAACCAACTTCATCATTTCTATTCATTTTATTTTAAAGGATTATTCACTGTCTAAAACGTGAATATAACTCCATAAATAAGTTATAATAATTTACTTATCAAAATAAGTCGTTTACGGATTTATAAAACAATGGTTATAAATTCCATTTCTATTTATTTTATAACAACTTCCTTTTATACATCTCCTTTATTAACCTATTCGATTTATAACTCAATTATATACCGAAAGTCCATATTATAAGTTAAATGCCTATAATTTATTTGTTTATAAAATCGTTCTTTTTAAGACTTCCAAAGTTATAAATCTTATAACTTATAAGATTCATTTATTTACCCAAATCTATTCCTTTAATAACTTTACAAATTTTATAAACCTACTGCTTATAAAATTCCATTTATAACTTCACCGTTTATAATTCTATAAATTTCATTCATTTTTGAAGTTCATTTACAATTCATTCCAACACTTATAAAAACTCGTTTTATAATTCAAATATTTTAATTTACAAATTATCAATTTATAAATCTTTTATATAAATCAATTTATATTATTATTTCAAAACGTCTTTAAAGTCCTTTATAATTTCATCATTTTGATTTATAAAATAATTAAATTTTATAAATCCTATTTTAAAACTTTTTACAATAAATCAAAAAAATCCCAGTTTAAACTATTTTACAAAATCATTAACCCCATATTTTCAAAAAAATCAACTTTTAACTATATTTCTCACAAATCATAATTTTATAACATTAAAATTATAACGTTTATTTATTTAAAAGGAATCAATTCCAAAAATATTTTATAAACGTATACTCTTCAAAAATCACTTTAAAATCCTTTTAAAATTCCAAAATTTAGCCCAATGATGCTACACACCAAATAGTCAATCACGACAACAACGATATCATATATTGATATGATAATCAACGAATATCAAAATATCCATAATCAAATAAATACTGTTGAGGAATCCAGTTGGATCCCTCCAACCTGTTTTCCTGCATTCAAAGATGTTAGCACAATACCAATTCCGTTCCGGCACGAAATTATCGCGGTATATGAGATTTAAAATATTATCCGCTTAATAGACGGCGCAATAGGGTCTCATCCGCTATATACTGTGGGAAATCAATTCCAAGTACATAAATAATACCAATTTCACTGTTTATGAAATATTCGCGGTATATGTTTTTAATAAATAACCTCCGCTTACTAACGGCGCATAATGTCTATTTTAACAATCAATAGACAACAATCATCATTCAACCATACATTCAAGAATTTTAAATATAACTATTTAAAATAAAATCGAAACCGATTCGATTGAGTGAGAAGTTCCCACCTTGATTTCAATTTCGTTTTAGCGATTTATTTCGAATAAAATTAAACGGACGTTTAATTTTACCCGAAATTCTCACTGACTCCAAATGACTCCAATCCAATTCCATAGCGTAGTACTCGTCTATACGATTCCAACGCAACTGGTTTCGCGCGTTTTCGACCTCGTATGAAAAAGATATGAATATTTGAAGTTGCACGAATTTATTACTTAATAAATATACAACTTTCTTTTTAATTTTTATAACCTATTCCAAATCACAGCCACTAGATCCCTCCTCCTGCATCATGACCGTCCACATCTTCATCTCCCACGCGCGACCTACAGGCCGTAGAACCCAAAACACGCGACCAAAACCCTAATCAACGCAACTACTACGAACATTTTTGCATCGATCAAGCTGCATCGTTTCGAAGCCTCACTCAAATGCTACCCATGGCCGTAATACTAGCAAGCTCGGCCCCCTGTAGCTCGAGAATGACGAGCTCGAACGCACGACCTTCAAGGCTAAATTGCCGATGATTCGTCTCATAATTTTCGATCTTGACCGTTGATTCTATAGAACTCACGTAGCTCTACACTTTTCATGTTGAAAGTTTCTTGGATTGCTTCACGGATTGAAAGAAATTGGAGGAGAAAGAAAATTTATTTTCGGTTATTGATTGCTAAGGGTGGCGGCTGGCCAGTTTGACCTAGGGTTTGATATTTTTGCAAAAATGAATATTAAGGGGGGTTTTATAGAAAAATTTACGCGACACTATTCATCCCGGATTTTCCGAACTCCAAACGAAGCGTTCCGGTTGGCGTTCCTAAGGTTTACCCCGCGTTCCGGACACAATGGAACGTGTTTCGGGAGCTAATTCGGACATCTGTGCGAGTTATGGCAATAAACGTTCGATTTAAAATTAAACCGATTAAACGATTTTCCTAGGCGTTTTAGCTTGCAGACAAACGATAAATCCGATTGACACGAAATTTGAAACCTTACAATAATATCATATTACGGATCCATTGAAACTGGTTTCGTCCAATTCTGAGACTGTTTGAAAAATGGCTATTTTCACTAGTCGATTAAATATTAAAATATTCAATTTTCACAAATAAACTTTAAATTCAATTTTAAAAGTTCCATAACATCATTCTAACTCAAATATGACATAATAAAATTTTACAAATCATTTTCAATCATATTTAACCCTATTTCAATTATTTCTGTATTTTCACTATCAAATTATTGATTTAATTATTAAATTAAATCCAATTATTCGAAATAAAATTTATTCGACTTATAATTTCACTTATTAATTTTTAAAATTAATTAAATATACAAATTTTAATTAATTAAAATTCTGGGTCGTTACATCCTGCTTGATTGAAAACCCAGTTAACACTTGCCTCCTAAGGTATGCTTTTGTTGAAAACAAAGCATGCTCTAGATCAAGACAAATCCTGGACTACCATCCTATGAATTATAGT
This sequence comes from Allium cepa, assembly GCA_030765085.1. Taxonomy (NCBI): domain Eukaryota; kingdom Viridiplantae; phylum Streptophyta; class Magnoliopsida; order Asparagales; family Amaryllidaceae; genus Allium; species Allium cepa. The sequence continues at coordinate 1,028,483,842 of CM060932.1, read as the reverse complement.
TGATCATTTGAACTTCGTCTTAACACGTTGCTTTTACTTGGTTGATTTTCTATTAACCATTCGCTTTAGTTTTAGTTCGCATTTCATTTCTCCTCATTGGCAATGTAATTTACATTTCGGAGACTACGTTGCGCTTTAGAATGACATAATGTCTCTTTGCGATGATTTCGGGTTGGAATTGACGGATGAAAATAAGTCAGTTTTGAGTTGTAGTGCACTTTCCCTTTTCTGAGTTTCATACTTAGAAAAAAATGAAAAATATGTCCACTTGGTTCTTGCCTTGCCCCCGAGTTATCCTCGGGTACCCACCGATCCATTTTACCGCCGACTTATTTTCAAACCATGTCGTTGATTGATTTTCCTTACCGCCGCTGCCACCCTCATCGCTAACTTACCCCAGTCGCCCTGCATTGTCGTCGCTGCTAGATCTGCCGTTTGGAGAACCCAAGCTCAATCAATTCGAAATCCAAACACCAATCGAACTTTGATTTGAATTTTTGTGGTTGGCAGTGATTGATGTTGCTTAAGTGATGATGGTGATGGAGACTTGGACATGGTTGATGGAGATTCGAAGGGAGATAGTTGATTTTGGGTGTGTTAGATTGGTGGTGAAGCTAAATCTTGCCCTGATCAAACAGGCGCCATTCCGGAGACAAGTTCTTTTCTCTGGCTTTAGTTTTTTCTTTTTGTGAGTTTGGCTATGTCTTAATCATCATTTGAATTCTAGTGCGATGAGTTATTCCAAAATCGAATGTAGTGGACGATTCCGCCGTGTTGCCCTTTTCTTTTTGTACTTCTAGTGATCCTGAAATGGAAAGCTTTCTACATCTCTTCGGATAGCGGTTCCATTATTGATTTCTTATCGATAACGTGTAAATCCTAAAAAAGATGATCTCAAAGCATGACATGACTTGTTTTTCTAGCTTGAGCGAGCTATCTACACATGATGATCCGTTCGTAGTATTTGGGACATTTGACTCACTTAGCATAAATAACAGTACACTTGCCCCGGTCAACACTTAGAATCCGACCGTTCAACACATGTCGACTTCCTTTGGATTTCAGGCGTTGGTCACATAGGTGTATTATTTTAAGTAAAAATACCTAACCATGTTGAACGACAAGTTTTATTGTTTAGAATGACTCATCGATCTTTCTATCTTAAGCCTGGTGAAGGAACACCAATCCCTCCAGAAGTGGATCGTCTACAGCTGCGGCTTCACCATCTATTCCTGCCGAGCCAAGCCTGCCCGTAACTTCTGAGCCCAAAGGCTAGATAGTTCCAGTTGGTCTAGTGGTGCATCAACTACCCCTGGGTTGAAAATTTTGTGTAACCCACCAAAGTGGGTGTCGTCAACTTTATTAGCCAAGTCGCTTCGAAACATTTGTCTTCAACACAACATCCCCGAGGTTGATGTTCATTTGCCAATGGGAATGGAATTTACACATAATTCCTTATCGGGTTTCATAGCTTTCGATCCTTACATGTTCCTTGACGGTGCTGTCCAGCCATTCAGTTCTTTTGTGATTAATTTTTTGCAAGAAATTAGACTCTCTCCGTTCCAAGTCCACCCAAATGGATATGCTCTTTTGAGTTCATCATATATCATTTTTATGAATAGATTTGACCAACCTCCAAGATTCAATGAGCTCGCTTATCTTCTGAAATTCATGTGAAGGAAGGAATGCCCATCGTATGTGATTATTGAAGCCTGAAAGGGCTGTAAGGTTATAAAAAATTCCATAACAACTGTTATTACTTCAAGAATGAATATTTCTTTATGTGTTAACTAGAGGGATTCAATCTTCTATAGTTAAGAAGACGTACATCCTTTTACCCTTGTCTTTCCCATGACGGAACATCCAAGTTTCTAACTTCACGTGTGTTTCCTTATAGGCATCCCGGCTTGAGGCGACAATTAAAAACACAAGAGAACATATGAGGCTCTTAAGGCAACTAGGTTCAGTCAATACGCCATCACAATCCTCTTAACAAACGAAAACTTATGGGATTATGGACTGCTCCACCCTGTAAGATTTGCCATTACCGAGTCTCCAACACCGAGCGACTCCAGATCTCATATTCACTCTATACCCCCACTCAAAGCTTTGACGAGCATGCTTATGAGGAAATAGAAGGTCCGTTGGATGAAGAGTACAGAGAGGCGACTACTGAATAATGAGCCTAAAAGTGGCAATGCCCTCATTGATGGGGGTGAAGATGTTAGAATACTTTCTACTCCATAGTAGACTGAGGGATTCATGCGGAAAAATGGAAAAGATCTATCTTTTATGAAGAAGGCGATAGTGCCGATGACAATGACATCGACTACCCCTCTAGTAAGGAGGGTAACGAATCATTCAGTGAATTGCCCAGAATGAATCATGATCTTCCTAGCTCGCACTCTCTAGAACACTTAGCCATTGAAACTCTTAAAGCTGATTGTGATCAAGTCGCAACGTCTACCAAAAAGAATGCAGCTCGAACTCATCCTCTTAAGGAAGTTTTGTCAAATTTGGTGTCCTTAGCAAGATCAATTTTATGGTTAGTGACATCTTAGGAGAAGTTGGTTCAAACTTTAATTTTTCTCCCAGAAACTCAATGGTGGAGTTGCAAAGTCCACCTAAGATATAATTTGTTTCGGAGAGAGAATAAAATATATGCATGTAGAGTGAGCCCTCTAGATATATTTATTACACTAATGGGTTATGTAAAATGCCTTACCTAGATCGACTATTTAAGGTGTGGTCCTTTACTAGTGAGATCTTATCTCTCTTAATCAGTACATATTTTGTCCCACATTATTTTAAAACAATTTAAAAAAATTCAGCTACCAAAATAAATTATAAATTATATTCAAATCATAATATTGGGTCAAAAAATTATAAAATAAATATTTATAAAAAATAAATTTTATTAATTAAATTTAGACCCTCTAATGTAATTAATAATTATAAATTAGTCAATATAATTATTGTCTGGTATTTTTCACTGGCAATATTTCATTTGAATTGGATTGCAAAATGGTGATGGCATAGATGCTAAAATCAAAGACGATTGAGTATGAGTAGCAATTAAGGAAAGAAAGGTTAAATGGCTAGTCTATGCATGTACCGATCATTAAAGTTGCGTATTTTACCCTTAATTTTTAGTGAATATAAGATGTATCAAGGCAAGGAAGAAAAAATAGAGAAACTTTGCTATGTCTATGGATCAGTACCGATTCATAGATTTCCTCCATAAAGTCAATATTCTTAATGAATGCTTGAAAGAACAAACTTAGAAGCATCTAGGAAGATTGACTTGAGAAAAAAGCTATAATACTTGGGAAAACTTGAAGAAAACACGAGGATAATGCCACAGTTATAAATCGTTACAAATTCATATATGGATTGTTACCCACCCATTTATGGATCTATACAGATCCTCAATATTTTGGGACATGGTCTACTTTCATCCTATATTATTGATCTAAATGTTGAATGAATTATGTCACTATTTAATGACCTAAAAGCCTAATTATAGCCTACATAAATTATAAATAGAGGACTACTTACAACAGAAAAAGGATTTGAAACTTTTCTTATTCGTATCTAGAGGAAACTCTACCATTACTAACTTTGAGATTAAATTTTGAGTTGTGCTTGTAATTGTTTCAGATATGGAGCGAGATATATTATATAATATTTTTAAAGTCGACTTATGTGTAGTCGAACCATTATAAACCCACATGTCAATTGCTTTTCTTATTTTTCTTCTTTATTTTTCATATCTTTCGCATACTACTATTACATACAATTCTACAACATAGAATGTTTTCTCCTCAAAAATAATGGCTTGGGGTTTTTTGCCAATTTTTTTGCTAACAACTTTTAGTGATTTCATTAAGAAATAGAAGATTAGCCAATGCCTCAATTGCTACTAGGATTTGGATAAAATCTCAAAAGGTATGTGGTAGGATGTGACTTAAGAAGAATCTAGAAAAGAAAGCCGCTGGAGGATCTGGTGGAGATTATGCTAGAATTGCAAGTGTAAGTGATGGATCTACTCCGTCCCCACCACATCTATTTACTAGAGAGGATTTGCAAGGAATGATGGTTGCTATCAATCAAAGGATAGAGGCAACATATCGATCAATTATGGAGAAATTGGCTACTCAATTTTCAATAATAAGGCAAGATCCTTAAGGGGATGGATTTCATGTAAGAAATCAAGGAGTTAGAGGAAGATCGCCAACTAGATCTGATAAAGGAAGTTCTACTGACAAGCGAAGAATAGATAGGGAAAGTGCTGGAGGATATGAAAATATTGATAAAAACAAGAAAGGAAATAATCAATGAGGAGCCAATGCTCTAGGATATATTGGTACCAATCGATCATGGATTGGTACCAATGCATCAACAAGGGAAGATGAAAATTATTGTGATGCTAACAGAAAGGATTGTCATGATATGAGTCCTACAGTTGGAAGATCAGGTAGAAAAGTTAAAGGAAATGCTCAAAGGAGAGAAAGATCTAGATGGGGCAGTTGGAATGCCAGCATGGAAGGTTAAGAGGAATGGACTCTCCTGAGCTAAGGAGATCTAGGTATTGACCTACTATTTACAAGCACTTAGGTAGTGTTGCCATGGTCATTCATGGAGTAGCCTTATGGAGCTGCACCTAACGACCATCATCGAGGAAAAAATATGAAGGAAATGACGATGTGATAAATGAAGTTATCCAGGGATTTCTTCAGAAGAAAAGTTGGGATGATGATTAGGCATCTACCTCTTGCTGGAATTCGTTCACTACAGAGAATAGAGTGGTCGAGTACCTGAGGAAGTTTACTATGCCATCTATTCCCCTACATAATAGACTAAAATGCCATATGCAACACTTGGTTAGATACGATTGGCATATGGATTATGCAAGAGATAATTATCACATGAAGTGTATATGTTTTCCATTCATTTTGGAAGGTTTAGAATCGATGTAATTCTACAGGCTGGAGCCGGCATCCATAAGCTAATATGACTAACCAGCAAATAAAATCTTGTTTTAATTATGTTCACTCTTTGTAAGCCAAGAATGAAATTTCGCTAGCAAGCACACATCAAAGGAAGGCGAATCATTGAAAGCTACCTAATGAAATATGATGCAGTTGTAATTGAAGTATGGAACCTAAAGGATAGTCTTGTGCTGATGGATCTAATTGGAGGAGTATATAAATATTCCAATTTCGAAAAGTGGTTGATTATGAAAAATTTGCTCACGTAAAAGAATTTTATAACAAAGACAACCAATTTTTGTGTTTAGAAGAGGAAGGAATAGTGAAGAAAATAAATGCAGAGTATGGGCATGATCAAGAGGTTCGATGAAGAGTAGCGATGTGATAAGCAGATTGGTAATAGAGAAAACAAAAGTAATATTAATAACAAAAGGAAAAAAAAATTTGGGGGTGAGAAAGAGGATCCGAGCAAATGCTTTTGGTTTGCATGGATCGATAAGTATATATAGTTGAATGACTTCGTGGAAAATATTTTTCTTACGCCCCAAGGCACTACGATGTATCGTATGCCTTCTCCGAGACAGGCTAACAGAAGAAGATAAATGTTCTAAAATATATTCCATAAGAACATGGACCCAATACAAAAGAATATAGGCAATTAATGGAAATGATCGAGGAGTTGGTTAGAAGGTAACAATTTTAATAGTATGTTAAGAACCAGTAGAATGGGGTGTTGAGGAACAATCAACCCCCGAGCCAGCCTCCTAAAAGCAATATAGAAGGAATCAATTTAAATGGTCTAAGATCACCTAAAGGTGACTTGATTATAAATACAATATTTAGGGGTCGTCGGCTTACGTAGAATAGCTGGAATGAAATGGAACACTATGGGAGTTTGTTGAACCATGTTTATCATGAGACACATTATGCAATCGAGGACAACAACACTATATTTTGTAATAGAGGTGCAAATGGGTCAAAGTACCGACCTTTGACCTGATGGTGACTATGACCAAGATTTGTATACTACTATTTAACAAGTGTTGATTAACAGTGAAATCTTGATGAACGTTCTATTCAAAAAGGCTTTTGATGAGATGCACTTGGATGAGAATGATTAGTTGCCTTATAAATCCTATTTGATGGGTTTTACAAGGGAGGAAACATCTCATGTCAGATGCATTAAGACGACTGTTCGGCTAGGAGATAAACCCCGCAGAGAGATGTAGGTAGAGAACTTCGTTGTGGTAAATGCAAATTATGCTCATAACACATTTTTAGGTCGATCGGCGCCTCCTGACCATAATCACCTTATCTTCTTGGTGCTTGATTACAATTTTCTATGGATAGTGAAATCGAGGTGATTTAAGGTGGCCAAAACATTGATAGGGAATGCTATATCGTGGAGCTAAGGGAACCACAATGTAGAGAGAAAGGAAAACAAGTAGAGAAGGCTCTCTGCATCTGAACACAAGACGCGTAGCAATTCCTGTTTGACCCTCATTTCAAGACCAATAGCGACATGAATAAAGCTATAGACCTAAGGAAAGAGGTACAGGAGAGGGTTGGACCGATGGAGCTAATGGATGAGGTTAAAATTGATGATGACGATTTAACGAATATTGTTAAAATTGGTTCTTAACTAAGCTTAAGGATGAATAAGGAACCAAATGAATTTTTGAGGTAGAATCAAGATGTGTTCGAATGGATTCACTCTAATATACATAGGATTTTGCCTGAAGTTGCATGTCATGCACAAATGTCAGCTCGACATTCATTCTAGTAAAATAGATAAGATGCAGTATGGATCTAGAGAGATCCACTACATTGAAGGAAGAAGTGGATAAGTTATGGAAAACTACTTTATCCATGAATTACTCTATTTTGATTGGGTATTGAATCTCTTGATGGTTAGGAAGCATATTGGAAAGTTGTGGACATGCATCAATTATTCGGACTTAAATAATGCATGCCCAAAGAACTGCTTTCCACTTTTGATAATAAACCAACTCATGGATGGAACTTCCAAACATGAGTTACTATCTTTTATCGATGCTTACAATTGCTATAATCATATTGCAGTATATGTCCCAAACCAGGAGCATACGAGTTTCACCATAGATTTGATGTTATATTTCTATATGGTAATATCGTTCGGTTTAAAGAATGGTGTAGCTACTTACCATCATTTGGTCAATAATATATTTTTGGAACAAATCAAATAGACGATGGAGGAATATGTAGATGATATGCTCGTAAATTCAAGGAGAGCGATGAACCACGTAGAAGTCCTACTAGAAATGTTCGATGTGCTTTGAAAGTATGGAATGAGATTGAATTCATTAAAATGTTCGTTTTTGTCGCATTAGAAATTTTTTTTAAGGTTCATCATGAAGGTACATAAAAACCGACTTAGAGAAAATCGAGGGATTAAAACAGGTTACGGCCTCATGGATAAGGAGGGAAATTGTTAAAACAACAGAAGTTTCTATTGATTAGAAAATCGTTGTTAAAAGTATTATCGGTATAAACTTCAAGCACATGACGTACAATTGTAGTAAGTATGTGAGTGCGGGTCGATCCGTAGGGCAATGAAATAATTTTAAATTTTACTCATTAGATCAAAGTTTAAAGATGTGTTAACTAAATTTGCTAAAAAAACTAACAAGAAGAAGTTTTAAAACTAAGTATGAGATTAAAAGCAATTTAGGAGCAAATCTACTCTCATGATCATATAAATCAACATTCATGAAGTTGTTATCTTTTCTTTTCTTTTTGCCATTTGTGAATTAATTGACGCATTTATCATAAGCATGGCCTAATTGTGTTATTAACTAACACACTTAAACCATCAAACTCTAGTGCACCCTCTAATCCACTTACTAACTTTAATCAAAATGAAATGAAATTAAAAGTAAAATCTATTTTAAGTATGACTTATTTACTATTCAGTTAGTAACATAAACCATCAAATTTTGATTCTAATTATATTTTCATTATGATAATCATATGTAGATGAAGAGATAATTAGTGATTCATATGGCAAAACATAGCCTATTTCTTTTGAACAACATAAGATATCAAACTCAATATTAAACACAAGATCACATAGACATCAACTTGTCATTAAGCATAAAAATGGATAATCATAATATGAATTCATTTTGTTGATTCTTTACGAATTATGAGAGCTTCATCACCTCTAAATTAAAATGTTTTAGCTACACATAATTGAACTAGTGTTAACATAAAATGATTTTGACAAAAACATGAAAGAAAGAAAAAGCTAATCAAAAGAAAAGACAATTAACTACTTGCATAAAGTAAATCTAAACTAATTGCATGAATTAAAAGAGAGCATAAGAGAATAAAAAGGTATAAAAGAAAGCATAAATAAAGATTGCATGAAAGTAAAAACAAGGCTAAGAATCCATAAAAGGAACTTTTATTTATCTTTGATTTGTGGTTACAGCTTGCACGAAAGATAAAAAGATAATTACATAAGACATAAGGGGTATTTATATATGCTTAAAACCTTAATTCATATTTTAGGGAACTATCTAAAATACCCTTTAGGAATTGTAACCTCCAAGTAACCATTAGGGGATTAATTAATCTCCACTAACATGTCTTTAAACCTCCATTAACTTGTGCATGTGCTTTTAATTATGGACCACATGGTAGTGGGTTAGTGGGCTCCTCCATGTTGCATGAATTGATTTATTTCCATTCTTCATTTGCCTTCAGCGTGTATGCATGCATTTATCCATGTAAGCTCTTCGTATTTGCACTTCATTTCCTATAAAAAAATAAAAATGTGCAAAAAAAATTCTCAAATTAAATCATACACAAAATTACCATTTTACCCCTCAAACGAAGATGAAAAAAATGATGATTTAAAAATAAATTTTGGTTTAAACATGTAAAATACCCTAATATGCTCGGTTATTTAATTAAAAAAAGATTAAATATGAAAGTAAAAAATATACATTTTTACGTGCACATCAAATGTCCCTACACTTATCTTTCTATTCATCCTCGAATAAACTAAAACTAAGATAAATCTGTTTTCGTATGAAACACGATCGCATTGAGCGTATGCAACAAGCCATTAAACCTCTAGGTGTTCCTGGTAGGACGAGTTTTTTCTCGTGAGGGTTTTCAGCGGATATTACCCACAAAATCCAAATGCGATATGCAGATTCTACATGATGCAAGTTTTCAAAAATATTTACAACTAAGGAATTTACTTTTTAACTGACATGAATAAGTTAAATGTAAGTTCAAGTTATCATCAATAAATTTAAGTCCTTTACTCGTCAAAACTTCAAACAAAAATTAAGTTACCATCACAATTAGACTCTGGTTTGGCTAGTTGTTTCTGTTGATAACATGGTGCAATATGAAATGAATCCTTAGTTGATTATTAAAGTTTTTCAAAGTGGTATTCTTATTTATTTTAAATAACAAGTCGAATCAAATAAGTGAAAATAGTGCTTGGATTAAAATTGCTTGTCTCTATTTTTTGAAAAGTATTAACATTATTATTATTTACACACCTAACTTAGATAAACTGAGGCTAGATATATTGATCATGCACTGCCTTTCGGGGTTACGTGAGAAGAGTACAGAGCGCGACGAGTGTACACACTTGCGTATGAACACATGACACTAGGTGGTTGTTTTTATTAAATCTATTTACATACACCTAACTCGGATAAATTGAGGCCGGGTATACCGATCATGCACTTCCTTTTGGGCTTACGTAAGAAGGGTAAAAAGCATGACGTGTGTACATACTTGCATGTGAACACCTGACTCTAGGTGGATTTTATTTTTATAAAAGCTTTTTTTCTTTTTTGTTTGTTTTTTTCTTTTTGTGAAGAGAGAATTTTGCAAAATCATCTTAGCATTACTTAACTCAGAAGATCAAAAATGTTATCGTCTTTACTTTAAATCAACCACTCTTTTAAAACAAAGATTTCAATTAGGACATACTTCATAATTATCACCCATGAACCTTCCTATATACTAGTTAAACCATAGTTACTTGTAATCAAACTTTATTTTTATTTTTTGTTGATACAAATAAATTTTCAAAAATTTCAATTTAATAACCAAAAACATATACTTATCCTATAGTGTTTCTTCTAAAGTGAATCAATATGCTAAAAATAAAATTTGTTTTGAAAAACTTTTTTCATTTTTGTTTTTATGGTTTTGGAAAGAAAACACAAAACTTAAACCATGAAAATTCACAAATGAATATGAGACTCCATCCCATAATTGATTTTGACCGTGTCCTCATGGTCAACGCATGATATAATGAGTGCAATAGAGAAAAAATATGTACATATTTACAAGAGAGGGCTAACACACTACACCACAAAAGGCTTTTAACAGCGTTTGATAAACGCTGTAATATGATACAACAGCGTTATTAGAAACGCTGTATAACGACATGCTGTCGTATATACATAACTTACAACAGCGTTTCTATAAACGCCGTTGAAACATCTCTGTGACAGCGTTTATTACGAGCTGTCAATAATGTTTTCAACAACGTTTATAACGTGCTGTATTATGTTTTCTAAACGCTGTTATTGAATCATCAACAATTTCGACAGCATGTTAAAAACGCTGTTATTGAATCATCAACTATTTCGACAGCATGTAAAAAACGCTGTTATTGACAATTTCAAGATAATTACAGCACGAATTAAACGCTGTTGTTTCTTCATTGACAGCATTAATCAAACGCTGTCTTCTATTTATATAACAGCTTCAATATTCTACTCTATTTTTGAATATTCCAAAACTATATTTTAAGCATATTCAAGCAACTAGTATATATAACAAGTTCTAATAACTATTAATTAGTTACATAAACTAGTTAAGACAATATTAACAAACAAAAGACATCCATAAACCAAGTTTCAATAATATCCATAAACAAAAATGGTTTCTCCAAAAATCACCTAAATCAAATACATCTCTTTCACCTAAATCAAATACATCTCTTTCACCGTCGCAAAGAACAACCCATAAGTTTCTATCACGAACTCCTCCCCTCAAATCAAAATTTGATCACCTTCATTGCAAACCATCACAACCACCTCCCACTGCCTTCTACTCCTCCACAACATACACCAATCTGAACACACTACTTTACAAAACCATGCTACTTCAATCTCCCTTGCACACCACTTCCTTTACCCAGAACAAACTTCCCTAAACCTCTGCACACCACCCAGTCATTCAACCACTTCGGCCGAGCCACTGCAACTTCAATGCAAACTCCTTCACTTCAATCTACATCGCCTGCCTCTTCAACATTCACTGTTCCACCATACAAACAGTTCCTCTTTCACCACATTTTCTGTTACATCTCCATACAAACAACATACACAACAACAATACCCACACTTCCTCAGCAAACCAGAAATCACCACCTAGTCATGCCAATCCTGAACCATTCAGCCCAGTCGTGCCAATCCCGAACCATCTCAACAACCTGCATATTATCCAAACAAACAATGACACAGTAAATACTGCCACAACCTGAACTTTGATTTATTAAAAAAATCTGAAGTTAGAAGGGAAAGAAATCAATGCTTGCTTATAGAAGCTAATGCATTGAATTAAGTTTATTAACAACTAAATCTTAAAGTCTAATAAAATGCATAATAATTCAGCACCTAAAGCTAGCATAATACTACTGTTCAGTAGATGTTTGTTTCCTAAAGTTTGAGATAATCCATTGAATAATAGGGAGATGGATCAAATTTGATATCATAAACAAAACAAATGACAAACTGAATATTTAATGATTAAATTGCACTAATTCCAAAGAAAAATAATGATGTGGCTAAAAAACAACTTAGTAATATAAACCTCAAAGGAAAGAAGTCAAGTTTTCATGCCACATTACTAACAGTAAATTCAATAAGTTATGAATAAAAATACCGATCAGGCTATCAGCCTATATATTTTAACGTTTGAACTTTGAATGAAACATACCGTTATGCAGCTAATGGCGAGCCACCATCCAGAGAAGAATGGACCCAATCACTTTTCAAAAAAGCTTCATAAAGTTATCTCTGTATCCAAAGCCCAAAAAAAGTTTCCTTTTTCAAATTCAATTTGGAATAATATACTTCATAAATGCAATATCACAATAAATGACAATCAAGACAAGAAATACCTAAGACTTGGTCAACCTCAGCCAAACAATCAACTCATTCTTTTGTGACAGTTTAACGTTAGTTGAATCATCTTCACCAAACACCTCACTCTTTAAAAGTAGCACGAAATATGGCTTTATGCTCTCTCGTAACTCCTACAATTAAAAAAAAGTCATCGCATTGTCTACCATGGAGCTATAGGTGTAATTTATTTATGATAACACTAAAAGAGCAATAGGTGTAAATTATCATTGATGCAAAAGACTAAAGAGATTAGCTATATCAAAGAAAATGGACTGTTGGTTAAACAGAGCAATTTTATTGGTGTTTATGTAGTTTTTGTTATTATTCCAGTTGACGCTTAAGTAGCTGTGACTAACAAAGTGAATCTGAAGCATCTAATGTTCCTTTGCAAACTCCAAAATGAAAAATACTAAATGAAACAGTTTAGATAAATAATTACAATCTTCTTCTACCAAAAATAACCGTCTGAAAGAAAGGGTTGTAAATTCCTCTTTGATCATTGATCAACAGGGATTGACATTTTTCACGATTCTGTTTAACTTGCCAATTCTCCTCGAATACTTACTTAAAAATTATAATATTACCATTAAAAATCATCATATTTAAGTACGAATCATTTTGTATAATCAAAGCTTGGAATTTAAATACTTAATTTTCTGACTTTAAATGATTTTCACTGCAAATTTCTATTTTAGGAATAATTACTAGATATACATTCTTGAAACTATTTTTAAAAGTGATATCACACTCTTATAACCATTTTTCACTCAAAGATCAAGGCCTAAAATAGATTATAGGAAGAGCAATCGAATTTATTTTAATGGATGGGAACCTGTAATACTAACAGGGTGATATATATACACATATATACAGATAGGCACAGGTATTTCTAAATTTATATACATGCATTTATATCCATAACTAAACATTTCAAGTTATCACCCATATCCATCATCACAGGCATCAAGTATCAATTCAGATATCAAAACATATAGATGGGTTCAAGTGAGTTTGCTCACCTGTCAGTGGAGAACAGAGCAGTATATATTTTTTTCTTTTTATTTGATCTGGATTTAATTTGAATCTGCATTTTACTTCTACCTGATCTTTGAATCACTTGAAACTTGATTTGTTTTTGGAATTGCTTGATCTTGACCCTTGTTCCAGATTGAAGATTTTGACTCAGCTTTTGTTCTGAATCTTGGTTTATAGGTTTTGAATTTGAAAACTTTCAGACTGGGAATGTTTTTGATCAGGCAACCACATATCAATGGTTTTCAATGGTTTTGAATTTGAAAACTTCCCACTTCAACCACATATCAAGCACTTATCCACTACAAACAGTTACAACAGTCATTCAAAACCATCCCACAGCAACAAAACAAACATTTAACCATTTTTGTTTCAGTCACAAATGCAGAAGACAATAAGCAAATAATACCAAACTGAAAAAGATTGAACTAAATATTAAATCATTTAGTTCATCATCAAGCCATGCCAAGAAGAGTTATCAGAAAATCATCATCATTCAACTATTTGGCTGCTTTCAGTTTTTTTATTAGAAAATCAAGAAAACTGAAACTGAGATCATCATCAAGCCTTGCCAATGATCAAGATCACTGGCTGCTCTCCGATCCAATACAAGAAATTAGGCAAGTTCACCTCAAAATTTTGCTTTCATTCAGCATTTGTCTGCGAATCAAGTTCTTGGTTCTCTCTTTCATTTTAATATCTTGTTATTCATTCCATCTTTGAAGAAATGGACCTTGAGGATCTAGTACGTTCTTCTTATATTTTTGTTTCTTAGGAGTTGAATCTTCTTTAGACTGAAAATTGAAACTGGTTTTTAATGCATCAATCCACCAGTGGACTGATCCCCATATATTGCTTAAGATAGAAGCAAATATGTTTCTTCGCCTTTCATTGAATAATTTTTCAGAACTCAGTGACTGTTCAGACGTCCAATCCTGAAATCTGTAATGGGTTTAAAAAAGACTCAAATCGATTATTCAACAAAACTTGGAAACAGGTGAATATGGTGTCATCATTAACAACATACTAAAAATTACCATAAAGAAAAAGAAAATGGGGACAAAATGAATGTGATCCACTAGTTATGAACATGTACTGCTAGTATATTATTTCATGGTAAGCTTGGTCTGAATAACAAATGATTATTACTGTTAATGTAAATATAATATGGCCATATAAATATTAAGTTAAGTTTAAACAATCTACAAACATCATTAGACCGGTTTACAACAATTAAAAGAATTTATTAACATTTGAAGAAAAATGCATTAACATTTTACAAAGTTCCTGCCAAAAATGGTTTTGAAGATCAAAATAAACTCAATCTTTGTTATTCTGTACTTCACTTTTGGACAAAAATTGTACAAATTTATCCAATACTTGAATGGAAGAATTTCTGCCACTAAAATAGACTGGTTGTCAAGTCAAGATAATGCAAACTATTGGTGGAACTGCGTATAGTCCACTCAGCAGTTTTTTCAACAAAAAAGGGAATAATTCATAAAACTACACGTCCTTATATATCTGAACAAAATGATCTCATTCAGAGAAAACATAGACACAGTTGAATCAGGTCTTACATTGCTAGCTCAGGCATCTCTGCCACTAAAATCTTGGTCTGATTCATTTAGCACAGCTATTTATTTAATTAATAGTTTGCCAACAAAAGTTCTCAAAGGAATAAGTCCTATAGAAACGCTATACAAAGTTAAACCTGATTATCAACACTTGAGATCCTTTGATTGTCCATGTTTTCCCTACTTGAGACCATATAATACTCATAAACTGAACTTCAGATCAAGACCGTGTACCTTTTTAGGTTATGGGACAAAACAAAAGGGATATAAATGTCTTGATGATAATGGAAAAAATATTTATAACGTGTTTAATGAGTATGTATTTTCCTTTAGGAATGCAGATATAAAAACTACCAAGAAAATATATAATCCAAAAGTATCAATACCTGATTTACCTGTGTGCACTGATATGCCTCAAACAAGGGAGACTGAAAGGACTGCTGGAGCTAATGAGTCTCAACTCACAATGTCAAAGCAACCAGGTCATGAGTCACCAAGACTACCCAACTATCTCAGTTAATCTCCTGCACACTCAAGTCAGCAAACTCATCGAGTTAGTGAAGAAAATTCAGACCCTCTACAAAATCAATCAGGAAATAACAATAATCAAGCAAATGTTGAAGAACAACCACAAGTAAGAACAGGCCATCCCATGGTCACAAAAGCAAACAATGGCATTTTTAAACCAAAGTTATACACTGTAGTCACTGTTTCAGAGAGTCTGAAACATTTGAGCAAGCTTTCATGTTTGCAAAAAATAATGTAGCATGTAATTGTTGAATGGTTAATAGGGAATCCCATTACCCTATATAGTCGGTAAATAACCAAACAACTAATATTGTATCTATACCAATGTAAAATTTCAACTAAAGAGACTACTTGAGTCTACCGTTGACCATCCAATATGGGTTTTTCCATCATCGGTTTATTACCTCAAATTAATAGCATGAATTTGCAAAATCAAGTTATTGGTTAAAGAAGGAATATGGTTGAAAAATATTATAGAAAGCCTAAATAATATTGAAACCATATATGCTCTAAAAGTGTACTTGTATCCCTATAGATTTCTCAAATTCTTTGAAGCTGTTAATAAAAAAGACATTAAATATTTTTCAGTAAGAAATTTTAAATTAACTAACTGACAATGGAATAACATCTAGAAAATGATAGGAACTTGCCATCAAAATTGTAGAAGTAAATCAAACTGCCTAGGATCGACTCATCTTTAACACAGTTATAAAAGAACCCAATAAGACTTCATCAAAATTTAAATTGAAACTTGAAAAAAAATAACCAAAAATCAAACTAAAATCAATGTCAAAATTAGTTCGAAAGCAGAGCCATACCTGGTGCCGCTAACTGCCGCTACACGTTATACCGATAGCATCCGATGTACCCGATGAAAAAATTTCTGCCATTTGTCTGTATGAAGCTTAATTCGACCAAGTCCCTGAATTGTAATTGGGATTAGGCAGTAAGAGCGTGGAAGGAAATTAAAACACAGTATTCAGTAATTAACAGATGAAGTAAGCCTATTTCCTGATTGAATTACAACTTCAACATGTGAAGGCTCCTATGTGAGGAAATCAACGAAGTTGATTAAGTCATCGAAGGTTTGTAGCAAAGCGTAAAGAGGGGAAAAACACGAACAAATCCACAAAAACCGAATACTACTATATGCCTAAATCCTAATAATATCATAAGGAAAAAATAGATAGACCACATCCAAAAAACAGGATGAAAATAAGAACACAAATTACCTTCTTTATGAAATAGATAGACCACATCCAAAAAATCTTTAATTAAGATAAAATAAAAACGTGTTCAAACCATTAAGAATCTTGAAGTTAGAAAAAGTATTCCAAAGTGAAGCAGTTAAATTTCCAAACTGAAAACTAGGGTTGAGAAAAAACGCTCACCAGTTTCCCGTTCCGTTGAGTTTAGGGTTACCAAAATCGAAGTCTAGGACAGAGATGCTAAACCAAAATCGAAGCGGTGGATGAAGGAAGATGATTTCTACTGTTGAAATCAAAATCGATGCATGGCTGAAAGTATGAAAAATATGAAGGGAGGGAATGGAAACTGGAAATTGGGGAGGGAATGGAAACTGAGAATGGAAATTGGGGAGGGAATGGAAACTGAGAATGGAAATTGGGGAGGGAAGTGGCGGCAAACGAAATAATCACTGATGTATGCGGTGCGGCAAACAAAATAAGCACGAATAGTTTTGTCAGTGTTCAACCCTTAAAAATAATATTCTCACAAACGCATTCTACAGCATTAAACTTTTAAACGCTGACAATGACTGCTGTTAAAACTCATTTTTCTTGTAGTGACATTTCTTACTAAACATAGTATGGTTCATGAATAGTTATGATCCCCTCCTCTTAATCACTTGCCAACTCTAAGAAAGTTTAAAACAACGACCATTGACTTTAAAAATCGAACCATCCCTAGGGTTTTCTATTTCAATGGCATCGTATGGAAAAACAATACGTACAATGTATGGTCCTGTCCACCTTGATTTTAACTTTCCAGGAAACAAACGAAGTCAAGAGTCATACAAAAGAACATTCTGATTTGGCAACAATGTTTTTCCTTAAGATTGACTTGTCATGAAAAACTTTTGTTCTTTCTTTGTAATTTTCTCCTTTTCATACGCATCATTCCTGATCTCCTCTAATTCATTTAGTTGCAATTTTCTGTTTTTGCCAGCTTTTTCAAGATTAATGTTTATGTTCTTAATTGCCCACAATGCTTTATCTTGGAGTTCGATGGGTAAATGACATGCTTTACCATGTACCAGCCTAAAAGGAGATATCCCAAATTTGGTTTTATACACAATTATGTAATCCCAAAGCGCATCTGTCAATTTTGTGACCAATCTTTTCGATTTTTATTCACAATTTTCTCCAAAATTTACTTAATTTGACGATTTGAAACTTCAACTTTGCCACAAGTTTGAGGAAGATAAGGAGTGGATAACTTGTGGATTATTAAGTATCTTTTTCATTAGAGTTTCAAATGAACGATTACAGAAATGAGTTCCATTATCGCTTATTATTGTGCAAGGTGTTCCAAACCTTAAAAAGATGTTTTTTTTATGAATTGCACAACAACTTTGTGGTCGTTTGTTTTACAAGGAATGGCCTCGGACCATTTCGAGATGTAATCAACAGCAAGAAGAATGTACAAATTTCCAAAAGAATTGGAAAATGGTCCCATAAAATCAATACCCTAAACGTTAAAGATTTCGATTATATGAAAAGGTTCAAAGGCATCATGTTTTGTCGAGAGATTCTTCCTAACATTTGGCAGCAATGGCAAGTTTTACAAAACTCGAATGCATCTTTGAAGAGCGTTGGCCAATAAAAACCACAATGAAGCACTTTTTCCACGATGTTCTTTGGATTGAAGTGACCACCACATGCTTTGTCAGGACAAAACAAAAGAACACTTTTGATTTCGCAATCCGGGATGAACGTTGAATGATTTGGTCAGAACAGTACTTGAACAAGTATGGATCATCCCAACAGAAGTATTTGTTGGGAAAGAAATTTATTTTTATCTTGTTTCGATCAGAATGAAGGAATTTCCTTAGTGACTAAATAGTTCACTATGTCGGCATACCATGGACCAACAGAAATAGAAAGGAGTATTTCAACAGGAAAGTTCTCGTTGATCGGTAAAGAAGATGGTGCGTTTGGAAGATGTGACAAATGATCAGCAATGACATTGTCGGATCCTTTTTTATCTTTGATCGTAAGGTCGAATTCTTGGAGTAACATGATCCAACATATCAAACAAGACTTAGCATCCTTTTTAGCGAAAAAGTACATAAGAGTGGAAATGTCAGTGTAAACGACAATGTGTGAGCCAATCAAATAAGGTCGGAATTTTTTGAGCGTAAAACCTACCGCTAGAAGCTCTTTTTCAATGGTCATGTAATTGAGTTAAGCATCGTTTAACGTCATACTAGCGTAGTAGATGACATGAAGAATTTTTTTGATGTGATGCCCTAAGATAGCACCAACTGCGAAGTTAGAAGCGTCACACATTATTTCAAAAGGAAGATCCCAGTTGGGTGAGCAAATGATGGGAGAGGAAATGAGCTTGTTTATGAGACTTTTGAAAGCAGAAACACAGTCAGAACTAAAGTCAAACGGAACGTCTTTTTCAAGAAGAGTCATAAGAGGTCGAGAAATTTTACCGAAGTCTTTCACAAAGCATCAATAAAAGCCAACGTGTCCAAGAAATGAACGAATGTCCTTGATAGATTTGGGAATAGGTAGATTCGCAATTACGTCAAATTTAGCTTTATCTACCTCAATGCCTTTGTATGAAATGACATGTCCAAGGACAATGCCATGTTTCGACCATGAAATGACATTTTCCCCAATTCAATGTTAAGTATTTGTCCTTGCAATGATTAAGAACCAACTCAAGATGGTGTAACCACTCGAAAAAAGAGTTTCCAAAGATGGAAAAAATCATTCATAAACACTTTAAGAAAGCATTCGATCATATAAGAAAAGATGCTGACCATGCATCTTTGAAAAGTAGCAAGAGCGTTGCAAAGGCCAAAAGACATACGTCGATACATAAAGGTGCCAAAGGGACATGTGAAAGTCATTTTCTCTTGATCTTCGAGAGCGCTTAGAATTTGGCTATAACTGGAATAACCATTAAGAAAGCAATAGAATTCATGGCCGGCTAAATGTTCAATCATTTAGTCGATAAAAAGAAGAAGGAAGTGATCTTTACATGTTGTAGCATTTAGTTTTTGATAATCAATGCAAACACACCAACCCATTTGAGTACGAATTGGAATGAGTTCGTTTGAGTCGTTCTTGATAATGGTACTTCCAAACTTTTTGGGCACGCATAAACTGGGCTAACCCACAAACTATCAAAGATTAGGTATATGATTCCGTTATCGAGAAATTTAAGAATTTCCTCATGAACTGCACCCTTCATTTTGTAGTTAAGCCTTCATTGCGCCTTACGAATAGGCTTGGCATCGTCAACTAAATGGATATGATGTTTAACTAGAGCGGGATTAATTCCCTTTATGTCAGTGATTGACCATCCAATTGCCTCTTTATTTTTTGATAGAATTGAAAGCAAGGAAGCTTCTTGATCAAGAGAGTGAGTTGAAGAGATTATGACGGGAAACGTTTCGCTGTCATCTTAGTATGCATACTTAAGATTATCGAGATGGGGTTTGAGGTCCAACGTTGGGGGTTGCTCAATCAAAGAATTTGATTGAAGTTCTTACTCAATAGTGAGGGGCTCAAATGGAAACGCAATTTCAATTTCGTTAGGCTCGTCCTTAAGCAGTTGTTCGTATTCAGTCTCGCGTTCATTATTAAGGCCAACTATTTCATTATCAAAATTTTCTTAAGTGGAGCTAACTTCTAACATTTGGTCATGTGGTTCATTTTATTGATTTTCAAGATTGAAAATATTAAGATCCAAAGTCATGTTTCCAAAAGAAATTTCCATCGAATCATTTCGACATTGGTTAGAGCATTTGAAGTAGCCAAGAAAGGTCGGCCTAAAATCAATGGAATTTGACTCATTGGATTATTCACGCATTAAGTCTCCAAAATGATGAAATTGAAAGGGAATATAAATTGACCGATTTTGATGAGTACGTCCTTGGTTTCTCCTACGGGTTTCTTTATCAAACGATCGGCAATTGAAGAGTTACTTTCGCTGGTTTTAGTTCATCTAAGCCAAGTTGCTGGTAAATTGAAGAAGGAATCAAATTGACACTCGCACCTAAGTCTAGTAAGCACTTTTTAATCATTTTATCTCCTATCATGCACGAGATCATTGGACATCCAGGACCTTTGTATTTAACAGGAGTTGATTGGGACAAGACTTTGCTAAGTCCGGCGACAAAGTTGGGTACATGATTGTGTCATTTTTTAGGTACACAAGTCCTTGAGAAACTAAGCATATGTTGGGACTTGCTGAACGATATCAAGAAGAGGGATGTCAACTTTGACTTGTTTAAAAATTTCAAACATCTTCTCCATTTGGTCAGAATGTTTCTTGGGTCGAAAATGATGTGGAAATGAAACACGATACTCAGTAAGCAAGTCAACTTGAGTAGAAGAAGAATTTGGATTGGAATTTGATTCAATGTTTGGCTTAACATTTTGTTCAGATTCACTTTTTTTTGAAGTGTCAGGAGGTTTTTTCGATAAATTATTTGGATTAACAACTTGGTTATCGATTTGTTTACCGGAATACAAAGTCGTGGTAACATTCATTTGGATTACGTTGCTATCTTGAACAACATGGGCTTGATTTTATTTCGTGTTTTGATTTCTAGGATTCAGATCTGGCGAACTTGGGAATGTGCCTCGTTCATATTCACTCACAGATATGGCTAATTGACTCATTTGCATTTCAAGTTTAGCAATTGATTGACTCGTATTATGCATGTATGAGGTTAGCAAATTTTGCAAATTGCTGTTTGATTGAAGGCTTTGAGTGGTTGCTTTCGCCAAAGTTTCAAGACTTTTCTCAAGTGAACTCAATCGTTTATCTTTTTGGGGAGCAAAAGATTGTTGCGGTTGGTTTCGGAATGAAGGCACAAGTTTTTTTGGAAAATGATTGTGTTGAAAGGGAGGATTTGAAGCATTTTCCGAAAATGCTGGAAAATTGGGGTGAACCAAATTCATGTTGGTATTATTTTGGTTCCATACAAAGTTCGGATGATTTCTCCAACCATGATTATACATTAGAGAAAACGGGCCATTCTTAACCTTATTGAAAGCACTAAGTTGTTCTATCGAATTAAGGCACCGATTGACTTTCTGGTTCGGATCGTTGCATTTATAACACATTGGTTGGAAAGGTTGGTTCATTTGATGAGAAAATGTTGTCCAATTTATTGATCATTGCGTCGATCTTAGCTTCCAAAGCCAAAAATGATCCTATCGAGTTTGCGTTCGATCGTGAATAAATGGGTTTTCTGGTAGAACGTTCCTATTGGGATGACTTTTCGGTCAAGTTTTTAAGAAATTGCCAAGCATCATCATGATGTTAGGTGAGAAAATTGCTTTGGCACATCGATTCAAGCATGGTTCGTAAACTATTTTAAGTCTATCATATAAGATTTGGCAAAGAGTCCATTTTTTGAAATTATGGTGTGGACATTGTATCAAGAGCTCTTTAAATCTTTTAAAATATTTTCCGAAAGATTCACCCTTGAATTGATGAAAATTGACAATCTTGTTTTGGATTTTAATTTTTTTTCCATGGGGTAGAAATTTTGTAAGAACATTTTAATAAACTCTTTCCATGTTTTGATTGAGTTAGATGGTAAGCTGTAGGGCAAATGGAATTAACTAAAGTTTGATTCCATCATCACATAATTGTTGGAGTTTAATGGTTGCACAAACTTGTTCAAAGTTTGTTAAGAAAATGTATAGGTCACCGTGTTCAAATTTGTCAAATTTTGAAAGCGTGGCAATATGATTGAAATGAATTTTGAAATGGTTACCGTTGGGGCGGGCACTACAAGAAAATACATTTTATGCAACACTTTTTAGCAACGTTTTTTAAAAATGCTACGATTATTTAAATGGATTATTAAAAAAAATAGAAAACAATATCCAAAACGTTGCTTCTATTGCTCAACGTGAGAAGGCGGGGGAACTGAAAATTTGCCGCGCACCTCTATTACTCAGCATCTCCCTCTCTCCCACAAATCTCTGTCCCGATCCCTAATTTAATTATAAAAATCAAACTCTCCAAGGTGCTCAATGTCGACCTCTCTCCTTCTCTCTCACATATCCCTGGCCCTATCTATAATTCCACCGTCGATCTCCGAAATGCACCACAACTCCACTGTTTTATTAGCTTTGTTTTTTTATTAATAACTAGTGCGAACCCGTGCTTCGCATGCGGACCGCACTCAATCTCTTATCATCATAACATGTGTAATGATTTATATGGTTCATTGATTAAAAAATAGTGATCTTTTTTATCAATTTTCAAATAAGTTTGCATTTTGTCTGAAACTTGTGTATAAATCTTTGAAAACAGTAATGCAGATAGTACTGATGCTTGATAAACAATTGCAAAATATCGAGCAAAAATGATTTCAAAGATAAACTTTCCACACAATACACATATAAATTATACATATATAAATTTATTGTGTGCATCAGCTGTTGTTCCACGCATCAACTGTTGTTCCGTGCATCAGCTGTATTATATGTAACTTCATTTGATGAGATACATTTATCAATCATTTTCTTTAATACTTGATATCATTGATTCCATTTGCTGCTTCGGTAATAACTATCTATAAGAGCAGTGTATGTAATAACATTTGGTTTACACTTGACCATTGATCCAAAAATGGCAAAAGCAACGCTGACATGATTCATGAGAACGAAAATGTTGATAACTGACTATGTCTAGGAACATATTATGTAGCATCATATTAATATAGAATGATAAGATTATAGGATAAAGAGATTTCTTTCTGTTTTGAACGATTCTTGTGAAAAATACGATAAATCTAAAGCATACATATTTTATGTCTGAAGTGTTGAAACTAACAACCACTATTCAACAATATTTATTTTAATGTGAAGAATATCATTGTATTTATTTTACAGTTAAAGCAAATTCAATATAATAAGAAGCATATAATTGTATTTAATGATTTTGAGCTTTCTGGTTCCATTTCTAATTCCATCTAACATTGTTGCTGTATTTTGGTAATGCTGGATTTCACCAGACTTGACTGCAATTCGTGAAAGTAGAATCAGAGGCTGTAAATTTTCAAAACAATCAACGACATAGATTAGTTAAAAGATATAAAGTCAAACAGATTCAATAACTTTAATAATATGAATCCGAAAAACTATGATTTAAAAAAAAATTAGCTATCAACAATGAATATCATTGGAAAGCATATTAAATTTTAGATTTAATAGTGAAATCGATTCTTAAATTCAATTAATGTAGAAAAAGTTACCACATTTCAAAGTTTGAAATAGAAAGAAATTAAAAACGTGACTGTTCATTTCCCAAAATATGAAGGAGGCCCGTGCTCTTGAAATCTAACTCAATAATAATATTATAGTATAGATAACTATTCTCGTTTATTGATTAAACTTTATTTAGCAATAGGAGAAGATCATAATTAGGTATGTTTTCAGATGTTGATCGAGATCCAAATTGATGGCTAGTTGAAGAACCTGGTTATCTGACTTGTAAGTATTTATTATATCTACCAATCTTGAGCGCATGTATTGTTTTATCAATGTTTTGATATTCTTCTTCTAATAAAATTATATAACATGTGTAGGTGTACCATAAATTTACCAATATGAACCGTTTTATATGGTTTGATGATATACGCTATCTCTATAAACAGATTAGGAGTATGTTTTTAGATAATGCTTTGTTCTTCTACGATGCACTAGTTCTGAGTGTAGGTTGCATCATGTAATTTGTTTTCTATTGAGTAGGTTCATACTTAAACTTTTATTTTAGTCCCATGAGTTGAGTACTCTGCAAATTTGAGTCTTTTGTAAATTTTATAGTCTTTACCTTATATTGTGCATCACTTCTTTCTAAAGTGAATAATATCACTATCTTGTTTACCTGAAAGCAGAACACAAACTGAAAAGTGGGTGTAGATTGAAGATGGGTTCAAGCATAAGACACTCTAGTTGCTCGTTGGTTTGAATCGTGCATCAGTTATATAATTAATCATCAAGTTCAATCATGATAATACATTTTATAGAACTTAAGTTCACAATTATCCATTGAATTGATGTTCAGGGTTATCTCTTATAGAATTGAAGTTGCCTAAAATTATCAGTTATAGAACTGCATTTTGGAATCATCTATTTTATAATATGTATGACTTTTACTTGTTTTGACTGGTTATGATATATTACATAGAACTCCACATTAAATGGTTTGTCAAAATTTTATATGTTGTTTATTTTAAGTTCTTTGTATTTCATAGTCCTGGAACAGTAGTCATTATTTTTTATATTGTAATCTGTCTCGTTGTGTTGGAGCTTTTTGATATCCTCAATTTATCTATAATCACTCCATTTATACTTGCTTATCTTGAGTGTAAACGTTACCAGCCCTGCATATGGCAACTATTTCTTGTACGGTGCATAAACTAGTACTTGTGTGTCAATTATATATGTTCAACCATTGCACCGTTCATCAACAATAGACCAAGTCCTTGTTATTCACACAGAAACCGTAATGTGTAAATTGGGGCGAAATCAAATTGGGCAAAAACCCTAACCCTAATTTTGCAATTGGGTTAACAGGAAAAAGAAGAGCCGAAATGCAATTCGTACCGTTCAGTATTCTGGTTGCAAGTCGAATTATTATATCCGAGTCCAGCACGGTCGCTGTTCCCTTAAAACAGATTTGCTCCCCCTACGGCGCAGCGGGTTGGCGAGCAACTGTTTCCCAAGGTGAAACGGAACCAGAGTCTGCAAGGTTGCGCTGACGATGCAGACAGGGACGAACTCAAGAGAGTTGCTTATTTCAGATCAGAGTATGTAGAGAGAAGGAGATGAAAATGAATGCTTTGATTTTGGTTCTGCATGCATTTAAATAGGTTCGGGGGCTGCCTGTTCGGGAAGAGGCGCGGCTGTTCGAATGGCTGCGACCGCTGGAAAGGTTGCGATCCTTTAACCAACGGATGCAACCGTTTTTGGCAGTAAAAAAGGGATCAAAAATTAGCCGTTTTAGCGCAGCCCAGGTAGCAAACGAAGGCCCATTTAATCATCAGACCCCAAGAGCCCCAAGGCCCAAGGCCCAATCTTTGACCATATAATCTTTATATATGAAAGCCTTTATGCCTTCAAGCCTTCATGCATGATCCAATCTTTCTCCTCATTTTCTTTTGATACCAATTACCGAGCCTTAGTATATAAGGTGGAATTGATATGTTTATTCCCCGATGTGGGACTTTAGCCACTTATTCATTTCTAACAATCCCCCACATGAATGAGTGGTTATTTAATCTGTTCTGAAATATTTCGAAACATTTATCATATCGGTAAAAGTAGCATAGAAGCTTTGAACTTTTCCTAGTGTTTTATCATTATAACTTACTGGCGAATTAGTGCACTAGATTGTCTTTGAACTGTAAGCCTTTTGTGTAAGCTTTATAAAGATAACACATGATAAATGTTTTTAACTCCTTGGTTCTCTGTTTGTGTTCGTTTTAGCCATGAACACCTGCTTGGTCTCATGATTACTTTAAGAGAATCAGGCCTCGTTAATTCTCCTTGAAGCGGCGCCTTCGCACTCACGTAGGTGATCCTATAAAGAGTATTCCGCAATACTCCACTTGGTTCTTTATAGCTCCAAGTATAGACATCATTAAAAGCTGAGCTTATCCTTTTCTCCGGCGGCATGTGCACTGACTTATCTTAGGAATGTCTAAATGTTTGATTTTTACAGTGCTTCTAAGTTTTAACCTTAACTTAGTTGTCCCTTTGAACCTAAATCTTGGGATCTCCAGTCAATTAGGTTGGGTTTCCGTTGAGGAAAACTTTTTAGTCAATAGGCCTTAAGCCCATTCCTATCGATAAGGTTTGAACTCTCTCTTTAGGCAAGCCTTTCGTTAGTGGATCCGCAATGTTATCTTTCGACCTTACATAGTCTATAGTGATAACTCCATTAGAGAGTAGTTGTCTCACGGTTTTATGTCTACGACGAATATGTCTAGACTTACCATTGTATAGTGTACTGTTAGCTCTTCCAATAGCTGACTGACTATCACAATGTATACAGATTGGTGGAACAGGTTTATTCCAATTCGGAATATCTTCTAGAAAACTCCTAAGCCAATATGCTTCTTCAGCGGCTTTGTCTAAGGCAATGAATTCTGACTCCATTGTTGACCTTGCTATACACGTTTGTTTAGAAGACTTCCATGATATAGCTCCATTTCCTAGAGTAAATACATATCCACTTGTGGATTTGGTGTTATTTGAACCAGTTATCCAATTTGCATCACTATATCCTTCTACTACGGAAGGATATTTAGTGTAACACAAGCTGTAGTTCTGAGTATATTTTAAATATCCCAGAACCCTTATTATTGCTTTCCAATGATTTTTACCAGGATTGCTTGTATACCTACTTAGCTTACTTACAGCATATGCAATATCTGGTCTAGTACAATTCATTACATACATTATACTTCCCAGTATTCGAGAGTATTCAAGTTGGTAGATTCCATCACCAGTATTTTTAACCCAATTTTGGTTCATATCAACTGGCGATTTAGCAACAGTTATATTATGTTGTTTGAACTTTTCAAGTATTTTGGCCACATAGTGTGATTGAGATAGTACATAACCTTCTGACATCTTTAAAATTTTAACGCCCAAAATCACATCAGCCAATCCTAGATCTTTCATATCAAATCTAGATGACAACATATCCTTTGTTGATTTGATTATGGCATTATTATTGCCTAGTATCAATAAGTCATCAACATATAGGCAAACTATGACATATCCCATATCTACATTCTTCATATAGACACATTTATCTGATTCATTTATTCTGAATCCATTTGTCATCATAGTTTCATCAAATTTTTCATGCCATTGTTTTGGCGCTTGTTTAAGACCATAAAGTGATTTTACTAACTTACACACTTTATTCTCATTTCCTGGGCTTAGGAACCCTTCAGGTTGCTGCATGTATATTTCTTCCTCTAACTCACCATTCAGAAATGCAGTTTTTACATCCATTTGATGTATTTCTAAATTCAGTATAGAAGCAATAGCAATAAGCATCCTAATGGATGTTATTCTAGTTACTGGTGAGTAAGTATCAAAGTAATCTAGATCTTCCTTTTGTCTAAATCCTTTGACTACCAGTCGGGCTTTATATTTATCTATTGAGCCATCAGCTTTAAGTTTTTTCTTAAAGATCCATTTATACCCTATTGGTTTCGATCCTTTAGGAAGATGTACTAGTTCCCATGTATGGTTTTGTAAAATGGATTCAATTTCGCTATTGACAGCTTCCTTCCAATAAGGAGCATCAGGTGATTACATTGCTTGTTTATATGTTAGAGGTTCATTTTCTGCCATGTATGCATAGAACTCAGGCCCAAAGGTTTTTGACGTCCTTTGTCGTTTGCTCCTTCTTGGTTCCTCTAACACTTGATCATTTTCATGATCAACACGATGTTCAAGAGTTTCTTCTTCTCTTGATCTCTTTTGGATACTAGTACCATTGGATTCTTTTAGTGGAAATATGTTTTCAAAGAATCTTGCATTTCGAGATTCGATTATGGTGTTTTCATGAATGTCATCAATTTCAGATTTATGCACCAAGAATCGGTATGCACTACTATTGTGAGCATATCCAATAAATATGCAATCTATAGTTTTGGGTCCAATTTTGACCTTTTTAGGCTTAGGTATTTCTACCTTTGCCAAGCACCCCCACACTTTCAAGTATTTGTAGGATGGAGGTCTGTTTTTCCACAGTTCATATGGTGACTTAAAGGTCTTTTTGCGAGGTACTTTGTTCAGTATATGATTAGCTGAAAGTATCGCTTCACCTCAGAAATTGTCTGGTAATCCAGAACTAATAAGCAGAGCATTCATCATTTCCTTTAGGGTACGATTCTTACGTTCTGCTATTCCATTGGATTGAGGAGAATACGGTGCTGTTGTTTGATGTATTATACCATTTTGAGCGCAAAATTCCTCAAAAGGAAATTCGTATTCTCCACCTCTATCACTTCGCAAGGCTTTTATCTTTTTGTTTAGTTGATTTTCAACTTCTGCCTTATATTGTTTAAATGTTTCAAAGGCCTCATCCTTGCTTCTTAGTAGGTACACATAACAGTACCTAGTGCAATCATCGATAAAGGTAATAAAATACCTTTTACCTCCTCTGGTTTGACACATCTTTAGATCGCATACATCAGTATGTATTAAATCTAACGGCTCGGTATTCCTTTCAACATGATGAAAGGAAGTTCTAGTTAACTTTGCTTCAGCACATGTTTCACATTTATAGTTGTGATCTATAGTAAACTTAGGTATAGAATCTAAGTTAACCATTTTCCACAGAGTATCAAAATTCACTTGGCCTAGTCTAGCATGCCATATATTAAATGACTCGGCGATATAAACAGAAGAATCCATTTTATTCATATCTTTTGGTACAACAGTCATTACATTCATCTTGAATAGACCATCACTTACATACCCTTTACCCACATACACTCCATTTTTAGACAATACAAAATTATCAGAAACAAAGACCAACTTGAAACCATTCTTGCTCAGTAATGATCCCGAAACTAAGTTCTTACGAATGTCTGGTACATGCAGAACATCATTCAAAGTGAGTTCTTTTCCAGAAGTCATTTTGAGAACCACTTTTCCTTTTCCTTCAACCTTCGACGTGGAGGAGTTTCCCATGAAGAGTTGCTCTTCTTGTGTCGCAGGCTTGTAGTTGGAAAACATCCACCTGTTGGCGCAAATGTGTTTTGTGGCACCAGTGTCCACAAACCATTCCTTCGTGTTGCCAACTAAGTTGCATTCTGAGATCACGGCTGACAAGTTCATTTCTGAAACTCCATCCGAAAGCCTATCATGCTCCGTAACAATGGCTTGGTCTTTCTGCTTCTTTGGTCCTCGGCACTCACTTGCCTTATGGCCTTTCTTCCCGCAATTATGGCAGTTCCCTTTGAACTTCTTAGCCTTCTTTGCGTTCGGATTATTTTCTCTCTTTCTTTTGTTGTTCTTGTCGGTCTCAACAACATTTGCTTTTGCCACCATGGTGTTGGTTGACTTCTTTTCAGATTTTCTGTTATCCTCTTCAATTCTGAGTCGAACAACAAGATCTTCCATAGTCATTTCCTTCCGTTTGTGCTTCAGATAGTTCTTGAAGTCCTTCCATGATGGAGGCAACTTGTCGATAGCAGCAGCAACTTGAAATGATTCGCTTAACTCCATCTTCTCATCATGCATCTCATGGATGATAACCTGAAGTTCCTGAATCTGGCTGACTACTGTTTTGGTGTCGACCATCTTGAAGTCTAGGAATTTGCCGACTATGAACTTCTTCATCCCGGCGTCTTCCGTTTTGTACTTTTTCTCGAGGGACAACCAAAGAGTCTTTGCAGTTTGGACAGTGCAGTATACATTGTACAGACTATTGTCCAAACCGTTGAGAATATAATTCTTGCAAATGAAGTCAGACCCCTTCCAGGCTGTGAGGGCCTCGACCTTGGTGGCGTCGGGCTCAAGTTCATCTACTTGTGGAGGGTCCTCTGTTAGGTATTTGGCCAGACCTAACGTAGTCAAGTAGAAGAGCATCTTCTGTTGCCAGCGCTTAAAATCCTGGCCATTGAATTTTTCCGGCCTCTCTCCATGTGAGAACGGTACAGGCTGTGTGACAAGTGGTGCTGTCGGAGCGGAGGGTAATGGTTGCTTTGTTGTCGAAGTGCTACTGTCTTGAGCCATCGTCTGAAACGATACGACTTCAATTAGTACACAGAACAGAATAAAACAAAGCACAAAATCTGTTTTAAGAATGTTATTCACACAGAAACCGTAATGTGTAAATTGGGGCGAAATCAAATTGGGCAAAAACCCTAACCCTAATTTTGCAATTGGGTTAACAGGAAAAAGAAGAGCCGAAATGCAATTCGTACCGTTCAGTATTCTGGTTGCAAGTCGAATTATTATATCCGAGTCCAGCACGGTCGCTGTTCCCTTAAAACAGATTTGCTCCCCCTACGGCGCAGCGGGTTGGCGAGCAACTGTTTCCCAAGGTGAAACGGAACCAGAGTCTGCAAGGTTGCGCTGACGATGCAGACAGGGACGAACTCAAGAGAGTTGCTTATTTCAGATCAGAGTATGTAGAGAGAAGGAGATGAAAATGAATGCTTTGATTTTGGTTCTGCATGCATTTAAATAGGTTCGGGGGCTGCCTGTTCGGGAAGAGGCGCGGCTGTTCGAATGGCTGCGACCGCTGGAAAGGTTGCGATCCTTTAACCAACGGATGCAACCGTTTTTGGCAGCAAAAAACGGATCAAAAATTAGCCGTTTTAGCGCAGCCCAGGTAGCAAACGAAGACCCATTTAATCATCAGACCCCAAGAGCCCCAAGGCCCAAGGCCCAATCTTTGACCATATAATCTTTATATATGAAAGCCTTCATGCCTTCAAGCCTTCATGCATGATCCATTCTTTCTCCTCATTTTCTTTTGATACCAATTACCGAGCCTTAGTATATAAGGTGGAATTGATATGTTTATTCCCCGATGTGGGACTTTAGCCACTTATTCATTTCTAACAATCCCCCACATGAATGAGTGGTTATTTAATCTGTTCTGAAATATTTCGAAACATTTATCATATCGGTAAAAGTAGCATAGAAGCTTTGAACTTTTCCTAGTGTTTTATCATTATAACTTACTGGCGAATCAGTGGACTAGATTGTCTTTGAACTGTAAGCCTTTTGTGTAAGCTTTATAAAGATAACACATGATAAATGTTTTTAACTCCTTGGTTCTCTGTTTGTGTTCGTTTTAGCCATGAACACCTGCTTGGTCTCATGAGTACTTTAAGAGAATCAGGCCTCGTTAATTCTCCTTGAAGCGGCGCCTTCGCACTCACGTAGGTGATCCTATAAAGAGTATTCCGCAATACTCCACTTGGTTCTTTATAGCTCCAAGTATAGACATCATTAAAAGCTGAGCTTATCCTTTTCTCCGGCGGCATGTGCACTGACTTATCTTAGGAATGTCTAAATGTTTGATTTTTACAGTGCTTCTAAGTTTTAACCTTAACTTAGTTGTCCCTTTGAACCTAAATCTTGGGATCTCCAGTCAATTAGGTTGGGTTTCCGTTGAGGAAAACTTTTTAGTCAATAGGCCTTAAGCCCATTCCTATCGATAAGGTTTGAACTCTCTCTTTAGGCAAGCCTTTCGTTAGTGGATCCGCAATGTTATCTTTCGACCTTACATAGTCTATAGTGATAACTCCATTAGAGAGTAGTTGTCTCACGGTTTTTGTCTACGACGAATATGTCTAGACTTACCATTGTATAGTGTACTGTTAGCTCTTCCAATAGCTGACTGACTATCACAATGTATACAGATTGGTGGAACAGGTTTATTCCAATTCGGAATATCTTCTAGAAAACTCCTAAGCCAATATGCTTCTTCAGCGGCTTTGTCTAAGGCAATGAATTCTGACTCCGTTGTTGACCTTGCTATACACGTTTGTTTAGAAGACTTCCATGATATAGCTCCATTTCCTAGAGTAAATACATATCCACTTGTGGATTTGGTGTCATTTGAACCAGTTATCCAATTTGCATCACTATATCCTTCTACTACGGAAGGATATTTAGTGTAACACAAGCTGTAGTTCTGAGTATATTTTAAATATCCCAGAACCCTTATTATTGCTTTCCTATGATTTTTACCAGGATTGCTTGTATACCTACTTAGCTTACTTACAGCATATGCAATATCTGGTCTAGTACAATTCATTACATACATTATACTTCCCAGTATTCGAGAGTATTCAAGTTGGTAGATTCCATCACCAGTATTTTTAACCCAATTTTGGTTCATATCAACTGGCGATTTAGCAACAGTTATATTATGTTGTTTGAACTTTTCAAGTATTTTGGCCACATAGTGTGATTGAGATAGTACATAACCTTCTGACGTCTTTAAAATTTTAACGCCCAAAATCACATCAGCCAATCCTAGATCTTTCATATCAAATCTAGATGACAACATATCCTTTGTTGATTTGATTATGGCATTATTATTGCCTAGTATCAATAAGTCATCAACATATAGGCAAACTATGACATATCCCATATCTACATTCTTCATATAGACACATTTATCTGATTCATTTATTCTGAATCCATTTGTCATCATAGTTTCATCAAATTTTTCATGCCATTGTTTTGGCGCTTGTTTAAGACCATAAAGTGATTTTACTAACTTACACACTTTATTCTCATTTCCTGGGCTTAGGAACCCTTCAGGTTGCTGCATGTATATTTCTTCCTCTAACTCACCATTCAGAAATGCAGTTTTTACATCCATTTGATGTATTTCTAAATTCAGTATAGAAGCAATAGCAATAAGCATCCTAATGGATGTTATTCTAGTTACTGGTGAGTAAGTATCAAAGTAATCTAGATCTTCCTTTTGTCTAAATCCTTTGACTACCAGTCGGGCTTTATATTTATCTATTGAGCCATCAGCTTTAAGTTTTTTCTTAAAGATCCATTTATACCCTAATGGTTTCGATCCTTTAGGAAGATCTACTAGTTCCCATGTGTGGTTTTGTAAAATGGATTCAATTTCGCTATTGACAGCTTCCTTCCAATAAGGAGCATCAGGTGATGACATTGCTTGTTTATATGTTAGAGGTTCATTTTCTGCCATGTATGCATAGAACTCAGGCCCAAAGGTTTTTGACGTCCTTTATCGTTTTCTCCTTCTTGGTTCCTCTAACACTTGATCATTTTCATGATCAACACGATGTTCAAGAGTTTCTTCTTCTCTTGATCTCTTTTGGATACTAGTACCATTGGATTCTTTTAGTGGAAATATGTTTTCAAAGAATCTTGCATTTCGAGATTCGATTATGGTGTTTTCATGAATGTCATCAATTTCAGATTTATGCACCAAGAATCGGTATGCACTACTATTGTGAGCATATCCAATAAATATGCAATCTATAGTTTTGGGTCCAATTTTGACCTTTTTAGGCTTAGGTATTTCTACCTTTGCCAAGCACCCCCACACTTTCAAGTATTTGTAGGATGGAGGTATGTTTTTCCACAGTTCATGTGGTGACTTAAAGGTCTTTTTGCGAGGTACTTTGTTCAGTATATGATTAGCTGAAAGTATCGCTTCACCCCAGAAATTGTCTGGTAATCCAGAACTAATAAGCAGAGCATTCATCATTTCCTTTAGGGTACGATTCTTACGTTCTGCTATTCCATTGGATTGAGGAGAATACGGTGCTGTTGTTTGATGTATTATACCATTTTGAGCGCAAAATTCCTCAAAAGGAAATTCGTATTCTCCACCTCTATCACTTCGCAAGGCTTTTATCTTTTTGTTTAGTTGATTTTCAACTTCTGCCTTATATTGTTTAAATGTTTCAAAGGCCTCATCCTTGCTTCTTAGTAGGTACACATAACAGTATCTAGTGCAATCATCGATAAAGGTAATAAAATACCTTTTACCTCCTCTGGTTTGACACATCTTTAGATCGCATACATCAGTATGTATTAAATCTAACGGCTCGGTATTCCTTTCAACATGATGAAAGGAAGTTCTAGTTAACTTTGCTTCAACACATGTTTCACATTTATAGTTGTGATCTATAGTAAACTTAGGTATAGAATCTAAGTTAACCATTTTCCACAGAGTATCAAAATTCACTTGGCCTAGTCTAGCATGCCATATATTAAATGACTCGGCGATATAAACAGAAGAATCCATTTTATTCATATCTTTTGGTACAACAGTCATTACATTCATCTTGAATAGACCATCACTTACATACCCTTTACCCACATACACTCCATTTTTAGACAATACAAAATTATCAGAAACAAAGACCAACTTGAAACCATTCTTGCTCAGTAATGATCCCGAAACTAAGTTCTTACGAATGTCTGGTACATGCAGAACATCATTCAAAGTGAGTTCTTTTCCAGAAGTCATTTTGAGAACCACTTTTCCTTTTCCTTCAACCTTCGACGTGGAGGAGTTTCCCATGAAGAGTTGCTCTTCTTGTGTCGCAGGCTTGTAGTTGGAAAACATCCACCTGTTGGCGCAAATGTGTTTTGTGGCACCAGTGTCCACAAACCATTCCTTCGTGTTGCCAACTAAGTTGCATTCTGAGATCACGGCTGACAAGTTCATTTCTGAAACTCCATCCGAAAGCCTATCATGCTCCGTAACAATGGCTTGGTCTTTCTGCTTCTTTGGTCCTCGGCACTCACTTGCCTTATGGCCTTTCTTCCCGCAATTATGGCAGTTCCCTTTGAACTTCTTAGCCTTCTTTGCGTTCGGATTAGTTTCTCTCTTTCTTTTGTTGTTCTTGTCGGTCTCAACAACATTTGCTTTTGCCACCATGGTGTTGGTTGACTTCTTTTCAGATTTTCTGTTATCCTCTTCAATTCTGAGTCGAACAACAAGATCTTCCATAGTCATTTCCTTCCGTTTGTGCTTCAGATAGTTCTTGAAGTCCTTCCATGATGGAGGCAACTTCTCGATAGCAGCAGCAACTTGAAATGATTCGCTTAACTCCATCTTCTCATCATGCATCTCATGGATGATAACCTGAAGTTCCTGAATCTGGCTGACTACTGTTTTGGTGTCGACCATCTTGAAGTCTAGGAATTTGCCGACTATGAACTTCTTCATCCCGGCGTCTTCCGTTTTGTACTTTTTCTCGAGGGACAACCAAAGAGTCTTTGCAGTTTGGACAGTGCAGTATACATTGTACAGACTATTGTCCAAACCGTTGAGAATATAATTCTTGCAAATGAAGTCAGACCCCTTCCAGGCTGTGAGGGCCTCGACCTTGGTGGCGTCGGGCTCAAGTTCATCTACTTGTGGAGGGTCCTCTGTTAGGTATTTGGCCAGACCTAACGTAGTCAAGTAGAAGAGCATCTTCTGTTGCCAGCGCTTAAAATCCTGGCCATTGAATTTTTCCGGCCTCTCTCCATGTGAGAACGGTACAGGCTGTGTGACAAGTGGTGCTGTCGGAGCGGAGGGTAATGGTTGCTTTGTTGTCGAAGTGCTACTGTCTTGAGCCATCGTCTGAAACGATACGACTTCAATTAGTACACAGAACAGAATAAAACAAAGCACAAAATCTGTTTTAAGAATGTTATTCACACAGAAACCGTAATGTGTAAATTGGGGCGAAATCAAATTGGGCAAAAACCCTAACCCTAATTTTGCAATTGGGTTAACAGGAAAAAGAAGAGCCGAAATGCAATTCGTACCGTTCAGTATTCTGGTTGCAAGTCGAATTATTATATCCGAGTCCAGCACGGTCGCTGTTCCCTTAAAACAGATTTGCTCCCCCTACGGCGCAGCGGGTTGGCGAGCAACTGTTTCCCAAGGTGAAACGGAACCAGAGTCTGCAAGGTTGCGCTGACGATGCAGACAGGGACGAACTCAAGAGAGTTGCTTATTTCAGATCAGAGTATGTAGAGAGAAGGAGATGAAAATGAATGCTTTGATTTTGGTTCTGCATGCATTTAAATAGGTTCGGGGGCTGCCTGTTCGGGAAGAGGCGCGGCTGTTCGAATGGCTGCGACCGCTGGAAAGGTTGCGATCCTTTAACCAACGGATGCAACCGTTTTTGGCAGCAAAAAACGGATCAAAAATTAGCCGTTTTAGCGCAGCCCAGGTAGCAAACGAAGGCCCATTTAATCATCAGACCCCAAGAGCCCCAAGGCCCAAGGCCCAATCTTTGACCATATAATCTTTATATATGAAAGCCTTCATGCCTTCAAGCCTTCATGCATGATCCATTCTTTCTCCTCATTTTCTTTTGATACCAATTACCGAGCCTTAGTATATAAGGTGGAATTGATATGTTTATTCCCCGATATGGGACTTTAGCCACTTATTCATTTCTAACAATCCCCCACATGAATGAGTGGTTATTTAATCTGTTCTGAAATATTTCGAAACATTTATCATATCGGTAAAAGTAGCATAGAAGCTTTGAACTTTTCCTAGTGTTTTATCATTATAACTTACTGGCGAATCAGTGGACTAGATTGTCTTTGAACTGTAAGCCTTTTGTGTAAGCTTTATAAAGATAACACATGATAAATGTTTTTAACTCCTTGGTTCTCTGTTTGTGTTCGTTTTAGCCATGAACACCTGCTTGGTCTCATGAGTACTTTAAGAGAATCAGGCCTCGTTAATTCTCCTTGAAGCGGCGCCTTCGCACTCACGTAGGTGATCCTATAAAGAGTATTCCGCAATACTCCACTTGGTTCTTTATAGCTCCAAGTATAGACATCATTAAAAGCTGAGCTTATCCTTTTCTCCGGCGGCATGTGCACTGACTTATCTTAGGAATGTCTAAATGTTTGATTTTTACAGTGCTTCTAAGTTTTAACCTTAACTTAGTTGTCCCTTTGAACCTAAATCTTGGGATCTCCAGTCAATTAGGTTGGGTTTCCGTTGAGGAAAACTTTTTAGTCAATAGGCCTTAAGCCCATTCCTATCGATAAGGTTTGAACTCTCTCTTTAGGCAAGCCTTTCGTTAGTGGATCCGCAATGTTATCTTTCGACCTTACATAGTCTATAGTGATAACTCCATTAGAGAGTAGTTGTCTCACGGTTTTATGTCTACGACGAATATGTCTAGACTTACCATTGTATAGTGTACTGTTAGCTCTTCCAATAGCTGACTGACTATCACAATGTATACAGATTGGTGGAACAGGTTTATTCCAATTCGGAATATCTTCTAGAAAACTCCTAAGCCAATATGCTTCTTCAGCGGCTTTGTCTAAGGCAATGAATTCTGACTCCTTTGTTGACCTTGCTATACACGTTTGTTTAGAAGACTTCCATGATATAGCTCCATTTCCTAGAGTAAATACATATCCACTTGTGGATTTGGTGTCATTTGAACCAGTTATCCAATTTGCATCACTATATCCTTCTACTACGGAAGGATATTTAGTGTTACACAAGCTGTAGTTCTGAGTATATTTTAAATATCCCAGAACCCTTATTATTGCTTTCCAATGATTTTTACCAGGATTGCTTGTATACCTACTTAGCTTACTTACAGCATATGCAATATCTGGTCTAGTACAATTCATTACATACATTATACTTCCCAGTATTCGAGAGTATTCAAGTTGGTAGATTCCATCACCAGTATTTTTAACCCAATTTTGGTTCATATCAACTGGCGATTTAGCAACAGTTATATTATGTTGTTTGAACTTTTCAAGTATTGTGGCCACATAGTGTGATTGAGATAGTACATAACCTTCTGACGTCTTTAAAATTTTAACGCCCAAAATCACATCAGCCAATCCTAGATCTTTCATATCAAATCTAGATGACAACATATCCTTTGTTGATTTGATTATGGCATTATTATTGCCTAGTATCAATAAGTCATCAACATATAGGCAAACTATGACATATCCCATATCTACATTCTTCATATAGACACATTTATCTGATTCATTTATTCTGAATCCATTTGTCATCATAGTTTCATCAAATTTTTCATGCCATTGTTTTGGCGCTTGTTTAAGACCATAAAGTGATTTTACTAACTTACACACTTTATTCTCATTTCCTGGGCTTAGGAACCCTTCAGGTTGCTGCATGTATATTTCTTCCTCTAACTCACCATTCAGAAATGCAGTTTTTACATCCATTTGATGTATTTCTAAATTCAGTATAGAAGCAATAGCAATAAGCATCCTAATGGATGTTATTCTAGTTACTGGTGAGTAAGTATCAAAGTAATCTAGATCTTCCTTTTGTCTAAATCCTTTGACTACCAGTCGGGCTTTATATTTATCTATTGAGCCATCAGCTTTAAGTTTTTTCTTAAAGATCCATTTATACCCTAATGGTTTAGATCCTTTAGGAAGATCTACTAGTTCCCATGTGTGGTTTTGTAAAATGGATTCAATTTCGCTATTGACAGCTTCCTTCCAATAAGGAGTATCAGGTGATGACATTGCTTGTTTATATGTTAGAGGTTCATTTTCTGCCATGTATGCATAGAACTCAGGCCCAAAGGTTTTTGACGTCCTTTGTCGTTTGCTCCTTCTTGGTTCCTCTAACACTTGATCATTTTCATGATCAACACGATGTTCAAGAGTTTCTTCTTCTCTTGATCTCTTTTGGATACTAGTACCATTGGATTCTTTTAGTGGAAATATGTTTTCAAAGAATCTTGCATTTCGAGATTCGATTATGGTGTTTTCATGAATGTCATCAATTTTAGATTTATGCACCAAGAATCGGTATGCACTACTATTGTGAGCATATCCAATAAATATGCAATCTATAGTTTTGGGTCCAATTTTGACCTTTTTAGGCTTAGGTATTTCTACCTTTGCCAAGCACCCCCACACTTTCAAGTATTTGTAGGATGGAGGTCTGTTTTTCCATAGTTCATGTGGTGACTTAAAGGTCTTTTTGCGAGGTACTTTGTTCAGTATATGATTAGCTGAAAGTATCGCTTCACCCCAGAAATTGTCTGGTAATCCAGAACTAATAAGCAGAGCATTCATCATTTCCTTTAGGGTACGATTCTTACGTTCTGCTATTCCATTGGATTGAGGAGAATACGGTGCTGTTGTTTGATGTATTATACCATTTTGAGCGCAAAATTCCTCAAAAGGAAATTCGTATTCTCCACCTCTATCACTTCGCAAGGCTTTTATCTTTTTGTTTAGTTGATTTTCAACTTCTGCCTTATATTGTTTAAATGTTTCAAAGGCCTCATCCTTGCTTCTTAGTAGGTACACATAACAGTACCTAGTGCAATCATCGATAAAGGTAATAAAATACCTTTTACCTCCTCTGGTTTGACACATCTTTAGATCGCATACATCAGTATGTATTAAATCTAACGGCTCGGTATTCCTTTCAACATGATGAAAGGAAGTTCTAGTTAACTTTGCTTCAGCACATGTTTCACATTTATAGTTGTGATCTATAGTAAACTTAGGTATAGAATCTAAGTTAACCATTTTCCGCAGAGTATCAAAATTCACATGGCCTAGTCTAGCATGCCATATATTAAATGACTCGGCGATATAAACAGAAGAATCCATTTTATTCATATCTTTTGGTACAACAGTCATTACATTCATCTTGAATAGACCATCACTTACATACCCTTTACCCACATACACTCCATTTTTAGACAATACAAAATTATCAGAAACAAAGACCAACTTGAAACCATTCTTGCTCAGTAATGATCCCGAAACTAAGTTCTTACGAATGTCTGGTACATGCAGAACATCATTCAAAGTGAGTTCTTTTCCAAAAGTCATTTTGAGAACCACTTTTCCTTTTCCTTCAACCTTCGACGTGGAGGAGTTTCCCATGAAGAGTTGCTCTTCTTGTGTCGCAGGCTTGTAGTTGGAAAACATCCACCTGTTGGCGCAAATGTGTTTTGTGGCACCAGTGTCCACAAACCATTCCTTCGTGTTGCCAACTAAGTTGCATTCTGAGATCACGGCTGACAAGTTCATTTCTGAAACTCCATCCGAAAGCCTATCATGCTCCGTAACAATGGCTTGGTCTTTCTGCTTCTTTGGTCCTCGGCACTCACTTGCCTTATGGCCTTTCTTCCCGCAATTATGGCAGTTCCCTTTGAACTTCTTAGCCTTCTTTGCGTTCGGATTATTTTCTCTCTTTCTTTTGTTGTTCTTGTCGGTCTCAACAACATTTGCTTTTGCCACCATGGTGTTGGTTGACTTCTTTTCAGATTTTCTGTTATCCTCTTCAATTCTGAGTCGAACAACAAGATCTTCCATAGTCATTTCCTTCCGTTTGTGCTTCAGATAGTTCTTGAAGTCCTTCCATGATGGAGGCAACTTGTCGATAGCAGCAGCAATTTGAAATGATTCGCTTAACTCCATCTTCTCATCATGCATCTCATGGATGATAACCTGAAGTTCCTGAATCTGGCTGACTACTGTTTTGGTGTCGACCATCTTGAAGTCTAGGAATTTGCCGACTATGAACTTCTTCATCCCGGCGTCTTCCGTTTTGTACTTTTTCTCGAGGGACAACCAAAGAGTCTTTGCAGTTTGGACAGTGCAGTATACATTGTACAGACTATTGTCCAAACCGTTGAGAATATAATTCTTGCAAATGAAGTCAGACCCCTTCCAGGCTGTGAGGGACTCGACCTTGGTGGCGTCGGGCTCAAGTTCATCTACTTGTGGAGGGTCCTCTGTTAGGTATTTGGCCAGACCTAACGTAGTCAAGTAGAAGAGCATCTTCTGTTGCCAGCGCTTAAAATCCTGGCCATTGAATTTTTCCGGCCTCTCTCCATGTGAGAACGGTACAGGCTGTGTGACAAGTGGTGCTGTCGGAGCGGAGGGTAATGGTTGCTTTGTTGTCGAAGTGCTACTGTCTTGAGCCATCGTCTGAAACGATACGACTTCAATTAGTACACAGAACAGAATAAAACAAAGCACAAAATCTGTTTTAAG
This sequence comes from Allium cepa, assembly GCA_030765085.1. Lineage (NCBI taxonomy): Eukaryota > Viridiplantae > Streptophyta > Magnoliopsida > Asparagales > Amaryllidaceae > Allium > Allium cepa. The sequence goes on along the minus strand of CM060932.1, from coordinate 1,028,442,743 downwards.
AATGTTATTCACACAGAAACCGTAATGTGTAAATTGGGGCGAAATCAAATTGGGCAAAAACCCTAACCCTAATTTTGCAATTGGGTTAACAGGAAAAAGAAGAGCCGAAATGCAATTCGTACCGTTCAGTATTCTGGTTGCAAGTCGAATTATTATATCTGAGTCCAGCACGGTCGCTGTTCCCTTAAAAAAGATTTGCTCCCCCTACGGCGCAGCGGGTTGGCGAGCAACTGTTTCCCAAGGTGAAACGAAACCAGAGTCTGCAAGGTTGCGCTGACGATGCAGACAGGGACGAACTCAAGAGAGTTGCTTATTTCAGATCAGAGTATGTAGAGAGAAGGAGATGAAAATGAATGCTTTGATTTTGGTTCTGCATGCATTTAAATAGGTTCGGGGGCTGCCTGTTCGGGAAGAGGCGCGGCTGTTCGAATGGCTGCGACCGCTGGAAAGGTTGCGATCCTTTAACCAACGGATGCAACCGTTTTTGGCAGCAAAAAACGGATCAAAAATTAGCCGTTTTAGCGCAGCCCAGGTAGCAAACGAAGGCCCATTTAATCATCAGACCCCAAGAGCCCCAAGGCCCAAGGCCCAATCTTTGACCATATAATCTTTATATATGAAAGCCTTCATGCCTTCAAGCCTTCATGCATGATCCATTCTTTCTCCTCATTTTCTTTTGATACCAATTACTGAGCCTTAGTATATAAGGTGGAATTGATATGTTTATTCCCCGATGTGGGACTTTAGCCACTTATTCATTTCTAACAATCCCCCACATGAATGAGTGGTTATTTAATCTGTTCTGAAATATTTCGAAACATTTATCATATCGGTAAAAGTAGCATAGAAGCTTTGAACTTTTCCTAGTGTTTTATCATTATAACTTACTGGCGAATCAGTGGACTAGATTGTCTTTGAACTGTAAGCCTTTTGTGTAAGCTTTATAAAGATAACACATGATAAATGTTTTTAACTCCTTGGTTCTCTGTTTGTGTTCGTTTTAGCCATGAACACCTGCTTGGTCTCATGAGTACTTTAAGAGAATCAGGCCTCGTTAATTCTCCTTGAAGCGGCGCCTTCGCACTCACGTAGGTGATCCTATAAAGAGTATTCAGCAATACTCCACTTGGTTCTTTATAGCTCCAAGTATAGACATCATTAAAAGCTGAGCTTATCCTTTTCTCCGGCGGCATGTGCACTGACTTATCTTAGGAATGTCTAAATGTTTGATTTTTACAGTGCTTCTAAGTTTTAACCTTAACTTAGTTGTCCCTTTGAACCTAAATCTTGGGATCTCCAGTCAATTAGGTTGGGTTTCCGTTGAGGAAAACTTTTTAGTCAATAGGCCTTAAGCCCATTCCTATCGATAAGGTTTGAACTCTCTTTAGGCAAGCCTTTCGTTAGTGGATCCGCAATGTTATCTTTCGACCTTACATAGTCTATAGTGATAACTCCATTAGAGAGTAGTTGTCTCACGGTTTTTGTCTACGACGAATATGTCTAGACTTACCATTGTATAGTGTACTGTTAGCTCTTCCAATAGCTGACTGACTATCACAATGTATATAGATTGGTGGAACAGGTTTATTCCAATTCGGAATATCTTCTAGAAAACTCCTAAGCCAATATGCTTCTTCAGCGGCTTTGTCTAAGGCAATGAATTCTGACTCCATTGTTGACCTTGCTATACACGTTTGTTTAGAAGACTTCCATGATATAGCTCCATTTCCTAGAGTAAATACATATCCACTTGTGGATTTGGTGTCATTTGAACCAGTTATCCAATTTGCATCACTATATCCTTCTACTACGGAAGGATATTTAGTGTAACACAAGCTGTAGTTCTGAGTATATTTTAAATATCCCAGAACCCTTATTATTGCTTTCCTATGATTTTTACCAGGATTGCTTGTATACCTACTTAGCTTACTTACAGCATATGCAATATCTGGTCTAGTACAATTCATTACATACATTATACTTCCCAGTATTCGAGAGTATTCAAGTTGGTAGATTCCATCACCAGTATTTTTAACCCAATTTTGGTTCATATCAACTGGCGATTTAGCAACAGTTATATTATGTTGTTTGAACTTTTCAAGTATTTTGGCCACATAGTGTGATTGAGATAGTACATAACCTTCTGACGTCTTTAAAATTTTAACGCCCAAAATCACATCAGCTAATCCTAGATCTTTCATATCAAATCTAGATGACAACATATCCTTTGTTGATTTGATTATGGCATTATTATTGCCTAGTATCAATAAGTCATCAACATATAGGCAAACTATGACATATCCCATATCTACATTCTTCATATAGACACATTTATCTGATTCATTTATTCTGAATCCATTTGTCATCATAGTTTCATCAAATTTTTCATGCCATTGTTTTGGCGCTTGTTTAAGACCATAAAGTGATTTTACTAACTTACACACTTTATTCTCATTTCCTGGGCTTAGGAACCCTTCAGGTTGCTGCATGTATATTTCTTCCTCTAACTCACCATTCAGAAATGCAGTTTTTACATCCATTTGATGTATTTCTAAATTCAGTATAGAAGCAATAGCAATAAGCATCCTAATGGATGTTATTCTAGTTACTGGTGAGTAAGTATCAAAGTAATCTAGATCTTCCTTTTGTCTAAATCCTTTGACTACCAGTCGGGCTTTATATTTATCTATTGAGCCATCAGCTTTAAGTTTTTTCTTAAAGATCCATTTATACCCTAATGGTTTCGATCCTTTAGGAAGATCTACTAGTTCCCATGTGTGGTTTTGTAAAATGGATTCAATTTCGCTATTGACAGCTTCCTTCCAATAAGGAGCATCAGGTGATGACATTGCTTGTTTATATGTTAGAGGTTCATTTTCTGCCATGTATGCATAGAACTCAGGCCCAAAGGTTTTTGACGTCCTTTGTCGTTTGCTCCTTCTTGGTTCCTCTAACACTTGATCATTTTCATGATCAACACGATGTTCAAGAGTTTCTTCTTCTCTTGATCTCTTTTGGATACTAGTACCATTGGATTCTTTTAGTGGAAATATGTTTTCAAAGAATCTTGCATTTCGAGATTCGATTATGGTGTTTTCATGAATGTCATCAATTTCAGATTTATGCACCAAGAATCGGTATGCACTACTATTGTGAGCATATCCAATAAATATGCAATCTATAGTTTTGGGTCCAATTTTGACCTTTTTAGGCTTAGGTATTTCTACCTTTGCCAAGCACCCCCACACTTTCAAGTATTTGTAGGATGGAGGTATGTTTTTCCACAGTTCATGTGGTGACTTAAAGGTCTTTTTGCGAGGTACTTTGTTCAGTATATGATTAGCTGAAAGTATCGCTTCACCCCAGAAATTGTCTGGTAATCCAGAACTAATAAGCAGAGCATTCATCATTTCCTTTAGGGTACGATTCTTACGTTCTGCTATTCCATTGGATTGAGGAGAATACGGTGCTGTTGTTTGATGTATTATACCATTTTGAGCGCAAAATTCCTCAAAAGGAAATTCGTATTCTCCACCTCTATCACTTCGCAAGGCTTTTATCTTTTTGTTTAGTTGATTTTCAACTTCTGCCTTATATTGTTTAAATGTTTCAAAGGCCTCATCCTTGCTTCTTAGTAGGTACACATAACAGTATCTAGTGCAATCATCGATAAAGGTAATAAAATACCTTTTACCTCCTCTGGTTTGACACATCTTTAGATCGCATACATCAGTATGTATTAAATCTAACGGCTCGGTATTCCTTTCAACATGATGAAAGGAAGTTCTAGTTAACTTTGCTTCAACACATGTTTCACATTTATAGTTGTGATCTATAGTAAACTTAGGTATAGAATCTAAGTTAACCATTTTCCGCAGAGTATCAAAATTCACAAGGCCTAGTCTAGCATGCCATATATTAAATGACTCGGCGATATAAACAGAAGAATCCATTTTATTCATATCTTTTGGTACAACAGTCATTACATTCATCTTGAATAGACCATCACTTACATACCCTTTACCCACATACACTCCATTTTTAGACAATACAAAATTATCAGAAACAAAGACCAACTTGAAACCATTCTTGCTCAGTAATGATCCCGAAACTAAGTTCTTACGAATGTCTGGTACATGCAGAACATCATTCAAAGTGAGTTCTTTTCCAGAAGTCATTTTGAGAACCACTTTTCCTTTTCCTTCAACCTTCGACGTGGAGGAGTTTCCCATGAAGAGTTGCTCTTCTTGTGTCGCAGGCTTGTAGTTGGAAAACATCCACCTGTTGGCGCAAATGTGTTTTGTGGCACCAGTGTCCACAAACCATTCCTTCGTGTTGCCAACTAAGTTGCATTCTGAGATCACGGCTGACAAGTTCATTTCTGAAACTCCATCCGAAAGCCTATCATGCTCCGTAACAATGGCTTGGTCTTTCTGCTTCTTTGGTCCTCGGCACTCACTTGCCTTATGGCCTTTCTTCCCGCAATTATGGCAGTTCCCTTTGAACTTCTTAGCCTTCTTTGCGTTCGGATTAGTTTCTCTCTTTCTTTTGTTGTTCTTGTCGGTCTCAACAACATTTGCTTTTGCCACCATGGTGTTGGTTGACTTCTTTTCAGATTTTCTGTTATCCTCTTCAATTCTGAGTCGAACAACAAGATCTTCCATAGTCATTTCCTTCCGTTTGTGCTTCAGATAGTTCTTGAAGTCCTTCCATGATGGAGGCAACTTCTCGATAGCAGCAGCAACTTGAAATGATTCGCTTAACTCCATCTTCTCATCATGCATCTCATGGATGATAACCTGAAGTTCCTGAATCTGGCTGACTACTGTTTTGGTGTCGACCATCTTGAAGTCTAGGAATTTGCCGACTATGAACTTCTTCATCCCGGCGTCTTCCGTTTTGTACTTTTTCTCGAGGGACAACCAAAGAGTCTTTGCAGTTTGGACAGTGCAGTATACATTGTACAGACTATTGTCCAAACCGTTGAGAATATAATTCTTGCAAATGAAGTCAGACCCCTTCCAGGCTGTGAGGGCCTCGACCTTGGTGGCGTCGGGCTCAAGTTCATCTACTTGTGGAGGGTCCTCTGTTAGGTATTTGGCCAGACCTAACGTAGTCAAGTAGAAGAGCATCTTCTGTTGCCAGCGCTTAAAATCCTGGCCATTGAATTTTTCCGGCCTCTCTCCATGTGAGAACGGTACAGGCTGTGTGACAAGTGGTGCTGTCGGAGCGGAGGGTAATGGTTGCTTTGTTGTCGAAGTGCTACTGTCTTGAGCCATCGTCTGAAACGATACGACTTCAATTAGTACACAGAACAGAATAAAACAAAGCACAAAATCTGTTTTAAGAATGTTATTCACACAGAAACCGTAATGTGTAAATTAGGGCGAAATCAAATTGGGCAAAAACCCTAACCCTAATTTTGCAATTGGGTTAACAGGAAAAAGAAGAGCCGAAATGCAATTCGTACCGTTCAGTATTCTGGTTGCAAGTCGAATTATTATATCCGAGTCCAGCACGGTCGCTGTTCCCTTAAAACAGATTTGCTCCCCCTACGGCGCAGCGGGTTGGCGAGCAACTGTTTCCCAAGGTGAAACGGAACCAGAGTCTGCAAGGTTGCGCTGACGATGCAGACAGGGACGAACTCAAGAGAGTTGCTTATTTCAGATCAGAGTATGTAGAGAGAAGGAGATGAAAATGAATGCTTTGATTTTGGTTCTGCATGCATTTAAATAGGTTCGGGGGCTGCCTGTTCGGGAAGAGGCGCGGCTGTTCGAATGGCTGCGACCGCTGGAAAGGTTGCGATCCTTTAACCAACGGATGCAACCGTTTTTGGCAGCAAAAAACGGATCAAAAATTAGCCGTTTTAGCGCAGCCCAGGTAGCAAACGAAGGCCCATTTAATCATCAGACCCCAAGAGCCCCAAGGCCCAAGGCCCAATCTTTGACCATATAATCTTTATATATGAAAGCCTTCATGCCTTCAAGCCTTCATGCATGATCCATTCTTTCTCCTCATTTTCTTTTGATACCAATTACCGAGCCTTAGTATATAAGGTGGAATTGATATGTTTATTCCCCGATATGGGACTTTAGCCACTTATTCATTTCTAACAATCCCCCACATGAATGAGTGGTTATTTAATCTGTTCTGAAATATTTCGAAACATTTATCATATCGGTAAAAGTAGCATAGAAGCTTTGAACTTTTCCTAGTGTTTTATCATTATAACTTACTGGCGAATCAGTGGACTAGATTGTCTTTGAACTGTAAGCCTTTTGTGTAAGCTTTATAAAGATAACACATGATAAATGTTTTTAACTCCTTGGTTCTCTGTTTGTGTTCGTTTTAGCCATGAACACCTGCTTGGTCTCATGAGTACTTTAAGAGAATCAGGCCTCGTTAATTCTCCTTGAAGCGGCGCCTTCGCACTCACGTAGGTGATCCTATAAAGAGTATTCCGCAATACTCCACTTGGTTCTTTATAGCTCCAAGTATAGACATCATTAAAAGCTGAGCTTATCCTTTTCTCCGGCGGCATGTGCACTGACTTATCTTAGGAATGTCTAAATGTTTGATTTTTACAGTGCTTCTAAGTTTTAACCTTAACTTAGTTGTCCCTTTGAACCTAAATCTTGGGATCTCCAGTCAATTAGGTTGGGTTTCCGTTGAGGAAAACTTTTTAGTCAATAGGCCTTAAGCCCATTCCTATCGATAAGGTTTGAACTCTCTCTTTAGGCAAGCCTTTCGTTAGTGGATCCGCAATGTTATCTTTCGACCTTACATAGTCTATAGTGATAACTCCATTAGAGAGTAGTTGTCTCACGGTTTTATGTCTACGACGAATATGTCTAGACTTACCATTGTATAGTGTACTGTTAGCTCTTCCAATAGCTGACTGACTATCACAATGTATACAGATTGGTGGAACAGGTTTATTCCAATTCGGAATATCTTCTAGAAAACTCCTAAGCCAATATGCTTCTTCAGCGGCTTTGTCTAAGGCAATGAATTCTGACTCCATTGTTGACCTTGCTATACACGTTTGTTTAGAAGACTTCCATGATATAGCTCCATTTCCTAGAGTAAATACATATCCACTTGTGGATTTGGTGTCATTTGAACCAGTTATCCAATTTGCATCACTATATCCTTCTACTACGGAAGGATATTTAGTGTTACACAAGCTGTAGTTCTGAGTATATTTTAAATATCCCAGAACCCTTATTATTGCTTTCCAATGATTTTTACCAGGATTGCTTGTATACCTACTTAGCTTACTTACAGCATATGCAATATCTGGTCTAGTACAATTCATTACATACATTATACTTCCCAGTATTCGAGAGTATTCAAGTTGGTATATTCCATCACCAGTATTTTTAACCCAATTTTGGTTCATATCAACTGGCGATTTAGCAACAGTTATATTATGTTGTTTGAACTTTTCAAGTATTTTGGCCACATAGTGTGATTGAGATAGTACATAACCTTCTGACGTCTTTAAAATTTTAACGCCCAAAATCACATCAGCCAATCCTAGATCTTTCATATCAAATCTAGATGACAACATATCCTTTGTTTATTTGATTATGGCATTATTATTGCCTAGTATCAATAAGTCATCAACATATAGGCAAACTATGACATATCCCATATCTACATTCTTCATATAGACACATTTATCTGATTCATTTATTCTGAATCCATTTGTCATCATAGTTTCATCAAATTTTTCATGCCATTGTTTTGGCGCTTGTTTAAGACCATAAAGTGATTTTACTAACTTACACACTTTATTCTCATTTCCTGAGCTTAGGAACCCTTCAGGTTGCTGCATGTATATTTCTTCCTCTAACTCACCATTCAGAAATGCAGTTTTTACATCCATTTGATGTATTTCTAAATTCAGTATAGAAGCAATAGCAATAAGCATCCTAATGGATGTTATTCTAGTTACTGGTGAGTAAGTATCAAAGTAATCTAGATCTTCCTTTTGTCTAAATCCTTTGACTACCAGTCGGGCTTTATATTTATCTATTGAGCCATCAGCTTTAAGTTTTTTCTTAAAGATCCATTTATACCCTAATGGTTTAGATCCTTTAGGAAGATCTACTAGTTCCCATGTGTGGTTTTGTAAAATGGATTCAATTTCGCTATTGACAGCTTCCTTCCAATAAGGAGCATCAGGTGATGACATTGCTTGTTTATATGTTAGAGGTTCATTTTCTTCCATGTATGCATAGAACTCAGGCCCAAAGGTTTTTGACGTCCTTTGTCGTTTGCTCCTTCTTGGTTCCTCTAACACTTGATCATTTTCATGATCAACACGATGTTCAAGAGTTTCTTCTTCTCTTGATCTCTTTTGGATACTAGTACCATTGGATTCTTTTAGTGGAAATATGTTTTCAAAGAATCTTGCATTTCGAGATTCGATTATGGTGTTTTCATGAATGTCATCAATTTCAGATTTATGCACCAAGAATCGGTATGCACTACTATTGTGAGCATATCCAATAAATATGCAATCTATAGTTTTGGGTCCAATTTTGACCTTTTTAGGCTTAGGTATTTCTACCTTCGCCAAGCACCCCCACACTTTCAAGTATTTGTAGGATGGAGGTCTGTTTTTCCATAGTTCATGTGGTGACTTAAAGGTCTTTTTGCGAGGTACTTTGTTCAGTATATGATTAGCTGAAAGTATCGCTTCACCCCAGAAATTGTCTGGTAATCCAGAACTAATAAGCAGAGCATTCATCATTTCCTTTAGGGTACGATTCTTACGTTCTGCTATTCCATTGGATTGAGGTGAATACGGTGCTGTTGTTTGATGTATTATACCATTTTGAGCGCAAAATTCCTCAAAAGGAAATTCGTATTCTCCACCTCTATCACTTCGCAAGGCTTTTATCTTTTTGTTTAGTTGATTTTCAACTTCTGCCTTATATTGTTTAAATGTTTCAAAGGCCTCATCCTTGCTTCTTAGTAGGTACACATAACAGTACCTAGTGCAATCATCGATAAAGGTAATAAAATACCTTTTACCTCCTTTGGTTTGACACATCTTTAGATCGCATACATCAGTATGTATTAAATCTAACGGCTCGGTATTCCTTTCAACATGATGAAAGGAAGTTCTAGTTAACTTTGCTTCAGCACATGTTTCACATTTATAGTTGTGATCTATAGTAAACTTAGGTATAGAATCTAAGTTAACCATTTTCCGCAGAGTATCAAAATTCACATGGCCTAGTCTAGCATGCCATATATTAAATGACTCGGCGATATAAACAGAAGAATCCATTTTATTCATATCTTTTGGTACAACAGTCATTACATTCATCTTGAATAGACCATCACTTACATACCCTTTACCCACATACACTCCATTTTTAGACAATACAAAATTATCAGAAACAAAGACCAACTTGAAACCATTCTTGCTCAGTAATGATCCCGAAACTAAGTTCTTACGAATGTCTGGTACATGCAGAACATCATTCAAAGTGAGTTCTTTTCCAGAAGTCATTTTGAGAACCACTTTTCCTTTTCCTTCAACCTTCGACGTGGAGGAGTTTCCCATGAAGAGTTGCTCTTCTTGTGTCGCAGGCTTGTAGTTGGAAAACATCCACCTGTTGGCGCAAATGTGTTTTGTGGCACCAGTGTCCACAAACCATTCCTTCGTGTTGCCAACTAAGTTGCATTCTGAGATCACGGCTGACAAGTTCATTTCTGAAACTCCATCCGAAAGCCTATCATGCTCCGTAACAATGGCTTGGTCTTTCTGCTTCTTTGGTCCTCGGCACTCACTTGCCTTATGGCCTTTCTTCCCGCAATTATGGCAGTTCCCTTTGAACTTCTTAGCCTTCTTTGCGTTCGGATTATTTTCTCTCTTTCTTTTGTTGTTCTTGTCGGTCTCAACAACATTTGCTTTTGCCACCATGGTGTTGGTTGACTTCTTTTCAGATTTTCTGTTATCCTCTTCAATTCTAAGTCGAACAACAAGATCTTCCATAGTCATTTCCTTCCGTTTGTGCTTCAGATAGTTCTTGAAGTCCTTCCATGATGGAGGCAACTTCTCGATAGCAGCAGCAACTTGAAATGATTCGCTTAACTCCATCTTCTCATCATGCATCTCATGGATGATAACCTGAAGTTCCTGAATCTGGCTGACTACTGTTTTGGTGTCGACCATCTTGAAGTCTAGGAATTTGCCGACTATGAACTTCTTCATCCCGGCGTCTTCCGTTTTGTACTTTTTCTCGAGGGACAACCAAAGAGTCTTTGCAGTTTGGACAGTGCAGTATACATTGTACAGACTATTGTCCAAACCGTTGAGAATATAATTCTTGCAAATGAAGTCAGACCCCTTCCAGGCTGTGAGGGCCTCGACCTTGGTGGCGTCGGGCTCAAGTTCATCTACTTGTGGAGGGTCCTCTGTTAGGTATTTGGCCAGACCTAACGTAATCAAGTAGAAGAGCATCTTCTGTTGCCAGCGCTTAAAATCCTGGCCATTGAATTTTTCCGGCCTCTCTCCATGTGAGAACGGTACAGGCTGTGTGACAAGTGGTGCTGTCGGAGCGGAGGGTAATGGTTGCTTTGTTGTCGAAGTGCTACTGTCTTAAGCCATCGTCTGAAACGATACGACTTCAATTAGTACACAGAACAGAATAAAACAAAGCACAAAATCTGTTTTAAGAATGTTATTCACACAGAAACCGTAATGTGTAAATTGGGGCGAAATCAAATTGGGCAAAAACCCTAACCCTAATTTTGCAATTGGGTTAACAGGAAAAAGAAGAGCCGAAATGCAATTCGTACCGTTCAGTATTCTGGTTGCAAGTCGAATTATTATATCCGAGTCCAGCACGGTCGCTGTTCCCTTAAAACAGATTTGCTCCCCCTACGGCGCAGCGGGTTGGCGAGCAACTGTTTCCCAAGGTGAAACGGAACCAGAGTCTGCAAGGTTGCGCTGACGATGCAGACAGGGACGAACTCAAGAGAGTTGCTTATTTCAGATCAGAGTATGTAGAGAGAAGGAGATGAAAATGAATGCTTTGATTTTGGTTCTGCATGCATTTAAATAGGTGCGGGGCTGCCTGTTCGGGAAGAGGCACGACTGTTCGAATGGCTGCGACCCTTTAACCAACAGATGCAACTAATCTTTGACCATATAATCTTTATATATGAAAGCCTTCATGCCTTCAAGCTTTCATACATGATCCATTTTTTCTCCTCATTTTCTTTTGATACCAATTACCGAGCCTTAGTATATAAGGTGGAATTGATATGTTTATTCCCCGACGTGGGACTTTAGCCACTTATTCATTTCTAACAATCCTTGCCCATGTCAAACAAATAATTTACTTGAACTATCCAACCCATGTGTTCTTATAGGTAACAATACTGTATATGAACATAATTTAATTTGTTTACTCGGTAAGATTTCATGTTTCCTGTACTATGGTTGTTTTACATACAATTACGTCACCAAGATTCACAAATCTTAATAAAAGGATTTGTCTTAATTTGTGACTGAGTTAATTAGGTTCACATTATCATCAGAGATGATCTTGCATCTAAAAAAGTGTATCAAATAACTATGCTTCGGATGAAAAGTTTATTGCTTTATGAACCAAGATTCGCTGTAAAATTAAATGATTATTAATCTGATTCGAAATACCATTCACCTTACAAACAATTAGCGAAGTTGGGTTGCAAAACTTGCAATAAACAACTAAAAGTAATTTGTAATTGTTGACCATGTTCATCCATTCATATAGTATATGTGTGATGTGTATATACCATATGAATGCTATTCAATTGGGCAGAAAGGTGATGTCAGAAGATTCAATTATCCAACTAAGCAATGATTAATGACTCTTATATTTTTGATATACATTTATATGAGTATATGGCATTTTTCCAATATGATATAAATAGGACACTAACCTTCTCTTACTCGTATTTTATCATTGAACTTCAATGCAGTTTGTGGATCAAACCCTTTTGTGCCCGCTGTAATATGAACAAGATAAGGCTGTTTTTCTTAATTAGGGAGGTATGTGTAACTAAACCCTATGATATGAATTTTGTTAATTAGGGAAGTATGTTTGGATTCTGATAGGTTAGAAGAAATTCGATTCCTGAAGTTTGATTTCTCTAGTGTTTTTATTTATCTTTCATATGATCCGTATAAACATGGCAGTTTTAATTGCATAATCATTATGTCTAAGTTTTGAATTTGCGTGCTAGAAGCAAAAAATGTTTGAAAGTTTGTCCTTTAAACACAATTACCCTATGTACAATTGGGAAGACAGATAACACATTATGACATAATTAGGCTAACCAACTTATTGACCTATCTAATCACATTGCTAATTTTATCAACTTGCATAATCACTCTCTTTGCCTTGCACCACCCATTTTTTAATCTAGTTCAACCAATGAACCCGAAATTCACATTTCACACCAAATTCATTTGACTCAAATCCCATACTACTACACCTCTATGCCTACTTCACTTCCAAAACAAACAGCCAAACATGAAAATTCGTAAATCCTTTTTCTATACATTACTTCTAGCACTAACTTTTGCTATATTGGAGATGCCATATTGGAGCAGGCAAAGTGTACATATGGAATATCATGTTCAAACGCAGTGAACGCGATGATCCCGTGTGATGCGTACCTGATCGGAGCTGGTGGCGACAGCCCCAATGTCGAATGCTGCTCCAGCGCCATGGCTCTGAATAACATGGTCACTACCGTTCAGAGCAGGCACCAGATCTGTGAATGCTTGAAGGCCACTGGTCCATCTCTGGGAGTGCTTCCTGCATTTGCTGCTCGACTTTCTCAGCTCTGCAATCTCAGTCTGAACATTCCTATTGCTCCTGATGTCAACTGCAACAAGTATTGTTTCCATTTTTGCCTTTTATCACTTCATAAGATTGCTCTGTGTAATCCTACTTTCTTTCATTGCTTTTATCTTCTCCTCTCTGTTAATTACAGCATATCAGCAGATGGTTATAAAGAAAGTTACTCCATGGGTTTGGTTGAACTTTAGATGTGATCGGACTGTGGTACATTTAGAGAGTCGTGGCAAATGTTTGAAAGTGGTTTAAACATTTTTACTGCATAATCACTATTATTTATCCTGCAATTATTCATTTTACATTTGAGTATTCACAAAATTTAGAATATTATATTGTAAATTTGTAACTGAGTGATGATTAATGACCAAACATAAACGTTAATCATAAATCAAACACACAAATTGCTTGAAGATACAGTTAACTCCATTCAAACTTACTGAAAAACTACAACTGCTTGATCAATAAAAAAGAAATGAAGAGCATTTTAAGCCTCCATCAGTAGGCAGATTAGGATAGGAGCGCCAACTAATGTTGTATGTATAGCACAGCGATTTTGATCCCATGTATAAGAAGACCTATTGCTCCAGCTATGATCAACCATTGGTCTACAGGTAATTACAATTTGTCAATCAGTTAACACTCTAATTCAGAGACATGAGTGTATCATTGAGTCCACAGCTTAGTATAACAGTTGAGTGATGCTCTACCTAACAAATTTTCTTTCTTCATCTCATTTTCTGCTTCATCTTTTGCATATTTTTTTCATCACAAGCTATATTTCTTAATGCAACTATTCCATAGAACACCATTGATTCCACAAATAAACGTATTTCGAATGCAAACCGAATGCAAACAGAAGGCAAACAATTTACTCGATATGCAAATCAGAAAAACATACATCAAATGTAATATTCATGATCAATGATCAAAGTTTCAAACATGTTGAATTGTTGATATGTAGTTTATTCAAAAGCAAGCAATTAACAGACAGGCTAACGTAAAATAAAAACAATGCAATATCTTGAAACACATATGGACTTCAAAACTCTCTTCAATTACAAATAATGAATGAGAAATCAAGCAGAAGCCAATGTGTTGGCCACATAAGGCACAAATCGATATCTGACATCATTATTAACAAGTCTCTCCATAGCTGTGTTCAGGTAATCCATAGGAACAAGCTCGGTATCAGCAGTTATACCATTCTTTCCAGCAAAATCTATCATCTCTCGAGTCTCTTTCATTCCTCCAATGCAGCTTCCAGCTATGGTCCGCCCAGCTATACATCATTTTTTATTATCAACTTTTAGTTGAACAAAAATTGCATTAAAAGATAACATATTAAATTTAGACCAATTTAATATGCCAAATAGCCTTTCTCTACACAATTTTTTATCATCTGGTTGTGAATAAATGTTGCTTCCGATTTCACAATATATGTGTTTATTTTTGTTTTAGGAATACTAGTTATTTCTTGGACTAGTTTTAAGTACTACAGCTAATACAACCAATTATTTTATTTTGATGTAGAGAAAAGAGAGTCTGGATCCATCTTCTGTTTCTAGAGTTCATGTTTGGATTAAGTCTCGCACTCGAAAAAATGGTGAGCCAGTGAACATGGCTCTTGGAGATGTATGTGCTTTTATTTCATTTTGAAATATTACAAATGACTTGAGAATGTGATAATTTCAAGATAATATTGTATGTTAACTTGTGTAGGAGAAGATAAAAGAAGTGAAAAATGAATCACGGTCTAGCTCAACAACTAATGTGAGAGAAGATGCTCTTTTATATATGTAATTCTTAAACTTCTACGCAAAGCGTTTGGGGTGATGGCTTTTCTGTATATAGGTAACTTCATGATTTTATAATTTTATTACAAAAATTAGCATTAACATGTGCACTGTGCTCATAAATAGTTGCACATAACGCATATAGCATAACACAAATGTATTCATCGAGCTTTAACAATATACTCGAATCGTAGTTGGTTAATATTTTTTTTATAAATCCACATACTCCTTGATGGAAGTGGTAGTAAATAATGCCTTACACACATGCTAATCATCGAAGTCATTTGAAGTATCATTTTTCATAAGGCCATAAGTATCTGTATCATCGCTGAGTTTGAATTGAGTAAGAAATCCCGCCATTTTGATGTGTGTAGAACTAGATACATCAGTTTTTACAAACCCTTACCGGCTTTTGATTACAGATCGATAGTTGTCTACATATGAAGTTTGTCATTTATTGCCCATTATTTTTTGTTGTTGTTTTCTTTGTATCCACATCATTGCTTACAGCTCTTAGTAGTACATGGCTTTAATTGCAAACGGTTACATCTTTTGCTTAGCTCATCAAGCTATATGCTCTGATCCTTGTGTCCGTTTAGATCGTCCGTGTACTTGCTTTAGTTTATAATCTTAGACTGTTGCCATGTCTCTTTACCTTAGCTTGCAAAGGTTCATTCTCATCAGGCCAACTTGTTGTATGATTTAGTTTTTTTTGTATCTTCATTGGCCTATTTCCAGTTAGGATATGTCATCTTCACTTCTATTGTTGGTTAAAAGTAGGTGGTTGAGTTTTTGGTACATAGTTTGGAATATATTCCTATTGTTGGTGCACCTTTGGATCATGCCTATTGATTTATTCATTTAATGCATTTAGTTTGGAATATATTTCTATTTTTAGTTCAGATTTCTTTTTGTATAAGGTTCTGGTTTAGTTTGGGTTCCAGAATGGCAATCATTTCAAGTTGATATTTTTGTATTAAATTCTTAACCTCATCATGATTGATTTGCAAGTGTACTCCCTTATATTCCATGCTGTTGTCTTGTCTATCACTGATTCTTGTTTTTCTAGCTTTACCCTTTGAGGAAAGCATTGTCTATCTAGTTAATTTATTTCTGTCAGGTTCAGGAGTGTTGATAATAGGTTCTTGGAAGAGTAGATTTAAAAAAATCTTCATCCCAACTACCAATTTTTCTATTTGAGTACATTTGTTCTTTTCTTTTTTCCTTTTAGATTTTGTCTTGTTGTCAGGCTTGATTTCCATTTTACTGTGTGTATCATCACTAATGTTACCTTCGGAGGAGTTGAGTGAATTTGAATGGTTTGGTGGGTCAGTGGGGAGAATATGTGGGTTTGAAGCAAGGTTCAAAATTCCGGCGGAATTCCGGTTATTCCGGTGATTCCGTTCCGGTTCCGGTCATAACCGGAACGGAATCCGGTCAAAATTCCGGTTCCGGTCTAAATTCCGGATTTAATTTTCAAATATTGAAAAAAAATTATAAAAAAATAAAAAAATTCAACAAACATATAGCAATTAAAAAAGAAAAGCAAATTAAACAGGACAATAAATAAATTGACAAAAAATCATGTGTATGAATAAAAAAAGTTGTTATATTTTTGTTAATTTACGTCGAATCATAATAAAAATTTCAAAAGTCGACCAAAATTTTAAAATCTTAAATGAGCAATACAGACTTTTTAAACAATGGTTTTTTAATCAAAGTGTATTTTACACGTAATTTAAAAAATGTACTATAAATTTATGATTGTATTGAATATTTATTAGCGAAATAGCAAATTAAAGCAAAAAAGTACCGGAATTAGAAAACCGGAATTAAAACGGAACTTCCAAAATTTCCGGAATGGAACCGAAATTTTAAAATTACCAATGACCGGAACGGAAACGGAAAGCGGAATTTCAAACCTTGGTTTGAAGGATTGGCGTGAGTAAAGGTGTATTGCCAGGTGTGTGATTAGTTGTGCAGGTATGTGTATATCCGAATAGGGATAGCTTTAGGCTTTTTTATTTGTTTTGGGTTGTCAGGTGGTGTAGTGCTTGGCAGTGAGGTGGATGGTGGAGTGGAGATGGTGTGGAACAGAGAGGAGCTGGTAGTCATGGGTAGTAAAACGTGTGATGTTTGGTTTAGGTTGATATATTGGAAGCTGGGCGGGTAGATATTGGGGCAGATGATGGGATTAGCTTAATTCTTAGTTCCTCACTTTTTGGTTCCTTCTTTATCCCTACATCCCTTGAAATCTACATGCTGCGGAAAAATAGAAAAAAAACTAGTTTAAATTTTGTTTTATAAAGAATACGAGTTGAAAAAATTTGGCAAATGCCAACTACCTCTTGCACCTTATCATGGCTATTCCTAAAGAATGCCTTACTTAAAGCCTGTATTGGTAAATATAGTCATCATATTGACATACTATGCTCACAATAAAGAAAATCATGTTAACATCATGCTAAAATTCATGTGCTATGTTACTATTTCATTACCTGATACAAACTAAAATGAAGCCCACCTGTCACTTACACCTCAATTTATTAGGGTATTTTTTCGAGGTGTTAGTCCTAAGGACGAAGAGAGCGAATTTGTTTGTTCCATATCTATATGATTTGGTAATCATAAGTTTTGGATGTCGTAAAATGCTCCAAGCCTCAAAATAGGCAATTATGACATAAAAATGACTACTTTGATTATTAGCAGATTCGGTCCACTAAACATATCTCATACTAACTCTTTTTATTTAACTCTGGCATGTGCATGAATGCATATTCAGCTTGAACGACAATAAAACTACCTGCCTTGCCAATTAAACAGAATTTATTTTAACAAACTATGATTTTAAAATTACTCGATCGAGAAGAAAAATTATATAAATATATAGATGAACAGAAAGTTTTAAGTCCCTTCATAACAAAGATAGATTGCAACGAAGCGAAATACTATCACGAAAAGAGTATTTGAGAGGTGAGTACAAAGAGAACGAGAAGCGCGAGAAAATCGTATTTTTGGAGAGTTTGAAAAGGGGTTAAGACAGAAATATCATGAACTATAATGATGAAAGGACTAAATAGTTTGTGTTGCATTAAAGATTGATTCTTCCTCGTTTGTTTCAAATCCATCAGATCCATCCAATGTGAAAAGAGAATCTTGCCAACGGAAATGCAAATGCTCGTGAAAGCGTCCTAGGCCATTTGTAAGGACATCTAAATATCCAAAACAAATCGAACACTTGTCTTGCATGGAAACAAGAGTCAGGACTATATGATTAACTTGGATATTACACAAAGTGGTATCAAGTAAAATTATAAGGCGACCGCTAATGTTAGTTTTTTAGGGACTAACAATAATTTGAAAGTTTGAAAACATATCTAAACCTATGTTATGCTTATTACTTGCATCTTAAGCTTTAGTATTCATCTTGAACCCCTCTCAACAAAATATTAACCATAACAATTGCTTCATGGTGTTGGTTGTCCGTGATAATCTTCACCTTGTATATCCTACAATGTATATAACTGGTATATTTTCCAAGAAGTTCTAAGAAAAATAAAATCCCGATATCCATACAAAGCTAAAAGTTCATATAAAGAATTTACACCACAATTCCAAATTTTGTCTAGCTAGTAGAGAGAAAATGGAAACCAGCATCATCATAACTCGAACTCCATATTAAGCTTCAAAGCCTCCACGGCCGGTTCTTCTTCCTCATCATCAATAACAAAATATGGATTATGAACTTCCGATTTAAACTTATAACTAGTAAACACATAAAAGGAAAGAGTGTTGACCTCTCCAACGACAACACTAGTCCATAAGTGTTGGAATTCCTAAAGTGCAAAGTGAATGAAAAATACAAGTCCCACATCTCCAAATTGTGAGAGCTATATTGGTTTAAATATAGCTTTCTCATGAGGAGGTTGGGGGCCTGGGGCTCCCAAATGTATGCTTCGTTGTGAGGAGGGAGATCATGCATCACCACCACACGCGCGCGCGCCGCTGCCGTCCGTCCGACCGAACCGGGTCAGGTACGGGTACGGGTCTAAAATGACCATTCTTTTTACCAGGCCATTGTTTAACGGTTTTGGGCATTGTCTAAAACTGGGCTGGGCCTGGAATTTGAAGAGAAGCGGGCGGGGTTTTTTGCCTGAGCAGATGCGACTGTTCATGAACGGACGCGAACAGTAAACGGGTGCGACCCGTTGGAAGCAAACAGGTGCGACCCGACTGAACAGGCGTGGGCGAAACAGTACGAGCAGGTACGAAACAGTACCGTTGGACGGGCGGGTGCGACCCGTTAACGAACAGCAGCGACCAAAAGGCAACGGGTGCGACCCGTCAAGCAGACGCGACTGTTCGAAGGGATGCGGACGAAATTATAAATAGGAGAGAATACAGATCACATTCTCATCTTATTCCAATCTAATTTCTTCTGCTTCTTTGCTCCACTGCTCTATATTCCATATATATCACAGAGTTGACATACTCATTACAATCTCGTGCAGATTGCGTCTGTTGTATCTTAGGAGAGTTTTGAAATAAAATTCTTAAGGAAATTGTTACGACAAGCCTCAGACGGAATTTCCTTTATATACTGGTTAGATTCACGGTAATCTTTCCCGTTTATAAGTTATACTATTTCTTACAATACTATAACGTTGTTGTTGTAATTTATTTACAACGTAACTTATTGTTACATTTATCTAATACAGAATTCCAGCGTAGTGGAATTCTAATTAATAAACTTGTGCGACGAGTTTATTGTAGCGTGCTATCTGTTTTAGTACACTAGACAAATAGCATCTTAAGAATTTTACTGTTTTACACTAAAACAGAGATGTTAACAGTTGACAACATGAAAATGGATAGGTCCAACTTTTCAGCGGTTATTTCTGAATGCAATTTGATTCAGAACCCTAACCAATGGTGGGTTGACACAGGAGCTACTCGTCATGTTTGCTCTGAAAAATCCATGTTTTCAACATACCATAAATTCGATCAGAAAAAAAGACTCTACATGGGTAATTCTGAAGTTTCCATGATCGAAGGAAGTGGCACAGTTATCCTCAAGTTCATTTCTGGAAAAACTGTCAAATTGAATGACGTGCTTCACGTTCCAGACATACGCAAGAATCTCATCTCTGGTGCAGTCCTATCAAAGAAGGGATTCAAGATGGTGTTTGAGTCAGACAAGATGGTTCTGTCCAAAGCTGGAATGTATATCGGAAGGGGATATTTATGTGATGGCCTATTTAAGGCAAATGTAGCCGTTACCGGCAATAAATCTATGTATTCTGATTGTGCTAATAATAAAATTGAAGTCTCTTACTTGCTTGAGCACGAAATTTTACTATGGCACGATAGATTAGGACACATAAACTTCCGGAAAGTGAAGAAATTATCAAACCTGGGATTGATTCCAAATTTCTAAGTAGATAAGAACTACAAATGTGAGACATGTGTAGAAGCAAAAATGGTCAAACAACCATTTAAATCTGTTGACAGAAGCACCGAACCATTAGGTTAGGTACATACATATTTATGTGATTTTAAATCATTACCTACAAGAGGTGGGAATAAGTATTTTATTACTTTTATTGACGATTATACGCGATATTGCTATGTATATCTTTTAAATAGTAAGGATGAAGCAATAACCGCGTTTATAAAATACAAGGCTGAGGTAGAAAATCAGTTAAATAAAAAGATCAAGATATTGAGATCTGATCGAGGTGGAGAATATGAATCACCATTTGAACAGTTCTGTGCCGAAAATGGTATAATTCATCAAACAACAGCTCCATATTCACCACAACAAAATGGTGTAGCCGAGAGGAAGAACAGAACGTTAAAAGACATGATCACTGCCATGCTTTTAACTTCTGGTCTGCCGACGAACTTGCGGGGGGAAGCCTTAAATATGTCTAATCTCATATTAAACAAAGTTCCTCACAATAAAACGAGAACAATTCCATATGAGATATGGAAAAGACACAAACCAAGCTTTAAATACCTCAAAGTGTGGGGGTGCTTGGCAAAAGTTCCAGTTCCGCCTCCCAAGAGAGTCAAACTTGGACCAAAAACAGTATATTGTTATTATCTTGGGCCAGCCCAAAATAGTAGTGCCTATAGATTTTTGGTATTCAAGTCTGATATAAATGATATTCATGTAAATACAACCATGGAATCAAGAGATGCCTCGTTCTTTCAAGATGTGTTTCCACATAAAAGAAACGATGGAAATCCTGTCCCAAAAAGGACAAGAGATAACAGAGATGAGACATGTGAAGATGAAACTCATCAGGACAACGAGGAGGTTGAACCAAGAAGAAGCGTAAGGGCAAGAACTTCCAAAATATTTGGTTCTTATCATTCATGTGGGGGATTGTTGGAATTCCTAAAGAGCAAAGTGAATGAAAAATACAAGTCCCACATCTCCAAATTGTGAGAGCTATATTGGTTTAAATATATCTTTCTCATGAGGAGGTTGGGGGCCTGGGGCTCCCAAATGTATACTTCGTTGTGAGGAGGGAGATCATTCATCACCACCACACGCACGCGCGCGCCGCCGCCGCCGTCCGTCCGACCGAACCGGGCCGGGTACGGGTCTAAAATGACCATTCTTTTTACCAGGCCATTGTTTAACGGTTTTGGGCATTGTCTAAAACTGGGCTGGGCCTGGAATTTGAAGAGAAGCGGGCGGGGTTTTTTGCCTGAGCAGATGCGACTGTTCACGAACGGACGCGAACAGTAAATGGGTGCGACCCGTTGGAAGCAAACAGGTGCGACCCGTTGGAAGCAAACAGGTGCGACCCGACTGAACATGCGCGGGCGAAACAGTGCGAGCAGGTACGAAACAGTACCGTTGGACGGGCGGGTGCGACCCGTTAACGAACAGCAGCGACCAAAAGGCAACGGGTGC
Source organism: Allium cepa (assembly GCA_030765085.1). NCBI lineage: Eukaryota > Viridiplantae > Streptophyta > Magnoliopsida > Asparagales > Amaryllidaceae > Allium > Allium cepa. The sequence continues at coordinate 1,028,421,147 of CM060932.1, read as the reverse complement.
GACCCGTCAAGCAGACGCGACTGTTCGAAGGGATTCGGACGAAATTATAAATAGGAGAGAATACTGATCACATTCTCATGCTATTCCAATCTAATTTCTTCTGCTTCTTTGCTCCACTGCTCTATATTCCATATATATCACAGAGTTGACATACTCATTACAATCTCGTGCAGATTACGTCTGTTGTATCTTGGGAGAGTTTTGAAATAAAATTCTTAAGGAAATTGTTACGACAAGCCTCAGACGGAATTTCCTTTATATACTGGTTAGATTCACGGTAATCTTTCCCATTTATAAGTTATACTATTTCTCACAATAGTATAACGTTGTTGTTGTAATTTGTTTACAACGTAACTTATTGTTACATTTATCTAATACAGAATTCCAGCGTTGTGGAATTCTAATTAATAAACTTGTGCGACGAGTTTATTGTAGCGTGCTATCTGTTTTAGTACACTAGACAAATAACATCTTAAGAATTTTACTGTTTTGCACTAAAACAGAGAAGTTAACAGTTGACAACATGAAAATGGATAAGTCCAACTTTTCAGCGGTTATTTCTGAATGCAATTTGATTCAGAACCCTAACCAATGGTGGGTTGACACAGGAGCTACTCGTCATGTTTGCTCTGAAAAATTCATGTTTTCAACATACCAGAAATTCGATCAGAAAGAAAGACTCTACATGGGTAATTCTGTAGTTTCCATGATCGAAGGAAGTGGCACAGTTATCCTCAAGTTCACTTCTGGAAAAACTGTCAAATTGAATGACGTGCTTCACGTTCCAGACATACGCAAGAATCTCATCTCTGGTGCAGTCCTATCAAAGAAGGGATTCAAGATGGTGTTTGAGTCAGACAAGATGGTTCTGTCCAAAGCTGGAATGTATATCGGAAGGGGATATTTATGTGATGGCCTATTTAAGGCAAATGTAGCCGTTACCGGCAATAAATCTATGTATTCTGATTGTGCTAATAATAAAATTGAAGTCTCTTACTTGCTTGAGCACGGAATTTTACTATGGCACGATAGATTAGGACACATAAACTTCCGGAAAATGAAGAAATTATCAAACTTGGGATTGATTCCAAATTTCCAAGTAGATAAGAACTACAAATGTGAGACATGTGTAGAAGCAAAAATGGTCAAACAACCATTTAAATCTGTTGACAGAAGCACCGAACCATTAGGTTTGGTACATACAGATTTATGTGATTTTAAATCATTACCTACAAGAGGTGGGAATAAGTATTTTATTACTTTTATTGACGATTATACGCGATATTGCTATGTATATCTTTTAAATAGTAAGGATGAAGCAATAACCGCGTTTATAAAATACAAGGCTGAGGTAGAAAATCAGTTAAATAAAAAGATCAAGATATTGAGATCTGATCGAGGTGGAGAATATGAATCATCATTTGAATAGTTCTGTGCCGAAAATGGTATAATTCATCAAACAACAACTCCATATTCACCACAACAAAATGGTGTAGCCGAGAGGAAGAACAGAACGTTAAAAGACATGATCACTGCCATGCTTTTAACTTCTGGTCTGCCGACGAACTTGTGGGGGGAAGCCTTAAATATGTCTAATCGCATATTAAACAAAGTTCCTCACAATAAAACGAGAATATTTCCATATGAGATATGGAAAAGACACAAACCAAGCTTTAAATACCTCAAAGTGTGGGGGTGCTTGGCAAAAGTTCCAGTTCCGCCTCCCAAGAGAGTCAAACTTGGACCAAAAACAGTAGATTGTTATTATCTTGGGCCAGCCCAAAATAGTAGTGCCTATAGATTTTTGGTATTCAAGTCTGATATAAATGATATTCATGTAAATACAACCATGGAATCAAGAGATGCCTCGTTCTTTGAAGATGTGTTTTCATATAAAAGAAACGATGGAAATCCTGTCCCAAAAAGGACAAGAGATAACAGAGATGAGACATGTGAAGATGAAACTCATCAGGACAACGAGGAGGTTGAACCAAGAAGAAGCGTAAGGGCAAGAACTTCCAAAATATTTGGTTCTTATCATTCATGTGGGGGATTGTTGGAATTCCTAAAGAGCAAAGTGAATGAAAAAAACAAGTCCCACATCTCCAAATTGTGAGAGCTATATTGGTTTAAATATAGCTTTCTCATGAGGAGGTTGGGGCCTGGGGCTCCCAAATGTATGCTTCGTTGTGAGGAGGGAGATCATGCATCAACACCACACGCGCGCGCGCCCCTCCGCCGCCGTCCGTCCGACCAAACCGGGCCGGGTACGGGTACAGGTCTAAAATGACCATTCTTTTTACCAGGCCATTGTTTAACGGTTTTGGGCATTGTCTAAAACTGGGCTGGGCCTGGAATTTGAAGAGAAGCGGGCGTGGTTTTTTGCCTGAGCAGATGCGACTGTTCATGAACGGACGCGAACAGTAAACGGGTGCGACCCGTTGGAAGCAAACAGGTGCGACCCGACTGAACAGGCGCGGGCGAAACAGTGCGAGCAGGTACGAAACAGTATCGTTGGACGGGCGGGTGTGACCCGCTAACGAACAGCAGCGACCAAAATGCAACGGGTGCGACCCGTCAAGCAGACGCGACTGTTCGAAGGGATGCGGACGAAATTATAAATAGGAGAGAATACTGATCACATTCTCATGCTATTCCAATCTAATTTCTTCTGCTTCTTTGCTCCACTGCTCTATATTCCAACATAGTTGACATACTCATTACAATCTCGTGCAGATTACGTCTGTTGTATCTTGGGAGAGTTTTGAAAAAAAATTCTTAAGGAAATTGTTACGACAAGCCTCAGACGAAATTTCCTTTATATACTGGTTAGATTCACGGTAATTTTTCCCGTTTATAAGTTATACTATTTCTTACAATAGTATAACGTTGTTGTTGTAATTTATTTACAACGTAACTTATTGTTACATTTATCTAATACAGAATTCCAGCGTAGTGGAATTCTAATTAATAAACTTGTGCGACGAGTTTATTGTAGCGTGCTATCTGTTTTAGTACACTAGACAAATAACATCTTAAGAATTTTACTGTTTTACACTAAAACAGAGATGTTAACAGTTGACAACATGAAAATGGATAGGTCCAACTTTTCAGCGGTTATTTCTGAATGCAATTTGATTCAGAACCCTGACCAATGGTGGGTTGACACAGGAGCTACTCGTCATGTTTGCTCTGAAAAATCCATGCTTTCAACATACCAGAAATTCGACCAGAAAGAAAGACTCTACATGGGTAATTCTGCAGTTTCTATGATCGAAGGAAGTGGCACAGTTATCCTCAAGTTCACTTCTGGAAAAACTGTCAAATTGAATGACGTGCTTCACGTTCCAGACATACGCAAGAATCTCATCTCTGGTGCAGTCCTATCAAAGAAGGGATTCAAGATGGTGTTTGAGTCAGACAAGATGGTTCTGTCCAAAGCTGGAATGTATATCGAAAGGGGATATTTATGTGATGACCTATTTAAGGCAAATGTAGCCGTTACCGGCAATAAATCTATGTATTCTGATTGTGCTAATAATAAAATTGAAGTCTCTTACTTGCTTGAGCATGAAATTTTACTATGGCACGATAGATTAGGACACATAAACTTTCGGAAAATGAAGAAATTATCAAACTTGGGATTGATTCCAAATTTCCAAGTAGATATGAACTACAAATGTGAGACATGTGTAGAAGCAAAAATGGTCAAACAACCATTTAAATCTGTTGACAGAAGCACCGAACCATTTGGTTTGGTACATACATATTTATGTGATTTTAAATCATTACCTACAAGAGGTGGGAATAAGTATTTTATTACTTTTATTGACGATTATACGCGATATTGCTATGTATATCTTTTAAATAGTAAGTATAAAGCAATAACCGCGTTTATAAAATACAAGGCTGAGGTAGAAAATCAGTTAAATAAAAAGATCAAGATATTGAGATCTGATCGAGGTGGAGAATATGAATCACCATTTGAACAGTTCTGTGCCGAAAATGGTATAATTCATCAAATAACAGCTCCATATTCACCACAACAAAATGGTGTAGCCGAGAGGAAGAACAGAACGTTAAAAGACATGATTACTGCCATGCTTTTAACTTCTGGTCTGCCGACGAACTTGTGGGGGGAAGCCTTAAATATGTCTAATCACATATTAAACAAAGTTCCTCACAATAAAACGGGAACAATTCCATATGAGATATGGAAAAGACACAAACCAAGCTTTAAATATCTCAAAATGTGGGGGTGCTTGGCAAAAGTTCTAGTTCCGCCTCGCAAAAGAGTCAAACTTGGACCAAAAACAGTAGATTGTTATTATCTTGGGCCAGCCCAAAATAGTAGTGCCTATAGATTTTTTGTGACGAAGCGGATTTTGTCCGTTCGAAAATCGACATCCATACTTGACATCGTACTCGAATGTCGTAGATCCGACCGTTTAAATCCGAGTCGCCGGAGCTTATAACACCATTAAGTAAACAACACAGCGGAAGAAATAATGAATATCAATATACAACATCTGATACAATATCCTGGTACAACAGATGATACAATAGATATCGATATACATCAGAGATATGATACAATAAAATAGCAGCGGAAAAGAAAATAGCTAACGCCAGCAACGGAACAGATGACTCCAATATAATCTTCAAGAGAGAACTCCAACAGCAGCTCGAACCATCATCACAAAACACTAAGACAAGCAAGACTCGTCCATATCCAAAGACTGAACTAACCTCAGATCATCTACCAAACCTAATTATCTGAAAAAAACAACTCTAGACTGCTCGTGTGGAAAAATAGTGAGCACCCAGAGTTTAGGAAAGGAACAATAAACTCCGAGTCAGTCATGGGACTGGTATGAGTAACAAAAATAGTTTATCTTTGAAAACAAACAAAAGAGAATTTTAAAGTAAATTCGCGATGCTTTTTAAAAATGAAACTACCATAAGACCTCCCGCCACACACACAATGCAAACGCAGAATTGGAGGAGATTTCTTCTTATGATAGTCAAACATGCTTGATACGTAGAAAGTTCTTTGATATTATTAATATAAGTGCAAAGTGAAGAAAACATTTCGAAAGTAGAATATTAATCTTAGCCAGCATAGACATTCCGAACTATGCCTACTATAGCTACCATCCAAACAGTGGGGCGCCACCATAAGTGAATGGCAGGTAATACAACTAAAACCGTACAAGGCTCGTATTGTTTTGATTGGATTTCCCAACAAATGGTCAGGCTAAGGAACTTCCTACTGCCACATGGGATCGCCTCTGGCGGGACGTCCCGAGAACCTAACCGGATCTCTGCCAACACAAGGCCGGGTTACCTCTGTAACTAGGTAACTACTACTCGAGCAAGCCACTCCCCGGTCCTTTGGGACCTTTATCCGAGGCGCCTCTAAAGCAACAAACACACAGTAAATGAGATTGGAGCTACCACATAGGTAAATATCTGGGCTCCATACCATGATACCACCCTTTACTAGAAGGGAATGACACACCCTAAAGGGCGCGACCCTCATAACCTTGCCGCATCTTTCCTGTTTTGACCATTTCCGGGGTGTGAGGTCCTGATGCAGTCTCGTCCACAAAGCTACGCTTTGGTACAAAGCCATGCTTTGGGTCAACAAATGATCAAAGTAATGATCACAAAGATAAATGATCAAACAAATGATCATATCACAAATGATCAAACAATGATCATTAACACACAGCAGCACTCGGCATGCCACACTACCAAATTGGGAGTATATCGCTGATAACCTTCAACTACATAACCTCTGAGCTCGTACGTCTCAGAGAAGGGTGTTAAGCTAAGAGAATAAATTCTCCGCCACCAATAGATATGTATTTGAAAAAAATCCGCTTTATATCTCAAGGTGTAGTGTCAGACATACAATCCATACGAGTCTGTTCCGGGTTCGAACAGAACCAAAGGCACTTCCGAAGAAGTCCTTGCAATTCGGGTATTCACAATCCCGATCGGACTTCCCATCACTTAGGAAATCTCTATACCGGCGCGACTCGGTGCAGAGACAATCGATAAGTCATCCTATCGCTTTCGCAAATACCCGGTCTTCACCGTCGGTCTTCAAATGCTATCCATAATGACGAATCACATATTCGGAATGGATTATATGACACAAAGGTCCTCTCCCGGCTAAACCGAATAGTGAGCGCAACATTTAAAACATATGGATATTGGGATTTCAATTAAGTCACAACTTAATAATTCAAAACTTTCTTTCAAATGGTTTAAACCAATTACCATTTCCAAATCTTTTAAACAAAAGATTTATTTTACCAAGTTCACCCATTTTCACAAAGATCCATTTACGGATTTCAAATCAATTTCCATTTCAATTGGATTAACTCGTTTAAAATCTTTAAATTAAAGATTTAACTTATAGCTTTCGAACCGTTCACATAACTTGGAAAATCATTTTCAATTAAACTTGAAATCCCTTTTAACACAAATTGGACGTTCATTACTTAAGTGAAAGCTTTTATCATTTGAAAACAAATAGTTTTCGTTCTAGAAAGATCCAGTTTTATTTACACGAGTTAAAGCCTTTGAATTTAAATTCAAATTCCCAAATTAATACCTTTAAAATAGTTTAACCCATATAAACCGGTATAACATCTTTAGTCCCTAGTTTCCAGACCATAGAATTCAATTTCGAATATTGAATTCAAATTTAAATCCGAATATTTAAATTTTAAAACTCAATCAAGTTATTCAAAATAAATTTCATCTTTGAAATTCCATTTCAAAAGCTTTTCACTTTAAATCCAAACCATTTCCAAAACACTTGAATTTAAATATTCAATTTTATAAATCATTTCAAAATCTGTGACTTAATCGTTTTCCTCGTGAAATCCATATTTTTGTGTGTATAAGTGTGGTCCAGGGGTTTAACACAATAGTGCAACATCATTCAATCATCACAGATCAAAATACAGAAATATAGTTGATAAGCGGTATAAACTATAACGCTTATCATCCATTTCATAGATTCATAGATAATATACAAACGTGAATAAATGAATAAATCATACACGGCATAAACCACAGAACAAAATATCACAGATCAGATATGATAATCAATTCAAGGCATCTCATACAATACAATCATCCATAGGTGATGTCAAGTATTCAATGGCCATTTATAAGTGGGATTAATTAACTTTATTGTTTATTACTTAATTACTCAGTTAATTAATTGATTCTTAATTATTAATTAATAACTTAATTATTAATGAATAACTTAATTATTAATTAATAAAGGTTATTTACTTATTTAATTATCACAATTTTTTTTTATTAATCATTTATTATCAATTAATTAATCATTTATTCCTTAATTAATCACTTAAGTTAATTACCATTTATTAATTAACTTTAAATAATCAATTAAATTTTCTTAAGTTAAATGGATCAAACACCAAATTAATTTCTAGTTACAAATTTAATTAAGGTCATTAATTTAATTACAAGTTAATTTATATCAACCTTTAAATACACATTTACTAAATATAATTACAATTATAAATTAGTTACATTCTCAATTAACTTTCCATATAAATTAATTAGAAATCAAATCCCTTTTAATGATTTTAAATCATATCTTAGCTTTAATTTTTGTCAACATGATTTGCTTAACTAATACTAAACCTTTATTTAACAAAATAACATAAGAGTAAAAAGGCTAATTTACAAAGCAAATAAACCCGAGACAACCACTGGATTAACCCGTGCAAAACTCGCGTCACCCCTGGTCGTTCCTGTGTTCCATTCTCCCTCCACTCTTCTTCTTCTTCTACCACCAGATTCTTTTCTACATTCTTTTTTTTTATTTTACTAAGTTGAAATTTAAAAACTGCAGTCACACAATAACTCTCGCGCACAATCTCAGGAACCCGAAGCAACCCCTCCAGCCTACTCGAGTAACACTCGAGTCGAAACCACCCACTACCTCACTGACACGCCCACGCCACCGTGCACATGCACGGTGGTTCGCCGCACCTTCGGCGATCATCGTCACCACCCACAAACCACAAATCGTCCCCCAACTCGAAATCGAAACCCAGTTTGTCGCGAAATTCATGGAATTGAAAAAGGCCTGAAACTCGAACCAAACACTCGAACACTCGTCAGTAAAACGCCACGTTTCTCTCAATACTGACCATCGGAGGCGAAGCTACTTCGTCAACGTCACGTCCAGACCTTCCTCAACCACCTCCACGAAGCGCGATCCACTCGATCAAGTCACGGCAGCAGAAACAACTAATTACAGAGCACAAAGAAAAACTCGAACCAAAACCCTACTTTTGATTCGATCCACAAATCCTTACATTAGAAAAATTATTTAGCATTTTTCCTAAATTGATACATCATCGAACTAGCCTCTCACCCAATTTCAGAAATTAAATTTGTTTGAATCAACTGAAATTGGTAAAAATGTAACTTTGGGTCATATCCAAACTGTACCTTAATTATTCACTTAAAAATCAAAATTTTTTATACTAAAAATCTTAACTTTGTGTGTGTAATCAAGATATGTGATCAAATTTACAAATTAAAACATTCGAATTTTAGCTTTTAATTTATGTTTATCTGTAACTTGTATATACAGCAACAATATCATACTGTGATGCTTTAAAACTCTTTCCAGGTTGTGATCTAAGCTTAAACAACTTACTTAGCTAAAAATTTCAAGCTTAAGATATTTGTATGAAGATGTTTTATTTTTTTATTTTATTTTTAAATATCTTTTCCCAGAACTTTCTATATTAAAGAACATCACATACTAAATTTTCAGAGAGCATGCATCTCAGAACCACATATTTACATCATACAGCATACAAAAAGTTTATAAACTAATTACCAAACTTAATTTTTTTTTAAAAAAAGAAACCGTATGTTTACTCACATATTTATTCTTTAAATTGTTTTAATGAAATATTACTCACCTGAGTTTTGTTTGCAAGCAGAAAACAGAGGACTGGAATTTGCATTTTAAATCTCCATGTTGAAGATGATTTCTTCTCTTTTTTCTTCTTGTTGATTAGTTGTAGTTAAGTTTTAGTTGTAGAATAAATTTCTGGGTTACAAAGTTGTGTTAAACGAATGGGACAAAGGTTGTATATAAAGAAAACAATTTGTATAAGGGAGGTATTATCTAGTTCAGCTTTCTTCTTTTTGACTAAAGATTTTTTTTTTTTTATTTAAAATGGAGGCTGAAATGATCGTAGTTAGTACATATGTTTCTAACTTAGTCTACATGCATCATCATCTCATTTGATTTTTCTTGTATATGTAGATATTTTTCTATCTTCTTGTATACTTTTCTTTTGTTTTATTATCTATGCACATTTCGGCTGATAGACAAGTTGTGGTGGCTGCATTAATTCTTGTGTCTTGTTTTGTAAGTTTTCATATATATATTTGTTTTCTTCATTTTACAAGTATACATACCTGTCTTGTTTTTACAAGCTTTATGTATTTATTTTTTGTTTACTTGTTCCATTCCATACTTGTTTCATATTTGTGTATTTGTTCTTATCTGTTCTTTTGTCTTATCTTCTTACAATGCAAATGAATTTCTATAGTTAATGTGTTGTTTGAATTTTAGCTAGTTTGTTTACTTTATATTTTACAAAGTTCATTAATATGCTGTTTGATTTTTTTTTTTATAATTTATCTTATATACATTTCTACTTCAATTTCTAACTTAAATTTTTATTTCTAACTCTTCATGTTTATTGATTGCATATCTTTATATATATATATATATATATATATATATATATATATATTATAAATATACTCTGTTTGTATTTTATTTTACTTATATAATTAATTCCATTTGTAACTTAAAATTTTAAATCCAAATCCAATATATGCACATATACATATATATAAAAGATTCAAATTCAAATTTATTTTCTAAGATGTTTAAATTTAAGTCCCAATTCATATTCAATTCAAATACATTTCTAAAAAATTTCATAATTTAACTAACATTTATATTAGTTACCAATTATTTCACAATTTTTTAATTCAAAAATTAAATTTAAATATCAATTTAAACTTAATAAAATTCGAGATCGTTACATTTTTGGTATTCAAGTCTGATATAAATGATATTCATGTAAATACAACCATGGAATCAAGAGATGCCTCGTTCTTTGAAGATGTGTTTCCATATAAAAGAAACGATGGAAATCCTGTCCCAAAAAGGACAAGAGATAACAGAGATGAGACATGTGAAGATGAAACTCATCAGGACAACGAGGAGGTTGAACCAAGAAGAAGCGTAAGGGCAAGAACTTCCAAAACATTTGGTTCTTATCATTCATGTGGGGGATTGTTGGAATTCCTAAAGAGCAAAGTGAATGAAAAATACAAGTCCCACATATCCAAATTGTGAGAGCTATATTGGTTTAAATATAGCTTTCTCATGAGGAGGTTGGGGGCCTGGGGCTCCCAAATGTATGCTTCGTTGTGAGGAGGGAGATCATGCATCACCACCACACGCGCGCCCCGCAGCCGCCGTCCGTCCGACCGAACCGGGCCGGGTACGGGTACGGGTCTAAAATGACCATTCTTTTTACCAGGCCATTGTTTAACGGTTTTGGGCATTGTCTAAAACTGGGCTGGGCCTGGAATTTGAAGAGAAGCGGGCGGGGTTTTTGCCAGAGCAGATGCGACTGTTCATGAACGGACGCGAACAGTAAACGGATGCGACCCGTTGGAAGCAAACAGGTGCGACCCGACTGAACAGGCGCGGGCGAAACAGTGCGAGCAGGTACGAAACAGTACCGTTGGACGGGCGGGTGCGACCCGTTAACGAACAGCAGCGACCAAAAGGCAACGGGTGCGACCCGTCAAGCAGACGCGACTGTTCGAAGGGATGCGGACGAAATTATAAATAGGAGAGAATACTGATCACATTCTCATCCTATTCCAATCTAATTTCTTCTGCTTCTTTGCTCCACTGCTCTATATTCCATATATATCACAGAGTTGACATACTCATTACAATCTCGTGCAGATTACGTCTGTTGTATCTTGGGAGAGTTTTGAAATAAAATTCTTAAGGAAATTGTTACGAAAAGCCTCAGACGGAATTTCCTTTATATACTGGTTAGATTCACGGTAATCTTTCCCGTTTATAAGTTATACTATTTCTTACAATAGTATAACGTTGTTGTTGTAATTTATTTACAACGTAACTTATTGTTACATTTATCTAATACAGAATTCCAATGTAGTGGAATTCTAATTAATAAACTTGTGCGACGAGTTTATTGTAGCGTGCTATCTGTTTTAGTACACTAGACAAATAACATCTTAAGAATTTTACTGTTTTACACTAAAACAGAGATGTTAACAGTTGACAACATGAAAATGGATAAGTCCAACTTTTCAGCGATTATTTCTGAATGCAATTTGATTCAGAACCCTAACCAATGGTGGGTTGACACAGGAGCTACTCGTCATGTTTGCTCTGAAAAATTCATGTTTTCAACATACCAGAAATTCGATCAGAAAGAAAGACTCTACATGGGTAATTCTGCAGTTTCCATGATCGAAGGAAGTGCCACAGTTATCCTCAAGTTCACTTCTGGAAAAACTGTCAAATTGAATGACGTGCTTCACGTTCCAGACATACGCAAGAATCTCATCTCTGGTGCAGTCCTATCATAGAAGGGATTCAAGATGGTGTTTGAGTCAGACAAGATGGTTCTGTCCAAAGCTGGAATGTATATCGGAAGGGGATATTTATGTGATGGCCTATTTAAGGCAAATGTAGCCGTTACCGGCAATAAATCTATGTATTCTGATTGTGCTAATAATAAAATTGAAGTCTCGTACTTGCTTGAGCACGGAATTTTACTGTGGCACGATAGATTAGGACACATAAACTTCCGGAAAATGAAGAAATTATCAAACTTGGGATTGATTCCAAATTTCCAAGTAGATAAGAACTACAAATGTGAGACATGTGTAGAAGCAAAAATGGTCAAACAACAATTTAAATCTGTTGATAAAAGCACCGAACCATTAGGTTTGGTACATACAGATTTATGTGATTTTAAATCATTACCTACAAGAGGTGGGAATAAGTATTTTATTACTTTTATTGATGATTATACGCGATATTGCTATGTATATCTTTTAAATAGTAAGGATGAAGCAATAACCGCGTTTATAAAATACAAGGCTGAGGTAGAAAATCAGTTAAATAAAAAGATCAAGATATTGAGATCTGATCGAGGTGGAGAATATGAATCACCATTTGAACAGTTCTGTGCCGAAAATGGTATAATTCATCAAACAACAGCTCCATATTCACCACAACAAAATGGTGTAGCCGAGAGGAAGAACAAAACGTTAAAAGACATGATTACTGCCATGCTTTTAACTTCTGGTCTGCCGACGAACTTGTGGGGGGAAGCCTTAAATATGTCTAATCGCATATTAAACAAAGTTCATCACGATAAAACGGGAACAATTCCATATGAGATATGGAAAAGACACAAACCAAGCTTTAAATACCTCAAAGTGTGGGAGTGCTTGGCAAAAGTTCCAGTTCCGCCTCTCAAGAGAGTCAAACTTGGACCAAAAACAGTAGATTGTTATTATCTTGGGCCAGCCCAAAATAGTAGTGCCTATAGATTTTTGGTATTCAAGTCTGATATAAATGATATTCATGTAAATACAATCATGGAATCAAGAGATGCCTCGTTCTTTGAAGATGTGTTCCACATAAAAGAAACGATGAAAATCCTATCCCAAAAAGGACAAGAGATAACAGAGATGAGACATGTGAAGATGAAACTCATCAGGACAACGAGGAGGTTGAACCAAGAAGAAGCGTAAGGGCAAGAACTTCCAAAATATTTGGTTCTTATCATTCATGTGGGGGATTGTTGGAATTCCTAAAGAGCAAAGTGAATGAAAAATACAAGTCCCACATCTCCAAATTGTGAGAGCTATATTGGTTTAAATATAGCTTTCTCATGAGGAGGTTGGGGGCCTGGAGCTCCCAAATGTATGCTTCATTGTGAGGAGGGAGATCATGCATCACCACCACACACGCGCGCGCGCGCCGCCGCCGCCGTCCGTCCGACTGACCGACCGACCGAACCGGGTACGGCTCTAAAATGACCATTCTTTTTACCAGGCCATTGTTTAACGGTTTTGGGCATTGTCTAAAACTGGGCTGGGCCTGGAATTTGAAGAGAAGCGGGCGGGGTTTTTTGCCTGAGCAGATGCGACTGTTCATGAACGGACGCGAACAGTAAACGGGTGCGACCCGTTGGAAGCAAACAGGTGCGACCCGACTGAACAGGCGCGGGCGAGTGCGAGCAGGTACGAAACAGTACCTTTGGACGGACGGGTGCGACCCGTTAACGAACAGCAGCGACCAAAAGGCAACGGGTGCGACCCGTCAAGCAGACGCGACTGTTCGAAGGGATGCGGACGAAATTATAAATAGGAGAGAATACTGATCACATTCTCATCCTATTCCAATCTAATTTCTTCTGCTTCTTTGCTCCACTGCTCTATATTCCATATATATCACAGAGTTGACATACTCATTACAATCTCGTGCAGATTACGTCTGTTGTATCTTGGGAGAGTTTTGAAATAAAATTCTTAAGGAAATTTTTACGACAAGCCTCAGACGGAATTTCCTTTATATACTGGTTAGATTCACGGTAATCTTTCCCGTTTATAAGTTATACTATTTCTTACAATAGTATAACGTTGTTGTTGTAATTTATTTACAACGTAACTTATTGTTACATTTATCTAATACAGAATTTCAGCGTAGTGGAATTCTGTATTAGATAAACTTGTGCGACGAGTTTATTGTAGCGTGCTATCTGTTTTAGTACACTAGACAAATAACAATAAGTACCTAGACGAAGTGATGGTAACCAAGGCATACACTAACACTCTGGTAAAATAGATGTAGCAAATCACCACGGTATAATACTGCCTAAACAATGTTAGCTTCATAAGGTTGACTGCGGCTTTCCCATCAATTTTAGCAGCCTCTCTGAGAATCTTAATCGATCAAACTATAGGGAACAACACTGCACAACAACACAACACATCAACAAGCAATAATATCTATTTCCATGTAAGCCAATCTCTAGCGTATGGCCCAGATTCATCGATCGCAATCTGAGCTATGTTTGCAACAATTTGCAATGGAATGACAATCATTATAAAAATTTCTCCTTCCCTTGCAAAAATGGCTTCACAAATGACCATCCTGTCTCGATAAACATGATTTATGTGAACGAAGAAATGCCTTTCAGAAAGCTGAATATGTAAAACACAACATCCCATCCATATGCGCTGCCTGTTCTTTCTATGTAACTCTTATCTTCCGCCTCACATGATGGAACCTTTAAAATGTTCAATAGTAATGTAAGTGCCGATCACATATATTTTTGCTAGCTCTGCCACTGCCATCTAGTGGAAAAAAATTCTGAACTACAAAATGTTTCAAGTTTCTATATCAAATGGTTTTTGAAACATTTTACTAATTCAGCTTGACATCTTCCTTCAAAATTTGCTATAGAATTTGTTTATTAAACCTCTTAACATTAATAGAATTTGTTTCTTAAACCTGTTAATGTGGACATGTAAATTCATTTGATATTAGTTCTTTTATTTTCAGTAATAATGTTACTATCTTCTTTCCTGTAGTGCATTTTGTATCTCATTTCGTCTTTGATAATGTTTCACTATTATAAGCTTTATATACAATCACAAATAAATTTACAAAGACAAAAAAAATCAGTTTTGTCTAAAGAGCATGGTAGAAATTCTGATTGATGCATTTAGGTGTCCAAAAACAAAGCCCAAGTCCAAAACAATATAGGTAAAGACATAGAGTATCAGTTGTTACACTAAACAAAGACTCATGAAATCCAAAGGTTTCAAGATAAGATAAAATTCATCTGTAGTAGAACTAACATGGGAAATAAATGCATCCAAATTTATAGTACTACAAACTACAATATACTTAAAATTCAACTGCGATATCCACGACTCTAAACACCAGCAAATTTATAGTGTTAAGTCTGAACAGATGTATGAAATTGTCAGATATGCATTTCACTGCTACTTTCGTTTATAAGCACAAACATTGGTAGCTGATCACATTATTCAATTCCTAGCATATCATTGCCAGCAAATTGCAAAGGAATAAACCAAGCAATTCCTTCACAATAACCGCATAAAACAAGATATTCTTAATGAATCAAGCACCTTAAGTCTAAATAATGAAGACCAAGGTACATAAATCACTGTTAGTAATAGTCGCTGCATTTTTTTGTAAAACTCCTCGAACTGGAAGGACTTAAAACCCAAATGAAAATCCTCTGTGATAGAACTAACCCGAGTGCCAAATAGTATACATACCATTACACCACATATAACCATAGACACTTGGACTACGTGCCAGTACACAAGCATACCCATCAATAAGTTCATTTTGCACATATTTGAAATTATTACTGTATACATCTCCAATTCATAAGTCCTATTACTACATGTATTAACAGTTGGAACCAACTTTGAGTATGCAGGCAATGAGAAAATGAAAACCATCATGTCCAGAGCTAACAAATTCTGCAGTGTAGAAAATATGTTATCCATTTTTCGCTTTTGTTTTCCTACTCAAACAGTAAAAGTTTACTGCAGGTGTGTGTATTTTGGCAGTGATGCTGGCTTAATATTCTTAGGGTCTTGGCTGAAGGTCAGAATGTCTGAATTTCCAAAGGTACCTCGACATTGGACAGATATGCACACAATGCAAATGAATATAATAACAAAAAACCGATTGGAAAATAATATCATGTGTATTTTATGGTATCCTTATCAATAGTACAAGTTCATGAGTTCAGCTAGTCATCGTAACCATATAATTTTAACAATATAGATAATCCTGAATTTATAAAACCTAAGCCCTCCTTTTGAGCTAACAGCCTAACAACTAATCCAATTCATGAAGAATGTGGTTACGACAATTATTCTGCAATACAACCAGACACTAAACAAAATCATGGAGAAATAACTTTGGTGCAGGTACAAGGCTTTTAAAAATTGTACACATATAAGTTTCTTCTTGCAAAATCAGACACTAGCTTTTCATGAAGAACCAAAGAATATAAAGTCGGCCATGCATTGTCTATAAATATCATCTATACTGTTGCAAGATTGCACTTTAGATTATTTTTTTCCAGATCCACTTTATTGTGCAGGAGCGATGACAAAGTCGTTTTTAAACTTAAAGGACTTTGCTTCCTAGTTGACTTTGTCCGAATGAGTAAGTTTGCAATTGGTAGCTTTATATCCAAGTAGCATATCGTGGATATAAGCTGATTGGCATTAATTTTGAAACTGGAAAATTGTATAAAGATGGGCACAACCCTGAGATTACTGTATTAAGCTACCAAAAATTACTAGTCTTCTGCCATAATATTTGAATTTGTAGTACATAATTTCTTTTTACTAGAACAGTGTTTGTTGCATGTTTCCCTTGTTAACATGCTATTTGCTGAAGAATGCTAGTTTTTCCCCTTATTTGCTTGTCCGTTTGTCCGCTTCATTTTTGAACTTGAACTTTATTTCTTCCGCCGTTGATCTCTAATTGTATTTTCTTTTTTAAAGGAATATTGGACTTTTGAAGGAGAAGAGCTTGGAATTTTCTTGGTTTACGTTATGCTCTTTTAACAAACTTTTTTGTAAGGTTTTATGTCGCTAACATTTGAATTAAAACTCGGTTTTTAAAATTATGTATATGGCTAAATCTTATGGTTAATGAAATTGATGTGGCTTTGATTATTTTTAATATTTATATTTGTTTATTAGATCACACTATATCCATTAGTGTTTTATAAATTGAGCAGTTTGTTATTGAATATATTAGCTATAACTGATTTAAAACTATCACAGTAAACAAAAAATAAAGCGAAACTTTGATGTACCACAACGTTTTTAAAGGGCTGCAAACTAAAATAGAAAAATGCTGCAAATCAACAATCTGAAGCAAAAAATGCTACACGTATCAAAAATTAAAGAACAAAAAAGCTGCATTATATATTATTGCAGCGTTTCACAAATGATGCCACACTGATGACCTATTGAAGCATGTTTTTTTTCCATGTTTTTCAAAATGCTGCTAAATGAATTCGCATCATTTACAAAATGCTGCACCAATAATTTATTGCAGTGTTTCATAAAAGCTTCAGTATTCTTTTTTAGCAACCTTTCTGAAACGCTACGGTATACTCATGCTCTTCTGCAGTGGCGCATAAGACAGCGTTTGTCGAAACGATGCAGATAATAATCACTGCAATTTAAAAATGCTGCGAAAGTCCCTTTTTGTTGTAGCGGGGTAATGTGATACAAGAAAGAAGAGAAATTCTATCGGAAAAGATACTGTCCATGAAAGTCCGAGGGGAATTTTCGTTCGCCATCGTTGGAGGGTCGTTTGTTCGAGTTAAGCGATTTGTTGTGTCATGAGCCCAAGTACTCATGCACAAGAAAAGTCAAGAAGAGAAAGAAGTGAGAATCGAGTTTAAGAGAAAGAAGAAAGGTTTAGAAAATGAAGTGAAATTTGTTTTTTATAATTTTTTTAAAAGAAAAGTATTTACCAAAGAGAATTTATTTTTAAAAGGGAGATTTGATTTTTTTTCCTATTTGGATTTTCAAAAATTTTTCGTCTTTTTTTATGTTTTTGTTTTTTTTCTTATTTTTTTTCTTTCGCTTTTGAAAAGATTATTTATCATTTTTGGATTTTTTTTAATATATATATATATATATGTATATATATATATGTATGAACTAATGCAACTAAATGAATGCAAAGATTTAATTACAAATTTTCCGTTCTTAGTAGCTTCTAACCCAAAATTGTATCATCACATTTGTCTTAATGCAATAAAATAGTTCGTAGCCAGGTAACAAATATGAGTTATTGGTGCACCACGAATCACCGTAGCAATGCAGTCGAAGGTTTAAGTATCTTCAGAGAAACAATCACTATAACATTTACGAATCACCGTAATATTTATATATGATTATTTTGCTTTGCCGAGCCTAGACACCAAAAAATTAAATTGTCGAAAGAAGAAAACTTGTCAAGATACAATTAAGTCCTAGATGATCTCACGACACCCTTAGGTCCAAAGTCTAACTGTTATTATTAACAAATTCTGATGAAATGCAATTTGTGGACCAAAGGAAGGGGTGATGAGATCTCCCGCCTTATGTGGATTTGGGTGTTGCCCTTAGAAAAGAAAATAAGGTGATATGAGTGCAAAACTGAAAATAAATATGAATTAACAATGCAACTATGAATGAGATTTGATTTGTTTTTGATTTTTTTTTTAAAATGCAAGCAACCAACAATGCAAAGAAAATAATAGCAAGAGATAAAGCATGCAGAGTTATTACCGCACAACGTACAATTGTAGTACGTATGCGATTACGGGTCGATTCGTAGGGAATAAATTAATTTTAAGTTCTACTCAATAAAATTAGACCAAAATTTGAAAACGTGTTAACTAAAATTGCTAAAAAAACTAACAAAAAGAAGTTTGAAAACTAAGTATGAGATTAAAAGCAATTTAAGAGCAAATCTACTCTCATGATCATATAAATCAACATTCATGAAGTTGTGATCTTTTCTTTTCTTTTTGTCACTTGTGAATTAATTGATGCATTATCATAAGCATGACCTAATTGTGTTATTGATTGACACACTTGAACCATCAAACTCTAATACACCCTCTAACCCACTTACTAATTTTAATGAAAATGACATAAAATTAAAAGTAGAATCTATTTTAAGCATAGTATATTTTCTATTCAATTAGTAGCATAAAACATCAAATTTTGATTCTAACTATATTTTCATTACCGTAATCATATATATATGAAGAGGTAATTAGTGATTCATATGACTAAGCATCGCCAATTTGTTCTGAACAACATAGGCTATCAAACTCAATATTAAACACAAAATCACATAAACATTAACATGTCATTAAGCATAAAAAAGGAAGATCATAATATGAATTCATTTTGTTGATTTATTATGAATCATGAGGGCTTCATCCTCCCTAAATTGAAAGGGTTCATCTGCACATAATTGAATTCATATTAACATAAAATGATTTTGACAAAAACATGAAAGAGAGAAAAAGCTAATCAAATGAAAAGACAATTAACTACTTGCATAAAGTAAATCTAAATTAACTCCATGAATTAAAAGAGAGTATAAGAGGATAAAAGAGCATAAAAGAAACATAAATAAAATTGCATGAAAGTAAAAACAAGTTTAAGAAGCCATGAAAGAAACTTTTATATATATTTGATTTTGTGGTTACAACTTGCATGAAAGGTAAAAAGATAATTACGTGAGACATAAAGGGAATTTATACA
The DNA here is from genome assembly GCA_030765085.1 of Allium cepa. Taxonomy (NCBI): domain Eukaryota; kingdom Viridiplantae; phylum Streptophyta; class Magnoliopsida; order Asparagales; family Amaryllidaceae; genus Allium; species Allium cepa. Next base: position 1,028,401,647 of record CM060932.1, on the reverse strand, counting down.
TGCTTAAAATCCTAATTCCTATTTTAGGGGACTACCTCAATGTCATTTAGGAAGTGTACCCTCCAAGTAATCATTAGAGAATTAATTAATCTCCACTAACATGCCTTTAAAGCTCAATTAACATGTGCGTGTGCTTTTAATTGTGGGCTATATGGTGGTGGTTAATACGCTCCTCCATGTTGCATGAGTAGATTTATTTCCATTCTTCATTTGTCTTCAACATGTGTTTATGCATTTATCCGTGAAAGCTCTTTATATTTGCACTTCATTTCCTACAAATAAAAATAATAATGTGCAAATAAATTTTCTCAAATTAAATCATACACAAAATTACCATTTTACCCCTCAAATGAAGATGAATAAACGATGATTTGAAAGCTATTTAAATTTTGGTTTAAACATGTTAAGTACTCTAATATGTTCATTTATTTAATTAAAAGAAGTTTAAACATGAAAGTAAAAATGTACACTTTTACATGCATATCAGAATTGTAGAGCTTAAAAGGCAAGGTTGCCACTTTGAGTAGGTCTATTTCAAAATATCTCGATAAGTATATATCATTCTTTGATGCCTCTAAAAAGAAAGGTGGATGTTTCATTAGACAGATTACTGTGAACTGCATTTTAGTCACTATTGGAACATCTCTGGAAAACACTTATTCTATCAGAGCCTTAGTAAGAGAAGATTTTTACATTTACTTAGCGGTATCAACTCACACATTTAGTGCAACACTTGTGCATGAGGGAACAAAAATCCAAAGGTTGGTATATTACATAAATAAGTAGCTAACATGAGCAGAATAGCATTATCCTAAAATGGAGAAGATGACTACTACTTACTGATAGCATCCGGAAGTTAAGACCCTACTTCTAGGCTCATCCAATAAGAGTATTGACGAATCAACATCTTAGACAAGTATTACATCGCCCTAAGATTTCAAGATAGTTATTGAAATGGGATGTTAAGACGAGTCAGTATGAAATAAGTTATCATCTTTGTAAGGCGATTCATGGAAAAGCATTAATGGACTTTGTTGTGGATTTTACTATGCGGGATGAAGAAAATAAAGAGGAAATGGTTTAACTTTCTTGATAAAAGTTATAAGTGGACAATGCATCTAATGAACATGGTTTGGGAGTGGGACTAGTCTTAGTAATTCTAGAAGGTTGGAGAGTGTGCTATGCATTGAAATATGAGTTTTGTGCTACGAATACTGAAGCAGAATGCGAGGCGTTAATTGCAGGACTCAAAATAGTGAAGGAGTTGAGAGTACGAACAATACATCTATTCATTGACTCCCAACTGGTGGTTTGCCAAGTAAATAAAAAGTTTAGGCTAAGGGGTATGACATTCCCTTACCTGTCAAAGGTGTTGGAACTACTAGACGAGATTGAATATAATCATATTATGCATATCCCTCGAGAGGAAAATACGAATTCAAATTCTTTAGCCAAAACGACTAACTATGGAGATGCCAACTATTAGAAATCATTGCAGTGGAGTTATTAAAGACTTTAAGCTAGACGAAGAGGATATTGATTACATCATGGAGGTAGAGAAGGAGTCATGGATGAATCCACTTAAGAAGTACTTAACAAAAAGAAATCTTCCAAATAAAATAAAAGATGAAAACTCTTGCATAAAGTACCGCATCACATTATGTAAGATGAACTGTTGTTTTGGAGGGAGTTTTCAATCCCATCGATGAGGTGTGTTAATAAAGATGAAACAAAGAAAATCCTTGAGGATGTCCATCAAGGAAGCTGTGGTGGTAAAATTAGGGGCGAAATCTGGCCAAATAAACAGCTTGTTACAGATCTTTTTAACCAATAGTCAATCGGTGCATGATAGAAATTTATAAGTGTGTGATTAGTGCCGGAGATTTGCAAAATACCAAGAGCCACATCCAAGTACTTACGTAGATGGTTAGCTTATTACAGTTTGCAGTTTAGGGAATTGATATAACATGAGTGTTGCCAATGGCGTATGGAGGAGTGAAATGTGTGATTGTTGTAGCGGACTACAGTGCAAAATGAGTCAAGGTGGAGCCACTTGCCACAATCACTTCGATGAAAGTGATCAACATTATAGTTAAGAACTTTTTTACAAATTTGAAGTACCAATGATGATCATCACTAATCACTGAAATCAATTCGAGAGTGAAGAATTCTATGAATTTTGTGCTCGATATTGAAATCTAAAGAATTTATTGATGGTAGCAAATCCACAAGAGAATGACAGGCGGAAGTGATGAAAAAAATCATCAAATACATTATTTAAAAGCAGTTAAAACAAGCAAAAGGAAATTCGGTTGATGAGTTACCATCAGCATTTTGGTCTTGTCAAATGACATGGAAATTCTCAACTAGATGTACATTATACGCACTGGCTTATGGAACTGATGCGATGATGGCACATGAATTATGACCCAAAATGAACGAGGATCAATTACTGGCATCCCTCGACTTGGTGGTGTAAAAGTGAGGAGAGGCTAACCAAGCGAAGTCGCTCAACACTAGAGAGTAGTGTTATAGTTCAACACTAAGGTCTGGAACCGTACATTTGAGATTGGTGACCTTGTTTTGAACTGGGTTTTTTGAACACAAGGGCACTTGGTTCAATTTGGAAAGGCCTTGCATGATAAGCTAGAAGATCAGGGACAACTCTTTAAAGCTATTGGTGGTCAATAGGGACCAAATTCCATTTTCATGGAATAGAAACCACTTGCATTATTATTTCACTTGATTTTTTTGTATGAATTGTTTCTAGATCTATTTAGTATTGCTAGGCTATGTCTAGCCTTACCTAAGGAATTTTTTGTGTATTACTGTTTGCTATGCTATATGACTTGCATTCATAAGGAAATTATATGCTTTATAATAGGATATTTAAATACATACCTATATGCCATGATATTTGCATACATGTATGAGGCTGATAGTATCATCTTTAATTATTATACCATTATATGTACATCACTCATTGTCAAATATGTATGTTTACATGACTTCGATGTGTACTATATTGGATTTTTGATGGATGTATGAATGTATATTGTGTATATGTTTATACGATGTGAGTTGATACAAAAGAGAGCTAGTTTCATTGTTTATCCTTCGGAATTTTAGTGACAAAATTATTCTAAGGAGGTGATTGTAACACCTTGTAAATTTGAATAATTGAATAAATATTTAATGAAGGGAAAATTAGCGATTCCACTTAATACAGGGTAAAAATAAATTTATACAAATGAATGAACTAAGAGACAAAATTCATGCCATTGTGAAGATATGATTTTTCTGGTGAAGTTTCGCTATAAGAACATATATAAAGTACTCCCACCTCTATGTCTTTACTATCCAAGAGTATTATAAAATAATACTATCGGATAATACAGAGAATGAGGCGAGATGGGGTACATACCACTAGTACATATATCATATCATATAAAACTCACCGTAGAGGTCTTAGTACAAAGCAATAGACATGTGTTCCTCAAGGACAGAACAATACACAATATACATATAATAAATTTCTGGTCAACACAGAGAGTCAAAACGCAGCGATAATATATAATAGAAACGTATACATAGGTTCAAAATACATCAAACAAACACTGATATCAACACATCAACTACATGAATCCAATTACATCCCAATAGTATATAATAATTATATATAATGAGATCTTATCCTCTATCTATGCCCAATATCCAATAAAAAGGCCGCCTTGTCCCTGATTCCCAACTGTCTTGAAAAAACTGAGCATTATAAATAACATACATGTCAAACCATGTCAATAATGATAACAAATAATATAGTGCATAGGTAATATTGAATATAACATATAACGACACACATAACAAGATATAAAGTGATATAGCCTACAGAATCATCCCACCAAATCCAGCATCATAAAAACTATAAAAATGAATCTATCACAATCCAAATCACAGCAATAACAAAAGCTATCTCGAAAATATTGAATCATTAAATGGTATGGATACAATAGTGACTGACTATACTTTAGACTCATCCAGTCTCTAATATAACCAACTCATCGTAGGAATGTGACATATATGCCAATCCACTATACACACATACCCTGAACCAAATGGGAGACTGAGGGCCACCTACCGCAAGCCCACTCCATGAACCCAGGTCTACTCGTCAAATGAAGAGTAACCGTCTATTACTGCAGTCTTCAACACCCTCGAACCCCATCAACAAGTGAATCTTCTATGTATAGCCTCGATCACAACCCTGCTTTACCTCTAATGGTAATAGACTGCTGGGCTATGCAACACAAGGGGATAAGACTACTAATCATGTGATGCACATCAAATATAAGAACAAATAACGGTGTCGTAGATTTAGGGTGTGATGTCATGATCAGGCAACCAGGATATTTATCAAAATAATTCAAAAAGAAATAAGATTATAAAAGCAAAACAACAACAACTTAAAACCATGGGAACATAAGTCAAACGTCGGACTACATAGATATAAAATATTTCTAGACATTTCAAATGTCTGGATTCACATGCCGAACATCTAAAATCAAACAGATTGGAATTAATTCATACCTGGGTTAATTCAAACATTCGAATATACAACTCAGACGTCAAAATCTTACTGAATTCGAAACAGAGAACTTACAGGCAAAATTTCACTCAGACGTCTAAATGTCCATCTGAGTTCAAAATGAATTTTTAATTCAAGAAACTAAATTATCTTTAATCAAATGCTTAGAAATATAATAAAACATCTACATGGGTTCATTTGCATACTAAATCAATACATAAATATTACATTCCTTAATCGATCCCAAAATCAAAGAATAAGGTAGTGAACCCATTCAAAATAATTTGCAATTATAACATCAAATCAATATTCAATCATCAAAATTCATCTCAATTGATTATATGTATAAGGTAAAACTTCATAGTTATAGAATTAAGCTACATATACATGTCTGCGTTACTTATAAGTGGGAAAGCACTCATCTTGGCCAAATGCAAATCCATAACTAAATAGTACTTCGTCATCTTCAATTTATCCCAAGCAAGAAAACTCTCAGCTTCAGAATTGCTGTAAACTTCAACTTCTTCATGAAATTAGAAGTAGGTTGGTGTAAAGAGAATCATGTGTTTATTTTGGAATTTATTGGAATTTATTTTGATTAATAAAAAGAAGGATTATATTATTTCTCCCATAAAGATAAAAGAGCTTGAGAATGAATAAACGTAAATTATACTTGTGTAAAATGAAAATAGCTTGGTTATAATAGAGAAATGAAGATAAGTCTAGAAAGAAAAATCTTGACTCTTTTATCCATGAAGCAATTGGGCCTTACATAAACCATGGCCCATTTACCTTCTTTCCTTTTCTTCTTCTTTACAAACTATTTTCTTTCCAATTCAAAACTTTTGGTATCTCACCTTTTGGCAAGACCGTGATACCATAGATTTGGTAAAACAGATTTCGTGATTATCAAGGCAGGAAGCTCGAAGAGATTATTATCAGAATTGGAGATCAGTTATAAGTAACTTTATGGATGATTGTCAAGCAGATTAAGATGAATGGCATCTTAGAATTGGTTAAGTATGAATTGGCACTTCCCCTAGGCTGGGGATCGGATCGTATTACTTCCCATGTGCAGGGGAACAGATAAGATCACTATGGACGTGTACACTCAACTCAGCAGATCAACTCTTCAAAAATCGATCGGTCACTCCAAAAAACACTTAGGGAACAACAAAATAACTCAAAAAACAGGAGGAGAATGTCATGTGGACCTCATATGACCAATCATCGGGTCCCACTACCCCACCTTACAGGATCGACACCGATCCTCTTACAAGGATTGGCACTAATCCTCGAAGTGGGCCCAATGCGACCCATTTTCGAGGAGCGAGGTCGGCCTTGTTTGGAGGTTTCGCGTGCGGATTTTCAGCTGGATATTTGTTCGTCTTCCTTCATAAGTACAACAGGCACAACACTCATTTAGAGATCTTCTTCTCTCTTGGCTTCACTCTGCCATTTTTATTACTCGGATTCAAATTATTTTAACTATAATCTGCAATCTAAATAAAAGGAATTTTTTTCAGTGAATGAAGGCCGGAGTTAGGTGAACCACTATAAAACTTTCAGTGTACATTTCTTACTGTTTTAATTTTTTGTTCTTCATATTTTATTCCCTACTTCACTTTGTTTGAAATTGGTTATTGGATTTGAGGTGCTTTCATATTGTTTGGTGTTGGCGGGCATTTTTCATGCTGATATTTTGGTGCTTTCACTGAGAATACTTGCACCCGTGGATTTGGAAGCCAGTATCTTGGATTCGGAAGCTTGGATATTTGGATCTAGGAAGCTATGGTTAGGCAATCAGCAAGGAGACCATTGGTAGAGAGGAGTCACCATGGAGGAAGTTAGGAGGCATCCTTAGGAGCTAGAACTAATTAACCCACTATCTACATCACTAGGAACGAGATGGAAACTATGATGGATGTGTTGCAGGAGAGGATGATGAAGAGACAGGAGGAGATGGTACAAAATTTCCTTAGGTAAAATCGGATAAGCTAGAGGAAGAGCTACTAGGAATTTGGATCAAGAAGTTAGAATAGCAGGATTTGCAGAAAATCAGAATCGGGAGCCTGGAAACGGTGTTAACAGGTAGGAGAACGGAATGGAGCAGCTAGGGATGAACCCCAGGCAAGCAGGTGGGATCGAAACTGATCCCCTAGGCTTGGGGTAGACCCCAAGGTTGGGTTGGTTCGGATGTCTATATGCCAATATTAGGTGCTATGCAGGTTGATGCAGATCTAAATGCGGATTCACGTTCAGAGGAGTATATTTCGAAATACCTTTACAAAATCGATGGGCAGGCTGGTAATATGGACCGAAGGCTACCCTTGGATGGTAGTGACAGGTTTGCAGAGATGATTGGACGAGCTATGCGAGGACTGGTTAATTGGGATTTGGAAGTGTGAATAGGAGTCTATTCACTCCTGATATCCGGCGTGCTAAGAATCCACTGGAGTTTAAGTTACCAACATTAGAAACATATAATGGAAAAGCAGATCCTACTATTTATGGGATGAGGCATATGAGGCATATGAAAGTGCTAATGGAATTAAAGGAAGTGGTGGCGTAATGTTTCCTCTTATGCTTGGCAGATATAACTTAACTATGGTTTAGGCAATTGGTGAATGGATCCATTGGTACTTGGATGGAGTTGGTGGATAAGTTCATGAGGTAATTTTGTTCCACGTCACAAGACCCAAGAATGTGATGATGTTGACAATTATAAAGAAGAAGGCTGGGGAATTCCTCAGGAATTTCTTAACAAGGTTTAATCCAGCAGTTGCTTCGGTAGATCGGCCAGATTCATCGATGGTTTTGATGGTGGCAGCATCAGGGATAACCGATAACATGTATTTTTAGATGGAACTGGAACAGGATCATGGAACTGGAACGGGATCCTCCAATGGATCTTGGGAAATTTTTATCATGAGGCCGAGAGGTTCCTACAACAGGAAGATGCTAAGGCTAATAGAGAAGAAGAGGTTAATGCGGTAAGGGATGGAGGACCATCAAGGTTCGGGCAAGGACAATGGAACTGGAAGTTAGATGATGGCTTTGATGGTTCGAAGCAGCAAAAGAGAGAACCAAAATTCTCTTCTTATATAGATTTAAATGATAATTTGGAGAGGATTTATATGGATATTTGAGGACGCCTTCCATACCAGAGGCTGGCAAGGAGAGAACCCACAGAACGTAAGTGAACATCAGGGAAATACTGCTTATTCCATGAGGTGGATGTGCATGATACAAACAACCATAGGCACTTGAAGTTTATGGTGAGGAACATGTGAGGAATAATCAGCTGCTAGATATGTGAGGGCCCGGGCTGTGGCAATGGAACAGGAGCGGCCACCATCCGCATCCAATGGAAAGGGCCTTGGATCGAGGTCACATATCGTCATCTCTTGATCAGTATGGTATGAACTAAATAAATTATAAACTCCATAATAAAACTTCTAAGTTACTTACATATGTACGCGATTGAGGTCATTCCCTAGGCATGCTCTAAGATGATGATGAACCATCATGCCCGGAGAGGCAATATTCGATTTTTATTGTTTTTTGTTTTATGGATCCAAGAACTTAAATTTAATGATTTCATAAATGGATTCTAGAACACTTAAATATGCATTAAAGTAATAAATTAAATAGGTCATGGCTATCCCAACCGTAAAGACAGGGCAATAATCGCAAGGTGTTAGTCCCTTCGTCAGAGAGCGATGGGATGGACTCATATGTCATGGACTAAGTCCTCGATAGGGGAATCAAGGTTGAAGAATAAAACTCCACAGATCACATTACGTTCTGACAGGAGAGATGAAACCAGAGTGCAAGAAGTAGGCCGCTTCATCGAAGAGCGACATGATTGGTTTGGTTATCGTTGTGCCCTCCTCTCTGGAGAGTGAGTGGGGTTAAGCAAGGGTCCGGAGAGATCATGGCCTGCCTGGAGAGGCCATGATACATATTTACATCGCTATACGTCCCATCAGAGTTTCGAGGCCGGAGTGCAAGGGGTAGGTCATTTCGCTGGAGAGCAACGAGATCTACTTGTCGTTAAGTTTGGATTGAACTTCACAAGGGGTCGCACAGACTATGACCTAGACTATTGGTCTGGCGAGACCTTGGTATTGGTAAATGATTCGGTGAGATCATGGATTTGGCTAAGAATTTGGAATGGTTTCGAAATTGAATATCGCTCGGAATAGTCGAAGATTTCACTATCAATTTAGAGAGATTGAGTGTTCGGCATGCAAATACCAACTCTCCTGCGAACATGGTATGGCTCATGTCGATTCGTTTTGGCAAAGGAATGGATTCTGGATTGGAATATTCGGTTGTCGATGGATTTCATACTCCAGACTTATAGCAATTCAAAACATGACATCCTATCGCAAGGCATGTTTTATGGGGTATATGTTATCCCGACTTTTGCCAAGGCAGTGATACCATGGATTTGGCAAAACGGATTCCACGATCATCAAGGCAGGAAGCTCGAAGAGATGATTATCATAATCAAGGATCAATTATAAATAATGTTATGGGTGATAGTAGAGCAGATTCAAATGAATGGCATCTCAGAACTATTTAAGTATAGATTGGCACTTCCCCTTGGCAGGATATCAGATCGTACTACTTCCCCTAGGCATAGGATCAGACCAATATGGGTATGGACACTCAACTCAGTAGATCAACTCATTAAAGATCGATCAGTCACTCCGGAAAACACATAAGGAACTATGCATACAACTCAAGAAAGGGGAAGAGGATGTCATGGGGGACTCATATGACCAATCGCCGGTCCCACTCCCCAATATTAGGGGATCAACACCGATCCCCCAATGTGGCCTATTTTCGAGGAGTGGCGTTGGCCTGGTCTAGAGGTTCCGCATATGGATTTTCAACTAAATATTTATCCAAGTTCCCTTATAAATACAGCGGGCATGACACTCGTTTGGGGACCTTCTTCTCTCTTAGCTTCATTATGCCATTATTATTACTCGGATTCAAATAATTGTAGCTATAATCAACAACATAAATGGAAAATCTTTGAAGTGGATGTAAGCCGGACTCAGTCGAACCACTATAAAACTTTCTATTTGCATTTCTTACTGTTTTAGTTTTCTGTTCTTCATATTTTATTCTCTACTTCACTCTATTCAGAATTGGTTATTGGATTTGTGGTGCTTTCACATTGTTTGGGTGTTGACGACCATTTTTGATGCTAACAACCCTATAACACTCTAAGCAAAAATTATTTTCATGTTATCTAAATGTCGACTTAGCATTATAAAATTTTGGCACAATTTATATTTCATAAATTCCTCTATTTTATTTAATAAATTCAAAGCTACTATCTTAGCCCACTTTATAATATTACTTTTATAAACCAAAAATCAATTTGAACCCTTACCTAGAAATTATTATAAACACTGAACTTCGTTTCCTATTCATATACAAGTTTATAAAATATTATTTTAATATTTTAATTAATTTTATTTTAAATCATTCCTTAATTAAATTTCAAGCTCAATTATTAAATAATCATCAAACTACTCATTTAAATAAAAGAAAAATCTTTTCCTTTTAAAAATATTTCTAATCACACTTATTAATAATAATGGATTTTATAAAATTATCCAATCACCGTTACCACGGTTAAAGTCATTTTGAAATCCATAAATATACAAATAAATCCAAATCTTTCTTGTCTAATATTTAAAAATTCATTTTAATTAGCTTAATCATAATTATTATCATTAATTAATTGATCCTCAACACCATGTTGTTATAGACTCTTCTCTTAGGAAAATGGCATCCTTGCAATTTCCTATAGGGAAAATCCATAATAAGCTAAAATAATTAGCTTTACTACTCCTTAGTTTAAAACTTTAGACACAATTATCAAAATATTATAAACTCATTTAAAACAACATCAATTAACTAATTCCTTTGCGGCCTCAAAATAATAACGGCTTATCATCCCGTGCAAAATGTTTGGTAATGGGCTATGTGGTGAACAACTCAATTGAGACAATAACCATGTATTACAGCCAAATTATAATTCAAATATTGATTTCCCCAAATTTTTTGGAGTAATCTCTATAGCACAATTTTTTTCTTCGAAAATTCACTACTTTCAAATAAACATACAAACATATTCTTTTACGAATTCATTATAACACTTAAGTAATATAGGAAACCCTAAAATTTACAAAATCTAGAAAACCACTAACTTTACAAATCACATATTCTTTCTCAATTCTAATTTCACCGACCAATTTCAAAATTCAATAAACACATGAAATAAAAAAAAATTAAAACCACAAATAATCAAAACATAAACAATTAGAAATTTATAATAAGTGATTTCAAAGATTTATATTTGCAATAAATCTTTTCAAACAAATTTACAAATTTCAAAAATATTAAAACATCTCACTATATTTTATTTCCTAAAATAATGATGAGAAAACCAATTTATAATTCACCTTCTACAAAAAATTTCTTATTTTACAAAACTTTGTAGAAACATTTCTATTACACATGCATAATGTAGAAGGCTAAAAAAATTTTAAACTCAAAATATAAATTCTAAAACACTTACATTTATAAAACAAACCCTCAAAATATAATCTTACCTTCTTCAAATAAACTTCAAAATTTAGTAAAACACTGGAGATAAAATTTATATATGTTTACCAAAACTTTTCTAAAGCCGTAAATCTTCAAAACATAGCTTGACTTTAAATTCATAATCAGTTACTTTAAACCTTGATTTGAAAGATCTCCACAAATAAATATACAAAACATTTCATAATTCTTTAAAACATTATATACAAAATCTCCTTTGAATATTTATTTCAAGACATGAATTTTATTTTCCTACAATATTTATCACTTTGCTTAATTCAAAACTTTACTTTAAATATTCATGAAAAGTTACCACAATCTTAAAATTACTTCTTCTAAATTTATAAATTTTTCATAAGATATTTATATAAATTCACCCTTAAAACTCTTCTACAAACACTTGTTAATCATAAAATAAATTTATTTAAAGCACTTGCTCCTTTCATATCAAAAATACAATAGTAGCTCAGATAAAAATCATTTTAAAGTAAGAATTTTTATATATAAATTTACATATATCCCAAGATATCATACACAAAATATTTTCAAATTTCATCCAAATTTCAAACAATCACTCATCACAGAAAAGATATAATCATAGCATCACATATCAAATAATTTAAAATTTTAATACAAAATAAATAAATGATGTCTCGTTATAACTTTCTTGTGGCCCATTTCACCAATTGGCTGTAGTATTGATCGTGTGATCAACATTGTTTTGCCATCGACTTCAGTTCTCCACCAATACTCGATGGCTGGACTCATCATATAAATACATATATACAAACATATGAAAATAAAATTCATTATCTTCAAAACGATAATGTATATTATAAACGCAGAAATAAATTTTCAAATCAAAACAATTCCAAAAATTCCTAAAACTTCAAAATTTCAAATATATGTTCACAACATAAGCTTTACTAAATTATATTTCAAAATAATATTTCTCCTTTCAAAATATTTAATATCACTTCTTTTTGAGCTTTATATAAATTCTTTTCAAACCATAATTCAAAATAAGATTTTAAATCATATCTTTCTTCCAAAATTTATAAAATATAAATTTTACTTTTCCGTAAATATTTTTTTATCCAACATCTTTCATCTCTTTATAAAACTCCACAGGATCACTTAATTTTCAAAACCTTTCAGTACTTTTCAAAAATCTATGTCCATATGTCTTGTCATATTGTTTAGGAATCCCTATTGATAACGTCGATTAGGCACATCGATCGGAATTCTTAAAACACTTAACGGACTGATTAGCACAAACTCAATTTTAAAAATTCTTCCAATTATCTTATATATATATACACACACACACACACACACTAAATCATACTTTAGATAATAATAACCATTTAACTAAAACCTAAACAAATATACTTATATAAGCATATATTCTAACAAAAGATTTTCTAATGAAAACATTTCTTACTTTTATAAAAACATACTTCTTACTCTAAATATATATAGATCAAATTCACAAACCTACTTACATTTAATATTAACCGAAGTCATTGACAATATCAAATCACTTCCAACAATTCAAAGAATATCATGTTAGTCCGTGAGATGATGGTTTTGATGACAACAACCTTAAAATAGATTATATAATCTAAATACTAACAGTATAAGCTTAGATATATATGTATATGCAGGATTTAACCATGCAAGTACCAAGAATGAAGACTGTACAGTATAGAGATTCAAGATATAAAGATTGAGGATTCATGAGTATCAAGATTACCAAGAGTTCAAGACTTCAAGAATAAGTATTTTTATTAGAAAATTTTGTTAAATCTCCTAGAAAAGCACTGGCATCTTAAAATCCAATTTATTCGTGGAATGGAATCCACTTCGAGCCTGTTAAAGGGATGGAAGTCTAAGTAGGATGGAACCTACGAAAAATCTAGTGGAACATTGTTTTGTATCCGCTAATTTTTATTCAAATGATTTTACAAAATTATCTTGTTTTCAAAATGATGTCAAAACTTTCCTTTTAAAAGATTCAAAAACCTCTATCCTGATTTTAAATAATTTTAGCCTCAAAATCATCTTTAATTTCAAAGTCAAATAACTCCTGATTTTAAACTATCTTTTAATATATTATATTTAACTTTTAAATATTTATACTTAGATTTAAATATAAAATTATAGTTAAATTCTATATATATATATATATTCTATATTTACTTATGAATTTTAAATATAGTCAAGTATATTTATAAAGTTTAAAATAGTTTTAATATAAGATAAAGGTTATTTTCAAAGAAAATCAAATCATCAAAAATTGCCTTGGGATGTAGACATACTCATGGTGACCATGTCGACATAGTATCAGTTAAGTTCAAAATTTAAATTTCAAAAGAAGTGTCTATTCGCCATAACTCTTCACGAATGGACATGGTTGTTGTTCTTCTATGAATAGGGGTTAGTTTCAACGAATTTTATATCAGATTTTCTGGTTTTTCACTCCTCTTCTTCTTCCACTTTTCTTAATACATATTCTTACCATTACTCTACCGAAATCAACATTAAATCGAACTCGATCATTCGTAGTTTGATTCTCTATCACTATCTCAACAAGATCCTCAGTGCTATTCAGAGTTATAGGCTTTTTGTAATCAACTTAGCGAGAAAAGGTGTGATTGTAGCCTTGAAAATCAATCAAGAAAGATAAGGTGTGATTGTAGCCTTGGGAAATCAATTGGGTGAACTTGTTGCCCGTAAAATCAAGTGGGTGAATTTGTTGCCTGGAAAATCAAGTATCTCTACCCAGAGGATTGTGATTCTGGAGGGTGTACCTCGTAGCGTTGAAATCGAGGGCGTTATTATAAAGATTGCTTTTGAAAGGAAATACTTACTTGTGTTACGGGACTGGACGTAGGGTAACTCCGAACCAGTATAAAATCGGGTGTGTTCTTTCCTTTACTGCTTTTTATTTTATTTCTGCATCTGTGTTTGTTTCTGTGATCATATCTGTGTCTGTATATTGCACACATCTGTGTCTAAATTAACATAAACTCAAAAATATTTAGTAATTCTTTATAAACACTATTCATCCCCCCTCTAGTGTTAATCCTAGCCTTAAGATCCATAATCCGCATTTCTCACAATTGGTATCAAAGAAAGGTTTTCAAAGTTTCATAATCTGATTTTTGAGAAGTTTTCAAAATGACCATCAACACTGGTACTGCTACTAACACTAGTATCCCTGTCACTAGTTCATTTGTAGAAGGTTAGTCTACTGTCAGACCACCACTTTTTAATGGCAGTAACTATGCATATTGGGCATGTAGGATGAAAATATATTTACAATCTATAGGATTAGACACTTGGAATATTACACAAACTGAATATTCTGAACCCATAACTGATTTTGCATAGTGGACTGCTGAGCAAAAGCCTATTGCACAAAATAATTCTAAGGTAATGAATATTTTGTTTTGTTCACTAGATAGAATGAATTCAATAGAGTATCAGTTTATAAGTCTGCTTATGAAATCTGTAAACTTTGCAAGTTACTCACGAAGGAACAAGCAAAGTTAAACAGACCAAAATTTCCATGCTCACAAATCAGTTTCAATTATTTAAAATGAATTCTAATGATTCTATTTCAGATATGTATAGTAGATTTTAGGATATTGTGCATTCTCTAATATCTTTGGGAAATGAATTTTCTGAAGAAGATCAAGTCAAAAAGATTCTATATTCTCTTACTCCAAAATGGGATCAAAAGACACTTGCCATCGAAGAGGCAAATGACATCAGTACTTTAAAGATAGAAGAATTAATTGGAAATCTAATGTCGTATGAAGTTCAAAGAATCGGGGGAAGAGAAAGAAAAGCATCTGAAAAGAAGTCAATGGCATTCATTGCATTGACTGTTAGATCAGATTCAAACAACGATAATGATGAAGAGATAGCCTTAATGACCAGAAATTTTAGGAAATTCCTGAAATACAGAAAGATGAATAATCTCAGGAGAAACAACTATAAAAACTCTGAAAATCAGAATGTAGTGCCAAATAATGTCAAATGTTACAACTGTGATGAACCAGGCCATATCAAAAGAGACTGTCTGTATCCAGATAGGCAAAATCCTCCTATGAATAATGATCCAGCAAAGAAATGGAAGCGTGCATTTACTGCTACTCTAGATGACTCAGACTTGTCCTCAAGTGATGATGATCAGAAGACGGATAATTTGAATTTGTGTTTCATACAGTTCACAACTCCGACGAATTCAGAGAAACAGACTCAGAAAAAAGTACACATTTACAATATTATTGGTTGAAGTTGCTTGCTTAGAATTAGAAGTTTGATTGATTGATTTTGAACTGGCGTGTTATTTGAATTTTAATTTTTTTTACTGTTATTTTATTATTATTTTGTTATTATTATTATTATTTTTATATATTATTGAATATACTATAATTCTAATAATATTCCCCATATATATATATACATTAAAAAATAATAAAGTATATATATTTATTAGAGAACTTAGGAAAAATAATTCATGAAAATTCACTGGCACATGTCGACACGGTCCCTACCATGATGTCGACATGGGTACCAGAATTTGAATTTCAAAATTTGAATTCAAATGTTTGAATTTCCCTCCACCTTTTCACTTCATTCAATTCTCTGAAAAGCTACCTTTTGATCAGAGAATACGTCCTTTGAGAATCTATTTATTCACTATCTTTTATCATATCTTTTCACTCTCATTTTCAAATTCAAACTCTCTTCATAACTTCAAGCTATCTACTCTCTACTTTAAAGGCTTCTTCAAGCAACCCCTCCACTATGAGAATTTTCAGAAAAATAAAAAAGCAACTATTCAATGATCCGGAGGCAATAAAAGCATACATCAATTATGCTAACTACGCCAAAGTCCATCCCGGAAAGTTTGCTAATTTTCAAGATTTCTCTTCTTATGAACTTGATTCTCTTTTTGCAAACAATGGAGTTCTTAGTCTTATTGATGCTTCTCAAAATGATTTTGTTTGCTATCCAAATCTTGTCAAAAATTTCTATGCTAATTTAAACCGTGGATTTTATAATGGAAATGAGGATGAAATTTGGAATAGTGTCAAAGGCACTAGAATTATTTTGAATTGTGATCTATTGGGTACCATTCTCAATTGCAAGAGTACGGGAATGGATTTTTCTAATTTCAAAATCGATGAAAATGATCGTGAGACATTTCATCACATTTTGGAAGGGGATGATAATTTTGAATTCAAAAATCAAAATTTTCGACCAAAAGCACGAATTGTCAATCTTCTTTTGCAATATACTTTGACCCCAAGATCGGGGAATTTTAACAATCCTACTTCAAAAGTTTGCAAAGCACTTTTTTCTATTTTTGAAAATTATGACATAAATTGGGTGCAAGTTGTTTTGGATGAACTTCATCCTAAAAATCTTAAAATGGGTGAGAATACTTTGTACCATGGAATTTATCTCACCCGGATTTTTAACTATTTTGGAGTGGATTTCAAAGGCAAAGAATTTGTTTTTAGAAAAGTTTTCAATCATTCCAACATTTCGCTTATGAAAATTCCATTTGTTTTTCAATCTTATGAAACCCTTGCCGTAAAGGAAGAGCGTTTGGCTCATGAGGAAATGGAAGAGGAGGAATAGGAAGAAGAAGAAGGGGATGAAATAGAAATTGAAGAAGAAGAAGAAAAAGGTGAAGCCTCTTTGGAAAGCATCGACTATCCTCCTAATCCGTCCAACAAAACTCTTCTTAAAAATCAAAAGACTATTGTTGAGAATCAACGGATTCTTAAACGATCCGTTAGTAAGAAGTTGGACAAAATTTCATCCAAGATGAACAAGTTCGTTTCCAAAGTCAGCAAGAAACTTGGACTTTCTTCATCATCATCATCCTCTAACTAGTTTTATCTTTTAGTATCTTGTTGTATGTGTTTTAGCTTGTTTTAATTCAAAAGTTCATGTAGTTTCATATGTTTAATCATTGTTGAAAAAAAAATTCTGTTATGTAGCTTATCTTATCTCCAGAATAAACGTTAGTATATTATATATATATATATATATATATATATATGCACACACAATTATTCATAAAATCTAATTAGTCATACTTATTCACTAACCCATGTCGACATACCCCCTATGACCATGTCGACATGTACTGGTCAGAAATGACAATTCAATTTGAATTTGAAATTTGAATAACCACCATATGTCTATTAATTTCAAACGAATTTCTACGCCTATAAATACCTATTTCTTCCAGAATTCTTCACTGAAAATTGTTTCTTATCTTCTATATCCTTCATTTCTTTCACAAATTCAAGTATGGCTAATCTAATTCAAAATTTATCCGAAAATCTTGAAGTAAATCTTAATTCGTTCAAGAATATTCTCTCATTCATTCTTCGTAATCAGTGACACTTAGAATTGAGTCAAATGCAGATGATCAAGGAGCAAGAAAGGCATTTCGATGCAATACGATGGATGATTTCCTCCCTACACAAGGATGATAACGAAGCACGTCCTCCAGTCTCTCTCACCAACGACAATGATAATTGGGATACTATTAAAGCAGACCCTATCTTTGGAGAAGAAGGATGGGTGGAAGTTCCACGTAACGTTTAATTTTATTTGGTTGCTTTGTTTGAATTGTTTGTTTTGATTGATTTGATTTCATTTGCTTTGGCTTGGTTTGAATTTGATTGATATTTAGTAATGGATTGATGTTTGTTGTACAAAACATGTATAATTATACATTAATATGTGTATAATCTTTGATTCATTATTGTGACTATCAATATAATTATTTCTTAATTCTATATTCCATTGTATAATGTTATTAATGCAGGTATTCTAGTCCAAGAATGAGGGGGAGGGGTAATATAGTTTGGAGTTATAAAGTTTAGAGTTTTTTTTTGTTGATGACAAAGAGGAAGAAGTATAAAATAGGGTAATTAGGGCATAGATTAAGAGGGAGTTATTAGTTTTAGGGGGAGTTATTAGGATAGAGGTAATATTTTATAAACAAAGGTTTCATCATCAAAAAGGGGGAGATTGCTAGTCCATGAGATGATGGTTTTGATGAAAACAACCTTAGAATAGATTATAAAATATAAATACTAACAGTATAAGTTTAGATATATATGTATATGCAGGATTTAACCGTGCAGGTACCAAGAATGAAGACTGTACAGTATAGGGATTCAAGATATCAAGATTGAAGACTCATGAGTATCAAGATTATCAAGAGTTTAAGACTTCAAGAATAAGTATTTTTATTAGGAAATTTTGTTAAAGCTCCTACAAAAGCACTGACATCTTCAAATCCAATTTATTTGTGGAATGGAATCCACTTCGAGCCCGTTAAAGGGATGGAACCCTAAGTAGGATGGAACCTATGAAAAATCTAGTGGAACATTGTTTTGTATCCGCTAATTTTTATCAAATGATTTTACAAAAATTATCTTGTTTTCAAAATGATTTCAAAACTTTCCTTTTAAAAGATTCAAAAACCTCTATCCTGGTTTTAAATAATTTTAGCCTCAAAATCATCTTTAATTTCAAAGTCAAATTACTCCTGATTTTAAACTATATTTTAATATAATATATTGAACTTTTAAATATTAATACTTAGATTTAAATATAAAATTATAGTTAAATTCTATATATATTATTCTATATTTACTTATGAATTTTAACTATAGTCAAGTATATTTATAAAGTTTTAAAATAGTTTTAATATAAGGTAAAGGTTATTTTTAAAGAAAATCAAATCATCAAAAATTGCCTTGGGATGTCGAAAAACTCATGGTGACCATGTCGACATAGTGTCAGTTAAGTTCAAAATTTAAATTTCAAAAGGAGTGTCTATTCGCCATAACTCTTCACGAATGGACATGGCTGTTGTTCTTCTATAAATAAGGGTTAGTTTCAACCAATTTTATATCTTATTTTCTGGTTTTTCACTCCTCTTTTTCTTCCACTTTTCTCAATACATATTCTTACCATTACTTTGCCGAAATCAACATTAAATCGAACTCGATCATTCGTAGTTTGATTCTCTATCACTATCTCAACAAGATCCTCATTGCTATTCAGAGTTATAGGCATTTTGTAATCAACTTAGCGAGAAAAGGTGTGATTGTAGCCTTGAAAATCAATCAAGAAAGATAAGGTGTGATTGTAGCCTTGGGAAATCAATTGGGTGAACTTGTTGCCCGTAAAATCAAGTGGGTGAACTTGTTGCCCAGAAAATCAAGTATCTTTACCCAGAGGATTGTGATTCTAGAGGGTGTACCTCGTAGCCTTGAAATCGAGGGTGTAATTGTAAAGATGGCTTTTGAAAGGAAATCCGTACTTGTGTTGCGGGACTGGATGTAGGGTAACTCCGAACCAGTATAAAATCTGGTGTGTTCTTTCCTTTACTGCTTTTTTTTATTTCTACATCTGTGTTTGTTTCTATGATCATATCTGTGTCTGTATATTGCACACATCTGTGTCTAATTTAACATAAACTCAAAAAGATTTAGTAATTCTTTATAAACATTATTCACCCCCCTCTAGTATTAATCCTAGCCTTAAGATCCATAATACGCATTTCTCACATATCATCTAAGCTCTAATTCGTACTTTACCAAATATAACATAAAAACATCAATAACAAGATATAAAAATATAATTCTCAAAGTTCCTAGCGATAACTTCCATATCAAAATGGCTCATGGATTTAATATTAATAATTACAAATTTCATACAAATAATCATTAAACAATGCAAACATAAATAACCAAACATATAAGATGTCTAGTAGAACTCAATCTATATATTTCCGCTACACACTCTAATATCTAGCAAACCAGAATATAAATATTTACATCAAGCCACTGTAGGTAAAACATTTTATATTCCATGCATAATAAATATATGTAAAATATTTATAACGCAAAATACAAATACGCTCCTAGATGATTACCCTAAGTAATCATCATATACTAAGCAATATATATATATATATATATGTATGTATCGTTACCTATTATAAACTAAACTCCAGCACACCCAAGGGGACGGGTACCCTAAGTCTCATCTAGACCAATGACTCGTGTCTTGTATATACAATGTATTGTTCTAAACCTACTCTGATACCAACAGTGGCACCCCACCTCTATACCAATACTATCCAAGAGTGTTATATAATAATACAGTCGGATAATATAGAGAACGAGGTGACATAGGATATACACATGAATATTCTCTTGGACTAACATCGGTACATATCTCATATCATATAAAACTCACATTAGATATAAACAGTCTTAGTAGACACATGTGCCTCCATGATAGAACAATACACAATATACATATAATAAATATTTATTAGGGAGAACACAGAGTCAAAACACAACGACAATATACAATAGAAATGTATACGTAAGTCCAAAATACATCAAACATACACTTATATCAATACATTAAATAAATGAATATAATTACATCCCAATAGTACACGGCAAAACTTGTATAACGAGATCCTAGCCTCCATTTATGCCCAACATCCAATAAAATGGTCGTCTTGTCCCTAAACTTGAAATGTCACAGACCGATCCGAGTATTATAAATAACACATGGGTCAGACTATGTCTATAATGACAACAAATAATATAGTGGCATAGGTAATATCGAATGCAATATGAAATTAACATGCATAACAAGTTATAAAGTGAGATTGCCTACAAAATCATCCCATCAAATCCAACATCATAAAATCCATATGAATCTATCACAGTCCATATCACGTCAATACAAAGGCTATCTCAAAATATCGAATCCTCAAGCAGTATGGATATAATAAAGACCAACTACACTTTAAACTCATCCAGTCTCTAATATAGTTAACTTATCATAGGAATGAGGCATATATGCCAATCCACTACGCACACATACCTTGAACTGGACGGGAGACTAATGGCCGCCTATTGCAAGCCTGCTTCATGAACCTAGGTATACTCACCAACTATAGAGTAGACGTCCATTCCTACATTCTTCAAGTACCTTGACGAACATTATGACCCTATCCATCAGTGACTCATCTATGCATAGCCTCAATCACAACCCTGCTTTGCCCCTATGGTAAAGACTGCTGGCCTATGTGACACAAGAGGCTGCAACTATCAATCATGTTATGCATATTAAATATAATAACCAACAACGGTGTTGCAGATCTAGGGCGCGACCGCACAATAAGCGGCCGGGTTAGATGCTGGCCATTCGGTTCACTCCCGAAATATAAAGGAAGCTGGAAAAAATGTGGATGGTTATATAATAACCATACCACATGGCTATCACAATTCAACATCTTACTATACAATAATCCACACCAAGTATCACATATATACATGACTGTAATCCCCATTTAAGCGACATTTACTTATAATGAATCAAAAAAATGACATAATGGCATCCTATACCACCGCATGTCATTCAAATAATTAGCCAAGGCTCATAAACTACACTTGATCCTTACTAGATATCTCTACATGACAGGTTCATTGAATAACCAAAAAGGTTTTACTGAAAGTCTCATACCAGAGGTATTACTAATTCATTTATTCAAATTCCTTGTCACACGGAAATGAAAGCTCACAAATCAAATAGAAGGATATCATCACCATATCATCTTAAAATATAATTCAAACCAAGATCAATGATAAATCATTCATAATGAATAGATTAATGTGAAAGGAATAGGGAATTGTAGTAAATAATAAAATATTATATAAACTAATATATATATATATATATATATATATATATATTTGCAGCATAAGATTTGAAGATAAAAGTTAGATGAAAAATATTTGCTTATATATTATATGTGTGTGTGTGAATCACTTTATAACCAAATGTAACTTATAGAAAATAATAAGAATTGCCAGTAAATGAATAAAAGACATGCTTTTGAATTTAAAAATATTTCGTAAATATGATGAAAAAGATTTTCAACCTTTGTAAAATATTCTAGTAACTTCATGATGTAAAACACTAAATTGACCCAGAAACTATTATTTTAAAGTTATCAAAATAATTCAAAATGAAATAAGATCATTAAAAAAAACAATAGCTCAGGCATCGACATTTGACTACATAAATATAAAATGATTTCTAAACATTTCAGACGCCCGAATTCACAAACCAAACGTCTGAACTCAAATAGAGAAGAATTAGTTTATATTTACGTTAATTTAGACATCTATATATACAACTCAAATGTTTGAATCTTACTAAGTTCAAAATAGAGAACTTATAGGTATAAATTTAACCAATTCAAACGTATGAATCTTTCACTCAGACATCTGAATGCCATCTGAGTGCAAAATGAATTTTTAAACTAAGAAACTAAATTTATCTTTGATCAACTACTTTAAAACAAAAACAAAACATCTATATGGCTTCATTTGTACGCTACATCAATACATAAACATCAAATTCCTCAATCAATCCCAAATCAAAGAATGAAGTAATGAACCCATTCGAGATAATTTGCAATTATAACACCAAATCAATATTCAATCATCAAAATTAACCTCAATCCATGAGATGCACAAGACAAAATATCATAGATATAGAACTAAACATTAAGACATAGATATGTGAGTGGGAAAGCACTCACCACAGCTAAATGAAACTCCATGACTAAATAGTACTCCATCAACTTCAATTTTATCCAAAGCAAAAAAACTCTATAGCTTCAAAATTGCTCAAAACTTTAACTTCTTTACGAAAGTAGATGTATCTTAGTGTTGAGAGCATCATATATTTATTTTGGAATTTATTGGATTTTATTAGATTTTATTTTGATTAATAGAAGAAGAAGATTTACATTATTTTTCTCTCATGAAGATAAAAGAGAAGCCTGATGATAAATAAACATAAATTGTATTGATGTAAAATGAAGACGACTTGAATAAACTAGAAAAGTGAAGACAAGTCTAGAAAGAAAAATATAGACTCTTTTTTTCGTGAATCAATTTGGGCCTTACAAAACCATGGCCCATTTTTCTTCTTTTCTTTTTCTTCTTCTTTATAAACTATTTTCCTTCCAATTCAAAACTCTATAATACTCCAAATAAAAATTATCATGTTATCTAAATGGCGACTCAACATTATAAAATTTTCACAAAATTTATGCTTCATAAATTCCTCTATTTTATTTGATTAAAGCAAAACTACTATCTTAGCCCACTTTATAAAAATCCTTTTATTAACCAAAAATCAATTCAATCCTTTACCCAGAAATTATTACTAACACAAAACTTCATTTCATATTCATATCCAAGTTTATGAAATATTATTTTCATATTTTAACTAATTTTATTTTAAAACATTCCTTAATTACATTTCAAGCTCAATTATTAAACCATTCATCTAAACAAAACAAAACTTTCCTTTTCAAAATATTTGTAATCACACTCACTAATAATACTAGATTTTATAAAATTATCCAATTAGTTTCACCATATTTAAAGCCATTTTAAAATCCATAAATATACAAACAAACCCAAACCTTTCTTGTCTAATATTTTAAAATTCATTTTAATTCGTTTAATCACCATTATCATCATTAATTAATTTCTCTTCATTGCCGGGTTATTACAATATATTGGATAAGAGGATTGAAGATTATAGCTGAATTAGTATATGAATTGTTTGGACTGAGTCACGGTTCTAAGGTTCATTAGTATCAAATAACGTATAGACTAAACGCCTAAATGCACAAATCCATTAACCTAAATGTAGATTTATAAATTCAAAAGCAATTCTCCATCAAATTCAATAAATTTTGAAGCTAAGGAGATCAACACAAGGAGAGCTATAAAGGGATACCGATATCAAACGAGTTCACAGAGTTTGGACGCTAAGGAAACTCTAAACAATGAAGGAGAAAGAAATTATTATCGAATTTTAGGCTTTCTCGAAATATTTGTAGGTAAAAATTTATTTATTAAGATATATAACATCATAATGGTTTTATTTCATCATTTATAGCCTAAGTAAGTTAATGGTCTTAGTAATATGATTTAAACAACACTTAAATTTGATATTGGTAATTGAATAAGTGAGAAAAATGGAACTTTCCATTAATAGATGAAATACGACCTAGGTAAAAATTGATTTGGGAAGAAAGGCAAACCGTGGTTGAATCAAAGGGTGTTAGGTTTTTTTAATATTAAGAAATACAATAAGAATGATGCGTAAAAATGAATATGACATGGTCATGTTTGATTATTATAAAGGTAAAATAGCAAAAATATTTATAAATGGTTGTTATAATAAGGTGATGAGGAAAATTGAAGAAAAAATTATAAATTGAAGAAGGTAAAACCATAACTATAGTGTATGATGCTTAGGCATGGGTATAATATGATGAAAATGGTAATATAGTTATGTGATGAATTACGTTATACTCAGATAACATATATGAAGGTATAAATGTAGTCTAAATGAAGATTGACACGGTAAGTGATAAACTTCAAAAAAGTGAAAACCTGAAGTTTACAATAAATTAGACTTTTGAATTTATAAATCAAATGTATGCAAATTTACAGTGTAAACCTATAGTTTAACCCATATAAAATTCTAGTTCAAGTGTTTGAAATATAGAGTTAGACGACCAAATTTAAGAACTACACATTTGAAAAGCTAGAGGAATTTTGCTTTCAGGCGTTCAATGTTTTATTGTTGGTTCAGATGTCCGAATGATTCTTTCAAACGTCAAAATATCTATTTAAGGCCAGGCTGAACTTGGACCCTGAAAGTGTTATATAAATGGTTGAAGGCACTTTGTATCATCGAATGAAATGTTAGAACGTTGTATGGTGTATGTAATCTTATGCAGAGTAATACTTAAAGTTGATGATTTCTGGAACATGTAAATTGATACAAGTGAAATTGATGATAAGAAAATTTTGATACGAATTAAGATGGTTAATGTATGTGGCTAGGTCTTATAACATACGGTGTAGAGATCGGGGTAGGCAGAGACATCCATCTAATTCACTACAGTGGTCGTATTCTGAATATTAGTTTTAGTAGGTCGGCTGTAGTAGGGATAAGATTTGACGTACAACCAATATTCAAAAAAGAGCACATGGTATACCATAGTAGAAGAGTGTCATATGATGGTAAATTCTTATTAGTATCGAGGTGTTGTTATATGTCATATAGGCTTATAAACGATTATCATTATAATGATAAAGCAGATTCATAGACATAAGTAACATAGGAAAGGTAAATGTAGTATTAGTCTATAACGATGTTTTATCAGCATGTTGGTATCATATGCTTAATGATACTTTCTCACTCATACGCATATGTTTTGACATCCCCCTATGTTTCCTTTTTGTTGACAAGGTATTGGAAAATTCTTAATTTGGAAGACAACAATGGACATCTAATGGATTTAAATTGTTTTATCTGGCTATCTACTATTTTGGTACTATATATTTACGTTAGACCACTTGTTATGGGAATGTCATATTTAGATTGGTGTTATAACATTTATGATTATTATCTAGTTTGACTTAGATTTTTTATATACGGTATCATATTTTATTCTTTCTACTATGACATCTGATAGTTGTAATTAAAGTAGATAGCTTTATTTATTGTTTTTACTTCTAATGATCCCTCGTTTAGTGCTTCTAGGATCCGTGCATCAGTTGAGACGTTGAGTCAAAAGGTCATGAATGAGGGGTTTGTACATGTGGCTTGTAATAATCAAGCGCATTAAGAAGCTTGATTAGGTGCCAAAGCCTAAGACTTGAAAGACTTCAACATTGACCAAATAAGGAGTTTCGGAAGAAGGGATGCTTTTGTGTTTCAGATATAGGTAACTTTTGGAAAGAGTTTATTATAGAGCACCGTCGATCATGGTTTACAATTCATCCCATCGAAACAAAGATGTATCAGGACATTACTAAGAAGGAACATAGAGGGATGTGGGCTTATAGAAATTTTTGGTGCTATAAAAAGTATATTATGCAATTGTCAAAGACTTTTACGTTAAGTGGTTAGAGGTATGATGTCTTAGACAAAAGTTATAAAGGCATGGGTTCAAGCCCTTAAGGCATCATAATGAGTGTTGTACCTGAAAAAAGTATCACTCTTGTTATAAAAAAAATGTATGTTATGCAATTGAATCCTCGAAAATATTCGTTTCGGGTAGTGTTTGGCAGGTTTCTTCACTTCATTGTTAATGCATGAGGAAAAAAAGAATCCAGATAATATGAAGTTGTTAAAAAGTTTGAGGAACCCACAGTGCTAGTGGAAGTGATGTGCTTCACTATTAGAGCAATAGCCTTGAGTATATTCATTTTGACGATGCTTGCTTTCCTCTCCTCCGATATACTCAAGAGGAAAGAAAGTTCATGTGGAATGAGTAATGCAAGCAAACATTTTAAATATTATTTGATTTTTTGGCTCAACCATTGGTTTTGTTAAATCATACGAAGGTGAAGACCTTATCATATAATAAAATGCAAATGAGAAATACATAAAATAAAATGGTATTTGAATAAACCAGTACATCAAATAAAATACTATGTTAAGTAGAAGAGTACATAGGATAAAACTCCACATTAAATAAGATACTAATTCAGAAGAAACACCAGGTTACTTATTCCCCCTTTGTATCTTTTTAATTGTTGTGGAAACAATAGACCATTGAAATTTTTTGAGCAACCAAGATTGTGACATATAGAGAAATAAACTAATAAGGATTCAAACATTTTGATCTAAATTTCCATTTGAATTTTCAATTTGATTTTCATTTTGTAGGTTTTCCAAACTGTAAAACTTTGAAGTGGAAGTTGAAGTAAATGAGAAAAGTGAAATAATAAAAAGCAAACTGTATAATTTTACAAATACACATGAATTTACCTTTACCTGATTGTATGAATTGGGCATTGTTACTACCTAACCAGGGCATTAATGAAAATTTATTTTGACATATAACCGAAATTTTAATGATATTCTTCTTTTCTTCTTTTATCACTTTCAGTTCGATTATGCCAAAACTTGAAAAACCACCCGAGTAGATTAGGTTACAGAATAAAATAAAGAAATTCAATGGAATTGAGATTAATAAACACACAACAATTTATAGTAGTTCATTTAAATCTGCCTTATGTCCACTTAAACTTTATTAATGAATTTTTGAGATTTTACAGTTTGTGATTATCCAACTTTACGCTTACAACTTGGTAGGAAGCCAATAGTGCACAAATATTTAGAAATGGATAAATGATCTTGAAATAGTGCCCCTCTCCTCCTATTTATAGATGTAGATCAACAAAATAGACTCTGAGATTTTCTATCCACGTTCTCCATGCTCTGGAGGAGGTTTTAGAAGAAGATCGTGGCCATGTTCACAAGTTGTATGTCAACATGGAGCCGAGTAAAGCTTCACAACTCGGTATCGATATGTAACATATGCCAATTTTGGCCTTCTGATCTCGATCTATAGTTTTCCTTAATGGAATGCATGTGACTAATCACTATTGTTTATTATATCAAGTTCATGCTTCGACCATCCTTAAACTACTTAGTAGGTTTGGCTTTAGCGATCAGTATCAAGTTATGTGACACAACTTAGCACCAATCTGGCACTTCATACATCTTTAGCCAACCCTTCTTTGTACCACGTGATTCCTTCATAAGATGGTGAAATTCCCTTGTTTTCTTAGTGAGATCCTTTATCATTCTTCAAGCTTTGTTTGGATTCTAACTTCTTGAGTTATAGCTCTAGATTTCTGGCTTACTATCCGATCATTCGATAGTTCCGACTCACCTAGATATGACTAGATTCAAAAGAAGGATAAACCCCTAGAGTATATAAACAAAGCATACTTTATTGAGAAAAGCTATCAATTTCCAATTCTTCTCTAATTTTATATTTTCAGCTTTCAAACTACTATCATGGATCGGCGTGTCTTTTCTAGGTCGTCACATTTTTTTTGAACAACTTTTGGATTCATATCTCTTGGATAGCATAAAAGTTGAAGCATGTAGTTCAAGTTTGTTATTGGCACATTGGAAATTCTAAATGTACATTCTTTAAATCTATTAGGTAGAGTTCTAACATTTGAAGTTTGCATCTCTTGCATCGTGAATCTCTGTTTCTATTTTTTCATTCTTTTTTATTCTACAGACCGATGCCGATCTGTGAGCTTGGTTCGCTGATGAACTTTTGCCTATTCCTTTGGGCAAACTAATTCTTGAGGTTTTCAATCCCTTCTTTTCTTTCTTATCTATTTCTTTATTTCTAAAGTGATCTCTAACTTGAGCTCTGCCATTGTCGAACCCTACCAGCTACTCTAAACTTACTACATCAACAGTTGTCGCTACCTCTCAACATCGTCATCACCAGTTCTAACCGTCTCTAATGTTTTTTGACTTTGGATTCAATATATTAGAACAAAATTAGCAACTCGGTTTTGAGTTTCAGGCCGACATTCGATTCGTACGAACCTTAACATCAAACTTCTGTAAGTCGACTTAAGTGGGTGGCAATGTTGCATTTGGTGGCACATCAACGATTGCCTATCGACCATCTCTAGTCGTGGTGTAACAACCCGCATATTTAGCGATTTTATATTTAAATGTTTAATTTAAATATAGCGTCGTTAGTCGGATTTTGGTCCGAAATGTTACTTTCTGCAAATGGCCGAATTGGAACTCGAAACTACCTCCATTGGTTCCAAAATGGCGTTTGCGATCTTTTTGAGTATAATCTTTGATATGTTTGGAGTTTGTGAATTTTGGTTACTTTTTCTATTGGGTTTGGGTTTGGGTTCAGCCCACTAGCTTAACTAATCCTCTAGCTTAGCCACTTCTCTCATTCACTTATTCATTTCTTAAAACTTAAGCTTAGAACTGAAAATAGGGGAAAGGAAGAGGAATTAGAAATTAGCAGCCCTAGTTCTCTTTTGTATTTTGATTTCTTGCTCCAAATTCATAGAGAATCCATTGGTAAGTTCATCTCCATCTTCTCCATCTCTTCTCCTCTTCAATTTCAGTAATTTTCCTAACCCTAACTTAGGAAATGCTTGCTTTGATTCTAGATTGAAACTTGTAGTGTTGAAGTGGAGTGTGGTTGGTTGATTCCTTGCTTTTGTGTTTCTTCATCATCTTTGTTTGTGAGGTTAAAAGGTGAGTTTTTGTAACTCACATCTAAGTATGTTGCTTTTGCTGTGGTTGGATATGAAATTCTAACCTCGATTCATGTCTATTGATGTGGAGTTGGATAGATTCGTTCCGATATGTTTTGGCCACTTTGGCCTAGGCAAATTGTTGCCCAGACCAGGTGACCAGACGTCTGGAAGCAAAGCTCAGACGTCTGGTTTTAACCTGGAGTGAAAAATATAAACATACGGCAGTTGAAAGAAAGTCAGAAACCACTCTCAGACGTCTGACCCTCAATTTCAGACGTCTGAATGGTTTCAGACGTCTGGTTCGCAAAACCAGACGTCTGGTTGGGTTTTCTGGAATTTTTCCAGAGACCGAAACCAGACGTCTGAGGGCACCGCTCAGACGTCTTGAATCCCCTGTTTTGCCTATTCTTGGTTGATATTTCATTGATTATCGATGTTTGTCGACTAGGTTTGTGATTATCATTCACGATTGACTTTGATGACTTGTTTTTGACTTCATTCACGGGTTTTATAAATAATATCTCTAAATCGTATTAAAAGCTTGCTTCTCCAATTTATAAATTCTATTTAAACGCGCACACACACACACAATTTTGCACTTCGAGCAAAGTGGAAGGGTGATTAAATGGTTGGGCAAAACACGGACCATGAATCTGTGCATTTATCCTTCCGATTAATTCCCGACCTATTCAATTAATCATTTTGACCTTCGGGTTTGGTTTATCGATGATATGAGGTAAATTTGTACTGCTTTGAGTGTGAAATAAACTAACGGATAGTAAACCGTTTAGTGCGAACGGGTGGTTATGGGACTCACGTTACCACTTTTCGGATTCCTCTCTGGGAGTTTATGACACATGCTGCCTTTGGGATAGTGTCTTCGGACTGTCTCCTCTGGCTTGTTTCCTTTAAATATCGCCTTTGGAGTTGGCCTTTTCCCCGACTCGAAAAATATATGGGGTTGGCGGTTGTCTTTAGTATTGCTATTGGAGTGGTTTCTTCACCACCGCTCAAGAGATATTGGAGTGGTTTCTTCACCACCGCTCAAGAGATATTGGAGTGGTTTCTTCACCACCGCTCAAGAGATAACGGAGTGGTTTACTCACCACCGCTCATGATGTTTCATTTATATGTATATTCCCTAGGTATTGCTTTTCTGTATTGGTTCTTTGGAGCCACACGAAATATAGCGTCTACCTTGTGGAACTTGTATTATCGGTATTTGTTGTTTGCCTTATGGCTTGCTTTGGGATATTCTTATCCTTTGTTTCTATATGTTGCCGATGATATGAGGCTTGATCTATATGATTCATCTTTCGTTAGATGATTGTGTATCTCTTTTAGAGATATCTATTATGCTTTGTAACCTTGCAGGTTTATTGTTGTTCAGTTTATTTAGCTGATTTGTTTAGCTAGACTGATCCGTGTAATTTATACTCGGGTCAGACCGAGTTGTTTCAGGTTATGTGCTTTTGGGCTTAGCCTATTTTGCTTCCGCATGGACTATTCTCTAGCTTCATTTTGTTGTAGCGTCTTTTGTGGTCCTTATCTGTTGTAACTCTGATATTTATATTTTTGTCTCGTCTGTATATTGTGGTCTCCTGTACCACTTGACATGTATTATTTTGTATACTCTGTTGTGTGTCCGTTTATGTGTATATTATGATCGACTGTTCTGTGATGTGATTTACATTTGAGTTGTTATATTTTCTTCTGATAGATCCTATAGCCATTGTAGTTTTGCCTTAAATATTTATTGAATAGGTCGAATTTTAATGTGACTACTTTTCGACATATTTAGTGAATAGTTAAGGTAAGATTACACATGGTCGCTTCCATTATACTCTATTGTCCACGTTAGCCGACAGTATTATCTATGTAATACTCTTTGTTAACGAGGCTCTCGGAGTGGGGCGTCACAGCGTGGTATCGGAGCGAGGTTCAGAACAAAATATGATAAACACGGAATAGATGCACATATTATGGTACATCAAAGTGTACAAGTGATACAAATCTTTGAATCATGGTGTCTCTTTATTCCATCAAGGCTAGATAGTATTTGGGAATACGTCTAGGATTATTCCGTAGTATCCCATATTGAAATATCTACCTTATGAATAATCTTTTCCTTATCTTGACTTTCAGCTTATGTCTGGAAGAGGCAGAGGTCGACGTTCGAATGCTGGGCAATCTAGTGGCTCACATCCGGATGGCGTTTATATGTCTGCCGATCAGTTTATGGAGTTGTTTAGGAGCACTCAGCCTCCCGTTCCTCCTCGAGTGTCTCCACCTCGCAAGTCTGCTTTTGCATGTCAGTGCAGTGATTTTTCTCATCTTGGAGGAAAACCGTTTAAGGGTTCCGAATCCGTTCTTGAAGTCCAAGCTTGGCTTCGCACGTGCGAGCGTATCTTCTCTCGCATGGATCTTTCTGACCATGATCAAGTTCTTGTGACTTCTAGCTTATTACAAGAGCGTGCTCTTGATTGGTATGAGCTTCTTGTAGCCGAGATTGATGAGTCTACTCTTTCTTGGACTCAGTTTCGGGGACGATTTGAACTCAAGTTCGTTCCTGAATCTGAAAAAGTTTTATTGACCCGTCGCTTCCTTGAGTTGAAGCAAGGGAAATCTTCTGTTTCTGAGTATGTCGCATCGTTCGAGGCTTTATCTCAGTATGGTCTTGAATTTATCAGCACTTCTTACAAGAAGAATTTGAAGTTTGTTTCTGGTCTTAAGAAATATCTTAGGAAGTCTTTGTTGCTCCAGCTTAAGCTTTCTTTCGAGGAATTGGTTGATTCGGCACTTCACCTCGAGACCATCGAGAAGGAGGGTGATAGTGATGTAGATGTAGAGGTTTCTAAGAACCCCAACAAGAGGTCGTTTCCAATTCAGAAGAAGCCTTTTCCTTCTAAGAAGAAGAAGACCGGTGGTCCTACTTCTCAGCCTCAGTCTTCTGGAACACCTTTCGTTCGAAAGTGTTTCAATTGTGGTTCTCCGGATCATATTATTCGAGCTTGTCCAAAGCCTCTCTTCTGCCGTTACTGCAAGAGGGAAGGTCATCGTAGTTCCACTTGTCCCATTGCTCCGAATAATTCTTCATCTGGCAAGTTAAATGTAGCGAATGCTTCTGGAGATCCTTCTCAATCCAAAGGTATATCTTCATCTATTTTGGAAGGTTTTATTCTATTTCATGATCATAGGATTCGAGTTCTTTTCGATATGGGTGATTCACATTCTTTCGTATCGAAGAAGCTCGTTGATGATTTATCCTTGGATGTTTCTTGTATGGTTACTTCTTTAAGGATTGCGAATCCTATTGGGGGATCCACGACCCTTAGCTTGTTTTGTGATGATATTGAGATTGTTTTATGTGGCTTTTCTTTCCGTGCGAATCTGCACGTTGTTTCTCATTTGGGTTTTGATATGATTTTTGGTATGGACTGGCTAGTGAGGTACGATGCCAGGATTATTTGTTCCGAGAGAATTTTATATCTTTGTCATCCTGATTCGCCTTCTCAGTTATCTCTTGTTCTTCGGGATGTGGATAATTCCGAGATGGCTTTGTATTCTCTTGATTCGCGAGATGGTGATGATGTATCTCGTATTCCTATTGCTTGTGACCTTTCTTATGTTTTTGAGCCTGTATCGGGTTTGTCACCCAAACGGGCAATTGAGTTCCGCATTGATCTCATTCCAGGCGCGTAGCTAGTTAGTCGTCCTCCCACGAGGATGTCTACAAAGGAAAATGAGGAACTCAAGAAGCAGCTTTTAGAGCTCGAGTCCAAGCAGTTGATTCAGTCCAGTTTTTCTCCGTGGGGATCCGCGGTCCTCTTCGTGAAGAAGTCTGATGGAACTCTTAGGCTTTGCATTGACTATCGCAAGCTTAACGAGTTGACCATTAGAAATAGGTATCCTTTGCCTAGGATCGATGATATGTTCGATCTATTGAGTGGTGCTAAGGTCTTTTCTCAGCTTGACCTTGCCACAGGTTTTCATCAGTTACGAGTCGCGGAGGATAGCATACCTCTTACCGCTTTCCGCACTCGTTATGGTTCTTTTGAGTGGCTCGTTATGCCGTTCGGTTTGACGAACGCTCCTGCTTTCTTTGTCGATCTCATGAATCGGGTATTCCGGGAATATCTCGATAAGTTCGTGCTTGTCTTCATTGATGATATCCTTATTTATTCTAAGTCTGAAGCTGAGCATGCTAATCACTTGAGAATTGTCTTGAGTACTCTTCGTCATCATCAGCTTAGAGCCAAATTCTCCAAGTGCCACTTTTGGGAGAATAAGGTTAAGTTCTTAGGCCATGTTGCATCTTCCGATGGCATTTCTGTCGATCCCTCAAAGATCGAAGCCATCCAGAATTGGAAGAGGCCTGAGAATGTTCATGAGATTCGTAGTTTCCTTGGATTGGAGGGTTATTACCGTCGGTTCATTAAGGATTTTTCCCGTGTTGTGCTTCCTCTCACTTGCCTTACTCGGAAAGGCATTCGTTTTGATTGGTCCGACAAGTGTGAGGCTTCCTTTCTGTCATTGAAGGAACTTCTCACAAATGCTCCTATTCTAGTGGTTCCCGAAGGGAATCATGATCTTGTTGTCTACACCGATGCTTGTGGTAGTGGTCTCGGTGCTGTTCTTATGCAGAAGGATCGGGTAGTTGCTTATGCTTCTAGGCAACTACGTCCGAATGAAGTTCGCTATGCCACTCATGATCTTGAGTTAGCCGCCATTGTCTTTGCCTTGAAGATTTGGCGACATTATTTATTGGGCGAGCGCTTTATTCTCTATATCGATCATAAATCTTTGAAGTATTTGTTCACTCAGAAGGAACTCAATATGAGGCAACAGCGTTGGCTCGAGTTTCTTGCTTCTTATGACTTTGATATCCAGTATACTCCTGGTAAGGGTAATCGTGTTGCAGATGCGCTTAGTCGCAAACATTCGGCTGTTATTTCGATGATGCTTGCCGAATGGAATATTCTTGAGACTCTATCTTTTTGTGAAATTCGTGATCGAGGTTCATCTTTTGATTCTCCTATTCTATTATTTAGTTTGGGAGCTCGACCTATTTTATTGGATCGTATTGCCGATGCCCAACGGCGTGATCCTGATTTGTTGTATTTTATTCAGCTTTGCGAGTCTGGATCTTGTGATGAGGCGTTGCAAGATCTTAGGATTGATTCTCATGGGTGTCTTCGTAAGAAGAACCGTCTTTTTGTGCCTTCTGATCTTGCACTTAGGCATGACATTCTTGATGATTGTCACCATTCTAAGTATACCATTCATCCCGGTAGTAGCAAAATGTATGCCGATATGCGTCGTCTTTATTATTGCAAAGGCATGAAGCGCGATGTGGCGAGTTATGTGAACAATTGCATAACTTGTCAGCGTTTTAAGGCCGAGCATCAGCGTCTTTCGGGTCTTCTTCAACCTCTTGAGATTCCATTGTGGAAATGAGATCAGATTTCTATGGATTTCATTGACGGCCTACCTCATTCGAGATCGGGCCATTCTAGCATTTGGGTTATTGTTGATCGCCTTTCCAAGTCTGCTCATTTTGTCCCTATTAAGTCTAGTAGAACTGCTTCGCATTTGGCTAAGTTGTATGTCAAGGAAATCGTGAGACTTCATGGTGTTCCTAGTTCTATTGTGAGTGATCGTGATCCTTTATTCACGAGTCATTTTTGGAAGAGTCTTCAGCAAGCTTTGGGAACAAAGCTTAATTTTTCTACAGCTTATCATCCGCAGTCTGACGGACAGACTGAACGGGTGAATCGTATTTTGGAAGATCTTCTCCGTATTTGTACCTTTGATTTCGGTGGTAGTTGGGAGGATCATCTACCTCTTGTAGAGTTCTCCTACAATAATAGTTTTCAATCTAGTATCAGTATGGCTCCTTTCGAAGCCTTATACGGAAGGCCATGTCGATCACCCTCTTGTTGGTAAGAATCTGGTGAGAAGCTTATTCTTGGTCTAGATTTTGTTCGTGATTCTTCTGAGAAGATTGATCTTATTCGGTTGAGAATGAAAGAGGCACGGAGTCGCCAGAAATCCTATGCGGACAACCGTAGGAAGCCTCTCGAGTTCTCGATCGGCAATCTTGTTTTTATTCGTGTTTCTCCTTTGAAGGGGGTTATGCGTTTCAGTAAGCTGGAAAATTGGCTCCCCGTTATATAGGACCGTTTTCTATTACTGAACGTATTGGCCCTGTGGCTTATAGAGTTTCACTTCCAGCTCATTTATCTGGCATTCATGACGCGTTTCACGTCTCGCAACTTCGGAAATGTCTTCGAAAGTCGGATTCTGTTATTACTTCTCCTAATTTGCAAGAGCTGGAGGTCTCACCGGACTTATCGATTGTACAGCGACCTATTCGCGTGCTTGACACGGAGGTGCGACACCTTCGGAACAAGGACGTGCCGCTCGTTAAAGTTCAATGGTCCGCTAATCCTAATGACTGTACTTGAGAAACCAGAGAATTTATTGAGCGATCTTATCCGGGTTTTCTTTTCTTGCCTTGAAATGGTGAGTATGTCTTTTCATCTCAAGTTTTTTTTTTTTTTGATTAATTGTATTTATGTAGTTGTTACAAATATCGTCTCTAGAAATTGCGGGGACGCAATTTTGTAAGGAGGGGAGATCTGTAACAACCCGCATATTTAGCGATTTTATATTTAAATGTTTAATTTAAATATAGCGTCGTTAGTCGGATTTTGGTCCGAAATGTTACTTTCTGCAAATGGCCGAATTGGAACTCGAAACTACCTCCATTGGTTCCAAAATGGCGTTTGCGATCTTTTTGAGTATAATCTTTGATATGTTTGGAGTTTGTGAATTTTGGTTACTTTTTCTATTGAGTTTGGGTTTGGGTTCAGCCCACTAGCTTAACTAATCCTCTAGCTTAGCCACTTCTCTCATTCACTTATTCATTTCTTAAAACTTAAGCTTAGAACTGAAAATGGGGGAAAGGAAGAGGAATTAGAAATTAGCAGCCCTAGTTCTCTTTTGTATTTTGATTTCTTGCTCCAAATTCATAGAGAATCCATTGGTAAGTTCATCTCCATCTTCTCCATCTCTTCTCCTCTTCAATTTCAGTAATTTTCCTAACCCTAACTTAGGAAATGCTTGCTTTGATTCTAGATTGAAACTTGTAGTGTTGAAGTGGAGTGTGGTTGGTTGATTCCTTGCTTTTGTGTTTCTTCATCATCTTTGTTTGTGAGGTTAAAAGGTGAGTTTTTGTAACTCACATCTAAGTATGTTGCTTTTGCTGTGGTTGGATATGAAATTCTAACCTCGATTCATGTCTATTGATGTGGAGTTGGATAGATTCGTTCCGATATGTTTTGGCCACTTTGGCCTAGGCAAATTGTTGCCCAGACCAGGTGACCAGACGTCTGGAAGCAAAGCTCAGATGTCTGGTTTTAACCTGGAGTGAAAAATATAAACATACGGCAGTTGAAAGAAAGTCAGAAACCACTCTCAGACGTCTGACCCTCAATTTCAGACGTCTGAATGGTTTTAGACGTCTGGTTCGCAAAACCAGACGTCTGGTTGGGTTTTCTGGAATTTTTCCAGAGACCGAAACCATACGTCTGAAGGCACCGCTCAGACGTCTCGAATCCCCTGTTTTGCCTATTCTTGGTTGATATTTCATTGATTATCGATGTTTGTCGACTTGGTTTGTGATTATCATTCACGATTGACTTTGATGACTTGTTTTTGACTTCATTCACGGGTTTTATAAATAATATCTCTAAATCGTATTAAAAGCTCGCTTCTCCAATTTATAAATTCTATTTAAACGCATGCACACACACACAATTTTGCACTTCGAGTGAAGTGGAAGGGTGATTAAATGGTTGGGCAAAACACGGACCATGAATCTGTGCGTTTATCCTTCCGATTAATTCCCGACCTATTCAATTGATCGTTTTGACCTTCGGGTTTGGTTTATCGATGATATGAGGTAAATTTGTACTGCTTTGAGTGTGAAATAAACTAACGGATAGTAAACTGTTTAGTGCGAACGGGTGGTTATGGGACTCACGTTACCACTTTTCGGATTCCTCTCTGGGAGTTTGTGACACATGCTGCCTTTGGGACAGTGTCTTCGGACTGTCTCCTCTGGCTTGTTTCCTTTAAATATCGCCTTTGGAGTTGGCCTTTGCCCCGACTCGAAAAATATATGGGGTTGGCGGTTGTCTTTAGTATTGCTATTGGAGTGGTTTCTTCACCACCGCTCAAGAGATATTGGAGTGGTTTCTTCACCACCGCTCAAGAGATAACGGAGCGGTTTACTCACCACCGCTCATGATGTTTCATTTATATGTATATTCCCTAGGTATTGCTTTTCTGTATTGGTTCTTTGGAGCCACACGAAATATAGTGTCTACCTTGTGGAACTTGTGTTATCGGTATTTGTTGTTTGCCTTATGGCTTGCTTTGGGATATTCTTATCCTTTGTTTCTATATGTTGCCGATGATATGAGGCTTGATCTATATGATTCATCTTTCGTTAGATGATTGTGTATCTCTTTTAGAGATATCTATTATGCTTTGTAACCTTGCAGGTTTATTGTTGTTCAGTTTATTTAACTGATTTGTTTAGCTAGACTGATCCGTGTAATTTATACTCGGGTCCGACCGAGTTGTTTCAGGTTAGATGCTTTTGGACTTAGCCTATTTTGCTTCCGAATGGACTATTCTCTAGCTTCATTTTGTTGTAGCGTCTTTTGTGGTCCTTATCTGTTGTAACTCTGATATTTATATTTTTGTCTCGTCTGTATATTGTGGTCTCCTGTACCACTTGACATGTATTATTTTGTATACTCTGTTGTGTATCCGTTTATGTGTATATTATGATCGACTGTTCTGTGATGTGATTTACATTTGAGTTGTTATATTTTCTTCTGATAGATCCTATAGCCATTGTAGTTTTGCCTTAAATATTTATTGAATAGGTCGAATTTTAATGTGACTACTTTTCGACGTATTTAGTGAATAGTTAAGGTAAGATTACACATGGTCGCTTCCATTATACTCTGTTGTCCGCGTTAGCCGACAGTATTATCTATGTAATACTCTTTGTTAACGAGGCTCTCGGAGTGGGGCGTCACACGTGGCCTCAACCTCACTTTTTCTTTCTATAGATCGGTGAAATGATGATAGTTGAAAAGTATTTCAATTTTTTTCTGGAAACATTATACTTGGCCTTGTATTTAGTCAACTTCAGAAAAACTTGAAGCACTTTCAGGGATATTCAAGGGAAGCCTCGGGTTTTGACTCATGTTTGGTTGTGCATCATTTCCCTAGGATGGTTTTGAGTCCTACCTAGGCTTGATTCAAGTCTTCCAAATGGCTATGGATTTTTGAAATATAGTTCAATAGGAGGTTTTGTAAATCAAAGAGGAAGGGAAAAGTGAAGTTTCAAGGCAATTTTTGTCGTATGGTGATCGATAACTACGATTCATTGGGAAGGTCTCAAATAATGGTTACATTGAACATGTTCCGAAATTCGAACGGACTATCTATCACCTTTTTAACTTAACATTCACTTTAGCGTTCCTGCAAAGATAAATTCTATGTGACTTAGACAATGATTTTGTTATCATAAATAATACGATAATAAGTAAAACCCGATGCATGGTTCTACTGCACGGTGGGGTTCGTTTTGTAGCACAAACAAGCTATCTACTTAGATTTTTTACAATCACAATGCACTTTTACATCGTGTACACACTATGTAGATTACATAGTGCCCCATTGCCTCTATCAATGTATAAGATCCGATTAGTCAACACTTGTTGACATCTAACGGATATTATGCATTGGTCGTACAAGGTTTTACTTTAGTATGGGAATTACAGATAATTTCTATATAACCTTGTTCATCAATGAAGTTTTCAATAGCTATGGATCATAGACGTTCCTTATGTATCTCAACGATGGCTGCGGGTCCATCTACATCAAAGGTAGTTCAATTAGAGATAGAATCAGATTCAAACCCCGCCTTCTTTAATATGATCTATCTCATCATCTTTTTAGCCTCAACCACCACCTGCTCACCAAGGAAATATCTAGAAATTGTTCCTTTTGTGATGGCGGGCGAAAATTTCACTAGAGTTCCCCTCGATGTTAATCTTGAGGATGTTATCATTCTCAATAACCTACCGAATTCCCCGTCATCTAGACTTGATAGGGTGGCTATCTTAAGAATTTATGATAGGCATAGCATCCCTATCAAATATGTTCTTGTCCTGGAATTTAATCAACGGGCTCATTGTCCACCCAAAGGTTATACTGTGTGCAACTAGTATATGTGTCTATCTGCGTACATCCCACCATTCAATCACTCTATCCATATTGTGCTCAAGCACATGAAACTTACCCTTGTTCAGCTCTACCCAAACAGTCATGCCTCGTTGAACATTATGTACATGATATTTCTATAATATTTAAGCAGGTTTCCGACATTTGAAGAGATTCGTTACTTGTATGCTTTTAAGAAACGAAAGGGAAGCCTTTCTCTCATCTATTTGAAGCCATCTTCAGGCTATCAAGTCATTCGAGGGCTCTTCAGTAAGCTTAGATATTTCAAAGGGGAATATTTCTTTGTGCAGTTTCCCTTCGGATTCGCTCATGAATGGCTATCCGAATGTAAGTCCTACCGTCATGTAAGATTCATGCAATGCTAACTCATCCAACGACTTACTAATCTCTTTATTTTCATGGATTTTTGGATAATCCAAGATGGCTTGGAAGCTCAGCTTTGGCTAGTACCATGTGTCGTTTGTTTGTCATCCTTATGGAAGAATGAGAGATGAGGTATTTACTGACTGATGAGAGAATGTGGCAGTTCAACCTTATGATCTTAACCTTAGTTTGGCAATCGCACCTATTATTCATGAAAAAGCCTAACATGATACTGGAGCTGAAGAAAATGCAGACGCTCCCCCTTTCAAGAACCCTACATCAATCTAGAAGAAAATTTGGAGAGGAGTTAGAGATGTTGATGTCACTGTAGTAGGTGGTGATGGTAATGTGGACGATGACTAAGATGGAGGTGCCAGTTAGGATGTAGATCTTGATCATGAATCTTTTAGTGAAGTGGTGGCGACGATCAAGTGCAACTCATTTCCCAATGGCTAAAAATTAAGATTATCTCATGTTGTGCATCCTCGTAGCCACCACCAGCTTGCATGGCAAAAGAAACACCAAGCCCTCCTAGGGATATATATAGATAATTTGGGAGTATACTAGATGAGATAACTTCCTTTGGTCTAGGAAACATCAACAGCGACGACAATAATTCCCCCATTCGCTTGCCTACCATGTACCTGCAACTGCTGCGAGGAAGATAACCCTTATGAGCAAACTTTAAGTCCGTGGTCTATAAAACCTCATAAAATGAACCATAAATAAATAAAGTAAATTGAATTAAATATGATAATGGTTGGATATGGAAATTTTATAAAAGTTCAAATTTGACCATGAAAGTTATTCTGTTGCATTCATGGTGAAATGTTGATCTGTTTCCCTATATAGCATGCTGAAAACGGAGCTCAAGCTAAGAAGTTCTGAGCATTTGAAGCTCTTATATTCAGATTAATTTAGTTTGAATTCAATTCAAATGAGAAATCAAATTTAAGGTTTGAATTTTAAAAATTGGCTTGGTGGCTATGTAAACGTTTAACGTTAAAAAATTAATTAGGAAATAAAATAATCTTGCAATAGAAATAAATAAACGTTCCCCTAAATAAGAGGAGAGGTCGACCTGCATAGGTCAAAAGGTGGTCGACCGCTTGGCAACAGAAGTTGCCAATGGCGATTAAGGTTTGAAGTTATGTTTTATTCGATTGTATGCTATAGATTTACTCGTTTCCTACCTACTTCCATCCTACGGTTTTAGTGCATTTCAACTCCTATTATATAACCATATCCTCTCCATTTTTATTCAAATTATTTTGGAGAATACGACGGAACTCTGCCATTGCTATCTCACTAATAAAGTTCAAAAACTTCATAGAGAATTCAGGTAAGAATTCAACTAATTTCCTATTTCTTTCTTCATCTTTAAATATTCTCTTATCCTATTCTTCTCCATTTATTCTGAATATAACGAATATATACACCTCTTCCCTACTTTTTGTGTATATCTATATCAAAAGAGAGAAATTATGGAAGAGATCGAAAGGCTATAAATCCATTTGTAAGGCTAATATGCGAGTGGAACCTTTATTATTTCTTTTCGGCAATTGTTTAGTGTATTTCTTTTGGATTTTAATATAGCTTAGGGATTTTAGGATTCTGAAAATTTGATAGATAAAATTCCCTAAAATTCCTTTTATCTCGATATGTCAATTCTATGCCGAGATTCCCAATTATTTACATTAATTTGATGGGATTTGTTTCATTTATGCAATTTTTGATAATTCCACAGCCTATTCCACTTCTTCTTCTTATTTGGGTGAAATTGTTGTCCTTCAATAAAATAAGGGGTTTAGATTACGAATTCTATTCATAGTTTACATCACTTATTCATATCTGTTTCTTTGTAAAAAGAGGAGTTGAATATAATATGGGGTTTAGATTGCGATTCTTATTATTTATGATATTCCATTGAGTTGGCGTAATAAATTGAGTTTCTATTTTATTTACAAGTCTATTATTACAATTTTGGTTATGAAAATTTATTCCCTATCTTGGACATGAAAATCCCACAAAATCTTTGGAACTTTAAGAAAAAGACTCGCAATTATAGTTGGTTAGGAAATTGACATTTAAACGCTAGTTTAGAGTGTTAAATCTATGCGTTTATAACTTATTAGGCACGAATATTTATTTATCTCTATTCCTGTAACTAAAGTATAATTATTGTGTATACGGCTTAGTTAATCAGACATTTATTTACATTTATTTCCCCGATTGGGAAGGTAATTGATTTTGAGACAAAATAAGAGGAAACTCTTATATCCCCTAATTATTATTTTAAGGCATAATAAAGAAGATTCCTTATAAGCCCTTATTTATGAAATGGTGAGATGATATATATATATATATATATATATATATATAGTAATTGATGTATGGCTAAGTCATAGGTATGCGAGGTCAATAGAGTTACATTACGGAAGTCTGCACTTCACTTTGAAGCTACCAACAGTCGTGTACACTTTTATTGATGTGAGATATCCTTATGATAAATGTTTGTAATGACATGAGGTTACATCCAAAATCCGTAGGCGAAATCTGCCCAGCTAATCTAGCTACTAGTTTTTGCGAATAGCAAACTAATGTGAGACGTCATTATGAGTATAAGCTATAAGACAAAGAGTCTGCTTCAAGGTTTTGAGGTATTAAGTGGTTGGACCCTCCATTTTCCCAAGATGAAGTATTTAATGGCCAAGGGGTTATGTTAGGTGGTATCTCTACAGGGTTCAACTTCTGGAAATAAATCTTAAATGATGGGGTCCATCATAGTTAAGGTCTCAAATGGGTAGAGTCTTCTTATTTTACACTTGGAATTATTAAGTGGCATATGAGATCCATGTGATGTCAGCTAGATAATACCATTGAGGAGCATGATTTTGGAAACAGGTCTTAAATGATGGGGTCTTCCTTAATTAAGGTCTTGAATGACCAAAGTCTGCCTAATTTCCACTTAAAAGTATTAAGTAGCTTGGATGTCATCTGTCATATTATTAGATATTTATGACATATGATTGTAATATAGGATTCGAGAAACCTACTTCCGGAATGGAAGGTATTAAGTGGTTGGACCTGCCTCCTTTCATTATAAAAAAGCATTAAATGACTTTAATGGTTTAATATTCATAGACATATTCTTATTTTGAAATAAACTACCCAAGTACTAAAAAGGTAAGACTTAAGGTTTTTATTCACCAAACACTTGTTGTTCTGACTCCCTCCTCATTACCACACAGGTTTAGGATAGAGTAATGGTGGTGATGATGCTTAAAGATGAAGAAGCTTGGCTAGTAGCAGTATTTATTATTATTTGTTTTATGTGAACCTATAGATTTATAAAATTGTTGTAACATTTATTATGTTACGGTTTTTATGGGATTTTGTATTATGGTATTTTTTATGGTTTTGAAATAAATAGGTATACTTACTACTATATTTTATTTCACACGCTATGAGTTCAAAAAGTTTAGTTATGGCTCTGTAATGTTATTTCTTTTCACTACCAACAGCTTACCTTAAATGGATCTAAGTTTTGATGGACCTTATCTGGGTCAAATTTTAGGCCTATTCCGAGGTGGGTTGTTACATTTGGTATTGAAGCCTAGGTTACCCGATCAACGGAGAAAAACTATATGTATGAGAGATGTATTTATTACTTTGAAAAATGATTTTTCAAAAAGA
The DNA here is from genome assembly GCA_030765085.1 of Allium cepa. Lineage (NCBI taxonomy): Eukaryota > Viridiplantae > Streptophyta > Magnoliopsida > Asparagales > Amaryllidaceae > Allium > Allium cepa. The sequence continues at coordinate 1,028,357,814 of CM060932.1, read as the reverse complement.
GATTTCAAAGAATTATTACTATATATATATATATATATCCTCTCTTCATGAACATAGGCACATACACTAGGAAAAAATTTCTTTTCTAAAGGTTTAACCTGCATATAGTTGATATGGCTGATAATCATTCTTCTTTCGAAAAAGGGAACCCTACCCATAGAAGCCCACATATTCATGGAATACCTGAATGGTTTAAACAATATACTAGGACTGTCGAGCAGATTCCTATCCATCCAGCTACACCGGTAGCATCCACTGCCCTAGCCACCGATGCAACATCCCATCGTGTCAACTTTCCTAGGTTGTGTAAGGATTTTCTTAATATGGAATGGAAGACATACTTTGGAATTGAAGGATATTCGAAAGCTAAATCATGGATTAGTAATTGCGAGAAGATAAGAGAGCTTGGTTAGGATGATCAGCTAAGAAGAAGAATAACAACTTGGCCCCTCAGGGAAGAAGCCTTGAATTGGTGGAACTTTGTGACTGATGAGCAGCCGAGATGGATGTTCTCTTGGGATGAATTCAAGTACCGATTTGAGATGAGATTCATGACTAGAGCAGAGGTTAACTTGCAATTGGAAAAGTTCATTTGGCTGAGGAAAGGAGATTCTACCCGTAAGGAGTACATAGCTAAGCTTACTGAATGGGCTAAATTTGGGATGAGCTTGATAGACACACCTATGAAAAAGGCCATGAAGTTTGTGAGGGGCTTAAATTCCTTGCTAAGACCAATGTTGTTGACCGAAATACCTACAGAGGCCACGTATGAGATGTTGATAGAAACACGATTCTGCACATGGCGAATGAGGAAGATAAGGAAAGAGAGAAAAAGTAGTCTACACTGACCCAAAAGCAAGAAGCGTCCAAGAAGGGAGCATTTGGGCCAACAAGAAGTCAAAGGGGAGTTTAAGAAGGATGTAGAGGTATATAAGAAATGCTAAAGGAAGGGTCATAAAGCTAAAGATTATAGGGTGAATATGATAAAGGAAGCCTTTAAAGAAAGGTGCTTTAACTGCCACGAGGAAGGGCATAACAAGAATCAATGTTCTAAGGTGGCTAAGGAAGGACTAAGTGGATAGGCCTACATTATTAAAGATGTCCTTATTGCCCATAAGCCACCAAGAGACCAAGGAAAAACAGCTCTAGAAGGTATAACTCTTATTTTTGGAGTTACTGTTCGTACCTGGTTTGATTCAGGAGCATCACATTTCTTTATAGCTAGGGATGTAGTAAATTCCTTAAACCTTCAAACCCAGACGGTTAACAGCCCAATAGAGGTTTCCAATCCCATTAGGGGTTGACCCATCTTTCTCTTATTTGCAAAGAGCTAGTGTAGACATATGTGATGTTGATTTCATATGTTCTGCGTACGTTCTAAACTTCGAGAGGTATGGGCTTATGTTGGGGATGGATTGGTTGTCATATTATGGAGCCATTCTTGACTATGATAAGAGGGTAGTACGATTAAGGAGTCGTGAAGATCGTGACCTAGAAATTTCTTTGTACAACCAATGCTTAGTTGAGTTAAGCCATTTATATTCACTACATCTATCTGTATTTCGATAGTTATTATCTTAATCTGTATTCTGTCAATTTCTTAATGTCTTCGAGGAGGTCTTAGGTCTCCCATTCCATGGGGAGGTTGAGTCCCGAATCGATTTGCAGAAGGACGCAAGACCCGTTGCTATGCCTTTGAGACATATGGCCCTCAAAGAAAGAAGGGAATTAGATAAGCAAATCAAAAAGCTATTGAAGAAAGGTTTCATCCATAGGAGTTCTTCTGAGTAGGGAGTTCCTGTTATTTTTGCTACTAAGGCAAATGCTTCTTTGAGACTTTGCGTTGATTATAGGGAATTGAACAGGCTGACAAGGAAGAGTAGGTACCCTCTAGCTAGAATAGATGACTTATTCGACCAACTTATAGGAACTAAAATCTTTTTCCAATTAGACTTAGCAACGAGATTCCATCAGTTGAGGATTGTAGAGGAAAGCAAGCTGAAGACTACATTATGTATTCCATATAGGTTCTATGAGTGGGAAGTAATGCCTTTTGGACTTACAAATGCCCTAGCATACTTTGTGGATTTGATGAGCAGATTATTTAGAGTGCAACTTAATAAATTTTTCATAGTGTTTGTTGATGATATCTTTGTTTTATCCAAAGGCAAGGAGCATGAGGACCACCTTATGGAGGAACAAAAGACCTTGAGGAGAAACCAACTCAAAGTCAAGTTTTCTAAATGCCACTAATGGAAAAATGAAGTTATCTTCCTGGGCATATTGTTTAGGAGTAAGGATTGGTGGTGGACCCTGCTAAAGTGGAAGCTGTCCAAAGATGGAAGACTCCTAGTAATGCATCGAAGGTTAGAAGTTTTCTAGGGTTGGCAGAATATTATAAGAAGTTCATCAAGTGCTTTGCACAAATAGCGATCCCTTTAATTCGATTGATTATGAAGAATCTAGTTTTTATTTGTGATGATAGATGCATCAAGGCATTTGAGAAGCTTAAGGAGTCATTGACTGATGCACTTATGCTCACTATTCCTGATGGAATCAAGCCATTCACATTTTTCACAGATGCATATGGTACACGATTAGGGGTAGTTCTTATGCAAAAGGGAATATAGTTGCCTATTCTAGTAGATAACTAAAGGACCATGAGAAGAAGTATCCAGTGCATGATTTAGAATTGGCAGCCATTGTTTTTGCCTCAAAGATGTGGAGGTATTATCTCTTGGGGAAAGGTTTGAGTTATTCACTGATCATAAATCACTCAGATGCCTATTTTTCCATAAAGGTTTGAATCTTAGGTAGCAGAGGTGGATGGAGTATATAACATCCTTTGACTTTGGTATTCAATATACCCCTTAAAAGGGAACGCAGTCGCCGATGCCCTTAGTCAGAGACAAGCTATCCTAGGTGCTATATATAAATGGAGACTGTTGGAGGTTTTTCTCGAATTTTAACCATCAATAAAACCCATCCAAGGTTTTCTATAAGTTATGGAGATTAGACCAGCCTTGATGGATTATATAGGCACAAGCATGTAAAAGATGGAAGTTAGTAGAGATTTTGGAAAAATTAAAAAAAGAGCAACTTTCCCATGCTAGGAGCCCATGCTAGGATGTACTCGGTCGATGAGAAGGAATGTTTGAGAAGAGATGGGCGTCTTTGTGTTCTAATGTCCTAATGATTGATGATTTGATAAAAGATGTGTTTATGAAATGTCGCCATTCAATGATGACCATTCATCCTGAAGGAGATAAGATGTACAAGGACATGAAGAGAAATTTCTTTTGGAATGGAATGAAGAGGAGTGTAGCTGAGTTTGTTGCTAGATGTTTAATATTCCAAAACCTAAAAGGTGAGCAAGGAAAGCCTGGTAGATTATTATAACCTTTGAAAATTCCAACTTGAAAGTGGAAACAAATCTTGATTAATTTTTTAGAAGGACCGCCTAAAAGTTAGAAGGGCAAGAAGCTATTTGGGTTGTCGTAGATTGAATCACCAAGAGTGCTCGTTTTGTTCTGACTAGGAGAAATAGGATTAGCGCCTCACTTGCCTATATTTATATTAAGAGGTAGTTCATCTACATGGAATTCCCATAAGCATAGTCAGTGACAGGGACCCCTTGTTCACTAGCGAGTTGTGGAGGAGCCTACAAACAGCTTTGGAAACTTCTTTGAACCTTAGCATGGCATATCACCCGCAAGCTGACGGACATGAGATGGTGAATAGAGTTTTGGAGGACTTGTTGAGAGCTTGTGCCTTCGATTTTGGAGGACATTGGGAGTAGCATCTACTTTTGGTTGAGTTTATGTATAATAATAGCTATCAAACTATGATTGGTATGGCCCCTTTTGAAGCACTTTATGGGTGGCCATGTAAATTGCCTAGTTGTTTGTAGGAAACCACCAACAAATTATTGCTCAGATCCATTTTGATCCGTGATACCATGGAAAAAGTAGAGCTGATCAGGAAAAAGTTGGAGGTAGCGCAAGGGCAGTCAAAAATCTTATGTGGATAAAAGATCAAAAGAGCTTGAATTTGAGGTTGGAGATATGGTGTTTATTAAAATCTCCCCTCTTAGAAAAGTTGTTAGGTTTGGCAAGTCTGGAAAACTGGCGCCTAGATTTGTTGAGTCATTCAGAATTCTAGAAAGAATAGGAAAATTGGCATATCGTGTGGAGCTTCTTGCCAAGTTGGCAGGAGTCCATAATGTTTTTCATGTTTTTCACCTTAGGAAATACCTTCATGACACCGCTAGCAAAATAGAACCTAATCAGTTGGGGATTTTGAGTCAGAGCTGGCAGTGCCTCGAGCCACCACACGCATTATGGAGCATAATATTAGGAGATTCTGCAATAAAATAATTAAGCTAGTCTGAGTACAATGGAGGGACAATCCGGAGGAAAGCACATAGAAGACTGAGGAGAAGATGAAAAACACTCACCCTGAACTTTTCACTAGTATTTTTTCTCTTCAAAATTAGGATTTTGATTGCATCGTGGTTGCGAGATTAGATATTAGGATATGGTTGTTACGCTTTTCACAATCACTTTACACTCATATAGAAATTTTTATGCATGTTTAGGATATTTGCATACATACTTATATGACAGGTTTACACACTCACGCTAGGATTAATCTCATTTTGGCATGTGTGCAGTACATAATCCCATTGCACTATTGGTAGAGTAAATGGCTGTGTAGAGAACTTGGTTGTATAACATGGATAATACTGCTAGTTACGTTATTTTCCCCTTAGGAGATTTCGGGATGAAATCCTTTTTAAAGGGGGAAGAATGTAACACCCTGTAAAATGAACCATAAACAAATAAAGTAAATTGAATTAAATATAACAAGGGTTGGGTATGAAAATTTTATAAAAGTTGGAATTTGACCACTAAAGTTATTCCGTTGCATTTCTGGGGAAATTATGATTTTTCATATATAATATGCTAAAAACGGAGCTCGGGCTAAGAAGTTATGAGAATTTGAAGTTCTCAGATTTAAATTAATTTACTTTGAATTCAATTCAAATGAGAAATAAAATTTAGGGTTTAAATTTCAAAAATTGGCTTGGGGCTAGTAAACTTTAATTAGCGTTTAACATTAAAAAATTAATTAGGGAATAAAATAATCTTGCAATGGTAATAAATAACCGTTCCCCTAAATAAGACAAGCGGTCGACTTGTATAGGTAAACCGATCGACCGATCGCCTAAAGGCAGTAGATCGCTTGGCAGTAGAACTTGCCAGTGGCTTAGGGTTTGAATATTATTTTTTATTCGGTTTGTATGCTCCAGATTTAATCATATTATTTTGTGGAATATGACGAAACCCTGCCATTGTTATCTCTCTCTAATAAAATTCAGAAACTCTATAGAGAATTCAAGGAGGAATTCATCTTATTTCCTATTTATTTCTTCTTCCTCAATCTATTCTTATTCTATTCTTCTCCAATTATTCTGAATCTAAGGAATATATGTACCTCTTCCATATATATATATATATATCAAAAGAGATATTGTAGAGGAGATCGAAAGGCTAAAAATCCATTTGAGTGAAGCTAAGGCAAGTCTGTGAGTAGAAACTTTAGTATTTCTTTTCAGCAATTGTTTAAGGTATTTATTTTGCATTTGAATATGCCTTACGAATTTTGGGATTCCGAAAATATGATAGATAAAATCTCCCAAAATTCATATTTATTTCGATATGTCAATTCAAATGCCGAGATTCCCAATTATTTACATTAAGCTGATGAGATTTGTTTCGTTTATGCAATTTTTGATAATTCAATAGTCTATTCCACTTCTCCATCTTAGGATGAAATTGCGATCCTTCAATAAAATAAGAGGTTTAGATTGCGAGTTCTATTCGTAATTTACACCATTTATTCTTATCCATTTCGTTATAAAAAGATAACTTAAATATAACATAAGTTTTGATTCCAATTCTTATTTTTTTAAGATATTGCATAGAATTGATGTAATAAATTGAATTTCTATTTTATTTACAGGTCTGTTATTGCAATTTTGGTTATGAAAATTTATTTCCTATCTAGACATTAGAATCCTATGAAATCTTGGGAATTTGAAGAAAAGGGACCTGTAATGATAATTGGTTAGGAAATTGACATTTAACACTAGTTTGGAGCGTAAAATCTATGCGTTTAGAACTTATTAGACACGAATACAATTTTGTCTCTATTTACATAATCAATGTATAATTATTGTGTATTTGGCATAGTTAATTAGGCATTTATTTCCCCATTAGGAAGGTAACTGATTTTGAGGTGAAAATAAGAGGAAACTCTTACATAGCCTAACTATTATTTTAAGGCGCAATAAGGTAGATTCCTTTCAAGGCTTTTTTATAAAACGGTGAGATGATATGTGTGCATGTGTGTGTGTGTGTGTGTATGGAGAGTAGTTGATGTATGAATGAGTCATAGGGATGCGAGGACAATAGAGTTACATGATGAAAGCCTGCCCTTTACTTTGAGGCTACCAGTTGTTGGGTACACTTTTGTTGATGTGAGATATCCTTATGATAAATATTTGTAATGACGCAAGGTTACATCCAAATTCTGTAGGGGAAATCTGCCCAACTAATCTGACTACCAGTTCCTATGAATAGCGGACTAATGTGAGAAGTCGTTATGAGTATAGGCCATTAGACGAAGAGCCTGCTTCGAGGTTTTCAGATATTAAGTAGTTGGACCTGCCTTTTTTTCAAGATGAAGTATTAAATGACCAAGATGTTAGTTAGGTATTATTTCTACAGGGGTCCGCTTTTGGAAATAGGTCTTAAATGATGGAGTGTACCTTAATAAGGTCTTAAATGACAAAAGTCTGCCTATTTTCCACTTGGAAGTATTAAGTGGCTTATGAGATTATATATGATGTCAGCTAGATCGTACCATTAAGGAGCACACTTTTGAAAATAAGTCTTAAATGATGGGGTCTGCCTTAATTAAGGCCTTAAATAACAAGAATCTTTCTATTTTCCACTTGGAAATATTAAGTGGCTTGGGTATTGTCTCTCACATCATTAGCTATTTATTATGTATGATTGAGATATGGGATTCTAGAAACCAACTTTTGAAGTAGAAGGTATTAAGCGGTTGGATCTGCCTCCTGTCCTTATAAAGAAGTATTAAATGACTTTAATGGTTTTATGTTTGTAGACATATTCTTATTGTGAAATATACTTACCAAATACTGAAATGGTAAGACTCGCAGAATGATGGCGGTGACGATGCTGGCAGTATTTATTATTTTCTTTTATGTGTACCCATGGATTTAGACAATTGTTGTAACAGATATCGTGTTACGATTTTTATAGGATTACGTGTTATGGCATTTTTTTATGGTTTTGAAATAAACGGGTATGCTTTACTATATTTTATTCTATCCTTTGTGAGTTCTAAAAGTCTATTTATGGCTTTGCAATGTTATTTCTTTTTACCACCAACAGCTTGCCTTAGAATGGATCTAAGTTTCGATGGGCCTTTTCTGGGCCATAATTTAGGCATGTTCCGAGGTAGGTTGTTACACGGTCCATGGGGGGACTAGAACACATCTACACTACACAACACTACATGTTTCTATCACATATGATATCACTTGATCTTCCAGGTATTAAATTTTTCGTGTTCTGTTTTTCAAATTCCATAGATCACTAGCATTTCTTTGATAAGCTTAAGAGCGGTGAAGGCGAGTGTAAGCGGCTTGGTACATCAGTTCGTCATTGTGAATCATCTCATGAATCAGACTCGAGAAGGTGTTAAAGGAGGGAATACAGAAGGTGGGATAAAGACTATAGGCACTACGATGAGCGCCATGAAGAATCTAACGGAATTTCTCCTCCTTGTCATAGATCTCGCCCTCCGCTGCCATGGAGTATGAAAGTGTTTCGATGAGGCCTTACCTCATCCCTTCTATTTAAGTCCCGGTTTTTCCAACTTTATTCCTAACTATTCCAACTTTAATCCTACTTGCAACACAACCAATAGTGTCCTCCACTATGCCCCGGAAATCTAAGCAGTCATCTGGGCTTGTATAATCTTGTAGTTCTAAGGGATGGCTTCGGAAAGAGTAATTTCCTATTACTGTTACGACTGTTGATATTGAAGCCATCTTGAACCTCCATCTGGCCGCCAAGAAAAGGGCCTTCCCATAGATTTGTTTCAATGAGTTCGTATTCCTCCCTAACTTAAAAGATATTCCTAAGAATATTGGGCTCGAGGTCTTAGCTCATGTGAATAACGTATAGGACCAAAATTACAAACGGAAGTGGATATTAGATGCCATCTCTGAAGTATCTTATAAGAGAAATGTGTTGGAATTGGACAAGCCCGCAGCAGAAGAAATTGGTGAATTTGAATATTTTTACCATTTTGAATCTTTAATGGGCCCATGAAGTCTAGATATACTTAGAATTTTTCTAAGTTTCTTTTAAATGAAATCAATAATTTATTTTATTTCACTATTTAAGAGAGTTTTAAAATTAAAATAAATATGTAATATGATGAATGTATCAAATACATTCATGTATTTGAATGATAAGGACATCATATTAGTAGCATATAAAAGTATGTAAATAGGCATGTAAAAGGTTAGAGAAAGAAACCTTTTATTTCTTTCTCTTAACACAGACAATTAATCATGAAATGATAAGCCATAAATGTAGAGAGAGAAACCTTTCATTTCTCTTTAATCGGGTTCATTAACATATTAACATTTACTATAGAAATAACACTATGTAAATAAATATGTAAAATGCTAGAGAAAGAAACCTTTTATTTCTTTCTTCCAACATAAATAATTAATTAGGGAATGATGGGGCCAAAAAAGTAAAGAGAAGCTTTTTATTTTTCTTTCACGTTAATTAAGTTAGTTGACAAATTAACATTTACTACAGAATTAACACGTGCCTTTGTTGTCCAAAATTTATTTTAAAATATGTAAGTAACAGTACCATATGTAACATAACAGTTCAACTTGCACGCATACATAATGTATTAAAATAAATTTTACTAACAGATAAAGGTTGACATATATTAATAAAAGGACAATTAATGAAGAGAGTTAAACATCTATGAAGAAGTAAAGGTAGAGGACTTTTCTCCTTCCTTTATTCATTCAATCAATGTCATCTCAAATCAGTAATTAAAGTCTAAAACATAAAAGCATATAAAACTAATTCTGATCATGCTTATATTTTGAAATCTAGAACTAAAACATAATATATATATATATATATATTAAGTTTTAATTTAGGAAGAATTTTAAAATTAAAATTATGATTTTACATAAAAGTAAACTTTATAAAGGTTGAATTAAAACAACACATTCACACATACATATTAATAATTTCAAGCTACTTTGAAAATTAAAATAACAATGTAAAGTTTGTTATTTAGCATGTGTTAGAATTAGAAGTTAATAAATTTACACAAAATTACGATTGTGTTTTTTAACGAAAGAATACATTAACAAAAAATCAAACAGAAATATATAAACATTATATTCAATTCTCAAATAGTTTCAAAAGGACAACACATGCTATTTATATTAGTTAGAATAAAATAAATCATATAAATGAATGATTTCCAACAGGAACAAAGGGGACAACTTAAGCACAATAAATTCCTAGAAATTTTTTAGATCTGAACTGTAAGAACATTACGAACAACTAATTAAATGAGATGTAATATGTCATAACTATAACGTTAAGAATATGTCACAATTCGAATGTTATGAATATGGACTTGTAGTTAAATTGAAATAGCGCAAAATGGATCTAAGTCAAATTGATATTATAAGCATATATTATTAAAGAAGATGTGACAAAAGAAAATTAGAACAAGTTAAATAAACAAACTTTAATATGTGATATGCAAGAGGTATAATTATATGAAAAAGAAAATTATACGAATGAATAAAATGAAAATTTTACCTTAAGATGTAGCCAATAAAATGCACCTTGAACGATGATATCTCCTCGGATCTTCAAGATCTCCACCCAATCCTTGCAAGAAATAGATAAACCACTTTTGTTTTGTTTTATTTGATGTTTTATTTGGGGTTGAATAAATTTTTTCTGAATTTTTATTTTTATTTTTATTTTCGAGCCACGAAAAATTAGAAGGAGAGAAAGAAAAAGAATGAATTGTATGTACATAATGAATAGAGAATATGTTTTTTTAAAGAATGAAACCTTACTCATTTTTTTTTAATTAAAACTGCCCTGATTAATTCCCTTGATTGACTCTCTATCTTATCCTTTCAGTTCACATGATATGTCATCAAATGACATAAAATTCGCATAAATCATGCCATTAAAGGACATAAAATTTTCATAAATTATTTCATGCAATTATCTCTTATTAAATTACATCGATAATGTATATCAATGCACACAAATATAACTTTTATAAATGCATTAAAATACTTACAAACAACTTCCAAACATCAAATAAATCAAATAATGATAGATATTTCTCAAATATCAATTAATTTAATCAAATGAAAATATTTTATAAATTAACTAAAATATGATGTTTTTAGAGAATTCATCATTACAGTTGTACAACTCAAAGGTGCAAATTCAATCAGGGATTGATATTGAACTATTCAAATATTAACGTTCATACGTCACTTGGCAGGTGGTGTGATATTTTGGCTGAATTTATCGATTACATATCTTTTGGTACAATAAAATTACTTTATATAAGAGGTAGCCGATAATGACAATTATTTACACCAATTTTTTTTGTCAAAACTATATTACAATCGGACATATAGAATTTGGTAATGGTCAGAATTCCAATGTCATCCACATTCAACTTTATAGTCCAAACACAAAGTCCTTACTTCAATAATAATAATTATTATTAACCTAAATACTCTAGCCAGAGACTTTGACTTTAAGCCGACTTCAGTTGACCGTGATACCAACCTCATATAACTAAGGAGATGAATCCTCTCTTGAATAGTGTTCACTTCTGATGCTTCTTTTCGAACCAACTATAGTCGTTTGACAGATGCCATGCCATGATTTAACTATAACCAAAGTGGAGAATCCACAATAAAGATCAACAGTATTCTCAAGTCGGGAGAATTATGTAAATCAGTCACGTGGATATTCTATACTTGACCTAAGTTGTATTAACCAACAAAAAATTATCGAGTGAGTCATTCCATAGTTATCCAATAACTATCAGTACGTAACCAGTTGGTACCCCCAACAGCCATGAGTAATATAATGTCCAACATTTGGAGAGCGTTATGAACTCTAGTCTCAACGGACGTATCGATATCCAGTTTCGATATATTTTGACTAGGAATATTTAAAATGGTATATTTGTTTTCATTATGATAAATTACTCACGGTTACAAAACTTTGTAACTACTATCAAAAAACATACCATTTATGGATTTTCTATTATGTACTTTTAATTAAATTAATTAATTAATCTAACACACTATATCAAATTTATAATATAAAAACACCTTTTAGTTTGAACAAGATTGGTTATCAAATTAAATATATGTAACAAATTACATAATTGCCTCTAGGGCATACTCCTAACTCTATCAATCTCCCACTTACCCTTGTGGTCAATTATGGAATCTCATTCCAACTACTCAGATCAATTTTCTCAAAACCAATTTTCTCATTTTCTCAATGAATGGGCACGCTATTGTGTTTCAATTATCTACTTTGTCAGTCAACTCTCTTGATGGTGATAAAATGTTTTATCATATCGAATAATTCAGTATGTCTCTTGATTTTTATTGAGCACTAAATTGTGTTATGAATTATATCGCAACATTATTATCATATACCAATGTTACAGAATTCTCAACATTTAGAATCAGCTCAGTTACAAATTTGTGCATTTATATTTATATACATTATTATCATATAGCAATGTCACGGGATTTATGATTATTTTTAAAAAGTTTAAATAAATGATTAGAAGAAAAACTGTTATAAATAAGTGATTTAATCTTATTTCTAAAAGCCGATGAGTAGACTTGATTTTTTTATTTGTGAAATCTGAATGTAGGGTGCTTAAACTAAAGAAATGTTTAGGAGCAACCAATGCCCTGTCTCATCTAACCTCTTTCAAGGGAGAGGAATAAATAAGGTCGAAATGTCGGAAATGAAGCAAGTATAAAAGATTTAATTTTTTCAAATTTAATACAACTTGGATTGTATAGAAATAATCTTCGTACTCTTGGTATTAAATTTCGAGGAGGGAATCCGTACCATCCATGTGAATTTAAAAGGTGATTTCACCATTATTCAATGGATAGTAAAGGTGGTATGAAATTTGATGTTGAGTAGAATTAGTATAATTTCTATCGACCTTATTTTTACTCAATAATGTTTTCCAATATGACTTATAAAATGATTTGGTATTTCCAAAGTTTAAGATTTAGTGATTCTGTATATACCAGAAAGAAATGTTTTAAAGATATATATTTCTAGAAGATATTTTTTTATAAAGAAAAATAATTAATAAACGATAATTACATATTTACTTAACATCTTTGTATTGATGATTGGTTCAAAGGAATCGGGATTGGGTGGTTCCTATCCGAAAAAATCATTTCGAACCAATTTACGCATTCGAAGGTGAGGACATGGAATGATAATAAATTAGAAGATGAAATTTATGGCTGCTTATCACTGACCCTGGGAGAAATTTCCCATATCATATATATATATATATATATATATATATATATATATATATATATATATATATCTGTGTGTGTGTGTGTGTGCGCGCGTGCGCGTGTGGCAGTAGTATCTTTATTTGATCTTCAATGGAAGTGTTGCTCGCTACTAATCCTAAGGGTGACTCCCGACAGGATGATGTATGAGAGTTTGTTCGATTTGTCCTATTCTAGGATAACTTGTATGGACGAATGTCTGATATTACATTCCTAAAATGCACACACATTGATTTTTACAAAGGTACATCTATTTCGTGGTGTAGGAGGTAACTCTCCGGTACTTAACACCCTTCTCTGAGACGTACGAGCTCAGATGTTGTAATTTGTAGAAAAACAATAGTGTGTGATGGAATTGGCAGTGTGGCATTCAAGTGAAATTTGTGCTATGAGAAAGATGATCGCTACCTCGAGCCTCATCATCCAGGAATGATAAAACAAAGTAGATGTGGCAGGGCTATGTGGGACGCGCTCATTAGGAAATGGTCATCATCTTTCTAGATTACTCTCTATATTTTGGGTATGTCGTGTATGCTTTGGGATCCTGGATAAGTCGGGAATGACCGGGATGATGCCATATTTGGTACTATCTACCATAAAGGTAGGTCGGTTCTGTGTTGGTAGAGGACTATATGTTGGTGCCTCGATGCATTATTCTAGAGATTTACTGTCAGAAAGTAGTCCATTATCTTGTCATTGTATGGAATCCATTCTGCAATGAGTGCCTTCAGATTTGATTGTAGAGCCTAGTATGCTGGAATTTAATAATGAAACAATTTCGACGAAGATTATGTATATTTACCTGAAAGTTGTTTTCAAAAGAAGCCATTAAAAAAAATATTGCCAAATCCTCGCAAGAGACAGATGAACCGCTTTTTTTTATTTTATTTAACATTTTTGCAAATTTTATTTTTGTTTTTTGCGATGAAAAGTTAGGAAGAGAGGAAAAGGAATGAACGAGAATGAATAAATTATATGTGCAGAATGAATTAAAGAATGTGTTTTATTTGAAAGAATGAAACGTTTCTTATTCTTTAGTTAAAATTACGCTAGTTAATTTCCTTGATTTTCTTTCTTCATCCAATCCTTTCTTTTCACATGATATGCCATCAAATAACATAAAATTTCCACAAATCATGCCATCAAATGACAAAATATTTCCACAAATCATGCCATCAAATGACAAAATATTTCCACAAATCTTTTCATGCAATTATCTCTTATTAAATTACATCGATATCGTATATCAATGCGCAAAAATATAACCTATATAAATACATTAACATAATTACAAAAAATTCCAAACATCAAATAAATCAAACAATAATTGATATTTTTTAAATATCAATTTACAACATTATATAAATTAATTAAATCATGTGGTTTTTTAGAGAATCCATCATTATGGTTGTGCGACTCAAAAGTGTAAATTCAGTCAACGTTTAATATTGAACTATTAATATTAACATTCATGCGTCACTTAACAGATAGTGTGATATTTTAGCTGAATTTATCACCTATGCATCTTTTGGTAAAATCCAATTTTACTTATTATAGACGGTACTTGATAGTGAAAATTATTTACATCAATTCTCTTTATTAAAAATATATAGTTTTTATAGAATTCGATAATGATCAAAATCCCAATATCGTCCACATTCAACCTTATTCAACCTTATAGTCCAAACACAAAGTCCTTGGTTCAATAATAACAATTATTATTAACCGAAATGTTCTGGCCAGAGGCTTTGACTTCGAATTGACTTCAGTTGACTGTGATATAACTAAGGAGACGAATCCTCTTTCAATGCTTCCACCTGACCCAACTATAGTCATTCATTGGACACTGTGCCATGATTTAATTATAATCAAAGCGGAGCTTCCACATAGAAGATCAACAGTATTCTTAAGTCAAGAAAACTATGTAAATTAATCACATCGATATTCTCTGCTTGACCTTAGTTATACTAAACAACATAAAACTATCGAGTGCGTCATTCCACAATTATTCAAAGACTGTTAATATGTAATCTCTTGGTCTCCCCCGGCAGTCATGAGTAATACATTGCCCAACATTTAGAGAGCGTTACGTACTCTAGTATCATCAGATATATCGATATCCAGTATCGATACATCTTGACTAGGAATATTTAAAATGGTATATTTGTTTTCATTGTGATAAATTACTCACGACCATTTATGGATTTTCTAATAAATGTACTTTTAGTTAAATTAATTAATTAATATAGCAGATTATATCAAGTATATAATAGAAAGAAAACACCTTTTAGTTTGAATAAGATTAGTTATCGATTTGTATATGTATCAAATTACATAAATACTCCTAGAGCATACCTCTAACTCTATCAAAAGTTTTCTCTTTAAGAGAAAGAACTGATTAAGAAAGATAATAAGCGCATCATTAAAAATGTTCATAGATAATTGAAGGGCTTAGGGCTTCATTAGCTAAAAAGAGAAAAAATTAAAGAAAAAGACCTAGTCCTTCGAAAAGCAAACCATGAACCAGCATAGGAAAGTTAAAGCTGCACATCATAAGAACCACAACCTTACAATGGACAAAGAAAAGCTTCGAAAGACTAATGATGAGCAGGCCTTAGAAATTCAAAGGGTGAAAGAGAGAGGCAGAGAAGAAGGTGATGGACAACATTCTTACATAGGCCTAGGAATACAGTAACGAGATATTGGATGCTTGCTAGCCAAAAGACGAAGCCAAGGCCCAAGCGAGGACAGTTCACGAGCGAATCAAGGCAGCTGAGGATCAAATCAAATCTAAAATTCATCCTGCCCTTGTATGATTCTATGTGAACATCGTCAAATTTGAGAATTTGAGGTAATCGAACGAGAGGTGTCCTAGGGCTTTGGTTATGGCCTAGGAAGAAATCTTAAAGTAGCAATGAGAGCATTCTGATAGGGCTGAGATTGATGAAGAGGAGTTAAAGCTTGACCGCTTGGAAGATGAAGATGTAAGGGCACTTGAGGCCAGCCGACTTTTTCTTACTTCTGAAGTTGTTCCCCAAACTTGTATATCTTTGTTTAACTGCAAATTTCGTAGTTGAGGCAACTTATGGCACTTTAGCTGATCTGACATCCACACTGGACTCCCATTTTTATCCTAAAGAGCCCAGTTATATAGGAACTGAATCGCTTCCAAAACTACCTATCTTATCTCCTATCATGAAGGGAGGTTCTATGGGTAGGGGTTCTAATCGGATGGACCGGACCGGATGTACGGGTGTTCATCACCTGTCCTACAAGAGTTTCCAATGAATACAGACCGAAGGAGGCATTGGCTCAAAAGTTTGTACGAGCCAGACAACGGACGAATGATGTACAAACAATAGAAAATTCATCAAACAATTCGTATAAACGAAATATCGCACAAATTTTCTTGTCCTAACTAAAAAACAAACGAACACGGACGGACAAATTTTGACTTCAAACCAAGCCTGACAACGGATACTCATACAAAATTGACACCCCTACCTATGGGGACTCCATCGCATATGGCATCTGCATCTCTTGGAGGTATATTGTTAACCTCACATGTATTCGAGATAGCTAAATAGACACCAGTTGATGTCTCTAATTTCTATTTTGCTGTTTTTCAATTTTTAAGTCAACCTGCTCTTATTCCCTTGCATGAAGGAGACTTGACTTTGGGAACATAAGCTACATGACCGAATCGATTATCGTGTCTGCCCCTATCCCAATTCTAGCCACTTTAGCAGGTCCTACTCTAGGTCTCAATGCTGAAATGATCCATGCTTTAGATGAATAGGCCATGAACGATCCTCACATGGCATAAAGATATTAAGATATTGTCATTACTAAGGTCACTGAGCATATTTTTGGGCCTTTAATGTAGGAGGAAAATAAATCGCAAACCATAAATATTAGAAACATTAAAAAGGAAAAAATGGATGACATTCCTTCTTCATTATTAATTTCACTACATATACCACCTATTTTCAATCCTCTTACCACAACTGCCCCCGGTAGCTTCCAATCCAAAGCTTCTGAATCCTCGGGGAGTGACTACGATTGAAAAACCGACCCTCAAGGCTATCTATCTAAGGGAGGTAGAGGTGTAAATCCAGCAAGATGCATGCTGCACATTCCTCTGGGGAGAAGAAGAGAAAGAAGAAAAGGAAGAGCGTCTAGTTGTCGTTTTTGTTTTGCCACCACTTGTTTATTTATTTGTTCGGTTTTTGATCCATGTATATAGGCTTCTATTGTGTGGGAACATCCCCTGCTTTTGTCTGTGAAGTTTGCTATTGTGAATAAGATAGTTTTTCTTTCCAAATTTATGTTTCATTTGCCTATGTACTTAGCTTTTTATGCTAATTATAACTATATATGGATCATAGTAACGTTATTATCCATCGTAATAGTGTACGCATAAGTGGTTTTTTTATGGCTTCTTGCTAACTCCATAGATTTCTCAGCTTATCTCTAGTCAGGTGTGACAAGGTTGGATTTTTGTATCACTCCTTGTCTTTGAGAAGTGACGTTTTGGATATCTATCTCTAGACATCCACGCTCGATCCTTCCTATCTTTGGCCATTAATCATGATAATTTACCATGAGTGGTGGTTTGAAAGACCATCTCCGGACGTTTGAATCTGATCTTGCCTAATTCTGGAGGATGAACGTTTTTTGACTAAGAGGGTTATCCTCCCGAAAAGTCCTATCTTTGGGACTTTATAGGCAATATGTTTGTCTCTGGGCATCACAAGTCGACCTTGATAATCTTCGAGCGATGGTATTAGGCCTTGCCTTTCTTTGGGCAAAGATTGTACAATAGAAGCATAGGATGCATCATCACAATTGGCCCTAGCATGTTTATACTCCAACATTCCGATCATGAATTGAAAGAGTTAGTTGGTATTTACTCTAGATATCTTAAATAGTTATATTCTGAAGGTCTAATCATGGATCAAAAAAGTCAAATGGCATGTATCTCTGGATACTAACATACCTGCATTTTCAAAACGCAAAATATTCAATCATGTTGTCCACAACATATGGTTAGGCTAATGAGAACACAATTCCATCGATTTGCAAAGCTAATTCATTTCATATTCACAAGAATGGTAGACTCTGCCCTGTTACATTATAGCCTAGTTAAATATTTACAAAAGTACAATTAAGAAAAATAGCGTAGTAGATGTTCGCTATTCCACGCCCCTATAATTTAGATTCCATCAACATTTTCCAGCTTGAATGTTCCATCTCCAAACTTGTGTTCGACGGCATACGAATTTTCCTATTTTAAGCCTATATTCACTAGACTGGGAAAGATTCGTTTAAGAATGAGATTGTCAATCTCAAAGGTCTTATTCCTGACCTTTGCATTGAATTGTCGAGCTACTCGTTTCTATTGAGCAACAATCAATAAGTCGGCTTCTTCGTGCTTCTCATCGATCATATCGAGAGAATAAATCAGGATTTTATCGTTCATTTTGGGATCATAATGGACCTTTCGATGAGAAGGCACTTTCACTTCAATTGGAATCGTAGCCTCTGATTCATAGGCTAGGGCGAATGTAGCGTGGTCGTTCATGGATTTATAGGTTGTTCGATAAGCCCAGAGTGCTAGAGGTAACTTGTTGACTCCTTGCCCTTGGCTTTTTTAAGTCGCTTCTTCAAGATAGACATGATGATTTTGTTTACCCCTGCACCTGTCCACTCGCCTATGGTTGTGCTAACACTGTGTATCTTTACTTAATTCTATACTTGTTGCATAAATTTTTGAATTCGGCATTATCGAGTTGGGTCTCATTATTGGAAATGATGGTTTGTAGAATCCTAAATCGATAGATAATGTTCTTCACTACGAAATTGATCACCTTCTCCATTGTGATCATGGTAATTGGTTTCACTTTGGCCATATACTAAAGTAGTCTACTGCAACAATGGCACATGTCGCTCCACCTTTCGAAATTGGTAGCACACCGCTGATGTCTATTCCTTAAACCACAGATAGCCACAGAATGACCATTTGTGTAATCTCTATAGATGGGGATCTGAATCTTCATGAACCTTTGGCACCACCACACCTCCTGATGTAATCAGCTGCATCTCGTTGATCGTTAGCCAAAAATGTCCATAGTAAAGAATCTTCCTTGCTAAAGTCTACTCTCCGATGTAATCACCATAGGCTCCTTCGTGCACATCCACAAGGACCCTTTCGGCTTCTTTGTTGGCAACAAACCAATATAGGTGAGCCAAAAATTCTCTCCTATACTACAATCCTTCTTGAACAATAAATCATGGAACTTTACGTACAAGTTTTCTCCATTTGTACCTTCCATTCGGGAGAGTTCCTTTAACCAAGTGCTCATTAATTGGAGTCACCCATAATTCCTTTTCAACTTTAGCCTCCAATACTAATCAACAACCATCTGGTTTATGCTTGGAGCTAAAAGCACCTCTATTAGAACTAAACTCATGAGTTGTGCATCTCCAGAGCTAGCCAGCTTGGCTAGCGAATCGACCTATGTGTTCTCCACTCTAAGAATGTGCATTATCATGTAGTGCTCAATGTCATTTAGAAGTTCTAGAACCTTTGTCAAGTAAAGGACTAGTCTCACTTACTTAGCTTGAAACCTTTCTTCACCCGACAGACCATCAACCTAGAGTTGCTATATATATGTAATATTTTAACTCTCAATTCCTTTGCTACCTTGAACCACATGATTAGCGCTTCATATTTAGCTTCATTGTTCATTGTGGGAAACTCGGGTTTCATGGCATAACATATTGATCATTCCTCGTGGGTTTTACCAAGACTGCTCCTACCCCGGTCAATATTCATTTGATGCTTCATCCATGTATGACTTCCATTGAGCACTCCGTTGTGTTTTCTTCTCCTTCTTCATCCTAGGTTATGAATTCGACAATGAAATCAATCAATATTTTTCCTCGGATCACCCTTCTTAGATGATAGGATATAGCATACTAACTTAGTTCCATATTCCACTTCAAAAGCCTTCTCGAAGTCTCGAGTCGGTGTAGCACCTGTTTCAAAGGTTGATTAGTCAACACATATTTGGATGAGCTTGAAAGTAAAGATGGAGTTTCCTTAATGTAATCAACAAGTAGTAAGCTAGCTTTTCCAACTTTGGTTAATTTCTTTTTGCTTTAGTAAACCGCTTGCTAATGTAATATACTGGCCTCTGGATCCTGACTTCTTCACATACTAGGGCAGCATTTAAAGTGTGAACATATACTTCTAAATAAATAAATAACTCTTCTCCTTCTAAAGGTTTTGATAAGACTGATGGCTTCTCTAAATGATCAAGCAGGGCCTGGAAAGTGTCATCACGCTTCTATGTCCAGACGAAATTTCTTTTTCCCTTTTTGAGGGCATGAAATGATGACATACATTTGTTCGTATCTTTTGAGATGAATCGGCTGAATGCAGCTACCTTTCCATTCAGCTTTGCATCTCCCTTCTTGTTTTTAGGGCATTGACATCTCCTGTTGCCTTAATCTATTCCAAACTGGCTTTTATGCCCCTTGAATTTAATATGAAACCCAAAAAAATTCCTAATGCGACTCTAAATGATCATTTTAGTGGATTAAGCTTTATTCCATATCTTCGGTGCACAGCAAACATCTCTAATAGGTCTCCTAAGTGGTTCACCTATCGCTAGGACTTCACCAGAATGTCATCTATGGACCTCCATCGTATGTCTGATTTGATTCTTGAATGTTGAATTTACCAATCTCAAGTAATTTGCTCCTACATTCCTTAGACCAAACAGCATGACGTGGGAGCAATACAGTCCCAGATTAATAATGAAGCTAGCATGTTCTTGATCTAGAACGTGCATTGGAATCTGGTTGTAGAAATAAGCATCCACAAACGATAGTAGTTTGCGACTGGTTGTATAGTCCACTAGTTGGTCAATCATCGGCAGTAGGAAGCTATCATTTGGGCATGCCTTATTCAAGTTTGAATAGTTGATGCATGTCTGTCGTTTTCCATTGGACTTCTTGACCAGCACTAGATTGGATACCCATTTGAGGTATAATGCATCACTAATAAAATCATTGGCCTTCATCTTATCCATTTCCTCTTTGAGTGTAACGGATCACTCTGGACCCAAGCTGTGTCATTTTTTCTTCATAAGAGGACATTTGGGGTTCACATACAATGTGTAGCATGCTACTCCAGCCATATTCCACACATATCGGAATACATCTAGACAACACGTCCAGGGTTTCCTAGAGAAACCCTGCTAACTCCTTCTTCATCTTCATACTAAGTTGAGACTGCTCATCAGGACCCGAGTAGGATCATTTTGATCGACTAGGATGTTGATCGTCAACTCAACTAGGGCCACCTTCACGTCCTCTAACTCATCCTCGGATCCATAGTATTGTGGAATTTAATATGTTGACCAACCCAGGGCTTACCCGATTGTTGTTATGCATTAATCAGTTTAATGCAAAGAGTCTTCTCCACGTACTTTCCTTTTTCACGTGGCTTCACCTCTCTTATCTCTACAATGTAGCATTCACGCCCTACACTTTGTTCAGCTTAGATGATCCATGCTCCATTTTTCATAGGAAATTTCACTATCAGACACCTTAGGGCTGGTGTCACCTGAAAAATGGCAAGGGGTGGCTGACCTAAGAAGGCGTTATATATAAAAAAAAGTATCCATCACGATGAAGGTCACAACCCACATTCTATTACAGTTACCTTCACCTAATCTCACCCAAGTCAACATACCCAACTGGCTCTACGACCTCTTTAGTAAACCCCTATATCCAGGACTTACATGACTTTAAAACCTGATCATCCATCATCATATCATCACTGGTTTTTTAAACAAAATATTCACAGAGCTCCCAATGTCAATGAGAACTTTCTTCATAGTAGTTGGCCCAATCAAGGCGATTATCACCAAAGGGTCAAGCATCAGTGCTTCCTTCCCATTTGCATCATGGTTTCTAAATACAATATTATCAGTCATTGTCTTCAATTTCTTCGCTAGGAATCTGTCTTTGATGGCAAAGCAGATAGCTTGAACAACATGTCTCAAAGAACTACCATAGCTTACTATCTCGTTTTAGCTCTTCCCAACTGAATGGGGTCCACCAATGATCATATTAATGATGGTCTTTTTCCAGTCCTCACTAGGCTTGGCCTGGCCCCATTAAAGCATCTGTCTCTAGGATTAAACATCTCCATGGTCGCCATCCTGCGTGGCTTTCTCATACTGCTGCAATTTCCTTTTCCAAATTAGGTCTTCAACGATAACCCACAAATATTTACATTCATTAGTATTATGACCAGTTGTTTTATGGAAGCGATGATACTTTTAAGACATTTTCTCTCACTCTCCCCCGCCGATTCCCTCAGAGCCGGCTTCTTATAGTTTTGAGTACCTTGCCTCACATGTTAGATATTCTCTGCAATATCATTCGACGCCGAATAATCCTCATGCTTTGGGAACCTCATATGCTTCTTGAAGTCCAATTTCCTACCTCCATTACCTCGATCACCTCTTTTATGGTTTCTATTCTTGTTTCCCGCATTAACAACGTTCCCAGAGTTCTCTCTTGTTTTTCTCATAGCAACATTACTCTGAACCACCTCAGTTGATTGCCTTCCACCAGCCTTTCCAACAGTCGTATATGCCTCTTCCAAGTGCAAATATTGAGTCATTTTTCTGTAAACCTCTTCTATGGTCAGTGGAGGTTTCATTTCAGTAATCTGTCAAAATCTGTATCTAGATGAATCCCTCTGATCAAAGCCATTAAAGCAATATCCTCATTTGCATTACTGACTTCATTCACAGCCATATTAAATCTACTTAAGAAATCATTCAAAGACTCCCAAGAACTCCGAATATGGCATGATATCTTTTGGACGAGCAGCATGTAATCTAAATTGCTCCAAAAACTTTCTAGCTACTGGTCAAACGAAGATATGGACCTCAACGGCAGCCGAGTGAATCACATCGTTGCTACTTACACCAAAAATATCAAAAAAACATCTACCTCGCATTGCATCAGTAGCTCTGGGGCTATCCATATGTCATTCATACTTTAGAAAATGTTGTCTCGAATCATTTGTTCCGCTGTAAGACAACATCGTAGGCATGGTAAAACTTTCGAAGTACTCCTCGCAATATCTCCTCGATGAACGGGTTCCTACTAGGAGCAGAACCACAGTCATCATTGCTTCTATGTTGATTTTTTGTTCACCAGCTTCCATACCATATCAGCTAAAAACTTCGGCTCCAACAGATCGGCCGAACAATGCTCGTCATGGCATGCCCCAAGTGTTTGACTCCGCAAACGGTCTCAATTTGTTTCATGATATATAGATTCTCTTGTCTTTGGAAGAATCGTTCATCCAGTTGATCGGTTTCTATGATCTCTATGTGACGGGCCAACAATAGCTGTCTGAACCCCAGCATTATAGCCACCAACAACAGGTCCATCGCCATCATCAACATCATTACGCAAGTCAACAAAATTTTCATCATCCAAGACTCGACGAGTGAGATCAGTACCGATTTGAAGGGATGGTTCGACATCGATCCATGCCCTACCAATCTGGGTTTTGCCTGCTCCAATCTTCGAAATTCCAGCTTCCTGTTCATTTTCTACTTTTCCTCTCTATGATTTCCGCCAGAAAAAGAGGAACTATATTCTTATGAATTAGATGGTGACAATTCCTTGATGTTCCTTCTACTGCCTTGGAATAGCTAGATCATCGATTCCATATTCTTTTTCATCAGCTTCATCATCGCATTCTGACTTTCAACCAGCTTTTCATTCATCTTTCTCATCATCCTCTCTAAGTCAACCCTAATAAACATTTCTAAAGCACTCTAAATTTCAATAATTTTGGGCCGATTTCTTCGCTGTGCTGAGAACCAACGTTCTCCGCATCATCGATGGGCTTCGAGGCAGTGGGCTTTTGTAACGACCCAGAATTCCCATCATTTGAAATTCGTATATTTAATTGATTTTAAATATTAACAAGTAATATTTGTAAGTCGAATAAATTATATTTCGAATATCTAGATTTAATTGGATAATTAAATCGATAATTTAATATTTGAAATTTCAGAGATAATTGGAAATTGGGTTCAATGTGATTAAAATTGATTTGTAAAGTTGTATTAAATTATATTGGAGTTAGAATGATGTTATAGAACTTTTGAAATCGAATTTAAAGTTAATTTGTAGAAATTGAATATTTTAATATTTAATTGACGAGTAAAAATAGTCATTTTTCAAACAGTCTTGGATTTGTACGAAACCAGTTTCATTGGATCCGTAATGTTAAATTATTGTATGGTTTCAAATTTATGTCAATCGGATTTACGGTTTTTCCGAGGGAAGCTAAAAAGTGTAGAAATCGGTTTAAGTGAAATTTTAGATTTAAATAATCAATTTGAAAACCTGTCTTCCAAATACGATCGAATTGGCTTCCGATATAAATTATATTGCATTCAGAATAGGAGTAAAACATTATAAACGCCAGGCGGCACGCTTCGATTGGAGTTCGAAATTTTTCGGGTGAATAGTGTTTCAGAAATTTTCTATAAAAGGACCCCCTTATCTTCATTTTAATCTAAGCCCTGGTTTCTAAGCTTCAGCCGCCACCCTCTATTTCAATGGCCGAAAATTGTTCTTCTTCCTCCTCCTTTTTCTTCCAATCCACCAACAATCCTCAAAAAGTTTCAACTACAAACTTCTAGAGCTCCTCGAGAGCTACGCGTTCAACGGCTATGATCGACAAAGATGAGATGGATTATTGGCAAAGGGGCCTTGAACGACCAACGTTATACACATTTTTCATGATGCACATGCAACCGAGTGCAGAGTGACTCGTGCCGATGACGTGTCTCGCCTAGGCGCTCACGATGATGCGAGTTGATCGACCTGAAATCGTTCGTATGAGTCGCGTAATTGATGGCAAGAATGGCGGCATGGGTTTCATGAGCACGATATTGCCTGGGTTTTGAAACGAAGAATAAGCACTTGCATGTGGCCAGATTTTCATCATATGGAATCGACGGTCTGGATGATTTCTAGGTTTAAAAATAATTAATAAAATAGTAAATTGATTTATAAAAATTCGTATAATGTTTAAAATGCAATAACTTTTTGATACGAGGTCCGTTTCGCACGAAACAAGTTTCGTTGGAATCGTATGGATGAATACTACACGATGGAGCTAGATTGAGATCGTTTGGAGCTAGTGATAATTTTGGATAAAATTAAACGCGTGTTAAATTTTATTCGAAATAAACGTTGAAACCGCTATTGGAAGTAAGGTGAGAACTTCTCACTCAATCGAATTTGGTTCGATTTAAATTTTAAGTAGTTAGATTTAAAATTGCTTGATTGTGTGATTGAATGATAAATTGCTATCTGTTGGATTGAAATAGACCATATACGCCGCATTATATAGCTGATGAGACCCTATTGCGCTGCATAATAGCGGATGATATTTTATATAAACCCATGTACCGCGATATTCCATCTTGAAACGGGATTGGTATTGTGCTAACATCTGTGATGCAGGGAAACAGGTTGGAGGGATCCAACTGGATTCCTCAAATAATTGAATTTGTTTCGATGTTGTGTGTTGATTATTTATAATCTCTGTGTGATTATCTTTGTGATTGAAATCGTTGAAGGCTAAAATTTAACCGAATATAATTTTGGTATCGTTAGATACCCGAAAAAAATTGATTTTTGAAAATTCAGGTTGAAAGTTTATATTAAAAATTATGATGTTTTGAGAAATATAGTTGAAAGGTGATTTTTGGAAATATGAAATTGATTTTTTTTAAAATAATTTAAATGGTGATTTTTGAATTTATTATAAAAGCTTTAATATATAAGATTAATAAAATTGGATTTTTATAAATCAAAATGATGAAATTATAAAGGAGTTTTAAAGATGTTTTAAAATGTATTAAGTATCGAAACCATAGGTTTCAACATTCATTGTTGAAATAGACGTTTTCGAGAAATAAGGAAATGGTGGATTATAACACTGTTGTTATAGTAAATGATTTTCCAAAGGAAATGTTTTATATAGTATTGAGATTTATGTATCTATCTTAATTTCGAATCCCTATACTAGTGATTTTGGGGTTGTCGTAACGATGTTTTATGTAACATTCATTTTTGACTCAAATAAATGTGTTTAAGAAAATGTTTTCCTTAAAGAATAAATTATATACTAAATTGTGTTTTAAGTATATTGAATATTTTCCAAATGTTGAAAAAAATAGATTTGTGAATTACTTATTATTAAATAAGTATGGAAATGTTTTCCAATATGAAGTGAAATGTTTTGAGATTACATCTTTTAAAGATAAATTGAAAATGAATATTTGAAATCGATTTGAAAATCATATATCAGTGGATATTTGAAAATTTGAATTCACCATGAAATTTATAAAGGAAAGGGAAATTTGTTTAAAAATAAACATTGATTTATTTTTGAAGTGTGGAAATAAATTTATGGATTTGGAACGTAAATTTAAAATCTGTAAGGATTTATTTAATTGGTTTCAATGAACCATTTTGAAATGAAAGCGTATTCTCCCTGGAAAGCCGAACAAAAATTTCTGAATAGCTTTGAGAAATATATACATATATATCTATAATTCTAGAATTGGTTTTGAAAAGGATACTTTGGAGAAATTAACTTCTTAAATTGTTTTAAATCCTTTAAGTAAAGATTTATTAAGTTGATATAGAAATGATTATTTATAAGATTTAATCAATAATTGTTTTTGAAAATAGTTATTTAAACAGTTATACTCGATTTACTAATTTAATTTTGAAAATTAGTTTGGACTTAAGTTATATGTAATATTGGTATAATATTTTTATAACTAATATTTTAAGTACAATGTTTAAAGAACAATAGTTTTATTTCAAAGTGTTTTCCGTTATATTTTGGATAAGTGTTATAAATTATTTTAAAGTATTTGAACTCAGCAGATTTCCAGTGAAAATAAATAAATATTTGGAAATGTTTCCGCGTAAGGAAAAATAATTTGAAATTTGTTTTCAAAAGTTGTAAAGGTGAAAAGTAATTTGAAATTTGTTTTCAAATGGTTGAAGTGTGGAAAAATATATCTTGTGAAGATATTTTTGAAAAATATAAATAATTTGGAAAATTATTTGGAATCTGGTGATGTTGTGCATATCTATTGATAGTTAAATAACCGACTATCGATATTTACCTTTAAATGGGTATTTGTTGTGATTTGCTTGACTTTGAATGCTACACTTATTTAAATTAAGAGCTCGTTATTCAGTTTAGCCGGGAGAAGGGCCTTTGGGTCATGAATCCCATTTCGAATAGTGATACGTCGCAATGGATAACATTTGAAGACCGGCGTTGAAGACTGGATATTTTCGAAAACGGAAGGATTACCATCGAATGTCTCTGCATCGGCTGATCTCCGATATAGAGATTTTATCACCCTTTGTGATGGAAAGTCTGGACGTGATTAGCGAATATCCGAATTGCAAGGGCTTCTTTTGGAAGTGCCTTTGGTTCTGTTCGATCCCGGAACGGACTTGTATGGATGTGTGTTTGACGTTACAATTTGAAATGTAAAGCTGGTTTCTATCAAATACATTTCTGCTGGTAGCGGAGAATTTATTCTCTTAGCTTAACACCCTTCTCTGAGACGTACAAGCTCAGAGGTTATGTAGTTGATGGTTACTAGTGATATATTCCCAATTTGGTAATGTGGCATACGAAGTGTTGCTGATCATTTGTTGATCAAAGCATAGCTTTTGTGAAAAGCGTAGCTTTGTGGACGAGACTTCGTCGGACCTCACACCTCGAAAATGGTCAAAACAGGAAAGATGCAGCAAGCTTATGGGAGTAGCGCCCTTTAGGGTATGTGCATTTCCTTCTGGATAGAAGTGGTATCATGGTATGGAGCCTAGATACTTAACTTATGTGGATATCGCAGATATATATGACTTTGTGATTGTTGTTGGTTGAGGATCCTCGGATAAAGGTTGTTTACAACCGGGGGATGGCATACTCGTGTCAAGAGTTACCTACTTCTGCAGACGTAATAATTTATAGTGGTTCAGCTAAACCCTGCAATTCATCCATTTAAACTTTGTTGATGATTTTCTAAAATTTAACAGTTTGTGATTTTACAACTCAGTAAGAATCCAACAGAGCCGCTGAATAAAATCAAAATATTCCGACAATAGAAAAGGATCTTGAAGTAGTGCATGCTGTTTTCCTCCTCTTATGGACGCAGATCAACGAAAGAGGCTTTCAGGATTTGCTACCCACGTTCTCCACGCTCAGGAGGAGGCTCTTGAAGATCGTAGCCATGTTCATAAGTCGTGTGTCAACTTGGAGCCATGTTGGGCTTCACAACTCCGTACCCGACCTGTAAATAAAACTAATTTTGGCTTTCTAACCTCGATCTCTAGTTTGCCTTGATGAAATGCACATGACCAAATCTCTCTTGTTCAATGTTGTTTGTTATCTCGAGTTCATGCTTCGACCATCCTTAAACTGGTTGGTAGGTTTGGCTTTAGGGATCGGTACCGAGTTGTGTGAGGCAACACGGCGTCGATCTGACACTTCATATATTCTTAACCTCTTCTTGATACCACTTGATTCCTTTGGAAGTCGGTGAACTTCCCTTGTCTTTTTAGTGAGATTCCCTATCATTCTTCGAGCTTTGTTGGATTCTGACTTCCTAGTTATTATTTTGGATTTTTGGTTTATTATCCAATCATTCGATTGTTCTGACTCGTCTAGAAGTGACACGGTTCAACGTTTTGATAACACACTCATAATTTCTTTTGATATTCTTTTTCACTTTCAAATAATCAAAAGAGTTGTATTTATGAAAATTTGCTACACATGCTAAAAATTAATGAAACTTTTTTACTTACAAAATAGAATATGGCATGCGGAATCAACTTGTGGGTCTCTCGTATCATTTGTCTGTTATAAGCGAAATTTACCTAAAATAGGGTAAATTATACTTAGAAGAGAGAATATGACATCTGAGAAACATATATGTGTAGAATTAGAATCGAGAAGTGCAAACCCGAACTGATCCGACAAGATCTGAACTCGATGGGTCTCAGATCGGGTCAATATGGTGAAAAATATCATAAAAACCCAATCAAACTAGACCCGTACTGAACCTACCTGATCAAAACACATTGAAATATATGCATTTTCAACGTTATTACTCAACCAAAGTCGTCGACTCAAATCGAATCTGGTTTAGATTTTAAAATGTATATTTTGGATCAGACAAAACCTAATTCGTCTATAACCAAGACCCGCTAAGTCGGATCCACATCCACCGGGTTGGGTCCACATCCATCGAGTCAGGTCCACATCCACATAACTTGTGGATCCCACATACCTTGTGGACGGGGCCGGTTATTGGGCAAGGGCCAATAGGCCATCAAATAAAGCAACCTCCCTTTACGGGGCAACGACGAACCGGAAGAAAAAAGAAACTCTATTATCAATTCGCGATTTCCCGCTTCTTCCCTCTAAAGATAAGATCGCATGATGATACCGCCTACACGACAACTCTTCCTCCTGCTCCTCCACAATGGCCTAGTCTTCATTCTTCACAGCTTCACTCTCCAGCAGCGATTGATCTCCTCCGCGACAACTTCGACTCTTCTTGGTGCTAATTTCGTTGCTATATTAGTGATTAGCTGCCTGCATCAATTTGATAAAAAGGTAATTACTATTTGTGTTTAATATTTTGATTAATACTTATCAGATTGATGGTAATTGATAAATATCAAAAGCATTGCATTTCTTAACTAATTAGATTATTGCCGATTTGTTGATATAATCCGTATTAGATTGATGATGATGATAGAAAATTTTAAATTAATGCATTGCTTAACTTTGAATTTTGTTAGAAGAAAAAAGAATTTTTGAATTTGTTTCTGCTAAATTCAATGGTTGATATTTTTATCGTATGCAATCATTTTACAGGGTTGCTGTATAATATTTTATCCTATTTATTACAGTGAATGTACTGCTTTAATTAATGATATTTGTTCATGTATTTACAAGGAGCATATGAAATATTCAAGAGAACTCGCAGACTCCTAGAATACAGATGTACTTGCTTCCATCCCTTAGCATTCATTGGTTCAATTTGTTAGTACGTAAACCATTTAAGAAGACTGAAAAACTATAATGTTGTTCTAGCTAGTTTATTATATATATTTTTTGTGAGAAGACGCACACCAATAAAATTCCAGTTTAATGCCTAATCGGGGAGGTTTTGATGTAATCATTAAATTTAGTGTGTTGTTATAATCGGTTTTAGTTTTATTTTTTTCCTATCTAAAAGGCAAAAAATTATGATTGCCTAGGACCACCCGTAGGCTAGAACCGGCCTGCTTATGGATCCTACATATCATCTTATATTCTGCAAGTAATTTCCATCTTCATAATTATTGTAACCGTGGCTGTAAACGGTCAAGTGTGCTCTTCAGATTACCGGTATGCATACCCTATCATTGCAGATAAATATACAATTTGATAATTGGAGAACAGAAGCAATAAATAAAGAATCGCGCTTGTAGCAGAGTTGTTTTAGTTGCGCTAAAATTTCCTATTGATGTCTATACAAAAATTAGTAAAGAGCCAATCTGAACGAATATGATCAGATGTGGAATCAAACGTGTAAAGAAGCCGGAGATCCACAGCGTCGCTATTACTCCTTGTTCATAGCAGTTGCTCCTAACTCAAAAGGCAAAACTAGCATATATTCATATAAATATCAAACAAAGAGAATTGGATGAAGCATTGTAAATATAGCCTCGCTAAGTTTATTATCTATGTACTAAAACAGTATCTCTATAGAAGCAGGAGTATCGTCTAAAGCCTCAAAATAACTATAGCATTCTTTAATTACAAAAAACAAGAAACTTCTAAAAAATCTAAGAATATGTCGTTGTATTTGGAGGAGTAATTCCCATTGCCTTGTAATATTTCTTTTCCGCATTTGCCATTCTATCCTGAAACATGCTCCATTCCTTTCGACATCGTTCTCTTACCTGTTATTTCGAATTCAAATTTTCAAGATAAGTTTCAGTGAATTTGTAGACGCAAACTAAGGGTTATGAAGACAAAAGTAACTCACTCCTTCCCATGGAGCCTTTCCGTTTTCGGCCTTTCCCTGTTCGCAGAGATAACACATATGAATAAAACTGTAAATTCACATTGAATGTATTATCAGATTATAAAATTGTTTTGAATATTTTACTAACCTGATTCCCTAGTGAAGGAACCACCTGATGCACTATCCACTGCGAATCAACTACCCCAATCTTCTCATGAGCAGGCTTTCATTTAACATACACATTACTTTAGTCAGTACTCGTGTATATTTAGGTATAACTGTATTTGATTAATAAGAGTGTATACAGTTCATGAGCTATGTGCTTGTATGTTCATACCTCAACACATTTTCTGAGAGCAAAATCAAGTCCCCAACCATGAACCAAATCATTCTACAGCAAGAAGCATCAGTCATATGATTAGTTACATGTAAATGTATGTTCAAAGGAACTTTGAGCATGAGGTTCCTATTTTTTGATGTGGTTGCAACAAAAGTTCATGTGCCAATGGATATGTAAATTATGTCCATGTTTCCAAAACTCAAAGTCCAAGCCAGTTTGTGTAAAGTTTGAATTTGCTTCAAAAACCAATTTAAGCTTTATACATATGTACAGTTATTATTTAACTATATGTATTTTCATCAAATAACTTTATTCTTTACCATTATCAAATTTTATAGAATATTTGATAAACATTTTGGAAAATGCAAGTTAACTTTCGGAAGCGCAAGCTATCTGGCTTCCTATTTTCCACAAACGGGGACTTGATTTACAGAATTACAAGCAATATGAGCTTTTAGTAGTCACATCCAAAAGATTTATTTTATGTTAAAAATAAATACCATGCAAACTTCCAGACTATACCTGAATCATATACCATACACATCTCCATGCATCCCGGGAGAAAACAGTTGCCATAATCTCAACAAAGCTGAAATGTTGATTAAGTATTAACCTAATACTTAATAATAAAATATGATATAAGGATATCCGTATAAGTTGGAAAACTTACGCAGCACAAGGTGGTAAGTGCGGATCACTGCACCAGCCTGGTCTCTCTTCTGTTTCTCTGCAACCACAAATAATATAGTGAGGGGAGGAAGTGCAAATATACATATTAGATGTATGAAATTAGCGATATGCAGTGATATATTCCTTGTAATATCTTATGATGCGATATAATGTCAAGGCTGACAATTGATAAAGCGCTCACTTGTGGACTTCACGATCACCTCTCCTTTTTGTCATTTGCCATGTCAACCCTCTGCTTGGATCCAGACCAGGCTGTGAAATTTCCAAACCGTGTTTCTTTACAAGTTTGATGTACCTTGAAAATGAGAGATTTGACTTCTTCAGAAACATTAACTTAACGATGGTAAGAAAAAGAAGAAAAGGAGTTTTGATACCCTGTTCCCCAATCGTTAAGTTACCTGTTATCCATCAATTTATATTCGATATATTACATATTTTATCTTATTGACAAATAAATGATTATGATGAATTGAGAGACATGAGATACATAACATTTAGGATGGTAAATCTCATCTTGAAAGAAAAGGGAAAAAAGAAGAAGAGTAACTTACTTTTCACCATTGAAATGTTCAACTCCAAGATCTTCATCCCATATAAATATGTATTCATAAGGAGCCACAATGTCTGGGTGCAAAAACCTCTTTGCGTACCACCTAATATATACATGACCATATATGATCATTATTATCTATTTATTTTTCTACCAAATTTATCAACTTATTGACAAAATCAAAATCTACAATTGCAAAGTGCAAGACAAATGACCAATTGACGATATAAATATAATTGTTCTCACCATTTTGTTTGCTTCCTGACGCTTACGTGGATAGCTCGCTTTGACCACTCTAAATCATCCCATTCTGAAACTTTTCCATCATAATGAAACAACAGGATTTGAAAATTTGCAGAGAACTGTACGATAAGATATACTGCTCAAAACAACCAGAATATAAATAGAATGTTTTATACAAATATTGTAGTATCAGGCAGAACAAGCTGGAAGCCAAAAAAACCAACTGAACCTTGAATCCTGCATTCTCTTTAGTTGTTCTATGAAAGGATGAGTTTAAATGCACAAACCTTTTTAACCGCAGCATCAATATTGTGTTTTTGGCTGATCCCAACTGTGAATGTTACCAGATATTTCGTTTTAAAAGCAAGGTCCTGCTCTTGTCAAGAAAACGATATTCTGATGTTAGTTAAATAACAGCATACAAAATATATTCCAACTTTGTAACAAGCATGCTAGAAGAAATGCAAAGGATCAAGAATCATAGGTAACATGCCACCCAGTTACATATACGTTTATACAAAACCAATCACATACACGTAAATACCACGGCGAAAGTAATACACTCAGAAGTTTATATTCACATCAAACATTTCTTATTAATGAAATTACTGCCTCAAAAATTAGGTCCATCAACAACCAGTACACTCAGTGTTATGTAAAACGTAATAGAAATAAATAACTAAACAAAAGCTAAATATGTACCTCATTTGGATTTCCCCATAATCTACGAAGATAAAAATCTGATTCTCGTACAATGATGTCAGGAGCTAGTCTTTCTGCCCCTCGAGGATTTGTGGGAACATATATCTACACAGATCAACAAGTTGGGTAAGCCAACTTTAACGAGTATATTGCTATTTCAATTCGAATGCTTTACAAAAATGAAAAAAGTGAAGTTGTAGTTTTGCCCAAAGATATACATTTATAATAGCTACACGCATAAGTATGAACTTTATCTGTTTTATTTCCGATGAGCGTAGGAATGGAACATTTTTTATTAGGTAATAGTTAAAGAAGCCATTGGCACCAAACTTGATTTCCGAATTCGAAATCTCTAAATCTGTAAACATAAAATGTTACAGGTTTAGTGTTATACGCACTCCATCCCTGCACTCTATTTTACCCATATTCCTTCCCACTCTTCGCTTGGAATTTATAGAATTTTATGTAACTGATGCTTTACCAATTCAGCTTTTTTGAAAGAACGACCACTTATTTATGCATGCTTCACATCATTCAAATTTATAAAGAGTAACACTTCACAGGCTTCCTAAAGATTTGTGGCAAGGAAAAATAATAAATCTTCTGATACAACTTATCAACTAAGTAACTAACAACAAGGAAGTTAAGGACAGTTTATTTAATTTATTGATACCTAAAGTTTCAAGCCCCTTTTTACATACCCTTTTTACATAAGATGTAACATCGGGTCTGTAATTTTATTATTTGTGGACCCAGACGGGCAACAGGAGCAAGGATATACACATACATTAACTTGAAGGAACTTGAGATATGCCAGATTATAGTATAATTTAGATGAAACAGTCTTAATAAAGTTTCACCCCAGGACGAAATTAAAGAGGGCACGACCCTTATGGATCCAATGTAGCTTTGTCTATTGGCCCAGATATGTGTGTACTAAGTAACATAACCTGATAACCTTTACATAATTGCTGTTCACATCGAGGTAAACCAGGTATATTACACGGGAAGGAGAAAAGAGTGCATGGACCCCATATGTGAGGCATGTGCTTCCTCTCTTCCTTTAATATCTCGCTAGTTAGAACCCATTAAGAATAATGATGTCCTAACAGGTAAGACCACCATACGGCATACAAAATTTAAATAAGGACAGATAAGAAAATTGTAACGTCTGTATATTTAAATAGGTTAGCAACTAATAGAAAATCAAAGTCTAACAAAAAAAATTTAATTTTACTAACAAAATAGCAACTTGCAAAAAAAATTATTAAGGAGGAACAAGGATTTAAATGGAGTACCTTAGTGCTATTTGACTTGGTCTTATTTTGATTTGCGGTCAGAGCATGGTTGAGTAATGCTTGTGTTGCCACTCCAGAGTTTCTATCTTCTACGTAAGAAAGAATGCTTGATGGAATATGAAGCTAGCATATTCAACCAAGTATATCTAACATCAGCGAACTACAGTTTGTATCTCATTAAACAGTAAAAACAAATGAAATAGCTGTACTTTAGTAATTTTAGCCGTAGGAAAAGAATTCCCAATTAAGAATCCAAGCACAACTCCAATGAATGTGGTTACAACAAGTCTCATGCTTTCATTCGATTGCCTTACTAATCCACTGCAAAAAGCAAGTAATTGGGTGATTAATCAAGAAACACAAACAAATAAAAGTGATTAATAACGATAAATTTACCTACGCCCAAGTGCTCCAAGTTTTGCCATTAATTTCAAACTTCAAAACGAATATGTATCCTTGAAAATCAAAGCTTCTCCACATTGTTCAGTTCATTATTGAAATTTCATCAACGAAGACTCTGTGCCTTCCAATATCACAAAAAGTAGGGCCTGAAATGCAAAATTCAGCCAAATATCAAAATGAGCCAATGTCTAAACACGATACGTTTAACACGGTATCAAAAAAAAAAGGAATTTTTTAGAAAAACACAGTAGCGCTATAGCAATCGACAAAACTTAGGGTTACAGCATGGGAGCTATCATAATCCTAATTCGCTAAAATAGGCTAATTACATTGCAGGATCGTTTGATTCATTCGAGATCCAATCGATCGTGAAAATGAGATGAAACTTACTTGCAATCGAGAAAATTTATCCACAAAATTCGATATTCTACAATTGAAAGTTCAAATTTTTATAGATATCGAACAAGAGAGAGAGAATGAGAATTTATATAAGAGAAGGACGGAATGAGTTATTAAAATAAGGAATCGAATGAATAAAAAGAAGTGAGAATAACGTGAATAAAGAGATGGAATATAAACAAACGATGTTCTGAAATGGAAAAACGAAGTTTAAAAGCTGAAACGGGTAGCGCATTGATAACTTAGGCAGCAAGAATAAAGGCTCTTAATATGGGAAATAAATAAATGAACTTACGTCAATTAAATTCAATGCCTGTTTGTTTTGTGTTTTTCCGTTTTAAGCTTTAGCTCCTAATGGGGGTGTGGCAGTAGTAGAAAAAAAAGGTTTAAATGTAGTTTGTTGTAATATACATTAATAATAGGGACGAATATGCTAAATAAGAAAGGACATTATTGTTATTTACACTGCATAAGAAGTCTATAAATATGGAGCTTGATTGTGTTTTAAGATCTATCTGAATTCAATAAAATTGTTCTCTCTCTAATGGTCTCCATTTTCTTTATTTTGTAACACGTTATCAGCACGAACTTTCTATATATTGCATTCTCAATATTCTGCATAGAAATGCGAATCAATTATTGTTCTCAACCTGTTCACCTTCAAACTTTCCAACTTCTCAACAAGTAATTATATATTAATTATTCTGACTGTTCCACTTCTGACCATTCCAATTCTAAGGCTATTCATATTCAAAATCCTATTATATATTGGAGCAAACGAGTCTTTTATAATATATCTACATACGTTCTATTTCTTATTTCCTTTAAAACAGCAAGCAGGTAAATGAATTGTTCTTACATTTTTTTATAAACTCGTTACTTTTCCTCTCTACAAAAGGTAATTGTCAATATCATGTTTTTTATTGATAAAGCTGTCTAGTTTGGGGTTCGCTTCTATATTTTTCATGTCTTTTCTTGTATCACACTTATTGTAATTCTTTGGCATCTAAATTCAATATTTTTTTTTCCTTTGCGGATCTGTTGCCAAATAAAATTCAAAAGTTTGCGATGGAATAAACGCAAAAACTAACTTTCCTTTCTTATATAATAAATACATGAAAGTTGCAAAATCCAAATGTTTGGTTTTGTTGATACATTTTTTTAGGGTACAGTTGTTTGATACCATGAATGAAGACTTTCCATTTTTTTTTTTTTTTTTACGTTTTAGCTGGAAACAAACAAATAGTGAATGTTGTTATGGCGAATATTTTCACCTTATGCAATTTATTTTATGAATAGTTCACAAAATGACAAACATCGCCAAGCTTGAATTTAAAGCTTTGGATATATCTGAAGACAACTACTTATCATGGATACCAGATGCTGAGATTCATTTGCAATCTCATTGCTTATAAAATGCCATTAAAATGGCAATGCTATGTCCCAGCAGGACAAGACAAAGACTCTAATATTTTTAAGACGCCATATCCATGACGATCTAAAAACAGAGTATTTGACTGAAAAAGACCCTCTCCACTTATGGAACTCCCTGAAGGAGCGTTATGACCACCAGAATACAGTCATACTTCCAAACACTAGGCAAGAGTGGTTGAACCTGAGGTTTCAGGACTTTAAGTCTGTAAAAGAATTTAATTCTGCAATGTTTAGAATCACTTCTAAACTGAAATTATGTGGAGAAAAGGTGGATGACGCACAAATGCTTGAAAAGACTTTCTCAACATTTCATGCCTCGAATATACTCCTACAACAGCAATATCGAGAGCGCCATTTTACAAAATATTCTGAACTCATAGAATGCTTAGTAATTGCTGAACAAAATAATGAATTGCTTATAAAAAATCACTCCTCAAGACCAACTGGTTCAACTGCATTACCTGAAGTTAATGCTAATTTTGCCCACATTGGAAGAGGTAGGGGTCGAGGTCGAGGTAGAGGACATGGCCGTGGACGTGGATATAACTCTATCAAAGGAGGTTATGGTGGTTTTAAAGGTAACAAAACCACCAACTTTAAAAAGCAACAAAAGAAAATTGAGCCTGTAAAAAACAATGATTCAGCTTCAGAAAATAAAAGGCACTATGAGGAAGTTTGTTATAGATGTGGACGATCTGGTCACTGGTCACGTACA
Source organism: Allium cepa (assembly GCA_030765085.1). Taxonomy (NCBI): domain Eukaryota; kingdom Viridiplantae; phylum Streptophyta; class Magnoliopsida; order Asparagales; family Amaryllidaceae; genus Allium; species Allium cepa. The sequence continues at coordinate 1,028,320,108 of CM060932.1, read as the reverse complement.
TGTAGATCATCAAAGAAAACAGTTGAAGAATATCATCGCTCGAAGAATATTGAGGCAAATAATGCCGAAAAGTTACCTGAAAACACTAACCTGAAGTTAGATGATTTCTTCGAAGATGACAATGGAAATTTCATTAATGATGAAAATCTAAGTGCAATGATCAACGATATGACCGAGTTGATCAATTAGAAATATCTTGAAGTTTGTTATGTAGATTTCGTTTTATTTCATTATCTTGCATCAATAAATCGGTTTGAAGTTTGTGTCCGTTTACTTGTATTTCCCTTTGCAGTACTAGTTAAAAATAATGTGTAATGTGGATGTTGTTTTTAATCAGTGGCCTATTTTAATCATATTACTTTATTTGTTTACATTACATTTATTTATGCATACAAATTTTTAATGATTGACTAATTATTGCCTTTAATTCTTAAGGTATGGAACGCCATTTGGGTGATGATATATGCTTACTAGATAGTGCAACTACTCATACAATTTTGAAAAACCAGAAGTTTTTCTCTGAACTATCTGAAAATTTCTCAGCTAAAGTCTCCACTATAGCTGGATCTGCTAATATAATTGACGGGTCCGGAAGAGTCTATATAATATTACCAAATGGTACGCACATCTTTATTCAGAATGCATTATACTCAAGCAACTCTAAATGAAATTTGCTGAGTTTCAAAGATATAAGAATGAATGGATACCATATTGAAACTATAAATGAAAACAACAAAGAATATCTTTGTGTTGTTTCTAGAATTGAAAGCCAGAAGCTTATCCTAGAAAGATTTGGTACAATTTCAACTGGTTTATATTTTACAAAAATTGGCATAGTTGAATCTCACTCTATAAACATAAGCCAGAAGCTCACAAATACAAAGACATTGATTCTATGGCATGATCGCTTGGGTCATCCTGGATCAACTATGATGCGTAAAATTGCCAAAAACTCAAATGGACATGATTTATCAAACCAATTGAATTTACAAAGTGATTACTTATGTGCCCTATGTGCACAAGGAAAATTAATCACTCGACCTTCATATAGTAAAATCACATCTGAATCTCCAGTATTTCTACAAAGAATTCAAGGGGATATATGTGGCCCAATCCACCCTGAATGTGGACCATTCAAATATTTTATGGTATTGATTGATGCATCAACTCGTTGGTCACGTGTCTATTTACTTTCTACAAGAAATTTGGCATTCGCCAAGCTACTTGCTCAAATAATAAAATTGAGAGCGCACTTCCCTGATCATCAAATTAAATCAATTCGACTAGATAATGCTGGAGAATTTACTTCTCAAGTATTTAATGATTATTGTCTATCATTGGGAATTGAAATTGAACATCCAATAGCTCATGTTCATACTCAAAACGGTCTAGCAGAATCATTAATGAAACGCTTGCAACTTATTGCAAGACCATTGCTTATGTAATCAAAACTACCCGTTTCAGCTTGGGGGCATGCAATTTTGCATGCTTCGAAATTGGTTAAAATTAGACCAACAGCTTATCATCAGCTTTCACCATCACAACTCTTAACTGGATCTCAACCAAATATTTCACATTTACGAAAATTTGGTTGTGCTGTGCATATACCTATTAATCCCCCACTTCGTACTAAAATGGGTCCTCAACGACGGTTGGGAATTTATGTGGGATTTGATTCTCCATCGATAATTCGTTACCTTGAACCCCTTACAGGTGATGTCTTCACTGCAAGATTTTCAGACTGTAAATTTGATGAGACAATCTTCCCGCCGTTAGAGGGAGGAAAGACCGTTCCAGTAGAACGGCGTGAAATATCATGGAATAATCCATCTATGTCTTATTTGGATCCACGTACCAAACAATGCCAATATGAGGTACAAAGAATTTTGCATATTCAAAATATTGCAAATCAACTGCCAGATGCATTTAGTGACACTGCAAAAATAACTAATCTCACATTCCAGCAGCAAATGCACCAGCAAAAATTGATGTCCCTAAAGGATCAAAAGTAAATATAGCAGCAAATGAATCTAAAGCAAGACAAAAACGTGGAAGGTCAATTGGTTCAAAAGACTTGGCACCTAGAAAAAGAAAGTCTAATGAAAAATCATCAATTAAGGAACCTCCTGAAGAGATTATAAATGATCAAAAGGATCACTCAAATGAAAATCCCAATTCTCCTAGAAGTATGGAAGGAAATATTATCCCAGAAAAGATAAAAGAAGATTCCAACGATAAAATGGTACCTAATAATAACGAGATCTCAATATTTTATACGAACCATAGAGAAATATGGGATCGAAGTAAAATAATGATTAATGATGTATTCCCATTCACAGTAGCTACTGAAATAATTGAAAGTCATGACCATAATGAGAATAATGAGAATGACGATAATGAACCAAATAGCATAAATGAATGTCAAAAAAGACAAGATTGGCCAAAATGGAAAGATGTTATCCAAGTGGAACTAGATTCACTTCAAAAACATGGTGTATTTGGACCAGTAGAGAGAACACCGGAAAATGTTAAACCAGTAGGTTATAAATGGGTATTCGTTAGAAAATAAAATAATAAAAATGAAGTCGTGAGGTACAAGGCACGACTTGTCGCACAAGGTTTCCTACAGAGACCAGGTTTTGACTTTAAGGAAACTTACTCCTCTATTATGAATGTCATAACATTCCGATATTTGATAAGTCTTATAGTTTCTGAAAAACTCAATATAAGATTAACGGATGTTGTGACAGCTTATCTTTACGGTGAATTAGATACCAATATTTACATGAAAATCCTAGATGGATACAAATTGCCTGAAGCAAAATCAAAGCCCATGTACTCATTAAAACTAAGACGGTCGCTAAATGGCTTGAAACAATCTGAAAGGATGTGGTATAACCGTCTTAGTAAATATTTGGTAAAAGAAGGATACGAAAACAATCTCATTTTCCATGCGTCTTTATAAAGAAATCGGTAAAGGGATTTGCTATCTTAGTAGTTTATGTTGATGACATAAATATGATTAGGACTCTAGAAGAGATTGATGAAACAATAAATTATTTAAAGAAGGAATTTGAAATAAAAGATCTTGGCAAATCTAAGCACTGTCTCGGTCTACAGATTGAGCATAGTACTAATGGCATATTAATCCATCAATCAAACTACATTGAGAAAATTCTAAAGCGTTTTTAAATGGATAAAGCATATCCACTTAGTATGCCGATGGTTGTTAGATCTTTAGATATTAAAAAAGACCCTTACCGCCCAAAAGAAGAAGATGAGAATGTGCTTGGCTCGGAAGTGCCATATCTTAGTGTCATTGGTGCATTATTATATTTGGCCCAATGCACAAGACCAGATATTGCATTTTCAGTAAACCTTCTAGCAAGATACAGTTCAGAACCAATAAAAAGACACTGGAATGGTATAAAACATATCATGAGATATCTTCGTGGAACGACAAATGTGGGTTTGTTTTACTCTAACTCAGGCAATAATCCAAATCTAGTTGGCTATGCTGATGCAGGTTATCTTTCTGACCCACATAAAGCAAGATCACAAACTGGATATGTGTTTAATAACAGCAATGCAGCAATTTCATGGCGATCTACAAAACAAACATTAGTAGCAACATCATCCAATCACTCTGAAATACTTGCACTACATAAAGCAAGTAAAGAATGTATTTGGCTGAGATCACTAATTGAGCATATTCGAAAAAGCTGCCAACTTCCATCAGTAACAGAAGGGTCAACCATTATTTGTGAAGACAATGCAGCTTATGTAGCTCAATTTCAAGCGGGTTGCATTAAGGGTGATAGGACGAAATACATTTCTCCTAAATTTTTCTTCACACATGAGCTACAAAAGGATAATAAGATAGAAGTGAAACAAATCCAATCCCAAGAAAATCCGGCGGACTTATTCACAAAGGCGCTTCCAAAATCAACATTTCAGAAGATGGTGTACAAAATTGGTATGCGTCGGCTGTATCAACAAACTAATTGAATAATGCGTTATAATTCAGAGGGAACGTATGAAATACGCTATAATGTACTCTTTTTCCTTCACTAATATTTTTTCCCACTGGTTTTTTATTAGTAAGGTTTTAATGGGGCATTATCTTGATTCAGAAGTATCAACCCTCATAGTAACATTATAAAATATATGTTACTTAAAGATGAAATCATGTTGTACTCTTTTCCTTGTTTATGATTTTTTCCCACTGGGTTTTTCATAACAAGGTTTTTAATGAGGCAATTACTCTTATCATTTTTACATACGCATATTCAAGGGGGAGTGTTGTAATATACATTAATAATAGGGATGAATATGCTAAATAAGAAAGGGCATTATTGTAATCTGCACTGCATAAGGAGTCTATAAATATGGAGCTTGATTGTATTGTAAAATCTATCTCAATTCAATAAAATTGTTCTCTCTCTCTAATGGTCTCCATTCTCTTTATTTTGTAACATAGTCAAGTTAATTTTTTAGTAGCAATTTAATTTTTGGTTCAAAATTAGCGAATAAGCAAATGAATCATAAAAAGCAATCAATTATGACTAATTTTATCTTGAAAATTACATTTACCGAATTTTTCTTAGCATGATTATTTGATTTTAGTGAAATTTATTCAAAACGCCTCTAAATAATAATATATAAAAATTTATTCTTTTGAATATCGATTTGAATTTTTGTACCATAAATATTTAATACTTAGACGAGTAAAAAAAAGAAGTGTATTTGTTGCATTTATTTTACGTTGATGTGCATCGATTTTGCACCTATAATGCTAATTGTAGCACTATGGAAGTTTAGTTATGAAAATATGAATTAGTAGTTTCAAGTACGTCAGATTTAATACTCGATATTAATATAATATCACATTTGCTTTGTTGAATTTTTTCATAACATTTGTTTTAACATAATTTCAACAGCAATTTTATAAGTATAAAAACCAAAACGGTTTATAAAGCTTTAATAAGAGAAGCGGGATTTTCTTTTATTGGTTATTGATCAAGATATTTCATTAGAAAGTGCACTTTGAACTTTCATAAAATTATCTTTGTGCACTAACATTTTTTAGTTATTTGTACGATCATCATGACCCTAAAAACGTATAATTATTAGCCTTACAAAGCATTTTGGTGTATTATTATGAAAATTAAACCGAATGAGGGGAATAAATGGAGGGAGAATGATTGAAAAGGTATAAATCGTGTTAAGGAGAAAATGTTAAGCTGGTTATCTTGTTTTTATATTATCCGTTAACTGCAAAATCATACAACATTATTTAAATAAAAAAAATGAGATCTTCATAATGGTTAAAGTTTGAATTCTCAAAACTACAAAAAAAAAAATTAATGTTTCAATTAAATATTTTTTTTTCTATTCTAAGTTTACAAATGAAAAAAAAAGTTTACAATTAGAAATCATCAACTGATATTTGAACTTTAAAATCTTTTAAAATTTTGAAATAAAATTGCCTTTTGACAACCATTATTAGCGAATTTAATGATTTGTAATAATAGGGAAAAAACCATTATATTTGTTTTTTTCCTTCTAAGGATCCAAGTGCTCCGTAAGATCCCGTACTAGAGTTTTATTGTGACTATATTCAAAATTTTATGACCGTAAATGAAATTATAAATTTTAATAGGGTTTTATAAGGTGCTTATTTAATCGATTATGCGATCCTAAAAGAATTTGTAAAAAAAATATAGTTCAAATCTATTAAATAATGGTAAAACAGAAGAATTTCTAGCTCTCCTATTGGTTCTAGGATTTTTCTCTTCTCCACTTAATTTTTTTCTTGATATTTTATTTTCAAATAATTTAGTTTATCACTTTACACTCACTTTACTAATTTCATCCCTTTACTAAGTTTATACCAATATTTTACATTCCGATGCGGACATTTAAATGTTTATCCAATTATTTATAAATAATTCATCAATTAACTACTAACATTTTATATTTAAGTCCACATATTTACGTTAATTGCGTTATTCAAAATTTAAATTATTCAAATAAATTTAATTAACCTGCATTTATTAATATTTCTAATAAATACCAAAGCATGACAAATTCAATATATATATACATATATATATATACACACCACTATAGTAACTACTAACATTTTTCTCCTCATATTTTATGTTTTCGTCCATATATTTTTAAATTAATTTTGCGATCTTAAATCAACTAAATTGTGTAAATCCAATTAAACTAATGTTCATCAGTTCATTTACTAGATTATAAGAATATGAAAATTTTAATATGTACACTATAGTCATATTGACAAAAACAGTGAAATTACATTTTAATTAAAGTACGATACATAAATCCTACGAAAGATGCATAAATCACATAGGATATGTATAACATAAACAATAATAACAGATTCAATTTATAATTCATTATCTAAATAAGTTCCTCGTATAGTGCATTACGAAGTTATGTTTTTTACTTCACATACATTCATTTTAAAATTTCTATAATCATTTACAAATCCCCCTTAGATCCTTTCTAATACATTTCCATATATTAGAATTAATTATGCAATCTTAAAATTACTTAAACAAATATAGTACATTATTATTTGTTGAATAAATCATAAAAATATGTAAATTTTAATATTTATATCATATTCATATTAATAAATATGGTACTAAAACTCATTTAGGTATATAAATATATCGATAACATAATTTAAATTATATACATAAATAATAACTACGAATTTAATTTATTAATTCGTTTATATCAACATATTTACCACGCATTGCATTGTAAAATTCTTTTTTTAACGTTAATTAACATTTTGAAATTACCATGATTATTTGCGAAACTCTTATCAACATCACGTTATATTGTTCATTTAACTCGATATATTTTAATTAATCATGTAATCTTCAATTTATGCTATCCAAATGAATTCGATTAACAATTATTCATTAAATAAATTCTAAAATATGACGATTTCAATATGTGTACCACATTTATGTCAATAAAGGAAGTAACATCGTTTTCTCCATTCAAAGATAAAGATATATAAATCAAATAACATAAATAATATACATAGTCAATATTAACAAATGTAGTTTATTTTTCATTTATCTCAATAAATTTAATAAACAATAGTAAAGCAAAAGAACTTCTCGCTATTCAGTTAATTCTAGATTTTTCTCTCTTTTCCTTAATTCTCTTTTGATACATTTTTTTTCAAATCTTTAGTTTATCACTTTACACTTATTTTACTAATTTGGTCCAATCATTTTACATTCTAATATATGCTTTAAAAGTTTATACAATTATAACAAATAATTCATCAATTATCTCCTAACGTTTTATATTTAAATCCGTATATTTAGGCTAATTACATAATTCAAAATTTAAATTATTCAAATAAATTTAATTAACTTATATTTATTCATTTCTTATAAATACTAAAGAATGAAAATTCAATATGTATACCACTACAGTACCATTCAAAATGGTTAAATTAATTTTTGTTATCCAACTATAGTATATGTATCACATAAACAATTTAAAACTTTAATCTATAGTTCATGTATTTCAATAAATTTATAATACGTTGCACTATGAAACTATATTTTTAACTTTAAATACCTACATTTAGAATTATTGCAATTATTTACAAAATACACCTCATTTTTCTCCTAATACATTATGTTCTCGTCCATATATTTAAATTAATTATGCAATCTTAAATTTAACTAATTGGATAAGTCCAATTAACTAATACTCGTTAGTTCATTTACTAGATTATAAGAATATAATATTTTAATATGTACACCATACTCATATTGACAAAAATGAGGAAATTCCGTTTTTCGTTAAAGTAAAGATACATAAATCACATAAGATAATGTATATGCATCAATAATGATAGATTAAATCTATAATTCATTTTTCTAGACAAATTCCTCACATAACGCATTACAAAATATGTTTTTTTTACTTCAGACACATTCATTTTAAGATTTCTATAACCATTAACAAATCTCCTTAGTTCCTATCTAATATTTTACATTTCCATGTATCAGAATTAATTGTGCAATCTTAAAACTATTTAAGTAAATATAGTAAACTATTACTTGTTGATTTGTTTAGCAAATCATAAAAATATGAAATTTTTAATATTTATATCATATTCATATTAATAAAAATGGTAATAAAAAAAATTCATTTAGTTATATAAATATATCAATAACATAACATAAATTATATACATTAATAACAATTACAAATCTAATTTATTATTTCGTTTATAATAACATATTTATCATGCATTACATTGAAAAATTCTTTTTTTTATTGTTAATACCTACATTTTGAAATTTCTATAATTATTTAATCAATATCATGTAATATTGTTCATTTAAAATAATATATTTTAATTAATTATGTAATCTTGAATTTATACTATCCAAGTGAATTCAACCAATAAATGTTTGTTAATTCAACAAATAAAGGTAACTTTTATTTACATCCATGGATTTTTTTTCTGATGATTCACATTATATTTCATTAAATTAACCCACAAATTATTTATAAGTTAACACATATACGAATTAACTGACAAAATATGCTATTCTGATTTTTATTCATTTACTTACTCTTTTACTTTGTTGTGTATAATTCTGCTTTCCTACTTGTGGAATACAAAATATGTACATTATATTACACATTTATTGCATATATAAAACTCAAATCCATATTCAATCTAATGCGACTACAAAAAAATTCGAAGATTCAGGACCATGTACATATCCTTATAAGCTTGAATCATTTTCATATTTGTATATAAATTGTTCATTCTCTTACAAATTGTATACAAATATAGCTACAAATCGTTGTGTGAAAAATTTATAAATTTTAAAGTGCAAATGCAGTTAAACTGTATTCTACTTTTCAGCCATCGCACATCAACTAGAAAAAAAAATTAAAAAATAATAACAACTACCCATAAGACTTTCCTACTATTTTGCACCATTATGTAAGTTGATCACGTGAATGGAATACCTAAATCATATATAAAATTTGAGTGCTCTTCAATCTCACAAGTAACATTATCACTTACATGGAAGAAAAAAATCTTATACCTTATTATCCCTAGATGCAAATGTGTAATCTCATTCTAATATTTGATCTTCTAAACATGGTATATTACTAATATGAATGATAAAATAAAACTGCAAGGAAGAAATAAAGTTAGATAAATAAGTAAAATAAATGTATAAATTACTATGGTTGTCGTACTAGAATTTGAACTTTTAGAATGGTCAATAACTAACAACAATTTAACGGTTATCATTAACAGGTTGTCAACAAGCACCATTGTCCTAGTGGTTAAGTGATTTGACTTTTGCACGAGATGTCACATGTTCTAAACTTGCGTAGCGTGATTCGAACGTTTATTGACATGTGATACGTTGTCTTAGTGACATGTTGTATATGAAGTACCATTTTCAAAAAAAAACTTTCCGAATTGTCCAAACTTTGCCTAAAATCACCTTTGATGTTTTTGTCTCCTTCTTTTAAGGCTTTAACCAACCACTCATCATCTTCTTCATCTTTCATTGTCCTTGAAAAAAATCCTAAACATCCTTCATTTTGACTCATAACACAATAATTCCTTCGAGATCACTTGAATTTTTCTTCTCAAACATTTTTTCCTTGCAAATAAAAAGTATAATGAGTTGGACAGTACTCTTTATGTTTATTATTAATATTGATTATTAATTTAAATCAAAGACACACTTAATGGCACAAAAGTATATCATGTGATTCAATGGAGTGGTTGAATTATCAAACTATTTGTAGTAGATTTGATTTATCTTTACTGTTGTAGCAAAAAAGAAATGGTGAAATATACTATAAAAGATGAGAAGAGGAGTATACATGATGGGTAAACAAATCATTTATTAAAGTTACGTAAAATGTCAAAGATGTTATTTTATTGGTGGACTAGAAGACTAAAAATGTGGGTTCATATAATAAAACTTATCTTAAATAAATCCTAAAATATGACGGTTTCAATATGTGTACCATATTCATATAAAAAAAGCGGTAAATTTTTTTTCAATTCAAATAAAAGATATATAAATCAAATAACATAAATAATATACAGAGTCAATATTATAAATTTAATATATTTTTCATCTATGTCGATAAATTTATCATAGATTGCATCGTCAAATTTTGTTTTTAGCTTCACAAACCTACACTTTAACATTTTTAAAATTAATCACAATTTTCCCTCGATTATTTCCTAATATTACACATACAAATTAAATCCATGTATTTAAACTACACACATATTCTCATATCTAAACTATTGAAACAATCTCATTAAATAGTTAGTCTATTCTTCTAATAAATCCAAAACGATATGTGTCAACTATTATATATGCAATGACTCGACTTTTCGACCCTCAAATGTTGACACTAGATACATCAATGGTATTCGTGTGTTACGTACTCATGTGCCGAAAAGGCAGATGGTTAGGGTAAAATAAAAAAATAGAATACAACAAGAAAGAAAGAATACAACATCAGAATCACACAACAAAGCGATAACCTATAATATCAAAAGAACAGTACCAAAAGTTACTCCGAATACAGAAATTTTAGAGTTACAAAACCTAAGTACTATCATCAGGCTAGATAATAATACAGTGCAACGGAGATATAAATAGATAGATAACAGAAGCTTCCAACTCGTCTCCTGAACTCTAAAGCATCCAAAATAAAACTTGCTTTACTCGGCCTACTCAAAAGAGTACACGAAGAATTTAGAGAAAATAAAAACCACGTGTTAGACATAAATATGGTATGAAAAAAATTCTACATACATGTAACATGTAACAGTAACTATTGAGACCGAACGGATTCCCGTAATGGTTTTCTCCTCAAAAGAAACCAGCAATTCATTAAGCTTGATATAGTGATATGATAGATTATATTATAGGGTGTAGAATATTTATCATATCAAATAGCTGTGATACTTACATTGATCACACCAGCCATATTGAGGGTACAATCAAAACAATTAAGGTATATTTGCATAATGGATTTTCCATGGAAATCCCTTCGGTCAAGCTGAAACCCATTCTCCTACAGAAGGGTCAAAACCTATCTTCCGAGCGTCGTATGTCTCTAGATAAAATATACCATTAACGTAAACAAAGTCGGTCCATGTCTAAAAACGTGATCTCGAATATCATCAACTCTCGCTAGCAGTATCGATAATTATACTCTAGATATTGAGTTGATAATACCCTATCGTCGGTTAGCTAAACTCCAAATTACGCTCCTACTCTGTTTTCTGCCATTTCTTATGATGAGGACTCGTTCGACATCTCTCATACGAGTTTTCATCGCTCGAACAGAACACTAATCACTCCATGGATTTCCACATAAGTCGGCCGACGAATGCTAACGCTGATCTCTTCCTTAGACTTAACCTTAAGATAGACAGTTCGACTCTATAGTATTCCACTTCACAACCGCTTCCAAAAGTAAGAACTCGTATACTAGTTTTGAAGTGGTATTCGATAAGTTAAACACTTACCGATCCTGGTCTCATGGAAGCAATCACCTGCATAACTTAACCAGTCTTTTAAAAATGGATCAATTTTGCATAAGTGTAAGTTTGGCCACTTTTCGATACATTGATAAATTTCATGCAAGAAAGCATACACATAAAGCATAACAAATATGGAGAGGAACCCCAAAGGATCTCTCTATAAAGTTCCATAGAAATTGCTGAACACAAGGCAATTCCTAAGTACATACATAGCAACTATCGGTATAAAAGCACTTTCAAATCCAAGTCCACTTCGAACATATATTCAACTACAACCTATATACTTTGTTTCAAGCCTATGCTACAGGTCATACAAGTCAGTTCAAGTTCATACATATGATTACATTTCATTTGCTTTCACAGTTAGAATCGAAAGAATATTGCAAACATATAACAATATTTCAACATATACCAATATTCATTTAGTCATAAAGAAATAATCAATCACAAGCAAATATACATAATATATTTTCATTCAAGGTAGTGAGTCAGCTCACCTATAAGCAATCAAACAAGTAAGTCCAAGCAAGCAAGTCCATCCTCTACCTTGCAACGCCTAACTTCCTACCATCTTTCTGCCTTTTGCACTTGTTTCTTGGATATTTACAGCCTCAATTGCTCACGGCTTTCCAATAATAGGGCAGATTTGCTTTTTTTGTTCGAGATATAAGTTGATGGAAGGTGTTGTGATACTATCCTAAGGCTTTAGTCCAAGTTCGAGTTAAATTGGAGTTGTTTTAAAATTTATTTTCTTAGAAAATTTATAAAGAGAAAGAGTGATAACTTTTGTGTAAAAATTATGAAATGGATTCAAGTGGTATGCCCCTCCTTTTATAGGCTTCAAATGTGTTCTATAACCTTGCTCTCACCCCCATCATGTCCTAGAAGGCTCTCCTCTCCACATACCCATCACTTCTCTTTTACACCTCTTACCTTTAGTAAACTACTAAACTACCCCTTTCATTCAAATATCACTTATCCATTATAAGCTTCTAGAATGTTAAACTTTCTTGATGAAGAACTATGCGTTAATTAGTTCCTAATGTCTTCATATGTTCATTACCTTAGCACAAAGGAGTTCAAACAACTTATATCAATCAAAAAGTCGTTTATCGATAAACCGATTTTCGGTTGCTATTTTTCTTTGAAGAATATATTTTTGTGAACAAATTTTATTATTCATTAATTAAAAGATGTTTGATAAGTTTATAAAATCATATTTACAACATTAGACTGTATTTAAAAACGTTACGATGTTCGAAGACAAAATGTTCGAATTTACAAGTTGCTACATTCTTCTCTACTTAGAACATTTAATTCTTGAAATTCAAACAAGAACGATAATCATGGAAGAGAGAAGAAACAAGATACATATATAGAGTACTACTGAAACTATATACAAACTAAACTACAAACCAAATGCATATTAAGTGACTCCACCTCAAGCGGTGAGTACATTAAAAAAGATATATGATACTAAGATATGAAACCCTAGTATATGAGCGAATCTGGATATAACTCCCTCAAACTGGCCTCCGTCTTCCTTGTACAATCCCGAGCATCCTCGCTCTACTGCACTTTACTAACTTATCAAAGAAACAAGCATACACCAATACTCAATAGCATCTACAATCACTAGCAAACAAGGCTCATGGTCTGCTCAGGTTCAAAACTTTCCCATTGCCCAAGGACAATAAACAATCTACTAAGTATACCTTACGCTCAAAAGCCTCCGGTTATGGCTTAGAATATTATTCATGCTACCTCATAACAAATTGAAGAGTCATTCTGCAAACTCTTCAAAAGCCAAAATAACATATCGTATGAATTTAGTTAGCCCGTACGATGTTCATGAACCATCCTTATGCAATATCCGATCTGATCACTTGCTCGATCACATAGATTTCACTTCCAAACTAGTGTAGATCACTTGACCTCTTTAGTGCGGAATCTAATTTAGTTTCTTGATTAGAAACCTCCGTTCTTGTTTCATAGCCATATACTATAATAGGAAACATCAGGATCGTATCATGAATATGTATCAAGTGTTCTCCATCGAGAATCGAGTGAAAAATCCTTGTTCAGACTAATGTAGATCACCTCGAAACAATGTACTCTAATATTGGATTAAGAATAGTAATGCGAATAAGAGGATCTACATACAACTTACGTATTCATCATATTGGTTTCTTAATTACACCAAATACTTTTTCAGTCACATTTTTTACACAAACAGTATATCTCATTCAATACTAAATCATTTATGAATCATTCTATAAAAACATAATGTCAAGTTTATAAACATTTCATCACTTAAGTTCATACTCGTATAATATTCCAATTATCCTAAGAGTATAAAAAACATCAAATTTGTTTAACTTAACAAGTATATTCAACAAATTTAAAACTTGTATTAACTTACTACCTTCTTAATCCAAGGGTTACAAAAACTCAACTTTTATATTTTCACTAAACACTTAACTTCAAATTTTATAATAATTCGGAAGTTTCTGACTATCCAAAATCATTGAAAACGTCGTTTCATTTTAATAAATAAAAATATCAAACAACATATCATAACATGATGCACATACCATACCATCTTAATGCATAACATACATTTGTCCATAAAATAACTTAACAAAGTTTAAATTATTTATTAAACTCTCTTTTCTACAAAGCGAAAACAGAAAAAGATTTCATAATTATTTGGGTTATGTCACTACTACTCGGGCACCCCATATAGCATACATACATACCTTTAGCATATAGAAATATTATTTCAAAATCTTTGTCAAATTATTCTATGATTTATCTCTGCTTTCATTAAGAAATTTTTTAGAACTAGACTTTGGGTTTTATTTCAAATCATTTTGAAATAATAAAATATACATATACCTTTTCTATATCAAAATCATACTTTCAGGGTTAAATTAAAATCCATTTCACAAAACAACTTTGTAACATTCCTTACTTAGAAACCCAAAATGAATGCCAATGATGCTGCAGTCAGCACTAGAATTATTTTCAATGACAGAAATGAGTTTAATACATCCAAACCGTACTTTTAGTACTCAACCAAATCATTTCAAAGTGGTATCATATACTTTGTATAATATTACTAAGTATCACAATCTCAATTTTCATAAACCAGTTTTCTAAGTATATACTTTATAACCTACAAAAGATACGTATAGATTGATAACACAAAAGTGATATTATGGAAACGATTCTACCAAGTCGTACCATATATTTCCTTACTAAGAAGGAAAATGCCTATGAGAAGTGCTTAATAATCGAACACATCTTTTGTCCAATTTTTTCCACTTTTAAGCAACTCAAACTAGGTAACAAAAAATACTTTATCCTCAAATTGATACGTCGATTCCAAGAGTAACCTCTAACTCAAACAAACCAAAAGCTCTTTTCAAAATATTAGCATTCACAAATACTTTCAAATAATACTACTATTATTTTCTTTCTTATAAATTTTAAAAAGCCAATTTCAAGAACATTGAGATTTAAGTTCTCAAAATTATCGGTTTAAATCCTCTTCGTATATAAACCATATTTTTATAAGCCAAACTTATATAAAACAACTTTCTTATATAAAACTATTTCACAAATATTTATTTTCAAAATATTCTAGTATTCCTTTATATTATATGAAGCATCTTTTATTAAATTTAACTGTTAACCCACCATTATCACTGAATGTCTTATAGTCAAACTCTACAATTAAATTCACAAGATGTTCATTTCAATGCATATACAAATACTGTCTACCCAATAAATGTTGCGAAAAGGTAAAACTACTGATAAATTGATTGAGCACAAATCAACAACATACAATAGTCAATGCTCCTAAACTGGTTGAACATGATTAAACAACATCAAGGATACGAGATATAAAACTATGTTAAGCACTAGCATCAAACTAAGCATGAATAGTAAAGCCATAAATAGATAGTATACACTAAGGAATCAGCTTTCGCATTGCAGTTGCAGAAATAGCAAAGACCCTAGGCTGCTGCCCTTTCTTGAGCATAGGACAATCTCTAACAAAATGGCCAATTTAATAGCAATTGTAACAAACCTTCAATGTAGACTATGCATCAAGCTTTGGTTCCTCCGCGATCGGTGCTATCACTATTTGCGCTCTAACCATTTGCCCTCCTTTACCCGACCTACACTTATTTTCAAAGTGGCCCTCCTTCCTATACTTGTAGCAAATGAGGTTGGACTTATTCTTTAACGATTGAAACTTATGCTTTTATTCTTGATTAGTGCTGATACAAACGGCTATGGAGCCGAGCCCTCGAACCGGAAAACCATACCTATAACATGCTTGGGCGCTCCTTGGATATGATTCATCATGTTTTTACATACCATATTGCGTAAACTAATCCAAGCATAGACCTCGATAATAGTCTCGATGCAGTTGAACCTCTTTTTGCCCAACTCCTCGAACTAGTGCCATATCAAAGCAAAGTCTTTCCATGGTCGAACAGGAACCACTTCTTCTACTACATTTCCCTTACCATTAGAAGCCTTAGTACCCATATTTCTTACTATCTAACCCGAGAAAAATAGCTTTAAGAAATTAAAGTATAAGGTATTTCAAAGAAAAGATTACTGAGAAAGAGATATTCTTAAGGAACAATTTAAAAGTCTATTTTGAAAATACAAGTACGTTCTCATATGTATAATACACTTGAATCATTCTATAGTGTCGCTTACCCTATCTCTAATGAGCCATACCTAATGAAAACCAAGGTGTTTTCTCAATATTGAGCTCTGATACCAAATGTAACGATCCGACTTTTCGACCCTCGAATATCGACACTCAATACATCTACGTTATTCGTGTACCGCACACCCAAATACTGGAAAGGCAGATAGTTAGGGTAAAATAAAAAAATAGAATATAATAGGAAAGAAAGAACATAATATCAAAATCTCACAGCATAACGGTGACATATAATATCAAAAGAACAGTACCAAGGGTTCTCCGAATGCAGAAATTTCAAAGTTACGAAACCTAAGTACTATCATTAACCTGGACAGTTATAATTCTCTATTCTCATAATGCTGATACATACATACATAATACATTGCAATAGAGATAGAAATAGATGGATAATGGTAGCCTATAGCTCGTCTCCTGAACTTTAAAGTGTCTAAAGTAAAACCTTCTTTACTCAACCCACTCGAAAGAGTACATGAAGAATTTAGGAAAAACAAAAACCACGTATCATACATAATTCTGGTATAAGAAAACTCGAGATACACGTAACATGCAATAATAACTATTAACACCATACGGATTCCCGTAATGGTTTTCCCCTCAAAAGAAACCAAATATTCATTAAATTTAATATAGTGATATAATAGATAATGTCTAGGGTATAGAATATAAATCATGTCGAATGGCTATAATTATCACACCACAACATATTAAGGGGCAATAAAAACTGCTATGGTAAGTTCGCACAATGGATTTTCCATGGAGACCCTTTCGATCAAGCCGAAATCCAATTTCCTACACATGGGTTAGAACCTACCTTACGAGCATTGTATATCTCAAGATAAAATATATCATTAAGGTAAACATAACCAGTCCACATCCAAACACGTGATCTCAAATATCATCAACTCCCGCTGGCAACATCGATAATCATACTCTAGATATGGAGTTGACAATGTCCTATCGTGGGTTAGCAAAACTTGTTATGCTCCTACTTTATTTTCTGCCATTTTCAATGTCAAGCTCTCATTCGATATCTCTCACACGAGTTTTATCACTCAAACAGAATACTAATCACTTCGTGGATTCCTACATAAGTCATTCAACGAATGTTAATGCTAACCTCTCTCTTGGACTTAACCTTAGGATAGACAGTTCAACTCAATAACATTCCACTTCATAACTGCTTCTAAAACATAGAAATCATATACTAGTTTTGAAGTGGTATCCGATAAGTTAAACACTTACCGATCTCAGTCTCTTCAAAACCACTTTGATGCATTCCGATATACTCAATTTTGGTTCTTTCAGAAGTAAGTGGACTATATAAAAGGAGTCTTCCCTATGGGATCTCTTATATATAAGTTCTTAAAGCTAGATATGTTTCGTAGCAATGCTCCTCCTTAAGGATTGTCAATGAGTATGAAGCCGCGAAGCTTTTAGATACTTTTTAAGTTTATTGTAGGTCAAGTTTGATAATCGACTAATCGACTATCTAGTTAAAAACAAACGCTTATACAAATCAAAGTTCGTATATTTAACACGTTGTTGGCATTCCAACTTATACTATCCCTCGGACAAGAGTGAAGATATGTAAGTTAGAGCACTGATTGCATATCAAAGACTTGCCTAGATATTTCATTCTGGACTCTCATAGATAGACAAGTCTAACTCATCGGCTTTTAGTGTCAAGTATAATATTGATGAGTTACATAAACGAATAAGTAATCAACACGATTAACACGTTTTCGACCTTCCCAACTTAACTATTCCTCGGTCAAGAGTGAAGCCGGTAGGTTAGAGCACCATTGCTTCTATCCCTACTCAAACATCAATCTTAACTCTCACAAATAAATAAGCCTACTTCGTCGTATTTTAGTGTTAAGCATAGTTTATTACTTTATAAATAGTAATCAAACAAATAATGATTTAGCACTAAGTAATTCCTAACCCCTTTCTAAAACCATTTTTTATAATTGAAAGCCCTTTAAAATAATATATATAGAGTAATTTATTTATAAAACTAGTTATTTAATAAAACAATTTAAAAGATGAGATATTTATATATATGATATTCATAAAACAATTAGCTACTTTTCTAAAAACTATATATACTTGAAAGGCTTTCAAAATATTTTATAATACATATAATAGGTTTTAAAATAGGGCTTTTTAGGCTCAAGGAAAAAGTTGAAGAAAAATTTAGTTTTAAGGACAAGAAGTTTACTTTTTAGGCCAAAGCACACCTTTTAGTGTAAATCAACAGAATGATAGTTGTAACTATCATTTTCTGCTTACACTAAAAAGTGTCCTTCAGACTAAAAAAAACTTATTGTCCCTGAGTCTAATTTTTTTTCAACATCTTCCCTATGTCTATTTTCCTGTTTAAAACATTTATTTAAAATATTACTTTAAAGTAATAGGTTTATAAAATATTTAAAAACTTGAAAAAACCACGCTTTTATATATTTAAAAATAAACCATCTTCTGTTAAAAATTTGTAACTAACTATTAAAAATTTTAAAAAATCTAAAATAACTTTTAAAATAATCTAATAAGAGTTAGAAAACAGTTGTAAAAAGAATGAAACAAAATACTTAAATTTAATCATCTTTTTAAACCATTAAAGTCCCAAAAAAATGTCTGAAACGGGGCAGTTTTGCCTAAGTGTAAGTTTGGCCTCCTTTTGATATGTTGCTCAAATTTTTATCATTCAAACTTTTCATGGCAGCAAGCATACATATAAAAAATCATAAATATGAAGAGAAGCCCATAAGGATATCTCTATAAAGTTCCATAGAAATCGCCGATCACAAGGCAATTCCTAAATGCATCTATGGCAACTATCTCTATAAGAGAACTTTCAAACCTATGTGCTGAAAGTGCGGTGTGTATACTAATGCACGTACTAATATAGTACACACGGATCGTGTAATATGGACTATAATATAAATGCGGAAAATAGATGATAGTAGCAAAGCAAAAATAAAAATAGAAAAATCACACCAGAGATTTTTATACTGGTTCGGAGCACCGTCCTACGTCCAGTCCCAGACTTCTATCTGGATTTTCACTATTAACTACCTCGCTTCACCCGGAGGAACAGGTTTACAATACCCGAACAGCCGAACGGGATTTCACGCCTCTAATACACTGAGGACTTCAACACTTGCCTCTTACAACACGAGGACTTCAACAAAAACAAATACAATTGTTGTTGACAACTTGTGTTCTTGAAAACACGGATTTGTCACTAGTAGTACACCCTTCCTATAATCTTATCCTCAAAGAATATGAATGATGTTTTGTAAAGATTAAAGAAGGTATTTACTTATTGAATCAAAAGATATGAAATAATTTCAATGATTCAATAAGCTAAATTAATTTTTAGAATGCAGGAGTGTTAGAGATTAGATTAGAGAGCATATATGATCGTGTAAAAACTTGTGTTTGAATCAATGATTTAGATGAGTATATATAGAGAAAAATAGTTGTAACTCTTTGTGAACAGTTGCCATTAAGAGTTATGATCATTGATGAAAGATAGGAGATGCAACCTTTGGAGAAGAGAAGTGTCTTTTGGAAAAGTTGCTTTCTGTTTAAAAACGGTCGACAGGTCAAAAATGGACCGGTAGACAGGAATTCAAATATATATACGTTATGTGCATGTGTGCATGTTATCTGTGCATTCTGGGCAAAAACGGTCGACCACCTTATTTTCAACCGGTCGACCGGTTTAGTCCAATTTGCACAGTTAATGTGCATATGTATATATATTGAAAGATTGAAGTTATATGATTATTTGAGGATAGATTTTAACATAAATTACTAACATACCAAATAATCAACCTCTAATATATGGAGCTCTTTGTGTTTCTTAAATGAATAACTTCTTTTTGTCGATCATGGCTTATTCCTTTGTCAGAAATCAAAACTCTATAAAAAATCTTGACTCAACATGTGCTTTGTTTCAAGGCTATGGTACAAGTCCCTTCAAGTCATGCATACGGATTACATATGTCATTTTCTTTCAAAGAAAAAATCGAAAGAATATTACAAACGTATATCAATATTACAACATATACCAATATCCTTTCAATCACAAAGAAATAATCAATCACAAGCAAATATACACAATATATTTTCATTCAAGGTGGTGAGTTAGCTCACCCTTAAGCAAGAAAACAAGCAAGTCCAAGCAACCAAGTCCAACCTCTACCTTGCAACACCTAACTTTCTACCTTTTTCACTTGTTTTTAGGCTATTTATAGCTTCAATTGCTTATGGCCTTCCAACGATGGGAGAGATTTGGTTGGTTCGTCGAGATATAACTTGATGGAAGTTATTGTGATATTTTCCTAAGACTCCAGTCCAAGTTTGAATTTAATTAGAGTTGTTTTGAAATTTATTTTCTTAGGAAATTTATGAAGAGAAGGAGTGATAACTTTTGTGTAAAAATTATGAAATGGATGCAAGGGGAATGCATCTCCTTTTATAGGCGTTAAAAGGTATTCTCTAACCTCGCTCTCACCCCCCATCATGTCATGGAAGCTCACTTCTCCATATGCCCATCACTTCCCCTTTACACCTCTTATCTGTAGTAAATGACTGAACCATCCATTTCATTCAAATATCTCTTGTCCACTAGAAGCTTCGAGAATTTTCCACTTGCTTGATGAAGCAAAATGTGTTAATTAGTTCATAATGTCTTCGTATGTTTATTAGCTTCGCACAAAATAGTTCGAACAACTTATATCGACCAAAAAGCTATTCATCGATAAACCGATTTTCAGTCACATTATCGATTTTTCTTCGAAGAATATATTTTTGTAAACAAATTTTACAAACAAGTTTCTTATCATTATTCATTAATTAAAAGATGTTTAACAGGTTTATAAAATCATATTTATAACATTTGACTATATTTCAAAACGTTACGATATTCGAAGACAAAGTGTTCGAATTTTTGAATCCATACAATACACACACAGATATGTGTGTGTGTATGATAAAATTATTATTTTTCATATTCAACGGTAAAGATATACGTATCCATACATTAAATTATGTACATAAATAATAATGATAATTTGTAAAGCAATTATAATCGTTTATCTTATATTCAGTGCATTACAAAAATTTGTTTTTAACTTCTAATAACTCCTATTAAAGTTTCCAATTTTTTTACAAAATCGTACTTAATTCTTTCCTACTATTTACATTCAAGTTTAGATATTTAACCTAACTACATATTTTAAATTTAACATAGTTAGAAAATTTGGTTAAATAATACTTATTAATCAATATAATAAATCACTAAAATATGTCAGCTTCAATACACAGTATGCATACTAATAAAAATTGTAGAATTATTTTTTACTTAAATATAAAGTTATATGAGGTACATAACATAAACCACACATCTTTATTAATAGTTGGAATAAAAACGCAATCTGTTTGTCCGGCCGTGAACTTACCAAAATATCCTTTACTCATATACAATTTAGTTATTATCTACGAGTACATATGCACGTCCAGGTAGGCCAACATTTAATCACAACGTGCATGCATTTTTAGTTGTACATATGGAAGTAGATTTGATAGTAGCATCCCTATATTTGAACTCCGCCTGGGCAGAAGCCGCTATTTTTGTTCAGACTGCAATAACTTCTTCATACTAACTCGGAATCAGGCGAGACTTCAACCGATGAACTTCCATCAAAATTATAGAAAATAAGGAACACTTGGATACTTCATCTAGTGAACGTATACAGTAGTTCTCCATGATTAATAACAGTTGTGCTTAGAAAATAACATGCTACATTCACGTATTTGAACTCCGCCTAGGTGGAAACCGCTATTTTTTTGTTCATACTGCAATATCTTCTTCATACCGTTGAATATGCGAGTATATGATTTTTATTTAGTGATAATAAACATATATATATATATTCGTTTAAATGTATTTGTTAATGTACTATTTTATTTTCACATAAATAAATAAACATTTGCTGAATAAAATAAATAACACAGAATTTAAATTTAAACAGATATTTTATTCAAACAAATATTTATTACAATTTTGAATAGTATAAATTCAAGCTCTCACTATATATATACACATTTTCGATTATAATACAAATTCAATTACTTTACAATTTTTAATTTTCAAATGCACCTCACTACATATCACTCATTCACTCGTATATTTCTTCAATTCTATTCCAGATTGAATCCAGCATCTGAGTTATCTGCAAAAATATACACTGACACGGTAAAATTGAAAATAAAATATTTTTGCAGTGTAAAATAAAATGTAATTTTGAAAATATTATTTGCCTCAATTATTTGGGTTGTTCGTCATCATTTAATTATGAATTCAACAACCACGAACATTTATGACATGCACGGTGTATGACTGTACATGCCACATGGTCGTGCACACTAATATACACTTGATAAATCTACAGGGACAGGTGAGCATAAGGTCAAACTCAAATCAAAAGCCGGGTTCAACTCAAGTGAAATAAATAAAGTCACGGCATGAGCAAAAGGTCAAACCCGGGCTTTAAAGATGGATTCAACACAGGTGCAGCCCAAAAATAAAAGTACAATAAAATGGTCAAAACGATTAAAATGGAAACAACATCAAAATTCAGTGTCGACCAAGACTGCATCAAGAAAATGTAACCAAAACACAATGCATAGAAACCCAGACCAACATATACAACATACATATATACATGTATAATCACACATGTATATACACAGTGTGTGTGTGTGTCTATATATATACATATACATATATATATATATATATATATATATATATATATATATATATTTGTGTGTGTGTGCAGCGAAACTGGAAGAAAGCAGACAATATGCAAACAATATATGTGGTTCAACTAAATCAACATCATCAGGGATGGAACAAAATGTCAAACATCAAATACATGAGCAAGGCTGCAAACAAACATCAAGCCAGAGAAAATTCACTGACTCGAGTGAAACAGTGATACGAGAGATATGTACAAATATGCATACATACATGAACCACACTGACTCAATTCAAATACAACCAGACAAGTTCAGACATGAACAGGTTACAATATGCAAACATACATAGATAGTGCATATACTAACAAATCGATAACAGTTCAACCAACATCAGTGCACATGAGTTCAAATGAAAAATCAGATGTCCAGAGACCAGACTTAAAGCAACTCGAGCTACCTAAATGAACCAACTCACAAATCAGACTGAAGGACACAAATGCATCAGTGTAATGATATTGCCAAGATCAGACAGACGTGATCAGACAACTACAAAAATCAAGTCAAAGCCGTGAGTAACTGAATAGAGTCATTGTCAAGTCGCAGTTCAAAACACAGCAGTAAAACTAGAGGCAAGAGCAAAGCATTTTATCAAAATCAAAGTGGCCGATGTCAACTAAAAATCAAGCCATAATGACCAAGGAAGTCGAACAAGTCAGAAATCGAAGCCGTGGTGGCCACAAACGAAATCAAGCCGTGAGAAACAAGAAATCAAAATATATACGAATTGGAATAAGTCGGTAATAATCTCAATCATCCAAACGAAAATCGAACGGCCGGAACAAAATAATTGACAAATTCAAATCAGTATATCTGAACGAAAATATAGAAATTAGAATCCTATAATATCCATTCAACATCGGCTTTCACAGTACATTCGAGTTCGAGCAACAGATACCAAAAATCAAATCAACAACTCGAATCTGATCGAGTTCGAGCAAGCTAATGAGCAATGCAGAAAAGCATAAATTACATACCAGATTTTACAAATTGAACTCGATCATTGAAGTAGCCGAAGTAAGCTACAAGGAGACGGTCGATCGACAGAGTAAGAAAAGTGAAATCACATATTCGATCAACCAACTAAAGTCGGCAGCTTCAATAAAGTAAAACCCTAATTTTAGCAAAGAGGAACGAGCAGCCATTTTTAAAGATTGAAGAACAAGGAGTTGGGCCGATAAAAGAATAAAGGGAGCACATTTGTTTTTTACATAATTTACTATTGGGCCAGTTCTTTTATTACATTGGGCTGTTATAATTTCCAATTGGGGTTTTATTTTTAATTATGCTTTAAATTTGTATTTTCTCTTTAAAAATTTTGTAATTTCTGGTCGTGTGACTAGGGGACGAAATACGGTGGTGTAGTTCGAGAATTCGCAACTCAATAGTTGGGTTGTGGCAGGGTTTTGAGCATAGAGTTAGGTTAGTTGATAGCGGGGGTCACGAGTTTACGTGTGTTAGCGTCTGACTACTTAATTTCTAGTAGAAACCTTGGGGGTAGCACGTAGGTAGGATTTTACCGAAGCTGGGTAAATCTGTGTGTTCAATTTTCTGCCTTTTATATTCTGCTATATCTGTGCTGCTATTATTCTACTGTGAACTGTGTTGAAACTATTTTATATAAACTTCCGCAATAAATTGTTATAATTAATAGTATAACCATATTCGCCCCCCTCTAGGGTGAAATCAATCTTACAAGTGGTAATAGAGCTTGGAACAAAAGCAATCTTTGTTTAAAAAATTTGATTTTTCAACGACCAATATTTGCTTTACAAATTTGAAATAGCTTTTTTTAATAATACTTTTACTGAGGTTCGGTCCAATATTATTCCTCTTATTTTTGATGGAACAGATTTAGAATTGGAAATTAAAAATGGAATTTTATTTAAAATCTGTTAATGCTAAATGTTGGAATATTATTGAAAATGGATGTGATATAATAGACAGGAAAATCACTTCGATTAATGCTCTTGCTATGCATATATTATATTCCCATATTAATCAAGTGAATTTTAACTTTATTTAGTGCATAGGAAATCTGGAATACTTTTGATGCAATATATGGTGCAAAAGTCAACATTGATGAGAAATCCACCATAATCGACTCAGTTAAAGAAACATGCTTAACAGGATTGGTAAAAGGTAGTAGTGGTGATAATGATGATGGAGCAGCTGAGATGGCGTTACTAATAAAGAGAATCAAAAAGTGGAACAACAAATACAAAAATCCATCTCTAAATCAAAAATTGAAAAGTAGAATAGTCAAAGCACTAGACAACCCAGAAGAATGGGAGATCATATGTCACAAGTGCAACAAAGCTGGACACATCAAGCCCAATTGTCCTCGACTTCAACCCGGCCAAAAAAAGAATTCAAAAGGGAAAACTTCTGCAGCCACGTGGAGTAAAAGTGATGATTGTAAAAGCACTAGCAGTGAGAGTGAAAGAGTAAATTTGTGCCTACAAGGTGATATAACTAATAGCGATGATGACGAGCCAAGCGA
Source organism: Allium cepa (assembly GCA_030765085.1). Lineage (NCBI taxonomy): Eukaryota > Viridiplantae > Streptophyta > Magnoliopsida > Asparagales > Amaryllidaceae > Allium > Allium cepa. The sequence goes on along the minus strand of CM060932.1, from coordinate 1,028,294,401 downwards.
GGTATCAATACTTTCTCACTCAGAACTGCTTACATATTTCCACGAAGTAAATGGTTGTTTTGAATGACTTAGGGAAAAATATGACAAAATTAAATCACAAAGAGATAGTTTGATAGAATCAAATAAGCAACTTAATCAATTGGTTAAAAACTATCAAACTAAGGGCCCTAAGTGTGATAAGTGTCCAGCTTTCGATGAAGATATTAAAAAATCAGAAGTTAAAATTAAATCAATCGAAAACGAAATTCTATTTTGAAAGAAAATGAAAATACTAGGAGAAAAAATTCTATTAAAATGTGCACTCAATTATTGAACGAAAATGAATCCCTCAAAACACAAATTCAACAATTGTCAACAACTTTAGAAAAAATTTCAATTGAAAGATCATTAAATATGCTTTTAAGAAAACAAAGTGTTAGTATAGATTGACAAGGACTCGGATATAATCAATCAGAACGTGATAGAGGTGAAATTAAACAAGTCAATTTCATATGCACAATTTGTAGAAAATTTGGACACAGTCAAAATATTTTTGGTATAGACCCAAACACGTGAAAACCATACCAATTTGGGTTCCAAAAGGGAAAATATAAAATCTCTCAAAGTCAAACAAATTTGGGTGCCAAAAGGAACGTATATAAATAATTTTAGGTCTATTCAAACATATTCTTCAAATTATTTGCTGCTAAAAACAATGGATCTATAAAAACAAATAGGTCACAAAAATCTTTTCTCCGTGTAGGTGTGGTGGCAGGCTAAGGAACTACAACAGTGTTATCTGGGCTCTGGCTGTCCCAGACATACAATGGGCGAAAAAACAAAGTTTCTTAGCCTAATACAAATGTGGCAGAATCACAATAGGCAACAATGAAAAATTATCGTAAAGGTAAAAAAGGTAACGGTATATTTATTTTGAACGATTATATTAAATGTGATAATCTACACCATAATCTGAATTAAATCAGCCAGTTATGTAATATAAAAAAAATGAATGATGATATTGCTTCTGACTTACTCAAAATGTTGAATAATCATCTTTGAACTAGTTCATATAAATTTGTTTGGACTATTGATGTTGTTTTAATGATTGATGATTACTCTTGATATTAATGGATATACTCACTGATTTGATTATTTGCACGGCTTCAATTAAAGTTCATTTGAAAGCTGTTAAAAATGATTTTGAGATATTTTGTTGCACACTTCACCGTCTGGTCTATAACATTCAACGAATGGTAATTTTGAGTCAAAAGAAATTCAGATGCAGATTACACTGATAATCTAGTTGATGGAAAAATTACTAGTGTAACGTGTTTTATGCGGGGACATTCATTAACTGCATCATTTTTCAAAGAAAATATCTGCATATTTTCACTCGAAATAATTTTCAAACAGTAGACATTTTTCTTCTATAAAACTCCTTCCAGAAAATCATTTTTATTGACCTTGTTTTAGATTAGTCATTCTAGAAAATTTGATTTTATAATTATTTTTGGATTTGATCTTGAATGACTGTATTGACTAATCTGACTCCTTGCTGATTATCTAAAAGATAAATAGTGATTGAAAAAGTGATGAGTGTTGATATTAATCATATATTATAACTTGAAATAGTATAATTAGTAAATTTCTTTAGAAATTTAAACAAAAGTTATAAAAAAAAATTGTTGATAATTATTCCACGACCATTTTTATTCCTACCATATTTCTATCGATCATCACTCATCATAATCCAATATGGCAAGTCAATATGTTGTATTTTAAACAGGAAATTATGCGCTTTCATTTTATTATATTTTCAGCAATAAAAAAAAATCCAAAGTATTCACTTCATTTAAAAGTCCTCGCGGTTATGCATGGGTGAATTACTTGGAATTTTGATTATACGCTTCCATGCTTATTTAAAAGTCCTCGCGGTTATGCATGTATGGAACACATATCAAAATTGATTGATTAAATAGACAAGTTGATTCTAATCCCATTTAAAAGTCCTCACGGTTATGCATGGTTAGAAGATACTTGAATTCATTTTTTAAATTTGGAATACTACTGATCTCATTTAAAAGTCCTAACGGTTATGCATGGTTAGCGGATATTCAAATTCCTGATTTAAATATACCACAAATAGACACAACTATATGGTTTTATATGATGATATCATCCCTATCATTCTAAAGTGGAATATGCGTCAAACAGAGTATTTATGATTTTTATTTGATTTTTTATTGAAATTTAATATTTATACTCGATTGAATATTAATGTTGTATTAATGTCTATCACTTTATCTCTATTTTTCTAACACTGTTATACTTTTGCTGATAACAAAAGGGGGAGAGAAAAGTTAAGATTCTGGCAAATAAAGGTCAAATATTTTCTATTTGCATCCAGGCTCATTTACATATTTTTTATTTACATGCATATATGAAGGGGGAGCTTGTGTAGAGAGGGAGCATTTAAATAGGGGAGAAAATAGAGCCTAACAATGATCAAATACATTTAATATATTTGAAATCTTAAATATACGTTTGTTATCATCGAAAGGGGGAGATTTTTGAATATGCGAGTATATGATTTTTGTGTGATGATAATAAACATATATATTCATTTAAATGTATTTGCTAATGTACTATTTCAATTTCACATAAATAAATAAATATTTGTTGAATAAAATAAATAACACAGATTTTAAATTCAAATAGACATTTTATTCAAACAAATATTTATTACAATTTTGAATAGTACAAATTCAAGCTCTCACTATTTACATGCAATTTCGATTACAATACAAATTCGATTACATTACAATTTTTCATTTACAAATGCACCTCACTACATATCACTCATTCACTCGTATTATTCTTCAACTCTATTCCAGATTGACCAGCATCTGAGTTATCTGCAAAAATATACACTGACATGGTAAAATTGAAAATAAAATATTTTTGCGGTGTAAAATAAAATGTAATTTTAAAAATATTATTTGCCTCAGTTATTTGGGTTGTTCATCATCATCTAATTTTGAATTCATCAAACATGAACATTTGTTACATGCACAGTGTATAACTGTACATACCACAAGGTCGTGCACACCAATATACACTTGATAAATCTACAGGGACAGGTGAGCACAAGGTCAAACCCTACTTAAAATCTGGGTTTAACTCAAGTGAAATAAATAAAGTCATGACACGAAAAAAAGGTCAAACCCGAGCTTTGAAGCTGGATTCAACACAGGTGCAGTTTAAAAATACAAGTACAATAAAATGGTCAAAACAACTAAATGACAACAACATCGAAATTCAGTGTCGACCATGACTGCATCAAGAAAACATAACCAAAACACAATGTAGAGAAACTCAGACCAACATATACAACATACATATATAAATGTATAATCACACATGTATATACACAGTGTTTATATATGCATGCAACAAAATTGGAGGCAAGCACACAATATGCAAAAAATATATGCGGTTCAACTAAATAAACATCATGAGGGATGGAACAAAATGCTAGACATCAAGCAGATGAGCAAGGCTGCAAACAGACATCAAGCCAAAGAAAATGCACAGACTCGAGTGAAACAGTGATGCGAGAGACATGTACAAATATGCATACATACATGAACCACACTGACTCAATTCAAATACAACCAGACAAGTTCAGACATGAATAGGTTACAATATGCAAACATATATAGACAGTGCACATATTAACAAATCAACAACAGTTCAACCAACAGCAGTGCACATGAGTTCAAATGAAAAATCAGATGTCCAAAGACCAAACTTAAAGCAACTCGAGCTAGCTAAATGAACTAACTCACAAATCAGACTGAAGTACATAAATGCATCGGTGTAATGATATTTCCAAGATCAAACAGAGGTGATCAGACAACTACAAATATCAAGTCAAAGCCGTGAGTAATTGAACAGAGTCAATGTCAAGCTGCAGTTCAAAACACAGCAGTAAAACCAGAGGCAACAGCAAAGCATTTTAACAAAATCAAAGTGGCCGATGTCAACTAAAAATCAAGCCATAATGACCAAGGAAGTCGAACAAGTCAGAAATCGAAACCGTGGTGGCCACGAAAGCAACCAAGCCATGAGAAACAAGAAATCAAAATATATACGAATTGGAATAAGTTAGCAACAATCTCAATCATCCAAACGAAGATCAAATGGCCAGAACAAAATAATTGACAAATTCAAATCAGTATATCTGAACGAAAATATAGGAATTAGAATCCTATAATACCCATTCATCGTCGACTTTCACAATCCATTCGAGTTTTGAGCAAAATAGATACCAAAAATCAAATCAATAACTCGAATCTGATCGAGTTCGAGCAAGCTAACGAGCAAAGCAGAAAAGCATAAATTACATACCAGATCATTGAAGTAGCAGAAGCAAGCTACAAGGAGATGGTCGATCGACAAAGCAAGGAAAGCGAAATCACATATTCGATCAACCAACTAAAGTTAGCAGCTTCAATAAAGTAAAACTCTAATTTTAGCAAAGAGAAACGAGCAGCCATTTTTAAAGATTGAAGAACAAGGAGTCGGGTCGATAAAAGAATAAAGGGAGCACGTTTGTTTATTACATAATTTACTATTGGGCCGGTTCTTTTATTACATTGGGTTGTTATAATTTCCAACTGGGGTTTTATTTTTAATTGTGTTTTAAATTTGTATTTTCTTTTTTAAACTTTTGTAATTTCTAGTCGTGTGACTAGGGGACGAACTACGGTGGTATAGTTCGAGAATTCGCAACTCGGTGGCTGAGTTGTGGTAGGATTTTGAGCATAGAGTTAGGTTAGTCGATAGTGGGCATCGCGAGTTTACGTGTGTAAGCGTATGACTACCTAATTTTTAGTAGAAACATTGGGGGCAACACGTAGGCAGGGTTTTGCCGAAGCTGGGTAAATCTGTATGTTCTATTTTCTGCCTTTTATATTCTGCTATATCGAAGCTGCTATTATTCTACTGTGATCTGTGTTGAAATTATTTTATATAAACTTCCGCAAAAAATTTTATAATTAATAGTATCACCCTATTCACCCCCTTCTAGGGTGAAATCGATCCTACAAATACTAACTCGAAATCAGGTGAAACTGCAACCGATGAACTCGCATCTATATTACGGACAATTTAGGACGCTCAAATACTTCTGCTTATGAATGTATACCGTAGTTTTCCATGGTGATTAACGGTCATATTTAGATAATAACAGGCTATATCCCCACTTCAATGCTCACCGTACTTCTCCATGGTGATTAATAGTGTACTTAGAAAATAACAGGCCACATCCTCATATTTGAACTCCATCTAGGCAGAAGCCGCTATTTATTTTCTTCAGACTGCAATAACTTCTTCATACTAACTCAGAATCAGGAAAAACTTCAACCGATAAACTTCCATCTAAATTACGGACAATATGGTACATTCGCATACTTCATCTAGTGAATGTATACCGTATTTATTTATGGTGACTAAAAGTTGTTCTTGAAAATAACTGGCTACATCCCCGTATTTGAATTTCGGCTAGGCAGAAACTGCTATTTTTTTATTCATACTGTAATAAATTCTTTATACTAACTTGGAATACAGCGAAACTACGAACAATGAACTCCGACCTAAATTACGGACAATATAGAACACTCAGATACTTCAGATTATGAACGTATACCGTAGTTCTCCATGGTGTTTAACAGTTGTACTTAGAAAATAACAGGCTATATCTCCACTTCAAACGCTCACTGTACTTCCCTATGGCGACTAATAGTTGTACTTAGAAAATAACAGGCTACATTCTCATATTTGAACTCCGCCTAGGCAGAAACTGCTATTTTTTTTTTCGGACTGGAATAACTTCATACTAACTCGGAATCAGGCAAAACTTCGGCTGATGAACTCCCACCTAAATTACGGACAATATAGTACACTCGATATTTCATCTTATGGATGCACACTGTAGTTTTCCAAGGTGACTAACAGTTGTACTTAGAAAATAACATGCTACATCCCCGTATTTAAACTCCGCTTAGGCAGAAGCCGCTATTTTTTTGTTCATACTGTAATAACTTCTTCATACCAACTTGGAATTGGACGAAACTTCAAACGATGAACTTCCATCTAAATTACGGACATTATGATACACTTGGATACTTTATCTTGTGAATGCACCATGTAATTCTCCATGTGAATGACAGTTGTACTTAGAAAAAAAGGAATATATCCTCACTTCAACACTCATTGTAGTTCTCCATGTTGACTAATAGTTGTACTTAGAAAATAACATGCTACATTCTGATATTTGAACTCTGCCTATGCAGAAGCTGCTATTTTTTTCTCAGGCTGCAATAACTTCTTCATACTAAATCGGAATCAGACAAAACTTCGACCGATGAACTTCTACCTAAATTACGGACAATGTGGTACACTCAGATACTTGATGTTGTGAAAACACACTGTAGTTCTTCATGGTGACTAACATTCATACATAAAAAATAACATGCTACATCCTCGTATTTGAACTCCGTCTAGGGAGAAGCCGCTATTTTTTATTCATACTGCAATAACTTCGTCATACTAACTCGGAATCGGACGAAACTTCGACCGTTGATCTTCCACCTAAATTACGGATAATATGGTACACTCAGACACTTCATCTTATGAACCCACACTATAGTTCTTTATGGTGACTAACAGTTGTACAAAGAAAATAACATGCTATATCACCACTACAACGCTCATTGTAGTTCTCCATGGTGACTAATAGTTGTACTTAGAAAATAACATGCTACATCTTCATATTTGAACTCCGCGTAGGCAAAAGCCGTTATTTTTTTCTTCAAACTGCAATAACTTCCTCATACTAGCTCGGAATATGGCAAAACTTTGATCGATTAACTCCTACCTAAATTACGGACAATATGATACGCTCGGATACTTCATCTTGTGAACACACAATGTAGTTCTCCATGGGGACTAATGGCTTGCTTAGAAAATGACATGCTAACAAATCCTCATATTTAAACTCCGCCTAATGCAGAATTTGCTATTTTTTTTGTTCAGAATGCAATAATTTCTTGATACTAATTCGTAATCTGGCGAGACTTCGACCGATTAACTCCCACCTAAATTACGAACAATATGAAACACTCTTATACGTCATCTTGTGAATGTACACTGTAGTTCTCCATGAGGACTGATAGATGCACTTAGAAAATAATAGGCTACCACATCCCCATATTTGAACTCCGCCTAGTGTAGAAGCCTCTACTTTTTCGTTTAGACTGTAATAACTTCTTCATACTAACTCAAAATTAGGCGATACTTCGACAGATGAACTTCCACCTAAATTACGGACAATATGCTACACTCGGATACTTCATCCTGTGAACTACATTGTAGTTCTCCATGACGACTAATAGTTGCACTTAGAAAATCACATGTTATATCCCCACTTCAGCACTCACTGCGATTCTCTATGGTGACTAATAGTTGTACTTAGAAAATAAAAGGCTGCATCCTCATATTTGAACTTCGCCTAGGCAGAAGCCGCTATCTTTTCAGACTGCAATAACTTCTTCATACTAACTTGGAATTAGGTAAAATTTGACCGATGAACTCTCACCTAAATTACGGACAATATGGTATACTTGGATACTTCATCTTGTGAACGCACACTGTAATTCTCTATGGAGATTGACACTTTATTTAGAAAATAACATACTACCACATCCCCGTATTTGAACTCCGCTTAGTGCAGAAGCCGTTATTTTTTTTGTTCAGACTGCAATGACTTCTTCATACCAATTCAGAATCTGACGAGGCTTCAACCGATTAACTCCCACCTACGGACAATATGGAACACTCCGATACATCATCTTCTGAACACACACTGTAGTTCTCCATAGGGACTAACAAGTGTACTTAGAAAATAACAGGCTATCACATCTCCGTATTTGAACTCTGCCTAGTGCAGAAGCCACTATTTTTTTTGTCCAAACTGCAATAACTTCTTCACATTAACTCAAATGTAACGACCCGGGGTTTTCGAAGCCGAAATTCTAGATAGTTATGAAAAAGAAGAAAGAGAAGAAGAAGAAGAACAGAAACACCAAACATCTCACAATCGCAGCGGATAAAATATAATAATAAATAATAACAGTTTACAAAAGAATACTATATCTGTCGATTACATTTAATATACATCAGATATTCACATATATATACAGTCACTAAATATTTACAATTATCATATCTTAGATTATCAATAATATGAACACAGGGGAAATACTCCACACACTATTGCCATCCAGCTTGCCTGCTGAGCTCTAGCACGTCCTAACCTAGAAATATGTAATACTCGGTCTGACCCGAGCATTACACCAAAGTAACACCCGGGTCAGGCTGGAAACCAGCGTGAGTAAACCCAACTAACATGGAATACCAAAGCAAACAACTTATATAAACCCAGGTAACTTATATCAATTTAACCAATTCACAATTTGCTGTAGACAGCACTTATTTCACATATAAATTTCTAAGTACCAAACTTAGATAAAATAAATCCAATTTGCTTAAATCATTTCATTTCATCGTATTGATTTCACAAATCAATTTATATAAATTTGAAGTGGTTTCGGGTATTTCCTAATACCCGACCCCCGTCTCTTCGAAACTCATGTTATCCTAACCCAAATTATTCAAACGAAATACACAACATTCATATCAGGGATATCAACTCAAAAAACATCCGGTACCATTCAATCATCCATAAGCAAAGCTTAATCACATACAAATCAATTCAATTGATTTTAATTGAATTTTCAAACCTCAATCACTTAGATTCCTTCATTAAATATTAATTTCAAATCAATTAATTAACCAATCCTCCATTATTCATCTTAATTAATCACACTAGATTAATTATCTTCAATTACATTCAAGTAATTATCTTTAATTAATTTTACGATATTGATTCTTCTTAACCAAAATCGATAAGTAATCTTAATCACTTCATGAATTAATTAACTATTTTAAATTTCATTAATCCTTAATTACTTATATTAATTAACTTCTCATAAGTCACTTATATTGATTTATTTTCTTAACTAATCAATCTCTATTTACGTCATTGATTATATAAATTAATGATTTCTCATTCACATTTCAATTTATTCTATTCTAATTTAATTTCTCTTTTTACAATGGAAGCTTAAAGGAATTCAAAACCAAATCTATTTTTAAATTCAATTCGGTTTACAATTGCACTTTGACATTCAAGTTATTAAAGCACTTAATATGTTAAAACTTTATTTGTTAGATTTTAACTTGGATCTAGAACTTGTTTAAACCTCTACTTTACAATTTAACTCCAGTTTTAAATATCACTTTTATTTCTTTCCAATTCTTTTTTTTATTCTATAATTAATTCGCTTTCAAATTTCGCCCTTATATTTCTTCCAAAAATCCAAATATATATATATATATATATATATATATCGATAGCTTAAAATACCGAATATTCAAGCTAACCACATCATTCAAACTTCCAAAAACCAATAATATCCATCACAGAATATCAATCACCCTATATATATTATATACTACCATATATAATATAGCAATCAAAACAAACCAATCATTTAAATTTAACCATTTAAATTTAATTAGAAATCCAAAAGCGTGAGGTTTACTCACCTTTGATTTTAATTTGCAATCCTTCCAGGCCAGCTTGTCCATTTCCAGTTTTTGACCTTGAATATGCAATTTATATGGTTTATTAACATTTAGATAAATCAATTAGTGCTCATAGATTTAATCCATTATTTAATTTAAAACTAAATTTCTTTAAATAAATTAATTAGCTAACAATTTAATTTTAACTAAATAATTTATTTCTTATTTATTTTATATATTTCTATCTCCCTTTTCTTAATCTTATCTTAAAAAATGATTTCTAAAAATTATTAGATCAACTCAGGTTTTAAACTAAAGTACTATCAATTGTAAAAGTGCTCAAAATAATTTTCTAATGTATTGCAATTTATAACTGTGTGTATATTGTTCAAATATGTTTTCAATATATATATATCACTGAAATAAATAAAAGTTCCTGTATAAAAATATTCACATGTATATTTAATATTTAAGAGAACAAATTATACTTTTATAAAACTTACTGTAAATATTCGATCTCTATCATTTTATTTTATTTTCCTGATTCTGCATATATATAATTATATAAATGAATTTTAAAGAAAATACCTTACTGCACAAATTAATCTTGATCGACGATCCAACTACCACCTCATGTGCTGCCGCGAGCCCAACACCATGCGATCAGCCTTCATCTACAGGTTGCGACCAGAAATGATGACGATTCTCTAATTCGAACGCGGCCCCAATGTGAGCTCGAGCTGACAAAACAACTACGTTCCTCCCTCGCGCACAAGAACGCGTGCGTGCGCTTCACAACCTTGAGCCGCCTCTCCCCTCGCGATTCGTTTGATTAGGCGAGATTCCCTCTTCCCCCCTTTTTTTTTGCAGTGAATGATTCTGTCGCCCCCCCTCTTTTCTTCGATCGGCCTTGGATAGGGTTTTCGCTGGAAGGAGGAGGGTTTCGATTCGAGAAACAAAAGGGAGGCTTGTTTTCAAATCGGCTTCGGCCATTTTTTTTTACGAAGGGTTCGGCTATTAGCCTCTCCTTTTTTTTTAGAATGACGAGAGGGACGGGAGTAAGATAAATGTTGAAGGAAAGCTTCTCGAGTATGCGTTAATAAAAATATCTTTGACCTCCTTTGACTTTAAATTTAATTATATTATAAAATTTCAAAACGTATCGTTAATCGCCAATAAAAATATTGAACTTCTCTTAATGAATGCCGCTAGGCGATTATAAAGTTTTACCCGCGTTCCGAACACAATGGAACGGGTTTCGAAGGCTAATTCGATCATATGCGCAAGTTACGGAAATAAACGATCGATTTTAAATTAAATCGATTAAAATAGTTTCTAAGCGTTTTGAGTTGTCAGGGTCAAACGACAACTCCGATTCCTACGAAAATTGAAATCCGATAATAACTAACTATTACAGATCCAATGGAACTGGTTTCGTCGAATTCCGAGACTGTACCTCGGAAGGCTATTTTTAAATTGAACGATATATTTTCCAAACTGAACATATCACCTTTAAATTAAATTTCAACCATTATATTATCTTCAGTATCATCATTATAAATTTTATAAGCCTTCAAATTATTTTAAACAGGCTTAGAAATTTATGATTCAACAATTTACCCAGTTTCAATTATTAAATCCAATATTTAAACTATATAATTCAACGATTTAATTATCCAGTAAGTGTTTATATCTGAAATTCAAGTTAAAATTAACTTTTAAATAATTAAAATCAATTAATTATCCCATTTTGAATTGTTAAAAATTCCGGGTCGTCACATTCCTCCCCCTTAAAAGAATTTCGTAACTTGGAAGAATGGACTAATACCCGTTTACTTTTCTCGAAACTCACAATTCAACATCCTACCAACTACCTTTTATTAAAGACCCACTATCACATCAAACAACTTCCCCAAACCTTCTATAGTTTCAAACAATACCCTTTTGCTTAATCATATAATTACAATTTAAAACCAAATTTAGATTATCAAAATTTTCTCAATTTTTTTTTCCCTAGCTCTCTAGATTCCCGAAAACTTTTGCCAGCGTCTCCTTTGCGCGGCTAGCTCGGTACTACTACAAAAGGCCTTTACGGGCTCCCAAAATCCAAAAGAAAACAAAAGCCAAGTGGCTACATCAAAAACCCAATCCAATTTCATTCAGAAATTTTTAAATAAATACCTTTTTGCCGGGCAATTCAAATTTATCTTCTGATATCAAATCCAATTTCCTTTTTGCTTATAATCCCTGCATATCTTACTTAACAATAATATCCGATCGTAACATTTCCAGTCATTCCATACATTTTCTTAGATAGGTTTCATATCTATTTCAATTTAGTTTTTCCCATTTTATATGAATTCCATTTATCTTCACTTCGGAGTATTTAATTTTACCTTTCATTTATAACCGATTCATATTAGTTTCATCTTCTAACTTACATTAGTTTTTAATCTGAAATCGTTTTTTCGTTAACCAAAATTTTCTCAAAAATTTCAAAAAATTTCTAACTCACAAAATTTTCAGAAAATTTTGGCAGAGTCTCCTTTGTACGGAGGAGCTTTTGCAATTTGACAAGAGATATAAATATGTATACATCGACCCACCCGGTCGGAAAAAGCAAAAACAGTTCATATTTCCAATTTTCATTGCGTAGGTGTACCTTAATTAATTAGCATTTAAAGCAAGCAGCTTATTTATTTTAGCAAATAGCGCAACCAAATCCAGCCAAACGGCCTTCAGGTACCTGTACTTACTCAATTTAAATATGTAAGTGCCATAGATAGAAAATCTATTAGCATTTCACTTATATTCAATAGCTAAACACATGTATATCATAAGCAACAAGCACCAAAATGCTTCCCATAAGCGATTTATTCAACTTTAAAGCTAATTCAATTGCTTTCTATCAATTCATAAGTCATTTCGTTCAGTTTCAATGGTTTGGACTCAATTTCTTACATGCAATTGATTTTTAATCCAAACAAGCTCATATTCACTTCAATTAATTCTAAAACAAATTTATTTTAATCTCTATCAACTCACAGAAATTTAATTACTTTGTTTACGCCAAACGACAATTTATTTTATGCAAATTTGTCAATATTCGCTTAATAGAGTATCTATTTCAGTTTATAACTACTTTAAATCAATTTCAACCCATTCTGCATTTAATTCCATTTCCAACTTAATTTAATCCAAGTTTTCATTGATTTAAGAAATTTTACTTCATATTTATTCGTCTCATAACTTAAGTCCATTCTGACAATCCAATTCCAACTAAAACCTTTATTTAATTTCCATTCAATCAAACTTCATCCATTTATTATTTAACTCAATTAACCAATTTATCCACCCCATTTTAAATTTTAAATTCACCTGCTTAACTCATTTCGAATTTATTTTATTAATACAAAGTCATTCTCAATTTATTTCTATTCACTAGGGTTTTATTTGCAACGTAAACCATTTTTATTATAATTCAATTTCATCTCATTTGACAATACTTCCATTATATCTAATTTACTCGCAATTTACGTTCAATATTATTTATAAGATACTTGAATTTTATTTGTAATTCAAACCATCACTATTTCGATCAAACTCTATTTATTTTTATTTTATAACATCTCTTCTTATTTAATTCATTATCAAATCTAAGTCGAATTCTATTTAAAATTCGAATTCAATTCCAAACTCCATTATTAATTCACAATACATTTTATTTACCCAAGTTCAATTTTATTAACATACACTATTAAATAATTTATTTAGCCGATTAGTTTACTTTCACTTTTTAAATCAACATCCGTTTTTATTACAAAAAATCACTTCATTAAATTTTCCTGAGTTCAATTTTATTTTATAATTCTAGTTTGGAATTTCTTTTTAATTTTCCTAAAATTCCAACACCTTTATTTAAAAATTTTAGAAATGCTTTAAATTCACATTATACTATTAAAATATCTCTTTATAAAAATACTTTTTATAACTCGATGTCTCAACCAGTCATCCTTGTTCTCATAGAAATTCAGTCATACGTTGATCAGGCGTAGGACTGAAAATCTATAAGTACTTGGTAAACCCGTTTTCAACACCCAGTGAAAATACTTAAAAAAAATAAATTTATTGAAAATATTGAAAACGGTTTTTGAAAATAGAGGAAATAACTTTGGTGAGAATGCTCTGAAAATCATCACCCCCATCCATGGTCGTAGTTAACCCGGTGGTTACGTTGCCATCCCGACAAAATCCATAGATAACTGTAGTCCTCCGCTCCCCTCGATTACACCATGGAACCCAACGACAGATCGCAGCTACAACTGGGGTTACGTAGCTATCACAGCAAAAACCCATATAACTGTAGGCATCAGTGCCATCGAATTTCGCTACCAAAAATGAAACTTCTCCACTCCACTTGACCATAGATCGCAGTCTACCGATGTTGCGTTGCCTTCCCGGCAAAATCAAGTGTAGACTGTTGGCACTCATCCTCCACACGATTTCGCTATGGTCCCCACAGTAGATCGCAGCGACATCGAGTTACATTGTCGTCACAGCATAACCCAAATGCCTCTGTAGGCATCAACGCCCTCGACTTTCGCTACCCAATAATCCTCAGGAACTAGTTTTGTCCGGACTCCTCACAGGATCAACTTTAGACCCCCCCTCTGGGGCTCAAGGCAGCACCATCCGGTGGCACTCCTGAGAAGTTCATTTCAAGGGAGCGCCTTTTTCCCCAGAGCCATCATCAAAATATTTTAAACTATACGCATATAGTATCTTTAAATCATACACCTAGTATGATATCATACAAAGCTCCTTTACACAAAATCGATAATTCTCAAACTAGGCTTTCCAAATTCAATATTGATTTTACCCAAAATCAAAAGCCTTTCCAAATCCAAAGGTTCCCAAAACCTTTTTCCAAATTCCTCATAAGATCCTTTATATATATTCAGATATATAAAATTTTAAAAACTTTGGATCTTTTCAAACTGGTATAAAACTCCTTTTATACTTCAAATACCTTCAAAAATCCTTTTCTTCCAGCAATAGATTTAACAAGGAAAGATTTATCTTATATAATAAAGATATATATAATTTTGTTTATTCAAAATCAAATATTCAAATTTGATTACTCTTTTCAATATCAATTTCATTCAAATCCATACTATGTACACATAACATCCGTACGCTATACCAATCTAATCGCTCACTCGATCACACAATTTCACTTCCGAACTAGTATCGTCCACCCGACTTCCTAGTGCGGACTCAGATCTGGTTTCTTGATTAGAAACCGTCATTCTTCTTGCATAGCCATACTATGATAGAGAATATCCAGATAACAATCCATATCCAGGTTCGCCGTCGAAATCGAGTGAAAAATCCCAACTCGGATCGATAAACTATCTCGAAATTCCGTGCTCGAATCTGGATCAAATCACTAGGCGAATAGAATAATATATGTACATCCTACGTATTTATTTCCATTGATTATCAGCCAAATCAGTTTCCTTTCTATTCATATTTCCTTATCCCCTTCACTTATTTACAATTACCTTAGTTCCTTTGAATCATCACTTCAATTCTTATCTCAGTTGGGTATTAAATCCATAACAGTTTGAACTCCCCAGTTTATATTTAGAAAATAGCTTGAAATTGAAAAATAGATAAGTAGTTGAAAAAAAAAATATTAGTTTACAAAATATCTATAAAATAGTTAACTAATCGTAGAATAGTTGGAAAATAGTTAAATAGTTCCAGAAATTTTAGATAATTGAAAAATAGTAATTTATTTGTAAAATAGTTGAAAAATAGTAATTAGTTTATAAAACAGTTGAAAAATAGTTAAATAGCTTCAAAAATAATTGGAAAAAAAGTATAAAATAATTTGGCTTTAAGAAAGAAAGGTTGTATATATTTAATAGCTTAGGAAAATAAGTTTATATGAAAACAATTTATATTGAAAATAGTCAAGAGTCAAACTGTTCACTTCCCCAACTAATTTCCATTTGATTGACTCAATTCTAACTTGAATAACTTCAATTTCTGTTGAAATTTATTCCCAATTCAAGTTGAATCAATCTTGATTCCTTCCCCAATTTAAATCAAATCCTAGTTGATTTTAATCCTGTTCGATTTTAATTTTAATTTCATATTATTCCAATCAATTTGAATTATTATCAATTGAACCCATTTCAAATTCAAATATAATCCAATTTAATTTCCCATTTAAATTTTAAACTTATACATCTTCAATCACCAATCCAATTAATTCAAACCAAATTCAATTTTGAACTAATTCAATTTCAATCTTGAATTTAAACTATCTCGAATTATGTAAATTCGAGTTAAATTCTCAAAGGTTGGTTTAACCATTTAAACCAAATTAACCTTTATTAAAAGTTTTTAATCAATTTAATTTCTGAGTTCAATTCTCAAAATTCCATTTTAAATTATCTTTACTAATGTATTTCAAGGTTCAAATAAGAATTCAATACAATTTTATTTTAAAATTTTTAATTTATTATTCAATTTTTATCTTCCAGTTTGAAGCTAGTTCTTAAACAAGTATATTTTACAAACTAAATTATTCAAATTTATTTTATTTATACACTACCATTCTCAATATAAAGATTTTTTTATTAATAATAGGATGATATCATCCAATTTACTTTTTTAAACGTCCATCCATTTTCAATTTTTAAATCTCAAACCCGCTTTGATATCACACAAATTCCCAAAGCTAAATTCCAATTTACTTAATCAAGTCAACCTTACTCAATGAGAATTCCCTCTTCAACTACAAAATTCTTTCCCTCTTATAAGTTCAATCACTTTGGGTTTTTACATCACACTTCAGGGAAAAATCAAAACTCAACCCCTTAGAGTTTATTTCAAATTATCTTTGATATCATGTATATCCATACATATATACATATTTATTTCTTGGCCCTCCCAGTCATGTTTTACAATTTTAAACCACCCTTGGTTTTAAATTCAAATCAAATTTCAAACAACCCATTGTTTCCAATAAGTCCCAGTTATCCAAATAAACTTCTTTATTATTTTCTATTACTTTGAAACAAAATTTCCAAATTCTGGGACCAGATATAGAATTTCATTTTCAATCCATTAAATTTTAATTTGGTTGTATTTTTGTTCCTACTTAATTTAGTTCCAATTCTAGACTTCAGTTTGGTTGTATTATATTACTTCTTAATTTTAATTTCAATAATTAGCAACCAATCACCTTAATATTTATTAGAAGGAAATATTGCTTTATATATATCAAAATATATTTTTATATAAAATCATTTAAAACCTTTATATAATAAAATAACAAGTACGCGCTCATATATATATATATATGTATATATATATATATATATATTCTCAACTCATTCTAGAGTACTACAGATTCTATTAAATGAGTAATCCCCACCAGAGCCAAGGTTCTCGCTTAACCTTTCAGCTCTGATACCAAATGTAACGACCCGGGATTTTCGAAGCCGAAAATTCCAGATAGTTATGAAAAAGAAGAAAGAGAAGAAGAACAGAAACACCAAACATCTCACAATCGCAGCGGCTAAAATATAATAATAAATAATAATAGTTTACAAAAGAATACTATATCTGTCGATTACATTTAATATACATCAGAGATTCACATATATATACAGTCACTGAATATTTACAATTATCATATCTCAGATTATCAATAATATGAACACAGCGGAAATACTCCACACACTATTGCCATCCAGCTCACTTCCTGAGCTCTAGCACGTCCTAACCTGTAAATCTGTAATACTCGGTCTGACCCGAGCATTACACCAAAGTAACACCCGGGTCAGGCTAGAAACCAGCGTGAGTAAACCCAACTAACATGGAATACCAAAGCAAATAACTTATATAAACCCGGGTAACTTATATCAATTTAACCAATTCACAATTTGCTGTAGACAACACTTATTTCACATATAAATTTCTAAGTACCAAACTTAGATAAAATAAATCCAATTTCCTTAAATAGTTTCGTTTCATCGTATTGATTTCACAAATCAATTTATATAAATTTGAAGTGGTTTCGGGTATTTCCTAATACCTGACCCCGGTCTCTTCGAAACTCATGTTATCCTAACCCAAGTTATTCAAACGAAATACACAACATTCATATCAGGGATATCAACTCAATCAAAACATTCGATACCATTCAATCATCCATAAGCAAAGGTTAATCACATACAAATCAATTCAATTGATTTTAATTGAATTTTCAAACCTCAATCACTTAGATTCCTTCATTAAATATTAGTTTCAAATCAATTAATTAACCAATCCTCCATTATTCATCTTAATTAATCACACTGGATTAATTATCTTCAATTACATTCAAGTAATTATCTTTAATTAATTTTACGATATTGATTCTTCTTAACTAAAATCGATAAGTAATCTTAATCACTTCATGAATTAATTAACTATTTTAAATTTCATTAATCCTTAATTACTTATATTAATTAACTTCTCATAAGTCACTTATATTGATTTATTTTCTTAACTAATCAATCTCTATTTACGTCATTGATTATATAAATTAATGATTTCTCATTCACATTTCAATTTATTCTATTCTAATTTAATTTCTCTTTTTACAATGGAAGCTTAAAGGAATTCAAAACCAAATCTATTTTTAAATTCAATTCGGTTTACAATTGCACTTTGACATTCAAGTTATTAAAGCACTTAATATGTTAAAACTTTATTTGTTAGATTTTAACTTCGATCTAGAACTTGTTTAAACCTCTACTTTACAATTTAACTCCAGTTTTAAATATCACTTTTATTTCTTTCCAATTCATTTTTTTTATTATTCTACAATTATTTCGCTTTCAAATTTCGCCCTTATATTTCTTCCAAAAATCCAATTATATATATATATATATATATATATATATATATATATATATACACACACACACACACCGATAGCTTAAAATACCGAATATTCAAGCTAACCACATCATTCAAACTTCCAAAAACCAATAATATCCATCACAGAATATCAATCACCCCATATATATTATATACTACCATATATAATATAGCACATCAAAACAAACCAATCATTTAAATTTAACCATTTAAATTTAATTAGAAATCCAAAAGCTTGAGGTTTACTCACCTTTGATTTTAATTTGCAATCCATCCAGGCCAGCTTGTCCATTTCCAGTTTTTGACCTTGAATATGCAATTTATATGGTTTATTAACATTTAGATAAATCAATTAGTGCTCATAGATTTAATCCATTATTTAATTTAAAACTAAATGTCTTTAAATAAATTAATTAGCTAACAATTTAATTTTAACTAAATAATTTATTTCTTATTTATTTTATATATTTCTATCTCCCTTTTCTTAATTTTATCTTAAAAAATAATTTCTAAAAATTATTAGATTAACTCTGGTTTTAAACTAAAGTACTATCAATTGCAAAAGTGCTCAAAATAATTTTCTAATGTATTGCAATTTATAACTGTGTGTATACTGTTCAAATATGTTTTCAATATACATATATCACTGAAATAAATAAAAGTTCCTGTACAAAAATATTCACATGTATATTTAGTATTTAAGAGAACAAATTATACTTTTATGAAACTTACTGTAAATATTCGATCTCTATCATTTTATTTTATTTTCCTGATTCTGCATATATATAATTATATAAATGAATTGTAAAGAAAATACCTTACTGCACAAATAATCTTAATCGACGATCCAAGCTACTACCTCTTGTGCTGCCGCGAGCCCAACACCATGCGATCAGCCTTCATCTACAGGTTGCGACAAGAAATGATGACGATTCCCTAATCCGAACGCGGCCCCAATGCGAGCTCGAGCTGACAAAACAACTACGATCCTCCCTCGCGCACAAGAACGCGTGCGTGCGCTTCACAACCTTGAGCCACCTCTCCCCTCGCGATTCGTTCGATTAGGCGAGATCCCTCTTCCTTTTTTTTTGCAGTGAATGATTCTGTCGCCCCCCTCTTTTCTTCGATCGGCCTTGGATAGGGTTTTACGAAGGGTTCGGCCATTAGCCTCTTTTTTTTTAGAATGACGAGAGAGACGGGAGTGAGATAAATGTTGAAGGAAAGCTTCTCGAGTACGCGTTAATGAAAATATCTTTGACTTTAAATTTAATTATATTATAAAATTTCAAAACGTATCGTTAATCGCCAATAAAAAAAATTTGAACTTCTCTTAATGAATGCCGCTAGGCGATTATAAGGTTTTACCTGCGTTCCGAACACAATGGAATAGGTTTCAAAGGCTAATTCGATCATACGCGCGAGTTACAGAAATAAACGATCGATTTTAAATTAAATCGATTAAAATAGTTTCTACGCGTTTTGAGTTGACAGGGTCAAATGACAACTCCGATTGCTACGAAAATTGAAATCCGATAATAACTAACTATTACGGATCCAATGGAACTGGTTTCGTCGAATTCCGAAACTGTGTCTCGGAAGGCTATTTTTAAATTCAATTTAAACGATATATTTTCCAAACTGAACATATCACCTTTAAATTAAATTTCAACCATTATATTATCTTCAGTATCATCATTATAAATTTTATAAGCCTTCAAATTATTTTAAACATGCTTAGAAATTTATGATTCAACAATTTATCCAGTTTCAATTATTAAATTCAATATATAAACTACATAATTCAATGATTTAATTATCCAGTAAGTGTTTATATCTGAAATTCAAGTTAAAATTAACTTTTAAATAATTAAAATCAATTAATTATCCCATTTCTAATTTTTAAAATTTCCGGGTCGTCACATCAAATTAGCCAAAACTTCGACCGATGAACTCCCACCTAAATTGCAGACAATATGGTATACTCGGATACTTCATCTTGTAAATGCACATTGTAGTTCTCCATGTTGACTAACAGTTGTACTTAGAAAATAACAGGCTATATCCCCACTTCAACACTCACTGTAGTTTTCCATGGCGCCTAACAGTTGTACTAAATAACATTCTACATCGCCATATTTGAACTTCGCTTAGGCAAAGGCCGCAATTTTTTTCTTCAGACTGCAATAACTTTTTCACGCTAACTCGGAATTAGGTAAAACTTCGATCGATGAACTCCTACCTAAATTACGGACAATAAGGTACACTCGGATACTTCGTCTTGTGAACGCACGTTGTAGTCCTCTATGGGGACTGACAGTTTATTTAGAAAATAACATGCTACTACATCCCTATATTTAAACTATGTCTAGTGCAGAAGCCGCTATTTTTTATTCAGACTGCAATAATTTCTTCATACTTATTCGGAATCCAACGAGACTTCGACCGATTAACTCCCACCTAAAGTACGGACAATATGGAACACTCGGATACTTCACTTTATGAACGCACATTGTAGTTCTTCATGGGGACTGACAGTTGTAATTAGAAAATAACAGGCCGCCACATCCCCATATTTCAACTCCGCATAGTACATAAGTCGTTATTTTTTTTGTTCAGACTGCAATAACTTCTTCATACTAAATCGAAATCGTGCAAAACTTCAACCGATCAAATCCCATCTAAATTACGAAAAATATGGTACACTCGGATACTTCATCTTGTGAACGCACATTGTAGTTCTCCATGACGACTAACAGTTGTACTTAAAAAATAACATGTCATATCCTCATATTTGAATACTGTTTCTCTATGAGATGTAAAATAGTATATTTGAAATTTCAAAAAGATGCCAAGTAAATCTATTCAGTGGATTCTCTTTATTAGTAGTAAAGGTTATTCCACCTACAAGTACTGAAAAGAATCGGTAGAATCCTAATCAAATGCAGATGTTATTCATATTATTTCTAGACTAGACTTGAACTATTAAAACTAAGTTAAAACAGTTAAATTTGTTTACAAATTCAAAATGCCCATCTACGTTTAAAAATAAGATCTAACAAATAAATGTCATTTAAATAAATAAATACCATTTACAAATTCGTTGTTTATTAACTAATAATATAAATAAAATTCAAACTATAAAAAATTAAATGTTGCATCTTAGAAATAAAACTTTAACTACACATGATTTCAACGAATAAACATGGCCCCCTATAAACCCAAAAAATAACTTAATGGCCCCCTATCATTTCCAGAACTACCCTTCTATCATGCAAAACGTGAAAAAATGAATTTTTTCTTCACTGATTTAGAAACGAGGGTCAGAATTTTTCTTCACTGATCTAAACTTAGTAGTGAAAAATTGAATTTTTCTTAGTAAAGTCCATAAACCCAAAAAAGAATTTAGTAGTGAAAAATTGGATTTTTTTTCTTCGCTGATTTAGAAACCCAATTCATAATTTTTTCAGGGCTACAATTAAAAAAGTCTGTAAACCCAAAAAATAACTTAGCAGTGAAAAATTGAATTTTTTCTTCACTGATTTAGAAGGTAGAGTTTTAAAGAAGCGGTCCTTTAAACAGTAAGAAACTGCCGTAAGAAGAAATGTAACCGAGAAGAAAGAAAGTACGTAGCTTTCTAAAGATATTTTAGTCTTTTAAAATTTTATTTATTTTAGGAGACTGAGTAATTATGTAATTATGTGTGATGAAATAAAATTTGCCATTGAAACATCTTAAGACTTATTTTTTAGATAATAAAACTGAGATATTTCCAAACATTAATTTCAACGCAAATGATTCTTTAATTTACTTTTCCATAATTTCAGAAAAGAATAGACAAAAACGAAATCACAACGACAACGACAGCTCGTGATTAAATGACAAAACTTCGTTTTGCCGATGTCATAAGCTTAAAAGTCAGCATTCGATTTTATTCAACCTTTTGTTTGTTTGCAAACGGTTAGAAAAAAATATGCATGCTTGTTTACGCAACTGGTTATTTTTAAAGTTGGTAGCAGTAGAATAGGCACTAAAGTTCATCGCATATTCACGAGTTTTCCCGTGTTAGCAGTTTCAGGTTTGCACGTTAATTCAGCAAGAGGAGATTCACGTCTTGCACACACAAAAGAAAAGTTGCCTAACGTATTGCTTTCTGAAAATAGATGCCCTTTTTTTTTAAATGATTATTCGCAGTCATGCCAGTTTTGTGAACATCTGCATGCTAATCCAAATTATAAACTCTAAACGTGTATTTCTTGTAAGGATGATAACTTTATTCCATATATTAAATGTAACGGTAAATTTCTTATTTTCAAATTAAGTGACTTTAGCTTATCAACAAAAACGATGCGATGACGTACATGCAAAATTATAACGATATTAATTAATATCATCAAAAGAAGTATTTATTTATCTTGAATTGGAGTTTTACCAACATAAACTTTTGGCTCTTAAAAATACTTGTATTTTTTGTTTTAAAACAAAGTCCATTGAAATAAAGTCATGTAACCAAGGACAAAATTTGCATTTAGCAACTAAAAATGTTAATTTAATACTTAAACCATCGATTAAACGATGAAGAGTAAAAAAAATAAAATTGCATATTAAATAATTTAAAGGTCCGAAATTGCTACAGCTATTCCAAGGAGAATTTTGAAGTTGAAATAGACCATATACTTGGTACCGTTTAGAGTTTAAGAAAAAGTTATGGTCAAGAATTTTATTAAACTATACAAATTTTCAGCAAATTAAATAACCCGATCGAGCTACTTGAGTAAAATTCGACCAGCCATTTCAGTAATCATATTTTCGAAACACTGATTCATCCTATACTTTCATCGTCGTTTCCATAACTTCCTATCAAAAAAGTCCATGTCTATGCCAATCAAAGTAAAGCCGTATTAATTCTAGTCAAGACAGGTGTAATCTATTTATAAAAGCGAACCTCAATATAGAGGGGTTCAATTCCAAAACAACTGACGTACATTAGATTTGGGCTTGTTCGATAATATTCTATCGCTTTCGCGGAGGTTCTAGGTGAGTGGGAGACTATCTCTAGCAATATTGTAGTCTATATTTGTGTATGTGCTTATTTATTGGGATCAACCTCAGAGACACCGCTAATTTTATACCATAAATGAATTATATATTGTTATCAGTAAGGGTGGGTGCGGTCAGTTGATAGAATCTATTGGTTTAAAAGAGCGGTTAACTGCAAAACGATGACAGTTAGGCCAACCGAACCATCCAATGTTAATCGTAGTATTAACCACTCGTTTTGAACGGCTAACCGCTAAGTCGGTTAATCATGGTTAATCACTCATTAAACGATTAACTGCAGTTTTCCATTTATTTACTAAGATTTTTCAAGATTGTTGGGTAGTCAACAGATTACTAATGAGCTTATTAGGTAAGATTTTATGGTAGAAAAATTATATGAAAAATAATGTCGGTTAACAGTTAACCTATTAACCAAATTCCGTTAGTCGATAACTGAATAGAAAATGGTCGATTAATGTCGGTCAGTTAACCGTCAACGTCGGATAACCGTTGATCGGTCAAGTTGGTTTGGTTAACGATGGCTATGTCGCATAAGTTGGTAAATTTAGTTAAGTGCCCACTCTCAGTTATATGTCCAAGCTATAAATAGATATCATCCAAACACCCTAAATATGTGATTAGATCCAATTAATGTATTATGTAAATGTATACTTGAAATATCACATCGTTGTTTGACTATATGCTTGTACGTTTGGATTCGATGCTTATATTTGTGAGATTTTATAAAGAACGGTTAGGCACAATGGATAAGCAAAGAGGCGTAAGAGCATCGATGGAAGTTGAATTGAGTTGCTAAAACGGAGCGAACCTGGAAATTTTCTTAGTATATGAATCGGTATCAACCCATAGTGGATGAAACCAATCGATACAAGCTAGCCAAATGGTTTATAGAAGTTGGAAAATGGAGTTGTGGATCGTTATTGAAAATCCTTGGGTCAAGCTTAGGGTTGACCCAATGAAATTGCTTGAAAGTTTCAAAGTAAGCATGGCAAGTTTATGGGTCGACGGTATGGATCGTTGTTGATGAAACTATGGTGAAAACACAAAGATACTTTAGGGAGTTTGAAGGAAAGAACCAGAATTGGTAGTAAGAATTTGCCTGGATCGGTTATATATGGGTTCTAGTGCAAGGAAATGGGCCAAGAAATAAATTTTGGCTAAGTACATGGATAAACACTGATCCATTGATCCATGATGGATGAACACTTATTCATTAAAGTTGAGAAAATCTTCGGTGAAGCATAGGGTAGATCCAGAGTCAAGCAAAGGAAGGCTTGAAGCACAATGATTAATTGGTATTGAGATGCGTCGGGCTAATGCAAGGAAAACCAAGGGAAGACTTGGAGCAAACATAAAGCAGTGGGGATTAATCTTCAAATTGGCATATCTTCCATATATGAGGTTCGATTTCAAACGTTCTTTCTCCATTTTGTGAAGTTTCAAAAACCATCCTGACACATTGACCTTTGAGGCACTATCGGAAGATCGAACCTTAGACAATGGATCTTGAACCAATATGTGGTTGAGTTATATAATAATGGGTTGACATGGACAAATGAACAGATTTAAGATGTAAGACCATCGGTTTGGGTCTATATCCATGTTACTTCACGGTGGTTATGTAGTAATTATCAAAGAGACGAGGAATGAGTGATAAGTCCTATGATTATATATTATTACTCTTGAATGTGTATCCCAAAGTTGAGAGCATCAAATTAAGAGTGAACGGCCACTGAATGAGTAGCCCATATCTTCATTAAGATTGTGGGTTATGGTGCTTTGCAAGAAAACTCCATGAACTCTTATATGTGGTGTTAAGGGCATGAAAGTGAGACACTGAGGGGCTCTTAGATGATATGTTGATGACCCGGACTACACGTCAGTCGCTAGTGAACAAAAGGGGAATGTGGGTTCTTGAAAAGGGAATCGAAGGTAATCCTTACATGGCCTTATATTGACGGTGAAATGGCTTGGGACACATTTGTGTTGAATATGCGCTTATATGATTTTTGTTTGATGATAATAAACATATATACATTCGTTTAAATGTATTTGTTAATATACTATTTATTTTCACAGATTAAATAAATATTTGCTGAATAAAATAAATAACACAATTTTTGAATTCAAAAGAATATTTTATTCACACAAATATTTATTACAATTTTTAAATAGTACAAATTCAAACTCTCACTATTCACTATACAATTTTGATACAATTTCTAATTACAACACTATTTTACATATTCACCTCACTACATATCACTCACACTCGTATTTTTATCTACAACTGCATTCCAGTTTGAATCCAGCATCTGAGCAATCTGCAAAAATATTCACTAACGCAGTAAAATTGAAAAGAAAATATTTTTGCAATATAAATTAAAAGATGGATTTTGAAAATATAATTTGCCTCAGTTATTTGGGTTGTTCGTCATAATTTAAATTTGAATTCATCATACACGAACAACTTGTGACATACACAGTATATTACTGTATATGCCACAAGGCCGTGCACACCGATATATACACTTGATTGATTTACAGGGACAGGTGAGCACAGGTCAAACCCAAATATAAAGCCGGGTTCAACTCATGTGCAATAATATAAAAGTCACAATTCTCAGCACAAGGTCAAACCCGAGTTTTTGAAACTGGATTCAACTCAAGTGAAAGTTCAGAAATCAACATGAATGCAATGCAAAGACCACGGCTACAACACAGCAGCATGTGATGCCATCATGAGTTCAAATGCAAAGAATGAAGCAGATATTGATATTGACAATATAGATACAAATGAATATCAAGTGATACAAACTGCAAAAATCTACGACAGCAAGTACATGCATGAAACAGTGGAATCAACAAGGCAACAGTGCAGTTGCAACATAGGTGACACAAGAGAGGCACAGCAACAACTACAAAAAGTGAATGCAAATTACACTTGAACTAAATGATCAAGTGCAGCATCTTATCAACTCAACTCAACAATGTAAGTATGCAAGTGCAGACAGTACATATATGCAATCCAAACATGTGCGGACTTAGGCAACAGTGAATGAGACAATGAACAGAGACCAAGCAATGGCCAATACTACAGGTTCAAATTGGAGCAACAGTTCAGTATGCAACATCAAAGTGCAACCAGAAGCAACAGCATATATAGTGAGTATGCAAGTGCAGAACAAGTCAAACTCGAAATAAATTCAAGTCGAAGTCTAGTTAAACAAGTCACAGTCAACATACTGGAATCGAACCAACAAGTGTAGCATCTGTTACAGTAAAAGAAAAAAAAAACAACAAGCCGAAGTCCAGTTGAACAAGACCAAAATCAAAGCCGTGGCCAAGCAATGTTGAACAAGTCAACATATTAAAAATTCACGAAATAAATCAAAACCGTGATATCAAGTATAATGACCAAGTCACAATTCAATGCCGTGAATACCAAGTAACAAATATACGATTATGAACTAGTCAGAGGAAATCGTCAACATCCATACAATATCGAACGGCCAAATCAACAATTTTGAAAATATCAGACGTACGCAAATTAAGGAAATCGAACGCGTATAAAACCCTAATCATCATCGGCAAAATTATCATCGAGTTCAAGCATTCAATCAGAGAATTAAAAGAGCAAAAAATCACTTACAGAAGCCATCTCGAACTCGAACAAATTCGAAGCAACCGAAGTGAGCAACAGCGATTCGATCGAACAAGGCTTCAGGCAATTAACCACTGATTCGATCAACTTAGAATCGGAGCTTCGAAATAGCCCTAAATCTCAGAGCCAAGCAAAGAGAACAAAGCCCTAAAAGAGGAACGGCCGCCATTACAACGAAGGGAATAGAAAAGAAAGGAGACGGGTTGAATAATAAAAGGGGCCGGCCTATTTACTTTTATTGTTTTATTATTAAGGGTTTTAAATTTGTAGATAGGGTTATTTTACTTTAAATTGTTTTTAGTTTGTATTTCTTTTTAAACCGTTTTTATTTTCTAGTCGTGTGACTAGGGTGCAAACTACGGTGTGTAGTTTGGGAATTTGCAACTCAAAAGTTGAGTTGTGGTCAAGGTTTTGAGCGTAGAGTTAGATTAGTCAATAGCGGTGTATAGCGAGTTTACGTGTGTAAGCGAGGGACTATCTAATTTCTAGTAGAAACCTTGGGGGCAGCACGTAGGCAGGGTTTTGCCGAAGCTGGGTAAATTCTGTGTTGTTCTGTTTTATTCTGTTATTTATATTCTGCGATATCTGTGCTGCTATTCTGTGATCTGAATTGAAATTAATTTATAAGCTTCTGCGATTAATTTTTATAATTTACACTATCACCCTATTCACCCCCCCTCTAGGGTGAAATCGATCCTACAAGTGGTATCAGAGCTAGGATTAGAAGTCAATTTATTTTGAAAAAAAAAAAATTCGATTTTTCAAAAACCAGTTTTTGTTTAAAAATTTGAATTTTTTAAATGGCTTCTTTTAATAACGCTTTTGCAGAGGGGCAGTCGATAGTTAGACCACCAATGTTCAATGGTGAATATGCTTATTGGAAAAATAGGATGGAAATTTTTCTAAAAACCATTGACGCATGGAATATTGTTGAGACAGGTTATAGAATACCAACTATAATTGTAGATAATCAGGAGATAGAGAAACCAAAGGAACAATGGACAGAACTAGAAAATAAATTACAGAATACTAATGCTAAAGCTATGAATTCTATTATTTGTTCATTGGATCAATTTGAATTTAATCGTGTCTCACATTGTCTAACTGCGCAGGAAATATGGCACACACTCGAAGTGACTCACGAAGGAACATCTCAAGTTAAAGAATCTCGCCTTGCAATGCTAAGCAGCGAATACGAGAACTTCAAAATGGCGAAGGAAGAAAATGTCAAAGAGATGTACGGTCGACTTTCCAATATCGTATACAAATCAAAAGCTCTCGGAAAAACATACACCGAATTGGAAATAGTCCGAAAAATTCTCAGAGTTCTTCCACGAAGCTTTGAAGCAAAAGTAACTGCCATTCAAGAATCGAAAGATTTAAAAAAACTCAAAGTCGAAGAACTCATTGGAAATCTCACCACTTATGAGCTAGAAATGAAATTCAAGGAAGAGCGTGAAGGAGGAGATACTCGAAAGAAATCAATAGCGCTCAAAGGAACAACCGAAAGTGATGATGATAACGATGATGATGATGATGGAGAAGCAGAGCTGGCGCTACTAATAAAGAAATTCAAAAGGTGGAATCGCAAATACGGAAATCCAGCTCGAAATCATGAATTGAAAAGCAGAATAGGCAAAGCACTAGACAACCCAGAAGAACAGAAAATCATCTGTTACAAATGCAACAAACCCGGTCATATCAAGCCACAATGTCCTCAAAAACGATCAAATCAAGGAAAGAAACTAAAGAAGAAAAGCTTTGCGGCTACTTGGGATGAAACTGACGAAGATGAAAGTGATAACACCGAGAGTGAGAGTGAAAAAGCAAACATGTGCCTTCATGGTGAAGTTACAGACAGTGATGATGACGAGCCAAGCGAGGTATCAAAACTCACTCATTCTGAATTACTTATTTATTTCCATGAAATAAATGGCTGTTATGAACGACTTAGGGAAAAATACGCCAAACTTGAATCTCAAAAGAATACTTTGATAGAATGCAATGAACAACTTGATCAATTAGTTAAGAACTATCAACGTAGGATCCCTAAGTGTGATAAGTGTCCAACATTTGAAGAAGAAATTAAAAAATCGGAAATCAATATAAAATCACTTGAAAATGAAATTCTGATTTTAAAAGAGAATGAAAATACTAGGAGAGAGAATTCTATTAAAAAGTGCACACAGTTGATAAACGAAAATGAATCTCTCAAATCACAAGTCCAACAATTGTCAACGACTTTAGATAAATTTTCAAAAAGTGAAAAATCGTTGAATATGCTATTAGGAAAGCAAACTGTTAATACGGTTAGACAAGGACTTGGATATAATAATTCGAAAATTGTTGAAAACAAGATTAATCAAGTTAATTCTATGTGCACAATTTGTAGAAAATTTGGACACGGTCACAATAATTGTTGGTATAGACCCAAACATGTGAAAACTATACCGCTTTGGGTTTCAAAAGGCACAAATATAAAATCTCTCAAAGTTAAACAAATTTGGGTGCCAAAGGGAACAATTATAAATAGTTTTGGGTCTACACAAAATCATTTTTCAAAATTTTCTGCCACTAACAACCATGGACCTATAAAAACAAATAGGTCACTAAACTCTCTTTTCATGTAGGTATGCTGGCAGGCTAAGGAACAACAGCAATGGTACTTGGATTCGGGCTGTTCCAGACACATGACAGGCGATAAATCGAAGTTCCTTAGCCTAGAAAAATACAAAGGTGGCAGAGTCACAATGGGGAACAATGACAAGTGTAAAATTGTCGGTAAAGGTAAAGTAGGTAACAATACATTTACCTTAAATGACGTTTTATATGTTGAAAATCTGCACCACAATTTGATATCAATCAGCCAGCTATGTGATAAAGGTGATCAGTTAGGAAAATTTGAAGCAAAGGCTGATGATGGCATCTTCATGGGTTACTCTTCGAGAAGCAAAGCTTATAGAGTCTACAACAAAAAGACTAAAACAATCGTAGAGTCAATCAATGTGAAATTTGATGAAGGCATTGACGAACAGGATACATCCAAAAGTAACGTGGAAGAGGAGAAAGAAAAAGATGAATTTGAAAAACCAAAAGAAACTGCTAATGCTAGAGAAACTACCACAACTCAAGAAGTCAGAAGAAATCTGGATCCAGAAAAACTGAAATACAAAACAGACCATCCACCAGAATTGGTAATTGGAAACCCTATAGCAGGTATACAAACTCGTTCCTCCTTTAGAAATTTGTGTGATCTATGTTTATATAGTGGATTTATCTCAGAAATAGAACCCAAAGACATAGATACAGCTCTTAATGACGAAAATTGGTTTATGGCTATGCAAGAAGAGCTAAATCAATTTGAGAGAAATGATGTTTGGAGTTTAGAACCTAGACCTAAGGACTATCCAGTCGTAGGAACAAAATGGATTTTCAAAAATAAATATGATGAATCTGGAAATGTGATTAGAAATAAAGCTAGACTAGTTGCTAAAGGATACAATCAAATTGAAGGAGTTGACTTTGATGAAACCTTTGCTCCTGTAGCTAGACTAGAATCAATTAGAATATTGTTAGCTTTTGCTTGCTACAAAGGATTTAAACTAAGACAAATGGATATTAAGAGTGCTTTTCTTAACGGAGTTTTAAAAGAAGATGTATTTGTTGAACAACCAGAAGGTTTTGAAAGTCATGAACATCCAAACCATGTATACAAACTAAAGAAGGCATTATATGGTTTAAAACAAGCTCCCAGAGCTTGGTATGAATGTCTTACTTCTTATCTCCTTGAAAATGGGTTCAAAAAGGGATGTGTAGATACCACACTATTTCTGTTGCATGAAAATGATGATATTTTAATTGTTCAAATATATGTTGATGATATTATTTATGGTGCTACTAACAATCTGTTGTATGAGAAATTTGAAAAAGTTATGCAGGAAAAATTCGAAATGAGTCTGGTGGGAGAATTGAAATTCTTTTTAGGATTTCAAGTCAAACAAAGCGATAAAGGTACATTCATTTCTCAAACAAAATATATTAAGGAACTCATCAACAAATTTGGGTTAAAAGATGCTAAACCAGCTAGAACCCCAATGAGCACAACAACTAAACTTGACAGTGATGAAAAAGGTAAGGCAGTTGATCAAAAGCAATACAGAGGTATGATTGGATCACTTCTTTATCTTACTGCTTCTAGGCCAGATATTATGTTTTCTGTATGCTTGTGTGCACGGTTTCAATCTAATCCAAAAGAATCTCACTTAAAAGCGGTTAAAAGAATCATAAGATATTTGTTGTACACCCCACGGTTTGGTCTTTGGTATCCAACAAACGATAATTTTGAATTAAAAGGTTTTTCAGATGCTGATTATGCTGGAAATTTAGTTGATAGAAAAAGTACTAGTGGAGCATGTTTTATGTTAGGACATTCATTAGTTGCATGGTCAAGTAGAAAACAGAATTGTATTGCATTATCTACAACAGAGGCAGAGTATATTGCTTTGAGTGGTTGCTCTGCTCAAATCCTATGGATGATACAAACTTTGCACGACTATGGTCTAAGTTATAAACGTGTACCACTAATGTGTGATAGCAAAAGCGCAATTGATCTCACAAATAACCCTGTACATCACTCACGAACAAAACATATAGATGTTAGACATCATTTTATTAGAGATCATATATCCAAAGAAAATATCTGCATAAATTTTATTTCAACTGATTCACAATTGGCAGATATTTTTACAAAACCCCTACCAGAAAATAGTTTTTG
The DNA here is from genome assembly GCA_030765085.1 of Allium cepa. NCBI lineage: Eukaryota > Viridiplantae > Streptophyta > Magnoliopsida > Asparagales > Amaryllidaceae > Allium > Allium cepa. Next base: position 1,028,262,269 of record CM060932.1, on the reverse strand, counting down.
CAAACTACGACTCAGTCTAGGTGTTTTAGAAATTTGCTGAATATTTAACATTTTTTTTTCTCCCTACAAATTATCGAAAAGAAAAATAGTGATTGAAAAAAGTGATGAGTGTTGATATTGATTATATATTATAACTCGAGAAAGTATAATTAGAAAATTTCTTTAGAAATGTAAACAAGAGTTATAAAATTTTTTGTTGGTAAAAATTCCATGACCATCTCTATACCTATCATATTTCTATCAACCATCATTCATCAAAATTCTATATAGTTTGTCGATATGTGGTACTTTAAACAGGAATCATTCGTTTTTCATTTTCACATTTAAAAAAAAAAAATAAAAAAAAAATAAAAATAAAAATAAAAAAAAAAATAAAAAAAAAAAAATACCAAAGTATTCACTCTCATTTAAAAGTCCTCACGGTTATGCATGAGTGAATTACTTGGAATTTGTTATGTGCTTCCATGCTCATTTAAAAGTCCTCACGGTTATGCATGTATGGAACGCATATCAAAAGTTGATTTTTTTTTCTTTTTTTAAATAAACAAGTTGATTCTAATCCCATTTAAAAGTCCTCACGGTTATGCGTGGTTAGAAGATACTTGAATTCATTTTTTTTAAAAATAAAATTGGAATACTACTAATCTCATTTAAAAGTCCTAACGGTTATGCATGATTAGTAGATATTCAAATTCCTGATATAAATATACCACAAATAGACACAACTGTATGGTTTTATATGATGACATCACTTCCATCATTCTAAAAGTGGAATATGCGCCTAACAATATTTTTATGATTTTTGTTTGATTTTCTATTGAAATTTAATATTTATATTCAATTGGGTTTTAATGTTGGATTAATATCGATTACTTTATCTCTATTTTTCTCTATTTCTATTATTCTTTTGCTGATAACAAAAGGGGGAGAGAAAAGTTAAGATTTTGTCAAATAGAATCAATCAAAGGTCAAACAATTTTCCATTTGCATCTAGGCTCATTCTTATTTGTATTTGTATGCATATATGTAGGGGGAGTCATATATGTAGGGGGAGTATCATATAGAAAGGAAGCATTCAAATAGGGGGAGCAATTGAAATTATCAAATACATTTAATATATTCAAAATCTTAAATATATGTTTGTTATCATCAAAAGGGGGAGATTGTTGAATATGCGCTTATATGATTTTTGTTTGATGATAATAAACATATATACATTCGTTTAAATGTATTTGTTAATATACTATTTATTTTCACAGATTAAATAAATATTTGCTGAATAAAATAAATAACACAATTTTTGAATTCAAAAGAATATTTTATTCACACAAATATTTATTACAATTTTTAAATAGTACAAATTCAAACTCTCACTATTCACTATACAATTTTGATACAATTTCTAATTACAACACTATTTTACATATTCACCTCACTACATATCACTCACACTCGTATTTTTATCTACAACTGCATTCCAGTTTGAATCCAGCATCTGAGCAATCTGCAAAAATATTCACTAACGCAGTAAAATTGAAAAGAAAATATTTTTGCAATATAAATTAAAAGATGGATTTTGAAAATATAATTTGCCTCAGTTATTTGGGTTGTTCGTCATAATTTAAATTTGAATTCATCATACACGAACAACTTGTGACATACACAGTATATTACTGTATATGCCACAAGGCCGTGCACACCGATATATACACTTGATTGATTTACAGGGACAGGTGAGCACAGGTCAAACCCAAATATAAAGCCGGGTTCAACTCACGTGCAATAATATAAAAGTCACAATTCTCAGCACAAGGTCAAACCCGAGTTTTTGAAACTGGATTCAACTCAAGTGAAAGTTCAGAAATCAACATGAATGCAATGCAAAGACCACGGCTACAACACAGCAGCATGTGATGCCATCATGAGTTCAAATGCAAAGAATGAAGCAGATATTGATATTGACAATATAGATACAAATGAATATCAAGTGATACAAACTGCAAAAATCTACGACAGCAAGTACATGCATGAAACAGTGGAATCAACAAGGCAACAGTGCAGTTGCAACATAGGTGACACAAGAGAGGCACAGCAACAACTACAAAAAGTGAATGCAAATTACACTTGAACTAAATGATCAAGTGCAGCATCTTATCAACTCAACTCAACAATGTAAGTATGCAAGTGCAGACAGTACATATATGCAATCCAAACATGTGCGGACTTAGGCAACAGTGAATGAGACAATGAACAGAGACCAAGCAATGGCCAATACTACAGGTTCAAATTGGAGCAACAGTTCAGTATGCAACATCAAAGTGCAACCAGAAGCAACAGCATATATAGTGAGTATGCAAGTGCAGAACAAGTCAAACTCGAAATAAATTCAAGTTGAAGTCTAGTTAAACAAGTCACAGTCAACATACTGGAATCGAACCAACAAGTGTAGCATCTGTTACAGTAAAAGAAAAAAAAAACAACAAGCCGAAGTCCAGTTGAACAAGACCAAAATCAAAGCCGTGGCCAAGCAATGTTGAACAAGTCAACATATTAAAAATTCACGAAATAAATCAAAACCGTGATATCAAGTATAATGACCAAGTCACAATTCAATGCCGTGAATACCAAGTAACAAATATACGATTATGAACTAGTCAGAGGAAATCGTCAACATCCATACAATATCGAACGGCCAAATCAACAATTTTGAAAATATCAGACGTACGCAAATTAAGGAAATCGAACGCGTATAAAACCCTAATCATCATCGGCAAAATTATCATCGAGTTCAAGCATTCAATCAGAGAATTAAAAGAGCAAAAAATCACTTACAGAAGCCATCTCGAACTCGAACAAATTCGAAGCAACCGAAGTGAGCAACAGCGATTCGATCGAACAAGGCTTCAGGCAATTAACCACTGATTCGATCAACTTAGAATCGGAGCTTCGAAATAGCCCTAAATCTCAGAGCCAAGCAAAGAGAACAAAGCCCTAAAAGAGGAACGGCCGCCATTACAACGAAGGGAATAGAAAAGAAAGGAGACGGGTTGAATAATAAAAGGGGCCGGCCTATTTACTTTTATTGTTTTATTATTAAGGGTTTTAAATTTGTAGATAGGGTTATTTTACTTTAAATTGTTTTTAGTTTGTATTTCTTTTTAAACCGTTTTTATTTTCTAGTCGTGTGACTAGGGTGCAAACTACGGTGTGTAGTTTGGGAATTTGCAACTCGGTAGTTGAGTTGTGGTCAAGGTTTTGAGCGTAGAGTTAGATTAGTCAATAGCGGTGTATAGCGAGTTTACGTGTGTAAGCGAGGGACTATCTAATTTCTAGTAGAAACCTTGGGGGCAGCACGTAGGCAGGGTTTTGCCGAAGCTGGGTAAATTCTGTGTTGTTCTGTTTTATTCTGTTATTTATATTCTGCGATATCTGTGCTGCTATTCTGTGATCTGAATTGAAATTAATTTATAAGCTTCTGCGATTAATTTTTATAATTTACACTATCACCCTATTCACCCCCCCTCTAGGGTGAAATCGATCCTACAATTTGCCCTAGAGTAGAGGGTTCCTCTATACTCGATACGATTGATAATCCACGGGGGGAATAAATAATAGGATTAATGGCATATCTCAAGGGCAATTATGTAATTTTATTATATAACTTAACTTTTATAGATAATCTTACTCGAAATGAAGTATTCTTCTTGTTTTGCTTTTCTATTATATATATTGTTACATTAGACATAAGTAGTGTTTTATATACGTTCAATAAATAATTGTAGTTGAAAATGTGTTCGCAACCTTGAGTTTTGATCAATATTCCAATACTTATTCCTTAAATTTCACTAGTCAAGATATTCGAGAAAAAGATACCGATACGTCCATCATGACTAGTGTATGTAATACTCTCCATATGGTGGACGATGAATTACCTATGACCATTAGAGACAACGAGATTACATACTTATGGTTGCTCGGAACTATCATAGAATGACTTAACATGAGTCTTTTATAGGTTAATATAGCCATGTCAAAACAGAAGATCCTATGTAATGATATGCAGTAGTCGTCAAATTCGAGGGTATTGTGGGTCTTAAGTACCTAAACTAGACTTTTAGAAGGAACCGAGCCAATCGAAGATGTATGAAATAGGTAAATCTTAAAAATAATAATCATATTTTGGATCTGTTAGGGCTATGAAGTCTAAAGGGTTATTAGATCCAATCTAACATATTTTAAATGAAAATTTTATTTTGTTTTACTTTTTTTTAAACAAAGTCCATTGAAATAATGTCATATGTAACGAAGGACAAATTTTTAATTTAGCAACTAAAAATGTTAATTTAATACTTAAACCATCAATTATAATAATAAAAAAAGAAATTTTGCAAACTAAATAATTTAAGGTCCAAATTTGCTACCACTGTTCTGAGGAGAATTTCGAAGTTAAAAAAGACTATATATTTGCTACGTTTAGTGTTTAAGAAAAAGTTGTTATCAAGAATTTTATAAAACGATACAAATTTTCAGCAAATTAATTAATCCGCCTGAGCCACTTAAGTAAAATTCGATCTGCCCTTCCAGTAATCATATTTTCGAAGCACTGATTCATCTCCATAATTTTCGTCGTCATTTCCATAACTTCCTCTCAAAAAAGTCCATGTCTAGGCCAATCAAAGTAAAATCGTATTAATTCAAATCAAAACAAGTGAAATCTATTTATAAAAGCGAGCCTCAATATAGAGAGCTTCAATTCCAAAAAAACTGATGTACATCAGATTTGGGCTTTTTCAATAATATTCTATCGCTTTCGCGGAGGTTCTAGGTGAGTGGGAGACTATCTCTAGTAGTATTGTAACCTATATTTGTGTATATGCTTATTTATTGGGATCGACCTCAGAGACACCACTAATTTTATACCATGAATGAATTATATATTATTATAAATAAGGGTGGGTGCGGTCAATTAATAGAATCTATTGGTTTAAAAGAGCGGTTAACTTCAAAACGACGACAGTTAGGCCAATCGAACCATCCAATATTAATCGTAGTTAACCGTTAGTTTTAAGTAGTTAACCACTCATTTTAAACGGCTAACCGCTAACTCGGTTAATCATGGTTAATCGCTCATTAAATGATTAACTGCAGTTTTCCATTTATTTACTAAGATTTTTCAAAATTATTGGGTGATCAACCGATTATTAATGAGCTTATTTGGTAAGATTTTATGGTAGAAAAATTATATGAAAAATAATATCGGTTAATAGTTAACCTATCAACCAAATTCCATTAGTCGATAACGGAATAGAAAATGGTCGATTAATGTCAGTCATTTAACCGTCAACATCGGATAACCTTATTGATCGGTCAAGTTGGTTTGGTTAACAATGGTTATGTCGCATAAATTGGTTAATTTATTTAAATGCTCACTCCTAGTTATATGTCTAAGCTATAAATAGATATCACCCAAACACTCCAAATATATGATTAGATCCAATTAATGTATTATGTATATGTATGCTTGAAATATCTCATTGTTGTTTGACTATATGCTTGTACGTTTGGATTCGATGCTTATATTTGTGAGATTTTATAAAGAAAGGTTTGGTACAATGTATAGGCAAAGAGGCATAAGAGCATCAATGGAAATTGAATTAAATTTCTAAAACAGAGCGAAGCTGGAAATTTTCGAAGTATATGAATCAGTACCAACCCATGATGGATCGAAACCAATCGATACAAGCTAGCCAAATGGTTTATAGAAGTTGGAAAATGGAGTTATGGATCAGGTTGAAAATCCTTGGGTCAAGCTTAGGGTTGACCCAGGGAAATTGCTTAAAAGTTCCGAAGCAAGCATGGCAAGTTTATGGGTCGGTGGTATGGATCGTGGTTGATGAAACTATGGTGAAAACACAGACACTTTAGGGAGTTTGAAGGAAAGGACAAGAATCGGTAGTAAGAATTTGCCTGGATCAGTTATATATGGGTTCTAGTGCAAGGAAATGGGCCAAGAAATAAATTTTGGCTATGTACATGGATAAACATCGAACCATTGATCCATGATGAACACCGATTCATTAAAGTTGAGAAAAAAATTCGGTGAAGCATAGGGCAGATCCGAAGTCAAGCAAAGGAAGGCTTGAAGCAAAATGATTAATTAGTACTGAGATGCTTCGGGCTAATGTGAGGAAAACCTAGGGAAGACTTGGGGAAGACATAAAATAGTGAGGATTAATCTTCAAATTGGCATATCTTCCATATATGAGGTCCGATTTCAAACGTTCTTTCTCCATTTTATGAATTTTCAAAAACCATCCCGACACATTGACTTTTGAGGCACCGTCGAAAGATCGAACCTTAGACAACGGGTCTCGAACCGATGTGTGGTTGAGTTATATAATAATGGGTTGACATGGACAAATGAACAGACTTAAGATGTAAGACCATCGATTTGGGTCTATATCCATGTTACTTCACGATGGTTATGTAGTAATTATCAAAGAGATGAGGAATGAGTGGTAAGTCCTATGATTATATTATTACTCCTAAATGTGTATCCTAAAGTTGAGAGCATCAACTTAACAGTGAATGGCTACCGGATGAGTAGCCCATATCTTCATTAAGATTATGGGTTATGGTGCTTTGCAAGCAAACTCCATGAACTCTTATATGTGGTGTTAAGGGAATGAAAGTGAGACACTGAGGGGCTCTTAGATGATGTGTTGATGACTCGGACTACACGTCAGTCGCTAGTGAACAAAAGGGGATTGTGGGTCCTTGAAAAGGGAATCAAAGGTAATCCTTACATTGCCTTATATTGGCGGTGAAATGGCTCGGGGCACATTTGCCCTAGAGTGTAGTGTCCCTCTATACTCGATTCGATTGATAATCCACGAGGGTAATAAATAATAGGATTAATGGCATATCTTAATGGCAATCATGTAATTTGATTATATAACTTAACTCTTATAACTAATCTTATTCGAAATGAAGTATGCGTTTTGTTTTGCTTTTCTATTATATATATTGTTATATTAGACATAAGTAGTGTTTTATATACGTTCAATAAATAATTGTAGTTGCAAATGTGTTCGCAACCATGAGTTTTGATCAATATTCCAATACTTATTCCTTAAATTTTACTAGTCAAGATATTCGAGAAAAAGATATCAATACGTCCATTAAGACCAGTGTATATAATACTCCCATATGCTGGATGATGAATTACCCATGACCGTTGGAGACATCAGGATTACATACTATGTTTGTTCGGAACTATCATATAAAGACTTAACATGAATCTTTTATAGGTTAATGCAGCCATGTCAAAACAGAAGATCTTATGTAATGATATGCAGTAGTCGTCAAATTTGAGGGTATTGTGGATCTTAAGTAATAAACTAGACTTTTAGAAGGAACCGAGCAAAAATAAGATGTGCGAAATAGGTAAATCTAAAAAATAATAATCATATTTTCGATTTGTTAGGGCTATGAAGTCTAAAGGGTTATTAGATCCAATCTAACATATTTTAAATGAAATCTTTATTTTGTTTGACTTTTTTAGAAATTATTTATATTTTATTCAATACAAGATTAATATAAAATAGAGCACATCGAATATACTCATGTGTGTATGTGTGTAAACAATTACTTGTTTAGTTTAATTTAGAAAAGAAAACCTTTTGTTTCTCTCTCTCTTAAACTTATTCAACTAATTGAGTAAAGATATTTGTTTAATTTATTGTGAGAGAAATTTCATTTCTCTCGTCTTAATTAAATTGATTGATTTCATTAAGTGACATATATGACCGAATTATACTTCACATATATAGTGAGTATATCCAAATATACTCCAGTGTAAAATGTGTAAGTGAAATATTCAAACAGTGTTCATGGCTAATGCAACCATTTGTAAATGTTGGAATTTACACCGCAACTGACCCATTTATTCCTTTACATATGTCTTTATTGCCCAAGGTTTTGATTCAAAATATGTATATATAATAATAGATATATGTGCATGCGGGCGTGCATGTATGTGAAGAGTGTGTGTGTGTATGTGTGTTAAAAATTAAGTTTGACTATTTTGTATGTTTTGAAATCTAAAATTAACAATTGTAAATTTAGTTTTGGTTAAGGAAGAGTTTGCAATTAAATTTTACACTTTTACACAAAAATACATTTTATGAATTTTAGTTAAAAGAACATACATATTTAAGTATATGTATATATATAATTGTAAGTTATGTTTTAAATTTAAAATAACAAACATGTGTAAAGTTTGTAATTTATTATACATGTAGATATGTGTTTAACTGTAAAGTTAACAAATTTGAATCAAACTTGCAATTAGAAAGGAAATAAAAGATTTAAGATTTCACACAAAAGCCGTCTTATGAATTCTACATTGAAATACCTTTTATGTAAACAATAACTAAAATAATTATATTCAAAATAAGAACCATATAACATAAGAAATCAATTTTTAATGTAATTTTAAAAAAATCAACATATATGGTTATTTATGTTTATGTATACAAATGTTATAAAATTATATCGCTTATTGGAAATAGTTCTTCAATCAAAATTGTTTTAAAAACAACATTTCCAAAATAATATAACAACACATACAACTTAGGCTTATGTAAATTCATTGTAAAAAGATTTAAAACTAAATTATACAAGGAATATGAACAAATAATCAAACTAAATTATACGAGGAATATGGACAAATAATCAAATAAGATGAAGGATCTAAAATATATCAACATGATAAACATATAGTCAATTGAAACGTTGAACAAAAGGGATCCAAATTAGATTACAAGATGAACATACAAATAGATGGGATGTAACATTTATAGAATCTAAATCATGTGAACTTAATGAATATGTGATTAAATCAAATCAAAATATTATCTTAAGACGTAGTCAAAATTTGCACCTTGAATGGAGAAGAGAACTCCTAGATCCAGTTGAATCTTCTCTAGATTTTGCAAGGATCTAAAGCACTACCTTTATTTATTTATTTTCAATTTTACTTGATTTTTTTGGAATTTTACTCCATATAGGCCATGGGGAGAGAAAAAGAGAAGAGAAAGAAAATGAATTGTCATGAGAGTCTATGAATGAATTAAAGAAAAAATTTGTCTAAAAGAAATATTGAAATCTTTCTAACTCCCTCCTTTAAAACATTCCTTCTTTAATTTCTCATTAAATCTCATCAAATATTCTCTCCCATCATGGATGGCCGGCCATAAAAGAGGTATGTGGGCTCAAATATATCCCAAAATTACTTAGTAATTATTTTATTTAAATATAATTTACATATTATCGATATTGTATATTGATACACACATTTATAATTTTTATATACTATGCTTAGTAAATACTCATGGTATTCAAACAAATGAAATAAAATTTAATAATTAGTATTTCATAAATATTGACTAATTTAATTAATTTACAATGATTATAAATTTATTAAATCGTGTGGTTTTTTGAAGTATTCACATTACGATTGTGCGACTCAAAGATGTATATTCAATCAGTGATTAGTATCGAACAATTCAAATATTAACGTTCACACGTTACCTTAGCTAGTGGTATGACTTTTTGGTTGAATTTATTGCTGACTTATATTTTTGGTGAAAGCCATTTTTACTTATTACGATTAGGACCTTGTAGTAACGACTATTTACACCAATTCTTTTTGTCAACACTATATCGCATTAAGACTTGTAAATTTGGTTTTGGTCAACATTTCAGCATTATCCATATTCAGCTTAATTAGTCTAAATACAAAATCCTTAGTTCAGTAGCAAAAATTATTATTAACTGTACTGCTCTGGCCAGAGACTTTGACTTTGAGTTGACTACAGCTGACAGTGATACGAACTTCATATAACTCCCTATTGAATAGTGTTTCGCTTTCGGTGCTTAAATTCAGACCCAACTATAGTCTTTCAAAGGACGTCATGCCATGATTTAACTATAATCAAAGTGAATAGTCCACATTGAAGTTCCATAGTATTTCCATGTCAAGAGAACCATGTAACATTATCACTTCGAGATTTTCTGTTTGACTGTAGTTATATTAACAACAAAAAACTACCGAGAGAGTCATTCCATAGTTATCCAATAACTATTAGTACATAAACCATTGGTGCCCCCTACCAGTTATGAGTAATTCACTATCCAACATTTGGAATATGTTACGTACTATAGGCTTGACAGATGAATCAGTATCCCATCTCGAAACATCTTGACTAAGAATATTTAAAACAATATGCTATTTTTAATGCAGTATATTTATCATGATCACAACACATTGTAATTACTATCACAGACCATATCATTTAAGAATTTTCTATTTAATATACTTTAAATCAGTTACTTAATTAATTATCACAATATAACAAGCACATAATAGAAAACACATTTTATTTTGAACAAGATTGGTTATCGAGTTAGATATATGTAACTGTTGTGACTATTCCATTGATTAGAAAAACACAAATTTTAATTAATTCTGCAAGCGCACAGGCATGTAGTATGTAGGTCGAACATAAGGAATTGTGTTTTAAAATATTTGACATCCATATTTAAACTTAGGCAAGTTAAACAAATTCGATGGTGGATCTTGAACAGAAAATAAAAAAAATAATATACTCCAAATTGATTTTGAATCTAATCAAAATTGCAATTAAAATATAAAATTGTAGAAATCAGAGCAGAAAATAAAAGTTCATAAAACAAAATAATAGAGCAAACAACCGAAATAAAATGAACTGAATTTATTAACTAACTAGAAAGAGTGCAGAAAATAATTAAGAACAAGAATAAATAAATTGCTAAATCTAATTAACAATTCTATGCATTCAATTCGAAAATAGAAATATTGCTAAAATTAAAACTAAACTAGAAGAAGAGTGATGGGGTAGGAGATGATTTTCCATCTGCATTGCTCTCTGCTGTTTATAGACTTCAGCCTCCAAAAATAACCCTACTGTTTAGGTCCATGTGCTTGATATTTGGAGAATAATAAGTCCACCTCACTTTGAATTGGTCTTTGCTTTATTATTTGATTAACAAGTGGCCTTGCTTTGAGAGACTTTCAGGCTAAACTTTAAAGGTGTACTTTCAATATTTGCATTTGATTTCTTGCATGAATAGCACACATGTTGGTGACGTGAGATGCACTTCTTCATGAACGATATGTGTTTGCTCTTCGAATTATTCGGTACTCAAATGTTGCACTCTTTTTCAGCGTGTCATTTGAATCAACGGACGGCACAACCGATTAATTTTAACGCTGCACTTCAAAATCTATAATCTGCAAAACCACAATAAAATACCCATATAATACCGCTTAAAAAAAGTAAAAATATATGAAACAAACGGTTTAAAATGCAGAAAAATACGTTCATCAAATACCCCCACACTAGAACTTTATTCGTCATTGAATAAGCAAGAAAATAAAAACTAACTAAATCCTTTTTCATAGGAAACACGATTGCATTGAGCGTATGCAACAAGCCGTTAAACCTCTAGGTGTCCCTAGTAGGACGAGACGTGTCTCGTGAGGATTTTCAGCGGGTACTACCCACAAAATCCAAACGCAGTATGTGATGATTCCAATGTACTACATGAATGCAAAATTTTAAACAAATGGAGACTCGACTTACTTCAGAATAATTACAACAAAATAATGTATATCAGTTTTAGTCAACTTCTAGAAATTTTTGGTTCCTCACTAAACACAAATTTCAATATAACTCAAGTTTTCATACATTAGATTCTAGTTTGGCCAGTTGTTTCGATCGATAACATAGTGCAGCCATGAAATAAATTCTTCACTGTTAATCACCATTTTTTTGAAAATGGTATTTTTCATTTCCATTTGTATAACAAGCCAAATCAACAAAGTCAAGAAGTGTTTGGGTTTCAAAGCTTAGTCTCTCTTTACTATTTTTTTACACCTAACTTTTGGACCAATGTATACCACCCATGCACTGCCTAAGAGTCGGGACAGAGCTTGTTGGATTGTGCAAACCGACGCTGACTATGTCAGAAAAGGTCGGTAATCCTTAGGTGATTATTTATTTAATTTCTTTATACACCTAACTCCGAATGTTGAGGCCAGATATACCATCCATGCACTGCCTTGTGGGCTTACGTGAGAAGAGTACAGAGCGTGGCGAGTGCACACACTTTCATAAGTATGCACACCTATTGACTCTAGGTGTTTCTTCTTCTTCTTCTTATTATTATTATTGTCGAAATTAACTAAAGAGAGTTATGCAACTCAACTTAGCGCCGCTTAACTTCAATGATTTGAAATGTCAACGCATATACTTTAAATCTGCTACTTTTTTTAAACAAAGACTACAGTTTAGAAAGGATTTCATACCTATCACCTATGAATCCCCCAATATACTAACCACACTATTATCGCTTGTAATTCAACTTTTCATTATATTTCACATTTGAAATTAGTGATTCACAAAAAAATTCATCAATTGACTTCAACTTTTACTTACTTTGTCTTGACTAACTAAAAATAAATCAAACTGCTAAAAATAATGGGAAATGAGATGAAGCTTGGAAAAAAATTGAAAATAAATTTGAAAATAAATAATGAGATGATTTATTTTAAAAAAATGATGCCACACTGTTAAATATGAACAAACAGAATGAGATATGCGTCCCTCCCACACTGGAATGAGACAGTGTCCCAACTGTTAAATGGAATGCAAATGCAAAACAGAAAAAATAAAAAATATACAACCTGATATGTACAAGATAGCGAGTGGCTTATGCCGAATAGCTAGGTACGTGAAGATCCACGAACTCATCGTCCTCGTGCTGTTCAAACTCTAGAAATGGCTTCGAGCGTTGTCCATTGACCTTTGAAATGGAACTGTCCCTAAGATTTTCAATTTCAACTGCACCATAATGATATATTGTTTTCAAAATATATGGACAGAGGGGTATGGCAGTCCGTCCAGTGCAACTGAGCAGTGCTAGTGATTCAAAATCCACTATTTGTAATTGCTCGATCCCTAGATGCTTGTTGTTGAATGGCTGAGATTTGAGCTATTTGAGTTGGTATGTTGTTGCTATAAGTTCATACCTCTAAGGGCTGATAACCTGGAAAAAAAAGTGAAACCGCAATCATGTACTGTTGATGCAATCGAAGCACTACTAGCGAAGCGTGTAGCAAGTGAGAAAATAAACAAAACGTGTAGCAAGTACCCCTAACAAAAATATAACGTGCAGCAAATGATGTGGATGAATGAAGTGAAAAAATGTCTTTTTTTAATGAAACTAATGTGTGCAACTTATGTGAGTTTGAGAGCATGAAGTGGACAACTAGCATATACAAACTAACGTATGCTAAAAATAAAGAAACTTAATGAACGTGCGTGAATGCTTGTTCTAAACAGAAACTAAATGAACAAGAAAATATGCTAATTGTGATTTTGAAAATGTGAGAACGTGAAAACTAGTTAGTGAAAAAATTTACATGAAAATAGTTGGAGACATGCTATTAAAACGTGGATGAAAAGAACGAATGTAAAATGAAGGCGAACGAATGTAAAATGAATGTAGACACTAAAATGATTACGTGAAAATAATGCAAGCAGCAAGTAATATGTGTGAAGGTTAGAATAGAAACAGAAACGTAAATGAAACAACGAACGAAAAGAATTGAAACAACGAAAGGAACTAAAAAACGAAAAAAAAAATGATTTTTTTGGAAAATTAATGCAAAAATAAATAAATTAACACGAATCGACTTAAAAAAATCGAAATTTTTTAAACAGCAATTCCTTGGCAACGGCACCCAAAACTTGTTGCGATTATTCGATTGACTAGAAAAGCATAAATTTTAATTAATTCTGCAAGCGCATAGGAGTGTAATATGCAGGTCGAACATTGGAATTGTGTTCTAAAATATTTGGAATCCATATTTAAATCTTAGACGTGTTAAAAAAATTCGATGGTGGATCTTGAACAGGAAATAAAAACAATAATATACTCCAAATTGATTTCGAATCTAATCAAAATTGCAATTAAAATATAAAATTGTAGAAATCAGAGCAGAAAATAAAAGTGCTTAAAAGAAAATAATAGAGCAAACAACCGAAATAAAATGAACTGAATTTGTTAACTACTGAAAAGAGTGCAGAAAATAACCAAAAATAAGAATAAATAAATTACCACATCTAATTAAAAATCCTACGTATTCTGTTCGAAAATAAAAATACTGCTGAAATTAAAACTAAACTGGAAGAAGAGTGATGGGGTAGGAGATGATTTTCCATCTGCATTGCTCTCTGCTATTTAAAGACTTCAGCCTCCAAAAATAACCCTACTATTAGGTCCATGTGCTTGATATTTGGAAAATAATAAGGCCACCTCACTTTGAATTGGTCTTTGCTTTGTTATTTGATTAACAAGCGGCCTTGCTTTGAGAGATTTTCAGGCTAAACTTTAAAAGTGTACTTTCAATATTTGCATTTGATTTCTTGCATGAATAGTACACATGTTGGTGATGTGAGATGCATTTCTTTATGAACGATATGTGCTTTCTCTTCGAATTATTCAGTACTCAAAATGTTGCACTCTTTTTCTTTGTGTCATTTGAACCAATAGACGACACAACCGATTAATTTCAATGTTGCACTTCGAAATCTATAATCTGCAAAACCACAATAAAATACCCGTATAATACCACTTAAAAAAAAGTAAAAATATATGAAACAAACGATTTAAAATGCAGAAAAATACGTTCATCAGTAACAAATTACATAATTTACCCTTGGGAATACCTTTAACTTTATCAATTTGACTATGGTCAATCACATGGCACAGCGATTATGTTATGACTATGTTTGAGTATATGTTGAACTATTTAAGGTGAAACAGTACTCAAGTGAGGGTTTGTCCCTTTCATTATAGAACGTTAGTATCATCATAATTGGCAATCAACTTAAAGCCAAAATCTCCGGTCATAGTAAATCAATTAATTGAGTAAATATTATTTACACAATTAACTAAGAATATTAGTAGATTTTTGCCATTGACTAAACTCTACATATCCTAATGATATAATAATGACAAAAAGAAACGTGCACAAAATATCATTATAGATGTAGCTTGGTGACAATTAAAAATTGGATTTCTCCTATGATATATAAGCCACTGAACTTGTTCTTAATGTTGTATTTCGGTAAAGTCCATATAAGCTTCAGTGCTTAAATCGTTTAAATCTTTTTACTATCGACTGAGTCCATACCAAGTAGCTAACACAACCATGTTGTTAGCTAATTTCCAAATTCAACCAATTTAAAATTAATTTATGACTATTTTAAAAATAATAAAATTAATACAAATGTTTTCTTGAATTTTTACGACATCTATTTATTTATTTTAAGCTTTAAAATCAATTAAAACAATGTATGATCGTTATACAACAATTAAACTAAAATTTGGGCTTAATGAATTAACTAAATAATCGTGTATGATAAATTAAGTAGGCCCAAAGCCGATAATCCCTCGAATAGGTGGCCGGCCATGCTATTTGAGGCAATCTGGAAGCAAACGACTTGGTCATGAGATACGGGAAAAAATGGTGTTGTATATTTTGGCATCCAATTGGCTACAAATAGTCTCCTTCTCTCTTATTCTCAAGACATTGAAAAACACCCTAGCCTCCATTGAAAAAAAGTGATGAAGCCTAGAAGGTGAGATTTGCACATCATGGTTAAGAACATGGAAATAGGAGTTCAGAAAGGAAATAACTGACCATCGAAGTGTCGATACCGACGGGATCACAAAGGGTAAATATTTCATTTCAAATATGATATCCAAATTATTATCTCCATGATGCTTTTAGCAAAAAAAAAAACCGGCCATGTTTAAAAAAAAATCAAAATTAAATAATGATACACATAGCCCAATATTAATTTCACATTAAAAAATATATGTATACAATTTATATTATTTTTTGAAAATCATCATTCTTCCACGATCAAGAACTATATATAGTACCCAATCTATTATCAGTTCTATGCATCAAAAATAATATTGTTCTTGGAATTTTTTATTAAAAAAATTATACAGTTAATAAAAGTAAACATTTTTTAATGTGTATCTTATATTAATGGTTTTTTTTAAAATATTATCTTATTTTTCTCAGTATAAAAATTCATGTGAATTATTATTTTTTGAATTGATCTAACAAAATCTAAAATTCAAATTTAATTTATATATATAAATGTAAATCTAAATATAATTGAATAAAATAATATACTAGGCCTCTATATATTTTATTAATAATAGGAATAAAGTAACAATTTTTTTATCCGACTGTGAAGTTTCGAAAATACCAATGTTTTGTTGAAATAAAAACTAAGACGTTATATGCTTAAATTATGCTCATAGCAAAAGTTAATCTTCATTATTATTTACAAAGTTTGAAATATTACCAAGGCAATAGATTCTTAATTAATGACGACAATAATTAATATATATACATACATATATATATTTGAAAATGGGTTTTTTAGCAGTTCTATAGTCTCTGTGTGTATATATCTATGTGTGTGTATGCTCACGCAGTTAAAATGCTTAGCGGTTCTATAACGTTAAGGTGCATAAAGTTAAGTGAAACACCCACACCTCTTAGTATACCTAAAAGGACACACTAAATGATATGGTGCGTTATACGTATAGCTAAGAACTTTGTAGAGACTAAGATTCACAAGACAAAATAAATAAAACAGCGGAAACATTTAAAACATTAACTTATTTAAAAATCAAACTTCATAAATACTTCAAATATGTCTCAAAATACCAAATATCCATGTCTAATAAAAAACATTATCTCGGTCATAACATCAGAGTACATAAAATAACTATCCCTCTCAAAGAAAAGTACAGGTACGCCAAAATGAAATAAAAACTGAAAAAGAAGAAGTAGAATACATGAAGAAAAATCTCCACAGCTGAAATCTCCAAGAGTCTGAAATCTAATGTCCCTGCCTCTACTGGTCTATGGAGGGGGGTGGGAAGGGGAAAATAGAGGAGTGTGTTAGACTAAAAGTTTGGTGAGTGAAAGTAACTACTAGTATTTTTAAGCGAGATTAAGATAATAAACTTATCAACAGTTCTAGTATAAAAAGGAAATAAAGGAAAAGATAAAGCTGGAATAAAATGCTGCTTGCTTTGGTTATTTCGATTATTTGCACTTGTCTTAGATTACTGCTTTGACTAGGCTGAATTCCTAATCCTACATTAATTAGGCTGAATTCCTAATTCTACCCTTTGATCAGCCTTCTATCTCTGTTGTGCCACTGTGAGCTAGTCCCCAACGCGGGTCCCACAGTAAAAAGACACCTGCTAGCGCTTTGGAACTCAACAACGACTTATCTCCTAGCACCGAGACCACACGCACGACCACCGTTAGGCTCGCACTATCTATTGCTCCCTCTTACCCTAAATAGCATAAGTGTTCCCAGACTCGCCTCCTCCATTGTGAGACCATCAGTCCTAGTCTGAAAGGGCCATGCCCAACCTCACCTAAGTGCGTTGTGAGACCATCAGTCCTAGTCTGAAAAGGAATGCTGCCAATTTGGGTCCTACCAAACAAAATCTAGTTGGCCCCTTGTCCAAATCCCTTGATTTGAACTTCTATCTGTTGGCCCCTTAGTTACTTTAGTTAGCATAAGCGTGTCCCAACCTCACTTAACCTACTATGAGACCATCAGTCCTAGTCTGAAAGGGTTATGCCTAGCCTCACCTACTGTGAGATCATCAGTCCTACTCTGAAAGGGTCATGCCTAGCCTCACCTATTGTGAAACCATCAGTCCTACTCTGAAAGAGAATGATATTGATTATGGGTCCTACTACTATCTTTGCTTATTAACTTAATATAAATCTTTTAAATAAGCCTATTCTGTTCATTCTTCTCTATGTACTTATTAACTTATTCTAAGTCTTTTTAATAAGCCTCTTTTATTATCTCTGCTATATTTTCTTATTAACTTAGTGTAAGTCTTTAAAATAAGCCTCTTTCTGTTTTTTCTATTTAATTATAACCTATGTTATCATTTCTCTTTTATCTTGTCTTTCTAATTATAATCTACTAGTTATAACTTGCTTGCAAATGTCAAATTTGCCTATCTCAGTCTATATTCTTTTATTACAGTTCTACTTATTTACTTTCAATTTTCTGTAATTTTAATGTTCTTAAAATTTGTCCATATTAGCGAATTATCCACCCTTTATTAATTTATCTGCATAAAAGGAATAAAAAGAACAAAAATTTACAGGCTGAAATCTAACGCAAAAATTGATGTAAATAAAATACAAATAACTGTAAATGATAGTAAATAATTGTAAATAAATGAATAAAATAGCTAAATAAAATTGAATGAAAAGAACATTAAAAATTAACTGTAAACAACTTATATAAAAGCTGTCTCAAAATTATAGAAAAACTACAACTGTTGAAACCCTATTATTTTAAATTACTTAAAAATCTAAAATAATTATTTAAACACTCACCTTTGATCCTTAGCTCTTTTCTTGGCCTTCCCGGATCCATTTATAGCGTATAAAATATTGTAACTAAAAAGATCTTGTCCTCGAAAATGTAATCCTTTTAGGGTCCAGGCTCAGGCAATGAGCCCAGATGGAGAAAATCTAAATGAGAAAAATAGCCTGGCCTAGGGTCTTATTTATAGTGTCACTTGTGGATATCAAACAAAATGATTTTGAAGATTGATTCTAGCGCAACCACATCATTGGCTCGATGGGAACAATCAGATGGAATCGCGGACGCACCAGATGAGATAAAATCAATACAAGTCATGCTCGAACCTGGACGATTGCTCGTCCCAGTATACACACGGACCGACTGCCAGGTCAACCTTTGTGTGGTGAGGGTCGACCTGTAGGTCGGGGAAGGTCGACCCTAGGTCCACCTGACCCTTTATAAAAAAAATTCTTCTCATTTCTGGTTTATTTTGTAACTTCTTCATTCTAGCTCGGATTTTGACAATCTATATATGAAAATTGGCCAAAAAGTTACCATGAACACAATGGTACAACCCCGTGGCTCAAATTTGATAATTTCACAAAGTTATTTTATTATTTAATTAATTCTATATTAATTATTATAGCTTAAATTTTGGGTTATTACATTCTCCCCTCCTTAAAGGATTTCGTCTCCGAAATCTCAAAGGATAGAAGAATGAAATAAATTGTTTTCATCCAAGTTCTACAACCAACTACTTAACCATCATCCATTACATCCATTGCACTTAAGTTTTTCCAGTGAATTTATGATATATATGAAAATAGTGTAGTGTCAATGTCTCTAACTAATGCAAAAGATTAGGCGATATACTGATTCAGTTGACCTCCTTTTATGCAATTATGTCCGTGTCATGTATCCAAATGAATGCAGATTTCCTAGTGAACTGGTAGTTCTATATGCATGCTACAATCATCATCCAAAATGCAACAATCATGTGATAATAATCTATTTATAGGAACCGTGGAATAAAATAAAATAAAATATGCAAATGTGCACACATCCATATGCATATTCTCTATTTTCCTAGTTAGGCTAATCCCTAAGAGATAATAGTGCCTAGTGTTAGTATATGCGTCCATTAGCATCCACTAGCAAACACTTGCAACCACTATCGTCCATCGTACATAACATTGTTTACATCAAATCCTACCATCCATAGGTTAAATCCTTAGATCTACCCTCTCAAAGAATAATAAAGGAAAGAACCTATTCAAAACTAAAGATGGAAATAGGAAAATAGAAAACTTACTATCAAATAGTTGTGGACAAGATATACGAATCTTCTCTTCAGCCTCCCACATGGCGTCTTCAATCCCCACTTCACCTTTACTAATGGAACTTCTTTATTTCTAAGTTTCTTAATATTGCGTCTAATAATCTTGGTAGGAATATGACGAACCGTTGCTTCTCTCTCCACTTCAATCTCCTTAAGTCAACTAGGTTCTACAACCTCTGCTAAGTCATGTAAGCATTTTCTCAAGTGCGAAACATGAAAAACATCATGCACTCCTGTAAGCCTTTCGAGTTGCTTAACTCGATACGCCATCTTCCATACTCTCTCTACAATGGGGAACGGTCCTACAAATCTGGAGGCTAACTTTACACTCAATCCAAACCTCATACCTCCGTAGCGGAGATACCCTAATGAAAACCAAGTCTCCCACCTCAAACTCAATATCCCTCATCCGCTTATCCGCATAAGATTTCTGCCTATCTTGGGTCATCTTCATCCTCCTCCTAATCAAATCGATCTTCTCTGAAGTTTCCCTAAACATGTCAGGACCAAGTAGCAATCTTTCCGTAGACTTCAACCAATATGAAGGTGACTTAAATGGTCTCTCATAAAATGCTTCGAAAGGTGCCATCCCGATGCTAGTCTGGAAACTATTATTACAAGCAAACTCTACCAAAGGAAGATGCTCCACCCAAGTTCCTCCAATATTAAGAATGTACATCCTCAACAAATCTTCAAGCACTCTATTATCTCTCTCCGTTTGACCATCCGCTTGAGGGTGATAGGCTGTACTCAATCTAACCGTGTCCCTAAAGCCTCTTGCAAGATTCTCTAAAACTCGCCAGTAAAAATAGGGTCTCTATCATTCACAATGCTAGAGGGAACCCCATGAAGTCGGACTATCTCACGAACGTGTAAAGATGCCAAATACGGTGTTGTCCTCTTACTCTTGACCAGAGTGAAGTATGCGCTCTTAGTTAAGCAATCTACAATCATCCAAATTCTAGCATTCCCCTTCCTACATCGAGGTAATCCATCTATGAAATCCATCGAAACACTATCCCACTTCCATTTGGGTACATCCAATAACTGAAGTAATCCTCGGGCTTCTGTTACTCTGCCTTAACCCTTTGGCACACAAGACACCTAGCTACAAACTATGCCACATCCTTCCTCATGCCACTCCAATAAAATACCCTCTTCATATCCCCATACATCTTATCACCACCCTGATGAATAGTCATACGCGAATGGTGTGCCTCTGCTAGAATTGCACTCACTAAATCACTAGTGCGGGGAACACAAAGTCTTCCATATCTCCTTAGCCACCATTTACTATCAATGGAATAGCGTTAGAGATGTCTAGTGGCCTCTCCTCTACTAATCCTCTTCATAATATCCATAAGCACTACATCCTCTCGTTGCATCGAACCAATCTAATCCACGGGGGTAGACCTCACCTCAAATGCTGTTATAATCCAAGGGTAATGTCCTTAGAAGGCTTAAAATCGAAACTACAGATAAACTCTAGGCTTTTCCACTCTAACATTGGGCTAAGGTTTCTTCTTTTCTACGCAATGCATATGTAACTACGTTTCCCTTGCCAGGGGTATAAGCTATCTCAAAGTCATATGATGCCAAAAAATCCGTCCAACGTTGCTGCCTCAAGTTTAAATCCTTTTATGAGAATAGGTGCTTCAATGATTTATAGTCAGTAAAGAGCTCGAAACTCTCTCCTAGCAAGTAATGCATCCAAGACTTGGGTGCAAAAACTATAGCAGCTAACACTAAATCATGGGTAGGATAGTTCCTCTCATGAGTCCTCAATTGTGTACCCCCATAACATACCACCCTCGCTTCTTGCATCAACAGTGGTCCTAGACCTGTCTTACATGCATCAATGTATACTGTAAAAGGCTTAGATCCATCAAGTAGAACTAATGCTGGTGCACTAGTAAGGGTCTTCAGCCTCATAAAGGAATCCTCGCAATCTACGTCACACACGAATGCTGCATTCTTCTTAGTAAGGCGAGTAAGCGGTGTTGAAATCTTAGCGAAATTTCTAATAAACTTCCTACAATAGCCAGTCAAACCTAGGAAGCTTCTAACTTCAGTAGCGTCTTGGGGGACCTTCCAATCTTTCACTGCTACAACTTTAGCAGGATCTATAGTTAAACCCTCTTTTGAGACTACATGCCCCAAGAAATGCACTTCCTTTTGCCAAAAGTGACACTTCGAGAATTTAGCCTTTAATCGATGAACACGAAGTGCACGAAGAACCTCCTTTAAATGAATAGCATGCTCCTCCATACTCTAGGAAAACACAAAAATGTCGTCCACGAATACTACCATGAATTTATTTAGGACATCTCTAAAAACACGGCTCATTAAATATACAAAATATGCTAAGGCATTGGTTAGCCCAAAAGGCATAACCAACCACTCAAAGAATCCGTCTGGTGTCCTAAATGCCGTTTTATCAATGCTATCGTCAGCGCCTCTAAGCTGATGAAATCAGGTAGCCAAATCTAGCTGAGAAAGTACTAAAGAGCAAATTAGCTGATCGAAAAGATCATCTATCCTAGGAAAGGGGTAAAGCGTTCTTCTTTGTGAGCTTATTCAACGCTCTGTAGTCTACGCAAAGTCGAAGGGAACCATCCGCCTTCGTAGCGAAGACGACTGGCGTTCCCCACTTGAATATGCTCCTTCTGAGGAAGCCTTTCTCCAATAGCTCACCAATCTGCTTGCTCAACTCCTTCCCCTCCCTAGGAGCCATATGTCTCACGGGCATGCCACTGGCTTAGCATTGCCATTAAGATAGATTCTAAAGTCGATCTCTCTCTTAAGAAGTAGTCCCCTAACCTCCTCAAAGACGTTTTATTTTGAGACCTAGAAGTGACTTAGTTTAGTCGGCTATAGGAGGCCATAGTAGGCCGGTCATGTATGACATGGTGAAGGAGATTTTGAATTAATTATAAAGGTAGAAATTGTAAGAGAGAAAAAGGGATCTAGATCCACCTTTTACTCTCCTGTATCTCCTTTATTTAATCTTCTTAACCCTCAATTTTGGATGGAATTTTTGGTTATCCATGTTGCCAGCCATATGAGGTCGGTCATACCATTAGAAGCTCCAAAATTCTAAAGCACAAATTCACATTAAGTTGCTATGATTCAATCAACGATGGTAAAGCTGCATGGGAGCTATTAACTTCTCAATTTGGAATTAGTTTTAAGGAGTTTATTTCTTTGTTTCAACATGTATTCATTAGACATTTATTAAAGTTATATATCTAATCTATATTATAAAATTTATTTATTATATTAGTTATTTGTTAATTAGATTTTATACAACCAATCTGTATATCGATATGTTGTCACATCCAGATTATTGTATATATGAGTGCATGTACGTATATAAAAATATGATTAATTTATTACATGCTCACGACCTGGTTATAATATTTTTTCGAAATAAATAATATTATTGTATGAATTTTTGAGTAACCAAAAGCCTTATTTAAAAGATCAATATTATATAATATATGTTTTAAATCTTATAAAAATTTGTTTAAGTGTAGAAGACATTTTAGCAGCAAATAAAAAAAATTATACATATATATATATATATACAATACGCAATTATTCATTTAACCTAAAATCGATTATGTAATTTTAAAAATATATATGTGTGTATATATATTTACTAATAATAAAATTTTGTATAAAATTTTATGTAACACATTATATTTTCAAAAATAATTTTTTAAATTTAATTTTCGCACGGATTTGTATATTATAAACATTATTAATAATTTATTTATAAAACTAGAAAAGATTAGTTTTATTTGGCTGAGCAAAATGCAGAAATATATTAATTTATAAATTTTATTTTTATTATATATATATTTACGAATTATATAAAATTAGTTTTGAAAAACTATTGTTTTTTGGGCTTTCATAATATAATGTATATTTAAAATTATTTTATATTTTGTGATTTAATTATTATACACACACATTCATTCATTTATCAATGTATTATATAAATTGTTTATAAGTAGAATTCAATACACACACACTTTTATTTATATTATATATATATATATATAATTTTATATAATGTTTTAATGCAAACATATATACGTTTATTAGACAATATATTAGTATACAAGAGGGGTTAACATGTCCATTACAGTGTAAATCCTAACATCTATAAATGGGAATATCAAACCATGTACACATTATTTTGTTGCACATGCACGTACACACATATGTGTATATGATACACACATAGGGGTGTATATTTGTATAAAATATAATACAAAATGTATAAACTATATTTGTAAATTTAAATAAAATATTAATTTTATTTAAAATGAATATTTAGAAAAGTTCTAAACAATTTGGACTGCATGGGCCCATTAAAGTTCCAATAATGGGAATTTTTTTGAAATTTACTTATATATCCTGTTGCGTGTTGATCGAGTTCCAACAGATATCAATATATAAATACATTTATCATTTATTCCAAAGCTCTAATGAGTGTGTTTTTGTTTTGATTTTTAATTTTTACTTTGAAAACGTAAAATGCTTCACCTAATTATAGATCAAACCATTTTTTTCAAGTAACATTTTTCACGATGATTAATTTTTCTTCATACTTAAAAGAATTTTGGGAAAAAATATTTCAACTAGAATTTAAGATTATATATATATATCTGTGTGTGTATAGGTTTGTATCTTTGTATATTTGTGTGATACACACACACAAAAAAATATACAAACATACACACATACATACATTATTTTAGTTTAAAATTCAATACTTTCAAATCATTTCTTTTTTTTATTATATTGAAAACAACCAAAATTATAGGTCAGTTTTTGCTATTTCAAGTAACTATATATTTTGTTCAAAGGTATATTTCTTGCAAACATGTGTAATGCCCACATCAAACTACTCGTAACCTAATAGAAATATCAATCTTATTCATAAATAATTTTTAATCAAATTAACTTTTTTTGCCTTTACAATTTATAAATAATGACAAACTATGAGCTGTCTAATGAAATAGATAATAATTATTTAGTCAAATAGTTTGATTAGCATTATAAATTACATTAAAATACTCTTGATGAAAACCACTCCACATATAATTTTTTTAATTACTAACCTCGATGTATAATCGAGAAAAGAAAGGGAAAACACAATTGCTACAATGATATTTGATACTGAACCACCATATTGGTTATCTTAGATTCTCTATAAGTTTTACATATATTAAATTAATACTTGAATGTTAGGTTGTTATCTTTATATTTTACACATGGAGCATGAAGTGATTGTACCCTTTATTAATGTTTTTCATATGAAAGTGCATGTAATTTGTATTGTTTATTTTGCATATTATGTGTGGATCATGTAGTCCATATACTAATCATTCTGCCTTGCATGCATGAAGCACGTGCCATTTGGTCTCGTGTGTATATATATATATATATATATATATATATATTAATAAAACATATAATGCTCGAAGTAATAACCATGACGATATTGGCCATATGTTTGCAAATATATGCGCATGTGAGAATATGATATTTATTATATTAAAGTTATTATCCCTTGTCATTATTCCCTTTATAATAAGACCTCAATGTTAACTTACACATATTTGGCATCAATTTATTTATGAATACCCTATGTTAGTCTATCATATTTATTATAATTACAATGTTTGCATTATGAATGCGAACATATCATAAATAAGAATATTAAATTATACAAAATAAACTAAACTAATAGCAAACATAATATCTAATAAAGATAAATTATAATATACAAACATAAGTTTTAATATAAGTTGATTGACTTTGAACAAAAACACTAAACTCCTTTATTAATAATCTCTAAATATGATGTAGTGCAGATATATTTTTCATATAAACATAAAATAAGCTTTGGTGCATATCAATAAAAGGATTTTTTTAAACCGCATTTATCCTACCGCCAATGCACATGATCTAATAATGATGTCAGAGCTTGTATTGTGTTCACATGAATAATAACCAAAATCCAATTAGATAAGTGTCGAAAAGGTGTTTAATTAAGGAGAATTTTACTCTAATTAAGGAAAATTCTTAATAATGGAAAACCTCTCAATCTCCTAGCCTTTACCTAGCTCATCGAAGTGAACGTTTCAAGGTATGCCTTAGTACAAGACTCTATTCATCTTCGGATTGCTAAGGTAAGGAAACTCAAAATGGATGGTGTCTTGCCCAAACAAATCCAAATAGCTTGAATCACCCTACCGTTCCTTCTTTCACTTAAGGACATCCAAAATGATCAATGTCTTAACCTGGTGAACATAACATATCCTCCATCATACCCAACCTAACTTAAGTGACATCATAACTTTTATGACATCATTTCTCCAAACATTTAATCAGTTTTTGATACATAAAGTATCACCTCTGAAAATTTTCAAATTTTCCGTCCTAAATCCTATAACTAAGCAAGCATCTAAACAAGAGAAATCATATTGAATTCAACCAATACGACCATAGCAACCAAAAACCTAAATCTAAGTGAAATCTTGACCTAAGAAAAATTGCTAACCTAAGACAGTGATAGAGTTAAATGGATCGACTACATAATACATTGTCTACATGCACTTCATATGTAACATAAACTCTGTACCTTTAAGTCATTACTCCAAAGAGTTTCTTTGAATATACTGTTTCTTTTCAATTCAAGGGATGATTGAAAAGAAACCAACTCCTCACTTAAAATCACATTCGCACCCTTCGAAGATTTTATTTTTCATAAAATTGCCTCTACATCCCTTATGCATACTAACCATAATACTTTTTCCTCGATCTTTCAAATACTTTCCTTTAATTATCGTGATGCACTTGAATTCACACCAATCAATGGTATTTACTTATTTTACATTAATATCCATTCAACCCTGAACATCTTTTCTTAAATTTCCAAAACCAAGTTTTATCTTAATAGCTCAATATCTTTTATCGAAAACCTTTATCTGAAATTTTATCTACAACTATCAATATATACCTCTTATACAATCTTTTCCATAAATCCAATTTAGAATATCCTTTATAAATGAAGGTTATGGCTTTCCATAATTCTTTATTCTCCAAACACTTCTAGAAAATGTGCTATTTATTGCAAGGGGGGATCGCATGAAAACCTAGATTGCTATTGTTAAGTAGTTACTGATTATTTGGGTCAATAGATTGCATATTTAACGCCGTTGTTACGTAAAAGAAAAATTGGTGCTCTAACATTTTGCGTTCCCTCCTCGGTGTTCTGATGCCCTTTGCACCTTCACTTTCCGAGTCCAAAATTAGAAACCTATTGACTCACAAATCTTATTTCACTCATGAATTCCTGTTTAATTTCACCTCTCACTTTCCGTTATTTTCCCTCCTCCTTGCCCTAATTATTTGTAACGATCCCGAATTTTAATTCATTTTAAATTGATAATTAAATTCATTTTTGATTTAAAACTGTGAAAGTAAATGATAGATTGATTTGAGTTTCTCTAGATTTAAATAAAAATATAAATATCTCAAATAAGTTTATAGTATATAAAAGATAAATTACAAAATATAAAGTAAAACATATTAGACAAATTCTAATATCAAATTTAACATAGAACTTCATCCATATTTCAAAGCAATAAGTATAAAATAAAAATGAATAAGTTGATGTAATAGCTTGCAAAAATAAACCAGGTACACTTAAAACAAAACTAAAGCAAAAGCTTGTAAAGCAAATACAAATATAAGCAAGGAATGAAACAAACCAAGAATATAAAATATAACAAAGCTTACAAAACAAGATAACAAACAAATACAAAATATAAGAATGAAGACATAAGTACCTTGGCATTAAATGCCATCTATTCAAAACTGCTTTCAGCCAACAAAGGAAAACAAAAGTATGTATGAATAAATGAAGTGTGATAAAAAAAAAAGTATGCAAGAGAAAAACATCTACAAACAAATCTAAGTACATACAAAAAAATAGGATTACATGTAGACTAAGAAGGAAACATAGCATTAAATACAATCTATTCTCAAGCAAACATGGAAATCATTTCAGCCGAAATGAAAAAAAAAATCTGCATAGAGTATAAAGTAAGTTTAGGCAAAATGATAAAACAAAGTAAGGCAAAGTAATTAATGCAAGATCCTCTTAGTACACATAATATATTCTTCAGCCACCAAAACCACATTAACAAGCCAATAAACAAGAAAAAAATATCTCTGTTGATTGTACTAAATAAATAACCTCACCTGTACAAAATAATATCAACTTGTAGCTTCTTTTTATACATCATACTCTTTATCAATTCGTCCATTCTAAACTGAAGCAACATCATCTTAATAACTAAAACAAATCTCAACTTAAACAAGCTTCAACCAAGCTCAGCTATAACCAGAGGATTAAAGACCAAGAGATTCTAGTTTGCAAATTTCAAAGTTGTGTCAACATGAGGAAGTGCTCTGTTCATATACAGTGAGTAACTTTCACTTTTAAATCTTAAATTATTTGAAATCAGTTGCATAGAAATATCTGGAAAGGTGTATGTGCATATCAACTAGCAATTTTAACTTGAGTGTATATTTGAATGTGTTGTGTCATATATATATATGTATCTGTTCTTCTCTGTTTGCTTAACAGAGTACAAAACAACAAGAAATTCAATTTCTTGTCCTGCCAATTAGTATTAGGCCTTTACTTAAGACAAAATATTTATGTTTAAGTATGAGTTAGTATCTAAAAATAGTTTCATGAAATAAGAATGTATATATAATGGGAAATCAAAATTTTTACAGTAGAAACTTTAAATTCTGGAATTTGCGAACTTCACGAATTATTGATTCAACTATATGGCTCGAATCTACATGCAAAAGTATGATTTTTAAAACGAAAATGGGATTTTTTTGTTGAGTATTTTATGAGAAGTTTGTAGTTGATCAGAAAATGCTTTTCGATCAAATTCTGGTGGCCAAAAGATTTTTGAATGATGAAACTTGGCATGGTGGTAGTTGAAGCATAGTAGGTTATAGGAAAAATATAAGTTGAATTTTTAATTCATCGAGGTTGGAGATTTAGATCGTTTTAGGGTTTAGTGTTCGAATTAATGGTGGACGGAAAAATGGTGGTCGCGCCACCGTGGAGTCGCCAGAGCAGATCGGTCATGGGGGAATCGAGGGCTTGGGTTGCGGCGGTGTTACAGGTGAAGTTTGGTGGCCTATAGGTGTCGGCGTTGCCTGGACGAGGCGTTGATAGGTGGATGGTGATGGGTTCGAATGTTTCAGGTTTTGGTTCGTACGAACTCGATTTTGTTTCCGTCATTGATTCAAGGACTGGGGTGGTCAAGAGGTTTGGGGAGGTGATCGGCGACTTGTTAGTGGCCAGAGGAATG
The DNA here is from genome assembly GCA_030765085.1 of Allium cepa. Classification (NCBI taxonomy): domain Eukaryota; kingdom Viridiplantae; phylum Streptophyta; class Magnoliopsida; order Asparagales; family Amaryllidaceae; genus Allium; species Allium cepa. The sequence continues at coordinate 1,028,232,963 of CM060932.1, read as the reverse complement.
GTCGGAGGCCATTGGATGGCCAGTGCACGTGCACGAGATGTCGCGTGTAGCTGATGATAGGAAGGAGAAGCTCTGGAATTTGTATAGTGGGAAGCAACGGGGTGAACTCGTGTGTTGTCTCGAAGTTGTATTCGAGATTTTGATGCTAGACTCCAAGCAAGCTTGAGTTTTCTCGGGTCAAATGTTGCTACAGGTTTTGAAAAAGAGAAAAAAAACGCAGAAGAAAGAAAGCGTGGAAGAAGAAGAAGAACGCGAGAGGGAGAGAAGAGGGCTCAGGGAATCTTCGTTTTGACTCGAAGCAAGTATGGTTGGGCTCGAGTCAGTGTTGTTCAGGTTTAATAGACAGAACTTGTTCTGTTTTCAAAGTTTAAAATTTAATTTTGAAACAAAGCTTAAGCCAGTTTAAAGACAGAAGTTTAAATATAAACTTAAGTTAGTTTACAACATGGTTTGGGTATAACTAATTTTTTTAAGTTTAAATTTGTTTTAATAACAATTAAGAAATATTTTATCTAAAAGAATTGAATATTAGATTAGAAATTGAGTTGTAAAAGAAAGTTTAAGCAAAGTTGAAAACAAATCTGAAGCCTGGACTCGAACATATAATTGAATTTCAGATTTTGAAATGAAAGAAAGTGATAAATGCAAGTATTTTAAATATTTTTAATAAGTTAAATGTTTTAGGATTTGATTTCAACTCTTTAAAATTTCTTTATAATAAAATATTACTTCAACAAGTAATTTAACGGATTTTTAAAATTTGTTTTAAACTTTACTAAAGACATAGGAGGGTTCATTTTTAAATCTTGGGTTTAAAATAAAATTTAGAAAGATAAGTTGGAATTTAAAAGGGTTTCAAAACATATCTGTAAATGATATTTAAATCACCCCTAAGAATGAGTTCACCTTAAATTTAATAAAGATTAAATGATTTGTAATACATTTATCATTAAGTTAATTAGAATGGATAATTAATGTTTTGTATCAATTAAATTAGTAATTGTAAATTTAACTTTATTAATTAACGTTTAAGTTAATTAATCAGGAGATTAAGTTATAACTGCATTTAATATAGGTAAATGTTGATTTGTTTATAAGGGTAATTAATTAATTAAAGATAATTATTTAATGAAATTAATTCAGATATAATGATTATGTAATTAACTTAAGGTTAATCTAATTAAATTATCAATTAAGAATAATTTATTGAAAGGGTTTGATAAATTAATTTATATCAAACGATTTGTGATAAATAAATTAGAATTTAATAATTAATTCATAAGTAATTTATTTCATTTGAAATAATTGAATTACTTAGGATTAAGTAATTAATTAATCCTGTTTTTAAATGATTATTAAATGCTTGACCTTACTTATGAATGGTTACATTGTATGAGATACCTTGAATTGATTGTCCTGTCTGAACTGTGATATTTGGTTATGTGGTTTATGCCGTGAATGATTTATTCATTTATTTACATTCGTATATTATCTGTGAATTTGTGAATGGACGACAAGCGTTATAGTTTATACTGCTTATCAACTATATTTTGATCTGTGATGATTGAATGTTGTTGCACTATTGTGTTAAATCCCTGGACCACACTTACACACACAAATATGGATTTCACGAGGAAATCGATTAAGTCACAGATTTTAAAATGATTTTTAAATTGAATATTTGAATTCAAATATTTTAAAATGGATTGGGTTTTAAGTGAAAAGCTTTTGAAATGAAATTTCAAAGATGAAATTTATTTTGAATAACTTGATTGAATTTTGTAATTTAAACATTTTGATTTAAATTTAAATTCAATATTCTAAATTGAATTCTATGATTTGGAAATTAGGGACTAAAGATGTTATACCAGTTTATAGGGGTTAAACTATTTAAAGGTACTGATTTAGAAATTGGAATTTAAATTCAAAGGCTTTAACTCGTGTAAATAGAATTGGATCTTTCTGAAACGAAAACTATTTGTTTTCAAATAATAAAAGCTTTCAGATAAGAAGTGAACGTCCAATTTGTGTTAAAAGGATTTCAAGTTAAGAATGAAAAATGATTTTTCAAGTTATGGAAATGGTTTGAAAGCTATAAGTTAAATCTTTAATTTAAAGATTTAACGAGTTAATCCATTTAAAATGGGAATTGTTTTGAAATCCATAAATGGATCTTTGTGAATGGGGTGAACCTTGTGAAATAAATCTTTTGTTTAAAACATTTGAAAATGGTAATTGGTTTAAACCATTTGAAAGAAAGTTTTGAATTATTAAGTTGTGACTTAATTGAAATCCCATATCCATATGTTTTAAATGTTGCGCTCACTATTCGGTTTAGCCGGGAGAGGACCTTTGTGTCGTATAACCCATTCCGAATATGTGATACGTCGTTATGGATAGCATTTGAAGACCGGTGGTGAAGACCGGGTATTTGTGAAAAGATAGGATAACCTATCGATTGTCTCTGCACTGAGTTGCTCTGGTATAGAGATTCCCTAAGTGATGGGAAGTCTGATCGGGATTGTGAATACCCGGATTGCAAGGGCTTCTTCGGAAGTGCCTTCGGTTCTGTTCGAACCCGGAACAGACTTGTATGGTTACATGTCTGACACTACACTTTGAGATATAAAGCAGATTTCTTTCAAATACATTTCTGTTGGTGGCGGAGAATTTATTCTCTTAGCTTAACACCCTTCTCTGAGACGTACGAGCTCAGAGGTTATGTAGTTGAAGGTTATCAGCAATATACTCCCAATTTGGTAGTGTGGCATGATGAGTGCTGCTGTGTGTTGATGATCATTGTTTGATCATTTGTGATATGATCATTTGTTTGATCATTTATCTTTGTGATCTTTTACTTTGATCATTTGTTGACCCAAAGCATGGCTTTGTACCAAAGCGTAGCTTTGTGGACGAGACTGCATCAGGACCTCACACCTCGGAAATGGTCAAAACAGGAAAGATGCGGCAAGGTTATGAGGGTCGCGCCCTTTAGCGTGTGTCATTCCCTTCTGGTAAAGGATGGTATCATGGTATGGAGCCCAGATATTTACCTATGTGGTAGCTCCAATCTCATTTACTGTGTGGTTGTTGCTTAGAGGCGCCTCGGATAAAGGTCCCAAAGGACCGGGGAATGGCTTGCTCGAGTAGTAGTTACCTAGTTACAGAGGTAACCGGCCTTGTGTTGGCAGAGATCCGGTTAGGTTCTCGGGACGTCCCGCCAGAGGCGATCCCATGTAGCAGTAGGAAGTTCCTTAGCCTGACCATTTGTTGGAAAATCCAATCAAAACAATACGTGCCTTGTACGGTTTTAGTTGTATTACCTGCCATCTACTTATGGTGGCGCCCCACTGTTTGGATGGTAGCTATAGTAGGCATAGTTCGGAATGTCTATGCTGGCTAAGATTTATATTCTACTTTCGAAATGTTTTCTGCACTTTGCACTTATAATAATAATATCAAAGAACTTTCTAAGTATTAAGCATGTTTGACTATCATAAGAAGAAATCTCCTCCAATTCTGCGTTTGCATTGTGTGCGTGGCGGGAGGTCTTATGGTAGTTTCATTTTCTAAAAAGCATATCGGATTTTCTTTTAAAAATCTTGTTTATTTTAAAGGTAAACTGTTTTTGTTACTCACACCAGTCCCATGACTGACTCGGAGTTTATTGTTCCTTTCCTAAACTCTGGGTGCTCACTATTTCCACACGAGCAGTCTAGAGTTGGGTTTTCAGATAGTTAGGTTCTGTAGATTATCTGGAGCTAGTTCAGTCTTTGGACATGACTGACCTTGCTTAGCTTGGTGCATCGTTATTGGGAGTTCAAGCTATTTCTGGATTGGTTCTTGGAGTTGGAGTTGCAGTTTTGGAGTTCTTTCTTGAAGACTATCTTGAGTTATTTGTTCTGCTGTTAGTATTATCTATTTCCCTTTCCACTGCTATTTTATTGTATCATATCTCTGATGTATATCGATATCTATTGTATCATCTGTTGTATCAGGATGTTGTATCGGATGTTGTATATTGATATTCATTATTTCTTCCGCTGTGTTGTTTACTTAATGGTGTTATAAGCTCCGGCGACTCGGATTTGAACGGTCGAATCTGCGGCATTCGAGTACGATGTAAAGTATGGATGTTGATTTTCGAACGGGAAAAATCCGCTTTGTTACATTTGGTATCAGAGCTAAGGTTAAACTTTAGCTCAGGAGTATAACACGTTAAGTAACTCATTAGAGATAGGGTGAAGTAAACCCTAGAATGAGTAATCCCTAAGATATCCGTTCGTATGCCTCAGTAAATTCTTTTACTATCCAGTGATAGTGAGTATGAGTGCAAGAAGAGAACGAGATAGGGGACAGGGAAATACGACTATGTCAATGCCCTGCAATAGTGGAAGTAATTTTTCTCTATCAATCTTCTTTGATTCGTTTCCAAATTCTTTTGATTTCTTCATGATAGCTCCAGACGAAGTTTCAGTGTGATGGTGGCCCTACGAATCATTGTAGGAAATTCTTACTTTGTATCTTCATCGGTTTCTTATCAGTTTTTGATTTAAACCTTAATGAATATGAATTGAAAATTTGGATAGAAAATTTAAATTGAGTTAACTTGATTAATAGAATATGAAGCTCAATTTGAATTGAATCGATAAAATTATTTCGTTTAAAAGCAAAATAGAAATTCTATTGTAGTTTCTTGGGTTGATCGAAGTCCGAAGAGGGACAAATTGATATATATTTTGTGGTATTCCGACTTGAATTTGGAATCCATATTTTGTGTTTGAAAAAGGGTAGAAGATTGAATCTATCTCTTTTCTTCAGCATCTCTTTTCAATTCTTCGATGATTCCTGGTAAATACAGGTAGAAGATTTGATATATTTGTATGGGACATAAACTCCAAATTAGCCAGAATTGTTTGTTTGGATGAATTAGTTGCATTGTTTGCTATGGTTGATAGGTATACTTTAGTTTTAAACTAAAATTTTTGAAATTGTATCCATATATCTATCTATTTTTGGGTCCCAATATATTCTACGAATGGTTAGTTACCCTTTAAAACTGACAAATGCTCCTGCATATTTCGTAGATTTGATGACCCGAGTATCCTGTGTAGTATTGTATGAGTTTGTTCTCATATTATTGATATTCTGATTTGGTAAGCCAAATGCAGAATTGATATCTGGTCTGATTTGGAAAGATGTTTCTCTATCTTTTATCTATTTTTGTTGTTTTCGTGCCTGCGAATTTCGAGGACGAAATTCTTTTAAGGGGGGAAGTCTGTAACGATCCCGAATTTTAATTCATTTTAAATTGATAATTAAATTCATTTTTGATTTAAAACTGTGAAAGTAAATGATAGATTGATTTGAGTTTCTCTAGATTTAAATAAAAATATAAATATCTCAAATAAGTTCATAGTATATAAAAGATAAATTACAAAATATAAAGTAAAACATATTAGACAAATTCTAATATCAAATTTAACATAGAACTTCATCCATATTTCAAAGCAATAAGTATAAAATAAAAATGAATAAGTTGATGTAATAGCTTGCAAAAATAAACCAGGTATACTTAAAACAAAACTAAAGCAAAAGCTTGTAAAGCAAATACAAATATAAGCAAGGAATGAAACAAACCAAGAATATAAAATATAACAAAGCTTACAAAACAAGATAACAAACAAATACAAAATATAAGAATGAAGACATAAGTACCTTGGCATTAAATGCCATCTATTCAAAACTGCTTTCAGCCAACAAAGAAAAACAAAAGTATGTATGAATAAATGAAGTGTGATAAAAAACACAAAAGTATGCAAGAGAAAAACATCTACAAACAAATCTAAGTACATACAAAAAAATAGGATTACATGTAGACTAAGAAGGAAACATAGCATTAAATACAATCTATTCTCAAGCAAACATGGAAATCATTTCAACCGAAATGAAAAAAAAAATCTGCATAGAGTATAAAGTAAGTTTAGGCAAAATGATAAAAAAAAGTAAGGCAAAGTAATTAATGCAAGATCCTCTTAGTACACATAATATATTCTTCAGCCACCAAAACCACATTAACAAGCCAATAAACAAGAAAAAAATATCTCTGTTGATTGTACTAAATAAATAACCTCACCTGTACAAAATAATATCAACTTGTAGCTTCTTTTTATACATCATACTCTTTATCAATTCGTCCATTCTAAACTGAAGCAACATCATCTTAATAACTAAAACAAATCTCAACTTAAACAAGCTTGAACCCAGCTCAGCTATAACCAAAGGATTAAAGATCAAGAGATTCCAGTTTGCAAATTTCAAAGTTGTGTCAACATGAGGAAGTGCTCTGTTCATATACAGTGAGTAACTTTCACTTTTAAATCTTAAATTATTTGAAATCAGTTGCATAGAAATATCTGGAAAGGTGTATGTGCATATCAATTAGCAACTTTAACTTGAGTATATATTTGAATGTGCCGTGTCATATATATATGTATCTGTTCTTCTCTATTTGCTTAAAAGAGTACAAAACAACAAGAAATTCAATTTCTTGTCCTGCCAATTAGTATTAGGCCTTTACTTTAAGACAAAATATTTATGTTTAAGTATGAGTTAGTATCTAAAAATAGTTTCATGAAATAAGAATGTATATATAATGGGAAATCAAAATTTTTACAGTAGAAACTTTAAATTCTGGAATTTGCGAACTTCACGAATTATTGATTCAACTATATGGCTCGAATCTACATGCAAAAGTATGATTTTTAAAACGAAAATGGGATTTTTTTGTTGAGTATTTTATGAGAAGTTTGTAGTTGATCAGAAAATGCTTTTCGATCAAATTCTGGTGGCCAAAAGATTTTTGAATGATGAAACTTGGCATGGTGGTAGTTGAAGCATAGTAGGTTATAGGAAAAATATAAGTTGAATTTTTAATTCATCGAGGTTGGATATTTAGATCGTTTTAGGGTTTAGTGTTCGAATTAATGGTGGACGGAAAAATGGTGGTCGCGCCACCGTGGAGTCGCCAGAGCAGATCGGTCATGGGGGAATCGAGGGCTTGGGTTGCGGCGGTGTTACAAGTGAAGTTTGGTGGCCTATAGGTGTCGGCGTTGCCTGGACGAGGCGTTGATAGGTGGATGGTGATGGGTTCGAATGTTTTAGGTTTTGGTTCGTACGAACTCGATTTTGTTTCCGTCATTGATTCAAGGACTGGGGTGGTCAGGAGGTTTGGGGAGGTGATTGGCGACTTGTTAGTGGCCAGAGGAATGGTCGGAGGCCATTGGATGGCCAGTGCACGTGCACGAGATGTCGCGTGTAGCTGATGATAGGAAGGAGAAGTTCTGGAATTTGTATAGTGGGAAGCAACAGGGTGAACTCGCGTGTTGTCTCGAAGTTGTATTCGAGATTTTGGATGCTAGACTCCAAGCAAGCTTGAGTTTTCTCGGGTCAAATGTTGCTACAGGTTTTGAAAAAGAAAAAAAACGCAGAAGAAAGAAAGCGTGGAAGAAGGAGAAGAACGCGAGAGGGAGAGAAGAGGGCTCGGGGATTTTTCGTTTTGACTCGAAGCAAGTATGGTTGGGCTCGAGTCAGTGTTTTTCAGGTTTAATAGACATAACTTGTTCTGTTTTCAAAGTTTAAAATTTAATTTTGAAACAAAGCATAAGCCAGTTTAAAGACAGAAGTTTAAATATAAACTTAAGTTAGTTTACAACATGGTTTGGGTATAACTAATTTTTTTAAGTTTAAATTTGTTTTAATAACAATTAAGAAATATTTTATTTAAAAGAATTGAATATAAGATTAGAAATTGAGTTGTAAAAGAAAGTTTAAGCAAAGCTGAAATCAAATCTGAAGCCAAGACTCGAACATATAATTGAATTTCAGATTTTGAAATGAAAGAAAGTGATAAATGCAAGTATTTTAAATATTTTTAATAAGTTAAATGTTTTAGGATTTGATTTCAACTCTTTAAAATTTCTTTATAATAAAATATTACTTCAACAAGTAATTTAACGGATTTTTAAAATTTGTTTTAAACTTTACTAAAGACATAGGAGGGTTCATTTTTAAATCTTGGGTTTAAAATAAAATTTAGAAAGATAAGTTGGAATTTAAAAGGGTTTCAAAACATATCTATAAATGATATTTAAATCACCCCTAAGAATGAGTTCACCTTAAATTTAATAAAGATTAAATGATTTGTAATACATTTATCATTAAGTTAATTAGAATGGATAATTAATTTTTTGTATCAATTAAATTAGTAATTGTAAATTTGACTTTATTAATTAATGTTTAAGTTAATTAATCAGGAGATTAAGTTATAATTACATTTAATATAGGTAAATGTTGATTTGTTTATAAGGGTAATTAATTAATTAAAGATAATTATTTAATGAAATTAATTCAGATATAATGACTATGTAATTAACTTATGGTTAATCTAATTAAATTATTAATTAAGAATAATTTATTGAAAGGGTTTGATAAATTAAGTTATATCAAACGATTTGTGATAAATAAATCAGAATTTAATAATTAATTCATTAGTAATTTATTTCATTTGAAATAAATTGAATTACTTAGGATTAAGTAATTAATTAATCCTGTTTTTAAATGATTATTAAATGCTTGACCTTACTTATGAATGGTTACATTGTATGAGATACCTTGAATTGATTGTCCTGTCTGAACTATGATATTTGGTTATGTGGTTTATGCCGTGAATGATTTATTCATTTATTTACATTCGTATATTATCTGTGAATTTGTGAATGGACGATAAGCGTTATAGTTTATACCGCTTATCAACTATATTTTGATCTGTGATGATTGAATGTTGTTGCACTATTGTGTTAAACTCCTGGACCACACTTACACACACAAATATGGATTTCGCGAGGAAATCGATTAAGTCACAGATTTTAAAATGATTTTTAAATTGAATATTTGAATTCAAATATTTTAAAATGGATTGGGTTTTAAGTGAAAAGCTTTTGAAATGAAATTTAAAAGATGAAATTTATTTTGAATAACTTGATTGAATTTTGTAATTTAAACATTTTGATTTAAATTTAAATTCAATATTCTAAATTGAATTCTATGATTTGGAAATTAGGGACTAAAGATGTTATACCAGTTTATAGGGGTTAAACTATTTAAAGGTACTGATTTAGAAATTGGAATTTAAATTCAAAGGCTTTAACTCGTGTAAATAGAATTGGATCTTTCTGAAACGAAAACTATTTGTTTTCAAATAATAAAAGCTTTCAGATAAGAAGTGAACATCCAATTTGTGTTAAAAGGATTTCAAGTTAAGAATGAAAAATGATTTTTCAAGTTATGGAAATGGTTTGAAAGCTATAAGTTAAATCTTTAATTTAAAGATTTAACGAGTTAATCCATTTAAAATGGGAATTGTTTTGAAATCCATAAATGGATCTTTGTGAATGGGGTGAACCTTGTGAAATAAATCTTTTGTTTAAAACATTTGAAAATGGTAATTGGTTTAAACCATTTGAAATAAAGTTTTGAATTATTAAGTTGTGACTTAATTGAAATCCCATATCCATATGTTTTAAATGTTGCGCTCACTATTCGGTTTAGCCGGGAGAGGACCTTTGTGTCGTATAACCCATTCTGAATATGTGATACGTCGTTATGGATAGCATTTGAAGACCGGTGGTGAAGACCGGGTATTTGTGAAAAGATAGGATAACCTATCGATTGTCTCTGTACTGAGTTGCTCCGGTATAGAGATTCCCTAAGTGATGGGAAGTCCGATCGGGATTGTGAATACCCGTATTGCAAGGGCTTCTTCGGAAGTGCCTTCGGTTCTGTTCGAACCCGGAACAGACTTGTATGGTTACATGTCTGACACTACACTTTGAGATATAAAGCAGATTTCTTTCAAATACATTTCTGTTGGTGGCGGAGAATTTATTCTCTTAGCTTAACACCCTTCTCTGAGACGTACGAGCTCAGAGGTTATGTAGTTGAAGGTTATCAGCAATATACTCCCAATTTGGTAGTGTGGCATGCTAAGTGCTGTTGTGTGTTGATGATCATTGTTTGATCATTTGTGATATGATCATTTGTTTGATCATTTATCTTTGTGATCATTACTTTGATCATTTGTTGACCCAAAGCATGGCTTTGTACCAAAGCGTAGCTTTGTGGACCAGACTGCATCAGGACCTCACACCCCGGAAATGGTCAAAACAGGAAAGATGCGGCAAGGTTATGAGGGTCGCGTCCTTTAGGGTGTGTCATTCCCTTCTGGTAAAGGGTGGTATCATGGTATGGAGCCCAGATATTTACCTATGTGGTAGCTCCAATCTCATTTACTGTGTGGCTATTGCTTAGAGGCGCCTCGGATAAAGGTCCCTAAGGACCGGGGAATGGCTTGCTCGAGTAGTTGTTACCTAGTTACAGAGGTAACCCGACCTTGTGTTGGCAGAGATCCGGTTAGGTTCTCGGGACGTCCCGCCAGAGGCGATCCCATGTGGCAGTAGGAAGTTCCTTAGCCTGACCATTTGTTGGAAAATCCAATCAAAACAATACGTGCCTTGTACGGTTTTAGTTGTATTACCTGCCATCTACTTATGGTGGCGCCCCACTGTTTGGATGGTAGCTATAGTAGGCATAGTTCGGAATGTCTATGCTGGCTAAGATTTATATTCTACTTTCGAAATGTTTTCTGCACTTTGCACTTATAATAATAATATCAAAGAACTTTCTGTGTATTAAGCATGTTTGACTATCATAAGAAGAAATCTCCTCCAATTCTGCGTTTGCATTATGTGTGTGGCGGGAGGTCTTATGGTAGTTTCATTTTCTAAAAAGCATATCGGATTTTCTTTTAAAAATCTTGTTTATTTTAAAGATAAACTGTTTTTGTTACTCACACCAGTCCCATGACTGACTCAGAGTTTATTGTTCCTTTCCTAAACTCTGGGTGCTCACTATTTCCACACGAGCAGTCTAGAGTTGGGTTTTCAGATAGTTAGGTTCTGTAGATTATCTGGAGCTAGTTCAGTCTTTGGACATGACTGACCTTGCTTAGCTTGGTGCATCGTTATTGGGAGTTCAAGCTATTTCTGGATTGGTTCTTGGAGTTGGAGTTGCAGTTTTGGAGTTCTTACTTGAAGACTATTGTAACAACCCTGGTTTGGAGATTACCTTTCAATATTGAATTATAATGATAATTATAATTTAATATTGTGAATTAAATTAAATTAAATTAGAGAAATTAAATTGTTTATTTGGAATAAACAACGAATTTGGGAAAAAATTGTTGAAAATAAAGGATAAAGCTTTATTTTAATGGTTTGGGTGATAATAAATGTGGGAATAATTTTATTTGAGTAAAAATGCAATAAATTTGTTAATTATTGCGTTGTGGCTTCTTTTAATAATTTTTTTTAAAAAGAAGTAAGCTCTTCTAGTAAGTGTTTATTTAAATAAAAGGTGGAAATTGGGTTAAAAATAAGTTTTGGCTCTAAATAATGTTTTGAAATGGTTTGAAATATTTTTCTAAGTGATAAAATAAATTTTGTGTAATTTTAGGAGCTAAAAACAAGGTTTTGTTCATTTATTTAAGTAAATAGTGCATTTTTGTTAAATAAAGGAATTTAATAATAAAAAATATTTAAAAATAAAAATTAATCTTTTTATATGATAGAAAATGTTTTATTTTCTATGTATACAAGTTTTCGTAATCTTCTAGTGAAAAACTTGTGTGAAAATGTTTTTTTTTATATGTGTATATGTGATATACACACATATTTTGGGTCCAATTCAGCCCATTAGTGTTCCTTAGCCTAATTAAGAAAGTAAGAAAACAGAGACAACCTGTACGTATATTTCTGTTCTCCTTTTCTTCTTCCTTCAGTGAGCAAAATAGAGAAACCCACTCCTCAAACATCAAAATCCAAGCCAAATCTTCAAATCAAATCAAAAACTTGTTATTTTCTTTCAAAATAAAACATATTCTACAGGTAATCTACTCTAAAACTGAAATATTTCATCAAAATCTATTTTGTGATATAGGGTTTGTTAGTAATCTTTTTTTTTGGCTTGCATGTTTCTATTTTGAGTTTTTCAGGTAATTGAAGCAAATTCTACCTCCAAGCTCTCATCTTTCAGCTGCAAATCCAAGTTTAAACTTCAATATCAGCAAGGTGAGTTGTAATACTCACAAAAACTAGCTGAGCCAAGCTCAAAATCGATGAAATTTGCTTAATAGTTGTTTTTTTTTTCTTACAATTTTGTTCCTGTGTCAAAACCTTCTCTGGTTGATACTTTGCATTCTAATATCTTTTGATTCCGGCAATAAAATGCTGCCGGATTTCTTGCATTTGGTAGCTTACATGTTGAACTGTGTTTCTGCAAATTTTGGTCGAAGAATGTTGTCATTTGTGTGTTCAAACCATTGCTACAAAATCAACTCAAGCACAGATTTTTGCCTGTAGTTGTTCTGAGTTGTTGCAAACATGGCCTGAGTCCATGTTTGAGACATCATATCTCTTTCGTTTCTTTATCAAATTGCACAACTCTTTTTTTGTTTGAAAGATAAAGTTCTCTACTTTATGCTTACTAAATTTCAGGTCATTTTGACATAGATAGCATGTATAAATCTTCTGTCAAACTTGGACCCGAATCATGTTTTTGCCCAGAATTCAACAGTGAAACACTGTCTGGGTTCAACTTTGAGAGATCATATCTTTCTCATATTTTATCCAAATTGCATCATTCTTTTTTTGTTTGGAAGATGACATTTTCTACTATATGTGTACTAATTTTTAGCTCAAAATGATGTAATTTGCTCCTCTGTTTTATGCCTGAAAGTTGAGTCCAGTGGGGTTTTAGGCCTGCACATTTATTTGGTTTTGAACTGTCGCAAACATGGTCTGAGTCCATGTTTGAGGCAGCATAACTCATTCGTTTCAAATCGGATTTGTGTGATTCTTTTTGCAGATTGAAGTAGGAGTGTTGATTTACATTCCTGTAAAATTTCATGAAAATCTGGGTTGGTTTGCTATTTCTAAACTACTGTTGAACTTGTACCTGTGGCTTGCTAATTCAGTGTCTTAAACCTTGCTTTGATCCGACTTTGAAACGACGCAGATTCTTCGTTTCAAATCGGATTTGAATGATTCTTTTTGCAGATTGAAGTAGGAATGTTGAACTACATTCCTACAAATTCCATGTCATTTGGACTCTGTTTGCAGGTCCGAACCTGCTGTCGAACTTGGATTCACAGCGTGTTTTCACCGGTTTTTATACTTAGAATAATTTCCGGCTTTTTCTGATATTTTCCGATTTCTTTGAGATTTTTCTTTAGATTTCGTACACGGGTTTTATAAAGCATTTTAAAGTGTTTTCCAAACAAATTGGCTTATTAAATTATTATTTAGTATTATTTTAAGTATTAAATTATTTACTCCATAATAGGAGAATTTCAAAGGCAATTTCCAAAGTGTTTTCAAACGATTTCTAAACTTGTCCAGATTATTTTCTGAGTAAAATTACACTCTTTTGCACTTCGAACGAAGTGGGAAGGTAATTAAATGGTTGGGTAAACGCACGTATTCCACTGTAACGCCCCACTCCGAGACCCATATTAGCAAAGAGTATTACAACTATCTTGAGTTATTTGTTCTGCTGTTAGTATTATCTATTTCCCTTTCCACTGCTATTTTATTGTATCATATCTCTGATATATATCGATATCTATTGTATCATCTGTTGTATCAGGATGTTGTATCAGATGTTGTATATTGATATTCATTATTTCTTCCGCTGTGTTGTTTACTTAATGGTGTTATAAGCTCCGGCGACTCGGATTTGAACGGTCGAATCTGCGGCATTCGAGTACGATGTAAAGTATGGATGTTGATTTTCGAATAGGAAAAATCCGCTTCGTTACATTATCGGCAGTAGCGTCCATGTCGATTTTCATCTTATCCACTTCTTCGTCCTAATCCCAAAATTGATGGCGACTATAACTTAGCCTGGAGGCACGCGACGAGACGCAACCAGGAGGCAGCACAATAGTGTGCGGCTGATTTCAGACTTCAATCTATGGCGAGCGACTATAACTCAGGAAGTTTGTATTTTCTTCTCGTGCTTCTTTTTGTGTTTCATATTTGTCTCAAGCAATTTGGTTTTAAGAACGAAGATCAATCAAAAAATCACAATTACATGATAAATACAATATCTTCATAGGAACAAGTCTGAAATAAAACAGACCCTTTCTTTTCTTGTCATGCGCCATCTGCTGTATTTGTTGTTTTCTATCTTGTGGCATTTGTATCATACGGTGAGCATTTTCATATCATAGAGTACTATTTACAACAATGATGCAGCCAGCATTTAGGTTTATGCATGTAAATGCCATTTTTATTATTTTCCAATTACTATAGTGTGGACACTGTTGATGCTGTAATCAACAGTTGAAGAACTCAAGTTCATCGTTCAATGAAATGAGCTGTAAACATGTTGTAAATATGGATGCATTTATCAAGTTTAATTTCTTTGTCTTCGTTATTCAGAATATTTAAATGAACGGAATAAAAATGACAGTTTATTGATTCTATTTTGGTTATGGAAATGCTACTGAAAGAAATGAACAACATGATACTGAAGTTGCTTCTGAATGTCCTATTGCTCAGAAGGATGCAACCAGGCGACTATAGACATCAGTGTAGACTTTGAAAGTAAGTTATATTATTGTTTGATTTTCTTAAGAGTATACCAGTTATTATTGTGTTCACTTCCAGGTTTCTACCATTTCCATCTAGATGCATCACACCACACCCAAAAGCAACTGAACAAGCTACAAATCGAATAAAAAATGTTTGCACTAGCAAATAAAAGGTAATTAAAATGGCATAGTTTATGTTTTTTTAATGCTTGCATTAAAACGACATATGGCATATACTATGTCGTTTTAATATAATATGCCGTTTTAATGGTCGATCCATGTGGCTTTTGAACAAGCCACTTGTTGTTTTTGAACAAACCACACTTGAATGTAGGGGTGAATAAGCAATTATTAGCAATGCCTAAATATGCAAATATTACCTCATTAGTTGTATATATGATGGAATCCCTTTTAATAAAGCAACCATAACATATAAGTTAAAAAATTACTATTAATAAACCCTAAGACATGATTGTAAAACTGAAAATGAGAAAATAAAAGAGGAAAAAGGGAACAGAGAGGATACTATTACTTTCAAGTTGGTAAAAAACAGAGTTAACAAATATATATATATATATATATATATATATATATATGAAAAAAAGTTTGCTACCATTAGTTGCAAGTAATGGTCAATCGAGAGTTGGTTGGTCGAAGAAAGAAAAAAGAGAATATGAGCCCATGTCCAAGTAAAAAGTGCGACCGTTTAATATGAGCCCATGTCCAAGCACTTGTTCAAGAGGCACCTAAATGACGGACGTCTATTCAAACAACATCCAATAGTGATTACAGATTTGTAATCAAAAAGTCGAATTTTTTGTAATATTACACATTGTCATCATATAACAGACGCGGTTAAGTGGTTTAAATTAACTAAATTTCTTTTGATATGTAAAAGGAGAGCTCTCGGTTAGAGTAAATAAGCACCTTAGTGTGCAAAACAGATCCCAACATAATGATTCTACATTAGATGGTCAGCATAACTTTTTATTATTGTTTTGATAGACGTATCCCTTTTGGATTATCATGATCATATATCAAAATCAGTTCATTGATCTAAAATGACCGTATATTACTCTGGTCACAACCAAAACAAAATGTTAAAAACAAATTGATTTTAACCATCTATTGTGGATATGTTGATGTATTATTTATAATGGGATATCATTATTACACAATAACATGCTCATTTAGCCAAATAGAAAGAACACCTTTTTACACATTAAAAACTTCTACAAAATAATAATAATAATAATAATAATAATAATAATAATATTAGTTGTGATCATTAAGCACTGTATATGTTTTGTAAGCTTATATTTCCTCCCTTTATATATATTTGCGCAAGGCAGCGGATAGTTCTCTTCATAATTTTCCTTTATTTGAACCAAGTCTCGTATTATTTTGGTAATGGAAGAGCAGCAACACCTCAACTCTTATGCTGTAACTCATCTCTTACAACACCCTTTAAGGAGTTTATGCAATATTTAGGAAAACTCTAAATGGGTCTATGCAGTTTTTTGGTGAATTTTACCTAGGAATTATCCACCACCCAAGTACAATAACTTGACCTTTTCAGCTATTTATGCACTTGCAAGGCTTGTATTTATTTTTCTAGTGTGATTTTTGCAGATGGGATTTGCAACCGGGGATGTATGACAGGACTAGAGGAAACAGAAGAAACTGGTAATTAATTTTAGGAATAATCAATCTGAAGTAAAGTTCCCTGTTGATTTCATCCAACTTGCTCATGTATATTGAGAAGATTAATAAAGTAAGTTTGAATGATTCTTGTAATTTACGTAGGATACTTGTTTGGGAAGATGGATTCTGCAATTTTGCAGCACCAACCACATGTGAAGAAGCTTCAGGAGCATCAAATCAAGATGAAATGCAAGTAGCTAAAAATCTTCAGTCTGAACTCTTCTTCAAAATGTATCATGAAATTTACAATTTTGGAGAAGGGTATTACCATTAAGTTACATATTTAAAAACTATAATAAAATCAGAAGTACATGGAATCATGGATTTTGATTTGCAGACTAATTGGTAAAGTTGTGGAAGATCACAGTCACAAGTGGGTCTTCAATGAGCCTCAAGAACAGGAGATTAATTTCTTATCATCATGGAATAACCCTGCTGATTCTGTACCTTTTCAGAATTTCATTCAATTCCTAAATTTCGCCATAATTGTACTAAAGCAGTAGTCAATCTTTTATGTTTAATTTATCTTTGTTAATTTCAGCATCCAAGGACATGGGAAGCTCAGTTCCAATCTGGCATCAAGGTGAACTTCTACCTTCAATTATTACACTAATTTTGTTTCTTGTTCACATAAAATCTAGATTAAATTGGCTCAGTTCCAATCTGGCATCAAGGTGAACTTCTACCTTCAATTATTCGATGTTCTTTGGAGTTCAGTCATTAATTCCTATAGTTTATAACATATACGTTTGCTAAGAAATTTGTTCGACTGGATAGAATGAGAAATTGTGTGGGATCGAATCCCAGCAATCACACCATATTGATATGATATGGTGCGGGCGGGCAGAAGTGCATAAGTTAGTTTAAGTGCAAAAATTTAAATTTGGTTGATGAGGAGGATGGTTGATGGTTGATGGGGCGAGTTTGATATTTAAGTGCAGAAGTTTAAGTGAAATGCTGACAGTGGTGGTCAGGGAAGGTTGTGTGGCAAGGAAATGCAAGTATGCAGCAGGGTATGCAAGTAGGGAGTAGGCACTGTTGTGTGTGATGAAGTATGATGTTGTTTGGTGTCAGGGAGGGTTGGTAGAGGCAATGTTATAGGATGGTGTTATTTTTGGATGTTTGTAGGCAATGTTGATAGGGAGTACGTTGAGAGATGACAGAGGTGAGTACGAAGGGTGGAGCAGTTTGATATGGTTGACAGTAAGATGGTTGTAGTAGGTTTGAAGTGGTGATTTTTGTGGGGATGTGTCTGTTGATAGTGGCAAGGTGGTTGGACGGAAATGAAGTTGTGATGACTGGGTTTGTTGACAGCAGTTTTGTGGTAGGAGGGGGTATGTCTGTAGGCAGTGTTTGTATGTGAAATGTTTGTGGCAGATAAATTGTGACGACCGCCCATGACTCCCGCACCAAAACAAGGAAATAATGCGCTGAAAGGCGTGCCAGGCAGCCATGGACGATAGTCAGGGTAAAATAAAACAGCAAACTCTATCGTACAACTCACAGCGCATGGATAAAATACAATAGAGAAATATATAGTGAAGCTCCATAACAGAAAAATCATCCTATAAGCATCGTAGTAGTTTTATACAAACATGAATCATCCATACATCAAAGCCTCACTACAAACACTCAACCAAATACAGCAGCGGATACCCAGTACATATAGTAAGAAAACTAATATGCAAAGCCTCCTGCTCGTCTTCGTCATCTTCAGCGTAGAACTCCTAGCACAGCACCTGTCACCTGCTACCTAGTCTGCCCATCCCAAACATGGATGAACAGCCCAAGGTAATAAGAGGAGACATAAAACCTTGAGTCAGACAAAGTCTTAGTGAGCAGTAAATTAACTATCAAACATACCAAAAGAGCATAAAGGATAAAAGGAATAGGAACCAAACCATCCCACTCCACCTCTTTCTACAGTGATAGCCCCAGACATACACTAAGGAGAAGCAAGCATAACAACATAGACAATTAAGGTAAAGCGAATACCACTCGAGTCAAGGACGATGTTTTCCAAATACAAACCCCCAAGGCCTAAACCAAGATCAGATAAGCACCCAGAAAACACCGCTCTTGAAGCCGAATGATAATACAACCAAACATCCATGACTCTGGCTATCACTGTTATCCTTGCCTCGATTTCACCGTTAGTTGAATGACCATCTGTCAAGGGCTAATGGTAACCCCGGTTCTAACCATAACTCCGCACACTGCCTTGTGCCTAGGACTTATCTACTTTGCCCAGAGTACTCAACTACCTACCTGTAGTCTTTTGGGTGTCCCGACTACCTACCTGTAGTCGTTATGGGCGCCCCATGTACTCTTGCTTTTGAGCATGCTAGAACCTTCAACAACGACGAGATCCAAGCCTCCTAGCCATCCTTCTTGACGACTATCCTCATACAAGCTCAAGCTACCTCTTGAACAATCCATTATCAACCAACTTGAACTACTCTTCAAGTTATCAACATGCTTGGAATGATCCCTGCTTGGATTAAGCCAAGACTCACATCATACTTCGCTTCATCGCATCAAAGCAAAGTCTCAACTCAACAACATGGCTTGCCTCATCAAATCATGGCAAAGTCCCATCTCAACATCATCCAATCTATACATATGAGCTTCAACATCCGCTACATATGCCTTAAGCAGCTTTCACCATTCAAGAGCCTTCTTCCATAGCTTTTGAATCCTCTTTCATCATCTTGTTCCAAATCAACTACTAGCTAACTTGGAAACAATCAAATCAATCATACATTCAAATAATCAATCATTCAAACAAGATCTATTAAGCAATTTAAGCAATATCAACTATAATGGGAATTTCGTAAATAAACGAGCAAAAGTCCAACATATGTGAAATCATGGTTTTTAGCATAGATCTATCAATTATAAAACATGGGTTTTGTCTCTAATGCTTATTAAACAAACTTGCATAAGTAAACATCTTCAAAAACCATGGATCTAGACTTCGATCTAAGAAAAATGCATGAAATCTCTAACTTTAACATCCAAACATGCCACCAATCCAATATACTCCTTTGGATCCGCGTGAGAGATAACTACCACTCACCAAATCACCAAAACAACCTAAAATCAATCAACTTCAGATCTGGACAGCAAGGACTTGAGCTTGATCCGGAGAAATTTCACTTGAAACGGTGAAATCTAGCTTCTTCGGATGAAAATCTTCAACTTTGGCGCTTGAATCTTTGATCTCAATCTTCGATCTTGGATGGATGTTAGAACTAGATTAGAATGGAGAAAAGAAGATGAAGAAATGTTGTAGTCGAGTCTTCAAAATGGCAGCACTTCGTCGCTTCAAAAACCGGTGCCAAAAAGTGAGCCAAACCCCTCTATTTATAGGCTGAACAACCCTTAGGTCGTCGCCCTTTAGGTCGTCCCCGACCTAACACTCCAACGACCTACGACCTAAAACCAGCCCGCCCTAGCGACCTACGGCTTATCCAAACACACAGGGTCTCACGACCTAAACCCCCTGCGACCTAACAAACAAGGCCGACTTAAGCCCAAGGCCGACCTAACGACTTATAACATTAACGACCTACGACACAACCCAGACATAACCTAAAACACAGGCCGCATATCCCAAGTCCTAAGTCGTATGACGACTTAACCACCATGCCGACTTACGACTTAATACCAGTGCCGACTCAAACCCCTGCCGACCTATGTCCCCAACGACCTAACAAACACACAATACAAAAGCCTCCGACCTAACTTAGGTCGTTGCCGACCTATCATGCTACGACCTAACAACATAGCCGACTCACGACTCAACCTATTTCCTTTAGGTCGCTACCCCCTCTTAGGTCGCTCTCCACTAGGTCGGTCACTTTCTTAGGTCGTTCCTCTATCCTAGGTCGCTCAACCGACCTAACTCTCAACACATTAACATCCTAACCCGTTAGCTCCTTAGGTCGCTCACCCCTACCTACGACCTATCCTTCAAACGACCTAACTCCCAAGCCTTCCATCCTATGAGTCGTAACTTGTACACGACCTATCCTATGAGTCGGTCACGACTCATCACTTGACCCCTATTTCGCCTCTCTTCTTAAGTCGGCAACTACTATGCCGTTCTATCCCTTAACTCGGTCCATCCCCCTTAAGTCGTCTACGACTTATCTATGAGTCGGTCACGACTCATCACTTGCACTCGGGTCAACTCCTAAACGACTCAAGCTAGAGGCCACACAAACAACACTATCGACCTGCAAATTCTACGTTTTATCGACACGTAAAATACGGGTCGTTACATTCTCTCCCCCTTAGGAATTTCGCCCCCGAAATTCCAAGCAAACAACAGCAATCAAAATTATTCCGCATGCCTATCATCCATGGCAATCAACAATCCATGCAACCAATTCTAACCTAGCATGCAGAATTCTAAGACTTAGAACAAGCTACAAATTCATGAGATGTCACGACACTTTAGGGCCATACCTCGAAGAGTTCGGGATGAGCTGCCTTCATCCTCTCTTCCTCCTCCCACGTACAGTCGTTAACATCATCACTCCATTGTACCTTGAGCAACGTAATCGTCTTCCTCCTAAGCTGTTTCGTATCGGTTTCAACAATACGAAGCGGCTTACGAGGTCTCGAAACAACTGGATCAACCTCCAAGTCTTCACAGCTATCAGCAGAAACCACCGTAGTTGGGTCGTGCACATACTTCCGTAGATAAGATACATGAAAAACACTGTGCACACCCGCCATCTTTTCCGGTAACTCCAATCTATAAGCGAGCTTTCCAATACGCTCGATAATCGGGAATGGTCCAACAAATCTCGGAGTTAACTTTCCTTTCTTCCCGAATCTAATGACACTCTTCAGAGGAGAAATCTTCACAAAAACCATATCACCTACGTCGAATTCCAAATCCTTACGACGATTATCGGCATAACTTTTCTGACGATCTTGGGCTGCCTTCATTCGTTGCCGAATGATCTCTATACAATCTGAAGTCTGTCGAATCATCTCTGGCCCAAGTATCAGCTTTTCTCCAGTTTCCAACCAACATGTCGGAGAGTTACACGGTCTTCCATATAATGCCTCATATGGTGCCATACCGATACTCGACTGATAACTGTTATTATAAGCAAACTCCACCAAATGAAGGTGATCTTCCCATGATCCTCCGAAGTCCAAAACACATGCTCTAAGAAGATCTTCCAAAACTCGGTTGACTCTCTCAGTCTGACCATCTGTTTGAGGGTGATAAGCTGTACTCAAACACAACTCAGTTCCCAAAACTTCCTGGAAGCTCTTCCAAAATCTACTAGTGAACAATGGGTCTCGATCGCTCACTATACTCTTCGGAACACCATGGAAACGAACTATCCACTTCACATACAGTTCAGCCAACTTTGATGCAGTCCTAGTCGATCGAACAGGAATGAACCTTGCACTCTTGGTCAAACGATCTACAATGACCCAAATCCCTTCATTCCCTGCTCTTGTCCTAGGTAGACCACCGATAAAGTCCATCGACACTTGCTCCCACTTCCATGTAGGAACCTCTAATGGCTGAAGCAATCCACTGGGCTTCTTCTGCTCAGCTTTCACCAACTGGCAATTCATACACTTGGAAATAAAATTTCCAACATCCTTCTTCATACCTTCCCAGTAGTAGGTTCTCTTCATATCCCGATACATCTTATTTCCACCTGGATGAATTGTCAACTTCGAGTGATGACTCTCCCTCAGAACTTCATCTCTCAATCCATCTACATCGGGAACAACTAGTCGCCCTTGCTTTCGAAGCCAACCCTCTCGATCGACCTCGAATCCCTTATCCTTCTCCGGGTCCAATCCAGATTCCAAATCACAGATAATCTTGACAAGCTTATCATCTCCCTTTTGGCTCTCGCCAACCCTTTCCACAAGAGTAGGTCTTATCGATAAGTTTGCCAACATCTCAGGTTCCAATTCACATCTGGGCCTGAAATCAAATCCAGCCAAATACTCAAGACTCTTCCATTCCGAAAACATGGCTCCCAAACCTGCATGTCTTCGACTTAACGCATCAGCCACTGCGTTACCTTTCCCTGGAGTATAGGCTATACCAAAATCATACGATGCTAAGAACTCTAGCCACCGTTGCTGTCGAAGATTCAAATCCTTTTGGGAAAACAAATACTTCAACGACTTATGATCTGTAAACAGCTCGAATCTAACTCCCAATAGATAGTGTCTCCACATCTTCAAAGCAAACACAATCGCCGCTAACTCCAAATCATGAGTCGGATAATTCCTTTCATGCGGCTTTAGTTGTCGACTAGCATACGCAACAACTTTATCCTTCTGCATTAGCACCGCTCCTAGTCCAGTGCCACATGCATCGGTGTAAACCACCATCTCATCATTCCCACTCGGAATAGTCAAAACAGGAGCACTTGTCAGTCGCTCTTTCAGGATTACGAAAGCTTGCTCACACTTATCATCCCATCTGAACACTTGGTTCTTCTTCGTCAATCCTGTCAACGGTGCAGCTATCTTGGAAAAGTCTTTGATAAACCGACGATAATATCCTGCTAATCCAAGAAAACTTCTCACATCAGATGCATTCTTAGGTCTAACCCAATCCTGGATCGCTGCCACCTTAGCGGGATCAACCGCTATTCCATTTCCAGAAATAACATGACCTAAGAACCTCACATCATTCTTCCAGAAGTGACACTTCGAAAACTTAGCCTTCAGCTGATGTTTCCACAAAATTCCCAAAACAATCCTCAAGTGCGTCTTGTGCTCTTCCTCGGTTCTGGAGTAAACCAAAATATCATCCACGAACACAAGCACGAACTTATTCAACTGATCTCTGAATACCCTATTCATAAGATCCACAAAATATGCTGGCGCGTTAGTCAATCCAAACGGCATTACCAGCCACTCATAAAACCCGGATGGTGTCCTGAAAGCAGTCTTCGGCACACTATCCTTTGCCACTCTCAACTGGTGAAATCCCGTTGCCAAATCCATCTGAGAAAACACCTTAGCCTCGTGAAGCTGATCAAACAAGTCATCTATTCTCGGCAATGGATACTTGTTCTTCTTAGTCACCTTATTCAGCTCACGATAATCAACACACAACCTCAACGATCCATCCGTTTTGGTTGCGAACACAACTGGCGCACCCCATTCGGACACACTTCTCCGAATGAATCCTTTCTGCAAAAGGTCATCAACTTGCACCTTCAGCTCTTGCTGCTCCCTCGGTGCCATCCGCCTAAGAGGCATCACAACAGGTCTGGCTCCCTCAACTAGATCGATACGAAACTCGATCTCCCTATGCGGCGGCAACCCTTTGACTTCCTCAAAGACATTCTCAAACTCATTCACAATAGGCACCAATGACAGTCCATCCCGTGGAACAACTAGCGAATACATGAAGCTCATGAAGACGCCTTCTTCATGCTTACATCGTATCACAACCTTTCGCCCTTCCACATTCCCGACTGTCACCTCAAGCCTCTCACAATCAATCCTTGCCGCATACTTCCTAAGCCAGTCCATACCCAAAATAATTCCGAACCCCGCAAAGTTCAGAACAAAGCAATCACAAACAAACGAGCAATCATGACTCGACACAACTAGACCACGACATAACATACACAAACATGACGAACCCCCTACCGGATTAGTCACAACCAATGGCCTATCAACAATATCCGGTTTCATACCTAACCGGCTTACCCAATCATCACAAACAAAAGAATGCGACGCTCCAGTATCAAACAACACTCTAACTGGAACACCACAAATAGAAAGAGTACCTTGAACAACCACACTCTTCCCCTTCTCTTCAGCAGTAGGAGCTTTCGAAGACGATGGAACAGCCCCCAAAGCATAGGCTTGCACAACCTGCCTATCTTTCCTCGGTTCTGGACAATCCTTCTTGATATGTCCCAGCTTATCACAGTTGTAACACTTTCCCGGCACTTTGGGATTCTTACAATCTTTGTAAAGATGGCCCTTCTGCTGGCAGTTATAGCAAGTCACTTCACTCTTCGGCTTCTTCTGGCCATCCCTACCCCTCTGTTGCTGTTGTTTCCTCTTCTTATTGCCACTCTGCTGTGGTTTAGATCCTTCCCTGGTTACAGAAACGACAGAACTTTCCCTAGGAAACAAACTCTCATGCCTAAGAGCTTTTTCCACAAGCTTCTCAAATGGATCGTCCAGATGATCCACCAACTGCCTCCCAAGATAAGCATCCAGACCAGTCACAAACTTTTCATTCTTCTGGTAGGGAGAATCAATATACGATCTGGCATACTTAGATAAGGCTTCAAACTCAGAAATATACTCAAGAACAGGTCTCCCCCCTTGCTTGAGCTCTACAAACTTCTTAAACAAGACAGATTTCTGGGAAGTAGAGATGAACTTAGCTTCAAATCTAACTTGGAATTGCTCCCAAGTAATCTCTTCTTCTGGAGTATCGATGGTGATAGAATTCCACCAATCAGCAGCTCTTCCCTGAAGCTGTCTCGATGCAAGCTTCCTCTTAGTTGCATCCTCAATCCCTAAGTCACCAAAGATTCTTTTGCAAGCATCAATCCATCTCTGCACCTCAATAGTCGACTCCGTCCCCAAGAAAACTTTCCCTCCAAGAGCAGTATAATCCTTGCAAAGCTTGGCAAAATCCACCGGTCTCGGAGCTTGGACTTGAACTCCCACATCCACAGATGATCCTGAAGCTGGTATTCTCCTCATGATTGAAGTCATCATGGCCTCAAACATAGGAGCATAATCAACAGCTTCCCTAGCATCACGGCTACCCCTCGCAGCTTGTCTCTCACTTCGACTCATCCTTAATATCTGTAAATAAGAATGATTAGAACACCTTAAGAAACAACTGCATAAGGAGTTCAAACCCTTCTAAACTACTATATTATATATAGTAATCATCCATCAAATTACAATTACGTCTCTCTTACGTAGTTACATCAGCGAGCGTTGGCTAAAATCGATTAACCAAAGCTCTGATACCAAATGTGACGACCGCCCATGACTCCCGCACCAAAACAAGGAAATAATGCGCTGAAAGGCGTGCCAGGCAGCCATGGACGATAGTCAGGGTAAAATAAAACAGCAAACTCTATCGTACAACTCACAGCGCATGGATAAAATACAATAGAGAAATATATAGTGAAGCTCCATAACAGAAAAATCATCCTATAAGCATCGTAGTAGTTTTATACAAACATGAATCATCCATACATCAAAGCCTCACTACAAACACTCAACCAAATACAGCAGCGGATACCCAGTACATATAGTAAGAAAACTAATATGCAAAGCCTCCTGCTCGTCTTCGTCATCTTCAGCGTAGAACTCCTAGCACAGCACCTGTCACCTGCTACCTAGTCTGCCCATCCCAAACATGGATGAACAGCCCAAGGTAATAAGAGGAGACATAAAACCTTGAGTCAGACAAAGTCTTAGT
Organism: Allium cepa; assembly: GCA_030765085.1. NCBI lineage: Eukaryota > Viridiplantae > Streptophyta > Magnoliopsida > Asparagales > Amaryllidaceae > Allium > Allium cepa. Next base: position 1,028,207,077 of record CM060932.1, on the reverse strand, counting down.
GAGCAGTAAATTAACTATCAAACATACCAAAAGAGCATAAAGGATAAAAGGAATAGGAACCAAACCATCCCACTCCACCTCTTTCTACAGTGATAGCCCCAGACATACACTAAGGAGAAGCAAGCATAACAACATAGACAATTAAGGTAAAGCGAATACCACTCGAGTCAAGGACGATGTTTTCCAAATACAAACCCCCAAGGCCTAAACCAAGATCAGATAAGCACCCAGAAAACACCGCTCTTGAAGCCGAATGATAATACAACCAAACATCCATGACTCTGGCTATCACTGTTATCCTTGCCTCGATTTCACCGTTAGTTGAATGACCATCTGTCAAGGGCTAATGGTAACCCCGGTTCTAACCATAACTCCGCACACTGCCTTGTGCCTAGGACTTATCTACTTTGCCCAGAGTACTCAACTACCTACCTGTAGTCTTTTGGGTGTCCCGACTACCTACCTGTAGTCGTTATGGGCGCCCCATGTACTCTTGCTTTTGAGCATGCTAGAACCTTCAACAACGACGAGATCCAAGCCTCCTAGCCATCCTTCTTGACGACTATCCTCATACAAGCTCAAGCTACCTCTTGAACAATCCATTATCAACCAACTTGAACTACTCTTCAAGTTATCAACATGCTTGGAATGATCCCTGCTTGGATTAAGCCAAGACTCACATCATACTTCGCTTCATCGCATCAAAGCAAAGTCTCAACTCAACAACATGGCTTGCCTCATCAAATCATGGCAAAGTCCCATCTCAACATCATCCAATCTATACATATGAGCTTCAACATCCGCTACATATGCCTTAAGCAGCTTTCACCATTCAAGAGCCTTCTTCCATAGCTTTTGAATCCTCTTTCATCATCTTGTTCCAAATCAACTACTAGCTAACTTGGAAACAATCAAATCAATCATACATTCAAATAATCAATCATTCAAACAAGATCTATTAAGCAATTTAAGCAATATCAACTATAATGGGAATTTCGTAAATAAACGAGCAAAAGTCCAACATATGTGAAATCATGGTTTTTAGCATAGATCTATCAATTATAAAACATGGGTTTTGTCTCTAATGCTTATTAAACAAACTTGCATAAGTAAACATCTTCAAAAACCATGGATCTAGACTTCGATCTAAGAAAAATGCATGAAATCTCTAACTTTAACATCCAAACATGCCACCAATCCAATATACTCCTTTGGATCCGCGTGAGAGATAACTACCACTCACCAAATCACCAAAACAACCTAAAATCAATCAACTTCAGATCTGGACAGCAAGGACTTGAGCTTGATCCGGAGAAATTTCACTTGAAACGGTGAAATCTAGCTTCTTCGGATGAAAATCTTCAACTTTGGCGCTTGAATCTTTGATCTCAATCTTCGATCTTGGATGGATGTTAGAACTAGATTAGAATGGAGAAAAGAAGATGAAGAAATGTTGTAGTCGAGTCTTCAAAATGGCAGCACTTCGTCGCTTCAAAAACCGGTGCCAAAAAGTGAGCCAAACCCCTCTATTTATAGGCTGAACAACCCTTAGGTCGTCGCCCTTTAGGTCGTCCCCGACCTAACACTCCAACGACCTACGACCTAAAACCAGCCCGCCCTAGCGACCTACGGCTTATCCAAACACACAGGGTCTCACGACCTAAACCCCCTGCGACCTAACAAACAAGGCCGACTTAAGCCCAAGGCCGACCTAACGACTTATAACATTAACGACCTACGACACAACCCAGACATAACCTAAAACACAGGCCGCATATCCCAAGTCCTAAGTCGTATGACGACTTAACCACCATGCCGACTTACGACTTAATACCAGTGCCGACTCAAACCCCTGCCGACCTATGTCCCCAACGACCTAACAAACACACAATACAAAAGCCTCCGACCTAACTTAGGTCGTTGCCGACCTATCATGCTACGACCTAACAACATAGCCGACTCACGACTCAACCTATTTCCTTTAGGTCGCTACCCCCTCTTAGGTCGCTCTCCACTAGGTCGGTCACTTTCTTAGGTCGTTCCTCTATCCTAGGTCGCTCAACCGACCTAACTCTCAACACATTAACATCCTAACCCGTTAGCTCCTTAGGTCGCTCACCCCTACCTACGACCTATCCTTCAAACGACCTAACTCCCAAGCCTTCCATCCTATGAGTCGTAACTTGTACACGACCTATCCTATGAGTCGGTCACGACTCATCACTTGACCCCTATTTCGCCTCTCTTCTTAAGTCGGCAACTACTATGCCGTTCTATCCCTTAACTCGGTCCATCCCCCTTAAGTCGTCTACGACTTATCTATGAGTCGGTCACGACTCATCACTTGCACTCGGGTCAACTCCTAAACGACTCAAGCTAGAGGCCACACAAACAACACTATCGACCTGCAAATTCTACGTTTTATCGACACGTAAAATACGGGTCGTTACATAAATGAATGAAGGCAGAGGGTACTTTGTATATGGAGGTGGAAATGTTGTTGAAGGATGGTCAGCGTTGACAGTTGTGTGTAGTGGTGATTGAGGATGTTGAGAAGGAAATTGAAGGTTGGACCGAAGCTTGTGGTTGAGGAAGTGTAATAGTTTTGTGTTTCAGTGAAGTTGGCAGACTGGTGGTAGAATATGCAAGGTGGCAGATGGTTGTACGGCTGTTGCAAGCAGTGAGTTGCATTATTTGGTGGAAGTAGAAATGAATAAGAGGATGGTAGACATTACTTATTTAATTTCAAACAGACCTTGAACTACCTTATTGTCTTATTTATTTGTAACATATCATTTTAAGACCGTACCTATCTAATTGTTCTCTCCTTTACTTTGACATATAGGTACACAAAACATTTCTTTGCTATATGGAAAATTAGTAGGTAAAGTTGCTAATGAAAGGCATGTTTTTATTCATTTGAATGTGTATGCTATCATGAAGTATATTTTGTTATATATGATATAAATCCGATCTCGTTTTGATCGTGTAAATGTATAATGAATTGGTTGTGCGGGAAAGCACTAACCGCGCTAAGGAGGTGCTGTCGAAAATTCGTAAAATCCTCAATATATAAATTAACATCTAAAATAACTAAGTTTTATAAAATTAAATTAATATCTAACTATCAATAAAATTAAAGCCTTGGTACCCCCAGTAAGAGCACTAAAATAGCCGTGGAAACAAAATACATTGTTTATTATAAAAGTACATGAAGTAAACTTCCCCTTACCTTATGAATTGATGTAAATAAAAATGATTAATTTATCAATCGTGTACGTATTTTTAACTAGTTTATAAAAATTAATCTAGTTTACAAAAATTAAACGTTTTTTGTAAAAATTAACTAAATATTATAAAATTAACCTATTTATAAAATTAATCAAGTTAACTAAATTTCATAATAATTAAATAAGTTTATAAAAATTAACTATTTGTAAATTAACCAAGTTAACTAAATTTTATAATAATTAAATGAGTTTATAAAAATTAACTAAGTTAATTTATTTTTATAATAACTAATAAGTTTATAAAAGTTAACAAAGTCATAAAAATCAACTAAGTTAACTAAGTTTTATAATAACTAAATAAATTCATAAAAGTTAATTAAGTTCAACCATAAAACGTGACTGATAGATATATAATGTCAACATGTATTTATTCTAATTTGAGTTTGAATTGTAAATAACAAGTAATATAAACAATCCTTAACTATGATAGCATTATATATTCTAACATAAGATTATGTAGAATGTGTATGGACATTAAGCATGTCAATATGTTTAATATGTATGTTTCTATTTATGCTTTACTCGTATATCCTTTTATATATGTTTTCGTACATATGCTTTAAATGCTCTCTCCTTTTCTTTTAGGGAATTGGATGTTTGAAGATGACAAACATGGACATTTTACGATCATGATATTTGGGTATTTTCTTTTATAGAGTCCTTATTGTACTATTATCATGTATGTTTAAAAATATGGATTATGAAATATTGTATAAAATATTGAATTTGGTGTAATTCTGTTTGCGTATAATATATAATATGTCTTGATTATCAAAGTTTTATATTATTGTTGTTTGAGTTGATTGAATTGTTCATTAATTGAGGTATATCTTGTTGTTAGATGTTCTAATGTATAGATAGACTATTATAAACTCAAAGCAAGAGGGGTAAAAAAAATAGCATTTTAGAATAGTATAGAAATTTATAATGGCATTTTTTATATGCTATAGAAAACCTACAACAGCATTTTTGTTGTGTTGTAGAAAATATACAATAGTGTTTCCTTTATGCTATAATAGGCCATGAATCTACCTTGACATTTAGTTATATGGCATATATAAAACGCTGTTAGATCCTTTAACATTCTTCAAATGCCATTAAAAATGGCTGTAAACGCTATTCTCATCATCGATCAAAATGCTATAAAAAGTACTCCTAGCTTTGAAAAAACGCTGTGAAAAAGTGTTTAACAGCATATCATAAATGCTATTGAAAGTTATGCTTTTATAGCATTTTATGTAATGCTATGTTAGATCCCTGACTTTTAATTGCATGTTGATATACAGCGTCATGAAAAATGCTGTTGAAGCCTTTTATAACTTTTTTTAAACGCTGTTAAAAGCCCTAAATGTTGTAGTGAAATCATATCTATCTATATAATTCTAAAGATTTTATTCCATTTATCAATAGTACAAACTTATATAATCTTAATATTCATCCTTCATACCAAAACACTTATCTTTATAAAAGCCAAATCCATTTCAAATATGGAATATTCTTTATGGTCAAAAGTCTGAACTAAATGGTATTATTTCACTTGCTTACTATTCTTCTATTCTATGGACGATACAACTCAATAGGGATAGTGTCTCGCCATACAAATCAAATCAACAAAATACTAACATAGTAACCTCTTATGCCATAATTGATATAGGAACATCGGAAAAAGAGGTGATGTCCTAACATAGTGAATATGCCATCTAACTCATGTCACATTCAGTCTAAACCATATAATTACAACCCCATCGATACTCAAGTAACTATCGTCCTATTCACGACCAAGAGGTACTGGATTCTTCTTAGGATAGGCCTTGAAATGAGAAGGAAAGCTGGAATACCAACAGGTGTGTGTCTATTCTTTAATTCACCTGACCCGATAGTGCTCATTTTGGGAGCGTCCAGTGCCAAAGTCCTAAAACTTATACAGCAAAATAATGATCATTTGCTTGGATAAGAACATCCATCCAAGCCATACAATGAAAATGGTGGCTCCAATCCATGGATTCAACTCAAATAATATACCTTTACCATGATATCAACAATGAAGCATCCTGAATATCATTCGCTTCCATTCTCGATCATTATCATAATGATACAGAATAAAAGGATATGAATATCTTTTATTTCAATGTCTACACCAAGGGCTTATCATTGAGTCAGATCATATAGTAGATCATTGGGTCACTGGGACCCTGTCCTAAAATAACCTTTAGGCTTTTCAACAAAATCTTCATTCACATCTTTCCAAAACATCTCTAATCAATCTGTCAATGGGATCCAATCAATTAAAAATCCCAATACTTCTTATGCCACTTACGCTAACTCGCTTTTCAAATGAAATTCTATTTCAGCTACATCCTCAAAATTTTACATTATCAAATAAGTATAACTTAGGCCCAAATCTCTTTTATTTGAATCTTAACCCATTTACTTTACTATTAAGTAAATGTCTCTTCTCTACTTTTCTTCAATACAATAATTTGGTTTACTTTCTCTTTCTAGCTATAACCACAATCTTACTTTCACTAATCCATAAATTTTCCTATCCAATTTTTGGCTCTCTTCTAAAGTCGTGTACTTAAATGGCATATCCACGGATCTCATGGATTTTATTTACTTAGGAATGGGAGTTTAAAATCTTCTTTAGAGGCATATGTAATTGCCATCTCCTTTAATTTTATGCGACTGTCGGCATCACGACATATGACAATATCGTGCCCAATTTGCTTATCCTTATATAAGACACATTCCTATCTTCATTTAACATCATCTCAAAATTAATTATTCAATCTACTCCAAAGTCGATCATCCACGCACTTTGTGAGACTCACTCTTGAACTACTTACCATCACATTCTTTATTGAAAATTATAACTCACCTTCTTTCAAGACTTATTTTCCCTTCTTTACAATAAACGGTATCATATATGCACTTGGGGCCACTTCGAGTATGTAACCCTTCTCTTTCTTATTTTTTTTTTCTAATTTGCAAAATAGTTTTAATTTAAAAAATTTCAAATTTCAAATATTTATATTTAAAAATAATAACAAAAAGATCTACCGATCGAATATTCTTTACAACATCAAAATCTTAAAACTCCCATGCGCTTTTAAAACGCATCATAAAAGTTTTAAAATCTTGACCAAAACATTCTTTTTACTTGAAAGCTATGTAATATAATCCTTTAGTTTATAGAATTTAACTCAACACCACTTATTTTCTTTAACTTCAATAACTTAATATTAATACTTTTAACTACATTAACATACTAATTACTTTGTGCTTATTTCGAACATATTCTTATTTCATTTCAAAACATCATTTCATAAAATTTAAATCCATTCTATCATATATATATAAGTATATATTTGAACCAAAAATGGCACAAACATTCAATAGAAAGTAGAAGAGAATGACAAGTGAAGAAAATAAATTAAACAAGTAAGAAATGAACACATAGAGATTTATAATGATTCAGCAAACTCTGGCCCGCGTCCACTTAGTGATTTTATTGCTTATATTCTGACTGGGAGCCAGAAGTTCTTAGGAGCCAGTACAACTCCGACACTTAAAATTTTAAAATTACGAGAATATAGAATAAAGTAGAACTAGAGCCAAAAGATCCTAAAAGTGAGCCCTTCCCCTCTATTTATAGAGAAAGGGAGCCTAAAATCTGGCATAAAAGATCTCCAGTCATTCTCCTTGCTATAAACCAGTTCTTCATGAAAATAGGGGCCACATCATCACTGTTGCATGGGTCGATTCGACTCCAAGGTTATGGGTTGGTACCGATCAACAAAATGGCCAAACTAGTCGTCTTGAGCTCTTCGCTTCGGCTTATCATCCGGTTGGCTTCATGATTGCATAGTTGTTTGTATCAATAATAACTTGTTTCGGAGTCAAAATGACGGAGTTGTAGAAGAGTGAAGTTGCTGATTCGGGAGTTGTGGAGTACGATAGAGAATTGCATTGAATCAAAAAAGCAATATTGGAAATGGTGTCTAACACCAAGAAGGGTTTGTAGGCAGAAGATGGCCCCCCTAGGAGGAGGTTATATAGGTCGGTACCAAACCCTAAGGATGGGTCGGTTCGACCCCACACTATAAGTTTTGGCTCTTGAATTTTTGTAGTGTAATTTTGTTTTAATCTTAAATGTACTTTGGTTTTTGGGCTTCATGGACATCTCTCGAGGCATCTTGCCTTGATAATTCGAAGAATGATTTGTTAGGTTCGTCCGTATACTGCTTAGTCAAAAGGTGGGATAACAGTTTCCCCCCAAAGCATGCCTTACGAATGGAAGGTGTGCTTTATTCAAGAATAAGTGTGATGTCAACCTTTGATAGTTGAGATCTCTAGCTACTTCAATCTTGGCGAGTCATCTAATTCCTTCAGATTCTCTTATCAATCATGGGTCATTCTAGACCTGCTATAGCCTAAGACTCTAGACTCTGTTAAGTGTTGTCTATATGTCATCACAATTCTGATTTCATTTTGATTTATTACATAACATATCAAAAATTCAGGATTATCTGTTTCATTTTAATTTCAAGGCGTTTAAATTCTTTTACCAAAACCAACATATATTTTATGGTTTGATCTCTCCAGATCGTTTCATATTCAGTTTCAGGAACGATCTTTATGAATCATTTTATATTTAGTTTAACGCACGATTTCTCTGGATCGTTTAATGTTTAAGTTAAGGGAACGTTTTCTTCGAATCGTTAATCAAATCTATGGTCATTCAGGCCGATAGTTAAATCCGCGCTCTCTTCGGGTCGTTAAATGATGTTGTGGCCATTCGGGGCAATTAATCAAATCCATAGTCTCTCCGGACAGCTAATCAAATCCATGGCCATTCAGAGCCAATAATCAAATACATTGCTGTTCGTGGTTGATGATCAAATTTGTGGTCCCTTCGAACCCTTGCCAAGCCTAATCCTCTCGCTCTCCCATGAGGGGACTCGACGACAAGAAAGCCTATCCAGCCATTTTTCGATGAAGTGACATGCTTCCTGCACTCCGTTCCCAATTCTTCGATCGGGACTTAACCCAATCAAAGTCTATGGTCTCTCCGGACCCTTACTGAGCGTTATCCTCTCACTCTCCATTGAGGGTACTCAACGACAAGTAAGCTCATCCGCTCACACTCCAGTGAGGGAATTTATTCCTATACTCGGGTCTCGTCCCTTTGAACGGGAACTTATAGTGATTAATATCTATAAGTCCATCCGCTCATGCTCCGGTGAGGGAACTTGTACCTTGCACTCCGGACCCATCATTCCGGATGAGACTTTTCAAGAGATTAATTTCAATCATCACGTTTAAGTGGTTTTTAATAATCAAAGATTTCTCTAATGAATCAAGTTCAAGTACTAAAAAACAAAAATCCAAACATAACAATAGATGCCTCTCCGGGTGTTACAGTCTTGCATCCAACTCAAAATGTGCCTAGGGACCATCAAGATCTCATACATGAGTAAGTGTCTAAATCATATTATTGCATGGTTTATTGAAAAGGAAAGGTAGAGTATAAGGACTAAACCTAATTCCTTGCCATCCCGATCAAGAGATGACTAACCTCGATCCCGGGCCTTTCCTATTTGCTACCGTCGATGGATGCTCTTGTCCCACCACCGCAGTTCAATTCCTTACATATTGCTGTAATCTATTATCTCTAACATATTCCTCAATCAGATCCCGTAGCTGCCTACAATCATTCGTGTTGCGCCCATCCAACTCATGGAATATGCAGTATTTTCTAGATCCCCTTCCATGCTCCATGGCCTCTCTTCTCGTAGGGTTTCGATAGGGAAATGTCCCCTAGTATCCAAATAAATATGCTTCGGGGTTTCATACAATTCTGTGTAAAAAGAGAATTTCGATTCCCTCCTTTATTACTTTGATCCATTATGGTTGTCATCTGTCTTTCACTTTCCTTTATCCTTGCTAGATCCTGCTATGAGCGATCGTCCACCATTTAGAGCATTAACCTCTTCCTCATCGACTCGAGCATCATCTTGGTGTAGAAACCATTCAGCCTCATGATAAAACTCTACAAGATCCCTCGGAGGATCCCATTCTAGTGCAATCTTGAAATCCATTTTAGCAGCTATTCCAAAAACCGGTGCCATCAAAACCATTAAAGGGTCTAGCTTATCGAGCGCGGTAGCCGACACGTTGAACCTTGTTAGAAAAATCTCGATGGTCTCTTCGGTCCTTTGCTTCATGCTTGCTAATGTTATTACATTCTTGGGTCGTGAAGTATGAATCTGGAACTTTTTCACAAATCTATTTACTAACTTGGCCCATGAGCTAATTGAATCGCTCTTCAGCTGTCTAAACCATAATGTCGCCAAACTTGTCAAATATAAAGGGAAACATCATTCCATAACCTTTTCAGACACACCTAACACTACCATGTGCGGATGCACCTCATCAAATGGACTGTTGGATCCATCCTTTTATCATATGTTTCTAACATTGCCAATTTGAAATTAGGCGGATTCCTAGCATACCAAATGTTTGGAGTGAATGGACTTCTGCTCACATCTTCTAAGCTTTGGTTACGCAATCCACCCTTCATAGCTCGTCTCACTAACTCATCAAGTCTATCGACATCATTTAAAGGAACTATAAGGTTAGTATTCTCAGCCTGCCCTCGACTCAGTAAGGGAAAATATGTACATATTCCTCTGGCGGTGCTTTTGCATTCTGATCCATGTTCAAACGCTTCGCTTTAGCTCCAAACTGTAAGTCATTCCTTCTAAGGCCAGGATGACCCATGACTCCAAGCCATGGGGATCGGTACCGAACCGTAGGATAGGTCAGTACTGAACCGTATGTTTGGGTCGATTTTTTCTTTAGGTCATTCTACACCATCTCTAGCTACCTGCGCTCCGACTGCCAGTCTTTGGTTCTAATTTTGCTGCAACTCCAGTTGTTCCTTCTTGTCCCATCCTTTCGAAGAAATTTTCCATCATCTCTCCATGGGGTGCTATCATCCTTTCCTACAGTCCATTCATTATAATGTCCATCTCATTCTTGATTATGTAGATTGATGAGGGTGAGCTTCTAAGAACGCCTCCTAGCTGCCCCTTTGTTGGCTTCCTCCAACAACAATCCTTCTAGTTGATTATATAGCCATTTAGAATCCTTTTCAAATCTTAAATCAGCAAGTTTAAGTATTCTCTCAGTGAAAGCACCAAAATGTACGAATCAAAAATGGCACAAACAACCAATAGAAAGTAGAAGAGAATAAAAGGTAAAGAAAATAAATTAAAACAAGTAAGAAATGAACATACCGAAGTTTATAGTGATTCGACAAACTTCGGCCTACGTCAACTTAATGATTTTATTGCTTATATTCTGACTTGGAGGTAAAAGTTCATAGGGGTCGACATAACTCCGACATTTAGATTTTCAAAATTACAAAAATATAGAGTAGAGTAGGACTAGAGCAAAAAGATCTTGAAAAATGAGCTCTACCACTCTACTTATAGAGGTAGAGAGACTAAAAATTTACACAAAAGATCTCCAAGCCATTCTCCTTGCTACATACCAGTTCTTCATGAAAATAGGGTACCACATCATCACTTTTGTATGGGTCCATATGAATCCATAGTTAGGGGTCAGTGCTGATCCCTAAAATAGCCAAACTAATCATCTTGAACTCTTAGCTTCGGTTCGTTTTACAATTAGTTTGTGATTCCGTAGTTGTTTGCATCAATAATAGCTTGTTTTAGAGTTTAAATGACATAGTTGCAGAAGTGTGAAGTTTTTAATTCAGGATTTCAAGGGGACCGATATAGAATTGCATTGAATCAACGAAGCAACATTAGAAACGAGGTCTTGACACCAAAAAGGGTTCATAGGGAATCCTAGGGATGGGTATCGACCACACACTATATGGTTATTTTTTTTGAAATTCGTCAATTTCTTCCGCTGTGGGCTAGCCCAGTTCCTTAAACACCTACTTTCAAGTAAAATAAAAAAACACTTTTAGTACCAAAGATCCCTTAGGTTGCATGTCCGAGCCCTCATCCCCAAGGAACCATTCCATGTTCCTTTCTTTCCACGATAGAACCATTCAACATCTATCCATGGGCCATCCTTTCTAGAACCCGCCCTTATGGATAATCATCCTCACAACTCCATTCAATGTCAGGTCGTCATCCTCGAAACATAACTCCATTCACCATCTAGTTACCAACATTGAATCCTGAAGCTTTCATCTTTAATTCTACTACTACATCGCTATTGAATGCTAAGCGAACAAACAAACAACTTCGGCATGACCTATAGGAACCTTATATCTTCCTCTAGAAGTTTGGCCTGCACCGACCTCATAAATTCAGGTCGGTACCGAATAGTAAGGTTCGGTACGGATATGAATTTCTTAACCATTATAGCCAAAATTTAGCTAAGTACTTCATGCCAATCTCTTGCTATAACTTTCTTGTTTGGACCCCACCTCACTATACTTCAACACCCTAATCACCTAGGGTCCTTTCTCGACCGAAAAAATGCTTGGTACCGACCAAAAGAGGACTACATCGATCTCCGTACTTAGCCAATTTTCTTCAGCTTGTCTTCTGAACCCTTTCCAATCCTTGATTCGAAGTCTCCGCTGAAATTTTTAAGCCTAAGTCCTAAAGCAACTCCCTTTACCGATCAAAAATGAAATTTCCCACAACTGGGGTTTAGGTAGGCATCGAGATCTAGTTAGGTAAACAGTGGACTCAAAACTTCATGCGACTTGAAATGCTAGCTTCTTTTCTCCTCCAAGTTTCATCCTATTTGGAGCAACTTTGCCTTTATGTTTCCCTAATCGACGACCAATTCCTATCTATCCTAAAAGAACTAGCAAATCATATCAAAACGTAATTTACAATAGCAATCATCATCCATATATATTCACCAAACATAAAAAATCAATCCAAACATGATAATATACATGGTTTAGCCTAGATCTAATTTGGCACTAAAATGACAATATGATCAATAGAGGTTGTAAAACCATTTAAAATCCATATGTCCTTTTAAATTCATCTATAAATTTTTTTAAGGGTTGACTTAAAAGTATAATTTCGTTTTAACATGCAAATCATATTAAAAACATCATATTTAACCATATGGACAGCATAGAATAGTGAGCGACCAATAATCACCCATCTAATACCTAAAATACCAATTCTAATGCCTAAATATGAGATGAACAGCCAAAAACATGAATTCCAAAGCACCGAGATGGTAGATTTACATTCCTTTTTTCTAATTACCTTTCTAACGATAGACTGGACTGAGATTAGTAAGAAAAAAGAGGTTTTTTGATGAGATTGGTGTTAATGGAGGTTTAGAGTTGTTTTGGGAAAGTGGGAAATGATCAAATTTTGTCCCATCTCCTATAATTGAGCACAATTCTTGATATTGATTAATGGGCCTAAGTATGAATTTAGTTTAATTTCTCACTAATTTGTCCAGCTGTAAAAGGAACTTAAAATGGCTATATCTCCTAAATGGTAAGTTCATTTTTTTTATTATGACCACTCTATGAACCATAAGCTCGATCTAATGGAAGTGGTTTCAAACCTTAAGTAAACGTAATCAAAATTTATCGACCTTACAATTTTTTTTGGGTCCAATTGATTCGATAAAAATTCTAACTATGGAAAATGTTTATATTAGTCATTTCCTAAAGTTTTTGAATCATACAACCAAATAGGACTTAAATAATAATATTTATGATTGTCAAATACGTTAAATATGACTCGTTACACTAACATTATCTGATAACAATCTACTTTCAAAGTCTCACAGCAGAAGTAAGTAAAATATAATATAAGAATAAATAGCATAGTCGCATCACCACAATATGTCTATAATGTTAAATGCATCTGTTTAAATGATACAAATACAACTCAATCCATATATACAGTTAAATACAGGTTGCGATGCTTATTTACATCATACATAATATATACAAATGAGTCTCCATCTATGATACCATCTCGTCTCCAAACTCCATCAATCTGGATATATTTATACAAAGGGAAAATAGGAGGGGATTAGACATAATTTTAGAGAGTGAGTCATGCTCTACTCTACATATACTACAAAAATAATATTATAGCATGAGTTTATCGCCTGACCACTTCACGTCCTATCATCATGTCACACCTAATCATTTATCATACACAACTAACCATGTTGCATCATATCTATGTGGACCCACTTCCTTGGACTCGCCTCATGCCCTACAGGGTTGCATGTTGTCCTTGCACTAACTAATTTGATTCACGTCCTGGACTAGCCTCATGTCCTATTGGATCGTTTAACATTCACCTCCTTCCACTAGTCCTCCTAGCACTGCAGGAGAGCAACATAACACCTGGATCACCTACTTGTGTCACAGGTTTGTATTCACACCCATATCTACATCTGTATCCATATCCATATCCATATCTATATCTGTATCCATATTCACATTCATATCTATGTCCTTGTCCTGGGATGTCTACCTGTGCCACGGACTCATTCATGTTTCACATTCATCACGTCTCCGCATCACAATAACATATATATTTATTTCAAATAGCAACCGAATCATCACATTCATTCATCCAATTCGTATCACCGTCATTTACCTCGTCACTGGTCTCCATTTACCTTCCAAAACGTAAGAGAAATAAGACTCGGTTTGTTCATTTATATAGGGCCTTCGTCCAGATTCCGTGCCTAGAATAGGCCACCGATGCCTCGGTTCCACCCACCGGTGTATCGATGTGAACGGTTATATCATTTTCAGATTACAAAATTTGGTGATTTTCATTGTCTACCCCACTTTTGGCCACCTCAGCTCCACCTCTGGCCGCCTGAGAGCATCTCTAATGCCTAGCCCTATGTTCTAAAGTCTAGTTTGATCATTTATTTCACCAATTTTGACATATAATCATCAATTTGCTATATTCATATAAACCCTAGTTTCTAAGTGCTATTATTAGGCAAATCCCACCCAAATCCCCCATAAATCCAAAATTAAGTGTTTATGGGTGTTAAACTACACTAATATAGCCATGTATATAACATTACAACTGCATTATACGAAGGCAGGGGATGAATTGCTCATTGAAACATCTATTTCGACCCAGATCCTCGCTATTCGGCCTGGCGTGCCTCCTTATTTAAAATTTATGCCTCCAAATCACTGCTGTACATAGCCTTGTTTGATAGCTCCACAACACTGCTGGTCTCACTCAATTTGGTGGAGTTTAGAGGAGATATTTGTATTTGGTCTTAGGTAGGTTGAGAGAAGAAGGAGAAAGAAGAAAGTAGTTAATTAGTTTTTTAAAATGAGGTACATGAGTTAAAATTTAGTTTCTTAAATGGTTGAATGGGAAAATAGTTTGTTAAAATTCTAATTCCAAATTTAAACCCCAACTTTTGGCTCCCGCTTGACTCAACAATGTTTCAACCGCAATTCCCCCAAACGAACTCCAAATAAGACAATTCATAATACTATGAAACTCAAAAAATAAGACGGTCGCAATGGCGTTGGTTTCACTACAACAAAGTAATCATATTACAACCTTCCCTTTACAACTGTTCATTTTTAACAGTTGTAATAAGTAGTTTGTAACAACTATTCATTTTTAATAGTTGTAGAAAAGATATTTTTAACAACTCTGTTTGTATAGCAGTTGTAATATGCCTCTTTAACAACTGCTTATCTAAGCCAGTTGTAAAAAACTTTTTATAACAACTATTTTTGTCAGTTGTCCTCCAACATTACTTTCCTACCCTCCAAAAATTACAACTTCCCTCCCTCATTTTAGTTGGCCGCTCAATTCATTAATTAGGGTAAAAGTTCCCAAAACTAAACTCACTGTCAATTCAATTCGCAAATCCCTAATTTCCATAAAAAACCTAATCTGCTCCTCAAAACCACTGTTGATATCGTACGATATTTCCATCTTCTTCCTCACGTTAACGTGCTCGGTTCTCAAAACCGTTGCTAATATCGTATGCCTAAAGTATATTCATTTCATTCTATTTATTTTAATTGAGTGTTCTAATTATATGAGTGTGTGTGTGTGTTCAAGGAGTATCAAGGTTCGTGATTTGGGTTTTGGGTTTTGCGGTTTCTGAAATTTCACAGGTTTTGGGCATCAAATTATGCATCGAATTAGGAATTATGTATCTATGTGTGTGATTCGTAATTATATTTTCGGTTTGACTGGTGTGTCTTATGTATACTTGTAGTTTCATCTATTTGACTGATGGAGTGCGTGGTCAGACATATATCATGTTCATAGATCTTATCCTAGGTTATTTAGAATTGTTATCTAGTGTTTGTTCAGTTCTGAGTTAGTACTTTATCCTTTGTATGCTACATGCTTGATAGATTATGTGGGTTACGGCTTGCATGTTTTGATTGAGTAGGCAAGGAGCAATGTTTTTTGTTTCTATTTAACTGATATTTAACTGGGTTGTGTTTCAATTTTGAACATGTTATAAGTTGAGATCTGTAATTCATTTTCATACATGCATGCATACATACATACATACATACATACATACATACATACATACATACATACATATATACATACATAGATATATATATATATAAGACCACTTTACTGTAATGTACTTGAATTCATTTTTTATATTTGCAATGACTTGTTTTTTGGTATATGTAAGACGATACATGGTTGATGAGATTATATTTTGATTCCTCCTCTTATTCAATCCTTGAATCTTGATCTTTTGCATTATTGATGAATATAAAGCTTTATTATCATTTCCAAATCAGAAAATTAAAGCATAAATTTAAGATTTGATAAAGAAAAGCTTACTTTTACAAGCTTTTGTTTTCCTTGAGAATTGACAGTGGTTTCTTTTTGCAAGCTCATACTTCATTTGATATTTCATACCATAGTTATGAAATTTAAAGAAACAGGTTATTGTAAGTAAGTTTTCGAATTTCCAATTTTAAACAATCTTGCTCCAGAACTTGTTTTTTCCGTCAATGGCTTGATTTACATATTGTATTGTTTTGAACATGTTATATATATTGAATGTAGACTTTATATTATAAGATAGGGTTGAAGTACATCAAAAAAAGTTTTAGAGCTATTGTTTTTTTTTTTGAAATGAGATAGATATTGAAAACTTGAGATAAATCAAGAGTGAGTAGGAGGTGTCGAAGGGGAGGGGAGGTGTCGGTCTTCGCTAACAACGAGCCTCGGCTTTGGTAGTGGGGCAACAACCCTGCTGCAAGTGGTAGCAGTGGGTATTGCTGCCTACAGCAGCAAGTTGCCGCTACTGCACAAAGCAGCAGCACATGCTGCTGCTTGTGCTACAAGGGCCAGGCCATTGGCCTGGCCACCTGACCAACCACCTTGCAATTCAAATCAATCTTGATCGAAATATACCATCGCAATTTGGAGGGACAGAATTAAGATTTTGGATATTTAGAAGATAATAAGGGAATTAAAGTGAATGTTAACAACATAACTGCTTTTTATTTCTTTAAGAGAAAATGAAAATTTTGCCTACTTCTCGGTAAAAAAGATAAGAAATCAAGAGAACATAACAAAAGAAGAAACTCCTTCAATAGCATAAATGAAAATAAGTACAAAAATGTAAGTCGTGACAGTAAATTATATCACAAAATTAAGAATTTACTAGTTATACTAATTAGTTATTCTTCTAACAGTTTGAAACATAATGCAGTAAAAAAAGTTTATGAAAAATAGTACAAACGAATACAATGCAATTAGCAACAGCTGATATACTAGAAAACTAACAAATCTAAAGACGTGACTGATTTCTACTGCAAAAATAAGTTGAATAATTTTCAGAGGAAACTGAACTTTGACAAAAGTGAAGTTAAATAAATGGCATAGACAGACTAATGAATCGCTACCCGCACACTTAGCCACTCATACACATGTTAGGTAACTAATATATGTTTTTATAATTTACACCATCGATCAGTGCTCCCATATAAATTAATCATCCTGCACATGTCATTCTTCACCATGTACAACAATAGTTCAGGAAGCACCGTCAACACCAACATGTAATTCCACTTTTATGACTCCACTTACCTATACATATATTCCAAATAGATTTGTCATTTATGCAAAAATTAATAAATAAGCTTGTTGACACGTATACACAATTTACTCAATGATTGAATACATGTACATGACACTTGTATTTATATCTATCTGCAATGTTATTTAATTTATACGAGCAAAATTTCATTTCAGTTTGAGCGGTGGAATGATATCTGACCTGTGATGCAATAAATTGTGGTGCGGGTGCTTCAGCTTCATCGGTGGTGGTAATACAGGTGATATCACTTTAGCTTTTCTCATTTCTTTTCAATACTTGCACACAATGCTTGTAGGTCAACTACTCCTTTTATTTTCGCTTGATTTAGTGCCATGTTAGTCTCTACCTCTTCCACTCCTACATTTTTTGGATTCAAATACATTTTTTGCTTCTTTGTTTTGTGGCTTTTCTGTTTAGTGCATTTCTATTTTTGTGCAACTACATTTGTTTTGTTTGTTTCAGTTTATAAAAAAAAGACAAACATTTTTAGTAACTCAGATACCATTCACTATCATTTTTACATCTCTGTTTTCTCTGTTACAAAAAATATATTCCAATTGCATTTTTTGTTTTCTCTGCTACAAATTGTACTTGCTTTACCATCCCTATTCCAAGACTACACAATACGTCCATCCAAAGCCTGTAAGTGCACTTATGTTTCCTGCATATCACACTTCGTTCCCCACCCTTCACACTTCATCAACAACTCCACCTCCACCAAAATAATCTCCATACAAACTGCACTACAATCATATCTAGAAACTGCAATTTTAGAAACTAAATCTTGATTTCGACTCCTATTTCAATAAACCTACACCGACCATCCACTGCACTGCAATCATATTTAGAAACTGAATCTTTAAGATTGTTTGTTTTATGATTATTTAAAACAAGGAGCAATTTTTATAATCACACTCTCTAATATATATGCGTTTTTTTGTGTAGACAAGATTCAAGGTAGATAGAATGTATAAGGATTACTTGTTAATGATACTGGGACAACAATAGAAGGAATCGAAATCAAGATTAGCTGCAGCTATCAAAAAAGCGTCTGCTTGTCCTGACTCTATTAACATAGTAGCAGACCTAAAACCAGATAATATAAAGAGCACTGAAGAGTGGAATGCTTTTGTAAAGGAAAAATTGTCGAAAAAGTTTAAGGTGGTTATTTTTATTTTATTGATTATAACTATTAAATGTATTACATTTTCCTGTATCATATTAATTAAATTTATCTTATGTAGGAAATAAGCCAAAAATTCAAAACCATGAGAGCAAAGTATAAACTCCCACATACCATATGCAGAAAAGGTTATGCAAGATTGGAAGAAGAAATGGTAAGAAAATATTTCTAAAGCATTTTTTATATGTTATCACTTGTACATTCTTAATCTCTTATGCTTTGATTCATTGCTAAACTAATTAAGAACTTAATAAGAATCGATGAATGCTCACTTGTCGAGTGGTTGATCATTGAGACTGAAATTTATGTGAATTCAGACAATAACATAATATTGCCAAAGGCTCTGCCTAGTTTATTATGTAAAGAGAACAATTTTGTTTTTATAACAATTATTTTTGCATTGTTATTTGAATAAAGTTTGTAGGATACTAAAGTCACTAACTAATTTTTCTTAAAAATCCCCACAGATTAGTTTTCAGCACTTGTATCACTATGATTAGATTCTACTCAAACAACAAACTAGAATGTATAGATAAAAGATGATTTGATGAATGACTGGGTCTCTGTAAACAATACGTACTTCATGAAAACGGGATAATAGAGAATGGAACAAAAGGTTTGACCTTTAAAAATAAGAGTTAAGAACAATGCGTCACGTCCAAAGAAACTAAGAGTTAACAAATATCATGTATTAAGCAAACATAATTGTTGTATTAGATTCTGTTAAATCCTCTTAGTCATACCAGAATGTAAAAGATGAACTCATTAGTTAGCTCTGTATTTGTTCCCTTTGACTTTTCATTGTTTGCAAGTCTCTGGTTCTCCTTTCGCTTTTCTGTAACGGTAGTTGTATTGATTTTTGAGCTTGAGTTACTTACCAAGTTTGGCAATGTGTTCTCACTTGCGACATTAATATGTGCATCTACTTCTTTATGATATGAATAGTGCATCCAAAAAAAACATTAGCTGTCTGTCCCAGATAATAATTATCAAGATTTTAACATTTGTATCTATTTAAGTATAATAATTTGATAGAATGTTTACTCACCGATTACTGTTGAATTTCCATACAACTCTTGATTTTCTGTAGTAGTGACAACAATATGATCTTTCCTTTCAATATCTGCTTAAACATATATTTACAGAGAGTAAGGGAAACTTCTTTTATTTCATTTTATTTTGAATTGTATTTAAACAAACCTGTAACTGATTTGTTTCCATTATTTTCAGTGATGCTTACACGCAGATTCATAGGTCGATCATCCAAGCTTGCAATATCACATTACTGGCATCAGATTCTTAGATTTTTTTTCTTTCTTGAACATGGATGATATATATTATGAGTCATTTTCTATCATTTTAACTGAACTTAACTGAAACAAAGTCATTTTCTCTCAATTTAACTATAAAATAAAATGTGAGACTTTAAAGAAAATAATTGGATGGCGACTTACAAATTCGAAGATAACTATAACTGAAAGGGGGACGAAAAACAAAAATTAAAACAATAGGGATCATGATCATTAATCACCCAAATACTACTATGAAACCAAGTTTTGCCCTCATTTTCTTTTTATTTTCCCTTAATACTGAGTATCTGACGCCTTAAGTATAATTACTCAATATATAACAATGACATCTATTTTTTTCTTAATATTAACATAAGTTGACCTAATATTGCATCATGTGCATTCGTAGGTTGCACTATTTATCTTGTTGAGATTAATCTTAATTCATCAACTCATAATCTTAAATGCATCTAGAACAACTCAAAATTGCCTTCAGTTTCTACAACAACAAAAAAAAAGCAAGAGATGGCAGCGATGAAGCACATGACCAGATTAGTATATATTGCATCTTTTAGGAGGTATGTATTTATTTCTCTTTATTTCATAGCTTCTGGTTTGTGTACATTTGTGTGCAAAACCAAAAACACGTGTATATATTTGTTACTGTACATCAGTTAGTGTATCATGCAGCATATTTAAATGGGTAAATATATGTGATAAACAATATTTCATTCCTTTCTATTTGTTGTATGTTGCAGGCACGTTATCATTTACTATATGTTACCTTTAAGTCTATTAATTCAAGTATTTTATATAACCGCGGTGACCATATTATTGTCGTATTATATATTTTAATTATTCAGTCCAATGTATTAATTCAACCATCTCCCTTAATTCAACTATTCAGTTTATGTATTATGTCATATTTTTTTAAACTTGTATTTTTCATTGTTATCTAATGTTTACTAAGATTGATGCTATCAAAATATGCGTTATATATTTTAGTCTAAGATCAAATATATTATATTTCATTGAGATGCCTTTTATTTTTAATCCTTAATATATCTTTTAATCCGTTGTTTCGGATCTTTCCATGATAATGGGGAAGCCGTTTTGGGTAAGTAAGCATGAGTAAGCAAACTGCTGATCTATATGAGAGTGCTCATTAGTTTCAAGTAAGCATCTCAAATATGTCTTCTTGAGAAAATACCACCAGTATGATTTCCTTTTTTAGCTTTTTAGCCCATATTTGTTTTTTAAGTACATTTGTATTCCCTTTAGATGTATTTACATTCACTGCTTTAAGTCCAGAATTATTTTATTTGCATTTGTGGAACCTAAGATGCTCTTGACTTTGACATGTTTGTACTCTGAATTCGTTATTCTATATTCAAAAAATAACAATGTGATGTGTATTGTGTATTGACTAAACCTGATATTGTAGTTGGTTTCATTTCACTTTGTTATATTGATGTTTAGTTTTACTTCAATATTGTCTAGGATATTGCAGTAGGATCCAATGATATTGCAGTGCTTTCTATTTTGACTTTAAATGCATTTTGATACCGTTTTGTAGTAGTTAATATAAAGTTTTGATGTCTTCTCTATGAATGAATAATGATTCCTTGAATTTATTTCAATTTTTTTTTGAATTACCTAGAGAACCAAGCTTCGCTTGTAAACTCTAGGGAAGTATGTGCCTGCCAAACACGTACTTCGGGTACTTGTTACAGGATTGTCAGTTTCGGGGCTCGAACTCGTGACCTTCGATCACGCAGTCCGGACCATCAACCAACTGCGCCAACCCTGTACCAGTTGTTAGGGGGAGGGGTGATCAATCCCTCTCAGTAGAAAAATAGGATCTTGCAATTTGGTGTGATAGAACAAACAGATAGTTATAGATCACAGAAAAAATATATATAGAGACAAGAGAGAACACACAGATTTATAGTGGTTCCACCATCGCGAGATAGTGTACGTCCACTTTAATGGGGAAGAGATTTATTACTATTTGAAGAGATTACAGAGTAAAGAAATGAAGAAAAATAAACAAGAGATTGTTCTCTCATATCTGATATCTTAACATTCTCTATGCCTCTCTATTCTCATTGCATATATGTTCTTGCTGCAATTCAAAATGTGTTTAGATTTTTTTTTTTTACATTTTTTAACGACAACTGCAAATAACAGTTGTAAAAAGGTTTTTCACAACTGCTAATAGCAGTTGTAAAAGACCTTTTTACAACTGCCATTGACAGTTGTAAAAGACTTTTTACATTTGTCAAAGATCGTCGTAAAAAACAAAGCTCTATTACAACTCTGGGTGTGACTACGGACGGCTGTCCGTTGTAATAGACCTATTACAACTGTTTTGGCAGTTGTGAAAATGTGTTTTTGTTGTAGTGTTTTCATCATCAAATTTAAAAGTCGAAAAATGGCCATTTTGCCTTCATTATTTATTTAATTGATTCATTAAATTCCATTATTTTCGCATTATAATATTATTAATGTTTAATTAAAATATTAATCATTTTTTTGGGTATTACATGGATATTCTTCAACTTATTCGTCAGGATCTCGTCAAGATTATAAGAAAATTTCAAACCGGTGAGGTCTAAGCCAAGGTGATTCGGAAAAGCAAACTTGTTGATGAAGTAGAAAGAGATAAATCTTTCCATAGCACTGAGGGCAATCATCAGAGGAGTGTTAAGAGGTGCCATAGGTGGTAGGTTGATGCGGCGGCACCGAAGGATCGAAAAGTTGTTTTCCCATGTGGTAGGGAATAAGAGAAGAGGAAGGGCAAGAGTAAAACCAATTAAAGAGCTATACGGCCGGGGGGGGGGGGGGGGTGGTTGACAGAAGGGAAGTGGTTCCAATTGGAATGAGAGTCACGGGAATATTGTGGCAGAGATGAATGCCTAGAATACTGAGAGCTTGAGCATAGAGGGTGCATAGACTTCTATAATGATCATATTTATATTGATCTCCCTATTGTCTCGGTCTTTCTTAGATTCTACATGACCATCTCTAGAGCTTTGACCTTCACGGTAGCTATACGAGACCCAATGTGGAGAAATTGATTGGTCTTTATCTAACTTTTTGCTCAAGCCACCGTAGAACTTGCATGAAGCCAATTCACGTAAAGACAAAAGAGAAAAATGTGTTATGATCGATTCAAGAAGTATGAAGCATAAGCGAGTGTAATTCTGAGTAACGTGAAAAAGGCAGAAATAAAAAATTAATTCAAAGTTTTAGCCAAGCTTTCATCAAGGGGGACTAGGGTTTTCTTCCACTGCCATCCTCATTTTATTTTCCTTCATTTCTCATCTTCTTTTTAAGTCCTCTTTTTTAGCTCTTATCTCCCCTAACCCTAAGACTTTTCTATTGCTGTTACTTTCTACAAACGCCTCACACCATATCCTCTCTCGAATAGTTTTTATTCTTTCGGATCTACTTCCATTCAACGACTTCGTTTTAGATTTGGCTTCAACTTGTCGCTTTCCTTTGTTAATTCTTCCTTTTCTCACCTCCATTGCCTTTTCATCGACCTTCTGCTATCCTCAAACCTACACCTCGGCATCTCTCCATGCTAGATTTCAAAGAAGCTCTGGATAACATTGAGTCCATCTTGGTGCCTGTCTCACCCAACGTTGAAATCAACTATCTATCTCACTATCTTGATGCAATTACATTTTCGTTTTTGCTTAGGTGTTTCTTCAAGTTGTGGGATTTGTGATTTGTCTTTTATGGGATATGCTAGTCTGTGCATGAGTTTCTGGTTATTCCTGCTTAGGTTGTGCGACATTGTCGCGCCTCTTTGGTCTCCCATGGTGATGTGGGTTTCTGATCGGGTATCCTTTTGGATGTTGTGTGTTGGCATACTTCGTGGTTCTGCTTGAAGTAAGTTTTGCATCGTGCCGATTTATCACTTCCTCAATGCCATTCCTCGGTGATTGGTATGCAATGGATGTTACTCTATTGTGGATGGTTATCACGCTAGGCATGATGGTGCTTTTGATTTCTAAATGTAATTACTTGGTGCTATTTAACTATATGCAAGTTTGTTCATTTGTTACTCTGCATTCATTCGACATGCTCTAAGTTGCAGCGTAATTGTGCTTTTGCTCTGGCAAACTTCCCTACTTGTATTTCTATATTATCTATCGGTCGTAGTGCTTGTGATATTTGTTCTATAATATGAGGTTGCTGCCCATCTTTGTCACTGGTTTAGTGCAATGTGTTTGGTCATAGTGAAATATGTCACCAATTTTAATAGTTAACTCGGTCTGGTCGTAGTGCTTATGCTTCTAGTTGGCAAGCAATGTTACTAGAACCTCAGTGTTGATGATGTCAATAAAATATGTTCCACTAGTTACTTGATTGTAGAAATTAGCTTGAAGAACAACATATATAAAATATGCAGCTATTCAGAAGATCATACATCCACAGATGGCAACCTATGGCTAACGAGAAGATTGTGGCAATTGATGAACTTTGATGACAAGAACTGATATCGAAGATATAAGTTTTTATATTTAAGTCGACAGCCAAGTCTTAGAGTTTATATCTTGTAAATCCACTCATATGACCTTTGTTTCATTCCAGACCTTACCAAGCACTCCAGAATCATATACTTCACTTCTATAAATATTTTTAAGATTTTTGAAATGAAGGGAATTGAAGAAAACAAAACAAAAACAGCCAGGGTAATAAAAATTTTGATACGCCAGTCGACCGATGATGACCTCATCGGTGCACAGGTGGTGGCATAATTTTTATGCCTATGCCTGTTTTTTTTACCGTTGCTCGCATCTCTTCTCTACTTCTTTTCCATTCCAGTGCTTCTTGATGGCAACTCTTTAACCAGTCACTACTCTTCAACACATCTAGTCGCATCTATAAAATTAGTGGTAAAATTTTAATTTGGATATTAGTTTTTTGAATACAAATTCTATTACTTTCTCTCCGACTTTCTGATCACTATTGCTTCCATGATCATTCAACTAGATAATCTCATACTCCAAAACCTCTAAACCTCTACTCATATCCATGGCGAGCTGTACTATAGAGTAAAGAATCATGTACTTTAGATGCAAATTTGTCGAAGAACCTTTTCTACTTTTATCAAAAGGTAGAATTTTATCAAAAGGTAGGCTCGTGAGGTGCTCAGGCAGTCTACATTGTAAATCTATTCGTTCGGGTTAAGCAAGGCATTTGAAAGAAATACCCATGATATGCTTAGGGACTGAACGTAGGAGAGGTGCTCCAGACTAGGATGAATCTCTGTATGACCTTTTACTTACTTTACTTTGCTTACTTTGTAATTTATTTTATCGCTCATACTACAAGTATATAAGTTGTGTTAACCATATTATCAATATATGATTCTTTCGCATTTTCACTTGGTATCAGAGCAGGAATTTTCGAAGTCACAACAAAATTTTGAATATTATTTTCTATGGCCAACATAAGTTATAACATATTTCAAGAAGGACAATCTACTGCATGCCCTTCTTTTTTCACTTGTTCTAATTATGTTTACTGGGCTACTCGTATGAAAGTTCTTATGGAATTAAGTGGTCTTGTGTCTAACTAGCAACTTGAAATTAATACAATGCACGAACTATGCAGTTAGTGCCTAGACAAACGATCAAAAAAACCATTGCTTCCAATAATGCTAAAGCTATGAATGTTATATTGTTCATTAGGCAAAAAAAAATTCCAAAAATTATGATGTATAAAACTGCATGCGATATTTGGCAAATGTTGCAAGTTACACATACATGAACAAATGAAGTTAAACAAACAAATTTTTTTTTATTAAAAAATTAGTTTCACTCTTTTAAAATGATCCTAATTAAAGTATTATTGACAAGTATTCTAGGTTTCAAGCTATACAACATGATCTTATGGCTTTAGGATTAACTTTTACTGAGTTTGACTTATAGGCAAGTGTAATATTTTTGATAATAATTGTAATCTGATTATTGAAGGAGAAAGAAATCATAATATTTATATTTTGAACATGAAAACAAGACATAATAACAAGAAGATATCAATGATTCTTGGATTTGGCATAAATGTTATTGTCTTGTGAACTTTAAAAATATACATAAATCAGATAAGAATAATATTGTAAGAGGTTTACCAAAGATGGATTTTAAAGTTAATAATTCATATGATGCTTGTCAGAAAGGAAAACTTAAGAAATCACCTTTTAAAGCTGATAATGTGATTTAACAAAGCAGCCTTTAGAACTATTGCATTTTAATTTATTTGGTCCTATATAGATAAGATTAATAAATCATAACAAATATGTTTTTGTAACCGTCGACGACTTTTCACGATTTACATGAACTTTCTTCCTAAAACATAAAAGTAACACTTCTGAATCTTTTAAAAAAATTTCTAAAATAATACAGTGTATAAGAGATTTAAAGATTAAGAATATTAGAAGTTATCATGAAGGAGAATTTGAAAATGAACCTTTTTTAGATTTTTGTAATAAAAGGGTATAAGCTATAATTAATCTTTTCCTAGAGTAGGGCAACAAAACGATGTTGTAGAGAGAGAGAATCATACTTTACAGGAATGCACATAATATTATTAAGCATTAGCAGTCTACCATGTAACTTCTGGGTTTAGGTAGTCGTTTTAGTTTGCTATGTTCTAAATCGTATTTCGTTAAGAAACTAAAAACACTGCTTATGAACTTTTTTATGGTAGGAAACCTAAAGCATGGTATTTTAGGATTTATGGTTCTAAATGCTTTATTTTAAACACTGACGACCCTCTAAGTAAATTTGATCCAAAAGCCGACGAAGGAATCTATGTCGGTTATTCAGATCAAAGTAAAGCATTAGAATATTAAATAAGAGATCTAACATAATGATGCAGCGCACTATGATAAATCGCGTGCCTTAAGTCACGAACGACCTAGTGACTTACGACCTAATGAGATACGAAGGTTGGAAGATACAGTGCTACATGATAGACCAGCGACCCAACCACTTTATACCGCTTTCCTTAGGTCGTTGCGAAGTACCGAACTACGACCTACCAAGATAAGCGACCTAGTCGCTGAAGCTGATTTCCTTATGTCGCGAAGCCCCAGGTCGCGAGCAGAAACCCTATGTCGCGAAGCCTTAGGTCGCTTCAGCTTAGATCGCGAGCAGAATCCCTATGTCGCGAAGTCTTAGGTCGCTCCAACCTAAGTCGCGAATTATCTTATGTCGCTCATTTAAGTCGCTTACCTATGTTGATTCCGTATGTCGCTTAGGTCGTATTGTTCTTATGTCGCATGAAGGACCGCCTTGTTCTTAAGTGGCAGAAACCCTAGGTCGTACGCTCTTTTATGCCGCTGTATCTTAAGCCTCTCAAGTTCTTAGGTTGCTCGACCTTATGCCGCATTCCTTAGGTCGCTCAACCTTAGGCCTCATCTTTTAGGTCGCATGAAGCTGTGCTACAGAGTACTATTGTTAAGTCGTAGAGTCGTATATTGTTAAGTCGCATATGTGTTGTATGTGTTAATTCGTTGTTCTTATGTCGTGTGTGTTGTAATGTTGTTATGTCGTAAGTCGTGTAATGTTGTAAATCGTATGCTGTAGGTCGTGTGATGTTAGGTCGGTCGTGTGTTAGGTCGGCTGTGTTGTGTTGTAAATTTCTATAAATAGGGGT
This sequence comes from Allium cepa, assembly GCA_030765085.1. NCBI lineage: Eukaryota > Viridiplantae > Streptophyta > Magnoliopsida > Asparagales > Amaryllidaceae > Allium > Allium cepa. Next base: position 1,028,179,517 of record CM060932.1, on the reverse strand, counting down.
GTTGTGTCACTTATAAAAAGAGTTGATTTTGAATAAAATTATTTGTGTCTTTTGCCACTTTTGTTGAAGTTGAGTGTGATCTTCTTCTTCTTCCATCTTCGGATATTCGAGTGCGCTCGAATCAACGAATTTGAAGCCGATTCATGGAATCTCGTGCGCGAGATCAACGTTGAAGAATCGTAGATCTTCTAATGCGGAATCGTGTGCGATCAACGTGCTGAAGATAGCTAGAACCCAATATCTCGAGAGATCAACGGATTTGGGCATTTATCGTTCTACCAGGTTTACTTGGCACGAATTCATTTCATGAGGAAGAAAGTGAGACAAATTTGTATCAAACATTATTAGCATGTCAAGTTTGTTAATCCGCCGCGTCACTTATTTGGTATCAGAGCTAAGTAAGATCAAGGCCGATTCAGATCCAGTTCAAGTCAGAGCCGAAAGCCAAGTCAATCCAAATCAGATCCGAGCTAGTGCAGAGCCGAGCCGAGTTAAACCAAGTTAAGTCAGAGCCGAGTTAAAGCAAGTTAGATCGGAAAAGAGATTGTTTGAAGATCATGCCTCCGAGACGTGCTAATCGCTATCATAATGTTGAAGATATGTATAGAAGACAAGAAGCTGAGCAGATGGAGCAGCATATCAATGAAAAGTTCGATGAAGGTATTGGAAAGTTAGAGAAGTTGATGAAAGATATGAATCAAAGCCAAAGGAGAACTTCACCAGTTTCGAACCATAGTGGAAACCGGGTTTCACCATCGGTTTCGGGAGAAAGGAGAATGTCACCCCAGTCTTATCGAGATAGGAGAGAATCATCAGTTTCAATGGGGCGAGAACACCGTGAGTATCGAAATGAAGAAAGAAGAACCACACATGAGTTTGACAATGAACCTTATCGTGATGTTGAAAGACAAGATAAAAGGGACATGTATGATCGTAGAGATGTAGATGGTCGAGATCGATATCGACATACATATGATTTTGAGGAATATGATGATAGAGGAAGAATTCATTATCAAGAACGAGACCAAGTGCGAAATCGATATATTGATTCAGAGAATGATCGTAAATGGGAGTCAGGTATGAGGATGGAAATTCTAGAATTCAATGGTGGTATGCAAGCAGAAGAATTTCTTGATTGGTTGTCAAATGTTGAAGAAATTTTGGAATTCGAAGAAGTGCCTGAGAATCGTAGAGTTCAGTTAGTTGCTACGAGACTAAGCGGAAGAGCTATGGCTTGGTGGCAGCAAACTAAACTAACTCGGGAGAGAATGGGAAAATCAAAAGTTGTCACTTGGGAGAAGATGAGAAAGATGATGAAAGCAACTTTCTTGTCGTACAATTATCAGTCTCTTATGTATCAACGTTTGCAGAATTTGAGACAAGGGACGAGGACGGTGAATGATTATGCAGATGAATTCTATCAATTGATTGCAAGGAATGATATTATGAAAACAGAGGATCAGCTAATAGCTAGATATATTGGAGGGTTACGAATGCAAATTCAAGACATGGTGAATATATTTAATCCAATGTCTGTTGCTGAAGCACATCAGAAAGCCTTAGCTTGGGAGAAACAAGGGAGACGAGGAGGTGGTGTGTTTACAAGTTCTAACAACCAAAATAAGGGTACTAGTAGCAGTGTTAATGTTCCCAAGGCAGTCAGTAAACCAATTGTCAATGAAGCCGCTAAAGCAAAGGTCAACAACAGTATCAAGTGCTATAATTGTCAGGAGTTTGGCCACAAAAGTAATGTACAAAGCCAAAGAAGAGAGCATTGGTTGCAGAAGAATGTGAGTATGAGGATGTGGAAGCTGAAATTGATGATTCCCAACCATCGAAGTTTGATGAAGATGAAGAAGTTGTGTCAGGAGATGAAGGATGTTATTTGATGATAAGAAGGTCTTGTTTAGTGCCAAAACATGAGAATGATTCTAGTCGGCTAAGAAGCAATATTTTTCAGTATACATGTACTATTTTGGGGAAGGTTTGTCGATTTGTTATTGATGCAGGAAGCTACGATAACATTATTTCTGAAGACGCCGTTACGAAGTTAGGGTTGAAGACTGAAAAACATACTAGACCTTATAAACTGGCATAGCTAAAGAAAGGTGGAGAAGTGACAGTGGGAAGATGAGCATTTGTTACATTTTCTATTGGGAAGAAGTACAAAGATGATATATGGTGTGATGTTGTTGACATGGATGTGTGTCATTTACTATTGGGAAGACCATGACAATATGATCGAGCTGTACAACATAGTGGTCGCACCAACAGCTACAGTTTCATGTTTGAAGGTACTCAAATCACATTAGTTCCTAAGAAGCGTGAACAAAGTGAAAGCAAGTCAGAGAAGAAAGTGGAATCAACTAGTCTATTGTCTTCGAAAGAATTTGTTGAAGAAGTGAAAGATAGTGCTGAATTGTTTATGTTGATCGGGTATGAAGCAAGTGAAGATGTTGATATTCCTGAGGAGGTTAGACTGGTGTTGGATGAATTTGAAGATATTTTTCCTGTGGAATTGCCCAAGGAATTACCGCCGCTGAGAGACATACAACATCAAATTGATCTAGTGCCAGGTGCTGTGTTACCGCATAGGCCACATTATCGTATGAGTCCGAAAGAGCATGAAGAGTTGAGGAGTTACTTGAGCAAGGGCGTGTTCGAGAAAGTATCAGTCCTTGTGCTGTACCAGCTTTGTTAGTGCCGAAGAAAGATGGTTCATGGAGAATGTGTACAGATAGCAGGACACTCAACAAAATAACTGTCAGATACATATTTCCTATGCCAAGACTTGATGATCTATTGGATCAACTTAGCGGGTCTGTAATCTTTTCGAAGATCGATCTTAAGAGTGGTTATCATCAGATTCGCATTAAACCAGGTGATGAATGGAAGACATCATTCAAAACTCGAGAAGGGTTATATGAATGGCTGGTCATGCCGTTTGGTCTATCTAATGCACCAAGTACATTTATGAGGGCGATGAATCAAATTTTCAGACCTTACATTGGGAAGTTTGTTGTTGTTTACTTTGATGATATCTTAATCTATAGTGCAAGCACAGAGGAGCATATTCAACACTTACGGAAGGTATTAACTATTCTTCATCAGGAAAAGTTCTATGCAGCAACGAAGAAATGCGTGTTCATGACACTAAGTGTTTTATTTCTGCGATATGTCGTGTCCAAGGAAGGAATACAAGTGGACCAGAGTAAAGTTGCCGCAATCAGAAATTGGCCACTGCCCAAAACTATAACATAAATCAGAAGTTTTCATGGGTTAGCTTCATTTTATCGAAGATTTATTCCACACTTCAGTAGTGTGATGGCCCCTGTTACTGATTGTATGAAGGGAAAGAAATTTTCATGGATGGAAGAGGCAGGGTTTGCTTCTGAACAAATCAAGGAACTTTTAACCTCAACACCGATTCTAGTGTTGTCAGATTTTCAGTTACTGTTTGAGTTACATACGGATGCATCTAAAGTTGGAATTGGAGGAGTGTTGAGTCAGAAGGGTCGTCCAATTGCCTATTTCAGTGAAAAACTTTCTGGAGCAAAGATGAGATGCAGTACTTATTTATGTGGAGTTTTATGCTATCGTGCAGGCTGTGAAGCATTGAAGACAATATTTGTTCCACAAAGAATTTGTTTTGTATACAGATCATGAAGCACTGAAACATTTGCAAGGACAGAATAAAATTGCAGCTAAGCATGTATCGTGGATAGTTTATTTGCAGCAATTTACATTCGTCGTCAAGCATAAGTCTGGAGTAACTAATCGCGTCGCAGATGCATTGAGTCGGAGGAATACTTTACTAACAACCATGCGAGTAGAGGTGATGGGTTTTGATTTACTTCCAGATTTGCTTACATCAGATTCTTATTTTTCCAAGATCCTAGACAAAGTCAAACAAGGAAGCATGGATGGATATATGCTGGTTGATGGTTTTCTAATCAAAGGAAATCAGTTGTGTATTCCAGATTGCAGTTTTCGAATGAAGATTATCAAAGAATTGCATGAGGAAGGACATGTGGGCCGCAACCGTACTATGCAGTTGATTTCAAAGTCTTATTTTTGGTCGTCAATGAGAAAGAAAGTTGGAAACTTTGTTCAGAGGTGCCATATTTGTCAAGTTTCAAAGGGAACCGCGACAAATGCAGGTTTATATTTGTCGTTGCCTATACCTACTAAGCCATGGGTGAATGTTAGTATGGACTTTGTATTGGGTTTGCCGAGGACGCAACGTGGCAATGATTTTATCTATGTGGTGGTTGATCGGTTTTCAAAAATGGTACATTTTATTGCATGCAAGAAGACGACAGATGCAGTTAATGTTGCACAGTTATACTTCAGAGAGATCTATCGTCTTCATAGGTTGCCTGAATCTATCATATCAGATAGAGATACTCGTTTTCTGAGTCATTTTTGGATGAGTCTATGGAGAATGGCCGGGAGAAAGCTGAAATTTAGTAGTGCTTATCATCCACAGACGGATGGACAGACAGAAGTTGTGAATAGATCCCTGGGTAATCTATTGCGATGCCTCGTGAATGATAATTTGAAGAGTTGGGATACCAAGCTGTGTCAAGCTGAATTTGCACACAACCATGCAGTTAATCATAGCACTGGTTTCAGTCCATTCCAGATTGTTTATTCAACAATTCCGAAGGGACCATTGGATTTATCTATAATACCACAGAAGAAAGGAGTGATCAAACGAGCTAGTGATTTTGTGAATGAGTTGCAAGAATGCCATAAGGTTGTGTAGGAACGATTGCGTAAGGCGAATGAGAAATATAAGCAATCCGTAAATATGAAACGATGAAATGTTGAATTCATAGAAGGAGATTTTGTATATGCAGTATTGACTAAGGATCGATTTTCTATTGGTGCTTACAACAAGCTAGCTGCTAGAAAGATTGGTCCTTTGGAGATCGTAAAGAAGATTTATGAGAATGCTTATCAGTTGAGATTGCCGGATCATATCCATACTGCCGACGTTTTCAACGTCAAACACTTGATTCCATATCATGAGAATAAACATGTCGAAGAAGAGGAAAATGTAAATTCGGGGACAAATTCTTTTCAGCCGGGGGAGGATGATGAAGTGCACGGTGATAAGTCGCGTGCCTTAAGTCACGGACGACCTAGCGACTTACGACCTAACGAGATACGAAGGTTGGAAGATACAGTGCTACATGATAGACCAGCGACCCAACCACTTTATGCTGCTTTCCTTAGGTTGTTACGAAGTACCGAGCTACGACCTACCAAGATAAACGACCTAGTCGCTGAAGCTGATTTCCTTATGTCGCGAATCCCTAGGTCGCGAGCAGAAACCCTATGTCACGAAGCCTTAGGTCGCTCCAGTTTAGATCGCGAGTAGGAATCCCTATGTCGCGAAGACTTAGGTCGCTCCAACCTAAGTCGCGAATTATCTTATGTCACTCATTTTATGTCGCTAACCTGTGTTGATTCCGTATGTCGCTTAGGTCGTATTGTTCTTATGTCGCATGAAGGACCGCCTTGTTCTTAAGTGGCAGAAACCCTAGGTCGTCCGCACTTTTATGCCGCTGTATCTTAAGCCGCTCAAGTTCTTAGGTCGCTCGACCTTATGCCGCATTCCTTAGGTCGCTCAACCTTAGGCCTCATCTTTTAGGTCGCATGAAGCTGTGCTGCAGAGTACTATTGTTAAGTCGTAGAGTCGTATACTGTTAAGTCGCATATGTGTTGTATGTGTTAAGTCGTTTGTTCTTATGTCGTGTGTGTTGTAATATTGTTATGTCGTAAGTCGTGTAATATTGTGAATCGTATGTTGTAGGTCGTGTGATGTTAGGTCGGCTGTGTTGTGTTGTAAATTTCTATAAATGGGGGTGTTGTGTCACTTGTAAAAAGAGTTGATTTTGAATAAAATTGTTTGTGTGCTTTTGCCACTTTTGTTGAAGTTGAGTGTGATCTCCTTCTTCTTCCATCTTCGGATATTCGAGTGCGCTCGAATCAACGAATTTGAAGCCGATTCACGGAATCTCGTGCGCGAGATTAACGTCGAAGAATCGTAGATCTTCTAACGCGAAATCGTGTGCGATCAACGTGTTGAAGATAGTTAGAATCTGGTATCTCGAGAGATCAACGGATTTGGGCATTTATCGTTCTACCAGGTTTGCTTGACACGAATTCATTTTGTGAGGAAGAAAGTGAGACAAATTGGTAACAAACATTATTAGCACGTCAAGTTTGTTAATCCGCTGCGTCACATAATATAAGAAACATTACATTTAACTTTTAATGAAAATTTTAATCATAATACCGATGATGATTAAAATACTGAAATTATAAAACCATCAGTAAATCCAATCGCTAGCGAACAACTAATTGAAACAATCAAACCTAATAACAATAATTTAAAGTCATCACCTAGATTATTAAAGGACTACTCGTCAGATAATGTAATTGGCGATATGAACACAATATTAGCTATGCGAAGGCAATTGACTCAAATAGATCATGTTGCTTTCATATCTAAAATTGAACCAAAATATTATAAAGAAGATGTTACGGACGACTATTGGATTATGGCATTACAAAAGGAACTAAACCAATTTGAACGTAATAACGTTTGAGAACTTATACCAACATAAGATTACCAAATTGTTATTGGTACAAAATAGGTTTATAAAAACAAAGTATACGAGAACAGTGATATCATAGGCAATAAGGCTAGTCTTCTAGCTCAAGGATAAAATCAATAGGAAGAGATTAACTATAAGGAAACCTTTGCTTATGTAGCACAGCTTGAAGCTATAAGAATACTCCTTACGTTTTCCTTTCATCACGACATAACTTTGTACCAAACAGATGTTAAAAGTGCATTTTTAAATGGTTGTATTAAGGAGAATGTTTTTGTTGAACAACCACCATTATTTTCATATGAAAAATATCGCAATCATGTTTTTAAATTGAAAAAGGCACTTTGTGGTATTAAACAAGCACATCGTGCTTGGTATGAAAGATTAAAGAATTATCTCTTGAATTTTGACTTTGAAATTGGTAAAGTTGGTAAAACACCTTTTATTAAAAGTGATAAAATTGAAATTTAAATCTTTTAAATTTATGTTGATGGTATAATTTTTGGATCAACTGACAAAAAAACCATGCGATGACTTTGCTAATATAATGAAATCAATTTTAAATGTCACATATGGATGAATTAAGATATTTTCTGGGTTTACAGATTAAGCAATTAAAAGATGGATTTTTTATTTTTCAAGAAAAATACAGTATAGGTTTACTAAAATATTTTGGAATGGAGAACATTGGTAACAAACCAACACCAATGAGCACTAGCATACACCTTGATAAAGATGAGAATGATAAGAACGTAGATCAAAAACTTTATAGAAGTATGATAGATTTTTTTACTTTATTTAACTGCTAGTAAACCTGATATCTTGATAAGTGTTTGTCTGTGTGCTAGACTCTAAGTGAATCACAGAGAATTACATATGCGAGATGTAAAGTGAATTTTACGTTACTTAACAAATACTAAAGGTTACATACATTTTTATCCGAAAGGCCGCCCTTTTGAATTTGTAAGTGATGCTGCTTTTGGAGGATGTTAAACGGACTAAAAAACTACAAGTGGTACTTTTCATTTCATTCGTCGATTTTTAGTGTCATGGTCAGTAAGAAGTAAAATTGTGTTTCATTATCGACACGTGAAGCAAAATGTATCTTTGTTGCCTTGGCTTGTATAGAAATAATTTATATGCAACAAATTTTACATGATTTTGGAGTTAAATTGACTAATTCTCCTATATTCTATGATAATACAAGTGAAATTAATTTATCAAAGAATCCTATAAATTATTCTAGAATGAAACACATTGATATACATCATTTTTTACATGACAATGTTGAAAAGGAACCATTTCACTAGAATTTGTTATATTGAAATTCAAATATTAGATATTTTTACAAAATCTCTATGTGAAAATATGTTTCTTAAATTACGTAGAGATCTCGGTATTATTTCTTTAACTGAATTAAAATAATTTTAACATTATCTATTATATAAGTTAATCATTTATTTTGGCTTGTTGAGAAACCATCATGTTCCCAGAGGGAGTATTATTATTATTAACTGTATTATATAAAAGTAGTTGTCATCACCAAAAAATGATAGAATGTTAGAATAAATTTTGATGATGTCATTAAAATATGTTCCATTAACTACTTGATTACATAAATTAGCTTGGAGAACTACATATATGAAATATAGCTATTTAAGAAGATCATATATCAACAAATGATAAGCTATGACAAATGAGAAGACCATGGCAATTAATTAAGGTTAATAGAATCTATGAATGATAGAAGAAACAAAATCGACATTAAAAAGCTAAGCTTTCATATTTAAGTCGAAAGTCAAGTCTCGGAATTTATATTTTGTAAAATCACTCATATGACCTCCCTTTCATTCCAAACCTTACCATACACTCCAAAATCATATGCTTCACTTCTAAAATATTTCTCAAGTTTTTTGAAGCCAAGGGAATCGAAGAAAAAAGAACAAAAAATAGCCAGCATAACAAAAATTTTGCTACCGCCGGTCAACTGGTGATGGCCTTACCAATGCACCGGTAGCGACATAATTTTTATGCCCATGCCTATTTTTCTTACCATTGCTTTGCATCTCTTCATCTCTTCTTCTCCAGATCAGTGCTTCTCGTGATGCAACCCTAAGACCAGTTAGTACTATTCAACGAATCTATTTTCTGATATAAAATCAGTGGCAGACTTCAGATTTGGATATCAGTTTTCTAATTATAAATTCTATTGCTTTCTCTCTCTCACTTTCCGATCACTACTGCTGCCCTAATCATTATCCTAGATATTCTCATACTCAAACTCCAAACCCCTGAACCTTTACTTATATCCATATCGAGTGGTTATAGGAGTTGTTGTTCTATAGTGACAATAATCATGTATTTTAGACACAACTTTGCTGAAGAACCTTTTTCTACTTTTATCAAAAGGTAGGCCTGTGAGGTGCTCGAGTAGCTTGTATTGTAATTCCTCTTGGCTAAGTGAGGTGTTTGAAAGGAAATCCTAAGAGGTTCTTAGGAGCTTTACGTAGGAGAGGTGCTCCAAAGTAGGTTAAATCTCAGTATGATCTTTTACTTACTTTACTTTTCTTACTTTGCAATTTATTTTATCACTTATACTGCAAGTAGGTAAGTAGTGCCGAACATATTATCAATATACGATCCTTTCACATTTTCAAATGTAACTATGTTTGGTCACGTATCTTTCCATGTGAGTTATATCTGCTTCAGCAGCTTGTTACCTTCCTTTTGGAATAATAAAAAGTGGATGGTCCACTATAAAGACCGGCTTACCTTTCAAAAAAATTCTAAGAAATGCGAGTTTAATGTTGCTTTATCTAGATGAACCATGCTTGGTGGGCTACATTGGAGGAATTGGCTCACCCCTCATAGGAGTGGTTTCAACTGGCCGCATTCCAATGAGGAGCCCGTCATATCTCGTAGAGTTGACAAAATCCAAGTTCAACTTTTTTAGGTTGTCGAGTGTTGGGTAATCTGAAGGGCCAACAACTCCATCACCATGTGTGGTTGGGGTTCCATCCTCAATCCTACCTGAAGCTGGACTATGGATGGCTTCAGAAACCCCTCTTGTCAAGCATGTATATTAGGGAGTCAGAATACTATCTTTGTCTAAGTTGATTTTCCCCATTGACTCTTCTCCATCCTTGCTTTCTTCTTCTTCGTCCCCTTCTTCTATGTACTCTTCCTCTTTTAATTCATTTTATTTTTCTTCTTCCTCCTCACCTCCATTAACAACCACACATTATTTTGATGGCGCTCGTCTTGGCTTGTAGCACCATCTCGATCTCGTTTGAGAAGTTGATCCTCAAATCGATAGGTTCCTTGCGTGGTATGATATTGAAGGTTCATTGTAGAACAAACGGAACCAATGAATGCGCATATCTATCGAAAGGAGGTATGTATGACTTTCGAGCTCAGGAACAACTCAAAGGATGGAAACCATATGCTTTAAAGCATCATACTCAAATCTCGCAAGTATATCAATTAAGGAACAAAAACAAATAAGGAACTTGAAGGATGTGAAGATAAGCAGTGAGGAATTTAGAATTTGATACGTAAAATTTACATGCAGAGAGCCATCATAGTGTGAACCCAATGTGGGAGGTTATGAATAAGTTTTTGCTCTTGAAGTAACTTTGCTTGTTGTAAAGGTCAATCACCACATATGTGTGATGAATAGATTCAAAGAAGATAAGGTAGGTTTTAGTAGAGTGACACTTGAAGTTGTACAAGAAATGGACATTAGCAAGCCCTGGTTGTCTCCTAAGGTAGCCAACACTGATCATATATAAGATAAGAAGCACAACATATGCGTTTGGATGCAACTGAGAATGAGCAATCCGACGTGATTGAAGAATGTGGCACATGTAATGGTTAAAAGGAGGGATGGAACAAAATGGACATATACAACAGTTATAAGCATTGTAATCGCTTGAGGGTTTTGGACTTGTTCGTGTGGCAACGGAAGCCTCACCTCATTTCTAGAGATCCTGTGTTTGCGGCGGATTCGCTGAAGGAGGAGAATTGGGAGGGGGGTGGTTTGTCAAATATGACAGCTCCATTTATAGCAATATTAGTAGCAATGTCATTATGAGGCTCTTAGACTATTATCAAGGCAATGGTTGCTGGCACATGGTGAATGCAAGATAATCTAGCAACTGCCGTGAAAAAGATGTCGATATGGACTTGGATTTTTCTACAAGCAAGATAGAAGTAGATAAAGCCAAGGTTTTAAATATCGGATTTCGGTCACGTTTCGTCTCGAAATTTTTACACAAGTTATCTCGTATCGGGAGAGATCTCGGACGAAATGAGTACATATCGGGTGTACATCTCGGATTAACATCTCGGGTCTTATGATGCATCTCGGGAATATCTCGAATGTACTTATGTGTCTAAAATTGATGTGTCAAAAATTTATTTAATGGTTATAACTTTCTTAGTAAAAATAAAAATGGTAACATACTTGATTTACATGGAGAAAAGAATATTTTTAGAAGAGTAGTAGCTTGATTAGCTTAATTGATTTGGTAATAATCGAATAATATCCTTTTATTCGAACATAATAAAGAAGTGAAACCTTTCGTTATGACTCATTAAGATAAAAAGTAAAGAATATGTTCAAGAAGTTGGTAAATTATAATTGGATTGAGTAGTTTGTTTTGAATCAATATGAAAATAAAAAATATTATGCAAAAAAAAATGTATAATTTCGGGTGAAATCTCAGATTGAGATTTTGGTTCATATTTCGGGTGAGATTTGAATATCTCGGACGAGATGAGTGCCGAGGGAGATATGAAGGAGATTTGATGTCTCGTCTCGTTTAACTGTGAAAATGAGATCTCGGACGAGATCTCGAGCGATATATAGGAGATTTAAAACCATGGATACAGCTGAGCAAAAGAAATTTTGGTAGAACGTATGGTAGCCATAGGTTGACTGGAAACAAAACTCAAGTGACGGGCATGGTCAGATAAATATTATTTATTTCCTACATTTGTGCATGTATGTGCTTAACCCTAATGCATCGATATATATAATCTAATGAAGATTGATGTGTATTGACTCATCAAATTTCGTACATTAACTAGAGGCGATGTGTATCCTACATGTGTATATATGTTATGTCTTGAGCACGATGCGTGGAAGCATGCTGTATGGAATAAATGTCCATTCTAACTAGAAAACGAGCTCTAACATGCAATGGAACTGTATATCGGATGGAAACTATTAATGTATTCAATACAGTAACAGCCCCAAACGGGTCCAACGTGGACACAAACTTTGGCCCTCGATAAATGTTTTCCCATAGAGACTGTACAATTTTTTAAAGGTGGAGATTCTTCAACCACATGAAGAAAGCATCGATGTAAATTTTTTTCTGGACATGTCAATGGAATAATTCTATGAAGACTCCAACTCGATAATGTAATAATCATCAAAATATCCATAACCATGCAAAGTTGACTTAGAAATCAACACAATATAAAAAAGGCTCTCCCTCAAGCCGAGTCCCATCCCATTTAACCCAAGAGCCGATCCATCTTCCCTAACTTAGGTTGATATCATTAGAAAATGGAAAAAATATAAGGTTGATTAAGGAGAAAGAAATCGGCCACAGTAGTGGCCATGGCATCAAATCGGCATAAACATGGTAGGAAGGAATGTAGCATGGAGGGAACGAAAGAAATGCATCTTGATTCAAGATCTGGAGGAGATCGACGAAGCTGGCTTGAATTCGTGAGCTTTAGGAATCCTTGGTTGAAGTCGCGGATGCTAGTATAAGAGAGAAATTCGATAACGATAGTGAGATGAGGTAAAAAATATAAGTATGTAAAATTCCTAAGGGGGTCAATCAACACTGCTCCATATATGAATTATTACCAATCCATAACTTTTAAAAAAGTAATGAATTGATGTATCTATCCGATCTTGAATCAGAGTAATTCTCAATGACGAACAAAGTAAACAAGTTTTCAAGAGTGCATGGTTTATATGTATTGAAAAGACACGTCTTAATGATTGTGTGGAGATAGTGTTTTGGAAATGCGATGTTCATGGAAATGGTTTGAGTAACGGTAGCGTCCATGCATTCAACATTTGGTTGTCTATCTTTGTTGAAGGCATGCTTTGTATTCATTGAAGTGTACTTTGGTGGGGGTAAGTGTTATCAAGTATTTTTCACAAGTGGTAATTCGATGATAATGGACTATGAATTATGAAGAAGTGGATGATAGACTCAAGGATAATCGAGTACAAAGAACAACTAGGTTAAGTTGAAAAAATTAAGCTAAGTCTGCGGATTGGTATCGATTCAGCATTTAGCCTAAGTTCCCCCCATTTCTCAGTGAATAAAAGGAGCATAGGGATAAGAAGAAAAATAGAGAAATTTGGCCAAGTTGATGGGTTGGTACTAATCCATAGGTTCCTTCTATTTTGGCATCATTCTCAATGAATATATGAAGGAACAAATTTAGAAGCATCAAGGGGAGATCAAAATAAGAGAAGAGGCGACAAGACTTGAGGAAACATACATAAAAGCATAGGAATTATGGATTGACATCAATCCAAATATAGATTAGTACCGATCCATCAAATCAATAGCTTTGGATATGATATTATCCTATCTTTCCAGATCCAAGTATTTGATGAGTTCTAATGTAACTTGACGACCCAAAAGCTCAATAACAACCTAGTTCGACTATAAATAGAGAGCTAAATGTAAGATAAAAAGGGACTTTTGGCACTTGGCTAATTTCTATTATATATTTAAAGGGAAGGGCAATCATTATAACTTTCTCATTGAGTTCATGTAATTATATTCTCTTCTGGATCTAGAAAATAATACGAATAAATAATAAATAAAGTGGATGTAGGCATAGTTGAACAAATATAAATCTTATAGCTCTTGCTTTTCCTATTTTCTTCTTCATATTTATATATTTACTATTGATTTACTATTATTTGATTGAGTATAGCGATTTTTGATTGCTATATTCACGAATTCAGTCAAATAAAGTGATGTTAGACCAAATTTTGGCTAATAGTTTACATCTATGGTTATTTGTTTTGAAAGTTGATATGTTGTTGTTTAATGTATGACTAGTACAGCTGTTATTTATGGATTTATTCACTTATTTTTGTATCGAGCATTAGAGTTCATTTTAATTTTGGATTGACACAGTAGAAATAAAAATTGGACGACTTTTACGCAGGTATATGTGACTTTTATACAGGTATATGTGTTGAGATTTATTTCCCTGTTTTTGCATTATGACACCGTGGTTGACTAATAAACATGCATAAATTATTATATTGGTGTTGTTGCTATTAGCAATAATATATTTTGACCAAAAATTATGACTATAGGAGAAGAATAGGTCTAGGGATGAAAAATAATTACATGGATTTGACTTTGAATAAGTAGGTAGTCTCTCTACGTCAGACCACAAAATTCTAGTTGGGATGCGTAGATGTACAAGTGTAGTCTTATTATTTGTTGATTCATTTCCTTTTCTTTTGTACTATATATGTGCGTGTGCGCGCGCACATATACAGACACACTCGTATATTTCTCAAGTTTGTACTAAATGTGGAGGAAATTTGGGAAAGTTAGTTTATAAGTTATATCTATAGTTACTTATATGGTACAACCTTGTTGTTATATAAAGGTTTTGTTTTGTACATTAAATAAGTTTTGAAGCAATTGAGTAAAGGCAGCTTGTGGGAAAGATCTAACGAATACTTGTCATATTGGGAAAGATGTGAATGTGGTTTAAATAGGAGTATGGTGTAGTGATGAGAAATGTTTAAACAACAAAAAATTGATGTTTCGATTTTAGGATGATTTCCCTTTTGGCTACCATGAAGGAGAAGAAAGAAAAGAAAGAGGAAAAGAATAGGCTAGGGTTTGTTCTTTGTGTTTTAGTCTAGGTGATAAGTTGTATTGGATTATTTACCCACATATGTATCCTGTCCAATATTGTTATGGACTATAAACTGTCAGGGTATAATACAGCTTCTATCCATTTTCTCTGTATATAAAAAAAAACCATTTTAATGCAATGAAGATATAAGCAAACAATGGATATGTTATTTGTAGCATTAGTCTTTTATTAATAAGTTTTTTATTTAATATCATATTGATGTTGTGAGGCCATTGGGTTTCAATATGTTTAGCTTAGTTTCTCAAATCATTCATCCAATGATCCACTGCTTTTAATATCTAAGGTTAACTCATAAACGTTAGTTGATGGCGTGTAAATTAATTTCAAAATGGTTAAGTATCACAGATTGCTGGTGGCTTAAGCAAGCTCCTTAAAATGGATGAATCCAGTGGTTAATGTTACTTTGCTCAACTTTGGTTGGATTTTTTCAGAAAATCGACGTGATACAAAAATCTATCTAAAAATAAAATCTCACCTACGCAAAATGTTTCAAATTGTTGTGACAATGTTCGATAGTTAAACATATTGATTTCGTCTTGATCATAGGCTAATAGGATGAAGCAAAGAGAAAATTGCATTTTTCAATGATACATTTACTAATGTTGTTAGTAACAATTGTTTGGGCTGCCAAACACATGATGTTAGACTTTATTTATCGATCTTTATAGTTTGAATAAATCCAGATTTTCATAAAAATTCTCTAACACACAGGCCTTCTCCACAGGACCACAATTTAAATTACAGCCTACGCAAACCCCTCAACCCAACTACCATCAGCATTCCATCTTTTTTCCTCGAAGGCCCAACATGCAGAAACTGGAGCCTAACGTTGGTCCATTGACTTCCAAACCCGTTCTCTACTCTCTCTCCCCGTCTCATATTCTAAATCCACCAGAATTGCTTGTTCAATCGACAAAATTGACAACCGTATTACATATCACATCAAATAATCTCCTAATCTCCAAAGCTGAGCATAGTGAAACTTCCAGTGACATGACATGGGTACCTCTTTTACCTATCTTTGAAAACACTCTTATTCCTGCAATGCAATTCTCGATCTTTTCCTTCGACTATTGATTCGCTTCGCCTGTGGCCTTTCATTACTTCCCACATCAATCCCATCTGCACCTAATCCCCCTCCTCCTCTTTTAGATAAGTAGGATATCAATTCTTCTCCTTCTGGAAATGGCCTTCCAAAAAATCATTTTCAATGACTTTTCCCCGCCTAGATTCAATCGATAAACCTGCTAAATATTCCAACTTGTTTTTCTTGTAATGGTTTACCTAGGGAAGGGACGTGGAAAGAAAAAGGGTCAGGAGGTAAAGTTCTAAAGTCTATTATGCTAACCCATGATTTGGTGGCAGTTGCAAAGTCTGCAACAGCTGTTGCAAATGACAATTTTTTTAGCTTATCTGCTAAAAGAAGACAAGGATTCTTGTTTATGGAGTTAATAATCATGTAAATAGAGCTCATTCATTTACAACCTTTCTTTGATATCTCTTTTTAATGTCTACTGCGTGCTTAGCCAAACATAAAGCACTGCGGGGTAGGTTAGTAGGTACTGAAAGTGTTGATACTCATGCAACGAGGCTGCGTAAGCAGACTAGAGATAAGAGCCAGAAGCATCGTAATCGAGCATGTTATTATATACATATGTCCGAGTTTAGAATTTCCCATGGGATTGCTTATTACCATTGTAAAATGGATGGGCATTTCAGGAATGAGTGTCCAGCTCGTAGATAGATGTGTGAGAGAAGAAAAGTTGCAGTGGCGACAGACAATGAGTTTGGATAGAGATAGATGTGTAGATCAGCTGGACTAGACCGGACCGAGGTTTGTTCAGCTTTTATCTTAAATGAAATTGAGTCGAACACGAACTAAATGAGATTTATGCTCGTATAAATTTTAATGCATAAATGAAATCGGACAGAAACAAATAGACAATTTTCGACCGTGGACAGTAACGTACACAGACGAACATTACTATTTACATTAAATTTTATGCTTTTTAATCAACTTTCCATCAGGTATATTATTTTTATCATTATGTACCGAAGCATAAGCATTTTATAAATCATTAATCAATCAACCAAACAAAGAGTTATCATAAATATTTTAAAGAACGCATTGAATATACTAAATTATAAGAAATCTAGACGAATTAGAACAAACACAGATCAGACCAGATTTTTGTTCGTATAAATTTTCTTGCCCTAATTCATGTCTTAAATGAAAATCGAATGGATTTGAATGGACATTTTTTGGTTACGGACTCGAACAGACATCAAACACTCATACAAAATTAACGACCTTAGATAGAGACAATGACACCTCAATTCCTTTTCGCCTGTATTACTTAGTGAGTACCAGAAGTTAGATTTTGTTGATACAATATGTTACAACTCTATCGTAAATTACCTAATTAATTATATTATGGTTAATAAAATTCTAAATTGTGATTTTTGAAATTTAACTATGCAATTAAATTCATCTTTGAATGATTGGTTTAAATTAATAAAAAGAACGAAGTTATTATTTCTTAGACATAATTTTAATTTAAAATTAAGGTACTGCTGATCTTATAATTAAAGATTTTGATAAAAAAATTGGATGTTTTAGAATTAATTTAGAATTTAAAGTGATAAGAAAATATGGATTTTATTTGTAAAACTAATTAGAGAATATACTGGTTTACAACTATATATTTAAAGTAAACAAAAGAAAATGATATTCCCTTTTCTTGTTGGGTTGTAGGGTAACTATTTGGCCTTAGTAGTAGCCTGAGATAAGCATAAACGCATCAATCCTCTTCTCATTATTTTCATTTCAACCAAGTAGTATAATCTGAAAATAAACCATCTTCATTTCATAAACCCTAGAACATAAACTAAATCCCCAAATCAAGTGCAAAGATAGAGATTTTGATTAATAATTGGAAATTTAAAGCTATGGTAATCTTTACTACCCTATGTTGCATCTAATTTTGTTTTTAAATCAGTTTTCTTTTTAGATAGTAATTGTGCTTTTGCCAATTTCTGAAATCAACCACGGTCTAATTGCAGAAAGGTACTAGCCTAGATGAATTCAAGTTCTTAGCTTCAATCCAAGTCTATAAATGGGAGTTAACATTGACACAACCTATTTCTAAAATACATATTGGATGCATGTGATTGTTGGTTTAGCTTGTATCTATAGTGAATGCAATATCAGTTTTTGTGTTGATTTGCTTGTCATATGAACTTTGATTTTCTATTTGTCGAAAACCCACATCATCTTATCTTGAAACCAATTTAGTTGTTTATATGCTTATATGTTAGCCTAATCAGTGCTCCGGGAGTGATCAACGTCGAAGAAACGAGCATCAACAGAGCATTGGAAGGCCACCTGCATCGCTTGGGGATTTGCCCAAGCATTGCAACTGGTGGACCGGTCTCACCAAACCGGTGCACCGGTGGTGACCTGGGTTGAGCCCCTAGTCATGTTGTTTAACACTCCGGTCGTGCCCGTTCATTCGTTTGTTCGTCTATATAATCGCCTAGTTCAATTTGCTTACTTTTGTGCGTCCTATTTCGTGTTGATTCCAATGCTATTTCCAGATTTTGATTTAGTAATTTATGAACTATTTTGAAGTCTTATAAACATGTGCACATCCAACCAATACGTATATGGTTCAAAATAAAAGAGGTTAATATATATTTCAAACTAATTTTCTACATCAGTCTAATCTCTTTCTATAAGTGATTTATGAAATTAATATATATACATACATACATATACATACATACATACATATACATACATACATATATATATATATATATATATATATATATATATATATATATATATATATATATGAAAAGAAAAGGTTCTTTATTGATAGACAAGAGAACCCTATAATAGTAGGATTTGCCTCTTTAAAAAACCTTACCATTATGGTAAGGAAAAAGAGCACAACATTCTCTATTGAAAGTAAACTCTATTATAGTTGAAAAAACAAACTTACAATAGAAAACTAAGAAATAAATAAATAATAAATGTCGGACCCAAAGCTGGGTTGATTTGAGAAACACCTCCGCACGTCGAAATACATACCAGCCCAGCCCAATATACAATAACAATACCACACTTCTTCCTTTAAGCTGTTAAAATGTCCATCCAGAATCATCTAAGTCAATACCCCATTTCAATAATTTTTCTCTCTCCACCGAAGACAAAGTTCGTCGTTGAAAGCAATGTAATAGCTGCAAACGAACATCGATCTCAACTAGCTTCACTGTTTGCCCTACCGAGCAAATCTTCTTTTCAAATCGGCGGCGAACTCTCTCCAGCCAAATGTGGTGAATCATTATATATATATATGTGTGTGTGTGTGTGTGTGTGTGTGTGTGTGTGTATTTATGTGTGGGTGTGTGTGTGTGTATTACTTTAGTAGAAAGGGTTATGGATTATGAAATATGTATTTTTGGAAATATAAAACTAAGTTGTTTTAGACAAGTGTTTGGACAACAACATAGGTTTGGAAAATAAGTACTTTGGTTTCATAAAATAAATGGGTTCTTTTATATGGGATTTTGGAACTCGGTTTGTGTAATATACATACATACATGTATGTATGTATGTATATAACTATCAAAAAGTGTTTTTGGAACATACATATAAGTATTTTGGTATAAAAATCAGATATATGAATATATATATATATAGTTGGTAATAAATGGATTTTTGGATTTTGCGGGTAGATAAGCATTATATGCATGGAATATTTTGGAAATTTACTTCTATAAATTAAGAGTATGATAAATAAAATGTTTTGATTCTATAATTCGGGGAATACCAATAATCAACTTAGTGTTATTGCAACAGCCAAATTTACAACCCTCGAAAATCGACACTAATACGTCCACTGTATTGCGGCCGAGCATTCAAGTGTTGGAAAACCGATCATTAGGTTTGAAAGAAAGGAAAGATATAAGAGAAGAAACTAAACAACATAGAATCTCACAACGCAACGAAACAATATATATTACTCGACATAATATATTGCAAAGTCTTGTTACATCAGAGTCATACTAATACAAATTCTATCTTAAGACAGTTATAGCAGTCTGTCCCTTCCTAACTGAATACAATATACATATAATACAGCGGAAAATAAGAAAAATAACTAGCTATCGATGAAACCACCTACTCCAAGCACCTCCTAGTAAACTTACGGAAAAAACCTAAACTACTTGGCTGCCCATTCACATTTCAGCAACAAAGAGATTAGAAAAAGAAAATAAACTCCGAGTCAGACATGGTTCTGGTGTGAGTAAACTCAAACAACTTAATTATTACTTCAAAACTCTTTTCAAATCAAAGGTATCCCATAAGACCATGCCGCACATAAATACGGATGAATTTTTCCCTTACGATAACCAAAACATTTGTATATAAAATTCAGTGATAGTGTACTAATATCTAGAGTACAAATACATACCCAAATAGCTGAAATTGTTACCACATTAAATTCTAGCATACTAGGCTCTAAAATCAAAACTATAAAGGCACGTATTGTAGACGGATTCCATACTACGGCAAGGTAATGGAGTACCTTCCGATGGTATACCCCTTGAAAATGCGCCGGAGTCTGACAAGAATTTCTTGTACCACTACTACACAGAGTCGGCTGTCCCTTTAACATTGCGAACTGGATTACGTCATCCCTTTTTGACACCGAGGCCTTATACTACCATGGTATTTACGCACAACACAATTAGAATATGGGCAGTCTAGAATGTGATGGCGGATTCTAATGGTAGCTGACCGCATATCTCTGCTGCATACCATGTTTGTGCCATTTCTCGATTTGTATGGCTCATGAGGTCACATCTTTACATTCTTCCTCTTAGCAGTCCATCTTGAAATGCTAGCACTGCCCTTCAGGCAGAGATACAATGCCATCGTTCATCCATACGATTTGTTCCGAAATCAAAAAAACATTCCACATTACACATCCATTTTGGAATCACCCTCAAGAAGAATAGTATAACTCCGCAGCATACTTCAATATGATTAAACATCATTCGTTATTAGTTTGGAGTGGTTCGGATAAATCCGTGAATTTGCGTCTCCAAAACTAAGCGATAATTTTTGGCTAACTCAATTCTGATTCTTTTGAAAGTATGCACTAAGCAATTTAATCCTCACTGGGGAACTCGAATACACCCGACATAACTCCTGAATCAAAACAGGTCCAGATTTGATATTCAGTTGTTTAACTATCAAATAAACAAACAACAACCAATTCAGTTTGAGATTTATTTATCCATAGTAACCACTAAGCCTCAAAACAATTTTTTATAAATCCATTTCAAAAACATTTGCCCAGGACCTTCATATATTCATCTCTTAGACATAAGTAAATTCACAAAACACTTGCGAATAACTCTTACTTTAAAATCGTGTTAAAATATTTAATCAATGTTGTTTAAACTAGAGATAAGGACAACCCTAAACACTATTCCCTCTGTGTTAAGTGTGAAACAGATGCTCCATACTACCATTTTTAAGAGGCCAGTTTAGAGAAATTTAGAAAATTCTTTCTTTTATATTTCTTTCGATAAATCCTTTTTAACCAAAACTATTCCATTCATGAAATCTCTTTTACGTGAAATCCAAATCCATTCCAAAATACCTTCCAAACTTCCAAGTTCATTAATAAAACCCTTTTACAAATATCCAAACCATTTATACTCCTTTGCAAATAACTACCTTTTATAAACTTCTCTAACAAACATTCAACCCATTCCAAAACTTCTTTTATAAATATTCAAACATTCCTAAAGGTTCCTTACGAAAGCCCAAAATCATTCATAAAATCCCGAAACGAATCTTTCATATTTAAAAAACTTCTTTGATATAACCTTATCCAAAAAGTTCCTTTTGATAAACCCATCCATTATTTAAATATCTTAACCAAAACTGTTGCCAAATTATCCTTGAAATATCTTATCCCAAAATGGAATAATTTTGTAAACATTTAGCTTCACAAAATCCAATGGAGACTTAAAGACCACAAGGGATCTTTTGTTTGGTTCTACTTTACAGGTTAACATGGATATTTGCATGAGAAAGCAATAAGTAAAGGGAATCATTCAATCACAATTAACCAATCCATTATACGACAAATGTCCCAGTATTTATAATAGCCAAATGGTGTTTTGTTCTGCCAATAGATGTCATTTGGTTTCCAAGCCATAAGGGTTACTTAAGGCTTAGGCAAGAGATCCTTCGGTTTTAAAACAATTCTCTTAGATAAGAAAACTGGTTTTTTTAAAATGAATAAAGCTCAATTAAATCATATGTTAAACTTAATTAGACCTTAATAAATCCTAATTAAATCATAATTAAACCTTAAATTAGCTTATTTAACTATTATTTTATTTAACTAAAAATTTAAATCTCAAATAGGCTTGGTTAAGTCTTAATTAATTAAAAAGTAAACCTTAATAAATTAATAATTAATTAATAATTGAACATTGGTTAAACTTTAACTAATTAAACATTCATTTAAAATTAAATCCTAATTAAATAATAATTAAGTGAATAATTGACCTTTAATTAAATATTAATTAAATAAATAATCAACTCTAATATTAAAAAAATATAATTTAAAATTATTCAACTTGATAAAGTAAAAATTTAATTACCTTTTACCTGAATTAATGCTTACTCAAAACTTCCTTAATTAAAAATAATTAATTTTGTAAGTTAATTCTTAAACTCTAATTATTTAACCTAATTACTTAATAAATTAGTAATTATCCATAATTAATAAATTACATAAATAAACTATTAAATAACAAAAGTTAACCTTTTGACTTACTTAATGAGTTTTGGAAAGAGTTTTGAAAAACAATTTAAAGAGAACACTTTAAAAGTTGAAATCGTGAAATATTTCCGAACTGCATCAATAGCGACTATCGCTACGAGCACAGTTCGCTAGAATTGATTTCTAGGTGAAAATTTCACTTTAAATATTGTTACTGCACATTTCAAACACAATGGAAGAGTTTTGAAAAACTTAAACAAAAGGTGAAAATTTGGAAAACATTTTCCAAATCAAAACAAGAAAAACGAGCTTTTGTTTCAAATTGGACCTCAAGTCCTATGCAACATTTAAAGGCACCAACTTCACAACAGTTTCATAACAAACATTTGGTTTTTGGTTTCATAAGCACACTACCATTATATCATAACCAACCTTTTTCATATCCATATCCAAATATATCATTCAACATCCAAATCACAAATCCAAACTCAATCACAAACTTATAAGCATATATCATCAAAGCAACATGATTTTTCAACACAACAAGTGCTATATTTTTACAACATATAGTTTAATATTATCAAGTCAATATCTTTTCCAAAAATGAGAATTTTATCCACTGAAGCTTACTAATTCGAACCAAACTTTTGCTAAAACTTGGATATAAGCTAGAATTTTGCAAAATAAAGACTTTGGATGCCTTTGCACTCAAAATGGGTTCAGCCTTGGACACTTTGGGCTCTGCCACACACTATTTGGTCTCGGCCATGTAGGGTTAGATGGATGATGGTGCTTGTATTTTAATGGGAAGTGAAGAAATGGATGAAGGAGGGTTTTAACAAGTTATGAAAGGAATTTTAAAGTGGTAATGTGAGATTTTTATAATATAGAAACTGTGTAGGAAACTATGAAAACTTTCTCAAGCTCTTAGGAAATTTGACAAGAAGAGGAGAAGTTGTAAAGTGAAAATTATGAAATGGGAGGGGTATTTATAGGCATAGGAATATATTTTGAAAATGTAAAGTGGTTATAATTTAATATATACATATGCATGCCTCACCATACTTCCCCCCGTGATCCTCCCACTTCAAGTACTTCCCCTTCTCATGGAACTATTCAAGCCTTCATCTTATGTACTATGTGTTGATAAAACATTTTTATATATTAAACATACACATTTTTTTATAAAAAGGTTTTCTTTTATTTTATATATACACACTCTTAAATGAGAAGATATATACATGCTTGTATACATGTATCCAACGTGATAAAATAGTTTGTAATGTGTATATATGTGTTTACAATAGTGTTTTAACATTTTCGATAACTTTTACCTAGTGAAAAATATAAATTTCGGAAAATAAGTTCCGTCACATTTTATGTTTCTTTCTGAACTATATAAATTGGTAAATAAAATTTGAAAATGATTTTATCATCATTAGTTATTACTAAAAATAAGTTTAATTGTTAATAAATTATTTATTTATTTATTATTTTATAATAAAATTAAATATTATTTAAATAGTGGTTTGGTTTTGGGTCTTTACATTATTCCCCCCCTTAAAAGAATTTCGTGCCGTAATTTGTCGCAATCCTAATCCAGAAGTATTATTTAGTAAAACCAAGTTTATTTAAATCTTCTTATTTGTATAATTCATATTTAACTTCACTTATTAATCTATCCTCTAGCCAAAAAACCTTATGACATGTCAACCCTTACTTACCGAGTTGACATAAAATCATGAATCTTATTAGCTTTGGTCCTAGTCTATCTATAAGAATAGGAGAGATAAAACTATGATAGAAGTAATATTTAATGAAGAACTAACAGAAGAAACGATACATAGATACAGAATATCATTCAAACAACACACAATCCTAGATACATGCCAAGTGACTCCATCATTGATGGGAAGTACACTTCAAAAGATACATACACCAAAAGATACTAACAAGGCATAACTTACTATACTATTTCTAATACTAGTCTCTATCTTGCTAGTGCTAAACTGATCATTCTACAACTCCTTTTCCCTTTGCTGCTACTAAAGCAGATGGTTTTGTGATAATAACAAAGGGTTTAGGTTGCCTGCTTTCCTTGAGCTAAGGACAATTTCTAACAAAATCCCCCTCCTCATGGCAGTACTAACAATTGTTTGATGCATTCTGCTTCTCAAGCTTTTGTCTCTTAGCCTTTGCTCTCTCCCTTCTCCTTTTCTTACCCCAACTACTTTTCTGAACTAAGTGATCTTTATCTCCATATCCGAAGCAACCATATTTGGGCAACTTTGTCTTGAACTTGCGTTTCTTATCTTCAGTTGGTGTAGTAGTAGGCGACTACGGCGTAATATCTTCAAACCGTAGGGCATTACTTATCATCTTCTCGAATAATCCTTAGATATTCTTGATCATATCATTACGTAGTTTGTCGCACCAGCCCAGCCGATTCTTAAGTTCCATGATCGATTACGAACCCAAGAACTTTCTTTGACTTAAAATCTCAAAATCATGGCATCACGAAGCAAAATCCATTGAGGTTTGATCTTGCGGCCCTTCCTCAACAACATACCCTTCAGTTCTTAAAACTCTATAATTCATAATTCTTGGCTATCTGGATTCATATTAACATTTAATTTCAAACCTTACTAGTCATTTTCTATGTTTAAAAAATGATTTTAATAGCAAACAACAATAGTTCCATAGCATTCAAAACATTTCCAAGGATACATATTATACATAACTTCCCAAAACTCCCTCATAATTATGAATTCACATTCAAGATGCTTATCCCCATCTACTTTTATCCTCCTCTTTTCGTGTACACATTTCCTTAATTATCTCTCTAGAGGTGGTTGGTTTCTTCTTAATATTTCCTCTGTCCTATAGTGCTATTTGAATTGTAGGACAATTTTTCTTGACGTGTTCAAGTTGTTGGCAAAAGAAGCAATTTTTTTCCCAAACTTTAGGAACTACTGGTTCCTCCTTTCCCTCTATACAATAGTCCATAGTATGTCCTGTCTTATGACATAAGTAGAAACTAATTTCCTTTCCATTTTTGAAGAATTTCTTTTGTGGACCAATCTCTTGTGATTTGTCCTTCCAAGGCTTCTTCCAACGTGGCGGAAATTTCCTATTTTTGCCTTATTGATTTCGTCGTTCTTCGTTGGAGTTGTCGGCTTCTTATGAACTTCAACTACTTCTTCATTAGGAACCACCACTGCTTTGGCGGCTTGTCTACTAGTCTTTCCATCCTTTGTGATTAACTTCTTCGATCTCTTTTCCTGTCATCTCCTTCCTTGCGTACCCATTCTTACTACCTAATTATAGTAAGATACCGTTAAAATACACTTCCAGGTCATGTTCATGTTGGGAATGGTATCATTTCCAAATGATGATAGATAGATATTATCGTTCCTTATCACTCATTACACCCAATAATTCTATCAACTTTAAAAACTTTTTCTTTACATATAAAATACAATCCTAGGTAAAATTGTTTCATTTACCATTTCAAAACAATATTGTGTTAATTTGCCTTGTTCAAGTGTTTAGGAAACCCCTATCGATATTCTGGCAATCCACGTATCGACCATTGTTCTTAAGCCACTCAACCAACAAATCAACAAAATATAAACATTTTTATATCACTAACAAATACGCAATCATATATATAGTACACTCAAACTCATAATAAGGCATTCCATTACCTTATCTATTAATGAGTTTCCCCACAAAGGCCTAGGTGTTTGCTTAACTTAGGCTCTAATACCAAAATGTAAAAACCGATTTTTTAACCATCGAAAATCGACACTAATATGTCTACTTATTGCATGCTAAACATTCAAGTGCCAGAAAACCAATCTTAGGGTTGAAAGAAAGGAAAGATAGAAGGGAAGAAACTAAACAACACATAGTCTCACAGTGAAGCAAAACAATATATATATTAATCTACATAATATACTACAAAGTCATTTCAAAAATGTCACATTAGAGTCATGCTAATACAAACCCTAGAACAGTTATAATAGTCTGTCCCTTCCTAACTGAATGCAACATACATATAATACAATGGAAAATAAGAAAAATAACTAGCAATCGATAAAGCCACATGCTCCAAGCTCGTCCTAGTAAATCTGTGGAAAAACCTAAACTACTTGGCTGCCCATTCAAGTTTTAGCACCTAAGAGTTTACAAAAAAAATAAACTCCGGGTCAGACATGGGTCTGGTGTGAGTAAACTCAAACAACTTAATTATTACTTAAAAACCTTTGAAATCAGAGGTAACTCATAAGACTATGCCACACATAAACACGGATGGGATTTTACTTTATGATAACCAAAACATTTGTAAATAAAATTTAGTTATATTATACTAATGTCTAGAGTACAAATACATACCTAAAATAGATGAAATTATTACCATATTAAATTCCAGCATACTAGGCTCTAAAATCAAAACCATAAAGGCTCGTATTGGAGATGGATTCCATACTATGGCAAGGCAAGGGACTACCTTCCGATGGTACATCCTTAGAAAATGCACCAGAGTTTGACAAGAACTTGTATCTCTTCTACACAGAGCCGACTTCCTCTTTAACATTACAAACCAGACTACCTCGTCGTTTTTTGACACCAAGGCCTTATACTACCACGGGTTTGCGGGCAACACAATTCGAATATGGACAGTCTAGAATGGGATGGTGGCTCCTAATGGCAATTGACCACATAGCTCTGCTGCATACCCTATTTTTCCTATTTTCCGGTTTGTGAGGCTCGTGAGGTCACATCTTTACCTTCTTCCTCTTAGTAGTCCATCTTAGAATGCCAACACTACCCTCCAAACAAAAATACAATGCTACCATTCATCCATACAAGTTATTTCGGGATCGAATATACATTCCACATTACTATCTTCCATTTTAGAATCACCCTTAAGAAGAATAATATAACTCCACAGCATACTTCAATATGATTAAACATTGTTTGTTATTAGTTTGGAGTGGTTCAGATAAATCGGGGAACCGACGTCTCCAAAACTAAGCGATAATTTCCATCTAACTCAATATCGATTCTTTTGGAAATGTGCACTAACAACCAAGTCCTCACCAGGGAACTCGAATATACCCGACATAACTCGCGAGTCAAAACAGGCCCAGATTTGATAGCCAGTTATTTAACTATCAAATAAACAAACAACAACCAATTTAATTTGAGATTTATTTATCAATAGCAACCACTAAGCTTCAAAACAATTTTCTTCTTCTTATAATTCCTTTTTAGAAACGTTTATGTAGAACATTCATATACTTATCTCCTAGATATAAGTATATTCACAAAACACTTGCGAATAACCTCCTAATTCCAATCAAGTTAAAAGGTTTAAACAACGTTGTTTAAGCTGGAGATAAGGATAACCCTAAACACTATTCCCTCTGTGTTAATTATGGAATGGTGTTCCATACCACCATTTTTAAGAGGTCAGTTTAGAGAAATTTAGATCTCAAATTCTTTCTTTTATATTTCTTTCGATAAATCCTTTTTAACTAAAACTATTCCATTCATCAAATCTCTTTTACTTGAAATCCAAATCAAATTCAAATTACCTTTCAAACTTCCAAGTTCCTTTATAAACCCTTTTACAAATATTCAAAACCATTTATAACTCCTTTATAAATAACCACCTTTTATCAAATTCTTTTATAAACATTCAAACCCTTTCCAAAACTTCTTTTATGAATATTCAAACATCCTAAAACTTCCTTATGAAACCCCAAAATCATTCATAAAATCCTGATATAAACCTTTCATATTCAAACACTTTTTAATAAAACCTTATCTAAAAAGTTCCTTTTGATAAACCTATCTATTATTTAAATATGTTAACTAAACCCGTTGCCAAATTATCCTTGAAATATCTTTTTCCAAAATGGAATAACTTTGAAAATATTTAGCTTCACAAATTCCAAAGGAGGCTTAGAGATCACAAGGGATCTTTTAATTTGGTTCTACTTAACAAATTAATATGGATATTTGCATGCA
Organism: Allium cepa; assembly: GCA_030765085.1. Lineage (NCBI taxonomy): Eukaryota > Viridiplantae > Streptophyta > Magnoliopsida > Asparagales > Amaryllidaceae > Allium > Allium cepa. The sequence goes on along the minus strand of CM060932.1, from coordinate 1,028,151,088 downwards.
CAAGCAATAAGTAAAGTGAATCATTCAATCACAGTCAACCAATCCATCATATGGTAAATGTCCTTGTATTCTAATAGCAGAATGATGTTTTGTTCTGCCAATAGATGTCATTTGGTTTCCTAGTCATAAGGGTTACTTAAGGCTTAAACAAGAGATCCTTCGGTTAAAAATAATTCACTTAGATAAGAAAATTGGTTTGAAATAAATAATTGATAGAGTCTTAAAGAACTTTTAAAATGAATAAATATCGATTAAATCATAAGTTAAACTCAATTAGAACTTAATAAGTCCTAATTAAATCATAATTAAACCCCAAATTAGCATATTTAACTCTTAATTTATTTAACTAAAAATTTAAATCTTAATTAAGCTTGGTTTAGTCTTAATTAATTAAAATTAAGCTTTAATAAATTAATAATTAAACTTTAATTAATTAAACATTCATTTAAAATTGAACCCTAACTAAGTAATAATTAAATGAATAATTAATCTTTGATTAAATAAAAATTAAATAAATAATTAACTCTAATTTTGAAAAAATATTTAAAATAATTAAACTTGATTAAGTAAAAATTTAATTATCTTTTATCTTAATCAATCCTTACTTAAAACTTCCTTAATTAATAACAATTAACTTTGTAAATTCTTAAACTCTAATTACTTAACCTAATTACTGGATAAATTAATAATTATCCATAATAATAAATTACATAAATAAACTATTAAAAAACAAAAATTAACCTTTTTACTTAATGAGTTTTGGAAAGAGCTTTCAAAAAAAATTCAAAAGAGAACACTTTAAAAGTTGAAATCGTGAAATTTTCCCGAACTATATCCATAGCGACTATCGCTATGAGCATGTTCGCTAGAATTGATTTCTAAGTGAAAATATCACTTTAACTCTTGCTACTACATATTTGAAATCACAATGGAAGAGTTTTGAAAACTTAAACAGAAGGTGAAAACTTGGAAAACATTTTCTAAATTAATACTAGAAAATCGAGCTTTTGTTATCAAATTGGATCTCAAGTCCTTTGCGACATTTAAAGTTGCTAATTTCACAACAATTTTATCACGTACACTTGGTTTTCAGTTTCATAAGCATAGTATTATCATATCATAACCAACCATTTTCATATCCATAAGCAAACATATCATTCAACATCCAAATTTCAAATCCAAAGTCAATCACAAACTTATGACCATATGTCATCAAAGCAACTTGATTTTTCAACAAACTAAGTCTATATTTTTGCAACATATAGTTCAATATAATCAAGTCAATATCTTTTTCAAAAATGAGAGTTTTACTCACCGAAGCTTACTAATTCAAATCAAACTTTTGCTAAAACTTGGATATAAGCTAGAATTTTGCAAATGAAGACTTAGGATGCCTATACATTGAAAAAGGCTCGGCCTTGGACACTTTAGGCTCGGACATGCACTTTTAGGCTCGACCATATAGGGTTAGGTGGATGATGGTGCTTGTATTTGAATGGGAAGTGAAGAAATGGATGAAGATGAGTTTTAACAAGCTATGGAAGGAATTTTAAAGTGGAAATGTGAGATTGTTATAACAAAGAAAATATGTAGGAAGCCATGAAAACTTTCTCAAACTCTTAGGAAATTTGACATGAAAAAGAGAAGTTGTAAAGTCAAAATTATGAAATGGGTGGGGTATTTATAGGCTTAGTAAAATATTTTAAAATGTAAAGCGATTATAATTTAATATATACATATGCATGCCTCACCATACTTCCCTCCATGATCCACCCACTTCAAGCACTCCCTCCCCTCTTATGAAACTATTCAAGCCATGATCCTATGTAATATGTGTTGAAAGAAGCATTTTTATATATTAAAACATAAACATTTTTTTTATAAAAAGGTTTTCATTTATCTTATACACACACACACACTTAAATGAGAAGATATATACATTCATAGATACATGTATCATACATGTATCCAACATGCTGAAATAGTTTGCAATGTGTATATATGTGTTTACAATAGTATTTTAACATTTTTGATAGCTTTTACCCATCGAAAAATCAAAATTTCAAAAAATAAGTTTTGGTCACATTTTATATTTTTTCTAAACTATTATATTGGTATATAAAATTTGAAATGATTTTATCCTCATTCGTTATTATTTAAAATAAGTTTATTTGTTAATAAATTATTTATTTATTTATTTTTCAAAATAAAATTAAATATTCATTTAAATAGCGATTAAATTCTACGTCGTTACACTTATTGATTGGTTAAAATGTTTTCAAGTAACACTTCATCGAATGTTGTACAATTCATTGAACAAAATGTTTGAGTGGTACTTACCAGCTCATTAGCGGATACTTGAATTTCATCGGGTAGTCTGGGATGCTTTGGTTAAGTTCTAGTGATTGCTTTTAGGACGTATTTAATACTTTAGGGTTGCATTCTCTATTGGTGTTCGGTGGGAGCAATAGATCCTTAAGAGAATATAGTTCAGGTTTTTCGATGGTATCCTAACGAGTAAGATTTACTAGCTTCTAGTAAATACTTGAATTTTACCAGGCGTTATGGGATGTTTTGGTTAAGTTTTTATGATTACTAAAAGTGATATTATTTGACACTGTAGAGTTTACTATCTTTTGGTATTCGGTGGGACCGATAGATAAGAGATATACTCATGGATTTCTTTACAATATATATATATATATATATATATATATAATATTGGATAATATAGAGTTTTCGGGTCCTGGTTTCTACAAACATCGTGATTGGTCGTGATTTGGTTTTCCTTGATCCTTATGATTGTGTCGAGATTATGTGTTCCCCAATCCTTGTAATCATGCCAAGATTCTGTGCTTCCGATCTTTTGTATTAGATCGTTAGGAGTGATACCACATTTGTTGTTTTCCATGGTATGAAATTGGTTTCTTTGTGTCAGGAATATTGTGCTTTATTATGCAATTCCATGTTTTGTGACTAATCTATATTTTTAACCTAAATATATAACTCTGTACCTTGAGATAAATTTTGAGTTAAATTAATTCCATGATTTATTATACCTTGGACATCTGAATTTACCCATATATCATTTATTCCTGTGTTATATCTTGTCTCACCCTTTTCGATATTTAGTGATAGTCTGACCAGGGTGTTATTTTAATGCTTGGGTCAGGCTAAGACTTTTTAGGTTTCGGGACATGCAGGCTTTTGGTTAGGTGTGCTTGCAGAAGATAATTTGACATTTTAGTTTTATCTTTTGTAGGATATTTGTACATGTAGGACTATGTGATGTATTATTTGAGATAGTGACTTATTTTGGGTGTATATTATGTGAGTCTAGCATTATATTTTGTAGATTCACATTTTGTGTTGTAAATGATGTGTATTACTTCATTGTGATCTGTGATTGTTGTTTCATATGATATATTGTTTCGACTTTTGAGAAACCAATGGGTTTATTGCTTTAGAGCGAGACTAGGCATGTTGAAATTTTATTCCAGATATTCGTTAAAAACAATAAGTATAACATATCAGTGTTAGTTTAAAGATATACTCACATTTGGTCGCCCTTAACAAGCCATATTCTCCATGTTATTAGACAATATTATTTATAATGTCCTTTAATAATATGAGTATAATGGTAGGGTTATTACAGTTTGGTATCAGGGTAGAATCAGAACATTATAACATATAATATCATAGATCTGAGCCCTAGATGACATAGAGTCATGTCCCCCAGGGTGTGCGGTAGATAGCTAACTTTATTATTTAATTAAGGGCAGGAATATAAAATGATTATAGGATAATTATTTAGGATGTACTTTGATTTTAACTTGTTATATTAAAAATAATATTAGAGTTTTGTAATGACCCAGAAATTTTAAAGATTTTAATAACGTAATTAAGTAAAAAAAATTATGAAATAATTAAATTTTAGTAATGAAATTTGATATTTAGTATGCGTCTATCTAAGCATAGTAAGTGTCAGATTTTCATTGGAAAATATGAAAGTTTTTTTGGTTGTGAAATTTCAATTTTAAAATTTAAAATCAGTTAAATTTATGGAAATAAAGTATTTTTGGAATCTAAATATTTTTATATAATAAAAAATTGTAAATCATTTTCTGAATGAGATATTGTATTTCGTTTCACCAAATTTGGACTTCTCTAGCCCCTTTATCTTATTTTCGACGTTTTAGCAACATTTTCGGTAGCGAATATCGAGTTTTGATAGGTAGGTCATGTCTCTCATATCTATGTATCATTCTATTCATCTTGTCGTGCTGATCTCCGTAGTACATTAATTTGTGCATTTCAGCATCAGGTGCACTGCGAAATCTGCGAAATGGTTAGCCGTATCGGTGCCCGTTTTGAGCCTTTTGGTTTACCTGTGGCATTCAACTGTCCATCGGTTGAAAGCTAATAGCCATGAGCTTTTACTATTTCCCCAGAAATTAATATCTAACATTTTCCATTCCCTATATTTCAATATATTTTTTGTTTCGTTTCATTTTCTAGGTCACTTTTCTCTGCTCCCCTCTCTTCGTTCTACTCTCTATATAAAAAAAATGATATAGGCAAATGATTTCATGAAAACTGCTCCTTCCCTTCCATTCGCCTGCTAGCTCATCCCTTTCCCACCCACGCAAAACCCTGAATCGCTTCTCCTCTCACCGTTGACCAACACAAACCCTCCACCCACGCCATCACCTTCCCCCACCCGTGCCACGTCCAACACCCCACAACCCATAGCACCACGACCACCAGCTATCCCTCCACCTACCCAGACCCACCATCCAACCTCGAAAACAGCAGCTACATCGCCCATCCCTCCACCACCATCCGCCTCACACTGCCAAGCCTCTTCCACCAACCCCACCTAGTTCCTCCAAGAACTGACCACCCGAGCACCACAGCTGCAACCATCGGAGCACCGCCGTTCACCCAGATCTATCTTTGCACCCAGACCCAACCAACTCGCCCTCCACCATCCATCTGCCAAACAAATCCACAACTGCCACGCAACAGCCATATCCACACGTAAAACCACCAAACCCCCTCCAGTCGAGAACTCCTCCTGCCGAGCACCTAACACCAAGCAGCTTGCTCTGACTTTTGCCCCTTCCACTTCCATCTGTCGCCTAGCTCCGCCCCTCGTAACCCATAGCCTAATGTCACCCAGACCCAAAGCAAACCCTCCACTTTGACTGACAGTTGCCGAACCCCTTACCTTGCTCCACTCGACCTACACGAGCACATCAGCTTCTCAATTGTTTTGACATATATCCATATATATATTGGTCTACAACACCTTTTCAGTATGTATCCATCTATATATATTGTTTTGATTCATCGATTTCGAATTCAAGTTCGTCTAGCTTTGCTTTTCCTTGTTCGCCCTCTTTCCGGAGATTTCAGCAGCTTTGTGCTTTTCTTTGTTCGTGCCCGTGTTCGTGTCACCATCTTCGCCATCATTGTTTTCTCTAGCCACGAAAGGTGAGCGATCACTCACGATTAACATTCTTATGTTCACTAAATTAATATTCACATGAAATGAAAATTTAAACATATTATTCAATTTAAATTGATTAGTGATTTGATTGTTATATAGGATATGTTAATAGTTAAAATTGTTTATCTATGTTAATTGATATATCACCATAATCTATTAGTATATGTATTAAATTTAAATTGTTAATAATTATATATGCTTGTAATTTATATGTTATGCTATTTTATTCTATTTTTCTCACACTGCAAGTTTCCTGGTAGTTAGGAATTCCCTATCGGTTGAAATGATACATACTCGAATGATTTTATAGATTGGGGGAAAATCGTTATGGGTTGAAATGATAAACCCAAGTGATTTTATTGATTTTGAATTTTGGAATTGCGGGTTGAAATGATATATACCCGTAAAATAATAAATTATTGCAGATTGAAATGATAAATATCCATATCACTTGACCGTAGGCGAGAAAACTATATACGGACGCCGTTGGTCCATTTTTAAATGGATTCCAAAATTTGGAAATATATGAGTTTTGATTTTTAAAATATAATAAAAAGATTTTATTTTAATTTGTGTAAAATTTAGATCTTAATTATATGTTTTGGAAATTTTAAAAATTGTAAGTTAGGTTTTGAAATGTAAATTATAAGATTATACTTATAAATTTGTTATTTTTAAAATATATAAAATAAGATTTAAAATAGATTTAATAATAAGATTTAATCTAAAAAAATTTAATTTAATTAGTATATATATAACATGTATAAAATAATTATTTAAAATTTATGTTAATATTTTAAAAATAGGTTTTGTAATAACTTTAATAAATAAAGGTTGAAAAGTAAATTTAAAGTTATTTAAAATTTAACTTGATTAAGAATTGGGTTTAAATAAGAATTGATTGAATTTATTAATTTTGAGATCTTAAAGATATGGTTTATATAACTTAAAACTAGATTTTGATTAAACATGATTATATGAATATTTTCAAATTTAAATAAAATTGAAATCGAATATTTAATATCGATTTAAATTTGTAATTTGAGAATATGATTTGAACCTTTAACTTTTTAATTGAAATGGTTGAACTGAGATTGATTTAAGTTGAATTTTGGAACTAAAGTTGATTTGAATTAATTTTTTAAATTGGAAGAAACTATTCTAATTTGAAACTACTATTTGTATATATTATCTTAAATTTATAAACAATTTTAAATATATATACTTTAATGTTTAAACTACTTTTAATACAAAAACTATTTTAATCTATAACCCATTTTTAAATATAAACTATTTTTAATGTATAACTGTTCCAATATATAAACTACTTTCAATATTCAAACTATTTAAGTTGGAACTATTATGATTTAAAGTGAATAATGATTTCGAAATTGATATGATTTTGAAATGAATATGATATTTTGGTATGAGGTATGAACTGTTTGAAATGAAAATAACTACGGTGTGAAATAAGCATTTGGTTACTAATGAGACCGGGATCAAATATTGTCATACCCTCTGCCAATACCCAAAACCATTTTAACAACTATGCATTTAGCGGAGAATTCAAAACGAAGTAGGATGGTTTGGCGAATGTTTGTATGAGGTATGAAAGCAGCCCTGACCCTCTTGGGTCAGGTTGATATGACTAAAACAGGAGCCATGTCAGGTCAAGTGAGGTCGCACCTCTGGTCGAGCATGCTTCTTCGATACCATTCTATTACTTTGTGATTTGACTTAGTGCACCTTTGATTTTGAAAGTGTGTCTCAAGGTGGACAGTTGTAGCTGCTATGCGTTAGCGCTAGTCTGAATCCACAAAACGGTAGTATTATATCTAAGCATTACCTCGCGTGCCTTATCATATGCCTCATCGCGCCCACTACGAGTTTGGTTTGTACGGTACCTATGGAGTGCTCCCTGAGTATTCCACCGGTTTGGAGGAGCTTACAGTATCTGTACAGACTATGAGAATTATATAAGATGTGTTAAGGGGGATATGGGTAACACCTTAACGTTATTTTAATATTTTCACTTTACTGATAGACATTATATATGTAGCGTATTGTACCATGTATGTAGATAGTTTAACGGATCCTTAGAGGATGGGAATCCCAAACTCCTTTAAGTTATATTGCATTTCACTTAGACATTTCACTTGAGTTGATTTACTTGCATAAGAATATTAATGCCGACTTGAGTGTTTTATGTTTGCTTTATGCTTGGGTCAGATTGAGTGCCACGGCATTTGAGACTCACCATTGGAGCTTGAAGCTTTGCTTGGAGATCTATCTTTATTTATTTATCTTTTCAGCTATTTCAGTTATTTCCAGTTGTTTATATTCAAACTTGTCATATATTTTTGCATCCGAGACTTCTTTATATCTGGAATTTCCGTTGTATTTTCTTTAGACTATGATGATTATGTAGTAGCTTCATAAACTACTATTTATCTTGTTGTAATACTTTGTGTCTGTGATTCTATGATTGATTTATTTGCTATGTATATTAAGTTTTGCCAAATATAAAAATTAACAATCTGTTGTTTTGAGTAATTCAAGTCTGACATGTATGGATGATTGTCTATTTGAATGGTTCGAAATAGTAGGTCGTTATAAGTTTGGATTGTGCAGAATAGGATTATGGCTAGAGGCAGACCTAGTGTTATACTGAGACCTACGAGTAATCTTGCCAAAGGAGGGATATTTTTGATTTTCGATAAAATATGGTTTGGTTCGTGCTCACTTCGCTCGCTTATGCAGTTACTTCGGACGCTTGGGAGGTAAAATATTCAAGGGAATGGAAAAGCTCATAGAGATTCAAGCTTGGATAAAGGCGTGCGAGAGGATCTTTACTTGCATAGGTCTTACGGAAGCCCAAAGAGTTCGAGTGGCACCCATCCATTGCAGGAAAGAGCATCGATCGGTATGATCTTTTAGTGGTAGAGATTGAGGATGTTCAACTTACCTGGACACAGTTTAGGCAGAGGTTCGAGCAAAAGTTTAAGCCAGAGGCAGGGAGGGAAGCAATGGCCAGGAAATTTATTGATCTTAGGTAGGATCAATCTTCTATTATGGAGTATGTAGTGGAACTTGAGGCATTATCCAATTATGGGTTGGAATTCATTAGTACCTCAAGGAAGAATAATCAAAAGTTTATTTATGGATTATGCAAGACGTTGAAGAAGGCTCTCCTACTTCAGTTGAATGTATCTTTCAAGGCTTTAGTCAATACAACACTTCGTCTCGTGAAGGCGGAGAAGGATGGTGAGGAGGAAGAAGCTTCTAGGAAACAAGAGGTTAATCAAAAGAGGAAGCAACCAATCAAGCAAAGTAATTCCAAGCTAAGGGTAAGAAGAGAAAGCAAGATGAGTCCAGTTCTACAGCCATACTTAAGGGTCAGATAACATGATTCAACTGTGGAATCAAATGCTACTATTTGAGTGAATGTAGTAAGCCTCGAGTTTCATCTCCAGCGGAAGTTTGTTTCTTTTGTAAGAAGAAAGGGCACCTAGTGGTAGCTTGCCCATCCAGGGAAAAGAAGGAAATAATAAATGTAACGACTCCAATTTTGACTAACATTATTTAGAACACTTATTTATAGAAATTAATGAAATAGTGTAAATGGTTAAGGGATTGAGGTTTGTATAATTATAAGGCAACCATGCCTTAAGTAATGAATAAACAAATATAAATTTAAAATAAATAAGTGAAGGTAATAAGATAAGGGCAAAATAGGAATAGGTTACACTCTTATACCCTTATCCCATTCTCATTTCGAACATTCATAAACAAAACTAAACATAGAGTTTGGCCGGCCACCATTAGAAGAAATATAAAGGAAGATAAGTAAGAATTCAAGTAGGAAGCTTAAGGGAATTAATCCAAGAGCAAATCTCAATCTTATTAACAAGCTAAGGTGAATAATAGATTACCTCTCATTTTTATTGCTTTCAGTTTTTAGATGAGATCCGAATTTATTTTGCAAGAAAAATGCCATATTTTGATTATTTAAATGGATATATATGTTTGTTGATGATTTATGTTGTTTCATATGGATTTTATTATGATTTGATTTGAAAAACCTATTAAATGACATCCAAATGGCTTGTGTTTTTGATATAAGGTCAGAGACATTATTTTAGAGATGGGTTTCAAGTTTCATAATTTTCTAAGGTATTGTGGATTTATTATGAATTTTCAAGTAAAGAAAATGGTTAAATTGAGTTTAAATTCTTTTCAGCAGCACATTTAGAAAAAGGTTATGTAAAAGAATTGGCAACCAATTACATATTGACAAATAAGGCAATATAGTTGGAAAGATATTGCTTTAAAAGATTGAAAATCATTTTTGTAAAGTATTACCGCTTCACCACTTACAACAGCCAGCTTTCGACACTATACATCCACCTCCTACCAAGTCAAAACCAATACACATGGTATCAATACCTTGGCACATAGTGGATTGGACAAAGGCGGAAGGTATTGAGTCGAAGCATGCTTTCGAAGGGTAGAGGTAGCTCTTATAAAACTGAAACTATTTCGATTACAAATAAGGCTTTCGAAGGGGTTGGAGCTTTTTACTTAACCAACTTGCTTCTGTTTATATAAAGAAAGGGCTTTCGAATGGGTTGCCTCCTTTTGTTTTTAAAACAAGCTTTCAAAAGGGTCAAAACCCCTACTACCGCATTTAACATTCTGAACCAATACTTTCGAAATGATTCTTTTGCCTTAAACTTTGAAGCCACTTCTCCATGCTTTCGAAAGGGTTGGTTTCGAAACCATCCACTTCCTTTTACTCAGGAATAATGCTTTCAAAAGCAATGCTTTCGCCCAGTTCTTTTAAGACCCCTAGACATATTGAAATTTAAACGCAAAGATTTCGAAAGGAATGGTTTTAAATGGTTTTAAAGCTATGTTCCACAAACTTTTATTTATACCCAGTGCTTTTGAAAGGTCTTTTTTAAGTAAAGGACTTTATTGCTTTCGAAAGATATATAATGAAGGTTTCGAAGGAGAGATTTCCCAATGGTTTCGAAAGTCTTTTAATATTTGAATAGAAGGTTTCCAATGCTTTCGAAAGGCAAATTTAAAGTGTTTTGAAAGAGGATGTCCAATGTTTTATAAAGCTTTCGAAGGGATACTTTCAACGATTTCAAAAGGTCTATTTACAGAAGGTTTTGAAAGGTATGTTTTAGCCTTTCGACCTAGTGTTTCAAGGTAAAGTCGTTAACCTATTTTGAAAGGGTACTTCAGATAAATTCGAAGAGGACTGTTAAAGTCTTTAAATAAGGGTTTCGAAGATGATATCTTGGATTTAAAACCTAATATTTTCTAAGTTAAAGAAGGGTCTTAACTTGTTTTAAAGGAACATATAACCCTATTAATTTAGGTTTTCATCAACATTGTTTTGTATAAATCATATATCATGGCAGGGATGTTTGAGCACAGAGAAAAGTATATTTTCCTTGTTTAAGTATGATTTAAAGGGTTAAATCAATTTGAAAGAAATGTTTTCAACGAAAATTTGATGGGGTAGTTAACCCTAAGTAAATGACTCATATATTAGAATACAAGATGAGACTGGTATAGGGTTGTGCTCTGTACTTTAGCTAACAGCCCTTAGCTAATATAAGTCCAGAATTCCAATGTGTAGGGCTTTGTCACATATAAGACTAAAATGATGTTACACACGGAAATAAATATACAGAGAAAGGTATGTTATTGGTGAGACCGCGAAACCATTAGGATCAATTAACCCTGGGAGAAGTAGGTTAAGGACAAACCATCTAGAAGTGTGTCTGACGAAAGTTAGATTATTTATTTTGTCTGGTACGCTAGAGTTAGCAAACGGTTAGTGGTTAGCCAAACAAAGCTACGTTGTTCGGACAGGTAGTCCATTGATGACCTAATTTATGTGCATATATGATATTGCTTTATTGCTTTAATCGGTTGTATTGCAGGATTTTGATTCGCAAAAGTTATGTTTTAAAAAAAGCGATATTAGTGAGGGAAAACCCGTTCCACTTAGCGGTGCGCTCTCACTTAATATCAGTAAACTGAGATGTAATAGTATTATTCACACCAAGCTTTATGTCTGACTCGAAGTTCATGTTTTTCCCTTAAACTCTCTGGTGTTCAAAGTTTAATTTGATTAGATCGAGAGTAAAGGTATTTCAGGTTTAGTAAATTGGACGAATAAGCTTCCGAAGACGTGCAAGAGGCAAAGTTAGAAGCTGTTTAATTTTATTTCCACTGTGATGTAATATGACTGATATGTCTATTTAGTCCTCTGTTCATCCAGAGGGCATCTTCATTTGTCGCTCTTAGCGTAATTTATTGATCAAAACCTAGGAATCGTTTTGGGATTATGTATCTAAATATGAAATATGTATTTGAAATGTAATTAGAAAAGATACTTCAATCCTGTGTTAATTTTATTTCATATTCATGTGCTTATGATATTATGAATATCATTAACATTACCGTATTTTGTCATCGTAAGTTAATACAATAGATGACTGCAACATCTGTAGTGCTTAGCTTCGGGCCTTAAGATAGGGGATGTTGCAACTTGGTATCAGAGCATAGGTTTATGAAAACTTAAAACCAATTTCAAACTTAAGATGGTTTTTAAAAACAAAATCATAAGGAATTAGAGAAAAGATTGGGTATGGAAAAACACTATAGTAACGTACTTTTATTTTCTATATATAAGTATGCACTTTATCTCTATTTTTCCGTCACTCTTAGGCTATTGTTCTGTATCTTATAAAGGCTCAAATGCAGATTTTATGGACGTAAGATATGGATGCTAGAAGTGGAAGAGTTAACATTGGTGGGGGAAGCACCATAACTAATGAGAATGCCAGACCAAACACGAGAAGGAATCCAAGTCTGGCATAAGCTGCTAAAGTGGGTGCTAGAATGCCTCAAGTCGATGTGGAAGCTATATATCAGTTCTTTGTTCACATGATGCAGGCCTGGAGTTGCTACTGGTTTAGTTGGAGGAAATGATAAAGGAGGAAAGCAGGGAGCTCCAGTGGTCAATAATTATGTTGTATTGAGTAGAGATTATGCTAGGTTGGGAGGAAAACCGTTTATTGGAATCGAGGATGAAATTGAAGTGGAGAATTGGTTACTTCATTGAGGGAGGATTTCTGCTGAATTGGGGCTCACTAGTGAGAAAAAAGGAGGCTTGCTTCTAGGCAATTACAAGGAGCAGTACTGTACTGGTGTGTTACGGTAGGAGTCAATATGGAGTCTATGACCTGGGCTGAGTTTAGGAGAAAGTTTGAGGAGAGGTTTATGTCGGAGATTGTGAAGCCAACTCCACTCCGGAAGTTTACCGAGTTAGAGCAGGGAGATATGACAGTGCTACAGTATGCAACAGGATTTGAGGAGCTATTGAGATACAGATATGCTATAGTTGATACTACTATTAAAATGAATGAGAAGTTTATCCATGGATTAAAGCCTGAGCTTGCTAAGACCACATTATCGCATATTAGAGATCTGTGCGATGTAGTTGTTCAAATGGCTTTGAGGTAGGAAGAGATGCTTGCTTATCGTAAGGGTAACAAAGTAGAGGGAGCTCAAGGAGAGCAGGGCCAGAAAAGGAAGCTTTTCCATAAGAAGGGAGCTCAGAAGATTGGAGCTGTCAAAAAGGGAAAGACAAAAGTTATCTGTTATAAGTGTGATAAGAAGGGACACTATGCCCATGAATACTGGATAGGCAAAAGGAAGAAAGTTGCTGACAAGAAAGGAGTGAGATGCTTCAACTACGACCAAATTGGATGTTACAAGAACTAATGTAAGGAGCTAGCTAAGGATGGAAAAGGCAAGATGTTTGCATTGGAACTGGCTACCTCGAGACCAACAACAGATGAGAAAGGAAAAGCTGTGTTGGGAGGTATGCTTTTAATTCTTTGTGTATCAGTTAGAGTTCTATTTAATAATGGTGCATCACATTCTTTTATATCTCATTGTTTGATGAATAAACTTAACCTAGAGCACTCATACCTAGTTATTACCTTAAGGGTTGCGAATCCGATAGGAGGTTATGCGACTCTAGGGATGAGATGTGACCACCTAGAGTTAGAATTATGAGGTCATGTATTTGTTTGTAGTTTGCATGTGTTCGATTTCGTAGGGTTCAGAATTATTTTGGGTATGGATTGGTTTAGAAAATACGATGGTAGGATACTTTGCCATGATAAGAAAATATCACTTAGACACCCTGAATGTAGTGATCAGATAACATATTTCGTAGAAAACCCTAGTATTGATGTTAATGCTTTGTTGGATATTATGGAGGCAGAAGATGAGTTGAATCAAGTTTTCATTATCAAAGAGTTCACAGATGTCTTTGAGCCCGTAGTAGGACAACTACCGAAATGAGCTATTGATATTCGAGTAGATTTAGTACCAGGAGTAGAACCGGTGAGTAGACCGTCAAGCAGAATGACACCTATCGAGATGAGGGAGCTAAATGTGCAGTTGGAGGATTTGGAAGGTAAAAACTTTATCAGACCAAGCAGTTCATCTTGGGGAGCAGCCGTAGTATTTACAAGGAAACCGAACAGATCATTAAGGTTATGTATCGATTATCGTAAGTTGAATGAGAAGACGATAAAGAATCGATATCCGTTACTTAGAACCGATGATCTGTTCGACCAGTTGAGTGGAGCCAAAGTATTTTCCCAGTTGGATTTGGTAACAGGATTCCATCAGCGTAGAGTGGCCGATGACAATATTCTTTTGACGGCGTTTAGAACCAGATATGGATCGTACAAATTGTTAGTAATGCCGTTCAGACTAACTAATGCGCCATCATTCTTTATAGATTTAAGGAACCGAGTTTTCTAAGAGCACTTGAATAGATTCGTATTAGTATTCATCGACGATATATTGGTATACTTTAAAGATGAAAGAGAGCATGAAGTTCATCTTAGAGTGGTGCTTGAGACGTTGAGGAAGTATTAACTGAAAGCGAAATTTTCGAAGTGTCATTTCTGGAAGAAGGAAGTGGAGTTTCTTGGTCATATATTCTCAGAAAAGGGTTGTTTGTAGATCCAGCTAAGATCGAGGCGTGAATAGTTGGAAGAGACCTAAGATAGTGACTGTGATAAAGAGTTTTCTTTGATTAGCTGGTTATCATCAGAGATTCATTAAGGATTTTTCACGGACAGTGGCACCAATGACCGAACTAACGCGGAAAGATGTGAAGTTTGTTTGGACTAATAAGTGTGAGGAAGCATTCCTCAATCCGAAACACTTATTGACAAATGCACTTATGTTAGTTGTTCCAGAGGGGAATTAGGACTTAGTGGTGTATACGGATGTATATGGAATAGGGTTAGGAGCTGTATTAATGCAAAGAGGTAAAGTGATTGTCTATGCTTCTCAACAGCTCAGACCGCGTGATGTTAGATATCAAACTCACGATTTGGAATTAGCTGCAGTAATTTTCGCATTGAAGGTGTAGAGGCATTACCTTTGGGGAGAAAGATTTGAGTTGTGTATGGATCATAAGTCAATGAGATATTTATTCTCTCAGAAGGAGTTAAATATGAGACATCAAAGGTGGTTAGAGTTTTTAGCCGCTTACAACTTTGGTATTGATTACACACCAGGAAAAGGCTATAAGATTGCAGATGCGCTTAGCAGAAAACATAAGAATGCAGTATTGGCAATGATAACTGAGTGGAAAGATTTAGATGCATTGCTTACGTGCAGAATACAATAGAGATCTGAAGCTAGATATAGTAAGGAAACCACTATATTTTCATGTTTAGAATTTCGACAACGATGATCGAAAAAATTGCTTCTAAGCAAGGAGAGAACCCATTATTAGCCGAACGAATCAGAAAGTTAAGGAATGCAACATAAAGTGATGACTTGAAAGATTTTAGTCTTGATCAGAATGGGTTGTTAAGGAAGAAAGGAAGGCTACGCGTTTCGAATGTGGGACACATTAAGAAGGAAGTTCTTGGAGAATGCCATCGTTCAAAGTTTGCCATTCATACTGGAGGAACTAAGAGTATCACGACATGAAAAGAAGTTTCTTCTGAAAAGGCATGAAGAGGGATGTAGGTTTATGGTGAAGCAATGTTTGAACTGTCAACAGGTAAAAGCCGAACATTGAAAACCAGTATGGTACTTCAGCTTTTACATGTTTCAGTATGTAAATGAGATTCTATCTCAATGGATTTTATAGATAGGTTGCCAAGGTCGAGTAGAGAAAATGAAAGCATATCAGTTACAACGGACAGGTTGACCAAGGGTGCTCTTTTTATTCCATTTAAGTTAACCAGGACGGCACATGTCTTAGCTAAGTTGTTTATGAAGAATATATTTAGACTGCATGGAATTTCTAGTAGTATACTAAGTGAAAGAGATTCCCTATTCACTAGCGAGTTCTGGAAGAGTCTGCAGAAGACTTGGTGTACCAAGATCAATATGAGTATCACTTACCATCCAAAGACAAATGGGCAAACGGAAAGAGTTAACCAAACCTTAGAAGATTTGTTACAAGCTTGTGTACTAGATTTTGGGGGATCCTAGGAAGACCATCTACACTTAATCGAGTTTTTGTATTACAACAGTTATCAGACTAGTATAGGGATGACACGTTTGAAGCTTTGTATGAAAGGCCATGCAAATTTTTTTTTGTTGGTTAGAGACTGGGGATAGGTTAGTTCTTCATCTAGATTTGGTTAGAGAAGCTACAGAAAAGATTGAGCTCATTCGAGCCAGAATGAAGGAAGCTCACTCTAGACAGAAGAGTTATGCTAACAAGAGACGGAAAGACTTAGAGTTCTCAGTCGGAGATCACGCTTTCGTTAAGGTATCACCGATGAAAGGTGTAATCAAATTCGAAAAATTAAAAAAATTGGCACCAAGATTTGTTGTACCATTTCCTATTATAGAAAGGATCGGAAAACTTGCGTATAGGGTAGAGTTACCGAACAGTTTGGCAGGGGTCCACAATCTGTTCATATATCTCGTCTAAGGAAGTGTATTCAAGATCCAGAAACTACTACTGCACCGACTATGTTAGATGATTTGGTAGTGAAACCGGATATGACTATAGTTATAAAGCCAACTCGTATAGTCGCGAGAGATGAGAAGGGACTAAGGAACAGGATGGTCAGATTGCTCAAAGCCCACATGGTTTATTTTGAAGTACTACAGGCATCAGATAGGGAGATCTACTATCGCTTTTCCTCTTCTCCAGTTATGAAATTTTTTACACTATTGATGGAGCAAAAAACAAGACATAGGGAGATCGACCCAACGAGAGTAAATGACTTTGAAATTCACACATCATCTATGCAGATGATATCATAATTTTTGCTAAGGCAACTATAAGGAGTGCAGAAGCGATTAGAGACGTGTTTCACAGGATGCATAAAGCAACAAGTTTTCAATTGAGTAAGGAAAATACAAAGTATTTTTTGGTGGAGGTGTGACAAAATAAAATGAAATAACTGCTAAGTTAGACATCATGCAAGGGAAGCCACCCATTTAGTACTTGGGAACCCTTCTTTAGAGTGTTAATCTCCAAGAGAAGGATTGTAGCAACGTAATCGATAGAATCAAGAGCAAACTAATTAGATAGGAAACTAAAATGCTTAGTCTTGTAGGTAGATTTGAATTAATCAAATCAATGATATACCATATTGATTAATATTAGATGTAGTGCTTTAAAATTCTGACAACCACTATAATCAAAATTAAGCATTTATGTCTCATTTTTGCATGTAAAGGAAAATTTAGCTAAATCTCTTGGGATATCTTATGTAAGGAGAAGAGCGAGGGAGTTTTAGGGTTGGGAAAATTAGATAATGTCAACAAAGTGTTATGTATCAAATTAATATAGAAAGTTGTAAACAGTGAAGGAGGTTGGGTAAGACTTATGTCTCATTTCGGATGCGGATGTGGCATTATCCGCATTCGAAAGTATCCGTTGACAGGCCTACATAAATGGAATTATTGTCATCTTCGTTCTTTTGTATTCTCTTGTGCATGCTTATTTTCTATGAAACATCTTCTATTTGAATCCAAATTCCTATAAAATAACATTAAAATGTCGAAGTAAAAATTCTAAAATTAATATATGCACAAAAAACGACCATTTTACCCCTATATGAAGATGAATAAATGACGATTTAAAAATAATTTGAATTTTGGTTTAAACATGTTAAAATACCCTATATGCTCATTTATTTAATTAAATTCGATAAAATATGTAAGTAAAAATATGCACATTGACGTGCATATCAGTTATGCAAGAGCATTATTTTAGAGTAAGGCCAAAATTTTCTTAATGATATATTAGACTTGGAGGAAATCAAAGAAGCGGGTTTTAGCATGCAAGATAATCCTGCTCCTCGCTTTGATGGCCTCAATTCTAAATTATACAAAAGTGCACTGGGGTCAAAAGAAGGTGGTCATCATGGAAGCATTTACACATGCGTTTGAAAAATGTATAATAATCAAAGAAATCAACCACCTATTTATTCATCTTATTGCCAAAAATAGGAATGCAAATGAGATTCAACATATCCGTCCTAGTGCGTGCTACAATATGATTTACAAATTATTAGCCATGGTGCTCTACAACTGGTTTAAATTGTTCATTGAGTATTTGATATCTACAATCAATGTGCTTTTGTTCAAAATCATCATAATGGGTATGGTATATTAACAGCATATAAAATTGTTAGAGGCTATGGTAGAGCAACTAATAAATTTATGTGTATTAAAATCGATCTTAGAAAAGTATATGAATCTATAGATAGGGAATTTATTTTATATATGATGAAGAAGATGAATTTTACTAGTAAGTGGATTGATATCATTCAAGAAATGTTAGAGTCGCCCTGCTTCTTGGTCAAGCAACAGGATTCCCCACATGGTTTCTTTTGCAACGCTACAGTCATCGGATAGGGAGATTTGTTGTCTCCTTTCCTCTTCTCCAGTCATGGAATTTTTCACTCTATTGATGGAGCAAAAAAAATGAGATATGGGAGATCGACCCAGCGAGAGTAAAAAACTTTGAAATTTCTCACATCATCTGATACGCACACTACTATTCCATCAGCACAAGATAGCAGCACCACTACTCATGCAAGGCCTAAAAGAACAATACAATTACCCAGGCGGTTATTGGACTAGAGGACAGGAGACAAAGGCTGACAGTTTGTTACAAAATACCGCTATTGGAAAGACGTGTATTTCTCTTTATTTTACTTTATTGCAATTTCTGTTACTGTAGTGATTCCTGCTAAAAAGTTGTTTTAGTGCAAGGCTCATTATGAAGCCACGTAGGTAGTCGGTTAGAGCAGCTGCTATATATGTACCTTGTCAGAAATGGAAAAGGATATAGAAAATTTATCTCAAAACTTCTTATTCTCTGCATTTCTTCCATACTATCTTCTTCTACATCTTATCTGCTCCTTCTATATTTCTCTGAAGTCCAGCAACTCGCATCATCATTCATGTAGATGATATCATAATTTTTGCCAAGGTAACTATGGGGTGCGTGGAAGCGATAAGAGATATGCTTCAAGGATGCATGAAGCAATAGGTTTGCAAGTAAGGAAAAGTCCAACATAATTTTTGGTGGAGGTGTTACAAACGGAAAAGAAATAACTACTAAGTTAGACATCATGCAAGGCAAAGCTACCCATTAAGTACTTGGGAATCCCTCTTTCAAGCATTAATCTCCGAGACAAGGATTATAATAACCTAATTGATAGAATCAAGAGCAAACTAATTGGATAGGAAACTAAAATGCTTAGTCTTGCAAGTAGACTTGAATTGATCAAATCAATGATATACCGTGTTGATCAATATTAGATGTAGCGCTTTAAAATTCCGACAACCACCATAAATAAAATTAAGCATCTATGACTCAGTTTTATGTGGAAAGGAAATTTTTAACAAAATCCCTTGGGGAATCTTATGTAAGGAGAAGAGAAAGGGAGGTTTAGGATTGAGAAAATTAGAGAATGTCAACAAAACGTTATGTATCAAATTGTTATGGAAGGTTGTAAACAATGAAGGGGGTTGGGTAGGACTTATGCGAGAGAAGTAGACACTTTAGAATGAGCCAGAGAGACGAGAATCATAGTCAAGGATTTTATTGAAGAATCACTACTAGAACTACAGTGTATTCCAACGCCCAGTTTCCAACGGCCTCCAACGGCATTTCCAACGGCTTCCAACGGCTCGTTGGATCTTGACGTAACCGTTTGAAGTCGTTGGAAATTAGCCGTTTGCGGCCGTTGGAAGCCGTTGGAAAATTTCCTGCATATTTTCCAGAGACCGACCTTCAGTTCATAATTCATCATCCCCTTCAAACCTTTTCCCCCAATTCCACCATTCCACCACCTCCAAGCTGCTACTTTCGGCCCAAACACCATCCCAACCACCTCCAAGGCCGTCTAGAAGCTCCTCCGACCCATCTCCACACTTCTAGCTCTCCAAATCGGTAAAATTGTTAAACCTAATATTTCATTTTTTTTAATTTAGGGTTTAATTCGAATGTTGATTGATCCCTATTTTTTAGTGTATGCATATTACATCATGTTATCCCCTAATTGCAACTATTATACCATAATGAACAAGTTATTATAATCGATTGAAAATTTTGCAAATTTAGGATATTGCCTTATAGTTTATGTTCATGTGGTTAGTATATTAAACGTATGTGCGTGATAGAGTTTATTGCATTTGCATCCGTTAGAATGGATATTGCATTTGCATTATAGTTTATGTAGAATGGATCGGATAAGCTTGTAGGATATTTTAATAGTTTATATATGTTGATTTGGTTAGTATTGAACGTATATGTGTGTGATAGAGTTTATTGCATTTGGAATCCGTTAGAACGGATATTGAATTTGTGCGAATACGATTTTTGTATTTGTAGGAACACGTGAATTTGTAAAAAATGAATTTTGTGTACCAATTTAGTGTATAAAATGAATTTAGTACTTATGTAATAAAAAGGTAAAATATAAACCAATATTAATTAAAAGAATTATATATTCATATTTAATATAAACAAATATTTAAATCCTTAGATATTATTCGGCCCCGTCTGACAAGTGTTGTATATGATCGTTTTAGGGATATTCGTTTTTTCCACAAAACGAAAAACTCTATTCATCTGATACATCATTTGTCGGATTTGTCCCAGTATTGGATAAGTTACAAACACTATAAAGTAATTATATTCCGTCAATCATATCACTTTAAACAGTTCACAAAATTTCGACGGCATTTCCTTTACTTTCCTTGTGTACACGCATTTGTGTACGATACAAGGAACACGGGGGAAATGCTGCCGAAATTTTATGAATCGTTTAAAATGATATAATTTACGGAATATAATTACTATCGTGTTTGTAATGGGAAGTAGGATGACCGACCATCAAAGAAAGACACATAAGTGGCAATGAAACAATAGTTGCTTATTTAAAATAAAGTTTGTGAAATTAGCAGTTTGCGGGCGTTGGAAGCCGTTGGAAAATTTTCTGCAAAATATAAAATGAATGATTTATAACATTTTTACTCTATCATAGGTTTTCTAGTAGGGAAACATGGTCAATTACTTTAATGATCGGAGCTGGATGTATCAAAGGAGGGAAACTAGTGGCGCAATAAGCGAACATTTTCTAAAAGGGGTACAAGTGTTCATCGAATTTGCTATAAGTAATATTGCAAACGATGAAGAAATTCGTTGTCCGTGTAGTAGATGCAAATTGTTGAACTATTTAGAACCGAATATGGCTAAGGTTCATTTGCGTCAATTCGGTTTCGTACCCAATTATTTGCTGTGGGATCGTCATGGAGAAATTATAGCCCCTAATAATCAAGAACAGTCGGTGGAGGTCATCAGCGAAGAAGGTAGTATGAATATCATAGAACATATGGTCGAATATGTAGCACGATCAATGTTTCCTACCGTTGTAATTGATAACGACGATGTTAACATCGAAGAGGAACCAAATGTTGGAGCTAAAACAATATATGATTTATTGGATCATGCTAAAAAACCCCTTTGGAATGGATGTTTAAGCGGCTCTCAATTATCGGTAACTGCAGAATACATTGCAATGAAGTCAAAATACAACTTTACAGAAGCTGGATTTACGGCTGTTGTGCAAGCTGCTAAACGTTGCATGCCATCCGATAATTTAATGTGCGAAAATTATTATAAAGTGAAAAAACTTATGTCATCTTTCGGTTTGCCATATCAAAAAATAGATATATGTTTAAAGGGTTGCATGTTGTATTGGAAAGAAGACATCAATCTTAGAAATTGTAAAATATGTAATCAGGAAAGATACAAATCGAGGAAAAAGAAGGGAAAAGAAGTTCCGTACAAGCGTATGCATTATTTGCCCCTCACCCCTAGACTTCAACGATTATATGCATTATCTGTAACAGCGCATCATATGAGATGACATAGTGTGAGAACACCTCAAAAAGGTACGTTGACACACCCAGCCGATGGAGAAGCATGGAAACATTTTGACAAGAAATATCCCGATTTCGCAGCGGAGAGCCGAAATGTTAGACTAGGTTTATGTACAGACGGCTTCTCACCGTTTTCTCAGTTTGGTTCTAAATATTCATCTTGGCCTATAATAATCACACCTTACAATCTACCTCCGTGGATGTGTATGAAAACTCCATATATGTTTCTCACGATTGTCGTCCCTGATCCTGATGATCCGACACAAGGCATTGATGTTTACTTACAACCGTTAATCGAAGAGTTGAAAATATTATGGTATGAAGGAGTTGAAACATACGACATATCGAAAAAGAAAATTTTTCGGATGTTCGCTTCTTTGTTATGGACTATTAGCGATTTTCCTGCATATGCAATGCTTTCGGGTTGGAGTACGGCCGGTCGTTTTGCTTGTCCTTATTGCATGGAAGAAACACGAGCATTTTCTTTGCCAAATGGAAAGAAAATTTCATGGTTTGGTTGTCATCGATGTTTTCTTCATATTAATCACCCTTTTAGAAGAGACAAAAAAACTTCATAGCTAATAGACATGAGACTCTACGACCACCAGCGGTTTGGTCAAGCGAGGATATATATGAACTTGTAAAAGATTATCCAAAGATACACGAGACCGGACAACAAGAAGAAATTCAAGGTAAATCGACGTTTCATAATTGGTGCAAACAAAGTATATTTTGGGAATTGCCTTATTGGAAAAATCTATTAACCCGTCATAACATTGACGTGATGCATTACAAAAAAAACGTATTTGATAATGTGTTTTATACAGTTTTGAATGTGAGGGGCAAGACTAAGGACGATTTGAAATCTAGACGTGATATAGAGGAAATATGCAATCGTCCTGAGCTTCATATGACGCCCGACAATAAAAAACCCAAAGCATGCTATGAACTAGACATCAACCAAGTTAAAGTACTGTTACAATGGGTGGAAGGATTACGATTTCCCGATGGAATTTCCTCTAATCTTCGTAGATGTGTCGACTATAAAAATGGAAGACTGAGTGGAATGAAAAGTCATGATTGTCATGTAATGATGGAAAATTTGTTACCCATCGCTTTCAAAGAATTGTTACCGGTAAAAGTTTGGACGGTAATAACAGAACTTAGTTTATTTTACAAGGAGCTGTGTTCAACTACGTTAAAAGTTGACCGTCTACTTAAAATCGAAGAAGAAATTCCTATACTGCTCTACAAACTGGAGAAAATATTTCCTCCGGGTTTCTTTAATGTAATGGAGCATTTACCTGTTCATCTTCCATATGAAGCACGTCTTCGAGGTCCTTTGCAATATGGATGGATGTATCCATTCGAAAGGTATGTTACTTTATTGAGTATGTAAATGCTGATTTAAGTATAAATATAGTAGTTAATACTTAACCCAAATATTTTTTATTAGGTACTTAAATCATTTGAAGAAAAAAGTGAGACAAAAAGCTCGAGTTGAAGGTTCTATTTGCAAATCATATATCGAAGAAGAAGCTTCTTTCTTTTTCTCTCATTATTTTAAAGACCATGTGAACGTATCATTTGTAAGTGTTCCGCGTAATGACGATCAGGCCGTTGAACAAGATTCTTCTTCTGAATCAGTATTATCTATTTTTAAACAACATGACCGACATGCTGGAAAATGTGAGGAAGTATGGCTAGATGATAAAGAATACCATGTAGCACACACATATATTCTTCTTAATTGTCCTGAAGTTGCACCATTTGTTAGGTAATTAGCACATTCCAAGTTTTGTTAAATTTAATACCACACATGTGAATAAATAATAATGTAATATATCATGTTTGTGTTTGCAGTATTTATGAATCACAAAATCCAGGCGGCGATTTAAGCAAAGATTTCAGTACTTGGTTTTCGAAATACGTTTCTGATCCCACAAATAATGTGCTCGATAAAGGACTGAAACATTTGGCATTTGGACCGAAAAGAAAAGTTAACACGTATCCAATATATTTTGTTAATGGATATAAATTCAACACCAAAGAATACGGTGCTGAAAAATTAACAAACAATACTGGTGTATTTGTTAAAGGCAGTAATGACCCTAATAATCATATAAATGATTTTTATGGCGTGTTAACTCAGATATTGCAGTTGACATATTTTACAAGACCCGTGGAGGATGTTTATTTGTTTAGATGCAACTGGTTCAGCAATGTTCCAGGTTCTGGTATTAACGTGCATCCAAAATATAATCTTGTAGAAATTAAACATACCTCGCGTTATCAAAAGTATGATCCATTTATACTATCCAAACAAGCCCTACAAGCTTATTATGCCCCTTATCCATCTCTAAAAAGGGATAAAGCAGATTGGTCTGCCGTTTTTTAAAACCAAAGCTAGATTTACGTTCGATGGACAAAATATTCCAGACGAACAAGCCTATCAAGCAGATCTGGAGGAAAATTCTGAAATAGCAATTACAGACGATCAAACCGATTTTGGACCTTTAAATGATGAGACAAATGTATTAGTCGAAGCATTTAAGAGTGTAGAGGAAAACGACATAGAGCACGAAACCGAGTCTGAATCAGAAAACGATGAGGACGACTGAGTAATATCAGGTAATTTTTAAAAGTATTCACATTACATTGATCTCTGATTAATAATGCATTTATTCAATTTATACAATTTTAATGACAATAAGTGTATACTCACACACTCAACACATACACAACATGACACATTTGTAGCATATTGTATTACATTTTTTAATGGTTCATCATATCATGATTATTATAATGTGTATATGTATGTATATATGGCAGGTATATATATTATGTCCGGTTCTGGTTCTGGGTCTCGGCGACGTGGCTCTTCACGTCATATTGGAGAGAGTAGTGGTGAGCCACCAGCTCGGCCACTTGTTTACTTGCATCCTAAGGCTGATGAAACGTAAGTATCATAATTAGCGAGCATAGCATTTTAATTTTTTAATTGTACATGATATATCTACAATAGTCTAAAGTTCAATTTTATATTTAACGCAGTGGATTTGAGTTGGAGCCATCCAAAGTGGTTCTGAGCATTTCGAAGCAGGCGTACATGGCTAGGATGACCGATTGCTGGCCCAAGTGGGGAAAGATCCTCGACGACGTGAGAGAGACGATTTGGAAAGATTTTCTGGTAAGTTTATACCGCTTTACAAGATGATTAATTAAATACAAATAAATAATTAGTTATATTTCTCATTGTACAGGGCGCCGTAGATTTGCAAGAGCCTGACGTCAATTTAGTTCAGCGACACTGGAACTCCAGGATCGCGAAGAACTATAAGGAGACTATGTCGGAGATTAAAAAAGTAGGAAAGAAGCCCAAGTGGATGAGCGCGACTGTATGGGAGAAATGGGTTGATTGGTGAAACTCTGAGGAGTTCAAGGTAAATCTACAATAAATCTCAGCAATTTTTTACCGTTTAATAAATAATTAATCATTGTAAATTTGTAGGAGGAGTCAGCTAGGAACTCGACAAACAGGAGCAGGAATCCTGTATCACACCGTGGAGGCTCTAAATCTTTCCAGCATCACCGCGAAGATTTGGTAAATTTATCTATTATCACATTTGTATATTGATCAGTTCAGTAATTAGTTATGTACGGTTAAATTATCCAAATTATCAATTGCAGGAACGAGCTCGTGGAGGCTCTGTTGGCTTAGTGGACGTGTTTGCTCACACCCACGCGTCTAGGCAAGTAGATGAGGCTGGCAATATCATATATCAGTGGGGTGATCAAGATAGGACGACCGAGGCATATGTATGTATTTTTTAATTTCTAATACTTACACCGATAAGTTTATTAATTTCTAGCTATGCAAAATAATTACATGCTACTATTTTTCAACTGATGCGCTTGAGGCACAGGCTTATGCGCTTGAGCAGTCTGGTCGTGATGCGCTGACACAGGAGGAGCATGATAACATTTTTACCGCTGTTATGGATCCGGCGCAACGGAGTAGACGTTTTGGCTTCGGGAACCTAACGGTAATTAATCTTTTTACATATGTACAAAAAATCAGCGTTTAGATATATAATGTTATAATATTTTATATGCTGAGACAACCCTCTTGCTATTAATTTTATTTGCAGGCTCGACAGGCTCGACAAGCTCAAAAAGACCGAGACAAAGAAGAAATCAAGGAGTTTAGAGCTATGGTTGAGCAGCTACGGGAGGAGAATCGTCTACGAGCCATCCAGGTGGAGCAGTTGGATCAAAAGCTTGCGCAGTATTTGCATAATCATGGTACCCTTCCTTCGTCGTCTGGTGCTTCTGGAGGTGACGAAGATCCTTGAGGAGGTATGTTTTTGAGTATTTGTGTTTGAACAATGTATATATTGGCTTGGAGATGTTTTGATGTTGATGGTGATGTTGTATATGTTGGTACAGAGTGGGTGAGAAATATTTTGATGGTATGTACATGGTTTATGGACATTTGTTGATGGTAGGTACGTTGATGGTATGTACGTTGATGGTATGTTTTGTGATGTTTGAACGGTTTGATTTGTTTATATTGGTGTTTTATTGATTTATGTGTGTTGTTTTTATTGATATTGATACACACACACACACACACACACACACACACACACACACACACATATATAGAATTGATTGGAAATGAAATGGAAATTGAATGGATTGGAAATGGTGTGGTGGAAGGTATATAGGCTTGCTGTTATACAGCAAAATAAATCCAGTATTTCCAACGGCTTACAACGGCTTGTTGGCCATTTTATTGTAACGGTTTCTAACGGATTCCAACAGCTACAGGCCGTTAGCGGCCGTTGGAAATGCAATTGGAAATGGTCCGTTGGATCCGTTGGAAATCGTTGGAAGACGTGAGATTTATTCCAACGGCTATTCCAACGGCTTCCAACGGCCGCCAACGGCTAGGAGACGTTGGAATGGTCGTATTATCTTGTAGTGAATGTAATTGGCGCGATGACAACTAAGCTACATGGAGCGATTTAAAGAAGCACCGGAGAAAGTTAAAATATGGAGTGACAGACAAGAGGATTATTGGACATGGATGTGTTCAAATGACGAGAAATACAAATTTAAACCAATTTGGACTGTCATTAAGCACAATTAAAATAAAGTTAGATGGGCAAAACCCATATAGAACCGTATTCATATGCCAAAATGTCTGTCTATACTTCAAAAGCCTGTAAAGACATACTTCCATCGAATAGAAGACTTATTCAGAAAATGTATCAACATTGACCTAGTTTGTGTATTATGAAACAATGCATAGGAGGATACTAAACACATATTTTTTCAATGCAAATTCATGGCATATGTTTGAAACTGTGTAGAATAAAACTGAAATGACCAGCATCCCAAACAGTAACTTTAGATCTCAAATGCGAAGTCAAAAGCGTGATCAGTCGCTTTAGACATGAATGCAAAAGCAAGGACATAGCACTAATCATACGTTCGACTTGCGTTTGGTCGGTATGGAAGAAGAGAAAAAATAGATCATGTATTAGCCATCAATACACAGAATTGCGTAGAGATGAGAGTTAGCTTACCAATCACCGTGGCAGGTGGTGTCAATGCTGCCGTAGATCATATGTACTACTGTCCAGTTTCAGATGTCACCAGGTATGGTGCTGATGCATGAAGACATCTACTTTAAAAGGTTTAAAGATCAAACACTTATCTCTTAGTGGCAAAGCTTTAATTTTAGTTGATGTACGTCATAGATCTCCTACCATGCCCAGATCTGAAGCAAAGAAACGCTCTTGCAAGTTTGAAAGCAAAGTTTGCTTCACCAGTCAAGCAAGTGGGAGGCCCGAAGCCATACGAGGTTGATGTGATGAGCAAAGTAGCAACATCGATGTGAATGATTTTGAAATTAGAGAGTGCGTGCGGTATATGCTGTGTATAAGTGTATGGGCTGTGTTTGTGTGTTTGGGCTGTTATCTTTCAGATGCCCATTTGCTCTTTATAAAAGAAACTGCCTTGTACACAAATTAGTACTGTGAGAAATCATTTTGTAATAAAATCATTCTCTTCAATAAAAGATTAACATCACCATTTGTTTTCCGCTTCTTCTTTCAAACTCTTAATATCAATATATCTCAAAACTTTACATGGTATCAGAGCAACAGCAAAGCAAAACTGCATCAAGATCCATTTCAAGAAGAGAATACTAATCTCCATCAGAGAGAGTCTCATCATTTGGAGACACATTACCCATCAGAAACAATATCATCATCTGGGTACATAAATTGATCTCAAAAGACGAGTGCCTTGCCTAGAAAACTCTGGCTGCACTGTGTCTCCATCACTGATCATCTCAGGTTTGAAGAAAATCAAATTTCAATCAAGAAACTCATCAAAAGAAACAGAAAGAAGGCAAGTGCCATACCACTGGTTTATCAGATTGAAAAATCATCATATAAACCCAGTTGCATCATACCTGGATTCTGAAGAAATAAGTTCTTGATTGTTTTATCTGATTTCTTTAAGAAATTCTTGTCTCAAGATTGTTCATCATGGCTGATAGCAATTCTGAAACCTCTGTTAACACATCTAATCCATCACAGCAATCAACTGCTGCAGCAGAGAGCCTGTTGAAAGCCACAATTAGTCCTCAAATACAACTCATCACTGCACAACTTGAAGAAGATAATTATCTTCTCTGGAAAATTCAAGTTGAGACTGCTGCAAGAGGATATGGGCTAGAAGGATTCATTCTTGGCACCACTGCTACCCCTCCCAAGTTCATCACTGATTCAGAAAATAAAACAGTCAGTAATGAAGAATATGTGAAGTATCAAAGACAAGACAGTCTTATAAGTTCTTGGCTACTTTCATCAATAAATGTCAAACTATTGCCTCAAGTAATTGGTTGTAGAACTGCAAATGAAATTTGGTCGACAGTGGAAAGAATTTTCAACACTCAATCTGCAGCAAGGGTAATGCATTACAAAAGACAATTACAGAATGTCAGAAAAGAGAATCAAACAATGAGAGACTATCTGGGAAAGGTTAAAAACATATGTGATATGCTTGAAGCAGCAGGGCACAAAGTCTCAAATACAGAGCAAGTACTAACTATTCTAACTGGTTTAAGTGATGAGTATGAATCTGTGGTTGCAGTAATATCTTCTCAAGAAAATTTACCATCTCTTGAGTATGTCAGTTCAATTCTTCTTGCACATGAAGGTAGATTGGAGTTTAAGAAACCAATAGACAGTGATATGTCCATCAACTTTGCCTCAAACCATAACAAAAACAGAAATCAAAATCATAACAACCAACAATATCAAAGGGGAAACTCTGCAGCAAGAGGCAGAGGCAGGGGAAGATGGAGTAACAACAGACCAAAGTGTCAGATCCGTGAGAAAATTGGCCACACTGCACCAAAGTGCTATTTCAGATTCAACCCCAATTATGTTCCAGGACAAAGTTCAAATAGTCAAAGAAATGGCAATTACAGTGCAAACATGGCACAAGCTCAACAAGAATCAAATAAACAGAGCAATGGCAATCAATATCAAGATGAAACAGCAAGATCAGAACATATACAAGATGAGGCATGGTATCCAGATTCAGGTGCAACCAATCACTTAACAAACAATCTTGACAACTTAAATCTTGGCAACAAAGAGTACAGAGGTAAACAGTCAATATTTATGGGAGATGGTAAGTCTATTGGGATCACTCATATAGGTAATGCCTACATTAAAGGAAAAAGGCAGCTATATCTCAACAATATGCTGAGGGTACCAAGAATTAAGAAAAATCTTATGAGTGTTTCTCAATTTGCACTTGATAATAATGTTTACTTTGAATTTTATCCCAAATATTGTCTAGTTAAGGACATACTAACTGGTGAAAAACTTTTGCAGGGTGATGCAGTGAATGGATTGTACAAGTTCACTGTGACTAACTGCAGAAACACTGTTGAGAAAGTAAAATGTACTAATAATTGTGAAGCATCTTCTGTTGGGAATGATGACAATGTGTTTGATCAATGGCATTACAAGTTGGGACATCCCAATCCAAAAGTTGTAAAACAGGTTTTAAAAGAGATTAAAGTTTCTTTTGATGATCCCACTTTGCCATATGTTTGTACTTATTGCCAAATGGGCAAAAGTCATAAATTACCATTTGTTAATTCCACTACTGAATACAAAATGCCATTGGAATTAATTACAACTGATCTTTGGGGTCCTGCACCCATTAATTCTGATTATGGATATAAGTACTACATATCCTTTGTTGATGCATTTACTAGATATACATGGATATATTTTCTAAAAACCAAGGCAGAGACTTATAATGTTGTCATACATTTTATTACTCAAGTTGAAAGACAAACT
Source organism: Allium cepa (assembly GCA_030765085.1). Lineage (NCBI taxonomy): Eukaryota > Viridiplantae > Streptophyta > Magnoliopsida > Asparagales > Amaryllidaceae > Allium > Allium cepa. Next base: position 1,028,120,686 of record CM060932.1, on the reverse strand, counting down.
TGTCATAAAGTCAAAGTTATTCAAAGTGATGGTGGTAGTGAATACAAATCACTTGACAAGTTTTTCTTAAACAGAGGGATAATACATAGAATCACATGTCCATATACTTCAGAACAGAATGGTCTAGTGGAGAGAAAACACAGACACATTGTAGAAACAGGAATAACTTTACTTGCTCAGGCATCTTTACCCCTGAAATTCTGGCCTGACTCATTTAGTACTTCAGTATACTTGATCAATAGATTACCAACTAAAGTACTAAATGGAGAAAGTCCAGTTGAGAAACTCACAGGGGTCAAACCTACTTATGATGACTTGAGAACATTTGGGTGTCTGTGTTATCCCTATCTAAGACCATATAACAAGTACAAACTAGATTTCAGATCACAACCTTGCACATTTCTGGGTTACACTTCCAAGCAAAAAGGTTATAAATGCTTGGACAACTCAGGAAAAATATTTATAAGTAGACATGTTGTATTTAATGAAAAGGTATTTCCTTTTGCTTCAGTAAATATAAGAACCACTCAGAAGATATACAATCCAAAAACATCAATATCACATATACCTGTATACTCTGAAACTTGGAACTTGAAGGATGCAGGTGTTCCTGAACCACAACACACTGTGTTACCTGAACCAGGTCATGGATCAGAAGAACCACCTGATGCACCTGGTCAATCAACATCTACATCAAGCAATCAAGGTGAAAGAATTAATACAGACAGATTACAAGAGCAATCTCTGGACAACACTAGTGGTGGTGACAATTCAATACCAACTGATACTGAATTATCAACCAGAACAGGTCATCACATGATCACCAGATCCAAAAGAGGAATTTTCAAGCCAAAAATCTACACAGCAACAACAAATACAGAAGAACCAGAGTCATTTGAGCAAGCACATAAAGATGAAAACTGGAGAACAGCAATGAATGAAGAATATCAAGCATTGATGAAGAATAAGACATGGAGTCTAGTGCTTCCTCCAGCAAACAAGAACATTATAGGATGCAAATGGACATACAAACTAAAGAAAAATCCAGATGGAACAGTGTCCAAATACAAGGCAAGGCTGGTTGCCAAAGGATATACTCAGCAATATGGCTTTGATTTCAGTGAGACATTCTCACCAGTGGTGAAGCCCACAACAATCAGAGTTGTACTCTCAATAGCCTTAAATAAAAATTGGGATATAAGACAACTAGATGTCAATAATGCATTCCTAAATGGAATTCTACAAGAAGAAATCTACATGGAACAGCCACAGGGGTACAAACAAAATGATGGTCAAGTCTGCAAATTAAACAGAGCCATATATGGGTTGAAACAGGCACCAAGAGTATGGTTTGATAGATTGAAGGCCACACTGACATCTCTAGGCTATCAATCTACCAAATCTGATAACTCTTTATTTGTCAAAAACTACAATAGTCATATTACTTATATTCTGATATATGTTGATGATATGATCATAACAGGTGATGATAATACAGAGATCACAAATATCATGCAATATCTCAACAAACAATTCTCTATCAAAGACCTAGGCAATCTCAACTATTTTCTTGGAATTGAAGTCAACAGAATATCAAAGACAGAAATATTGCTAAGTCAGAGAAATTACATTAAAGAGATACTTATCAAGTCAAAGATGCATGAGGCAAAACCACAACCAACACCTATGGTCAGCAGCCAGCAATTGTCTAAAAATAGGGGAGAATCCATATTAAACATTAAACAATATAGAAGTATTGTAGGAGCACTACAATACTCTACTATTACCAGACCAGATTTATCATTCAGTGTTAACAAAGTCTCTCAATTTATGCAGGAACCTCATGATGAACATTTAAAGGCTGTGAAAAGAATTCTCAGATATCTAAAAGGAACAATGGATTATGGATTATTACTAAAGGCATGCAGTAACTTAAACATTGTAGCATATGCTGATGCAGATTGGGCTACAGACATCGATGACCGAAGATCTGTAACAGGATACTGCATTTACATTGGTGACAATCCAGTGTCTTGGTGTTCAAAAAAACAGACTACTATATCAAGATCAAGCACAGAAGCAGAATATAGGAGTGTTGCAAGTGCCACTGCTGAAATAATATGGCTACAGTCTCTACTCAAAGAACTACAAATCAACACAACAACCAAACCAATATTATGGTGTGATAATCAAAGCACTGTGTACATGACAGCCAACCCAATTTTACATGCAAGAACGAAACACATTGAGATCGACCTATACTTCGTGCGTGAGCAAGTTCAGAAAGGAAACTTACAAATTAGGCACATACCTTCCACTTACCAACGAGCAGATATGCTTACCAAAGCGTTGTCGGCAAGAAACTTTGTAAAGTTTCGTGCCAACCTAAGGGTTGAAAACAAAGCAGGTCTCTCAAGGACTGACTTCGACAAGAAGGAGGAAGCTCAGCCAAAATTATCTGCAAATTATCAGCAGACAAATCTTCTCAAATTAATACCAGAATCAGATGCTAAGGAGGAATCCTGAAGTCTAGCACTAAAGGAGTAAGCTTGCAGTGAGAAAACTCTTGCGCCGCCATGATTCAGAAATACTTGCGTAACCCTAAACCTAATATTGGTTTGAGGGGGGGAATTAGAGAGTGCGTGCGGTATATGCTGTGTATAAGTGTATGGGCTGTGTTTGTGTGTTTGGGCTGTTATCTTTCAGATGCCCATTTGCTCTTTATAAAAGAAACTGCCTTGTACACAAATTAGTACTGTGAGAAATCATTTTGTAATAAAATCATTCTCTTCAATAAAAGATTAACATCACCATTTGTTTTCCGCTTCTTCTTTCAAACTCTTAATATCAATATATCTCAAAACTTTACATTTGAGACTCGAATTTTTATTGGCTAATGCCAATTTTTGTGTTTTGGTATTTTTGGAGAAAATGTAGGCCCCATTTGACTTGTCGTTTTCGTCTATACAAAAGCGCGTCCGTTGTATGTATTGCTGAAAAACAAACAATTTTGAAAAATGAAATTAACATGCAAAATAGAAACCAAGATTATTTTGTCTTTCGTGTTTCAAGATATAACAAAAGTACGGAGTACAATCCAACTTTTTCGTTGTCCGTTGGTCGTCGCAATGACTAAGAATTATAAATCTTCTTCTCTTATTTCTTGTTGTTTATTAATGTAAGTTGAAAACACAAAACTCAAAATACAAAATGAAACCAAACAGATCCGTAGTTTCTGAAACATTTGTAACGCATGAAGGAAGATTCGTGAATATGGTTTCAAATGTGGGTTAGGGCTACGCATAGTGTTATTTAAAAGCATATAAATGCTTTTAGTTGTTTGTATTTTCCATTTTGGGCTTCTTTTGTACATATTTATTTATAGGCATTGAACTTAATAAAGCTCATTTTGAACTTTGTTTAAAAACAATATGGAAATAACTTTGATTTCTTGGAAAAATTATTGGAATTTTCGGATATGGAGCAGATGGCGAGAGTGGAGGGAGAAGAGAATAAACATGGGAGAGAGAATTATGAACCAACAATTAATCATTGGAATTTTACTTCACGCTTGATGCATCGAACTTGTAAATTAGCTCCTTATAGTTGACCAAAATCTATGCTCCATAAAGACAAATTTCACACATTTAAGTAAGATGGGCCAAATCAGAAATGGACTAAATCTTTGGAGTTCGTATTCATAGTATTGGACTCATATACACAAATAAAGCTAAATAAATGAACCAGTACATCATAAACATAGTACAGTTCTGTTTTGAAGGTTTGTAGTACATATATTTGAGGATTTGAAAGTATTAGTTTTAACCGTTAATAATCATGACGGTTTTGATTGGTTTATATAATGTCTTATTATAGCTAACCAATACTTGTTTAAAAGTTAGCATACACCGATTTTAAGATTTTACCCAAAATTAACAATATGCACACGCATACCCATACACACATATCATTGTATTTAATTGTTAATTTAGTTTTGATTCTGAAAATCAAAATTTCAATATAATCCCTAAGGATATAATTTTAAAAACAAAGAACAATAAACTCCATTTTCATTCGTTTTAAAAAAAAAGGGGTTATGATAATTGACAACACTCAAATAAAGAGCTTTAAAAATTACAAAGCTAGTCTAAATCGACAGATTTTTAAGTATCCAAATATAAGGGAATCTCTATGTCAAAAATTCTCACGCTCTCCAAGTGACTCCAGTTGAAGAATTCAACTATGAACCATGAAATGCGTCTTTTCCCTTCAGCCAAATCTAAAAGAAGAAGAAACAAATGTGAATTTTTTACGTGATTAATAATATGTTTGACCGAAGAAGCAAATATAACTGGCTATAAAGGAATGTAGTTTCTCGCAATGTCCTTTTCATTTGGTTGCAACATGCCAATTTCAAATATAAAAAAAATTGAATGGCGTAAGAATGACAAATAAACATAGACTAGTTCAACAGCCGACAAAGGGTGCAGGCACAGGCATAATTCCTCTCTTAGTACGAAAGTTCACTCCTAAGCCACAGATCTATCTTTTGAAGAACTTTTCAGAAGAATAACAACTACTTTTTAAAAGGTCAGTCTTTGACGAGGTATACGGCTGGCAGGCCTTTCATTAATTTTGTTTAATGCACGATAGGGGATACTGCAACGTTTAATATTGATCGGCATTTGTTCGCTAAACTCCATGATGTTTAAAGTTGGGCGACACCGATATGCTGACAGGGAAGTCATCTTGTCTAAATTTGGTCCCTACTGCTGCGGCCGTTTACACGTAAACCCTTTGCTTATCAATGTTTTGTGAACCATATCATACCATCATCAACTACAAACCTAACCATCACGTGTATATTTATCATTCATGTATTACGTATTCATAAGGTCAACATTTCCAATCACAAATTCCACCTTGACTGTAACTTAGTTTGCGAGTTAAACCGATGATCGTACCTCTGTTAGAAGATAGAATGTAAGCACCTTTATTACATTCTACCAATCGTCCTTACCAACTGTCATCGGGCTCTTCAAGTTTCAGAAACACTTTCATTCTACATTGCTGATTCATTCATTCATTACATTTATTTTGACGTTATTTACGCACACTAAAGTTAGTTTGCTGAATTGAACCCACTATACTTTTCAAGTCTTACCACAAAGTCGTATACCCATTTAGTTTAGACTATACTAAATCTTGACACATTGGCTTTCGAAATCCATTAGTGAATTTATTTCAATTTGTTAATTGTGTACCATAAATATTTCATACACTGTCAATTTTAGGTCAAGACCTCCAATAATTTTAGATAAAACATTTTTATTTCCACGTTGTTTAAATGATGCAACTTATCATTTCTTACCTTATCCCAAGTTTTATCCATTTCCATTTTAACTTATCATTGTCTATTATATAACTCACTTGTTATAAAATTCATGTGTATAAACTTCATGGAAATTAGTTTCCAAAAATAGTACTGATAATTCATATCTTTTGATTAACGAAAATTGTAAACCACTTGTTATCATCTGTATAAGCACTCAGTTGTCACACATTGTAACGATCCGCCTTTTCGACCATCGAAAGTTGGCACAAAATACATCAACGGTACTCCAATGCCGAATGTTCAATCGTCGAAAAGGCAGATTGTTAGAATAAAACAAAAAAATAAACAGGGGAAACAAAATCTCACAGCGGAAACGAAAACATATAATAATAATGACACTATAAATGTCACTCTAAGATACAAGGAATGTCAAAATTAAAAACAAACCTCATCAGCTGGACGGTTATAATTTCTGACCTTACAATCGCTAATAGGTATATATAATAATACATCAGATAATAAAAATTATTACGGTAGGTGAACATCCAACTCTACTCCATGAGCTCCTTGTCCCACCAATGATAGCCTGAAAAAAATATTCGGTCTGATCAAAGCATTATAATAAAATAACACGTGGATCAGTCTGGAAGACCCACGTGAGAAAACTCAAGTAACATGGCGAACATTTAATAATTCTAGGAGACCACACCGTTAAACGCAAAATTGGTTTTACCTCACAAGAACAACTTCCATACATGAAGAAATGAAAAATAAATAAGAACAACAATCCAAACAAGAAAGGATGAATACGGACAAGATCAAATTCCAAACTTAAAGAATGGACATAAATAATTAAACATCAAGAAGAGCTTCAAGCACTTCTAGATGCAATTAAGAAAACAATTTAAGATTTGAATTAAACAAGAAAAGAGAAAGTTTTCAACAATGACTAGGAGGGTATGCCCCACTTACCGAAAGTATACCTTTAGACAATATACTTGAGATGGTCATTTATTCTATGATTCACTCGGATATGTACAAGCCAGACCCCACTAACCTTATCGAGAATCCAATTATTTGACATCTCCACAAACATACAATCGAATCCAATCTAGAGTAGACGTAAAGATACACTTATGGGTGTAACCCCACATAGTTTGACGTCCATTCGCACTTTGATTTTAGTCATCCAACAAAGGATATCAACGTTTAAATGAGCAACAAACAATCTTAAATTGACGAAACACAAAAGAAGAAAAGATTAATTCCAAGGCTCGAATCAAAACAAGGAGAATGAATTTATCCAACATGAATAAGAGGGTGTACTCCCTACACTGAAAGTATACATCTTGATAAAATACACTTGAGAGCCCGCGCCAAACACACAATACTCTCGAGAACTTTGAAGATGGACCCCATACGACTTAATGTACTAATCCAAATATACCCACATCCACGCATGCATGCTATCAACATTTCTGTAGATAAATGTGAATATATCCTAATGAGTGTGACTCATTGGGATTGGCTTCCACTTGGTCGTTGGTTTTAGTTATCCGCAGTGTTGGATGCGGATGCTCAAAACGAGTGACATATTGTCTTAGATTAACGAAGCACAAAGAATGATATCAAAATCGATAGTTAAAAAATCAACTAACGAAAGTAAACGAATGATTGTATATAGGAATTGGATCGCATACACTTGTCACCGATAAAGGAATCAAGATCTAAAATATTTGATTCTTACTTGTGCTTGCTTTTCACATCATAAATATTTGTAAAACACTTTAAAATACTCTTTAAAAATATTCTTTTAAAGGGGAAAATTATATTTCTAAGTGTATGAAAAAGAAGGACCAAAATCAATTGTCGTTGAACCACTATTTACACTAAACCCGAAAACACTTTACGCTTAGTATTATTTTCAAAAATTCCTTTTTAAATGATTTTCTCATTTATAAACAATGTTAATTATCTCAAAGGAAAATAAATCAAATTTATATTCTTTTATAAATTTAAAACAACATTAATTATTCCGAAGGAATTTAAATCAAATTTATAATCTATTATAAATTTAGAACATTTTAATTATCCCTAAAGTTAATTAATCAAATTTATAACTTTTTTATATAAATTTTAATCAATACTTATCCTTTACTTCAAAATTCATAAAATATTTGAAATTATAGTTCTAACAACTTTCAAAGTACAAAAACGCGACCAAACATTTATTTAGTAAAATTTCAACCATAAGTTTAACAAACACAAGGGTTTAAGGAGATGATATTTCATAAGTGATGGTACAGTGAAAATCGCTGTAACAACACATACATACTTCAAATAGTATGTCAAAAATATGTCAACCAAATATCAATATAAGTGATATAAGAATGTAAGTAAGATGCATATAACGTTAAATCAATGATGGTAAGAAACCCCTTAGGATCTCTCTGCACAAGTTCCATGTAAATCACACAAATGAATGTATATTTTCAAAGTGTTCCATAGCGATCTATTTGCTATGAAAACACTCTGATTTCTTCTCTTTATCCTTTGCAACAAAGTAATATTTATGTCGCTCGCTATCAAGGGGAATCCGAATCCAAACAAACAATCAAACAATAATCTTTTTACTTTGCAAGCATAGAACGGTGATTTATTCTGGTGGCAGATGTCTAAAAGATTCTATTCAATTTAATTATAGTAGAACAGTGTCTTATTCTGCAAAATAGGTATCCCAAATGAAGTATACAAATTAACTACGTTAAAGATAATTAAATTAAATCACTGCAATTTTATCATTAATTTATGTTTCACTAAAACCATCAACTATCATCCAAAACATTCAATAATAATCTATAGCAACACAGATATCATATATTCTATTTAAAGATGGGTTAACTCATAGAAATTCCAATCTACACTTTCGCGTTTTGGTTTTGGTCTAAAATCGAACTTTGATGAAACTAGTTCTAACGCGAAGATAATGTCGACGCGAGTCCAACGCAACTACCTGCATCTGAATCCGACCTTGTATGAAAAAGTTATTCATTTCATAAGAATTCGAATTAATTAAATACCAATTAGTTCGTTGATCACTTATTAAACTAACTACCCCCAAACTAAACATCTCCTTCCCCAAACAATTTCACTTCAAAATTTCAATTCCTATACTTGAATACATGCCCAAATCGTGCACGCCAACCTCTGTAGGTTCTACTCCAATCCATCGTTCGACGAATGGATTTTGCCAACGTCCGTCTCTCCGCGAGCTTCACCGTCCGCAACCAAAGTCATGAAGCTCAAGTGCTTGGTCTGAAACGCGACCTGACACCACCTTACCTCGACCTCAAACATCATGATCCCCAAACAAGTGCCGCACCTCACCAAAATCATAGTGTCGTAGCTCCTCCACGCCATAAACACCACACCACCCACCCATTTGTCAATCGTCGACTAAATTCCCAAAAAAAAACCTTAGTTTTCTAAAAAACCGACTTCGCCCCAAAACATGCCGCACACAACAAGGATCACACCAACTTGTAGATCAAGTCCATACAAACCCAAAGATCTTTGTTTTGCAATTTTTTGTTAAGTAAATAATTTGTTTTAATTTTTAAGTGGAGGAAACTCAATTTTCTTGTTTATTGGAAGATAAAAATAAGCAAGAGGGAGAATGGAAAAGTGAAAATGTGTTCACTACTCTACGTGCTCATGTATATTTTAAAATTTCCAACGCGACGCTACGTAAAGTTCCATTTGCATACGAACCACGAACGATGAAACAGAATTACAGTTGCGCTCAAAAATGCGATTCGATCACAAACTACCAATAATATACTGGTTATCTTATTTTGTAAAATCATAAAAATTCCACCTTTTACTGTAAAATACATAAAATGATAATTTAAATATTTTCTAATTAAAAATTATGGAAAACATTTATAAATTAAAAAAGCACTACAATAAAAATCAAGTCATTTCATTAACAATCGATTTCCATGTTATTCGTTTGTAAATTTATTATTGTATATAAATTTACAAATGAGTTTACTATTATTAGTTATTAATTAAAACAAGTTAAATATGGCTATTGAATCCATTTAATTAATATTTAGTTCACCATTCAAATATTTAAGTTATCCCAATATTTGAATTCAAGTTATTAAACTTTAAAAACCAATTAGTTAAACATTTGAAATTAATTAAATACCTAAAATCCAAATGATAAAATTTTGGAATGCTAATTCTCCCATCTTAAATGAATTTTGCCCCCAAATTCCCGTAGGAAGAAAATGTGTATGTTAGTGCAAAATTTCGTATGCACCAACACCCCAAGATTCGAAGATATAACTCCGAAAGTTGCTTAAGTTATAGATCTTGTGTATGAGGTTACCAAAACTTAGAGTAATTAAGTTGGAGTTATGGAAGGTTGAGCTGTAAAGTCGTGGTGGTAAACGAGAAGACGATAAAGTGCAGAAAGTAAATAACACTGAGACTTTTATAGTGGTTCAGATCGAAAGTCCCTACGTCCACTTTCCTTTCCTTATTTAGTGAGTCTTGTTTAGCCAAGAGGCTTATTGCATTGAATCTATACATTTTCGCCATTAATGAGTTTTTGAATAGAGCTCTAATAGAGAAAAGTATTATATGATTGTGTAAGTTCTTTATGCACCACAAAAAAGATCCCTTGTGCCTTGGGATTGCCGCTTATTTATAGCTAGCAAGATGTAGCGCCATTGGTGGAGAATCCTCTCCTTGGATTACTGAGGTTGCTTGATGTGCGGCTACAACTGGAGTTAGTTCAGAGCATCTAACGTTATTGCTTAAGAGGTGTGGATTGATGACTTGTCTTCCCACCTAAATGGCCTCCTACATCTAAGCTGCATTTTATCTCATTGGTCGTCTCGATCGTTGATTCCTTTTGCTATAGTTGGTGCTTTGGACTTTGGATCTGCTAATAGGCAATTCCTCTTCGACCTGTGATGTTATTCTTTCAAGATAGGTTCAACCCATTCATTTTTTAAACGCCTACGCATCATAGCTCTCACAATACATGTGGATACGGAGTGTAGGACTTTCCTTAGGAAGATAATCGTTGTTTTTGCTATTGAATTTTTTTTGTTAACTCATGCCTCTCAAAGTTTACTTCCTATGTGAAATATGGAGTGAACTTTGGAGTGTGCAGGTTTGATTTATTTTTCTTGATTATCTTCTTAGGTCAATCTGCACTTTGACCGAGAGGTCAAAAACTTTCAAAATCATATTGGTTATATGAAGCCATCTCAGCTAGATGATGAGTGAAAATTGTTTGAACACCAATAGGAAAAATCTAAATCAGGACCATAAGGTCAAAACTTTAAAAAATTGTGCCTTCCACTTGAAGTCACCTAAACTAAGTGGTAAGAAAAACTGCTTTGGTGTCATAGAGCTAAATCTAACTTGAGGCCGCGAGGTTCGAACTTTTGAAAATTATGCTTGACAAATGAAGCCATCTAGACTAAGTGATAAGCGAAATTTTTTTTAGCGCTGAAAGGAAAAAACTAACTTGAGTCCATGAAGTTTAAACTTTTGAAAATCATGCTTGACGCTTGAAGTCATCAAGACTAAGCGACAAGCGTAACTATTTTGGTGCCGAAAGGAAAAATATAACTCAAGACCGTGAGATCTAAATTTTTGAAAAACATGCTTGATACTTAAAGCCATCTAGACTAAATGACAAGCGAAACTGTTTCGATGCTAAAAGAAAAAAAAATCTAATCTGAGATCATGAGGTCTGAACTTTAAAAATCATGCTCGACACTTAAAGCTATCTACAGTAAGTGACAAGTGAAACTGTTTCAGTGTCGAAATACTCATTCTTATTTATGAACTTTTCTTCTAAACTCCAATCTAAGAATTCTTTCCAATTCTAAAATTATGCATGACACTTCTCGGTCATTGCTTACTATGGTTAGGAATCTACCAAATGCATGGCACCTCTCGTCCATGGCTTGCATTGGGATCTACCTGGCACTCTAATCTAATTGAGAATCTATCTAATATTCTAATATAATCAGGAATCTACCCAACATCCTAATCTAATTGGAAATCTATCCAACATTCTAATCTAATTGGGTTCTAATCTAATTGAGAATCTATCTAATGCATGGTAATACTAGACCATGGCTCACTGTTATTGGGAATATACCCAATATTCTAATCTAATTGGGAATCAACCAAACATTCTAATCTAATTGGGAATTTACCCAACATTCTAATATAATTAGTAATCTAACTAGTGCATGGTACTACTTGAACACGACTCATTATTATTAGGAATCTATCCAATATTCTAATCTAACTAGGGATCTACCCAAGCATGATTCCACTGATCGTGACTCACTATCAGCATGCATTCTACTTTTCAATGTCTTTTTAAACCCAGGTGATATTGGCCTTACATTTTGTTGTGCATCGCTGTGGGGGTGCTGTTATGTCAAGGTCTACCAACTTGTCTTTGGGTCCTAATCTACAACTGCTTTTGACTGGCGTTGGCCATCTGTAACTACTTTTGGTTGGTGTCCGCCATCTATAACCGCTTTTGGCTGATGTCTGCCATCTACAACTATTTTTGGCTAGCATCGGCTATTTAAATCTATTTTAAGTTACTAGTTATACGGAAAGCTAATTGTAACTTGGTAAAAGAGAAGTAGGAGTACTTTCGGATTACTTTTGTAAAAGATTTTTGAAATTGAGTAGTTAGTAGATTTTATTGTTAGGTAGAAAACATATTAAATTGAGTGTGGGAAACAAAATTACTAAGGAAATCAATACCTTTAAGAAAAAATGAAACTCTTTATTTACCTCATCGGATTAATAAGGGAGTTACGGCCTTTGGACTCTAAATGCAGACACAACAATTGAAAATAACTAAAAGGGGGATGTACTGGATTGAATTTTATGGGTGTCGAGACTAAATTGTACTTACCAAGAGCAGTAAGAGCTAAACCAGAAAGGAGTGTCCTGGGGAAGATAAGAGATTTCTTCAAATATAATGATCCATATAGCATTCTTCATCTTCAAAAGGGGACTTCTATGCGTATTTGATTGAATGAGTCGACACGAATTTTCCTATGAAACATAGAAACAAAGTTTGACATTTATAAAGATGAGATATTTTAGTAACTACGTAATAAACTAAGTCGTTCTTCCTTTTTGTACGAAGTTTTCTATGGCTTGAGACAGTCCTTGACACTTGTTTATTTCATGCCCATTTTCTTGATGGTAAACACGGTAATTCTTTCCTTTCGGATCTTCTTTTATGGGTAGGGATAGTTTGAATATTGGAGTTCTCCACGTTTTTTCAGAAAGATCCGAGATAGGCTTTGATTGAAGGGAGTAAAGACTTGGTCTCTTTGGGCCATCTTCCATGGTCGAAGAGTAGAAGTGACCGGGAGGGCTCTTTTTGCAGGAAAAGAGGAACCTTTATTTGTCATTATCACAAAACTCGGATCCTTAGTTTTGCTCGCCATAGTCTTGACCGTCCCTTGAATTTTACTAGACTATTGGAGAGACTCCTGAAGATACTTCGATAGTTATCCGATCTGGAGAGCTTAAAGTTCATAAAAAGGATCATATTCTTCGTCATTCTCTTTCTCTAAGATGAGGGTAATCAATCTCTCATTGTTTTCCTCTTCAATGAGCCGAATATGAAGGTTAAGGGGTGATTCTAGGGTTAGTTTCTCAAAGTTGGTCATGGTTGGAGGGATGATGTTGTTGGATTTTCCAAGAGGAAACAATTGATGAAGGTTCGGGCCATCTTTCTAGCGCCAAAAGTGTTAGTGTAGAATTTTATCTACACCAACGCCCTGAGGTTCGGAGTTATAACTCCGAAAGTTGCTTGAGTTATTGGTCTCGAGTCTGAGGTTAGAAACTTGGAGTAATTAATTTGGAGTTACAAAAGGTTGAGTTGCAAAGTCTTGATGGTAAACAAGAAGATGAAAAAGTGAAAAAAGTAAATTACACCGAGAATTTTATAGCGGTTCAGGCTGAAATTCTACACATCCACTGTCCTTTCCTTATTTAATTACTCTTATTTAGCCAAGAGGCTTATTACATTGAATCTAGATGTTTCCGCCATTAATGAGTTTTGGAATAAAGCTTTAACATAGGAAAATACTATATGATTGTGTAAGTTCTTTATGTGCCAAAAAAGATCCCTTGTGCCTTAATGCTCCCGCTTATTTATAGCCAGCAAGGTGTAGCGCCATTGGCGGAGAATCCACTCCTTGGATTGCTGAGGTTTCTTGATGTGTGGCTACAAATGGAGTTTTTTCTAAGCATCTAGCATTATTTCTTAAGAGGTGTGGACTGATGACTTAACTTCCAGCCTAAACAGCCTCCTGCAACTGAGTCGCATTGTGTCTCATTGGTCATCTCGACCGTTGATTCCTTTTGCTATAGATTGGCGCTTTGAGCTGTGGATCCGCTAATGGGCAATTCCTCTTCGGCCTGTGGTATTTTTATTTCAAGATGGCTTTAACCCATTTGTTCTTTAAATACCTAAGCATCATAACTCTTGTAATACATATGGATACGAAGGATTGGACTTTCCTTAGGAAGATAATCATTGTTTTTTCTATTGAATTTTTTTGGTATAACAGTGTAAACACCGCACTTCTAGATTCATACTATCCAAGAGGATTACTGTATAATACTATCAGATAATATGGAGAATGAGACTATATGAGGTACATACATGAATATTCACTTGGACTAACACTGGTAAGTATTAAAACATCAAATATAAAACTCACTAGTAAGTACACAATATCAATACAAAACAATAAACACATGTGCCTTTAGGACAGAATAGTACATAATGTATATAGTAAATAATAGAGAACACAGGGTTAATCAGGGTAACAACATATAATTCGATATATAACATATTATATAGTTTAAGTACAAATATCTCAAATGTCATCTACTTAAATACAACGTGAATGATAATCTATGTACAACTCAGAATCAAATATATACATATACAGCAAGTTAATGTCTCACAAATATCAGATTAAAATCCTAGTACGGTCTCCTCTAAGCCCAATAAAATATAATCTAGTCATGTCATCCATGTACTTGAAATGTCTTGGACTGATCCGAGTATTATAAAATAATACTTGGGTTAGACTATGTCTAATAATGGACATATAAGAATGATAATACAATATAAACACGAATAATAAATTAGTAACACTAATATCGATAATCTAATCATAATATGACAAGATAAATGATGTATATAAAAATTGTAATGTATACCTAAAATGTATTTAATGCTATAAGTAACCATCAAGGCATCACATTATGGCATCACATTACCAAAATATCTCAACTCCAGTTGAAAAATCAGCTCTCATATCAAAATATGTCATCACCCATATAGAAACATAGCAAATCAAGAGTCATAGAATCAACACAAATGGATTAATCATGCACATCCAGAAAATACCATCAAATCTAAAAACGTCACTAGAGGAGATATCACCAAGTATAATGAAGCATAGCACAAATATAACTCTCAATCTTTATAAATTCATCAATAAATATCAAATAGGATAGGTTGCCTATCAAACGCTGAGAATCCACTGTACACTGGATATGTATCACAGGTATAATCTTATTTCCTCATATATAACCAATCAGAATACATCGTGATGGAAATGGATGTACGAAAAACCCGAAGTCCCAAGTAGAGTCATATATATAGTATATGCAGCACTTGGCCCATATCAATGCTGCAGTGAGGTGTATCAATGGTATATGCCAATGTCCTACAACATTGGTACCAGAAGGGAGATTGATATCACTAAGCAAGCTCTAGAGACAATAAGTCTCTACAATCTTTAGTTACCTTACGTCATTGTGACATGTATCCACCAGTATCTCGTTAATGCGAAGACCTGAAGTCATGATACTACAAATGCCCATATAGGTAACAAACTGTTGGCTTAGGTGACATAGGGGCAATGGTACAAAGCCAAGCACTAAGCTATCATATATGCGGAGCTCCATAAATCTAGGGTGTTGTAGATCTAGGGAGAAACCCCACACTCAAACCACCAGAGTGGATACTGGTCATCTAGTCCACTCCAACAAACATAAATTGGAGTACATCGTAATAATGGCATATAGAAAAAATACACATAGCACAAAGTCATGATCATTGTTAGGCATGGTGCCACACTCACTAAATATAAGCGTAGAGTTATATATCACTACGTATCACCTCACACTATCCACTATATTCCCATCACATGAGTGCCATCTACTTAAAATGAATAACTGGATAAATATCACAACAACATCTTATACCACTATGTGACACTTAAACATTTATTCATTGCTTTTAAATTAAACTCATCTCCGTATTATTCTGTATAACAAGCCCAAAGGATAATAGGAGAAATATTACCAAACGCTGGTAGTATATCTCCATTTATTCAGATCTATCATCATATAGAATTAAATATCATAAATCACACAGAAGGATGTCTTCATCATATCATATTAAAATCATCATCAAATTAATATCAATGGTGAATCACTCATATCATCAGAATCAATATACATAAGATAAAAAAATTAGTAATTAGAAACTAACATAAAAAGAGATTATTCAAATATAACCAAATGAATCAATACTTAATGATGAAACATTCAAAATATATAACTTTATAAAATAAATACTAAGAGATATAATAAATAGATATTCCAAAATTAATAAGATAATTGCTAAACTCAAATATTATATATGTATATAGTATATAACTAATTTCTTAATCTTTTATAAAATTAAATAATAATTTAGTATTCACAAACAGCTTTAGAAAATCCTTTTCTTTCATATGAAACTACATATTACACATAAGAATCAATTCATAAATTTCTATAACTAAATACTACTTATAATAATTTTATTAAATATTCAAAGCAATTTATATATATTCAGAATCAATTAACCACAATTCAAATTTAATCTATATATTGAAATACTTTAAAAACCATAAAACACCAATTTAGAAACATTTGATAATTGCATAATGAAATTAATATTTCTAAATTTGATCACTACCGTGATTTAATAAACTTTAACTATGTTTGCATTTTTAATATTAAAGAATATTAGAATTTAATTCAATTCAATTTAAATACATATTTTAATTGTTAATAAATGAAACTTGTATACATACATAGATGTATGTATGTGTGTGTGTAAATAAAGTTGCACTCACATAGAAAAGGTAAAATCAAAGTGAACCATTGCAAATGTAATGCATCAAGTTGCAAAAGAAAAATAGTTAAACAAACTAAGCCAATATCAAAGAAAATATCTAGCGATGCAGAGTTAACACCCAACACATAAAGTAGCAAGGTAAAACAATGGATATGTGGGCCTATGGTCACACATATTCACACACGTGCATAGAATCAACTAAAGGTAAGATGTATATTCAAGAATGCAAAGAAAAATCTAAGGTGCAACTGCGATATACAACAAGCTATAAAATATAAAAGGGTGTAATGGAATTAGTTAAGTTAGGAGATACGCATAACAAATCAAATTAACAGTTGGTTGCACATATAATTGTGCCAATGAAACCAAGGAGCAAATCGAATTAAAGTAGGTATATTAAAGATCAAAATAAAAACAAGGCATATTGAGGTAAGTTCAAGCTAATAATATCAGCAGGCAAAAAAGGAAATATGCATAATGCTAAACACATAAACTTGCCAATTTTATTTTATACAACCAAAATCACTCACTTACTCACCCCCCTCTTACTCACGCACTAATTCACAGCCATGAACACCTTAAGAAACACATCTCCGAGTTCCTACATGTTGGAAGTTCTTCATAAAATTAGTTAAATTAATTGCCACTACGAAGTGGGGTCTAGGGGATGGCAACCCCTATAGGTGAGGGTACGGGGGCAACGCCCCTGTTGATGGCGGTCAACCTGGCCAGTTAGGTCGTGGCGGTCCAGGGGACAATGCCCCATGGCGGGGTGCGGGGAAACGCACTATCTCAAAATGGTACATTTTGTTTACTGTTTGAATTTGAATTCAAATAGCAAACGGGTATGACTGTTTGGAAGATATCTGTTTATTTCGAACAGTCACCACCAATAGACGCCTTCCTCCTATATATACTTACCAGCCTTCGTTTTCCAAAAAAAATAAAAACTTTTTAGCTTTCTAAATTAATAACTTTATTAGCATCATTTGATCAAATTCGATTGTTCTTCTGATTTGTGCAAGTAATCACTACTTGCCAAAACACACTCCACTGTATCCTGAAAGGATGTTTTCTGAAAGCCTATGTGATCTGAGAAAGGCAAAAACATTCTTGAAAGAAAGTAACTCAAACGTGCCTTGGAGTGATATATCTATATAATATCACAACACTACAACTCTATAAAAGAACATATATACTCCATGCAGCAAGAAAAACTACACCCATAAATATATCCTAGACTTTGAACGCTCACATGTAAACACACACCCCCGATATATATATATATATATATATATATATATATATATATATTCACCTACATACATAAATTCTAAGACACCTATATGGACAAACAACTACACTCAACCCAACACTAAACACTGCCATAATGGTTTTTTTATTTAAACACACACACTCTCATTCAATACGCACACTCACAGACACAAATGCACATTCACGTTGTATACAACAACACACGCCGACATGCATAAAAGAAATAACAGCTAGACATGTAAAACGTGAGTGGAAGGAGCATATAAATGTCATAGAATATAATAAATAATTAAATGAATTAAACAATTGACATATAAATGATAAGAGCATGAAAATGATAATAATGTAGTAACGTGAGTGGTAATTGCTCACATGCCCCTTGATAGAATATATATACAATGATTTACAGATTGGAGCATAGATGCGTGAGTAGGGTTTACTCACTTGAAAATGATGCTCCTCGCATACTCTTGAACGTACGCATAGAACTCACCAACGATACAACAAAACTTGATTTGAGTTCTCACCATAGATACACTTGAATATCGAGAATCACAAATTGGAATTTGGCGAATTTAAGTAATTTATTCCATTTGTTCTAGAATTTAGGGTTGTAGAATTTACTGATTTTGCATGCTTTTTGTGTGCTGGAGAGATGAAGTGAACATGAAGGAAAAAGCAACTATAAAATTATCAGGAGAGAAAATTCCGGCGAAGTAAAATTTGGGATTGGATAAATTGGGCTTGGGCCTAATCAAATAAAAAAATAGATGAATATATATATATATATGTATATATGTATATATATTTCTTTTTATATATATTGTGAGTCAGCAGAATAGGAATCTTAAGGCTAAACTAACATGAAAAGGGGAGTGGATAGCGTTTGATAGATTATATGAATATTTTTTAAATTCTTTAAGATTCTACATTGAATGATGTAATTAGCAATCATAGAATTAAAATATGGATAAAATCAAATATAATAAAAGTAATAAAAAATGAACACACCAAGGTTTTATACCGGTTTGAAGTTGCCCTACATCTAGTCTTACAGAATTCTTTGTACGGATTTTTTTTCAACTACTAAATGCAAATACAGTCTTGATTTCAAGGCTACGAGACACACCCTCCAAAATCCCGACCTCTGGGTAAAGCCACTTGACTTCCGAGCCACAAGTACATCTACTAGATTTACGGGATACTAATTCTTATTAATCAAATCCAAACCAAATCAAGTATTATTATTTGCATACAATCAAGCCTATTTAAACTAGACACTTCGAGGAACTTCAACCCATCCATCAGCGCTAATGATTGGATCCGCTTTGATAGCATCCCAATCCTCATCATCTTTGTTGATAACACGCTTTGGATTAGTGGTTAGTTCTTCTTTGTTTATGGCAGAAATCATCCACCGAATTGTGTCGAAATGTCTTTATTGCCCCTTTATCATCTGCATTTGATTCAATCCTAAGTGTATATGGTTTCTTAGGATGAAAGTAAGAACGTTCTTTAATGATTCAAGAGTTTATTCAATGTTTAAAATTATTTTTTGGATAGGAGAAGCTATTATTTTGGTTTTAGAATTTAGGAATGCAAAGGAAGAAGATAGAGAGTAGGAATTAATGATTCTCTGGTCTTAATAGATATTTGAAGGGGTGGAAATTCGTTGGAAATGTATAGACATTTGTTGTTTATTAAATTTTCAAAATTAAAAAAAATTGAAAAATTACCATTAAATGTTGACATATGTACCTAAAGTATGTCGACATATATGCAGAAATTTTCAACACAACTTAGTTTTGATATTTTAATGTATTTAACATGCACTATTATTATACTTGTTATGTTTTCTGGAGATGATAAAAAGGTATTACAACAAGGAAACAAATTTTTCATTAATACTTAGATAGAGATTACATAGAACATAAGAAATGAAAGGATACATAAGTTAAAACCAAATTTAAACTACAATACACTCATAAGCAACTAGATGATAAGCTAACATGATGTAGATGATGAAGATATCCCAAGTGTGCGTTTCACTTTTCCAAAGAACGTATCCATTTTGTTGAAATTAGTGTTTAATTTCTTACTAACCAAACACTTGAGAATCTTTTGGTTTTCAACATTCTTCTTTTGATTATTGAGAAGGTCTTGATTGGTTGGCTAGAGTGGAAAGTCAATGCTTTCTAAGTAAGTTTCCTCCTCCTCCTCTAATTCAATATCCATATCTGCTCTTTCTTCCTCTTCCTCCTCATCTTGAATTTCTTCCTCCTCTTCATAAACTAACTTTTCTTCTTTCTCCGCAAGAGCTTCATATGGCTCAAAAAATGGTGGATTCATAAGAGTTATGTTGGCTTGATTAAAGACTTTATGAGAGAGAAAATCTTCTTCTTTAAGCCAACATCGAAGTAAATGAAGATTTGGGTAAGATACACACCATGAAATAGTGTGTTTTTATGACTGGAAAGATTTTTAGGATAAAATTGATCCAAAATAACTTAATTTATGTGATATTGACCATAAATGACAAAAAAGGCTTTTTTTGGCAAAGCCAGCCTGTTTTTAAAGTGGACAGTCCACTTATATTAAAATTAAAGCAATTATAATACATAAAGCAACAAAGCAAATACAGTAACAACTAAACAACTAAGATATTAACACAGCGACAACTCAGTTAACAATTTTGAAAAAAAGGGCGGTAATCGAATTAGAAGACATAAGGAATCGACGCGAATTCCTTTCATCCCAAATCACCGCAATAGTCCTCTTGAGAAATCGAAGCAAACGAGAGGTCGAATCAGATTTCCACCTGGTATGTTGAAAGATTCGAACCCATTCGAGAGAGTTATCTCTGGTTGGAGGTCGCTCATCAATATGTTGAAGAATTCTTTTCCACAGTCGATAGGAAAATAAGCAATTGAAAAACAATTGCCCCACATTTTCTAGAGCACGATTACATAAGATGCACACCGATTGATTGATAATTTGTCTCTTAACCAGATTGGCTTGAGTATGTATAGCATTCATTACGCATTTCCAAAGAAGGAGGTTATGCTTGGGAGACGACCCGCTTTTCCAGATTCGAGCATGCCAAGGAAATCGATATGAATGTTGCTGTTGAATTATATATTTGTAGACCACCGACGTGCTATGAAGTTTGCCATTCCAACTCAGTTGTTCCACAAGCTTGTATGAGGCCACTACAGAAGACCAGAGGTTGTTCAACTCTGGGGAACTTACATGAGGCAATATTAGCTCCTCACCAACAAAGAAAGTATTAGCATTAGCTTTTTGAGGTATACCAGAGTTAATTAAAAGATTGTAATCAATCAAATTGACCAAGATCATACCTGGAGCACACCATTGAGAGTACCAGAAGGAATTGTTAGTGCTACATTGCACTATAGGAAGGTAGTGATTCCTAAATTTCATAATTCTTTTCCAATAGTAACTAGCATTTTTATTAATCTCCACTAGAAGTTCCCAGTTTTAAGGTTGTACAATTTATTCCACTTTTCCCATAATCCATTAGTATTTCCCAGTAATCTGTTAACTTGTTGAGGTGCAGTGGCTATATTCCAATTTTTAAGATTAATGATGCCTAAACCCCCCTTATCAAAGGGGTATATAACCTTCTTATAAGCTATGGGAATTAGTTTGTTTGAATATATATTTCCATGCCATAGAAAGTGATTGAAAGCTCTATTTAACATGTCAATAAGTTTATCAGGGATGATAAAAAGTCTAAAGTAGTAAGCACACATAGATGTGGCAATGCTATTAAGGATAACAATTCTACCAGCTTGAGAGATCTTAGTTGCATTATAATTTTTAAGTCTAGTGGTTATTTTTTCAAATAAAGGCAGGCATTGAGCTTTAGTTATTCTGGACTTGCACATAGGGGCACCCAGGTACATGGCATTCTCATCCATGACCTGCAAGCCAGAAACCAAAAGAATGTTCTGGCAAATGGTATCAGTAGCCCCAGCAATCCGAATATGAGATTTGGATTTATTTATGTAAAGGCCAGTCATCTTCTTGAATTTTTGCAAAGTGGAGAAAACTGTGGTAATAGATTTATTGTTTGGTTTTGTAAATAGCAGAAGGTCATCAGCAAACATTAAAGTAGAGATTTGAAGTTTATGACATTTAGGATGGAAGTCTATATTTTTATTATTGCATTCAATATTAATGAGCTTAGTAAGCACTTCTATAACTATTATGAAAAGTGAAGAAGAGATAGGATCCCCTTGTCTAATTCCCTTATGAGTTTTGAAATATCCAAAGCATTCACCATTAAGAGATAAAGACACATGAACAGTTGAAATACAAGTGTATATCCAAGCTAAAAAAGGAAGAGGAAAATTCATCTTGGACATAATTGAAATGATAGCCTCCCATCTCACTGAATCATAAGCTTTATGTATATCCAGTTTCAAAAAGCATCTGGGAGAGTTATTTTTTCTATTGTAACCCTTTATGAGTTCTTGAGAAAGTAAAATATTATCAGTGATAGATCTTCCAGGAATGAAACCATTTTGATTAAGAGATATAACATCATTGAGGCATATTCTCATACGAGTTGAAATAATTTTAGCAATACATTTATATATGACATTGCAACAAGCAATGGGTCTGAATTCAGAGACAGTTTGAGGAAGATTGACTTTAGGGATAAGGGCAAGTTTAGTGTGATTAATACCATTCAGTAATGTGTTAGTTTTGAAAAAATGTTGAATAGCTTTACAAAAATCTTGATTAACTAAATGCCAACATTTTTGGAAGAACATAGCTGAAAACCCATCTGGTCCAGGAGAACTAGAAGTTTTCATATTTAAAATAGTAGCATGAATTTCTTCAGGAGTAATGAGTTTAATTAAATTATTAGCTTGCTCATTGGAGATAAAATTTAATGCCAAATCATTAAGGAGGTTAAGATTATCATCAGATTCAGGATGATCAAAAAGATGCTTATAGTAATTAAGAAAGGAGTTTTGTATTCCAGCATGAGTGTTGATTTCATAACCCTGCATATCCTTAATAGAAAGAATTAAGGCAGAAGTCCTTTTAATTTTTAAAGAATTATGAAAAGTTTTAGTATTTCTATCACCTTCAATATCTCATTTTTGTTTATTTTTATCACAAAGCATAAGAAGTTCAGATTTGATAGCTAATTTCAATTTTTTGGTAAGATCATGCACATTTTCTGAAAGAGTTAAATTATTGGGGTCTGACTGCAACAAAATATGCATATTATTTAGTTCAGAGCTAATAGAGGCAGACCTTTTGTTACCAGAACCAAACTTATTTTTAGACCATTCCTTAATAGCTATTTTACAATCTTTAAGTTTGGATTGCAAGACATACATAGGATTGCCAAATTTGGGAGAGGCCCAAATAGGAGCAATCAATGGATAAAATTCTGGATCAGAAATCCAACTATTGAAAAAACTAAATGAGGAAGGACCTTTGACATTTGTAACCCCCCCAATCCAACATAATTGGGCTATGATCAGAAAGAGAAGGGGTAGGGAAAAAGGATATAAGAGAAGGCCAAGCATTGAAAGCAGAGGAATTAAAGTAAGATCTGTCTAATTTACAAAAAGTTCTAGTACCTGATCTACTGCAATTATTCCATGTATAAAAAACACCTGATTTAGGTACTTCATGCAGCTGAGAATGAATGATGGCATTATTAAGAGGAGCAACATCACTCAGGGACAAAGGCAATCCTTCTATCTTATCAGCAGAGCTTTGCATGCAATTAAAATCACCTAAACAAATCCATGGACATGTTGAGTTCAGAGAAGGAAGTTTGTCAAGGAAATGCTACCTATTATCTTTCCTGTTATCTGCATATACAAAGGTAATGTTAAATTTGATATTAGTAGCTAAATGATCAGTATAGCAGTGGATGTATTGTCTGTGAATATCTAATGCATTAATATTGAAGGCTCTCGAGTTCCACAAAACTAAAAGACGATCAAACGGGGCTGCAGCATGATTGTGAATAAATTCCCAATCAGGTGCAATGCGTTTAGCAAAAGTCTTAGTTTCCTCTTCAGAATATTTAGTTTCATTGATGCACATAATTCCCAGTTTATTGCCTTTAATGAGCTGTTTAATTTCATATATTTTGGCTTCATCATGCCCACCTCGAATATTCCAAAATCCTATATTATCTATCATCACCGATTTTTTTTGATTTTTTGGCAGATTGCCTTGTCACTCTTTGATGTCCCTGTTTCTTAGCAGAGCCCTTCTTTTTTTTTTCCCTTTTTAGAATTCTTAGAATTAATCTTGACCAATATTTGCTCCTGCTCATACTCATGTCCTCCATTTAAATCATCATCAGAACAAAAGTCAGTTTCTGAGGATTCAGAATCTAATAAAGTGTTTGTAACATTTTCTGGAGTAAACAGAGGAATTTGTTGAGGAGGCTTCAAGTTTGCATAAGGACTAATAGAAGTAGTCTCATGCACTGGTACCTCCTTCTTATGGTATGTATTTTGATTAATTTCCTGTTGATGATTGTAATCACATTTCCCAAATGGATGCTGTTGCTTCTGAGTACTGATTAAATTAGTTGATTTTCCTATACACTGCTGTTGAACAGTATTACTAGTATCATCAAGCAAGTTTCCAATTGTCACCATATTCTCTTCTATATATTCTCCTTCTTCAACGTCAGATAGAATAGCAAAAGCATTATTTGTTTCAACTGGAATATGTGTAACCCCCTGTAACTGTATTTCATTTGGTCCTTCAGTTGAAATAGAATTTTTCTCCTTATTTAATTCTCTCTCTGTATTCATTTCATCTTTATTTGTTTCATCGACTTTGTATTCCACTTGAGTAACTTTGGGCTTCCATTTCTGTTGTTTATTTTTCATATTATCCACAATAGTTTTCCTGTAAACAGTAGGCTTGCTTTTAACTGTGGGAATAGATTGTTTAGCTAACTTATCTTTTTCGTTGCTAACTTTCTCTTCATCACTGTTTTTTTCCAGGTCACAGTTTTTCATAGAATGACCAAAAGCTTTACAAGACGTACAAATCAGTGGCTTCCAAGAATATTCAATATACACTTTTTGACATGTATCCTCACCATCTCCAATCAGCAAAAATTCAGGTAGCTCTTTATCAGGTGATATATCAATTAAGCATTTAGCATATTCTAATCTCTCATGTTTTTCTGTAGCTTCATTGAAACACACCAATTTCCCCAAATGACATGCTATCCAATTAATGCCAACAAGAGTCCAAGCTATATGGGGAATGTTATAAAGTTGAATCCATATTGGTACAGTTCTCACCAGAGATTGAACCGAACCAAACGCTGGCTTCCATGTTGTGATGATGAACATTTGACAACGAATGAATGTAGGGTCTGAGCGAAGGACAATATGTTTGTCTTCATCACAACTAAACTTGAAAAAATAATTAGCTCCATCAGATTTGATGTCGTATGATCCTTTCAGCTTCCATGTTTTTTTAATATGGGATACCACTGCCATATAGTTGACTGGAACACCAAGGAAAAAACCCACAACATACCCTTCCCAGTATGACTTGCCTTCTGACACCAGAATTTCAGGGGGAGTGAGAGGAGAACCTTGATAATCTAGATTGAACTCGGTCGGAGTATAAGACCCAGCATTTTTAGGCTTAGCAGCGAACAAAGATGACCACGAAGTCACAACTGAAGAAATAGGAGGAGGAGAACAATGGGGAGGAAATTTAGAGGAGAGAGACACCTGAAGAGACGGATACGGAGGGACAGAAGGGGGAGGAGGGGGAGGAATGATACCAGGAGGAGATCCAGACAGTGATGGAGGAGCAGGACGGGAAAGAAGGAGAGGAGAAATCCGATATAGCCGTTAGAGACGCCATTGAAAACTGAAAGTTACAAACTTTTAGAGTTGGGTTATTAAAATTTCCAATCGAGGAGTGATAGTATGTTATAAAAGAAGATTTAGAATTCTTGCTTTTGGACGAAAGTTTCGATTTTTAAAATCAAGATTATTCATGATTTTGATCATCAATTTTGAAAGATGTAAGATCCATTCCAGTAGATTTACGACCAAGATTGGTACCCAAAATTTCACAATAAAACAATTAAAGTTCCTTTCACACTACTCCATACTTCTTCTCTTCCATCATGAAATTTTTCTATCAAATTTGCATAAATTTTTTTTACTAAGTGTGGATATCTAACAAAATCATTTTAAGAAGCATCAATCAAATCGAGAATGTAAACAAAAAGAATCAAGTCCATAAGTAGAAAAATCATTTGAAATAGCAAACTTTCCCATAGAAACCTTTCCATGATTCATATAACTAATATATGCTTTCGTAGCCTCTTGATCATGGAAGAGAAATTTTTTGATACTTTGGAATGTCCCATAAATGAAGGAGTGCTTGTGGAAGCCATTAAGCGATAAGAGAGTTTATGAAAATATGAATTTTGAAATGAAAGAGAAATGAACAGAAGGAGATCGAGTAAGTAAATAAAGAATCAAAGGACATGTTCTCTGGTCAAAAGGCAACTTTTCAGTACATAGGAGTTGGTGAAAGGTGGAGGGAAATTCAAATTCTATCTACGTATGTCGACATATGCTCGTGGGGTATGTCGACATATATGTCAAAATTTTCAAAAATGATTTTTGTTTTAACTATATCTATTTTATTATGTAGATATATTTATAGTTATTCTATTTTTAGAAAAGTAATTATAAAATAGTTTTAAAATAATTTTAAATATATTTTGAAATTATTATTTTATCATTAAAGTATATAAAATATTTATATTTAAAATATAAGCACATAATATTCAACCAATATTATTATTAATCTATAGGATATTCCTAACAATCAATAAAGAAACCAAAAGTAAAGAAAAAATCATTCAAGAAATTAAAAAACTTTTTATATATTAAAAGCTTACCTTTTTTAATCAATTTACTATTTTGTTCAGAATTATGTATTACTATGAAGCACATGTTAGCAATTTCTATATCTGGTTCATTGTCATTTAAGGATATGCCTGAATCGTCCAATGTTGCAATATAGGCTTTTCTTTGTTTTCTGGATGAATCGGTGTTTAGTGTACTTTTAAGTTTATCGGGATGAGGATAGCCTTGTTTTAATTGACCAAGGTCATCACAGTTATAACATATAATGCCATTTCCCTTTCAACTTTGGCTTCTTGGATTTTTATTATCATTTCTTTTGAAATTGTTCATCTTTCTATATTTTAGAAATTTTATGAAATTCCTTGTCATGAAAGTAATTTCTTTATCGTCATCGCTATCTGAATCCAGATTATCTGTAACGACCAGTAAATATTAGTAGTTTTATTTATTTAGTTAACTGAATTTTGTGAAATTTTAAATAATAATATTTTGAAATAAAAATTGAATATTAGGAATACGTTTATTTTAACATTGCAACTGGTAAATTTTCATCAGAAAATATGGAAGTTTATTTTCTAGTGAAATTTATTTCATTTCAAATCAGTAAATATTTGATGATAATAAAATATTTTCCAAACCTAAGTACAAAAATACAATGAATTTGTAAACCATCTTCTGAGTGGGACGTCATATTTCGTTTCTTCAAATTTTGACTATTGTTGCTATGTTCGTCTTATTTCTGGAAAATCAGCAGCATTTTCGGTACCGATTATCGATTTTTGATCAGATGATCGTACCACTGATATCAGTATACCGTTTTGATCGTCTCTTCTACCCGATCTCTGCAGTATATTTAATTCTGTGTTTTGAAGTCCGGTTCATAGCGGAATCCGCGAAAATGATAACCATACTGGTACTAGTTTTGTGACCTTTTGAATTCTTTGTCCATTCAATTATTGAACGGCTAAAATGAATAGACATTAGCCAGTGAACTTCTGATTTTCCTTGACTATTGAAGTTCCACCACTTTAATTTTTTTCAGTTGGATCTGTTCATTCTTTGATATAATATATATTCGAGATTAATAATTATTATACGAAGAGTGCTGCATGTGAGTCATCTTCTTCCTCCAAATTTTCTTCCTTTTGCTAAGACCTCCACCCCACTTCTTCCACCTTACCATGCTTATCGACTACGACAACACCGCATATCCCACCACCATTGCATCCACCGAACTCCTCTCCCTCTCTTCTCTACCTTTCACTCACCCTCTCAAACTCAGCCCGATCCATCAACTGCCGCACCACCACTCCTCGGCCACTTAGACATTAGCCCTTCAAGCCTCACCTATCCATCAGTTCTTGGCCACTTGAGCAGATGAGCCTTCGCCCATGGCTGCGCCTCACAGCAGCATAGTCCGCCTATTCCCTCTCCTATTTTTTATTATATATAAAAATATTAGTGTATATATATATTTGTAGATTCCTTTTATATATATATATATATATATAAAGTTTCAATGTATTATATTATAATATATATATATATTAAATTAGGAAGTATCTCTAATTTTAGCTTTATAGCTTTATGTGTATATTAATGTATAGAGAAGCTAAGATATGCGTGCTCATAGGTATATATTTCCTATATATACATATTGTTATGTCTTCTATACGTTCTATTATGTGTTTTGTACTATATGTTTTGAATTGTTAATGTATAGAACTTTGTGATAGATATAGAAATAAGCTTCATGTGTATAAAATAGGTTTTTAAACTATTTGATCCTTTAAGTATATATTGCACAGTTTCATATAATATATACAGTTTATATAAGATTTTTGTTTTTGTTATATATACATACATACAATATGTTGTATATACATTTAAGTTTATATTCTATATACATGTGTCATGCAGTACTATAGATGGGTATATGTATATATATGTTTATGTTGTTGTTTGGTAATATGTAGAATTTTTGAAATCAGAAAGGAAAATACGTTATATATGTATAATATATATTATAATAACTTAGTCTATTATATGGTATATATGTTTTGTAGGTTATATGATAATATGTTAAATTATATATATATATATATATATATATATATATATATATATTTGTGTGTGTGTGTGTGATTGGTCAGTTCATATTTCAGTTATATATATATATATATATATATTAAAATATAACTTGTACGTAAGTTTTTGTAACGACCTGATATTTTCAACCATTCGCATCCGCACATGTCAGACTTGTATTGCTCAAAATACTGAGTTGTAAAATAATTTTAGCAAATCTCAGAATATACAGCGAATAAATAAATCACAGAATCACAGACATAGATTAATATAATGCAGCGGAAGTAAAGAAATAGTAGTTCATGAAGCCACTATACATAAACATCAGAGATAAACAAGGGTGCAATAGAAGTTTAATACAATAATCATGTACAAAGCTGAATATATCACTGGAATCGACCGAATAACTGGAATCAACTAGATAACTGAGATGAAACAGATAGCTGGATCTTCAAGCAAGGCTCCAACTCTGAAGGTGAGTTTCAAATGCTATATCACTCAGTCTGACTCGAGCGTAAAGCAAAAGCACAAAACACTCGAGTCAAGACATACATACTTATACAGTGTAAACCAAGTCAAGTGAACTGTAATAAAGGGTACAAATAACTTAAAGGATTCCTGGGACCGTCCACCCTCTAAGGATTCGTTAAACTATTACTATGTAGTAATATTTCTCTATTATGATAATGTCTATAGTAAAATAAATGTAAAGGCCCGTTTTCCCGTACCCTTTGAATCGACAATAAACTACACATGTCTAACTCAAATTGCATGAAAAGACGGATCTTTAAGGGTGATAAAGAAAAGTAGACAGAATAGAATCTCACACGAATGGAATAACATATAATATTGAACAAATATTTTTACAGCGGAAAACTTTTAAATACATATATCAGAGTCTAACCTAAATTCAGCTTGGACAGTTATAAAACCTGCCCTTACAATTGCTGACAAACATCAAACAAAATACACTAAGCAAATCTGATAAACGAATATCTCCATATGTCGATGAATATCTCCAGCTCTCCTGTGGAAACTCCAACCGTCTTCGATTATCCTGAAACTACTCGGATCTGACCCTAGTATTGACAATACCCGAATCAGGCTTAATAAACCAGCGTGAGAAAAACTCAACTATAAATGACAGTGTCATATATCAGCCTTTTTATAAAGATCCTTTGAAAAGAAAGAGTATCTCATAAGACCACGCCCACACATAAACACAGACGGGTTTTTACCTTTTGATAACTAAAACACTTTTATATCAAAACATTTGATATTATTTCTAATGACATCTCTTTTAAAACATCTGCAAATAAACTTATTAATCTTAGCTGAAATTGTTACCATTATTAAATTCCAGCATACTAGGCTCTACAAACAAAACCGTAGGTTCTTATTGGAGAATGGATTTCCATACAAATGACCAGGCGCAGGATCTACCTTTTGAAATGGGTACACCTCTAAATGGATGTCCCGAGAAACCATCACGAAGCTCCTCTACCAACACAAGACTGACCCACCTCTTAACTAGATGGTGCCGAATATGTCATCCCCCGGTCGTTACCGACCTTTAATCGAGAGCTCTCTTTCCATACACCACATTAATTAACATCCCGAACGTCATAGCGGGAAGAAATATATCTAGAAGGGGATGCTCATACCCTAATTGGGAATGACCCACTTAGCCTTGCTGCATCTAATCCTGTTTAGGTCATTTCCGGTTTGATGAGGCTTGAGGTTACGATTACCTTTTCACATAGCGCATCTCACATCTTTGAATGCCACATTGCCATTTCCGTTTAACTACTAATTGCCTTCCACAAAAATACAACCCTTGAGCTCGTAAGTCTCAAGGAGGGTGTTAAGCTAAGAGAAGTTGCCTTCTCCGCCACCACTGATGTACGTTTGTAAAAACCAATGTACGTAATCGTTAGAAATGCAATGTCAGACAAACGTCCATACAAGTTGTCCAGGAACAGGACAAACCGAAGGCACTTTTCTCGGCCATTACTAAGCGAGAAGCCCTT
This sequence comes from Allium cepa, assembly GCA_030765085.1. Lineage (NCBI taxonomy): Eukaryota > Viridiplantae > Streptophyta > Magnoliopsida > Asparagales > Amaryllidaceae > Allium > Allium cepa. The sequence continues at coordinate 1,028,089,753 of CM060932.1, read as the reverse complement.
GCAATCCGCAAAATCTCCATCACGAGGAGACCACTGCTATATATAACTCGGGAGTTACCTAAAGTAAGTCAACAAGCAGTCCTCACGCCAGGAAGATCCACGGTCTTCAATCACTACATGTCTTCACGTTCGAACGTATACATTGGTTCGAAGTGGTTTTCGGATAGGAATTAACCAAATCCGACTCCGGTTCCTTCGAAATCCAATCATCGATAAAAAGTGAATACGAGTATATAGGATTTATTAAGTCTCTTTTCACTTTAATTCTTTTCGGATGATTTTGAAATCTCTTTCTTTTAACTTAGGATAATTCTAAGTAATTCATTCTTTCATTTTGGAAAATATCTCAGATTTCCTTACTTAATTCTTGATCCAAATTCCTTAACTTTTAAGAGGGTCAAAAAGAATGTTATTTAAGGCATCGTTTACGATAAACCCTAAATCAATCTTAACAAATATTTTTGAGTAAATGCATTCACTTTTGGATATTGCTTAATTTTTGGATAATATCAATCTTCTTTTAATTCAAAAAACTTAATACAGAATCTTTTTATTTAAGAGCATCTGGGCTTTCCTTTCGATCTGTTCCACCCCTCGCCTAAGAAAAAAAAACATAGGCCAGGTAAGTTCAGGGCACTGGTTGCTTCATCCCTAACCTTAGTTAAACACCTTGTTTTATCTTCGCAGATCTCACAGGCGGGATAAATGTACTAGTCGTTTCTGCAAACTCAGATTTTCAACTTTACTTTGGATTGCTTATAAATATCCCAAATTATCTTTCAAAACGCTTAATTATCCTTTTTAAAACATTCACATTTTATTCTGGGAAACGTCATTACATTTAAACTCATATTCCAAAAGTTATAGAATTCACAGCATAAAAGTGCTGCGGAAAGTGCTATATAAGCTTATTTTGAATTAAACAACTTTTAAACATTCGATAATTCATATTTTCCAATCCAAATATCTTTTAAATCATATAAATAGATTTATCAAATTTATTTCATATTTTTTCATAATTAAAAACATCCATTTAAACAAATTTCCTGTTATGGTCACTAAACTGCACTAGCGCGATTTTTCTAGAAAATTGATTTGGACTTATTTCAAAATCTACTTATCGAAACTTTAATTTTCTATCTTCGTTTAGAAGATATGGATATAATAGTCCGAAATTTTCTTATCTCGAAGAATTTCGAGCTGTATTCCACTCTATACACTCATTTGAACTTTTCGGCGCGAAATCGCGAACTACCGTTGCGCGACGCATCTAGTTGTAACTTAATTTTTATATTTGAAATAATCAATTCAAATTAGATTTCAACACTTATAAAATCATTAGAAACTATTTTAAATCAATATTTTCACTTTTTAAAGTATTTAAAATATATTTTCACTATTACCATATTATTATACTATTTTATTCCCATTATTTTAATATTAAATTTTAAATTCCAATTTCAGTTCTATTTCAAATTAAACACGTTTAAAACTTAGATTTCAAATCTAATTTCAATTTAAACTTCAATTCATTCTCAAACTAAACTTTACTTTTTCAAAATCGATTTCAATTTCAATTTTATTATTCATCTTAATTTCAATTTCTAATTAACTATTCTTTTCAAATCCGATTTACTTCAAATTTCAAATTCTCTTTCATTTTAACTTTAATTTCACTTTTAAATGAAAAGAGACTTATTTTTCCACAATTTCTCATATTACTAAAATATGGTCTTTTTAGATAAAGGGATTACTTAATCAAAATGAACATATCCATATTCATATTTATCACTAACATAACATCCATTCAATCAATCACATGCATATGATTTCAAATCTAACATTCACTATTAATATCATAACGGGATATATTATCACAATTCACTTAATTTACTAACTATCAAATCATCCATATTAACAATCAGTTTGGTATAAACATTCATATGTCATAAGGGTGTAAATATGATTTATAACATAATCAAAATATAAATTCAAAGACAATGAGAATTTCTCACCTTTAACCAAAACGTTTAACATCCTACCAACATTCATTTAATTCAACGCTTCACTAAACCTTTCTAAACCTAATCATAACCATGCTTCCAAGTGCTCGACCATCTCCATCTCTACTTGCTTTGCTCACGCCCTCCCCTTATCCACTCCCAAACTTACGGCCTCAGGCCCTTTTTAAGAAGAGAAGAAGAAGTGAATTAAGAAGAGGTTAGAGAGTAACAAGTGGATTAGTGCTTAAGCACTGCACTATTTTTAACCCTCGTACCTCTCTTAAAGAGAGAAGCCATTAAAATAGCTTAAAGGAAGAAGAAGAAAAGAAAGATTTGTATGAAAATGAAAGAGGTATGCATGACTATTTATAGGAAAAGTTTGAAATAAAATATTATTATGTAAAATGACCAAAATGCCCTTTGCTTACTTTTTAACTTAACATCACATTTCAAATCATGCTTTATGTCACTTTCACTTAAGAAGTAAGAAAAGTAAAGTAATAATTATGTTTGGTTTGATTTGATGTTTTACCTTTTGCTTTGAAATGACATTTTTCTCCTTTTGTGTTTACTTTTTCTTAATTGTTTTCTAGAAGTTTCTAACCTTGTTTAGTAAAAGTAAACTTGATTAGTTAATTAATTAACACTTACACTATTAGAATATATGTTCCTATATAAGAAAATAAAGGTGTGACGACGTTGCGACAACTTTTAATCGACAAAACGTCGTTTTTCGACAAAATGTTTTACAGTCACATTTTGATGTTTTAGTTAAACTATTTATTTATGTAAACCAAATTTAAAAATGGACCATTTACTTCTTTAAATAAATTAAAACAAGTCTCTTTATATTTTAAAATCATATTTAATTAATATCAAAATCACTGTAAAACTGACAAAATGCGACAAATTTCGGTTATTTTTGTAAAACGATTATTAACATACTTTCAAATCTTTTAACATACTTTTATTATCTTTATTAGATGTTTTAAATATGATTTACCTTTTTAAATAAATATTTAAATCCCTTTATTTAAGCCTTTATTTATTATTAACAAAACTTAACTTTTGTCGATTTGTTTCAAAATTCAAATTTATATTTTTTTTAATTTATTAACTATAAGAATAAATAATTGTTATTATATATAACATATTTATTTAAGATTTAAACTCCATTAAAATTTAAATTGAACGAAATCTCTCATTTTCGAAGTAACAAAATTACGGATCGTTACAATAAACTTACTTTTAAATAGCGTTACAGGGTTACACATATAGCTCTTAACACGTAATAGTGCCAATAGTCTATACAACGCCTGCGTACCTCCTGATCGGGAGGCTACGAGAAGATGCTCCATAGGTACGACACAAATCAAACTCGTACAAGGCTCGCTAGGGCAGGTGACACGACACAACTAGGCAATGCCAGGGTAGATATACCAATTACTATCCGGACTGGTGGTAACGCGTAGCAGCTACTACCGCCCACCTCGAGCCACACCCCCAAATCAAAAGAATCAAAAGTGTCCACCGAATCAATCTCAAAGTCCGAATATAGTAGCGAAGGAGTGTGTCCGATCAAAGGAGCGACCTCATTAGCCCGTCGATCGCTCCTGTTTTAGCCACCTTATGCCAACTCATAGGAGTTGGGTCCATGATATACATCAATAGAACGTCGCCACCATCCTACTTCATTCTAAAATCTCCATCACGTACACGATTGTTAAAGTGGTTTTCGGAGTTGGCAGAGAGTATGACAACTTCCGATCCCGGTCTCTTTAACCACCAAATGTTATTATAACCCGTGGTTATTTCATTTTCAAATGGTTTGTATTTCATATCAAACATATTCATTTCAAAACCATATAAACCTAGTATCATTATTCTTTAGAAAAGTAATATCCATTTTTAAAGTTGTAGCATTCCCAAAATTTTTACAATCAAATATAACACATTAAAATCATAATAATTTAGAACCCATATCACTTTAAAAATGTAACTAACATTTCGAAAACATTACATTTTAGAAATAATAGCATTTCGAAAACATAACCATAAGACATCATAGCATTTTGGAAAAGTAATACTTAGGAAAATCATAGCATTTGGAAATGTAACCTTAAGCAATCACAGCATTTTTGGAATGTAATACTTTCCACTTTAACATTTTATATAATCAAAGTATTTATATACTTACAAATTTTACTATGGTCATTTTATCATGGCCTTATAGTTAAATAAACTTTGTTATTGTAATATCCAATTTAAAGCTGAAATTCTTATGTTAAGTTAAAAGTACATTATTAACTTACATTTATTATCACAATGAAGAACTTTATTATTTTAATTATTTAAAATATGCCATTTACGTTAATTAAAACTTACATATTAAATGTACATTATCAACTTACATTTTATTATTACAGTAAGGAACATTTATCATTTTAATCAATTAAAAATACACCATTACATTAATTAAAACTTACATGACAAATGTGCGTTTTAACTTACATTTATTACAATAAAGAGCATTTATCATTTTAATCAATATTACACTAATTAAAACTTACATTATCAAATGTACTTTTAATTTACATTTTTATTTCAATAAAGAGCATTTATTAATTTGATCAATATTACACTAATTAAGACTTACATTATCAAATGTACGTTTTAATTTACATTTCTATTACAGTAAAGAGCATTTATCATTTGATCAATATTACACTAATTAAAACTTACATTATCAAATGTACGTTTTAATTTACAATTTTACAGTAAAGAGCATTTATTATTTAATCAATATTACATTGATTAAAACTTTACATATTTCTTTCATTAATTAAAACTTTACATGTTTCTTTCATTAATTAGAACTGTACACGTTTCTTTCATTAATTAGAACTGTACACGTTTCTTTCATCAATTAAAACTTTACAAGTTTCTTTCATTAATTAAAACTTTACACGTTTCTTTCATTAATTAAAACTTTACACGTTTCTTTCATTAATTAAAAATTTACATGTTTCTTGCATTAATTAAATCTTTGCATGTTTCTTTCGTTTTTGTTATTACAGTAAAGAACGTTTATTATATTAATCAATTAAAATATTAATTAAACTTACATCTCACATGTAAGTTTTAACTTACACTTTTCCATTTTAAAGTCATAGCTATTTATCTTACAAAACAAAACATTTCACATAAGACATTGTTAATATAACAATACAATTCTCTTCATAAATCTATTTATTTAGTTATCAATTAACCATGATTTCAAGTTAAATTAATTTTATTACAAAAGGACTAATTAAAGCTGTATTTCATTTTATCAATTCAAAATACGTTATTTATTATATGAAACATGTCCATTTCAGGAAATAACCTTTACTAAAATTTCTAGATAAGATTTAAGATTCCAAATTTAATCGAATTCAATTATTAAGTTATTTATCGTTAATAAAGATTTTTAATTCAACTTAAAATCGATTATTAACTTTATAAAATTTAACTTACAGAAAAACTAATACACCTTTATAATTAAAGCATTGAATCAAATTTTAAGTTAAAAATTTCAAATATTTATAAAAACCAAAATGCATAAGAAATATTTTAAGGAAATATTATTTAAAAATACTTAATAAATTTTTGGAAAATATTATTTAAAAATATAACCATGGGCCTGCATAATATTTCTAACCTAGGTCAAGTGATACTGATATGTATCATTTCAATCCGTAATTTAAAAAGAAAAATCCGAGTTCTATCATTTCAAACCCACAATTCCAAGTAAAATAAATAAAACAAAAATCAATAAAAATCACTCGAGCCTATCATTTCAGCCCATAGTGATTTTCCGTATCCTAAAGTCCGTTCAGGTATGTATCATTTCAACCCATAGTGATAGGAAACTTGCAGTGTGATAAACAGGAAATAAAATAACAGTAAAGCATATAATATCATATCAGATGATGTAACAGGCATATAAAAAACATTTAACATTATGTAAATATATCACAGGCAGGTATGAACATAGCATATTAATTTATACAATTCACTTGTCATCATTTCACAATTATAAATGTACGTAAGTCTAGAGTGATAACTCACCCTTTTAATGCTGGAATTGAAATTCAAACACAATTCTAAACTCCACAAAGCACGAAAAGGCACGACAAAGCACGACTATATATTTGAGCGAATGAAGAGTCAGATCCAAATCTCGTATGCAAACAAATACAACATATATAAGAATATATTTCAATACAAAAGAATAGAAATTAAAACAATGGAAAATATGAGATAAACATGACATAACCTTTGCTTCAACAACCAAGTGGGCTCGACCTTGGTTTTGTTTGGGTCAAGTGCATCTCTAGCCACTACAAGGAGGTGATAAGGTCATGGAAAAGTAAGGCACGAGGTTGTATTGAGTGGTGGCGGAGGCTGCTAGGGAAGAAGGTGATGAGAAATAGGCTTTTAGGTTGCTTTTGGTGATAGTTGTCTTCATCAATGGTCATGGCATGAAGGAGATGGTTGGTGGAGGTGATCATTGCAAAATAAAAATCAAAGAGAAAAATAAAAGAAAAATGGAAAGAAGGAAGAAGGAGAAGCCATGAATTTGGAGCTTGTATTTTTTCTTTCACACAAATGAATAAAATGAGGAGATGAGAAACTTTGTACGTGATTTGTAAAATGATATGGTGACTAGGGTTTACAAAAGCACGACTAGGCTAAAGGAATGAATGGCTAAGGTAAGTAATAAAGAGGCTAGGAAATAAAAGGCAAGAGTTTGAATGGTTTGAAAATAAAAGGCAAAACTATAAAACAAATAACTTGATGTATTTAATTCTTTCTTTCTTCCTTTCTTAGCCGTGAATAAGAAATGAAGAGATGGAGAAATGGAATGTTTCTCACGGCTAATAGATGGAGTTATGCATGGCTATGAAGTAGTGGGAGTGAATGTTAAGAAACGAAAAAGGCATGAGTTAAGGAAAAAGAAACTTATAACATATTTTATTCTTAAATGCAAATGGAAATGAGGTTATTGAGATGAGAAACAATATATATGTGATTGATATGAAAAAATCATGGCTATGAATGTGGGAAGTAATTGGCTATGTAAATGGAAAGGCAAGGAAAAAGGAAAAGGCAACAAATAACAAGTAACTTAGGTCTTTTCAAATTTCTAAGCCATTATAAAAAAATAAAAACAATCAAAAATCAAATAAATAAAATAAAAGTTTATACAAATAAAAATAGAAAATAAAATTAGAGAAATAAACATAGGAAAAATAGAAAATAAAATACAGAAAATCACTACATGTAAAACACTGTATTTTATCCAATTTAAAAAGTATAAAACAGAATTTAACGAAACAAAAAGCAGTATTAATATTAAAATATAATACATTTTCAAAGAAAAAGATTAGATTTTAAAATTTAAAATTTTAAATTTTCAACGTGGTCAAACTTTGACTTCCAATTGACCAAAATATATAGATTTTAGAAATGCTATTTTATTGTGCTTGGAAAATAAATTATAAACAAATTCCAAACTTACATTTGAAAATTCCAGAAATTTAATCTTAAATAATTTATAAATTAAAGCTTTCAATTAAAAATTTAATTAAAAATATTTACAAAACTATGGGTTGTTACACTCTCTCCCACTCAAAACTTTTTGTCCCCGAAATGGAACGAAGCAAGGACAGAGAAAACAAGATAGAAGGGGATAGATTAAGACATGAGGAAAATAATAACCCTGAAAGAAAAAGAGATTGGAAAACAAATTAAGATAATAAATTTAAAACCATGAAAATTTAAATTAAATTAATTATTAATTTCATCTATCTAAGTTAAATAAATCTTACTAGTTCTAACTTCACTATCTTCTCATCTAATTATCAATTTATGAACTCATGAATTTGGAAAATCATTTATTATACTTGTAATTTATTCGATAAATTTAATTCTTCTTTATTCCTAATTTTCCACTTAATATAAGTATTCCAACTTATTTATAAATTCCTTTAACACTATTTTATTTTGTATATTATTCAATTAATCTTCTATTCTATTTACCTTTATTAATCTTTTTATAACTAAAATTTAGGTGTTTAACATTTATTATAACCGCTCAAATTTTATTTATAAAAATCCCTTTCGTATCGTATATTATCCAATTACATTGTAACTTTTAATAATTAAGGTAAGTTATATTGGAATGTACTTGAACAAAATTTTCCCAATTCAAATATTCAAGGGTACGTATTTATTCAAAATTTTGGTTTCATTTTATAATTGAAATAATCCTTTAAGATAAAATTGCAGGTATTAAATTTCCGATTAACTTCAAACGACTTTAGAGATACATAAATATATATATGCTGTTTTTCAAATCAAATATATATACTTATATATTATAGATTAAGCCATATTTTAGAAATCCAAATAAATTTATTTTTCCAAAGCAAGCCTGTAGCAAAACTACAGAATAGTCTCTTCACTTCGAAACTCGAAAATGAATGTCGATGATGCTACAGTCATCACCGAAGTTATTTTCCAGCGACAAAGAAAAGAGCACTGATTTACAAATAAAAATTCTATGAAACAATTTCTACTTGAAATACTTTAAATAATACACCCTTCAAAACTTTTAAACACAAAGTTTAATACCATCAGAGATTTAAATTCTTAGTTTCTTGTTTTCAATTCATTTAAATTTCCAAATTAATTTATAGCCATGTTTTATAGTTCAATTGTTTATATATGAAACAAAAGCTAATGGTTATAAGCTATATACAGAGTTAGATATTATTCCTCAACAACCAATTCAATTTACTATCGAAATTCATAAAATTATACTTATATACATATACAATATAATTATACAAAATTTATTTCATTTACTAAATTTGAAAACTATGTTGTATCGATTTGCTACGTTCAAGTGTTTTGGAGATCCTATCGATAACGTTGATCAGACGAATCGATCGAAAACCCAAATCAACATCAACTACTCAAACAACACAACACATACAACATCTTAAATGTAGATTTTCAAAGCAAGGATAGAGATTCAAATTTGACTACTCAGATCAAAGAGAATTCTGGTTTTAAAATAAGTTGGAAACAAAAGATGAGATGATTAAATAACAGAATAGGGAGGTGGATAAGCTTATATAAATCGCAGGCAACCATTAACCGAGTCAACCTTGATTTAAAGAATAAGATCGATGTAGAACTCTAGGCAAGTCTACTCCTGATCTCAAGAGGTAGAATTCGGGATACATGAGATACTAGCATCTAAGCCGAGGATATATATAAGTCTTCGGTGAATAAATGTATATTGTAAAGGAGTTCCACCCCTTTAAAAATCATTCAATGGAGCTATAGGATGCTCCAGAATTCAGAAGAATACGAATAGTGAGGGATAAAAATGAATTTCGGAACCGAGGGAATGTTCCAAAATTCAAAGGAAACAGAGTCAAAGAGAAAGAGATTCAAGCTCGAATGAAAGTGATTCTGTAAATAAATTTACCATATATGCTAAGTTTTGCCTAGAGCCAAACTCTGATACCAACTGTAACGACCCGTTATTTTCAATAATTCGCATCCGCACATGTTTGGCTTGAATTGCTCAAAGTACCGAATTGTAAAATTATTTTGGCAATTCTCAGAATATACAGAGAATAAATAAATCACAGAATCACAGGCACATAGTAATATAATGCAGCGGAAGTAAAGAAATAGTAGTTCATGAAGCTACTATACATAAACATTAGAGTTAAACAAGGGTACAATAGAAGTTTAATGCAATAATCAAGTACAAAGCTAAATACATCACTGGAATCAAATGAATAACTTGAATCAACTAGATAACTGAGATGAAACAGATAGTTGGATCTTCAAGCAAGGCTCTAACTCTGAAGGTGAGTTTTAAATGCTGTATCACTTAGTCTGACCAAAGCGTAAAGCAAAAACACAAAACACTCGAGTCATGACATGCATACTTATACAGTATAAACCAACTCAAGTGAACAGCAATAAAAGGTACAAGTAACTTAAAGGATGCCTGGGACCGTCCATCCTCTAAGAATCCGTTAAACTATTTACTATGTAGTAATATTTCGCTATTATAATAATGTCTATAGCAAAATAAACTTACTTTTAATAGCGTTAAAGGGTTACCCATATAGCCCTTAACACGTAATAGTGCCAATAGTCTATACAACACATGCGTACCTTCTGATCGGGAGGCTACGAGAAGATGCTCCATAGGTACGACACAAATCAAACTCGTACAAGGCTCGTTGGGGTAGGTGACACGGCACAACTAGGCAATGCCAGGGTAGATATACCAATTACTATCCGGACTGGTGGTAGCGCGTAGCAGATACTATCGCCTACCTCGAGCCACACCCCTAAATCAAAAGAATCAAAAGTGGCCACCGAATCAATCTCAGAGTCCGAATACAATAGCGAAGGAGTGTGTCCTATCAGAGGAGCGACCTCATTTTCCCGTCGATTGCTCCTATTTTAGCAACCTTATGCCAACTCACGGGAGTTGGGTCTATGTATATACCTCAACAGAATGTCGCCACCATCCTACTTCATTCTGGAATCTCCACCACGTACACGGTTGTTAAAGTGGTTTTCGAGTTGGCAGAAAGTATGACAACTTCCGATCCCGGTCTCTTTAACCACCAAACGTTATTATAACCCGTGGTTATTTCATTTTCAAATGGTTTGTATTTCATATCAAACATATTCATTTCAAAACCATATAAACCCAGTATCATTATTCTTTAGAAACCATAGCACTTTAAAAATGTAACCTCTGTAATCATAGCATTTCGAAAACATTACATTTTTGAAATAATAGCATTTCGAAAACATAACCTTAAGACATCATAGCATTTTGGAAAAGTAACACTTAAGAAAATCATAGCATTTGGAAATGTAACCTTAAGGAATCATAGCATTTTTGGAATGTAATACTTTCCACTTTAACCTTTTATATAATCAAAGTATTTATATACTTACAAATTATAACATGGTCATTTTATCGTAGCCTTATAGTTAAATAAACTTTGTTACTGTAGTATCCAATTTAAAGCTGAAATTCATATGTTAAGCTAAAAGTACATTATTAACTTACATTTATTATTACAATCAATAACTTTATTGTTTTAATCATTTAAAATATGCCATTTACATTAATTAAAACTTACATATCAAATGTACATTATCAACTTACATTTTATTGTTACAGCAGGGAACATTTATTATTTTAATCAATTTAAAATACACTATTGCATTAATTAAAACGTACATGTCAAATGTGCATTTTAACTAACATTTATTACAATAAAGAGCATTTATCATTTTAATCAATGTTACACTAATTAAAACTTAAATTATCAAATGTACGTTTTAGTTTACATTTTTATTTCAAAAAAGAGCATTTATTAATTTAATCAATATTACACTAATTAAACTTACATTACCAAATGTACGTTTTAATTTACATTTCTATTGCAGTAAAGAGCACCACTGAATCAATATTACACTAATTAAAACTTACATTATTAAATGTACGTTTTAATTTACATTTTTGTTACAGTAAAGAGCATTTATTATTTAATCAATATTACATAATTAAAACTTTACATGTTTCTTCCATTAATTAAAACTTTATATGTTTCATTCATTAATTAGAACTTCACACCTTTCTTTCATTAATTAAAATTTTACATGTTTCTTACATTAATTAAAACTTTACACGTTTCTTTCATTAAAACTTTACATGTTTCTTTCATTAATTAAAACTTTACACGTTTCTTTCATTAATTAAAACATTACATGTTTCTTTCATTAATTAAAATTTTACATGTTTCTTGCATTAATTAAATCTTTACATGTTTCTTTCGTTTTTTTATTACAGTAAAGAACATTTATTATATTAATCAATTAAAATATTAATTAAACTTACATCTCGCATGTATGTTTTAACTTACACTTTTCCATTTTAAAGTCATAGCTATTTACCTTACAAAACATAACATTTCACAAAGGAATATTTTATCATAGTTAATATAACAATCATATTCTCTTTATAAATCTATTCATTAGTTATCAATTAACTATGATTTCAAGTTAAATAAATTTTATTACAAATGGCCTAATCAAAGCTGTATTTCATTTTATCAATCCAAAATACATATTTATTATACGAAACATGTCCATTTCAGGAAATAACCTTTACTAAAATTTCTAGGTTAGATTTAAGATTCCAAATTTAATCAAATTCAATTATTAAGTTATTTATCATCAATAAAGAATTTTAATTCAACTTAAAACCAAATATTAACTTTATAAAATTTAACTTACAGAAAAACTAATACACCTTTATCATTAAAGCATCGAATCAAATTTCAAGTTAAAAATTTCATATATTATAAAACTCAAAATACTTAAGAAATCTTTTAAGGAAATATTATTTAAAAATACTTAATAAGTTTTTGGAAAATATTATTTAAAAATATAACCATGGGCCTGTATAATATTTTCTAACCTAGGTCAATTGATACGGATATGTATCGTTTCAATCCGTAATTTAAAAAGAAAAATCCGAGTTCTATCATTTCAAACCCGCAATCCCAAGTAAAATAAATACAACAAAAATCAATAAACATCACTCGAGCCTATCATTTCAGCCCATAGTGATTTTCCTTATCCTAAAGTCCGTTCGGGTATCATTTCAACCCATAGTGATAGGAAACTTGTATGTGATAAACAAGAAATAAAATAACAGCAAAGCATATAATATCACATCAGATGATGTAACGGGCATATGAACAACATTTAACATTATACAAATATATCACAGGCAGGTATGAATATAGCATATTAATTTATACAATTCACTTGTCATCATTTCAAAATTATAGAAGTACGTAAGCCTAGAGTGATTACTCACCTTTTTAAAGCTAGAATTTAAATTCAAACCCAAATCAAAACTCCACAAAGCATGAAAAGGCACGACAAAGAATGACTATAATTTTGAGTGAATGAAGAGTCAGATCCAAATCTCGTATGCAAAAAAATACAACATATATAAGAATATATTTCAATACAAAAGAATAGAAATTAAAAAAATGGAAAATATGAGATAAACATGACATAACCTTTGCTTCGACCACCAAATGGGCTCGGCCTTGGTTTTGTTTGGGTCAAGTGCATCCCTAGTCACGACAAGGAGATGATAAGGTCATGGAAAAGCAAGGCATGAGGTTGTATTGAGTGGTGGCCGAGGTTGCTAGGGAAGGAGGTGATGGAAATAGGCTTTTAGGTTGCTTTTGCTGATGGTTATCTTCATCAATGGTCACGACATGGAGGAGACGGTTGGTGGAGGTGATCATAGCAAAAGAAAAATCAAAGAGAAAAATAAAAGAAAAATGGAAAGAAGGAAAAAGGAGAAGCCATGAATTTGGAGCTTGTATTTTTTTTCTTTCACACAAATAAATAAAATAAGGAGATGAGAAACTTTGTACGTGATTTGTAAAATGATATGGCGGCTAGGGTTTACAAAAGCATGGCTAGATTAAAGGAATGAATGGCTAAGGTAAGTAATAAAGAGGCTAGGAAATAAAAGGCAAGAGTTTGAATGGTTCGAAAAATAAAAGGCAACACTATAAACAAATAACTTTATGTATTTAATTTTTTTCTTTCTTCCTTTCTTAGCCGTGAAGAATAAATGAAGAGATGGGGAAATGAGATATTTCACACGGCTAATAGATGGAGTTATACATGGCTAGGAAGTAGTGGGAGTGGGTGTTAAGAAATACAAAGGCATGAGTTAAGGAAAAAGAAACTTACAATATATTTTATTCTTAAATGCAAATGGAAATGAGGATATTGAGATGAGAAACAATATGTACGTGATTGATAGGAAAAAATCATGGCTATGAATGTGCGAAATAATTGGCTATGTAAATGGAAAGGCAAGGGAAAAGGAAAAGGCAACAAATAACAAGTAACTTATGTCTTTTCAAATTTCTAAACCATTATAAAAAAATAAAGCCAATCAAAAATCAAATAAATAAAATCAAAGTTTATGCAAATAAAAATAGGAAATAAAATTAGAGAAATAAACATAAGAAAAATAGAAAATAAAATACAGAAAATCATTGCGTGTAAAACACTGTATTTTATCCAATTTGAAACGTATAAAACAGAATTTAACGAAACAGAAAGCAGAATTAATATTAAAATAAAATTCAATTTCAAAGAAAAAGATTATAATTTTAAATTTTCAACCGTGGTCAAACTTTGACTTTCGGTTGACCAAAATATAAAGATTTAGAAATTGCTTATTTTATTGTACTTGGAAAATAAATTGTAAACAAATTCAAACTCACATTGGAAAATTCCAGAAATTCAATCTTAAATAATTTTATAAATTAAAGCTTTCAAATAAAAATTTAATTAAAAATATTTACAAACTATGGGCTGTTACAGTTTTAGTGGTTTACGTATATATATTTAATATAGTAGCCATATGTAAAGTTCATTAGCTTAATATAAGGGTGATATCTTTGTTTTAAAAATGTTGATTTTTAAAACTGCCTTATATAATATACGTGTGTACAATGAATGATGATATTTGTTGTAATGTGAGTTTTATATTTTTGATTTTGAATATAATAATAATGTATATATGTTGATATTAATAAATGTGTTTTAATTTGAATAATAGAATTTGAAATACATATATATTCAATATAAATGTGTTTGGATTTAAAATATGATATTATATATATAGTTATATTTATAATTATATGTAAGTTCACTCGTACCATTTAGCTTCATCGATCCATTTCTGATTTCATTTCATCAATTTCTTATCTATCAGTTTGTCCGTTGTATTCGTGCCAATCTAGCATTGCTTTGGAATTCGTAGCTCATTTCTTTGTCAAATCTATCTAGCCTCGAAAGGTGAGCAATCACTCACAATTAACGTTCTTTTATATATTAAATTTGATTTCAATTGAAAAGACAATTAACATATGCTGCTGTTAGTTATTTACATTACTATATATGTGTTGTTATTTGTATCTGTTCACCTGTGACATCTGACACCATTATCCGTTATTTATATTGATGATATATGCCTGCTATATTATTATCATATCTATTATCACTCTGCAAGTTCCCTTTTAGTATAGAACTCAATATGGGCTGAAATGATACATACCCAAACGATGTGTAGAATAGGAGAAAATCGTTATGGGTTGAAATGATAGACCCAAGCGATTTTCATTTGAATTGAATTTGGGGTTGTGGGTTGAAATGTTATATACCCGTATAAATTTAAATTACGCATTGAAGTAATAAATATCCGTATAACTTGACCATATGATAGAAAATTGTATACATACACCGTTGGTCTACATATAAATATTTTGAAAAGGATTTCTATGGTTTTTGGAAGGAAATATATGGTTTTATAAAATGTTGATTTAGATATAATATAAATGTTATTTATATATAGTTAAATTCTTGATTTTAAGCTATTTATAATTTTTTTTAATATAAAATAAGTTTAATAATAAAGTTTGATTTTATTAAAATATAATATGGTTAAGGATTTATTTATATTATATTTTTATATAGAGTTTATAAAGATTTAATAAATTAAGGTTGAGAAGATAGATTTGATATTGTTTTGAAATGGTATTTAATTAAGAATTTATTTAATTTAATCAATTTTAAACTTATTGTATTTGAGATCTAAATGATATGATTTTATAACTTGATTTTGGGTTAAAGAGGCTAATGAATATTTCATGTTTAATTAAATTGACGGGAATATTTAGTTTAGATTATTCGAGATTTATTTAAATGATATTGGATTTATTAAGTGCATATTTCAAAACTAAAAATGAATTTAAATTTAGATATATATATATGAAATTTTCAAATTTAGTTTTGAAATGTTTGATTATTTAAAGCTTAGGAAATACTGAAATCGAAATGGTTTATTTTAGGGTCCAAATTTGTTTTTAAACGAATATAATTTGGAATAGTTTATTTTGGGGTTCAAATTTATTTCGAAATCAATATAATTTGAAATGGTTTATTTAGAAATTAAATTGAATTGAAATGGATGATTTGAGATTTGATTAAATTTGAATTTTAGAATTTGAATCGACTTGAAATTGATTTGTGAGATTTGAGGAAGCTATTTTATTATATAAGTATTTTAAATTCTATTTAAAACTATTTATATATGTTACTTTACAAACTATTTTATTTCATATACTATTTTCATATCTAAACTGTTTAAGTGGCGGAAATTAAGTCTTCAAAGTTATGAATTTCAAAGTATTATGTTTTGAAAGTGTTATAATTTCAAGTGTTTGGTTTCGAAAATGTTATAACTTTGAAATGCTATGATTTTGGAAGTGGATATATTTGAAAATGATATTTTGGTTTTGAAGTATAAACTGTTTTGAAATGACCGCGGTGTTATAATAACGTTTGGTTGCTAAAGAGACCTAGATCGGAAACTCCGAAAACCACTTTAGCAACCGTGTATGTAGTGGAGATTCCAGAATGAAGTAGGATGGTGGCGACGTTCTATTAAGGTATATACGTGGACCCTACTCCCGTGAGTTGGCATAAGGTGGCTAAAACATGAGCAATTGACGGGCTAATGTGGTAGCACCTCTGATCAGACACACTCCTTCGTACCATTCTATTACTTTGTGATTGATTGGGTGACACCATTGATTTTTGGGAGTGTGTCTCGAGGTGGGAGGTAGATGTGGCTATGCGTTACCACCGTTCCGGAAGTGTAATTGGTATATCCACCATGGCATTGCCTAGTTGTGCCGTGTCACCTACCCTAGCGTGCCTTACACGATTTTTCTTTGTACCATATCTATGGAGTGCCCTCTGACGACGTCCAGTATAGGGGAGATTACGGTACTGTATAAACTATGGGAATATATAAAATGTGTTAAGGTGGAAAATATAAAGCCTTAACGCTATTTTTAAATATATTATATTTTACTCTAGACATTATTATAATAGCTATATTACTACATAGTAGATAGTTTAACGGATCCTTAGAGGATGATTATCCCAAACATCATTTGAGTTACTTATATTTTAGTTGTTATTTCACTTGAGTTGGATTTATTGATATAAGAATGTTAATCCTGACTCGAGTGCTTGTGATTTGCTTTACGCTCGGGTCAGACTGAGTGGTTTAGCTTTGAGACTTACCTTTGGAGTTGGAGCTTCACTTGGAGATCCAATTATCTATCCATTTTCTAGATATTCAGTTGGTTCTAGTGATGTATTCTGATCTTGTATTTGACTATTATATTCGAGACTCCTGTTGTATCTTATTTGTATCTTATTTGACTGTGTTATATATATAGTAGCTTCATGAACTACTATTTTCTTATTTCCACTGCATTATTATTGTATTACTCCGTGTCTGTGACTTTGTGATTATTTTATTTACTGTATATGCTGAGTTTTGCCAAACATAAATGAACAAATTGATAATTTGAGTAATTCAATTTCGGCATGTTTGGATGCGAATGGTTGAAAATATCGGGTCGTTACATTATCCATTATTGCCTCAAAAGCTATAGATTTCTTCTTTATTGATTTTCTTTCTCTCCTACCATACATTTGTGCTTCAAAATACATTATCATTAGCCTCTTCGGTTGCAAGAGTCTTTTGACCCGATTCAAAAGTAAGTGAATTGAGGATTTTTCTAACTTGATCCTCTTCAAAAAAACTTTTAACTAGTGCAATAAGTGAGTATATTATATCTTGGAATCTACTATACATATCAAAAGTGGGCTCTTTTGAACTCGTTTTGAATAATTGAAACTAGTTTGTTAACATGAAATTTTGATTTTTGACCTTACTTGTCGAACAGATTTTCGGACATCCATAGAAAAATTATTGCTAACTGTCCAAAGTGAGAAGCAAAAATATTCTGATAAAGACGTTTCTCAGTAATATCATCATGACTCTCAAAGTCATGTACGGCCAAACCAAATACGACGAGTAGTGGGGTCCTGAGCTAAACCTTGGAAATCTAATGCTTTTCAAATCCTCCTAGCCATTATCCTGCTACAATAATTCTTGCTAAAAAGAATGCCCATGTTGTGGCAATTCCACCAAGAAGGTAATGCATTACTTGCCCTCCTGAATTAATATACTGGCACCTCGTTTCACTCCCTTTGGTAGAATAATACCTACTGTTTCCTTTTCCTACGATTTCCATCCAATCCAATAGTAGAAGACTTCACTACCAAGACTATTGGAAGATGCCTATTTTTCAAAATATCGAAACAATTCATGTGTAACTTGACTCCAAATTTCAAATGTAAACTTACATATAAATACTCTATTAAATTTATTTCTATCTAATGAACAAAATAATATATTCATAGCATTGGAGTTACTTTGTGCTACTGCTTTTTGGTCAGCAGTCCATTGTGCAAAATTAGTCTTGGATTAAGAGTACTCAGTTTGTGTGATATTCCAAGTGTCTAAACCAATTGGATGTAAATAAATTTTCATTCTACATGACCAATTTGTGTAGTTACCATGATTCAAAAGTGAAGGTCTAGCGGTAGATTGTCCTTTGACAAATGTGTTACTAACAAATGTATTACCAGTACTATTAACAGTAATATTACTACTGTTGGTAGCCATTTAAACTTTTTCAAAAATTAGATGATGAATACTTTGAAAACCAATGCTCTGATACCAAATGTGAGTCAGCGAATAGGGAGCTTAAGGCTAAATTAATACTAAGGGGGTGGATAGTGTTTAATGGATTATATGAATATTTTTCAAATTCTTAAAGACTCAACTTCGAATGACGTAATTAACAATCACAGAAACAATCACAGAATCAAAGTACAGTTAAAAATAAATGCAGTAAAAGTAAAAATGAAAGAACATACTATGATTTTATGCTGATTCGGAGTTACCCTACATCCAATCCCTCGCAATTCCTTGTATGGGTTTCTTTTCAACTACTAAATGCAAATATAATCTCGATTTCAAGGCTATAGACACACCCTCTAGAATCCCAGCCTCTGGGTAGAGCCACTTGATTTCCAGGCCACAAGTACACCCACTACTTTTACGGGCTACTAAGAAGACCCAATTGATTTTAACAGGATGCAATCACATCTACTTGGATTTTAGAGATACCAAGCATACCATAGAGTATAAGACTATGATTTGATAGAGTTTATAGACTCGGATCTTTACAATTGATCTTATAACCCTTGAATAACACTTTGATCTTTAGAGAGATGAGAGAAATTACAGAGTATATAAAAGAGAATCAAACTAATAATGATTGAATTTGATTTTGGTTGAATTTTGATAGAAATTGATTTAAATCAAGGGAGTGAACAGAGGAGAGAAAAATAAGATAGTAGTTAATGAAAATTCGTTTGGAGGTTTGATTATATATATATATATATATATATATATATATATATATATATAGGAAAACAACGGTCACGTCTACTCGCGAGGAGATACGATGAAAAGATACTTTTGTTCAAATTTGAAATTTGAATTTTACGGCAACTATGTCGACATATATAGATAGCATATGTTAACATATACCTTTGTATTTCGAAAATCCGTTGCTTTGTAAAATACTTTGACATTTTGTAGAGTTATTTAAATATAGCTTATACACATTTTGATCAAAATATAACTTAATAAAATAATTTTGAAAGATATAATAAGAATATTCAATAATATATATATATATGTATGTATGTATATTGATATAATCATAACTTATTTAAAATGAAAATGAAATTCAATATGTATAAACTTAAATCACTAAAATGATATCTTTATAAGTAAGAGATTGAAAATCATTTTGGGAAATATTTTGAAAAGATTATTTTAAAAATGGAATATTTGGAAAAAAAAATTAAAAAAATTAGGGAAGACGAGAGAGATCAGGAAAATGCTATCAAGGTTTTAACATAAATTCTACAACTCCATAACTTATCTGAAATATATTGAAATCTTGAACTCTTCAATACTCATGAGTCTTCATTCTTGAACTCTTATAGCTCTACATCAGTATCTTGAATCTACTCTTGATATCAACATCTTGATACTGTACAATCTTCTTATTCAACACCTATGTAATGTCCTACACTATATACTATATATATAACGTGATAAAACATTAATATCTATATTTTATATAATGTCCTTTAGTTGTTATCATCAAAACCAATACCTAAGGTACTAATATATATATATATATATATATATATATATATATATATATATATATTATTTTGCTTTTAAAACTGTATTTAATTCAATTAAATCTACATAAATGCAAGTTCATACTTAAAACCATCCTCTCTCCAAGCTATTATTTTATTTCATTTCTATCAATTTTATAAAATATTAGTTTCCATACTTATACATATTTAAATTTAAATATCACATTTTCACAATTTAAATCCTTTTATTGAATAATTACCAATTTAATTAAATGTATTTCTATTAGCAATGTTCATTAATTATTACTTAAAAATCGGGTTAATAAAAATGTACCCAAACCCTTAAGGCATAGAAACTATAAATCAAAATGAGTTATTAAGCTTATACGGTCCTTTATGTTACGAAAAATGTTGGTAGCACCTCCTTTGCACAGTTAGATCCAGAAAAATACAGCTCGCCACGACCGGCCTAAACCACTCAAAGAAAACAAAAGCCAAGTGGCCTACCATATCTGGGGCAAGAAATCATCTACTAATCCCAATATCTAAATCTACTACGTGCCTCTTTTGCATTTGATATTTATTTCTGCAAGTAACTTACTATCTCGATGCAAATGTAGGTGCGTAAGAAATGAAATAGCAATCTCTTGCTTCCCTATACATGTCTTATATTTACATAATCCCAAAGAAAATCATGCTGACACAAGAGCAATACACTAGCTATTTCTATCACAAGCAATAGCAACGTAAACACTACGATTACCATATGCAAGAAAAGCATAGAGAGTACTTAGTAATAAAATACTAAGCATCCAATCTTTTCAAAAGATAAATTTAGAACTAATGTCTGGGTTTTAACATTTAAAATACTTTTTCAAAATCCTCCAAAGAGAAATATATCAAAACAAAATCAGTTATGACAAGGAAGGGCTCCTCATACTAAAGTCGGTATAACTCTAGAATCAAAACAACATGGAGCATCCAGTGGTATTCTGGCTCCCCCTAAAATAACAACTAGAGTAAACAAATATACCCGACAAGCCTTCCAAGTTGGAAATGTCTCAATCGTCCATCTTTAGTCATTTTAAAATATTTGAAAAAATCACTTCACAAAACTCTTTTCAAATATCTTGACATAATATTACATTACCCAAGTTTTCAAAATAATTTTATAATTAGTCCTTTCACAAATTCTTTTGAAATCACTTTTTCGAAAGTACCGGGATTTAAGTCCTAATAAACAACAACTTTATAAACCATAGTCTATAAAATCATACTATTAATCAAATCAAATTCTATGAAGTAATAAATGAAAACTTAACATTATTTAAAATGTTAAATAACCGTCTAACAAGATTTAGAATTTTTCTTATGTTCACAACTTTCTTAAGTCAGACAACAAAGCATACAAATAAAATCAAGCCTGTACGAAATACAAAATATATTCATATGCAAATTAGATCTGACCACTTGCCCAAATACATAAACTTTACTTCTAAACTAGTATTGCTCGCTCGACCTCCCTAGTGCGGACTCTAATCAGGTTTCTTGATTAGAAACCTCCGTTCTCCTTACATACCCATATACTATGATAGAAAATATTAATATTATCAATTCAATTTAACTATCAATTCAAATTCTATTGATTAATCATTGTCATCATGGCAGACATTCCCATTCCTTCGGTCCTTTTATCGTCCTCTTCCTCAATTCCTGCTGCCATCACCACTCCTCTTCTGCCATCTCCATCTTGTCTTCATTGTCCTGCTCTTGACCCCCCTCCTCCTCCGACGCTAACTGTTCCTTCCTCTTGTAACCCATCATCTTCTTCTTCTTTGCGTACCTCTTCCTTGCTTCCTCCTCTGCTACCTTCTCCTTCTCAACAGGCTCGGACTTCCCTTTTCAAGCGTAAGCCGAGTAATGCGGGGAAGTATATTCCTGTTGAGATGTCCCCCGTGTTCAAGAACGAGGTTATGCTTCCTCCTTCTAATGTTATTGATGCTGGAACTCAAGTATGGAGCAACTACCTAGTTGGTTTTTTCCTTGATAAACCACTGTCTTATTTAACTGTTATTAATTACCTGAAAAACTATTGGAAATTAAAAGAATCGATTCATGTGCGGTCAAATGGTTTCCTGTTTTTATTTCTTCTATCTTGTGATGAAGACTGTAATAGGATTCTTCAAGGTGATCCCATTGTAATGCGAAACAAGCTCTTTATAGTTAAGCAGTGGGACCCTTATGTAGGAAATGCTTGTGAAACTATTTCTTCTGTGCCGGTATGGGTGAAATTCTCCAATATTCCAATGTTTTCTTGGTCTCACATTGGAATAAACTGGCTAGCTAGAAGATTGGGTAAGCTTGTATGTATGGATGAATCAACTGAGAAGTTGGAGAGGCTATCCTTCGCTAAGTGTTTGGTAGAGATAAAACCTAATCAGGAACTAATTGACTCCTTCCTGTCCAGCTGCTTGATGGAGGAACCCAAATAATTCGTATTGAGTACCATTGGAAGCTTGATATATGCTCGAGATGTTGTGTTTTTGGTCACACCATGTCTGACTGTGATAAGATTATCTCTACTGTGGTGTATGAGAACAAAGAGAAGAACAATGAAGCTGTGGGTAAAGTTGTTAAAGTGTCTGAAATTAGGAAAAAAGAAACTGTTAAAACTTTGAGGCAGAAGAAACAAAAATGGAAAGTGGTAAGCAAAGCTAGAAGATTGAGGAATCTTCCATCTTTAACGAAAAACAATATTGAGGAATCGCATGAAGTAAATAACCCTGAAAGGAATAAGGATAAACAAAGGGAAGAGTTAGAGGAAGGGGACATTGTAACTGTTCTGAATGTTCAGGCAGTTAATTTTGGACAGGAGAGTAATGATATTGGTAACACTGGAGTTTTGGAAGTAAATGAAATTCATACTATTGTTGAAATGGGAGAGATAAATGCTGAGGTGGATACATGCAATTTAAACGGTGTGAAAATG
The DNA here is from genome assembly GCA_030765085.1 of Allium cepa. Lineage (NCBI taxonomy): Eukaryota > Viridiplantae > Streptophyta > Magnoliopsida > Asparagales > Amaryllidaceae > Allium > Allium cepa. The sequence goes on along the minus strand of CM060932.1, from coordinate 1,028,066,446 downwards.
ATTTGACTGTTGTAATTAGTACAAGTGAAGTAAATGACCCTTCATCTTTCAAGGAGATGTGTGGCAAAACAAAGCATGATTATGAATGTAAAATTACCTCCCCTGTTGCATTCATAAACAAGGAAAACAAACTTCATTCTATTCCCCCTTGCACCAGTAACTTTGCTGAAGTCCTTTCCCCACATGAATTTGAACCTTTGCCATATCTCTCTCTTCCTGCTATCAGTGCTCTCCCTTTGTCTTCGTCTCCAACTCGTATTAGCAATCAAACTTCAACTATCGCTGTATCCAATCCTTCACCATCCAAATCTAATTCTATCCAAGTTTCCTCTGTGCACGTGCACACTGAGCACATGCAGAGAAATAATTTAAGTTGCGCTGATGCTATTACTTCTCCAAATATTAATAACTCACCATGCATGGAAACTGATCTTCCATACCAACATATTGACCCTCCCATGGCCTGGAAACCTCCACCTCCCTCTCTTTCCCCTCCCACTGAAACTCCTCCCAGCACTTCAAATCTCATGGTCCTACATGATTGCCATTCCACGTCAAGTATCGGTAAAACCATCATTTCTTCTAAAATGCATCCTGAAATGGACCTCAACCCTTGTGTTGGCACCACATCTTCTTCTACCTTCCCTGGAACTAATGTCCAAAACACTCCTTTAACCAGGGGTACCAAAAAGAAACTTCTCCTTAACCAATTAGTTGATCAATGTTGAACAATATTGGTGTATGGAATATTAGTGGTGCTCACTCTGAAATCAAACTAAATCAATGTAAGAACTTAATCTCTACTCATGCTCTGAGTATACTTGCCATTTTAGAAACCAAGCTTAACGCTTCTCTTACTTCCAAGGCTGCTAACTACATTAACTCGAATTGGAAGTCGATCAATAATCTCTCTGAGGCGCCTTATGGTAGAATTATTGTTATCTATAATCCCTCCGTTAATTCTTCTTCCCCTATCATTCCAACATCCCAGCTCATTCACCTGTACTGTATCCATCTTCCTTCCTCCACTTCTTTTTATCTTACTGTTATTTATGGCCTTAATTCTGTCTTATCTAGACAATCTTTCCTTGACCTCCTCCCATCGCTTAGACAAGAAACTCATCCATGGTTAGTTATTGGTGACTTCAACTGTTCCCACCTTTTATCTCATAGGTTTGGTGGCAACCCCTTGTCTATTCGTGAAATAACACCTCTTAACTGTTCTATCATGCATTCAAACCTGATTGAAATCACTTCTGTTGGAGCCCTGTTCTCTTGGAATAATTCTAGAAAATCTTCCCCACGTACCTTCTCTAAAATTGATTTCTCCATTTCTAATCAGTTTGCTATAACTAAATGTCCTAATATGTATAATCTCCTTCCAATGCCAGGCCTTTCTGATCACTCTCCCCATATTTTATCATTTGGAGCTGCCATGAGGACAAGAAAACCAAATTTTAATTTTTTTAATGCGTGGGTGCAGCACCCTGAATTTTTTGATTTTATTAGCAAAGCGTGGTCCTCCTTTTCTTTTGGTAATCCTATGTTTATCTTGCAGTGTAAACTTAGAGCTGTCAAAGCTGACTTGAAAGTTTGGTCTGCGAATAAATTTGGTAAAGGCAATCTGGAGTCTACCACTATCTCTCACAAACTATATCAAGTTCAAGAGGCTATGATATCTGACACTTTAAACATTGACATTGCGGCTCAAGAAGCTACCTTATCTAATCAACTTTTTGATGCCTTAAGTCACGAAGGGTAAATGGTAAAACAAAAGACTAGATTAGAGTGGTTCAAGGATGGAGATCGAAATGCTTCTTTCTACCATTCTGCACTTAAAGCTAAACAGTCTAGAGAGACAATTAATGCTCTGATTGATGATAATGGTGTGTATGTTACTGACCCCCCTCGTATTGTTAACATGTTTCTTGATTATTTCAGCAACTTACTTGGTAATAGTAATAATTTTGCTCCTTCAGTTGAGCTACTTGATGCTGTTAGTCTTCCCAGAATTTCTTCTGAAGACAATGCCTTAGTTTCATATGCAATTACTGACAATGAGATTAAAGCTGCTCTTTTCTCTCTCAATGCTAACTCAACTGGAGGCCCTGATGGTTTTAATGCCACCTTTTTTACTTCCTGCTAGGAAATTGTTGGTGCAACTTTCTTGAAGGCTGTCCATAATTTCTTTAACAAATGCAAGATGATTGGATCTGTCAATGCAACGAACATTGCACTCATTCCTAAAGTTAAAAACCCCAGTCACATCGCTGACTACAGGTCTATCTCTTGCTGCAACACCATTTATAAGTGTATATCTAAAATTGTCGCTAATAGACTCAAGTTAGTTCTGCCTAAGATCATTTCTTCCAACCAGGCTGCCTTTCTTAGTGGCAGGAGTATCCTTGATAATGTGCTGATGTCTCACGAACTTCTAAAAGGATATAACACCTCTCATGTTTCTCCCAGAGCCATGTTTAAGCATGACATTTCCAAAGCTTTTGACTCGTTGCAGTGGGACTCGGTCTTTAGAATCATGGGCTTAATGAATTTTCCCAAGCATTTTGTGGCATGGATTGAAGCCTGCATCTCTACTCCTAGGTTCTCTTTATGGTCAATAAATGTAATGAGGGTTACTCTCGAAGCAAACAGGGAATTAGGCAGGGTGATCCTTTGTCTGCTTATTTATTCATTTTGGTTATGGAGGTTTTTACTCAAATTATGGTTCAACTCGTGCATGATGGTAGTTACTCCATGCACCCTAAATGTAAGAATCCTCTCATCACATCTTTAATGTTTGCCGATGATTTGGTTATTTTTTAAAGCCAAATTTGATGACTGTGTCATCTATTTTGGATGGTCTTGACAAGTTTTACAAAATTACTGGCTTATCTATTAATATATCCAAATCTAATCTCATGATAGCTGGGGTGAGCAATGATGAAATATCCCAAATATCAAACCTAACTTCTATATTGCAAAGATCTGATACTTCCACTTACCTTGGTATTCCTATGCCAACTTCTCGTATCTCTTATGCTCAATGTATTCCTCTGTATGATAGGATCACTGCTAGATTATCTTTGTGGTCTAACAGGTTGCTTAATCAGGCTGGAAGGCTTACTCTTATCAACTCGATTATTTTCTCCATGTCAGTGTACTGGGCCAGATCGTTTATTCTTTCCACCAAGCTGATTAATATGATAAAAAGTGCTATGTTTAACTGCTTCTGGCATGGTTCCATGAACTATAACAAGCTAACGCCTTGTGCCTTCTCCAAACTTGAAATCCCGAAGTCCATAGGTGGCTTAGGTATCAAAAATATGCTACCGTGGAATCCTGCCGCCATGGTTGTTTATATTGACAACCTTTTGAATCATACGGAGAATATATGGGTGAAATGGTTGCATAGGTATATAATTCGAAATAAGAATTTCTGGACCATGCCTGTTCCTCAATCTTGTAGCTGGACGTGGAGGTGTATTCTGAAACTTAGATCAGATATACTTCCATATGCTAGATGTAGAATTAGTATTAATAGTCGTGTGTCTTTCTGGAATGACCCTTGGGTGAAATATGGTGCTATTCTGAGTCACCTACTCACTTACAATCAGCAGGCTCAAACTGGGATTAGTACTAATGCTCTGGCTATTGATTATATTTCTAATGAAAGTGTAGTCCTTCCATATTCTAGTAATCAGAGTGTTCGTCAGCTATGGAATCTTCTCCTTGGCTGTCATGTCCCCTTATCTCAGTATGATGGCATCTCATGGACTTTCTGTCAAGGCAGGTATAGTATAGGAGGCATGTACAAGCTGCTAGTGAGTCACAATAATTGTGTGACTCTCAGCTGGCACAAACGTATATGGCTTAATCATAGCAGTGAGAGGCATAACCTTTTTCTCTGGAAGATCTTCAGTGATAGCTTGAAAACCAAGATTAAGCTGAGTCAGAAAGAAATTAATCTTGATACTATGTGCAGTTTTTGTTTTGCTGCAAATGAGGATACGCTGCACTTATACTTCAACTGCCCATATGTCAATAAGTTATGGTCTACTATTAATACTATCACCACTGGTAGGTCGGTTGCCATGATCAGCGAAATTGAATGGGACCTCATCTACAAAGCAACGCGATGGAAAAATGAATCTTCTTACTTTCTTCTCTTTACCCTTAAAATTTTCATCTCGATGATTTGGGATGAGAGGAATGCAAGTGGGAAAAGAAAATCGTTCGTTCAAATGAAAGGGAGTATTATGGAGGGAATAAGGTTCGATATATCAGCTTCTAGTCATGCTTTTGATAATGCATTTTTGAATGCTCTTCGCTGATCTTGCTTGGCTGGTTTTGGTGTTAATTGTCTTTTTTCTTTTTTAGCTTCTGTTTTTGATATGCCTGTCTTCTTTGTTTTCTTGTTCCTATGTGTCTTGCTTGCCTATTTGTTATGGGCTGCATTGTTACCCCCGACTTTGTAATTCTTTCTTGGTATATCAATAAAATGGTAGGGGCCCATTTTTAACCCCGCTGGCTTTGCCAAAAATATTAATATTATATCAAGAATCTGAATCAAGTGTTCGCTGATAAGAATCATGTGAGAAATCCTTTTTTGGATAAGTATGACTTCGAAGTTACATACTAGAATCCTAGATCAAGAATCGTGCGAATAAAATGACCGACGTACAACTTACATACTTAATTTTTATTGTTTTCTTAACTACATCAATCTTTTTTTAAATCTCTTTCATTTTCATTTCTAGTATTTCACTCAATATTTAAATTATTTATGAATTATTTCACAAATTTTCACCTCAGTTTATAAACACTTTATAAAGACACAACTTTATAAAACATCATATTAAAAAACTTACTTCCATGTTATTTACTTGTATAATACTTTTTTATATCATAAGTGTACATACAAAATGTCAATTTTTTTTATATTTTTATATTTTTATTTTTGAATTCAAATGAAGGCCTAAACAAAATTTGGATCTTAAAACCGAGTTTACTGCTTCAATTTTTTTATTTTAGAGTATTCTAAGAAAAGGTTTCCAGGTTAATCCCATATCACCAAGTAGTTTACACAACTTAGATGATTTAACAAAAACTATGGTTTTAATAAAACAATGCTTATTAAAACCTTCCTACCCAATTTAACCCAATTTAAACTTAAATTAAATTATCTATTTTCTATCCAAGATTTTAAATATTCATTTATCAAAATAACTTTTTACTTTAAATCAATTTCCTTTTAAGGAAACTTATGAACTAAATACCCATTTTTTTATCTTAGAACCCTTTTTGAAAACATGATATATATTTCTATATATATATAAAATAATTTTAATAATCTATTCACTAGTACTTGCTTTGGGTTCGTTCAGATTCGAACTCATCTCAATCGTACAGTGATAAAGAGAAGAATTTACTAATTGTACTACAACGTTCGCCTAAGAAACATTCGATCGTCGCTAAGAGGATTATTTAGATTACCATAAAGCTAATCGAGATGTCTTCCCCGAACTATCCAAAGAAAATGTATGTTTCTTTAAAATTCTCTTTGAAATATTTATATTTACAACTATTCAAGTTAATACTACCATTCCTTTTCTCAAAATTGAAATCATTTCAAGCAATACCTGAATTTTAATTCTCAAAAACTCTTTTTACTTATAAAATGCCTTTTATGAATCATTTATATATCATATTCATATAAAATGTATCTTTTAAAATCATCTTATTTTATAATAACTTCCCTTTGTTATAATAAACTTTTTGCAGTTATTTATCCTCTAAATGTCTTATCTTCCTATTTAGATTATATTAAACAACTTTATTAAAAGTTTTACTTTTAATTCAATATTTTCTTCCTACATTTTATAGTCAAATTATGAAACTTAATTCAGAAGGGGTTCATTTTAACGTACTCATAATTATCAAACAACAATGCTCATATGCTGATCGAGCACAAATGAATAATCAACAAACGATAGTCAATGCTCGCATACTATCTGAGCATGACAAATAAAATTACAATGATAATAAGGAAATATTATCACTTTTTTCTAACAAACAAACACACCTTAAATAATTATATAAATTTGAAAATTATTCCTTATATATAAAATATGCAATCCTAGGTAAAATATTTCATTTACCAAGTTTTCAAAAATAAATATTATGTCTGTTTGCCTTGTTCAAGTGTTTAAGAATTCCAATTGACACCGTGGCATCCCACATCGCAACCAGAGTCCATTAACAAATCAATATATCAATTAACATAATGCATTTTTATAGCATTAACAAATACGCTCTCATATATATAATGCTCTCAAACTCATTCTTGGGTATCACTTACCCTATCTCTCATAAGCCATACACTACCAAAGCTAAAGTTCTCACTTAACCTTCAGCTCTAATGCCAGATTTAATGACCCTCCTTTTAAACATTGAAATTCAGTACCAAATACACCTACGGTATTCTAATGCCAAACATCCCACCGTCAAAACGGTAGATTGTTGGGGTAAAGTAAAAAGCAAAAAATAGGAAAAACAAAATCTCATAGCGGAAACAAAAACAGATAATATAATAAAGACTTTTTACACCCTCACTCTAAGATATTAAGGTACATTAGAGTTAGAAACAAATCTCATTACCGAGATAGTTATAATTTATGACCTTACAATTGTTAATAGGTGTATATATATAATAATATAGTGGAAAATAAAAATATTACAATAGGTGGACATCCATCTCTACCAACAGGCTCCATGTCCCACCAATGACAATCTGGAAAAATACTCGGTCTGACCCAAGCATTATAATATATAGCATCCGGATCAGTTTAGAAGACCAACGTGAGAAAACTCAAGCAACATAGCAAGCATTTAATAATTCTGTGGGACCAAGCCACTAAACGTGGAAAAATAGTTTACCTCATAAGAACAACTTCCATACACAAAGAAATGGAAAACAAATCAGAACAACAATCCAAACAAGAAAGGATGAAAACCGACAAGATTAAAATCCAAACCTAAAGAATGGACACAAATAGTTAAACATTGAGAAGATGCAATTCACGATGTAATTAAGAAAACAATTCAAGATTTGAATCAAATAAGAAAAGGAATTCTTTTTCAACAGTAGCTAGGATGGTGCACCCCATTACCAAAAGTATATATCTAGACAATATACTTGAGAGGTTCATTTACTCTATGACTCTCTCAGAAATGTACAAGCTGAACCCCGCCAACCTTACTGAGAATCCAATGTGATGTATTTCACATCTCCGTAAGCATACAACCAAATCCATTCTAAAGTAGATGTGAATATACTTTAATAATGGTAACCCCACACAGCTTTCATTCTTTGGTTTTAGTCATTTTCAACAAAGGATATCAATTTGACAAGCACCATTGTTCAAGTGGTTAAGTGATTCGGCTTTGTGCGAGAGGTCACAAGTTTGAAACTTGCGCAGCGTGATTCGAACGTTTATTGACATGTGATATGTTAACCCAATGACATGTTGTATATAAAGTACCATTTCAAAAAAAAGGATATCAACCTAAAATGAGCAACAATCATATAATATTGATGAAACATAAGAAGAAAAGATCAATTTCGAGGTTCGAATCGAAACAAGGAGAATGAATTTATCCAACATGACTAGGAGGGTGCGTCTCTTGCACCAAAAGTACACCTCTAAATAAAATATACTCGAGAGCCTGTTTGCACAAAAAATGGGCAAACACCTCCAAGTCGTATGAATTAGTCGATTTTATGTGGTTTCTAGTGATTCGGGTGATTTATACAAATATATGTAAAGCAGGGACTAAACTGTAAAAGACACACAGATTTATAGTGGTTCGGCCAGAACATGCCTACGTCCACTTTATATGTTATTCTTCTTTTTCTTTCGGATTACAAGTACAAAGCTTTGTATACAAGTATATGAAAGTTGTTTGAAAGTTCCTTCCGTGCTTGAGCTCTCAAACTTGTATGCCATTGTTGTACCCCTGTCCCTCTATTTATAGAGTGAGGTTGGGGTCAGGGGTCTTGGATGTATATAGCTGCTGGTGGTCCTGGGCTGAAGCAATCTGGTCTGGCACATTCGGTTCGGCATGCCTTGGTTTGGCCGTGCTTGGAAATGGTTGGTTCGGCCTTGCTTCGTTCGGCAGGGGTTGGTTCGGCAGTGGCTAGGTGGGGGTTGGACCGGTGATGGTCGGTTCGGTATTGTATAGAGGAGGATGGTTCGGTATTGTATAGAGGAGGATGGTTCGGTATTGTATAGAGGAGGATGGTTCGGCCGAAGCTTGGTTCGGTGGGAAGTAGTGGTGCCGGTCCAGGATGATCTGGTTCGGCGGTAGGGAAGGAGGTGTTTGGTTCTGTAGTAAGTTGGTTTACTCGATGGGTTTGGTTTGGTGAAGGGTGGAAACATATGGGTGAAAACACACCTAACACTTGCCTCCCAAAGTGGGGCATATACTCGTATATGCCGTGCTTTGTTTACTTGGACAATTCTCATCTGGCCCGGGAACCGAACCGGTTGGTTCGGCCATCCGACTCTCCCCTATAAGTAGGAGCCCCAGTCCTTCGTGATTTCTCACCAGACGAAGCAGCCGAATCAGATTCTAAGTGGGTTGCCGAATTAGCTATTATACTAGACCAATCTTGACTGCCGGATAAGGCAACTGCCGAATGTTCGGGATGGGGAATGCCGAATGAATTTCGGCATTGGGAATGCCGGATGAATCTCGGCATTGGGAATGCCGAATGAGCCATGGTATTTCGAATATCGAATGAGATCTCGCTTCATACTGCCGAATGGGCTTGAGTGTTGGAGTGCCGAATGGACTCTCGCATTGTTTCACCGAATGAACTTTTATATTTGAACCTTGAGTGAAATCCTAGACTTATATATGCTGGCTTGCTTTATACACTTGCTTGCTTATACTTCCATACTTCTTGTTCTAACACTATGTCTCTCACCTTTGCGTATGCAGATAAATGTCTCGCAAAGTGGAAACTCGATCAGAAAAGAGAAAATCTACGGACCGAAGTGAGCCTCCCATTGTGCCCTCTGCCTAGTCAGGACCAGCACGGCAGGGACCTGCCCCGAGGTCTTTAGTGGACGGATACGGTCCTCAGGAGCTCTTAAACTCTCCTCCTGACTGCTTTCCTAGCTCTCTCAGAGAGGAGCAGTTTGATGTTATATTCCGCTCCTTTGGGATTGATAGAGCGCTTATGCGGTTCCCGGGGGACGGAGTGATGCTGTACAATCCCCCTGAAGGATATTTTGCGTATAGTAGGTACCACTGCATGTGTGGGGCCATTCCTTCCATTAATACCTGGATAGTCAGCTTCATCACTTATCTGAAGGTGGCTCCCTTCCAGCTTCAGCCCAATTCCTACGCCATCTTGGTGTGCTTATACATTATTTTCCAGAGAAGGTACGGACGCCCCCTTCCAACCGGGAGATTCGGTATCTATATAACTTGAGGGGTTACAAGAAGGGATCTCCGAGCTTGGAAGCGGTTGTTCCCTTCAAACCGGTCCTGGACCTATATTCGAAGCTTAGTATGTTTAAGAAAGAATGGTTTTTCATCAGAGATGACTCCATTTCCTTCCGCCTTTTCACCTCTGGCTGTAAGTTGAACTTCATTTATAGTTTCCTTGTTTCGGCTGCCACGCTTCTTCTTATATGCTTTTATTTCTTGCTAGCGACAGGTGGCTTTGCGGTCGTGGAGAATGATTCCTTGGTTTAGATGGCTGCGGAAATAAGAGCCATTCCGGGATGGGATCGGTCGGCTTCTTACCTGATCAGGAACGCTACTCTCCTGAAGCACAACTTGATCCTCCCACGCCAGTCCGTGGTCAAGCAGGGGGATACGGCTGAGGAAAAGGCCGCCAAAGCCAAGGAAGGGGTCATGGTGAAAAGCGGCAAGAGGGAACCTTTCACAAAGCCTCCAGTTGTCGGGGGAAGAGGCTCAAGAAGTCCGACGGTCCCTCTCCTAGTACTTGCCCACTTGCTCCGGGAGAGGAAGATTTGGAGGAAGATAGAGGTGAAGGTGAAGGAGGAGATGGACAGAGCGGTAGTGGCGTTGGTGCCTTAACCTCCGGGTAAGCGGGAGAGATTCGTGAGTGGACGGATGATGCTTTCCGTCAAGCTTTTGGGGAGTCGGAGGAAGGATCAGCTTTGGTTGAGAAGGCAAAGGGGGTTGACAAGACTGGGGCTGGCGCCGATCCATTTTCTGAGAGTTCTTCAGCTAAGGCGACTCCAGCGATTCAAGGTGAACTTTTGACTTCTGCAGACTCCATTTATGATAGGGACTTAGGAATATTTTATGGTTCGCTTTCGTCCTGGACTGAGATTCAGGACTTATTGCAGTATCCTACTCCTCCGTAGGGTTTGTATAATAGACGTGCCTTCTCATTCTTTTTAACTTAACATATTTCTTGAATTATGGATCATTGCATGTTCGTAGCAGGTAAGGTGGCCAAGTCATCAGATATCCGGCACCACCTCGAACAGTATAAGCTACTCAAAGCTTCTGCCAAACCAAAGCCGCCAACTAGCTGTCTTGGGGATGCAGTTAGATATCATCCCCTTCTTGGAATCATTGAGGAAGATATGCAAAAGAGGAAGAGGGGCCGATCTTCGTTTGAACCTTCTCCTGGCCCTCAGCCTCCAGTCCAGCCCATCCATGATATGACTGAGGAGGATACTGAGTTTATGCCTTCCCTCCATCCGTCCGTAAATCCAACCATCACTCCGATAGACCGTCCTGGTTTGGATCGCAACCCATTTGCCAGCCACCCTGATCTGGTCCCGAGTTTTTAGGATATCTCTTTTGGTGAGGTCACGGGTGAGCATCTTCTTCCCCGCAATCCCATGGTATGGGTGCTTGATGAGGCTAAGTCGTTAGACCTCGATTTGCTTACTACTCGGATTATGACCATGGGGAATGAGGCCAAGGCAAGCATCGATCGGGTGGCTGAGGAAACCAAGAGGCTAATGGAGCATCACGCTCGACTGGCAAGGGCTGGGGAGGAAATCAAAAGTGCTAACATCCGGTTGCGGCTACAGGTTTTTGATCAGGCCAAACAGCTTGCCGATCAGGCTATCTAGATATCCCAGCATGAAGCGGCCTCCCGACGACTAAAGAAAACCATGGAGGAGGCTAGCAAGGCTGAGTTGCGAAAGATGGAGGCCGCCTGCAAGAAGCGGATTGACATAGCCATTGCTACGGTGGACGAGGTTCGGAGGGCGGATCTCGAGCAGGGAGAGGAGTTATCTGGGAGGCTTGAGGCCGCAGAGCTTGCTCAGGCCAGGCTAAAGGAAGAGATGGAGGAAATGAGGAGGTCTCTCCAGGCTGACCGCTTGAGATATCGATCGGAGAGGGATGTTGCCGTTGCTGTCCTCCGAGGTCCGGGTGAGAGAGTTTGAGGAGAATGAGGGGATGATGGATGAGATGTTGCAGGATATGTACTTCCGTACCTGGAAGCCGGGTAATTTATCCTGGATGGATGACTATCCCCGGATCATGGCTAGGATATATCTTCGGGCTTTGGAGGAGGCCAAGGCCGATGCGGATAAGGAAGGTGGAGCGGTATTCAGGATGGATATGGTTACCGCCCAGTTCTCAAAGGAGGAGAAGGTAGCGGTGAAGGAGGGGATGCGGCTACTTGCTGCGGAGGAAGCCGGTGTGCAGTTGGGGGATGAGGACCAAGAAGCGGGTGTTGGTGAGTTTTCCCTTTTTATCTTTTCATAACTTGATCGTTCGTTGTCGGTTTAATGGACTCTTTTTCTGAATTGGACAGGTGGGGCCTCTGGTCATCATGCTGGGAGCTCCGATCCTGCAGTTAAGTAGATCCGGAGGGCTAGCGGGATGGAGGCGAAGCTCCGATTTTTTGACTTGACTCGCACATATTTTGGTTGCTGTCTATGTTAGTCCGAAACATTAATGCAACTCGTAATTATATTATTTGTAAAGAATGACTTTCTGTAATTTTATAACATAAACAGATTCTGTTATATTTGAATGCTTTTGTTATTCTAATGTGTTGCATAAGAAATATAGCTGTGTATGTGCTAATGATTCAATTGTGTTTAATGTTAAGTTCTTGCTTAATATATAATTTCATATCTTGCAATGTTTGAATAAGTCCTAGCTACATGATTATGTACAAGAGAAAAGAGTACCGCCCTTCATGTTCTGGTTGCAGGGGGTAGCTTTGGACACCTTGGGTAATTGACCGAGGATGTGGCTGAGTACCTTGTCACCCAGTTTGTGGGCTCAGATTCTCGTGAGCGAGTGCCTCCTATTTAGTGTCCTGTACTTTGGGGACCGTTATGCAGGATACAAGAAAAGTATTTAAATGGAATGGAAATATAGGAAAAGTAAAACTTCCAGTCACGGAAGGCCGTCGATATGCTTAAGTTCGTGGCAAACGGGTTTTGTAGTCACTTTCCCTAGCTGTGGGTCTTGGAGACATTCGTCACCCATCTTACGCCTCCGCGGGGAGTTTATCTTTTTTACCACAGCCGCACTTAGGACATATCGGAGCCGAGATCGCGTACAGTAACTACCCGAGCCATTATGGTCCGTAATCGTGGGTATTATTCGATTTACTGCGGACGGCTAGCGTGGGTGCCGATCGTCAACCGTGAACTACCACTGGCTGGCCACACCTTATGTTGGGGCTTAAAGTAGGTTCACAGTTGCCGGCGAGCCGAACGCCGTAATGAGCTGCCATCGGCTATAGTCGGCCTTCTTGATGGCTTACAATCGGCTCATTACAGTTGGCTTTGAAGGCAGTCGCGAGAAATGAGTTAACCCGCAGCAGAGGGATGCTGGAGCAAAAGTGTCTCATTGGCGAGTGCATAGAATCGCATAGTACCTGTTAGGCCTTGTCCAAATGAAGTCGTGCCCTGATGTGGCTCGGATGGAGGTGCCATTACACAGAATTTTGTTCAACAGAAAAGCATACAGTTAACAAGTAGCCAAGTTATAAAGGAACAAGTTAAAAAGAGACAAGATTTTTTAAAGTGGTTCGGCACGAAAATGCCTACGTCCACTGATTCTCTTTATTAATTTACTTCATATGGGCAGTACAAGTTAAGAAAAGTATCGACGGAGGTGTTGGATGTTCCATGCCCTCTGGAACACCTCTCCGTCCACTGTTGACAAAATATAAGCTCCGTTGTGGAGATCTTTATGGATTACATAGGGTCCGTCCCAGATTGGATCTAGCGCTCCGGGGCGCGGGAAGATCCGCTTGAGGACGAGATCTCCTTCCTGTAAGCTACGGTGCTTGACTTTGGAGTTGTATTGTGCTGCAACTTTTTGCTTATGAGCCGCTGCTTTGAGTGCTGCATCGTTTCTTCTCTCCTCAATTAGATCCAAAGACATGAGGAGGAGTTCTTCGTTCTCTTCCGGGTTATAGTGGATCCTACGATGAGAGGGCACTATAGTTTCAACTGGAAGCATGGCCTCCGATCCGTATGCCAAAGAGAAAGGGGTATGCCCTGTTGAAGTTCTGTAAGATGTGCGATAGGCCCAAAGTGCCGTAGGAAGTTCGTCCACCCAAGCGCCTTTCGACCTTTCAAGTTTCCTCTTGATTAAGGCTTTGAGAATCTTGTTGACAGCTTCGACTTGTCCGTTTGCTTGAGGATAAGCTACATATGAGAAGCTTTTGTGAATTCCGTGCTCTTGGCACCAATCGGCGAATTCTTCGCCGTCAAATTGAAGTCCGTTGTCTGATATGATCTTGAGTGGGACTCAGTACCTGCACAGAATATTTTTGATCAAGAAGTTGATAACTTTTGCCGAAAATATTTTATTTAGAGGTTCCGCCTCCACCCATTTGGTGAAATAGTCAACCGCCACTATAGAATATTTGGCTCCGCCTCGGCCTGCTGGCAGTTCGCCAATTATGTCAATTCCCCATACTGCAAAGGGACAAGGGCAGGTCATTTGAGTAATCTCATTCGTGGGAAGTCGAGGAATCTTGGCAAATTTCTGACATCTGTCGCATTTCTTGACGAAGTCCATGGCATCTTTGTTTAAAGTGGGCCAGTAATATCCATATCGGAGTATCTTCTTTGCCAGAGTCTGCCCTCCAGTGTGATCTCCGCAACTTCCTTGATGAATGTTGGATAAGACTTCCCTGGCTTCCCTTCCAGCAATACACCTTAATAAGGGATTAGAGAAGCCGCGCCGATAGAGGATGCCTTCTTGTAATGTATAGCGGGAAGCTTTCCTTAAGATTTTCTTGATTTCGTTACGCCTGTCATGCAGTGTGCCATCTTGTAAATATTTCCGGATAGGAGTCATCCAGGTTTCTTCGTCGATCGCAGCTATCAGATTCACTTGTTCGAAACTTGTTGCCAGCTGTTTCGAGATGGTTAATGCTCCTAAAATAGTGATGTTCTTCATACTAGCTTGCTTTGCTAGTTCGTCGGCCTCTTGATTCTCTTCTCGAGGAATGTGTTTGATTAGATAGTGATTCAATTGATTGAGCAGCAGCTTGGTCTTTTTCAGATATGCTGTAAGTCGTTCTCCTCGAGTCTGGAAGTCTCCCAGTATTTGATTTACAATGAGTTGAGAATCACTATGGAGACATAAAGAGCCGACTCCAATCTCCAAGGCCAGTTCTAATCCAGCTATCACCGCTTCGTATTCTGCGTCATTGTTGGTGGCAGCGAATTCCAACCTTAGGGCGTAGTGCAACTTCCTTCCCCTCGGGGTGATTATCACAATACCTTCCCCCGAGCCTTGTTCGTTTGACGCCCCATCTACGAAGAGATTCCACTTGATATCTTCTGCTATTTCAGATTGGTCCTTACCTTCATTAGTAGTGAATTCGGCAATGAAATCATCTATGGCTTGCCCCTTGATAGCGGTGTGAGGATTGTAAGTGATATCATATCGACTTAGTTCGATGCACCACTTAAGTAATCGTCCAGAAGTGTCGGGGCGATGGAGCACTTGCCTTAGCGGTTGATCGGTTAAAACTCTGATGGAATGAGACTGGAAATAGTGTCGCAGTTTCCATGACGTGATAAGCAAACAGTATGCTAGCTTTTCAAGTTTAGGGTATCTGGCTTCTGCCCCTGTGAATCTCTTGCTTACAAAGTATACGGGTCGCTGCGCGCGGTTGTCTTCTCTCACCAAAGCGACGCTCAAGGCGTGGGACGATACATCAAGGTATAGGTATAGTTCCTCACCTTCATTCGGAGTTAAGAGTACCGGTGGTCTCTGGAGGTGTCCGATTAAGTTAAGGAAGGCTGTCGAGCATTCGTCAGTCCATTCGAACTTTCCTTTGTCTTTCTTTAGAGCTTCAAAGAAAGGGATGCATTTGTCGGTTGCCTTAGAGATGAACCTACTTAGGGCGGCCACTTTTCCGTTTAGGCTTTGCATCTCTCTTCGAGTGGATGATATCTTGATATCTTGCAAAGCCCGAACTTGTTCGGGGTTTGCTTCAATCCCCCTGGCATGAACGATGAATCCCAAGAACTTTCCCGATGATACTCCGAAGGAGCACTTTAGAGGGCTCAGTTTCATTCCATATTGGCGAAGTACTTGAAACATTTCGTCCAGATGGTTTAAATGGTCGTTGGCTTTCCTCGATTTTACCAGCATGTCATCCACATAAACTTCCATAGATCGCCCTATCAGTTCCGCATATTCTTGTTGACGAGGCGCTGATAAGTAGCTCCGGCGTTTTTAAGTCCAAATGGCATTACCCTGTAACAGTACAATCCTCGGTCAGCGATGAAGCTAGTGTGGTCTTGATCGGGGGCGTGCATAGGGATCTGTTATATCCTGAGTATGCGTCCATAAAGGATAAGAGTTCGTGTCCGGCTGTGCTGTCTACGAGTTGGTCGATTCGGGGGAGTGGGAAGCAGTCTTTCGGGCAAGCGTCATTTAAGTTGGAGAAATCGATGCATGTTCGCCACTTCCCATTAGCTTTCTTTACCAGGACCGGGTTGGCGATCCATTCTGGGTAGATGGCTTCACGTATGAAGTCATTGGCAAGTAAGTTCTTTACTTCTTCCTCGAGGGCTGCTGATCGTTCTGCCCCCATGCTCCTCTTTTTCTGCTTCACTGGCACCTTGGTGGGATCTATGTTCAGCATGTGGCATGCTACGTTTGGGGAGATTCCCGTCATGTCAGCGTGCGTCCATGCAAATACATCCATGTTGCGGCGAAGAAAATCAATGAGTTGATTCTTTAATTCTCTTTTTAACTGAGACCCGACTCTCAACAGTCTACTTGGGTCGTGTTTGTCTACAGATACGAATTCCATAGCCTCTGCAGGCTCGGCGGTGGCCTCCTCCTCTTTGTCCCTGGGGTCTAATTCGTTGAAAGGATCACTGGTATATCGAAGAGGAGGGGCTTTCTTTAGTTGCAATGCTTCCATGCTTTTCATGCAGAGAGTAGTCTCTGCATTTTTCCCTTTATCTTTTCTGCGGTTATTGCGAAGTTCAGTTACATAGCAGTCTCGAGCAGCGTCTTGATCTCCCTCTACTTCTCCTATTCCGTTATCGGTTGGAAATTTCATCTTCAGGCACCACGGGGCTAGGACAATTTGGAAGTCAGACAAGGCTGGTCTTCCCAAAAAGGCGTTGTAGGCCGAATGGCTTTCTATTAGCACAAACGTTTGTTTTCGCACAGCGGAGCGAGGATGGCTTCCTATTTAAACAAAAAGGTCCAGTTGCCCGAGGGGCATCTTCGCATCTCCAGTGAAACCATGTAGTGGTTTGTTGCAGGGAGACACATCTTTCATTGATAGCTTCATTTTGTCGAAAGCATGCTTGAATAGGATATTCACCTAGCTTCCAGTGTCTATTAAAATTCGAAAAACTTTGGCTGGTCCGAACCAGGCAGAGATGACCATAGGATCCATGTGTGGGTACTGTCTTCCCTCTAGATCGCGCCTACTGAATGTGATGTCGTCATTCTCTTTCCATTTCGGGTGGCGTTCTTCCATAACAGAATTAACGCAGCCTTCAGCGTTCCTCAGTGACTTATCGTATCTTTCCATCTCCGCCCAGCTTATGTCGGCGATGTGCAGTCCTCCTGATATGGTGTGGACCACTATCTTCTCTTGACTATAGCCGCTGGTGCTGCGATTTCCCCTGCCTACTTCTGGGGTGGGGGGGGGGGGGGTAATCCAGGATTCTCATTGGCAGGAGTCGAAGTCCTGTTATGGCCTTTTACATAGCGCTCTAGTCTCCTCCTTCTGATGTGTTCTTCAATCAAGTCCCGGAGATGGTGGCATTCATTGGTATCATGTCCGTGGGATTCGTGGAAGCGGCAGAACTTTCCATATTTGAGTGCGCTATCTTACTCCTTCTTGTGCGGGGGGCGCTTGTATCTAACTTCGTCTTGAGTGGCTAGGAAGATGTTTTCGATCGTTTCATTGAAAGGAGTGTAAGAGTCAAATCTTGGTCCTGGTCGATATAAGCGCTTTTCTCCCTTTTTGCCCCCAGCATTGTCTCTAGAGTCATTTCTTCGAACATCCTTTGTTGCTGCGGGGAACCTGTCTGTAGCCGTCTTAGCCTGTTGCCCTGATTGCCTCTTAGTGGCAGCGTCCTCAAGCCTCATATACTTTCCAGCTTCATGGAAGAAATCAGGTAAAGTAGCTGGTTTTTCCTTGGTTAGTCTTCTAGCAAATTTAGTATCTGGATGTACACCACTGCAAAGGGCCATTAGGATAAGTTTCTCGTCGGCATCTTGGACTGCGGTTGCCACGGCGTTGAATCGGGTTAGATATTATTGCAATGTCTCTCCGGGTTTCTGTTTGATATTAGATAAGGAATAAGCGTCCTTGGGTTGATCCACATGAATGCGGAACTGACTGATGAACTTTTCTTTCAACATTTCCCATGAGCTGACGGACCCTTAGGGTAGGTGGCAGAACCAGGAGGTAGCTAGGTCTGCCAAGAATAGTGGGAAGCATTTACACAACACTCCCTCTGTTGCTCCGCTCATGAGCATATGCTGGGTGTACCTCTGTAAGTGTACGATGGGGTCAAAGGTTCCCTTGTAAAGTTCCATCGTTGGAATTTTCCATTCTCGGGGGGTGATGGCAGTTTCAATATTGCGGGTGAAGGGGCTGGTTACCCTAGCACCTATCCCCCGATCCCTTTGCTCCGGTTGGACGCACTCTCTGAACAATCACGCCATCCTTTCATCAGAACTTGGAGCGGACAAAAATGAGCTTGGTTCTTCCCTGCGGGATTGATTCCGTCCAGATGACTTGTAGGGATGGTATCGTCTGTCACTCCTAACATTTTCCAAAGGTTGTCTCTGCTCTTCTGGGGGCATGATGGGGTCAGCCATAGTTGGCCCTTGCCTTGATCTTTCCCTCCTAGGTTCTGTTCTCAGCGCTTCCTCGGGTCCAACTTCGGGCTGGACTACATCTCGGCCCCGTCTACTGGTGTTTTCATGGTTAGGTAGCATGACAGGCTCAGCTACATCCGACCCTTGCCTGGCACCTCCCCCGTTGGGTTCGGCTCCAAGTGTTTCCTCGGGTCGGACTTCGGACTGAGACCGGGTCGGCTCCTACCATGGCTGTTTCTGTTGTTAACCTCTTCGAAGAAGAAAGGTCTTTGTCGCATTCCAGATCCTCCAGATTGGGACTCGCCCCATGATTCGGTGTTGCGGTTGGATTCTTCAGCATCCCTTAGGCGTGACATGAGTTGGTCCACCAAGGCTTCTTGTTGAGATGCGAAGCGGTTAGTTACTTCAGCCACAACCCTGTCTAGATCTGCCCTAGTAATTGATTGTTCCGCTGCGGGGGCTGTTGGATTTGCCTTATTTTCATCTGGTATTGCTGTTAAAATGGGATGATTCTCTTGATTCGGGGACACTGGATCTGGGATACTGCTAGTTGCGACGTTCTTTCCCTTGTTAACATCTCTCCTATGCCTGGAAGTCATGTTGTCGGAGCGAGGAACGATGCTGTGAGGAAGAAGGTTGAGTAGGAGAAGCTGTAGCTTTTAGCTCGGTTCTCAGTGAAAGAACCAAAAATGTTTGCACAAAAAATGGGCAAACACCTCCAAGTTGTATGAATTAGTCGATTTTATGTGGTTTCTAGTGATTCGGGTGATTTATACAAATATATGTAAAGCAAATACTAAATTGTAAAAGACACACGGATTTATAGTGGTTCGGCCAGAACGTGCCTACGTCCACTTTATATGTTATTCTTCTTTTTCTTTCGGATTACAAGTACAAAGCTTTGTATACAAGTAAATGAAAGTTGTTTGAAAGTTTCTTCCGTGCTTGAGCTCTCAAACTTGTATGCCATTGTTGTACCCCTGTCCCTCTATTTATAGAGTGAGGTTGGGGGTAGGGGTCTTGGATGTATATAGCTGCTGGTGGTCCTGGGCTGAAGCAATCTGGTCTGGCACATCCGGTTCGGCATGCCTTGGTTCGGCCGTGCTTGGAAAAGGTTGGTTCGGCCTTGCTTCGTTCGGCAGGGGTTGGTTCGGCAGTGGCTAGGTGGGAATTGGACCGGTGATGGTCGGTTCGGTATTGTATAGAGGAGGATGGTTCTGTATTGTATAGAGGAGGATGGTTCGGTATTGTATAGAGGAGGATGGTTCGGCCGAAGCTTGGTTCGGTGGGAAGTGGTGGTGCCGGTTCAGGATGATCTGGTTCGGCGGTAGGGAAGGAGGTGTTTGGTTCTGTAGTAAGTTGGTTTACTCGATGGGTTTGGTTTGGTGATGGGTTGGGTGAAAACACACCTAACAGAGGCCATGCCAAACATGCAACTCTCGGGAACATCTAAGCTGGACTTCATACGACTTAATGCAGGCATCCAAATATACTCACACCAACGCACTCATGCTATCAGCACATCTCTAGATAAATGTGAATATATCCTAATGGATGCAACCCACATAGCTTGGGTTCCACTAGCTCTTTGGTTTTTGTTATTCATGGTGTTGTTGCCAATGCTCAAAATGAGTGAAAAATCATCTTAGATTGACGAAGCACAAAGAATGATATCAAAACAATAGTTAAGAAATCGACCATCAAAAGTATATGAATGATTGTGTATGGGAATTAGATTGCATACACTTGTCACAAATAAACAAATCAGGATTTAAAACACTTGATTCTTACTTATGCTTAATTTTCACATCACAAATATTTGCAAAACACTTTAAAAAATTCTTTAAAAATATTGTTTTAAAGGGGCATATTATATTTCTAAGTGTATTAAAAAGAAGGACTAAAATTAATTATCATTAAACCTCTGTTCATGCTAAACTAAAAAACACTTTACACTTAGTATTATCTTTAAACATTCCTTTTTAAGGATTTTCTCATTTGCGAACAATGTTAATTATTCCCAAGGAAAATAAATCAAATTCATAATCTTTTATAAATTTTAAACAACATTAATTATCCCAAAGGAAAATAAATCAAATTTATAATCTTTTATGAATTTAAAACATTTTAATTATCTCAAAAGACAATTAGTCAAATTTATAACATATTTTATAAATTTTAATCAATACTTATCCTTTATTTCCAAATTCAAAAAATATTTGAAAATATAGTTCAAACAGCTTTCAAAGTGCAGAAACGTGACAAAAATTTATTTAGTAAAAATTCAAGCATAAGTTCAACACATACAGGTTTAAAGACATGATATTTCATAAGTGACGGTACAACGAAAATCGCTATAATGACATTTACACAATTGAAATAGTATGTCACAAATATTTTAAACAAACATCAATATAAGCGATATAGAAATGTAAGTAAGATACAAATAGCAGTAAATCAGTAAGGTGAGAAACCCCTTAGGGTCTCTCCATACAAGTCCTTTGTAAATCACACATGTGTATGTATATTTTTGAAGTGTTTCGTAGCGACCTATTTGCTACGAAAACAGTCCGACTTCTACATTTTGCCCGCCGCAACAAAATGTTTATTATGTCATCTGCTATCAAGCGAGAATTCAAATACAAATAAACGATAAAACAATTATCCTATACTTTGGAAGCACTGAACGGTGGTTTATTCTAAGTGATAGATGTCCAAAATAATTCTATTCAATTTAATTATAGCGAACGATGTTTTATTTTGTTAAATATTTATCCCAAATGAAGTATACTAATTTAACTACGTTAAATGTAAATAAATAGAGTCATTATAATTTTATTATTAATTAGTATTTCATTAAAACATCAACCGTCATCCAAGAATTCAATAATAATCTATAGCAACACAAATAATAGTTTATTTAAAGATGAGTTAGCTCATCGAAATTCCAGTCGACGCATTCCGGTTTTGGTCCAAAATCGAACGACTTTTGATTTTAGTCCAAAATTCAACTAACTTAAAATTCAGTGAAACTGGTTAAATATGAAGATAACATCGATACAAGTCCAACGCTACTGATTGCGTCTGAATTGGACCTCGTGTAACGACCCAGAATTTCTGTTAATTAAAATTTGTATATTTAATTGATTTTATATATTAATAAGTGAAATTTATAAGTCGAATAATTTTTATTTTGAATAATTAGATTTAATTGAATAATTAAATCGATTATTTAATAGTTGAAATTACAGCAATAATTGTAAATTGGGTTAAATATGATTGAAAATGATTTGTAAAATTTTATTTTATCATATTAGAGTTAGAATGATGTTTTAGAACTTTTAAAATCGAATTAAAAGTTAAATTGTGAAAATTGAACATTTTAATATTTAAATCGACTAGTGAAATTAGTCAATTTTCGAACAGTCTCAGAATTGGACGAAACTAGTTCCATTGGATCCGTAATAGTTTGTTATTATCAGATTTCAATTTTCGTGTCAATCGGAGTTTTCGTTTGCCGTGGCAGCTCGAAACGCATCAAAATTGTTTTAATATTTATTTGGCGAGTTAAAATAGCCATTTTTCAAACAGTCTCGGATTTCGACGAAACTAGTTTCATCGGATCCGTAATGTGATGTTATTGTATGGTTTCAAATTTCGTGTTAATTGGATTTACCGTTTGTCCGGTGCAAGCTAAAACGCCGAGAAATTTGATTTACCGATTTAATTTAAAATCGAACGTTTATTGCCATAACTCACACAGATGATCGAATTAGCTCCCGAAACAAGTTCCATTGTGTTCGGCACGCGCGGTAAACCTTAGAAACGCCAACTGGAACGCTTCGTTTGGAGTTCGGAAAATCCGGGATGAATAGTGTTTTTGCCATTTTTCTATATAAGCACCTCCATAATTCATTTTGCAAGAAAATAAAAACTTAACCCTAATTCATAGCCTAGCCGCCAGTAGAAAGGTCCAATGGCCGAAATCTTCCTTTCTCCTCCCTCTCTTTTCTTCAAATCCGTGAAGCAATCCAAGAAACTTTCTAAATGAAAGTTGTAGCGCACTCTGAGTTCTTGAAGTTCAACGGTAATGATCGTTTATAGTGGAGTAAATCATCGGGAAATTGGCTGCAAAGGGGACGAGTTGCGCACGTATTTCAAGATGATAGGGGGGCCGAGCTCTGCCGCATTCTGGCCGAGAGTAACATTGTCAATGGGCTTCGATTTGGAGGCTTCTGATCGACTTCAGGTGGCTCGTAGGAATCACGGCTATTAGGGTTTGGAGGCAAGGTTTGGGTTTCAACGTGAATATCTGTAGAACACAAACGTGAAGAAGGAAGAAAGGGGATAGCGGCCTGGATTCAATGAAGCAAGATCTCACGGCCATGATAGTATTAGGTTAAGAAAATAAAAAGAAAATGTTGTAAATTTATAATTAAGAATTCGTGTAAACTTTAAATATTCATATCTTTTTCATACGAGGTCGAAAACGCACGAAACCAGTTGTGTTGGAATCGTATGGACGAGCACTCCGCTATGGAATTGGATTGGAATCGTTTGGAGCTAGTGAAAATTTAGGATAAAATTAAACGTTCGTTTAATTTATTCGAAATAAAAGCTGAAAACGAAATTGAAATCAAGGTGAGAACTTCTCACTCAATCGAATCGGTTTCGATTTTAATTTTAAATAGTTATATTTAAAATTCTTGATTGTATGTTTGAATGATGATTGTTATCTATTGATTGTTAAAATAGATATTATACGCCGTTAGTAAACGGAGGTTATTTATTAAAAACATATACCGCGAATATTTCACAGTACAGTGAAATTGGTATTATTTATGAACTTGGAGTTGATTTCCCGCATTATATAGCAAATGAGACCCTATTGCGCCGTCTATTAAGCGGATAATATTTTAAATCTCATATACCGCGATAATTCCGTACTAGAACGGAATTGGTATTGTGCTAACATCTTTGGATGCAGGAAAACAGGTTGGAGGGATCCAACTGGATTCCTCAACAGTATTTATTTAATTATGGATATTTTGATATTCGTTGATTATCATCTACAGATATATGGTGTTGCAGTTGTCGTGATCGACTATTTGGTGTGTAGCATCATTTGGGCCAATTTTGGAATTTTAAAAGAATTTTCAAAGTGATTTTTGAAAGTATACGTTTATAAAATATTTTTAGAATTGATTCATTTTAAATAAATAAACGTTATAATGTTAATGTTATAAAAATTATGATTTTCGAGAAATATAGTTAAAAGTTGATTTTTGAAAATATGGGGTTAATGATTTTATAAAATGGTTTAAATTGGGACTTTTGAATTTATTGTAAAAAGTTTAAATATAGGATTTACAAAATTTGATTATTTTATAAATCAAAGAAAATGGTGAAATTATAAAGGAGTTTAAAGATGTTTTAAAATAATAATTTAAATTGATTTATATAAAGGATTTATAAATTGATATTTATAAATTAAAAATATTTGAATTATAAAACGAGCTTTTATAAGTGTTAGAATGAAGTGTAAATGGATTTCATAAATAAATGAAATTTATAGAATTATAAACGGTGAAGTTATAAATGGAATTTATAAGTAGTAGGTTTATAAAATTTGTAAAGTTATTAAAAGAATAGATTTGGGTAAATAAATGAATCTTATAAGTTATAAGATTTATAATTTGGGAAGTTTAAAAGAACGATTTTGTAAATAAATAAATTATAAGTATTTAACTTATAATGTGAACTTTTGGTATATAATTGAGTTATAAATTGAAATAGCTTAATAAAGGAGATTTATAAAAGGAAGTTGTTATAAAATAAATAGAAATGGAATTTATAAACATTATTTTGTAAATCCGCAAATGGCTTATTTTGATAAGTAAATTGTTATAACTTACTAATGGAGTTATATTCACGTTTTAGACAGTGAGTAATCCTTTAAGGTAAAATGTATAGAAGTGATGAAATTGGTTAACGAAGTATATTCACGTTTTTGAATAGTGAATAATATGTTAAAGAAATGTTTTGGATGTGATGTTTTAAACAGAATAAAACGATCTAACGATGTTTTTAAAAATGTGTTAAGATTCGGAACCATAGCGTTTTCAATTTTTTTCAACATTCAACATTCATTGGGATTTATATATCTATTTTAATTTCGAATTCATATACTAGTGATTTTGGATTATTGTGACGATGTTTTACGTAACATTCGTTTTGGCCCAAATAAATATTTTTAAGAGAATGATTTCTTTAAGGAATGAAATATATACTTAATTTCGATTTAAGTATATTGAATATTTTCCAAAGGTTGAAAATAAATAGATTTGTGAATTACTTATTAATAAGTAAGTATGGAAGTTTTTTTCCAATGTGAAATGAAACATTTTTGAGAATTTATCCTTTTGAAGATAAATTGAAAATGAATAATTGAAATTGTGTATTCATAAATATTTTGGAATGTAAATTCACTATGGAATTTATAAATGAAAAGGGGAATTTGTTAAAAAATAAACGTTGATTTATTTTTGAAGTGTGGGAATAAATATACGGATTTGGAACGGAAATATAAAGTAAATCGTTAAGGATTTATTTAATTGGTTTAAATGAACCATGTTGAAATGAAAGTTATTTCAGCGTAAGGAAAATGATTGAAATTTGTTTCCAAAAGTGGTAAAGGTGAAAAGTGATTTGAAAATTGTCTTCAAATGGTTGAAGTGTGAAAATTATATATCATGTAAAGATATTTTTGGAAAATAAATAATTTGGAAAATTATTTGGAATCTGGTGATGTTGTGCATATCCATTGATAGTTCAATAACCGACTATCAATATTTACCTTTGAATGGGTATTTGTTGTGATTTGTTTGAATTTGAATGCCACACTTATTTTTAAATAAGCGCTCACTATTCGGGTTAGCCGAGAAAGGACCTTGGGGTCGTATAACCCATTCCGAATATGTGATACGTCATTATGAATTGCATTTGAAGACCGGTGTTGAAGACCGGATATTTTCAAAACCGAAAGGACAACTCGTCGAATGTCTTTGCATCGACTAGTCCCCGGTATAGAGACTCCATATGTGATGGGAAGTCCGGTCGTGATTAGTGAATATCCGGATTGCAAGGACTTCTTTGTAAGTGCCTTCGGTTCTGTTCGATCCCGTAACAGACTTGTATGGATAGTATGCCTGACATTTCAAATTGAGATATAAAGCTGATTTCTTTCAAATATATTTCTGTTTGTGGCGGAGAATTTATTCTTTTACCTTAACACCCTTCTCTGAAACGTACGATCTCAGAGGTTATGTAGTAGATGGTTATCCGCACTATATTCCCAATTTGGTAATGTGACATGCTGAGTGTTGCTGTGAAATGATCACTGTTTGATCATTTGTGATATGATCTTTTGTTTGATCATTTATCTTTGTGATCATTACTTTGATCATTTGTTGACCCAAAGCATGGCTTTGTACTAAAGCGTGGCTTTGTGGACGAGATTTCGTCAGACCTCACACCCCGGAAATGGTCAAAACAGGAAGGATGCAGCACGGTTATTAGGGGTAGCACCCTTTAGTGTATGTCATTCCTTCTGGATAGAGGGGGTATCATGGTATGGAGCCCAGATACTTAACCTATGTTGCTGCTGCAAATTTATTGCTTTGTGGTTGTTGGAAATCGAGGATCCTCGGATAGATCGGTTTCGATCGGGGGATGACATATTCGTGTCTGTAGTTACCCAGTTAAGGGTAATCCGGCCTTGTGTTGGCAAAGATCCGGTTTGGTTCTCGAGACGTCATTCCAGAGGCGTTTCCATGTGGCAATGGGAAGTTCCTTGGCCTGACCATTTGTTGGAAATCCAAAGAAACAATACGATCTTATACAGTTTTAGTTGTAGAACCTATCATTCACTTATGGTGGTCACCACTGTTTGGATGGTAGCTATAGCAGGCATAAGTGCGAAATGCCTATGCTGGCTAAGATTTATGTCTTTATTTTCGAAATGATTTTCCCTACACTGTGCACTAGTAATAATATCAAATGTTTCTTTTTAATGCGTATCAAGCATCTTTGACTGTCATAAGGAGAAATCTCCTCCGATTCTGCGTTTGCGTTGTGTGTGTGTGTGTGGGAGGCCTTATGGTAGTCTCATTTTTAAAAGCATTGCGAATTGACCTTAAAAATATTCCTCTATTTTGTTTTTAAAGATAAAATAAACTGTTTTAGTTCTCACACCAGTCACATGACTGACTCGGAGTTTATTGTTTTCCTTCCTAAACTCTAGGTGCCCACCAATTTCCACACGGGCAGTCAAGAGTTAAGGTTTATCAGGATATTCTGGAATTCAGGAGTTGCCGGAGGCAAGCTGGACGGCATGGCGTATTCACTAGTATATAGTATTTCCTTTCTGCTGTTTTGTTGTTGTTTGATTGTTGTACACTCTGATGATGTAATGAAATGTAATGTAATGTAAAAACTGATATAGTTCTTTGTTTAAAGATTATTCATTTATCTATTATATGTTGTTCCGCTGCGATTATGAGATTATGATATTGTTCTGTTGTTTTCTTTCTGTTCTGTTCTATCTTTTCTCTCTTCTTCTACCTCTTTCATTTTCTTTTTCTTTTTTAAAAAAACCCTGAGAATTCGTATTTTCGTTCATCTTGAGTTAATCGATGGAGATTAGTGTCTATTCAAGGAGTACGGATTTGCGGGTCCTCACACCTCGTATGAAAAAGTTCTTCATTTTATAAGAATTCGAATTAATTAAATTCTAATTAATTCACTAGTCATTTATTAAACTAATTACCCCCAAATTAAAAAAATTCTTCCCCCAAATGATTTCCCTTCAAAATTTCAATTCCTATACATGAGTGCACCCCAACTTCCAGCTTCTACTCCAGTCCACCGTTCGATAAACGGATTTCGCTAACGTATCCCTCTCTGCGAGCTTCACCATCCCTAACCAAAAGTCATGAAGCTGAAGTGCGTAGTCTGAAATGCGAACTGACACCACCATGCTTCGACCTCAAACATCGCGACCCCAAACAAGTGCCTCACCTCACTAAATCACGACATCGAAGCTCCTCCACGCCATATACACCACATTACCCTTCGATTTGTCAATAATCGACTAAATCTCCAAAAAACCTAGTTTTCTAACAAAACCAACTTCGACCCAAAACTTGTCACACATGACAGGGAGCATGCTAACTTGTAGATTAAGTCTATGTAAGCCCAAATATCTTTTTTTGCAATTTTTGGTTAAGTAGATAATTTTATGTTAATTTTTGACTGGAGGAAATTCAATTTTCTTATTTATCGGAAGATGAGAAATGAACAGGAGAGAGAATAGAAAAGTGAAAATGTGTTCAATACTCCAAGTGTTGACGTTTGTACATTTTGATATTTCTAGCGTGATGCTACACAAAGTTTCATTCACATACGAATAACGAAACAAAAATACGGTATCGCTTAAAAATTTGACACGATCATAAATTACCAATAATATTAACTGGTTATCTTATTATTTAAAATCATAGAAATACCATCGTTTGCCATAAAATACGTCAAAAGAAAATTTAAATATTTTTTAATTTAAAAATTATGGAAAAATTCTATAAATTAAATCAAAAATACTGAATTAAAAATTAATAATTTATTAACAATTGATTTTTTGTTATTTATTCGAACTATTTATTATTCTAAATAAATTTAAAAAATGAGTTCACCACTATTATTTATAAATTAAAAGGAGTTAAATGATGCCATTAAATCCATTTAATTAACATCTATTTTACCATTGAAATATTTAAATTATCCCTATATTTGAATTCCAGTTATTAGACTTTAAAAACCAATTATTTAAATATTTACAATTAATTAAATAATCAAAATGCAAACGATAAAATTCCTGGGTGTTACACATGCACAAGCTATTTATTTCATAACTAGCATGCATGAATAGGCTATCAGCCATATAACTATCAAATATATAAGCTATTGAGTTTGTAAGTTAATGTTATCGTGTTAATAGTTGTCAAGTATATAAGCCAATGCAATCGAGTCTATTCCTTTATTTGCTACATAACTATTTTATGCAATCGAGTCTATAACCTCATATGCCATTGAGTCTATAACTTCTTATGCTTAGGGTAATAGTGCTTAAGTCTGATATAAAATTTTGTATATATTATTATTTTAAACCCGATTATATCTATTTTCAAACATAATAAAGACAAAATTTTACAAATTGTTAATTCAATTAATTTAATTAATAATTGATATTTATAACCTATTATATAATAGTGCTTTCAAATAAGAGAGAGGCTATTGAGACAAAAAATAAAACAAAAAACTTGACGTTACAAGTATTGGTCATCGGATCCTTTTGTCATCTTTCCACTACAGGTGGAAATCAAGGGGATCTATTGGTTAAGATATATTATGTCGCATTTTATGCCAATAATTTGCGTCCAAACAGAATTTCCTTTAAAGAGAATTGACTAACCGTAATTCTATGGTCAAATAAATAAGGATCTCTTTTAGTTTAAATTTTAAATGGTAATAATATTTAAATAAATAATAGTATATTTTGATATATAAGACGAGCTAAGACAAGCTATAATTGTGTGTTTGGCTTTTTAAATTTATTTAAATGTCGAGTGTGTGTGTGTATATATATATGTCAACACTACTATCTCAGTGGTTATGTGCTCCGACTCTAATTCAAGAGGTCACAAGTTTAACATTTGTGTAGCGTGATTGTTGATGGGATTTTTCGTCTTGAAAACACCTAAGTATTTTTGAAATACTCATGTCGCTGAATGCTTACATGATTATGAATCAATAAAATTAAGTAATGTTAAAATTGCCTTTAGAGGACATAATTATATACAATAGTGTTGTTACCCACATATTTTGCAAAAAGAAATATCAAGGAAAAAATGCAACCATGCCAATACAAATGGGAAGAGAGGCCGAAAACCTAAAGACAAAGAGCTGTTAAACATTTGAGAGATTTCAAAGATACAAAGGAGAAGAGATTTCGAGCACTTAAGATGATGTCGAATGTCTAAAGAGATATCGAAGCTCTATAAAGAATAAATGTTATCAAACGATGTTAAACGACAACTCTAGAAGAGATATCAAATCTTAATAGCGAGAAGATATCGAATTTTTAGGGGATAGCAAGATATTATAGCAGCTAATGAAAGCCTAAAAGAACAAGGAATATCAAGCCTCGACATTCATGAGGTTGTCGAGCAACTAAAGCGGAAGATCGGACGAATTCGAATGTAAAGGAAAAGATGGCGCACCAAACAGGGCCTTTTGTAACACTTTTTTCGTTTTGATTTGTAAAAGTTATAACCATTATCAATTTCTAATAGATATTTCTATTACAAGCGTGTACAATAGTTATTTCCGTTACCAAATTTGATAATTTTGTAAATAGACAAAAGTGGCATGGATTGGATTGTCATTTTATCTATTATTGTTTCTCATCCTATTTCTCACGCTTCTAACTATATTTTCTACCGGTGAATTAAAATTCATTCTAGGTTTTCGGCCACTCCATTATCGCTACCTCCACCTTTATCGCCCTTTTCGCCTCCTTTTCCTCGTTATCGTTCCAGGGTTATCCTTATTCTCTTATCAGTTTCTTTTTGACCGATTCTTCAATATTTTTGTCTTTCTCTCATTCGGATTTAAAAAGAAATCCTTTCTCCCCCCATTAAAATAAAAGCTACTGCCTCTCAAGTTCCTCTTTACAATTACTTGCGGTGCTCTTAGATTAGTGCCTCGTCGTGCTTGCGTTTGCTACCACCTATTGTCGAGTTGATGTATTCACCATCACTTATGGGATCTCGGCGATGTTGAGAAATTCATGTCGCTCTCATCTAGAATTGGAGCCAGATCTTAATTTATCATTGCTTGGTGATAGACTTGTGCCGCTGCTTCAGATATTCGGCTTGAAATTGCTACATGATGTTAGAGTGCTTACCATTGATGCTTGCAGCGATCTAGAAATGTTAACTGCTTAAAGCCTGCATCGCCGCCAAGGACCAGAGTTCGTCGAAGTTTATTGATGCTTTAGATTTGAAAACTTGTTGAGGTTGAACCGTCTTCTAGGTTTCATGTTTTCTGTTTTTTTCTTCAATTGTTAGTTTCACTGATCTTGTACATGATCTTTAATTATTACTAAAACCGGCTATTGCATATCCATTAATTTATTTTATCATTTCTTAAAATCATTTTGAAGTAGCAACCTTTGGATATTCATTAACGGTTAGCGGGAATAATTACAAATTAGTACATGAATAAACATTGGAGTCGTTTTAGTGATATAGATATGAATTACAGTGTGTCTATGAGGTTAGCTTTCGCATGACTGTATACACTATGACAACATTTAAGCAAGTTTATTTAATGTTATGTTAAAGATATGCTACAATTAAAAAGTGAATCATCTACATGGTAAAATATGTATTTAATATCAAAAATAATTTGTTTAGCTGTTGTATTCTTTTTAATATAATTCACAACATAAAAATTAATAAAGAAGAAAATTACTCTATACATTTTACCTTTTATTTGATATCATATAGATTCTTAAGGAACAATGGGTTCCTAAATGCTCAGCCCTTACATATCTATCAGTTGTTCTTTAACCATCAAATGTTCAATGTGTGCGTGTTTCTGCTTGTGTTTATGTGTACATCAAAATGTACATCTATGGTATTGCTCTTATTAGTTTATTAATTGT
This sequence comes from Allium cepa, assembly GCA_030765085.1. Classification (NCBI taxonomy): domain Eukaryota; kingdom Viridiplantae; phylum Streptophyta; class Magnoliopsida; order Asparagales; family Amaryllidaceae; genus Allium; species Allium cepa. The sequence goes on along the minus strand of CM060932.1, from coordinate 1,028,035,311 downwards.
ATCTTTAAATTCTTACGACGGTAGTTCTTTTAGAAGTATTAGATAATTGTTGACAAATAGACAACACGAAAAAAAGCCAAATTAAAATTTCTAGATGTAAAAAGTTATAGGTTAAAAAATTACAGGCAAAGATGAGGAACGGTTGATTTAACTCGAGGATAGCATCTTGGTTACAATGCTATCTTCGTGTGAAGGATCTATATTTTATTTATCTGCTTGTTTGTTAAATTTCAACAATTTCCTTCTTTTAAAAGATTAATTTGATATGAGGGACCATAAGGATCGTTGGATTAGAGTGGCCGTTAAGAAAGGCGGAATGATTATGCTGCTAGCTGGAATATATCATTGGTTTACTCTTGACGCTAATAACTACATCAATGTATTCTATTTATCCTATATACATCTAATATACGCACACGCGCACATACCTATATGCATACACACACATACACACACACGTCTAACACACACACACACACATGTGTGTGTGTGTGTCTGTAACATTAACTACGTTATAAAAAGCATACTTTAGTATCACATATGCAACTTGCGTTCTCTATACCTTCAATGATTTATCTTTTATGTTATGATTATTATTATGCAAATTGATGCATATGAGTGCGTAGAAATTGCTTAGTATTGGTTTATTATATTTAGACATGGACTACATAAGTTATAAATTTGTTGTGTTTGTATGTTCAATATAAATGATTCTAATTTAAGTAAAACATACAAATGCATGGTTTGCAATATCCAAATTGAAAACAGTTTCAAATTGAGCTATATGCTTGAGCTGCGTATATTATGAATTCATTGTAATAACAATACCTTTTGATTAAAGCATTGACATATATGGCTATAATAAGAATGTTGATGGATCCTTTTATCTATGGTTAGGGTGATGGGTTTATTGGCTGGCATATATGTAAAGGCGTGTGATTATGTAGCGCTTATGTTCATCAATCTTAACACTACTTTAGTGCATGTTCCCTCTATGAAGTCCCACTCTTTTTAACCTAAGTATATACAAGAAAAATTGGGGAATTTAAATTAGAAAAAAAAGTACAAAAAAGAAAGAGAAAGGCATAAAATATGATAAATAGTAACTAGTATAGCTATTTTTTCATATAAAATAAGGCATCAGAATATGATATTTGTGTCTTTAAATTTTAACATCCAAATTCAAGGGTCATTTAAAATTATTATAGAATTAAAAAGTGGTGAAATTAAATAATAATTTAAGAATTAAAATATTTGAAAAATTGACATACTCACACTGTCTTGCTTACATTATTATTACAGGCATTGCATCTTTTTGTTGGTGAACCAGTGTGGACCCCATATAACCGTCCCCATGATGATCTTGCTGCACGGTAAACCAAATTTTTGATTGTCATGAAATTGCCTTTTCATTTAGATATTTTAAAAATTATAACTTATCCATAGAGACCCTTTCATTGTGAACAAGTACTGATTCACACTAGCTGTTTCCACTTGGAAAAGCTCTTCAAGGATAAATACTATAAGAAAAACTTGGAGATTAACAAGAGCTTGCTAAATTTCATTAGAAAGAAGTGCCACATGTATGTGACGACCCGCCTTTCTAACCCCAGGAAGACGTATCGTTATTAAGAAAGAAAGGGGTAGAAATAGAAAAGAATAGAAAGAAAGAATAACAACATCAGAATCTCATAGAGGAATGGAACAAAATATAATACATCACATAACTATTACATAGTTGTACATACATCAGAGTTATACAATATCATAACACAGAACTGTCATATACATATTTGTCAATACATACATCCCAAAATACAACATAAACTAACTAACACAGCGGAACAATATAGATAGATACATACGACCGGTCTTCTGCTCCAACTCCTCCAGAAACTCTATACTCCGAAACCTATCACTTGGCTACTCATAAAAATTTGAGTACCCAAGAGTTTATGAAAACAAAATATAAACTCCGGGTCAGACATGGGTCTGGTATGAATAAACAGTTTAAAATTGTTTAACTTAGAAAATCATTTGAAAATAAAGGTATCACGTAAGACTCCCACACATAAACACGGGTAAGTTTTTACCTTACGCTAACCAAAACATTTTATAGGAAATTCAGTGATATTATAATAGTGTCTAGGGTTTTCAAGTAAAATACAGAAATAGTTGAAATACTTACATCTCACATTTCAACGTAGTTGGGCACAATCAAAACGTACGGCTCTTATTGGAAATTGGATCCCATACAATGGCAGAGCTATTGGGGTACCGCCCGTCACAGTACGTGGCCTAGATCACCATACTGAGGAGCCAACCTAACTCCCCTGCAACACAAGGCTGGAACCATTCCTTACTGAACAGTCCCGAACAAGATAACCCTGCAGTTGGCTGCAGACCAACCGCCCACACAGCCGAATAAAAAGGGACATCTAAACAGGGATATATCTCATCCTGCTTGGGCATGACCCACCTAACCTTGCTGCACATCCCCTGTTTTAGCCATTCCCGGTTGATGAGGCTTGAGGCTGCGTTTACCTTTATAGAACATATCTCTTAGAATGCTCATCGTCCGCCTGACGATGTTTTGAAAGCATTCAATCCATACAAGTTCATTCCGGTTTCGAACGAAACCGAAGGTATTATCTCGTTACACTCGTTTTGGAATCACCCTCAGAGTTAACGAAGATAACCCTTGCATTCTGAAAACACCATCTCGCCTTCACTTGAGATGTCATGACCTAACGTTTAATTTGGATCGATGTGGTTTTTCGAATATCAATTTGACACCCGATCCCAGTCTCATCGAAATCCAAACGCCATTTTAGAGGCCAAGTTGTTTAAATAGTTTAAACAGTTTAATTCAACAATTGAATTCACATAACATTTATCACAGATAAATCATACACAATCATCAGAGATATATCAGGCATATCACAGAACATCACAGGATATAAATAAATATCAGAATCAATCAAACAGAATCATCGATTCATCTCAAATTTAGTTTGATTTATTTAAATTTAATTACTTGCTTAAGAATAAACCATTTTATTCTTGCTTAGTTAATTACTAATTAATCAACTTATTTATAATTAATTCTTAATTACTAATTCAATTAATTAATTAATTCTTAATTATTAACCAATAACCTTAATTATTGATTTATAAAACTTAATTACTCATTTAATTATTATTAATTACTTAATTCAACATTAATTTCCAATTAAATTAATCGTTTAATCCTAAATTAATTATTTAGTTAGTTAATTATTATTTATTTGTTAATTAATTAACTTTAAATGGTTAATCAAATTCTTAATTACAAATTGATTTACACAAGATTATTATTATAAATCTTTAATTACAAATTTATTTAACCTTAAACTATTTATTTAATCATCATTAAAATTAATTAACCCTCTTATGTTTTGTAAAACTTCCTTAATAAATTTTAAGTAAAATCTTAGCTTAACCCTGGTCAACAATAATAACTTAATTAATATCTTGTCTCACCTTTGACTTATGATTTTTTTTATATTGGATAACCCTTGGAAATTTAACCCGAAGAAAACAATGTGTAATGCTCGAGCAAACCTCGTGATTCCTTTTAACTTTCCCGCGTCACTCCTGCATCCTTCTTCTTCTACTACTTTGCCTTTCTCTTCTGTTATTTTTTTTCAAGTTAAGCTTTAAACTGTAGAAAACGCACGAAAAACACTCTCGCACATCCCAGGCAAGTACTCGAAGCAACCCTCCAGCATACTCGAGTACCACTCGAGCCAACCCCAAACAACGACATAGAAGATACCCCCACGCCACCGTGTACGTGCACAGTGGTTCGTCAACGTTCTGGCGACCCACTGCGTCCCCAGCAAACCCCAATACGACCTCTCACTCGAATTCAAAACCCAGGTCGACGCAATAAACATGAAATCAAAATATGCTTGTTCAAATGAAAAGCAACACGCACGCGGCTCTGGCCTCACCATGGTTGACAACGCGGCTCTGGCCTCACCATGGCCACATCATCCTCTACCTTCCCTTAAATTCTCGTGAAGCTCGGCTAATCCATGGCGTCGCAATCATCGAAAAAGCAGAGCCTAAAAATATCGATCCAAAAACCCTAAATTTGATTCGACTGAAAGATTTTTGCATTAGAAAAATTTTCTATTATTTTTCCCATACTCCTGAATCAACAATCTTGCTTCACCATAAATTTCAACATCAATAATTGATTGAATCGATAGGAATTGACAAAAAAGCATTTTCGGTTCTTTAATGAACTGCTCTTTGTATGGTTATCTAGAAATCATAAATTTTGTTTCAAAAATCATACTTTTGAATGTTATTTCAAGATATAAATTCAAACTTACAGTTTAAGATATTCGAATTTTAATCACTGATTTACTTTATACTGTATATTTGGATTTACAGTTTTTATATTGCACAACCAACCTTCAAACAAATTTCCAAGCTTTGATCTTTAGTTTAAACAAAATTATTTAGTTAAATTTCTAAGTAAAAATGTTTTATATGAAGGGTATAAATCATTCTATGTTTCTTTTGCCTTAGAAACATGAAAAACCAGAAGAACATCATAAAGCGGAACATCCAGTAATTAACAAACATCACAGAACAGTTTTATATCAACATAATATTTTCCCTGAATCAATTATTAATAGTTAAAATTCAAAAAAAATAAGTTTACTCACCAAAGATTACTGTTGTAACAGAGGACAAGTTGTTGTTGAAAGGAACTGCAGTTTGAAATTTGAATCCCTGTAACTTCTCTGCCTTTTGAATTTGATTGAGTTTAAAAATATGATGCTTATTTTTTTATTTTTTTTCCTCTGTTCTCCTTCAGGTTTTCCTCTTAAGTTTTGAGACCGAACTAAATATTATGAATAAGTATTATGGTGTGGTATTTATATAGATAAGAACAGTTTTGAACAATGGTCACAGCTTCTAGTATAAGCCTTACCTGGTTTTGATCATATTTTGTCTTATATTAAAGTACTGTAAATCTGAGCTAATACAAATATTTCGGCTGAAAGATTATTTTGGGTGCTGAGATGAAAGCATTAAATGAGCTTGCCTTCAAATATGTTTACAAATTATTATATGTTTGCTGACAATTATATTTTGTATAAAGATATTTATTTACAGGTTTTGTTTTATCTTCATCTAGCTTGAATACAATATACATATTTGTGCTTGTTTGGTTTGAGGTTACAAAACTAACAATTTATTTTATATGTCTACTTCTATTTTAAACTCAAATTATTAAGTACTTCATTTACTAGTTCATTTTATATTTATATTAATATTATGGTTTCTTATGTTTATATACCTATGTTTATATTTATAAGATTTATTTTGTACTTATGTTCAATATTTATAAGATTTATTTTATTTTAATCATAAGAGTTGTTGTTAGAATAAATTCTTAGTTTTATTTTTTTATTAAGAGTTTAATCTTCCAAATATTTGATTTATAACTTATATTTGTATTAGTGTACTTTATATCTATATTTAATGTGGATAGAATTGTGTTATTTTCAACATTATTATTATTAACTACATTTATAAATGTATTGTATCAAATATTAATAATATGGAATCCTTAATTTAATTTAATAAGATAAATTTATTATAAATATTTTTGAAATAATCTATTTTAAATTTTAAATCAAAATTTCCTTCATAAAACATATATAACTAATAATGCCCAAAATCTTGTTTTTTTTATAGATGAAAAACTTGTATTTTATTTAAATTAGATTAAATTTTTATTATAATAATATGGTCAAAAATCCCGGGTCGTTATATTCCTTCCCCCTTAATAGAATTTCGTTCTCGAAATTTAAACAACAGTTAATTCAAAAGCTTTTATATTAACAATCCAAACATACATATCATCCATACAAAAACATACAATCAAACAGTCTATCCTAACAAACATCACTAGCTATCCGGACACAAATCCGGATAAGATTTCCTAAAACTATCAAGAGTTTTCCAAGTACAATCTCTGAGATCCTCGCTCCATTGCACGTTGACGAGTTTCACCATTTTGCTCCTTAGTTGCCTCTCGTCTTGATCCACAATCCGGACAGGATTTCTGACCACAGTCAAGTTGGGTTCTACTTCTAAATCTTCCTGAACTACTGGTTCTACAACCAGTGATGGGTCATGACCAAATTTCCTTAAATGATAGACATGAAATACATTGTGAATTCCAGACATCCATTCTGGCAATTCAATTCGGTAGGCTACAGCTCCAATTCTCTCTAGCACTCGGAATGGTCCAATAAATCTCGGAGCAAGTTTCCCTGTCTTTCCGAATCTTATAGCACCTTTAATCGGGGAAACTTTGACAAACACTAAAGCTCCGATCTCAAATTCCAATGTTCTTCGTCTCTTATCTGCATATTTCTTCTGACGATCTTGAGCAGCTTTCATTCTTTTCTTGATAAGCTCAACCTTCGCACGGGTCCGAGTACAAGACGATCTTTCGATTCAATCCAATAGGATGGGGATCTACACGGTCTTCCATACAGAGCTTCATACGGGGCCATCTTAATACTTGTCCGGTAACTATTATTATAAGAAAATTCCACTAAGTGAAGATGGTCATCCCATGATCCACCAGAATCCAATACAAAAGCTCGCAGCATATCTTCCAGAATACGATTAAGCCTCTCCGTCTGTCCGTCTGTCTGAGGATGATAGGCTGTAATCAATCTCAAACTTGTTCCCTTAGCTAATTGTAGAGCTTCCTAGAATTTGTTTGTGAAAATAGGATCATGGTCACTTACTATACTAACGGGAACACCATGCAATCTGACTATCTCTCTCAAGAAAATCTCTGCCAGAGAAGCTGCAGTAAGAGTTGCCTTAATAGGTATAAAATGCACGCTCTTCGTTAAACGATCAACATAACCCATATGCCTTCATTTCCTTTCCTGGTTCTTGGCAAACCGTCGATGAAATCCATCGAGATCATTTCCCACTTCCAATCTGGAATTTCCAAAGGCTGCAATAGTCCGGCTGACTTCTGTTGATCTCCCTTAACTTGTTGGAAGATGGCACAACTATTTACGAAAGCAGCTACATCTCACTTCATATTTGGCCACCAGAAAACTCTCCTCGTATCTTTATACATCTTTGAGATTCCCGGGTGAATATTCAATTTGGAGCGATGACACTCAGCTAAGACTTCTTGCCTCTGTCCAATTATATTGGGCACACACAAACGACCATTAATCCTTAAAGCACCTTGATCATCCCCCTTGAAATCCAAATATCGACCGAGCTTAGTTCCAAGAATTATTTCCTCAAAAGATCTATCCTCCATCTGCTTACTAATGATTCTTTCCTGGAGAGATGGAACGACTTCCAAAAGAGATAGGACTGTATTTCTACTAAGAGCATCAGCTACAGCATTCGCTTTCCCTGGAGTATACAAAATATCCAAATCATAGGGTGCTAGAAATTCGACCCATCGCTGGTGTCTCAGATTAAGATCTTTTTGAGAGAAAAGATATTTCAACGGTTTGTGATCCGTGAATAACTCAAACTTTTCTCCCAAAAGATAATGTCTCCAAATCTTCAAAGCAAAAACACTGGCTAACCGTTCTAGATCGTGCGTAGCGTAGTTCTTCTCATGTGGCTTCAATCGCCGACTAGCATACGCAATTACCCTTCCATTCTGCATCAGAACTGCTCCCAGTCCAACTAGATAAGCATCGGTATAAACTTCAAATTTGCTCTTCCCATCCGGAATAGCAAGCACTGGTGCACTAGTTAGCCTTGTCTTCAACTCTTGGAAAGATTCTTCACATTGAGATGTCCATTTGAATTTTGCTTCTTCCTAGTTAGCTTAGTTAGATGTGAAGAAATTTTGGAATAATCCTTAATAAATTTTCCGTAATAGCCAGTCAAACCCAGAAAACTGCAAACTTCAGTCGATGTCTCCGGCTGCTTCCCCTCCAAAATAGTCTCAACTTTCGCTGGATCTACAGAAATGCCTTCTCCAGAAACAATGTGCCCTAAAAATTTAACTTTCCATTTCCAGAAATGGCACTTGGAGAACTTTGCCTTCAACACATGCTTCCTTAGAGTCTCCAATGCAATTCTCAAATGATGCCTGTGCTCTTCTTCCGATTTAGAGTAGACTGAGATATCATCAATGAACACCAGAACGAATTTATTCAACACATCCCGAAAGACTCGGTTCATCAGGTCAACAAAGTAGGAAGGCGCGCTGGTTAACCCGAAAGGCATAACAAACCACTCATTGAAATAATTCGGTCCTCTAATTGCAGTCAAGGGAATACTGTACTCTGCTACCCTCAACTGATAGAAACCTGAAGCTAAATCTAGTTGAGAAAAGATAGAAGCTCATGCAACTCTACAAAGAGATCATCGATGCGAGGAAAAGGATATTTATTTCGAATGGTCACTTTGTTCAATTCTCCATAATCAACACAGAACCTTAGCGAACCATCCGATTTGGTGACAAACACCGCAGCAGAGCCCCAACAAGAAAAACTGGGTCTAATCAAACCATTCTCCAAATGATCTTGTGTCTGCTTAATTAACCCCTCTCTCTCCTTAGGAGGCATTCTCCTACTGGGCTGAATTATCGGCACTGCTCCTGGGATAAAATCAATACGAAACTCTATTTCTCGATGTGGAGGCAGACACTTAACTTCTTCGAGTACATCAGGAAAATCTGGAACCACATCGATTTCTTAAACCTTCTCTTGATAAGTCTCAACTACTTGTAAAAGACTATTCAAGTGAAATCAAGAATTATCACATGACACTTTGGCAATCCTACCCAAATCAGTTTCCAGCGAAACTGTCCTCTCATCACAATTCAGGACTGCTTTATACTTATCGAGCCTATCCATTCCCAATATAATATCAAATCCCTTAAAATTTAACACATATGAGTCACAAGAAAAACTATGGGACTAAGACATCTTCAAGCCTTTACAGATCGTATCTAATTTGGTTGCCCCACCTATAGGATTAGATACAAAAATGGGACGATCCACAGTACTAGGGTTGAGAAAGAACTTTCTACTGATTCCAGAGAAATAAAACTCAAAGATGCACCAGAATCAAACAAAACTTTAATATATTTGCCATCTAAAAGTAAGGTACCTTCCAATATCCCTTTGTCTTGAGAAGAAGAAGATGGACCGGCTTCCAGAGCAAAGACCTTATTCTGAGGCGCCCTCTGCAAAAGTGGACAATTCTTGATCATGTGACCGGGCTAGTGACAATTAAAACACAACGATCTCTGAACCATTGCTGATCCTGGACCACTCTGACGTTGTTGAGATCTTCCATGAGGACACTGATTTGCCAAATGCCCAACTTGCTGACAATTATAACACTTGCGAGGTCCATTGTTGCTTCCTTCCGGCTTCTTTCCCTTGCCTTGCCTTTTCCAAAGTGGATTAAACTTCCTCTTATTTGGGTTAGCGAAACTTCCTTCTGATGTTGTTGTTGCCGCTGATCTCTAGTTCATCAAATTCTCATATCTCAGAGCCATATCAATCAAATCGACAAAAGATCCTTTCAAAAGCACCGTCATCTTATCATGAAATTATGGTCTCAATCCTTGCACAAACTTTTCGTTCTTCTTGAGGGGAGTATGGATGAGACCTGGTCCATAGCACAAAAGTTCATTAAATTTGGTCTCATACTCAGAAACAGTCATACTTCCCTGCCTCAAATTCAGAAAATCCTGGTACAATTGAGTTTTCCCTGCTGTTGGCATAAACTTCTGCTCAAATAGCTCCTTAAACCTTTCCCATGAAATATCTTCTTCAGGATTAATTACAACCGATGCATCCCACCATGCTGCTGCGCCACCTTGCAATTGCCACGATGCCATTTCCCTCTTACGTTCATCAGACAACCTTATACTCTTAAAGATGCGCTCACAAGAGCGTAGCCAAGCTTAAACTTCAATTATCGATTCTGACCCTTTAAATTGTTGACCTCCAAGATTGATGAAGTCTTTGCATAAAGCGACAAAACTAACCTGAGGCGGTACTGGATTTACAGCCTCACTAGCATTTCAACTTCGTCCATTATCAGTCGAGGTACTGGCTCTACGTCTGCCTCTCCTTCCAAAACTCAAGTTGGCCACCTGGGTAGGTAACTCAACAAATTTAGATAGGTATATAATTATATAAAAATACAAATACGCGCTCTCTAGATAAATATAACTCCAGAGCCTTGGTATTCGCTCAACCTAGCGCTCTGATACCAACTGTGACGACCTGCCTTTCTAACCCCAGGAAGACGTATCATCATTAAGAAAGAAAGGGATAGAAATAGAAAAGAATAGAAAGGAAGAATAACAACATCAGAATCTCATAGCGGAATGGAACAAAATATAATACATCAGATAACTATTACATAGTTGTACATACATTAGAGTTATACAATATCATAACACCGAACTCTCATATACATATCTGTCAGTACATACATCCCAAAATACAACATAAACTAACTAACATGGCGGGACAATATAGATAGATTCATACGACCGGTCTTCTGCTCCAACTCCTCCAGAAACTCTATACTCCGAAACCTATCACTTGGCTACTCATAAAAATTTGAGTACCCAAGAGTTTATGAAAACAAAATATAAACTCCGGGTTAGACATGGGTCTGGTATGAGTAAACGGTTTAAAATTTTTTAACATTGAAAATCATTTGAAAATAAAGGTATAATGTAAGACTCCCCACACATAAACACGGGTAAGTTTTTACCTTACGCTAACCAAAACATTTTATAGGAAATTCAGTGATATTATAATTATGTCTAGGGTTTTCAAGTAAAATACAGAAATAGTTGAAATGCTTACATCTCACATTTCAGCTTAGTTGGGCACAATCAAAACGTACGACTCTTATTGGAAATTGGATCCCATATAATGGCAGGGCTACTGGGGTACCGCCCGTTACTATACGTGGCATAGATCACCGTACCGAGGAGCCACCCTAACTTCCCTGCAACACTAGGCCGGAACCATTCCTTACTGAACAGTCTCGAACAAGATAACCCCGCAGTTGGCTGCAGACTAACCACCCACACAGCCGAATAAAAAGAGACATCTAGACAGGGATATATCTCGTCCTTCTTGGGTATGACCCACCTAACCTTGCTGCACATCCCTTGTTTTAGCCATTCTCGGTTGATGAGGCTTTAGGCTGTGTTTACCTTTATAGAACATATCTCATAGAATGCTAATCGTCTGCCTGACGATGTGCTGAAAGCATTCAATCCATACAAGTTCGTTCTGGGTTCGAACGAAACCGAAGGCATTATCTCGTTACACTCGTTTTGGAATCACCCTCAGAGTTAACGACGATAACCCTTGCATTCTGAAAACACCATCTCGACCTTCACTTGAGATGCCACGACCTAACATTTAATTTGGATCGATGTGGTTTTCGGAATATCAATTTGACACCCGATCTCGGTCTCATCGAAATCCAAACGCCATTTTAGAGGCCAAGTTGTTTAAATAGTTTAAACAGTTTAATTCAGCAATTGTATTCACATAACATTTATCACAGATAAATCATACACAATCATCAGAGATATATCAGGCATATCACAGAACATCATAGGATATAAATAAATATCAGAGTCAATCAAACAGAATCATCGATTCATCTCAAATTTATTTTGATTTTTTTAAACTTAATTACTAGCTTAAGAATAAACCATTTTATTCTTGCTTAGTTAATTACTAATTAATCAGCTTATTTATTAATTACTTCTTAATTACTAATTCAATTAATTAGTTAATTCTTAATTATGAACCAATAACCTTAATTATTGATTTATAAAACTTAATTACTCATTTAATTATTATTAATTACTTAATTAAACATTAATTTCCAATTAAATTAATCGTTTAATCCTTAATTAATTATTTAGTTAGTTAATTACTATTTATTTGTTAATTAATTAACTTTAAATGGTTAATTAAATTCTAATTACAAATTGATTTACACAAGATTATTATTATAAATCTTTAATTACAAATTTATTGAATCTTAAACTATTTATTTAATCATCATTATAAACTAATTACAAATCTTAATTAACTTTCAATTCAAATTAATTAACCCTCTTATGTTTTGTAAAACTTCCTTAATAAATTTTAAGTAAAATCTTAGCTTAACCCTGGTCAACAATAGTAACTTAATTAATATCTTGTCTCACCTTTGACTTATGATTTTTTTATATTGGCTAACCCTTGGAAATTTAACCCGAAGAAAACAACGTGCAATGCTCGAGCAAACCTCGTGATTCCTTTGAACTTTCCCGCGTCACTCCTGCATCCTACTTCTTCTACTTTGCCTTTCTCTTCTGTTTTTTTAAGTTAAGCTTTAAACTGTAGAAAATGCATGAAAAAAAACTCTCGCACATCCCAGACAAGTACTCGAAGCAACCCTCCAACATACTCGAGTATCACTCGAGTCTACCCCAAACTTCGACACAGAAGATACCCCCACGCCACCGTGCACGTGCACGGTGGTTCGCCAACGTTCTGGCGACCCATGGCATCCCCAGTAAACCCCAATACGACCTCTCACTCGAATTCAAAACCCAGGTCGACGCAATAAACACGAAATCAAAATATGCTTGTTCGAATGAACGGCAACACGCACGCGTAAATAGGAATTCGCCTCGACCACCCAACTTTGACCATCGTTGACGACGCGGCTCTGGCCTCACCATGGTCACATCATCCTCTACCTTCCCTTGAATTCTCGTGAAGCTCGGCGAATCCATGGTGACGCAATCATTGAAAAAGCAGAGCCTAAAAATATCGATCCAAAAACCCTAAATTTGATTCGACTGAAAGATTTTTGCATTAGAAAAATTTTCTATTATTTTTCCCATACTCGTGAATCAACAATCTTGCTTCACCATAAATTTCAACATCAATAATTGATTGAATCGATAGGAATTGACAAAAAAGCATTTTCGGTTCTTTAATGAACTGCTCTTTGTATGGTTATCTAGAAATCATAAATTTTGTTTCAAAAATCATACTTTTAAATGTTATTTCAAGATATAAATTCAAACTTACAGTTTAAGATATTCGAATTTTAACCACTGATTTACTTTATACTGTATATTTGGATTTACAGTTTTTATATTGCACAGCCAACCTTCAAACAAATTTCCAAGCTTTGATCTTTAGTTTAAACAAAATTATTTAGTTAAATTTCTAAGTAAAAATGTTTTATATGAAGGGCATAAATCATTCTATGTTTCTTTTGCCTTAGAAACATGAAAAACCATAAGAACATCATAAAGCAGAACATCCAGTAATTAACAAACATCACAGAACAGTTTCATATCAACATAATATATTCCCTGAATCAATTATTAATAATTAAATTTCAAAAAAAAAATAAGTTTACTCACCAAAGATTACTGTTGAAACAGAGGACAAGTTGTTGTTGAAAGGAACTGCAGTTTGAAATTTGAATCCCTGTAACTTCTTTGCCTTTTGAATTTGATTGAGTTTAAAAATATGATGCTTATTTATTTTATTTTTTCTCTTTCCTCCTTCAGGTTTTCCTCTTAAGTTTTGTGACCGAACTAAATATTATGAACAAGTATTATGGTGTGGTATTTATATAGATAAGAACAGTTTTGAATAGTGGTCACAGCTTCTAGTATAAGCCTTACCTGGTTTTGATCATATTTTGTCTTATATTAAAGTACTGTAAATCTGAGCTAATACAAATATTTCGGCTGAAAGATTATTTTGGGTGCTGAGATGAAAGCATTAAATGAGCTTGCCTTCAAATATGTTTACAACTTATTATATGTTTGCTGACATTTATATTTTGTATAAAGATATCTGTTTACAGGTTTTTGTTTTATCTTCATCTAGCTTGAATACAATATGCATATTTGTGCTTGTCTGGTTTCAGGTTACAAAACTAACAATTTATTTTATATGTCTAATTCTATTTTAAACTCAAATTATTAAGTACTTCATTTACTAGTTCATTTTATATTTATATTAATATTATGCTTTCTTATGTTTATATACTTATGTTTGTATTTATAAGATTTATTTTATACTTATGTTCAATATTTATAAGATTTATTTTATTTTAATCATAAGAGTTGTTGTTAGAATAAATTCTTAGTTTTATTTTTTTATTAAGAGTTTAATCTTCCAAATATCTGATTTATAACTTATATTTGCATTAGTATACTTTATATCTATATTTAATGTGGATAGAATTGTGTTATTTTCAACATTATTATTAAATACATTTATAAATGTATTGTATCAAATATTAATAATATGGAATCCTTAATTTAATTTAATAAGATAAATTTATTATAAATATTTTTGAAATAATCTATTTTAAATTTTAAATCAAAATTTGCTTCATAAAACATATATAACTAGTAATGCCCAAAAGTTTGTTTGTTTATAGATGAAAAACTTGTATTTTATTTAAATTAGATCAAATTCTTATTGTAATAATATGGTCAAAAATCCCGGGTGGTTACATTCCTCCCCCCTTAATAGAATTTCGTCCTTGAAATTTAAACAACAGCTAATTCGAAAGCTTTTATATTAACAATCCAAACATACATATCATCCATACAAAAACATACAATCAAACAGTCTATCCTAACAAACATCACTAGCTATCCGGACACAAATCCGGATAAGCTTTCCTAAAACTATCAAGAGTTTTCCAAGTACAATCTCTGAGATCCTCGCTCCATTGCATGTTGACGAGTTTCACCATTTTGCTCCTGAGTTGCCTCTCGTCTTGATCCACTATCCGGATAGGATTTCTGACCACAGTCAAGTTGGGTTCTACTTCTAATTGTTCCTAAACTACTGGATCTACAACCAGTGATGGGTCATGAACAAATTTCCTTAAATGATAGGCATGAAATACATTGTGAATTCCAGACATCCATTCTGGCAATTCAATTCGGTAGGCTACAGCTCCAATTCTCTCTAGCACCCGGAATGGTCCAATAAATCTCGGAGCAAGTTTCCCTGTCTTTCCGAATCTTATAGCACCTTTGATCGGGGAAACTTTGACAAACACTAAATCTCCGATCTCAAATTCCAATGGTCCTCGTCTCTTATCTGCATATTTCTTCTGACGATCTTGAGCAGCTTTCATTCTTTTCTTGATAAGCTCAACCTTCGCATAAGCTTCTCGAATTGGATCGGGTCCGAGCACAAGATGATCTTTCGATTCAATTCAATAGGATGTGGATCTACACGGTCTTCCATACAGAGCTTTATACGGGGCCATCTTAATACTTGCCTGGTAACTATTATTATAATAAAATTCATCTAGGTGAAGATGGTCTTCCCATAATCCACCAAAATCCAATACACAAGCTCACAACATATCTTCCAGAATACGATTAAGCCTCTCCGTCTGTCCGTCCGTCTGAGGATGATATACTGTATTCAATCTCAAACTTGTTCCCTTTGCTAATTACAGAGCTTCCCAGAATTTGCTGGTGAAAATAGGATCACGGTCACTTACTATACTGACGGAAACACCATGCAATCTGACTATCTCTCTCAAGAAAACATCTGCCAGAGAAGCTGCAGTACGAGTTGCCTAATGGGTATAAAATGGGCGCTCTTCGTTAAACGATCAACAATAACACATATGCCTTCATTTTCTTTCTTGGTTCTTGGCCAACCTTCGATGAAATCCATCGAGATCATTTCCCACTTCCAATCTGGAATTTCCGAAGGCTGCAATAGAACAACTGACTTCTGTTGATCTCCCTTAACTTGTTGGCAGATGGCATAACTATTTACAAAAGCAGCTACATCTCTCTTCATATTCGGCCAGCAGAAAACACTCCTCATATCTTTATACATCTTTGTGATTCTCGGGTGAATATTCAATTTGGAGCGATGACACTCAGCTAAGACTTCTTGCCTCAGTCCATCTATATTGGGCACACACAAATGACCATTAATCCTTAAAGCACCTTGATCGTCCCCCTTGAAATCCAAACATCGACCGTCCTTAGTTCCAAGAATTATTTCCTCAAAAGATCTATCCTCCATTTGCTTACTAATGATTCTTTCCTGGAGAGATGGAACGACTTCCAAAAGAGATAGGACTACATTTCTACTAAGAGCATCAGCTACAACATTCGCTTTCCCCGGAGTATACAAAATATCCAAATCATAGGATGCCAGAAATTCGACCCATCGCTGCTGTCTCAGATTAAGATCTTTTTGAGAGAAAAGATATTTCAACGGTTTGTGATCCGTGAATAACTCAAACTTTTCTCCCAAAAGATAATGTCTCCAAATCTTCAAAGCAAAAACAATGGCTAACGTATCAAGATCGTGCGTAGCGTAGTTCTTCTCATGTGGCTTCAATTGCCGATTAGCATACGCAATTAACCTTCCATTCTGCATCAGAATTGCTCCCAGTCCAACTAGACAAGCATTGGTATAAACTTCAAATTTTCTCTTCCCATCCGGAATAGCAAGCACTGGTGCACTGGTTAGCCTTGTCTTCAATTCTCGGAAAGATTCTTCACATTGAGGTGTCCACTTGAATTTAGCTCCTTTCCTAGTTAGCTTAGTCAGATGCGAAGAAATTTTGGAATAATCCTTGATAAATTTTCCGTAGTAGCCATCCAAACCCAAAAAACTACGAACTTCAGTCAGTGTCTCCGGCTGCTTCCACTCCAGAATAGTCTCAACTTTTGCTAGATATACAGAAATTCCTTCTCTAGAAACAATGTTCCCTAAAAATTTAATTTCTGATTTCCAGAAATGGCATTTGGAGAACTTTTCCTTCAACACATGCTTCCTTAGAGTCTCCAATACAATTCTCAAATGATGCCTGCGCTCTTCTTCCGATTTAGAGTAGACCAAGATATCATTAATGAACACCAGAACGAATTTATTCAACACATCCCGAAAGACTCGGTTCATCAGATCGACAAAGTAGGCACGTGCATTAGTTAGCCCGAAAGGCATAACCAACCACTCATAGAAATAATTCAGTCCTCTAAATGCAATCAAGGGAATACTGTCCTCAGCAACCCTCAACTGATGGAAACCTGAAGCTAAATCCAGTTGAGAAAAGATAGAAGCTCCATGCAACTAGTCAAAGAGATCATCAATGTGAGGAAAAGGATATTTATTTCGAACGGTCACTTTGTTCAATTCTCTATAATCAACAAAGAACCTTAGCGAACCATCGGATTTGGTGACAAACACCGCAGCAGAGCCCCAACAAGAAAAACTGGATGTAATCAAACCCTTCTATAAAAGATCCTGTGTCTGCGTAATTAACTCCTCTCTCTCCTTAGGAGGCATTCTCCTACTGGGCTGAATTACCGGCACTGCTCCTGGGATCAAATCAATACGAAACTCTATTTCTCGATGTGGAGGCAGACACTTAACTTCTTCAAGTACATCAGGAAAATCTGGAACACATCGATTTCTTCAACCTTCTCTTGAGAAGTCTCAACTCCTTGTAAAAGACTACTCAAGTGAAATCCAGAATTATCACATGACACTTTGGCAATCCTACCCGAATCAGTTTCCAACGAAAATGTCCTCTCATCACAATTCACGACTGCTTTATACTTATCGAGCCAATCCATTCCCAATATAAGATTAAATCCCTTAAAATTTAACACATATGGGTCACAAGAAAAACAATGGGACAAATAAGAAATCTTCAAGTCTTTACAGATCGTATCTAATTTGGTTGCCCCACCTATAGGATTAGATACAAAAATGGGACGATCCATAGTACTAGGGTTGAGAAAGAACTTTTCTACTAATTCCAGAGAAATAAAACTCAAAGATGCACCAGAATCAAACAAAACTTTAATATATTTGCCATCTAAAAGTAAGGTACCTTCCAATACCCCTTTGCCTTGAGAAGAAGAAGATGGACCAGCTTCCAGAGCAAAGGCCTTATTCTGAGGCGCCCTCTGCAAAAGTGGGCAATTCTTGATCATGTGACTGGGCTGGTGACAATTAAAACACAACGATCTCTGAACCATTGCTGATCCTGGACCACTCTGACGTTGCTGAGATCTTCCATGAGGACACTGATTTGCCAAATGCCCAACTTGCTGATAATTATAACACTTGCGAGGTCCATTGTTGCTTCCTTCTGGCTTCTTTCCCTTGTCTTGCCTTTTCCAAAGTGGATTAAACTTTCTCTTATTTGGGTTAGCGAAACTTCCTCCTGATGCTGCTGTTGCCGCTGATCTCTTGTTCATCAAATTCTCATATCTCAAAGCCATATCAATCAAATCGACAAAAGATCCTTTCAAAAGCACCTTCATCTTATCGTGAAATTCTGGTCTCAATCCTTGCATAAACTTTTCATTCTTATTGAGGGGAGTATCAATGAGCCCTGGCCTATGGCACAAAAGTTCATTAAATTTTGTCTCATACTAAAAAACAGTCATACTTCCCTGCCTCAAATTCAGAAAATACTGGTACAATTGAGTTTTCCCTTCTGTTGGCATAAACTTCTCCTTAAATAGCTCCTTAAATCTTTCCCATGAAATATCTTCTTCAGGAATAATTGCAACCGTTGCATCCCACCATGCTGCTGCGCCACCCTGCAATTGCCATGATGCCATTTCCCTCTTCCATTCATCAGACAACCTCTTACTCTTAAAGATGCACTCACAAGAGCGTAGCCAAGCTTGAACTTCAATTATCGATTCTGACCCTTTAAATGGTTGACCTCCAAGATTGATGAAGTCTTTGCACAAAGCGGCAAAACTAACCTGAGGCGGTACTGGATTTACAGCCTCACTAGCATTTTGACTTGTCCATTATCAGTCGAGGTACTGGCCCTACCTCTGCCTCTCCTTCCAGAACTCATGTTGGCCACCTGGACAGGTAACTCAACAAATTTAGATAGGCATATAATTATATGAAAATACAAATACGCACTCTCAAGAAAAATATTACTCCAGAGCCTAGGTATTCACTCAACCTAGCGCTCTGATACCAACTGTGACGACCCGCCTTTCTAACCCAGGAAGACGTATCAACATTAAGAAAGAAAGGGATAGAAATAGAAAAGAATATAAAGAAAGAATAACAACATCAGAATCTCACAGCGGAATGGAACAAAACATAATACATCACATAACTTTACATAGTTGTACATACATCAGAGTTATACAATATCATAATACGGAGTCATATACATATCTGTCAATACATACATCCCAAATTACAACATAAACTAACTAACACAGCGGAACAATATCGATAGATACATACGACCGGTCTTCTGCTCCAACTCCTCCAGAAAATCTATATTCCGAAACCTTTCACTTGGCTACTCATAAAAATTTGAGTACCCAAGAGTTTATGAAAACAAAATATAAACCCTGGGTCATACATGGGTCTGGTATGAGCAAACGATTTAAAATTGTTTAACTTTGAAAATCATTTGAAAATAAAGGTATAACGTAAGATTCCCCACACATAAACACGGGTAAGTTTATACCTTACGCTAACCAAAACATTTTATAGGAAATTCAGTGATATTATAATAGTGTTTAGGGTTTTCAAGTAAAATACAGAATAGCAGAAATGCTTACATATCACATTTCAATGTAGTTGGGCACAATCAAAACGTACGGCTCGTATTGGAAATTGGATCCCATACAATGGCAGGGCTACTGGGGTACCGCCCATCACAGTACGTGGCCTAGATCACCGTACCGAAGACCCACCCTAACTCCCCTGCAACACAAGGCCGGAACCATTCCTTACTGAACAGTCCCGAAGAAGATAACCCCGCAATTGGCTACAGACCAACCGCCCACACAGCCGAATAAAAAGAGACATCTAAACAGGGATATATCTCATCCTGCTTGGGCATGACCCACCTAACCTTGCTGCACATCCCCTGTTTTAGCCATTCCCGATTGATGAGGCCTGAGGCTGCGTTTACCTTTATAGAACATATCTCTTAGAATGCTCGTCGTCCGCCTGACGATATGCTGAAAGCATTCAATCCATACAAGTTCATTCTGGGTTCGAACGAAATCGAAGGTATTATCTCGTTACACTCGTTTTGGAATCACCCTCAGAATTAACGACGATAACCCTTGCATTCTGAAAACACCATCTCGACCTTCACTTGAGATGTCACGACCTGACGTTTAATTTGGATCGATGTGGTTTTCGGAATATCAATGTGACACCCGATCCCGGTCTCATCGAAATCCAAACACCATTTTAGAGGCCAAGTTGTTTAAATAGTTTAATTTAACAATTGAATTCACATAACATTTATCACAGATAAATCATACACAATCATCATAGATATATCAGGCATATCACAAAACATCACAGGATATAAATAAATATCAGAATCAATCAAACAGAATCATCGATTCATCTAAAATTTAGTTTGATTTATTTAAACTTAATTACTTGCTTAAGAATAAACCATTTTATTCTTGCTTAGTTAATTACTAATTAATCAACTTATTTATTAATTAGTTCTTAATTACTAATTCAATTAATTCTTAATTATTAACCAATAACCTTAATTGTTGATTTATAAAACTTAATTACTCATTTAATTATTATTAATTACTTAATTAAACATTAATTTCCAATTAAATTAATTGTTTAATCCTTAATTAATTATTTAGTTAGTTAATTACTATTTATTTGTTAATTAATTAACTTTAAATGGTTAATTAAATTCTTAATTACAAATTGATTTACACAAGATTATTATTATAAATCTTTAATTACAAATTTATTGAATCTTAAACTATTTATTTAATCATCATTATAAATTAATTACAAATCTTAATTAACTTTCAATTAAAATTAATTAACCCACTTACATTTTGTAGAACTTCCTTAATAAATTTTAAGTAAAATCTTAGCTTAACCCTGGTCAACAATAATAACTTAATTAATATCTTGTCTCACCTTTAACTTATGATTTTTTTATATTGGCTAACCCTTGGAAATTTAACCCGAAGAAAACAATGTGCAATGCTCAAGCAAACCTTGTGATTCCTTTGAACTTTCCCGCGTCACTCCTGCATCCTTCTTCTTCTTCTACTTTGCCTTTTTCTTCTGTTATTTTTTTTTCAAGTTTAGCTTTAAACTGTAGAAAACGCACGAAAAACACTCTCGCACATCCCAGGCAAGTACAAGAAGCAACCCTCCAGCATACTCGAGTATCATTCGAGTCGACCCCAAACTTCGATAAAGAAGATACCCCCACGCCACCGTGTACGTGCACGGTGGTTTGCCAACGTTCTGGCGACCCACGGCGTCCCCAGCAAACCCCAATACGACGTCTCACTCGAATTCAAAACCCAGGTCGACGCAATAAACACGAAATCAGAATATGCTTTTTCGAATGAATAGCAACATGCACGCGTAAATAAGAATTCGCTGGACCACCCAACTTTGACCATCGTTGACGACGCGGCTCTGGCCTCCCCATGGTCTCATCATCCTCTCCCTCCCCTTAAATTCTCGTGAAGCTCGGCTAATCCATGGCGACGCAATCATCGAAAAAGCTGAGCCTAAAAATATCGATCCAAAAACCCTAAGTTTGATTTGACTGAAAGATTTTTGCATTAGAAAAAATTTCTATTATTTTTCCCGTACTCCTGAATCAACAATCTTGCTTCACCATAAATTTCAACATCAATAATTGATTGAATCGATAGGAATTGACAAAAAAGCATTTTCGGTTCTTTAATGAACTTCTCTCTTTATGGTTATCTAGAAATCATAATTTTTGTTTCAAAAATCATACCTTTGAATGTTATTTGAAGATATAAATTCAAACTTACAGTTTAAGATATTCGAATTTTAATCACTGATTTACTTTATACCGTATATTTGGATTTACAGTTTTTATATTGCACAGCCAACCTTCAAACAAATTTCCAAGCTTTGATCTTTAGTTTAAACAAAATTATTTAGTTAAATTTCTAAGTAAAAATGTTTTATATGAAGGGTATAAATCATTCTCTGTTTCTTTTGCCTTAGAAACATGAAAAACCAAAAGAACATCATAAAGCAGAACATCCAGTAATTAACAAACATCACATAACAGTTTTATATCAACATAATATTTTCCATGAATCAATTATTAATAATTAATTTCAAAAAAATAAGTTTACTCACCAAAGATTACTGTTGAAACAGAGGACAAGTTGTTGTTGAAAGGAACTGCAGTTTGAAATTTGAATCCCTGTAACTTCTCTGCCTTTTGAATTTGATTAAGTTTAAAAATATGATGCTTATTTTTTTTCTCTTTTCTCCTTCAGGTTTTCCTCTTAAGTTTTGTGACCGAACTACATATTATGAACAAGTATTATGGTGTGGTATTTATATAGATAGGAACAGTTTTGAACAGTGGTCACAGCTTCTAGTATAAGCCTTACCTGGTTTTGATCATATTTTGTCTTATATTAAAGTACTGTAAATCTGAGCTAATACAAATATTTCGGCTGAAAGATTATTTTGGGTGCTGAGACAAAAGCATTAAATGAGCTCGCCTTCAAATATGTTTACAACTTATTATATGTTTGCTGACATTTATATTTTGTATAAAGATATTTGTTTACAAGTTTTGTTTTATCTTCATCTAGCTTGAATACAGTATACATATTTGTGCTTGTCTGGTTTCAGGTTACAAAACTAACAATTTATTTTATATGTCTACTTCTATTTTAAACTCAAATTATTAAGTACTTCATTTACTAGTTCATTTTATATTTATATTAATATTATGGTTTCTTATGTTTATATACTTATGTTTATATTTATAAGATTTATTTTATACTTATGTTCAATATTTATAAGATTTATTTTATTTTAATCATAAGAGTTGTTGTTAGAATAAATTCTTAGTTTTATTTTTTATTAAGAGTTTAATCTTCCAAATATTTGATTTATAACTTATATTTGCATTAGTATACTTTATATCTATATTTAATATGGATAGAATTGTGTTATTTTAAACATTATTTTTATTAACTACATTTATAAATGTATTGTATCAAATATTAATAATATTGAATCCTTAATTTAATTTAATAAGATAAATTTATTATAAATATTTTTGAAATAATCTATTTTAAATTTAAATCAAAATTTCCTTCATAAAACATATATAACTAGTAATGCCTAAAATCTTGTTTGTTTATAGATGAAAAACTTATATTTTATTTAAATTAGATTAAATTCTTATTACAGTAATATGGTCAAAAATCCAGGGTCATTACAATGTATATGGAAGATTTTATTTTTGTTTGTTAAGTAAATCTACTAAGAGCATGTTCAAGTAGTCAAAACTATTTACAAATAGTCTATTTGAGTTTGGTTGTCCAAAAGGTACTTATAAGAAGTTAGCGCAAGTAGATTAGAAGCTCAAATTGAAGAAGCAACTATTTTGATAGAATTTCATAAGTAATTGTGATCAAATAAATGCCTAAAATAACTTTTTTATTTTAAACATTTTACAAATAAATGCAATCATTTAATATTCATTATCCCTTTCGATGGACATAGTCAGTTATGTGATTTATAAATGATTACTAAGTCGTAGTAGCCAAACATTAAAATTAGCTTATTTTATCCCGAAAGTCAAATTACATTCAAAATCCCGGTCTTGTTGTTCGTCGATTAAAACTAATTCAAAGTTACTATCATACCTATTTTTATGGAAACTTAGAATAAGTATCTGTCAAAACTAAACGCGACCCTCTAATGTGACAAACGTCTTGTTGGTTATTGTTGTGTTTTCTCCCTTCTCTTACTTTGTTTGTTAAAGTTGTATTATTTTTCCTCTGGTAAAGAGGAATTTACTTGTCAATGTGGATTCAAATTCACAACTTAGTTGTGGTAAATGTGGTATGCCTTTTCTTCTCTATGAATGAAAAATCTACTTGTTAATGTGGATTCAAACTCATAATTTAATTTGGGGAGTTATCGATTATTTAAATCTAGGATTGTTTATCAATTTCGAACAATTCTAATAAGTTTATACCAATTTCAAAACATATCGCAGATCTATATCAATACATTTATTGGTTTCTTATATGTGACCAATGTAGAGAAACATGGATTTAATATGGGGATGTGGAGAATGTACGCATACAATCGATATCATTTCATGGTATAAAAAATGCATTAACAAGCATCTTGCTTCTTCACAAGATGATTATCTTCTCATGTAGTTTACTATTTCTTTCAGGATCCTTATCGTTTTCTTAATAATTCTTCATGTATGCTTAGCTCAATTTAGATTAATTGAGTTCTAAGCCCGGTTTGTAAACTGAGCCCAACTCGGTTTCTATTAAATAAGCCCGGTTTAGTTTTTATATCGAGCTTGCTGCTCAGTTTATAACTAAGTGGTAAAGCTCAGTCGCTCAGTTATAAACAGTGTGGTAAGCTCAGTAAACCGAGCGCGGATCAGTTATAAACTGAGTGCTTTGCTAATTATAGGCTGAGCTTGGCCCAGTATATAAACTGAGCCATAATACTAAGTTTTTAACTTAGCAATGTGCTCAGTTTTTATTATCAAATTTGATGCAATTTGATCTTCAAAAGCTTTACTTCTGATTGTTATATAGATGACTGAAATTGAATTGATTAAATTTGAATTTATTTGAGTTAGATCGACATTTAATTTTGATAGTTAAATTGACATTTAATTTAGATAGCTAAAACTGGTAGTTAATTTAAGTAAATTCGACAGGTAAATTTGATAGTTAAAATTGATGATGAAATTGATATTCTGATTTGACAGTTAAATTTACATTTAGTTTGAAATTTAAATTGATATTGATATTGCGTATCACTTATAATTAAACATCCAGACATTGGATAACTATTGATTGTTGTTATATGGTTGAATTGGTTGATTTGGATGTTGATTGATATTGTGATGGATGATATTTTTGGTTGGCTGTATCTTGTGTAGTGATATAGATATATCCACATTATCGCCCCTGTTATTATCACTATTGATATGCTTGATCATCGGGACATTGAATTTTGATATGGATCCTTGAACATCCTATTTGATATGCGAATTATTGGATGCATTGTTGACTGCTTTGGTAGAAAAATGTGATTGTTATGATTCTATCGCCGTTTGGAGAAATTGAAGGTTTTATAAATTGGATTTTAAACTCTGAAAGGTTTTCAAAATTTAATTTTAACCTTAGAAATTTATATTTTATGAACAGAAGTAATTTTGTAAATTGGATTAAATTGAATTCTAGAAAATAAATTTGAAATTCATTTATAAAGCTTTAAATCAAATTTTTATAATAATATATATATATTTATAAAAAAAGGTAAAAAGGTTTGAGAAATTTTCTTTAACTTTATATAATAAAAGAAAAACAATGATAGAACAAAATATTTTGTTAGCTATTCCATGTCCAAGTGATTATTATTTGTGCAACTAGTTTACGATTCGATATGCTTCATCTAGATGTACAATGATAGTTGTATATTCTTTTGCTTCTTGCATTTTAAATATAAATATATTAACGAATTAAGTTTTTTGTAAATCACTTCAATATATAATTTAATGAACTAGTATTTACTTGTAGACGTGCTGGTGAACACAGCACTATGAAGTACATCAAGATGGCGTCTACACTTAAGCAGAAGAATGTAAGAGATGTTGTGTTGAGGTGCCGTTGGTTGGCTGTGAGTTCATACTTGTATTCTTAATCATCACATTTTCGCCTTTGAAAATTATGAATTATATGTCGATTTCCTTTGTAATTTTTTTTTACATTTTGATGTTTTTCATATGTGCGTTTAATGTTGCATCTGTGTGATTTCGAGCAATGCAGCCATTCACTTCTGTATTGTTACATTTATATCCTGAAAATTGAAACTCATCATATTCCATCTAAAGTTATTACTTTCTTGCTCGGTCCTCTTCGATCTTTGGTTTTAAATTTATCTACATGCTAATTTAGTTCATACATGCACTAATATTATCTACTTATCTAGTATTAGTAGGCTTGCATTACTAAATCAAAAGCTAAATAATGTTTTTTCTCCATGGATACAGGAAAATGGTAAGAGATGCAAGTCAGAAGCATATTATGCTAGTGAAAATCAATACAACAAGAAGGTAAAATCCATTTTAATAAATCATTGTGTACATTAATACATGTATTTAAGTCATCATAGATTTCAGTATTTGCTATGACATTAACACTATATTTTTTCTTTGTCTTCCCAAAGACATTTGACTCAAGCTCAAACATGAATAGACAAGTGGCAAACCTTGGAATCACTATGCCATCTTCTCAGACGACGCATCAAGGAAACCAGTATGATCAATTTTCTTTTCAAGGTTGGTAATAAGATACCATAGTTGTATCAAATCTTTTCTTATGTGCTATAATGAATTGATTCATGACTAATGGTCTCTATATGCTGAATATCATATTGTGTTTTCACTTAAAATTTGCTACATGCTTTATGTTTGCTCAATCCATGAACAAATACAAAGAAATAATATTATCTACTACCTTTCATAGCTATAGGTTTACTCATATGATTATTATATGATGAATGTATCTTGTAAAAAGTAACTTTAATTTGGGGGATTTTGGTTGAAGTGGTGAAATTGGAATTATTTATGAAGGATACCAAAGTATTGATGTTAACTATCCAAATTTGGTCCCTATAAGGTTTTTGCTCTTCAAGTATTTTTGTGAATAAATCATCCTAATGCCAAGTAACACAATTAATTATGGCCAGTAATGATGCTATTAAAGGCATATAATGCAATGATTATAAGAATAACATATAAAAGCCAGATCAGCTTGACAGAATAAATCGTGATGCTATCCATGGAGATAGTTCCATGTAAGACTTAAGTTAAATTTTAGAAAGTAAACACGTGTTTGTTGTTGTTCCTATTAATGTTATTACAGGTATACAATGTAACGATTATAAGAATAACAATACGAGAGCTACCTTAGTTTGACAGAATAAAATCATGATGGTGTTCGTGGAGAAAGTTCCATTTAAGACTTAAGACTTAAGTTAAATTTTAGAAAGTAAATATGCACCTTAGTTTGATAGAATAAAATTATGGTAGTGTCCATGGAGACAGCTCTATTTAAGAATTAAATTAAAATTTAAAAAGTAAACACGTGTCCATTGCCATTACCAATATCAAACCTCCGACTCATAACCCAGGTGCATACAAAAAATATTATATACCCATTGTTGTTGCCAAGATTCAAACTCATGGCATTTTATCATCCACTAGTTGCTCCTTTACCACTAAGTCAAACTGTTATATGCATCAAAAGACGTATATACTATAATATTGTTTTATTTAAACGTTTATTTATCCTTCACATGAATGATAATTCTTGCATATTCTATTTGATGATGAGGCAACAAACCTTATTTGATATATTTCAAGTATATTGATATTGTGAAAGTTAATCGGAGATCAGTGTATTTGATTTCTTGTATCACTGATTGTTCAATATAAGTTATCTCTAATGTCAAATTCATTTTCAAAGTTGAAAAATAGATCTTAGCCACTTGTGTGCTAACAAGCTCATTCTCGAATTTATTTTATAATATCCAAAGTCATTATGGATCTTGAGCATTTTAACTTAAGTTGTTCTCCTTTAGTAAAACTCTCATTATATTTTTACTTTTATTTTTCCTTTTCTCTCTCTGAAATTTGCGTATGCAATTTATTTCCCAATGATCACTCATTTCCTCTTCTTTTTTGTGTCTACAGTCCCACCTTTGGATGTCGCAACTCAACAACTAATGGATGAAAATATCCACGTACTTCATCAAATCCTAAATAATCTGGCTGCATATAAGGTATGTAGCTTTTATTGTCGATATAACCATGATAGAACTTTTTAAAGAATATTAAGGTATGTAAATCTCATTTACATTTGATATCAACCTACACTAATAACATCTATGTATTTTACATAGATTTCACTATAAATAAATAGACAAATAATTTTTCAGTGTAACTAACGCTACTGCCATCGACAATAAATTAAATGTTTTAATTGTAGATACAAGAAAATGTTGATTTATTATGTCATGCGAGCAACAACATCTGAATCATTCAAACAAAGTATGCTGCATTTCAAATCTTTTTGATTATGCCAAAGAATTCCTCCCTCTTTATTTATTTATTTATTTATTTATTTAATATGATTCTTTTTCTTCTAATGCAACATGAGTAATACGCTTGTCATCATGAGTCAGATGATGCCATTACCAGAATTAGCTAAAGAGGACTTTCTCAATGTCCTTTTATCCTCTCAAAATCATGTAAGCATCTCATGTTTGAAAATTTTAAAGTTCATATTAATTTTTTTCACATGAATATATTTCGCTTAAATTACAAAGTGTTCTTTCTTGCTTTAGTCTAATTTAATGGTTTAATTATTATTCATGTGTACAAAATTGCTGGTGCTGTGTCAGATTAACATATAAAAATCCAAAACTATCCTCTTATTTATGCCGTTGATTATATTTACTAGTTTTAGTACCAAAATAATTTTGTACCTTAGTTTGAAAGCAGGTACTTAAGTAGGAATTGTTTGCTATATCTACATATGGTGTATGTTGCAAAATGTCACTTTGTTTTTTTAGAAGCTGCACTTCAGCCGCTATTTTGCTTCTAGTGGCCACTTAATAAAATTCACTACATGAATATAGGAAAGGTTTGGCATTTTGATTACAACATTTTAGTGTAAATGTATCATTTCCCGAAATTCATTTGTTATAATACATGTTTCCATGCCATACAAGTGCAAAAATATAATAATTATTTAAAGCATGGTTTCCAAATATGCAGGCTTTAATAGAAGCTGCAAAAGAAAAGCAAAAACAAAAGCGAGTGTTAATGGTACCGAAGAAGTAAAAAGTTTTGTACTAGTACAATTTGAAGTTATCATGCAATAAACTTTGTATAATTTGGTATAAAACATTTAGCATGTTTGATGTGTTTCTTGAAATTTGATGATACGTTGGTTTTGGAATTCTGTTATATGTTTTTTGTTACTATAAATTTGAATTTGTACTGTTGAATAAAATAACATTTGATAGTAAGATGTTGAATGAGTTAACGTTTGATAGTAAGATGTTGGGATATGGTTTGCAATACTTATAAGTGTTACTATTTTCCAACAGTTATAACTGTTGGTAAATGAGGTATTTTAGTAACATATTTACCAACGGTTATAACTGTTGATAAATAAATTATTTTCCCATGGTATTATTTTAGTAATATATTTACCGATGGTTATAACCATTAGGAAATTCCATATTCCCAACGGTTATAATCGTTGGTAATATAGACATTCCAACGGTTATAACTGTTAGGAATATGGAATTTCCCAACGGTTATAACCGTTGGTAATATAGATATTCCCAACGGTTATAACCGTTGGGAAATATAACACAGATTTTGTCACATATCTATTTGTAACGGTTATAATTGTTTCAACTTTGATTTATAATGGTTATAACCATGATAAAATGATAATTTTGGTGTTGTGAGATGTCAAAAATCAACGACGGTGAATAAATATCGAGTTTATACATACAAAAAAAATAATAAATGCTAAAAGGATGTTGAACATGATAGAGACATTGTAAATCTACAATATGATAATGATGTCGTATATCATCAAATTAGGAAGGGTTTCAAGCTTCAAGAAGCATACATGTTACTGCATATTAACAATAGATTTTCGCAGCCAACAAAGCACAATAGGCTGTCGCATATCATTAGCATTCAGAAGGATATCGAAAATCATTATTTTTTCATAGGGATGCCGCAATCCATATAAGGAAAAAAGATTAAAATCATTACTATAAGAAGAGTAAAATCAAATGAATCAAGAGAATTTAGTGTGTTTCTCTAGTTATGCTTCAAAGGCACATTTTACTACATCCTCCTTATTGAGAACGTCACAAAGATAGTGATCCATGTGAAGCATTCAACCATAAGGAGATCATGACAAGCAGTACTATCAAAGTCATCCCTTTTGCCAATTTATCAATCCATGCCAACTCACATCAAAATCGAAGCAAGCTTCATCTCCTCATGGAAAGAGGGCCCTAACTTATTTCAAATCACTTTTTGGACTAGAATTTTTCTAAACTCTCTAAAGTGCTTGAGAACTATTGTAATGGCAAATGGCCAATCAAGAAGGAGGGACATATGGCACTTGCATATAAGGACTTTGACAATTAGATATTTGCATATTTGAATTAATTTGTAACATGCCTCACAATTGAACAAAGAATATGACTTATGCACATCACTAATTTTATCCATTGACAATGAATCAAGGTCTATTGCATATTTTGACTTGCCTATATATCTTTGAACACATGGTTTGGATTTTTAAACAATTTTATAAATAATCATGAAACCAAGGGGTATTATTGGAATTTCTTCGATTATGCCTTCTTATATAATATTTTGGATATTGAACCAATTTTTGGTTTATTATTTTGGTGCTAGAAGGAGGGCTCGAACCTCGGCATATTCAAAAAATGACCAAAACACCATAAAAATTTGGATTTTATATGTATTTGAGAATTTTTCAAATTCGAATTATTATTGAGTTTTAAATATAAAAACTTACCGCTGTTAATTTTTAATGCTTACAGGTGTTAGGCAAAAATGGTTTGACGACTCGTTAAACTCTTGAAATTCATCTTGCATCCGTTTGCCATCCCTAACATTCATGATATCCTGCATCTATTTATCCACTTACAACATCCTTTAATTTTGACATGACTCATCATGTAATTTCCTATTACTTATTCTGCCACCTACCTGTACAAAC